>JAHSPW020000012.1:10365000-11662500 GCA_019985065.2 Arctostaphylos glauca | reverse complement strand
TAGCAAAATAAAGGATCCCTCATTAGAAGGGGAATATATATGTATGAGTGAGCTTCTAATAAGGGATCCCTTATTTTGCTACGGTGTGAACCTCCTATTTCTTGATCAAATTACGATGATCTGAACTGTTCAATGTGTTTAAAATGTGTTTTTAAGGGTACCCGTAAGAGATCGGCTCAAAATATTATCCGGAAAGACTTGATCCATTCAATTTTTCATAAAACTGTTCCTGTCAGCATTTATCAAAAACTGTTTAGATCAAGCTCTTCTCGATATTATTTTGAGCCGATTTCTTGCAGGTAACCTTAAAAACATGTTTTAAACATAATGAACGGTTCAGATCATCAAAATTTGGTCAGAAAATCGGAGGTCCACACCGTACCAAAATAAAGGATCCCTCAGTAGAAGGGGACTACATATGTATGAGTGAGCTTCTAATAAGGGATCCTTTATGTTGCTACGGTGTGGACCTCCTATTTCTTGATCAAATTATAATGATCTGAACCGTTCAATGTGTTTAAAACGTGTTTTTAAGGGTACCCGTAAGAGATCGGCTCAAAATAATATCCGGAAAGACTTGATCCATTCAATTTTTCATAAAACTGTTCCTGTCAGCATTTATCAAAAACTGTTTAGATCAAGCTCTTTTCGATTTTATTTTGAGCCGATTTCTTGCAGGTACCCTTAAAAACATGTTTTAAACATAATGAACGGTTCAGATTATCAAAATTTGGTCAGAAAATAGGAGGTCCACACCGTAGGAAAATAAAGGATCCCTCATTAGAAGGGGACTATATATGTATGAGTGAGCTTCTAATAAGGGATCCCTTATTTTGCTACGGTGTGGACCTCCTATTTCTTGATCAAATTATGATGATCTGAACTGTTCAATGTGTTTAAAACGTGTTTTTAAGGGTACCTGATGAGCGCACTATATTGCATAATAACGTGGCTCAATATACTCATTTTGGCAATTATGCGTAGGCAAATGTATTTATCTAGTTAATGTTGCACGCGTAGTTGTCCGGAAAGAGGAAGAAGTCACCGCGCTCAGGGAGGAGGTACGAAGAGGAAAAAGAAAGGCCACCGAATCAACCAGTAAAAAGAAGAAAACAAAGGGTTCGAAGAAGACCAAGGGAAAATGGGAGTTGTCCATGGCGGGTAGAAAAGTTACATGCGAACGAATGGTGGATAGGCAACACATTGGGGAAACTGAAGTGGTGTTGAGCATTCGGGATAGGGGTCTAAAGATATTGTTTGATCCGGTTGAAGGATATGTACGATCAATGGTGCAAGAATTCTTCGAAAATCTGATCATTCCAGAAGGCAGGGATTACATAACGTCAACGGTGAGAGGAATACAAGTACTTGTTAGTCCAATGATTATCACGTTGTATTTGGGTTGTCCTGCATATGATGAAACCATGTGTACCTTCCCGAAAAATGAAGAGGAAGAGGTGTACGACCCGCGGTTCTTCGCGGATGAGATGTTTGTACACCCGGAGGAGTTTGCAGGGCTATTTCCCATGGGAAGCCTTAAGGAAGAGTACCGTTTGATGAATAAGATTCTGCATTTCAATCTCTACCCCCGAGGGGTTGAGAAACTTTTGGGACGGAAAGATGTCCAATTGGTTTATGCTTTTCTGCACGATGATATCATGGATATAGGGCGGTTCATGTTTAGACAATTGGTGGAGTTCCGCACAGGAACAATGCTTCGGGCAAACTTTCCCTATCCGGCACTAATAACCCAACTTTGTATCCGAGCCGGAGTTCCTGAATCCACAAGTGATGTGAAGACTAAGGGATTGGGCCCGATTTCGGGCATAACCGCGAGCAAAAGCAATGCTCACTCGAAGGATCCTACTGAATATAGGCGTCCACCATCCCTGCAAACAAGAAGACAACCTTCTTCTGCAAGGACCGCTGCATCAACCGCTGCCCCTCCTGTGGGGAAATCTGATGAGAGCTCATTCAAGGGCAAGATGTGGAAACTTATGAAAAAGATCTTCTGTCGTTAGACAGAAATTAAAAGGACACAGAAGGAGATCCTCAAAACACAGAAGCGGATTTTGCGGAGGCAAGAGTATACAATGGAACATGTGGCATCTCAATCTGGACGCCCATATGTGTCCGAGGGTGAGCAGGAGGAGGAAGAGAGTGAGACAGAGGAAGAGATCAGTGGCGACTCTGAGGAGGAAGTTCTGGGGGAAGACAATTAGGAAATGCACAAGTAGAGAGTAGGGTGATCACATTTAGGTAGTAAAGTCGAGTCAATGTCAATTGAGTCTTTGTCTTTTTGGTTATCGTTGTATGATTGCTTGTCGTCAACCGGTGTCAATAAAATGTATCCCAAGCGTAGGATCAATGGATCGGTTGTAGCATAATAAATCCGGAAGTTCGGAGTCGAATCCACAGGGAACGAGTATTTAGAAGTTTATCGGGAGAAGGGAAGAAAAATATTTGTTGAGATATTTGTGGAAGATATTGTGCTGAGATTTAAAATGATTTGACGAAAATTTAAAAGAACAAGATCCGATTCTCGGGATCCACATTGATCACAACTCGTAATAATCTAATCCTCAAAATATAACTCAACTCCGGTTCTATAACATCGAACCTTCGTCGGATAATGGAAGAATTACGGTTTATCAAAAATCAGCAAAGATTGATTACCGTTTTATAATCAAGATAAGAAAATTATGTTTTCAAATCAAAACCTTGTAGATCTAAGAATTGTGTGTGCCAATGGAGATTGTCTACACACAAGCAAAAATCTTACAAAAAGTCTTGTATGGATCTAAGAATTATGTGTGCCAAAATTGAATTTGTTTACACATAAGCAAAAATCTTACAAGAACAGTTGATCGATTTCAAAATAATTTTTGATTTAATAAAACGATAATCATAAATTGAAGAACTTACATGAGGATTTAAATTACCTTGAGTTGCGATTCAATGTTTCACCATTGAATCGAATCCCGAAAGATTAGCTATTCATCGTTTGAATAGAATCCATTAACAATAAATAAAACAAATGAAGAACAAGATGAACTTGAAAGAAAAATGATAACTTCAATAAAAATACCTTAAAAACAAAATGTAAATCTTCACAAAAGTCTCCCCAGAACTAGACTAATAAAAGCAGATAAAGAAGAAGTCCTCTATCCTCATCGGTTTCCTAATTTATAGACATTGTATTAGGAAACTAAGAGATAAGGATAAACTAAAAGATAAGGATAAACTCTAAAGATAACAATAAAATCTAAAGATAACAATAAAATCTAAATAAAAGGAATTTTTCGGATTTGACCTACTACCTGTAGTACAGAATTATTTGCGGTAGTAACTTCTGCTCTTGAAATTGGTCAGAAAGTTTTACTACCGGTAGTGCTGATTCTACTACCGGTAGTCTGCTGCATCCTCAATTTGGTCAGAAACTTTTACTACCGGTAGTGCTGATTCTACTACCAGTAGTACTGCTGCATGCTCAACTTGGTCAGAAGGTTTTACTACCGGTAGTGCTGATTCTACTACCGGTAGTACTGCTGCATCCTCAACTTGGTTGGTTTATTCCCTCTTCATGGTATGATCCTCTTATCTTCCGAAAAGCTCTTATAACCCTGCAAATACCTCGAAAACATACTAACACCCATGACATACATTAGTTCATTAACGCGTATAAAATATGCTTCATCAAACGGTATTCGCACACAAATTAAGGGGTTCATGTATGTATAAAACACATATTTGCGTGCGAATCACACCCCCCAACTTAGATTTTGCTAGTCTCGAGCAAATGGATAATCAAAAACCAACTGAATTCTCAAGTAACTAATCAAATACTAAACACATCACATGTCCACAGCAGCAATTTGTTTATACCCGAGATTGAATGACTCATGTGTAACTTATTTCCTTAATACTACAAGCATCAATTGAGCATAGACAAACAATATTTCAATAAGGTTTCTCCGTAATTTTAAGCCTTGACTTCAAATCTCTCTGGTGGTTCACTCGCAATGGAATTGAATCGCTCGATCTTTTAGGTGTGGAAACCAACCCGGAATAACAAGAATTATAATGCCTTTGTCACATCAACACAAAGAATGAGTAATCAACGAATATAGACTAAAGGCGAAGTATTCAGGAATTGCATGCCATGAAACCAAAATTAAACCTATCATGAACAACATAACCAAACAGGAATCAAAAAGGACTTTAAAAGCTTGTACTGTTCATAAGGTTTCAAAAGGATGTGGTAATATCTACTAAGACGGTGGTGCATTAGTTCTTGGCTTGGTTAACTACCCCAACCACCGTCTTGACTCAAAATAACAACCAAAAGGACGCAAAAGAAACACTGTAGACCTAACATAGCATACTATCATCTTCCATACGTCTAATAAGGTTCTCCACTAATCATCCCCCTTTCCTGGTATGTATTCTTCATCAGCCTCCTCATCATCCTCTCCTATCCTCTTTCGCTTTCTTGTTACACTAGGCTCAGGTGAGTCAGATTCAGTTTCTTCCTCATCACTGAGTCAGATTCAGTTTCTTCCTCATCACTGTCTTCATCACTTTCCTCTTCATCTTCCAAAATTTCAACATCACTATCATCACCTATCTCATCAGCAACAACTCTTTCTATATCCCTTTCTCCATCAGCAGCAACCCTTTCTGTATCAGCAGCTTGTTCTTTTTTTTTTTCTTTTTTTTTTTGAAATCACATGCTGGGTGTCGTTTAGGAGGGTTGATTCAGAGTGTTATAGGGTTTAGGCGGACAGATTCAAGGAGATTTGGGTGTTTTATGGGCTAGGCTCCACTTCGGTCATAAGTTCAAATGACGCGTTGTTTATGAAGTACCGGTAACAAAACTTGCGGTATTGACCCCATACGATGCAACTACTACCGGTAGTAAAATGTCTATTACCGGTAGTTCAGCCCCTTATCTTATTCTTGAACATTCGTTTCCTCTTGCAGCTTCACTCCCCAACTTGAACCTTGACCAAAGTTTTAATATTGGCACACCTCCTATCCAGGAATATGACTCAAACACAGGCCTCCTAAGGTATTAACAACAATGGATGACTCATAGGCTCAATATAGGGTTCAATTGTCGACACGTTAAAATGGGTGGTTTATTAATGAAATGAGTGCCTTGAATCATCTTCCCATTGGTTATCACATTCACAATAAGCATTAACATAGATATCATGCGTGCTGAAAAGTCCAACAAAGGAAGAATGACTCAACTGGAAATTAATGTGGCTTAAGTCTCCACTTGATGTTCGGAAAATACTCATGCAAAGGTGTTTGTAGATGCTCAAGATATGATTGATTTGCGAGTACCGGAACACAAATATTCTTATGAGCACAATTCAATCTGTAAGCATAAACAATTGTTGAACCATAAACAAGCAATGAGTCTAATGAGAGACTAGTGACACCGAGATAGAAATTTTTTTTTTTTTTAATGAAAAAGACAACGCAAAACCTAAGTGGTACTAGTAGGCTACGAGCCTCACCCCCCAACTTGACCTGAGCATTGTCCCCAATGCTAAAAGGCAAAGAAAGTACAATGAATAAAAGGGATGGAAAGAACAAAACCTGTCTATAGTATGCTTCCAGCATTATCCATCATGAAAAACCTGTATTAACAGATATAAGACATGCAAAACAATATGTTAATCCACCACTTCCTTCATGCGAAAGCCACGGGTACTACTTTTCTCCCTTGGACAAAGACTGATGTTTCCCTATTTGTTGGAAGGACAGTATGCAACAGGTTCAACAATATCTTGAGAAGAGGCGCCATCATCTAATAGGCTACCTCTCCCTTTGGGAGCGACCCCAAATTCCTTACCCACCACTCTACTTTGAAATTATCTCCATAGAGCTTTGACACTAAAGTCTGATGGTTCGGACAGATTTCTCGTTGTTCGATGCGCCTGCCGTCAGACCCAACCTCCTAGGTACTCCATACATAGCTTCGAACAGGTGACTATACCAGACCGTCGGATGCCGTTCGAGCACGGCAAACACTGGAGCTATCACAAACTCCATGGATTTATAGTCTCCTAGACTTCACAAAAACTCAGACATCCTGATAGACAGGATTGATTAATTCCTCAACAACCTCTTCTCGAGGAAAATCTTCCAAAAATGGTTTCAGCCTTTGACCATTAACTTTCATAAGATACCCATTCGAGGGATCTTCAATCTCAATAGCCCCATGAGTAAAAAATTTCTTAACAATAAATGGGCCAGTCCATCGAGATCGAAGTTTTCCAGGAAAAAGGTGAAGACGGTCATTATAAAGGAGGACCTTTTGGTTTAGTTCAAAAGTTTTTCGCGAAATATTTTTATCGTGTAAAGCTTTAACTTTCTCCTTATAAATGCGAGAATTCTCATAAGCATCCCGTCTTAACTCTTCTAATTCATTCAAATCCATTTTTCTTTTAGAACCAGCGACAGGCAAGTTAAAATTCAAGTTTTTAAGGGCCCAATATGCTCGGTGTTCCATCTCAACTGGAAGATGACACGCCTTTCCATAAACTAACTGATATGGGGACATCCCCAAAATGGTTTTGTAAGCAGTTCGATATGCCCACAAGGCATCAGTTAACCGCATGGACCAATCCTTGCGATTTGGGTTAACTGTCTTTTCAAGAATCTGCTTAATCTCGCGGTTTGCTAATTCTGCTTGCCCATTGGTTTGCGGATGATATCCTGTGGATACTTTATGTGTAATCCCATGTTTGGCAAGTAGAACACCGAATGGTCGGTTGCAGAAATGGGTGCCTTGGTCACTAATAATCGCACGAGGCAATCCAAATCGTGACAGAATGTGCTCCTTAAGAAAGGAAAGGACAACTCTGTGATCATTTGTGCGTGTGGGAATCGCCTCAACCCATTTAGACACATAGTCTACAGCCAATAAGATGTATAGATAGCCCGCTGAAGAAGGAAATGGTCCCATAAAATCAATCCCCCAACAATCGAAGATTTCAATGACAAGGATTGGGTTGAGAGGCATCATATTACGTCGGGTGACACTACCTAATTTTTGGCATGGCTCACATCTTAGACAGAATTGATGGGCATCCTTGAAAAGGGAGGGCCAATAAAAACCACACTGCAAGATCTTGGCAGCTGTCTTTTTGGAGGAAAAATGGCCTCCACATGGTTCAGAGTGACAAAAAGACAATACCCCGGGGATTTCACTATCAGGAACACAACGTCTCATAATCTGGTCAGGGCAATATTTAAATAAATAAGGATCATCAAAGTAAAATCTTTTCACCTCACTTAGAAATTTATAGCGCTCTTGCTTACTCCATTTTTCTGGAATTTGCCCTGTAACAAGATAATTAACAATATCCGCAAACCAAGGGCAAACTTCCACAGCAAACGGTTGTTCATCCGGGAAAGAATCGGCGATAGGTACATCGCTCGGACGGTCACTCACGAGTAGGCGCGATAGGTGATCGGCTACTACATTCTCCACTCCTTTCTTATCTTTTATTGTAATATCAAATTCTTGGAGGAGAAGGATCCACCGAATAAGTCGGGGTTTGGCATCTTGCTTAGTGAGCAAGTATTTCAGTGCCGAATGGTCTGTGAAAATGACTATCGGGGATCCTATAAGATAAGAGCGGAATTTATCAAGAGCAAAAACCACTGCCAACAATTCTTTCTCCGTGGTGGTATAGTTCATTTGGGCATCATTTAATGTTTTACTAGCATAATACACCACACACGGTTCCTTCCCACGCCGTTGACCTAAAACAGCCCCTAAGGCATAATCACTCGCATCACACATAAGCTCGAAAGGGAGGCTCCAATCGGGTGGCTGCATAATAGGTGGGGAAATTAGCAGCTCCTTGAGAGAGGTGAAAGCCTCATCACATGCTGTGGTCCACTCGAAAGGAGTGTCTTTGGCAAGTAGATTGCAAAGAGGGCGAGAAATGGCACTGAATCCCTTAATAAAGAGGCCGGTAGAACCCAGCATGGCCAAGAAAAGACCGAATGTCTTTAACGCTCTTGGGGATTGGTAGATTAGAGATAAGACCAATTTTGGCTTTGTCTACCTCAATCCCCTTTTCTGACACAATGTGGCCCAGAACAATGCCATTGGTCACCATAAAGTGACATTTCTCCCAATTGAGAATCAAATGTTTCTCCTCACATCGCTCTAAAACCAACTCGAGATTGTGGAGGCAATGGTCAAAAGAAGTACCATAAACCGAGAAGTCATCCATAAAGACCTCCACAATCTTATCTAGCATATCGCTAAATATTCCCATCATGCATCGCTGGAAAGTACCAGGTGCATTACATAGTCCAAATGTGATACGAGCTCGGATCATGAGTTGTCGGATCACCAAGACGGAGCTATGGATCCCAAAGATGGAGCTAAGGAGGTGCTGATCCCGGACGGTCCAATTACAAGGTCCAAAGCCCGAGCATTACAAGAAGCCGTGAGGAGCCTAATGGTGACCACCTTTCCCACGCGAGAAGCCATGCAAGAAACCACCAAGATCTTGCATGTAATGAAGGTGGCCATGCATTGTGAAGCACGGAATGAAGGTTGCCGCCCGCATTCAAGTCTTGCCGCCCACAATTAGCTCATTGCTTACATCATGCCGCCCACTCTCTAAAAATAGCCAAGGACCATTTATGCATTGCCGCCCAACAATAAAGTCTTGGCTGTTTTTCCCAAATGGAGGTGCACGGATTATCAACATGACCACCCATCTTGGCCATTCATCAAATGCCGCCCATCTTCAATGGCCGGCCACCTAAATTTAGCTCTAGTTTTTCCTATAAATATTGTAATGTTTGAAGGATATTGTTTTAACTCAGATTATAATCAAAACTTGTGAGATTCTTCTCCTTTAGTTCTTCACGAACTCGAACTTATCGGATTCAATCCGTGGCGTTCATCCCGACTTATCAACGGCTCATCATCACCGTTGTGGCGTCTTCCATATACCACGATCCTTGCTTTGACTCATTCCTTGTATCGCGGTCCTCTATACCAAGATCCTTGTTTGGTCTAAAGTTTGTATCAAGGTCTCCACCCTATCCAACCGAACCTGTTTTTGGTCGATCCTTCAAAAGCGAAGTAAGTTTCGCATCATTTGGTATCAGAGCTTTTGGAATCCAAATCAGGTTTATCTATCCTTGTTTTCAATTATCTTAGTTTCTAAAATTCCATATCTGTTCCTTCTTTCTTCTCATTTCAATATCAAAAAAAAAAAAAAAAGAATTTTCGTCCAAAAAAAAAAAAAAAAAAAAGAAAGACGAATTAGAAAGGCAAAAAAAAGAGAAGAAGAAGCCGTTGGAAATTGGAAGCCGTTGGAAATTGTTTTCTTCCTTCAAAGTGTCATTAATTACTTGTTTACCATTCCAAATCTTCTCCCTCCAAATTTCTCCGTGCCAAATCTGTTTTTTTCTCTTCTCCTTCTTCACAATTATTTCTGTTATCCTTTTCTCTTCTCATCACAAGAGAAAACTTCCTTTCCCTTCTACCTTATCTTTCCTTTCATATCTCCGGGTTAAAGCAAGAATTGTGGTGGAAAAAGCGCAAGTCTTTTGGAGGCCATTGTTTTGTTATCTGTTTGAGTTTTGAGTTTTTGCAGGACTTGTGGAGTAAGAAAGAGTGGTAAAAGGCAAAAAGAGAGGTCATTGTGCAAAAAGAGCCAAGAAGCACCGAGAGTTAAACACTTGGGTGGTGAGTGTTTTTTTCTGGGAAATTTAAACACTTGGTGTGTGATTTTGTTTTCTTTTCAGGTTCAAACATGTCACAAGGAGACGGAGGCGGCCAAGGAGACAATAACAATAAGCTCTTGATAGAGGCTATACATCAAATGTCCCAAAAGTGGGATTCGGCTTTAAGAGAACTTCGGGAAGAAATGGATGAATTAAAAAAGGATCGGCGGTATCAAGTTCCTCATCCAAGGAGGCCTAGTCCGAGGGGTCCTAAGGAGCCAAATGAGTCCAGGGGGGACTATGATGGAGATGAGAGTGATGAAAGTAGGCGGAGCTACCACTCTAGGGCTGTTCCAAGTGAGAGGAGAAGGCGCCACCGCCATGACTCTCGGGATAGAGTGGACCGAGACTTGGGGAGCATTAAGCTGAACATCCCACCCTTCCAAGGAAAAAGTGATCCCGACGTCTACCTTGAATGGGAGAGAAAGGTTGAAATGATGTATGATTGTCACAACTATTCCGAAGAGAAAAAGGTAAAACTTGCCGCCATTGCCTTCACTGATTATGCTATAGTATGGTGGGATCAATTGTTAATAGGTCGGAGGAGGAACTATGAACCGCCTATTGAGACATGGGCCGAGATGAAGGCTGCCATGAGGAAGAGATTCGTGCCTTCCCACTATTACCGAGATATGCACCTCAAGTTGCAGCAACTTAGGCAAGGTTCCAAGAGTGTGGAAGAGTACTTCAAGGAGATGGAGATGGCCATAACCCGGACCAATATCACCGAGGAGAGGGAGGCCACCATGGCACGGTTTTTGAGCGGGCTAAACCGTGAGATTGCCAATGTTGTAGAGCTGCAACATTATGTAGAACTTGAGGATGTGGTGCACATGGCTATAAAGGTAGAGAGGCAACTTCGGCGGGGAAGAATGGCCAAGTCAGAATCTCCTTTTGCTGGTTCAACGTTTAGGCCTAAACCATCCGTGGATCAACCTACCAAGTCCGGGGAAAATCCAAACTATGCCAACCGAGGGGAGCAAACCAAGCCACGGGAAAACAACAAGGATAAAGGTATAGCTCCTACCACTTCATCTCAAAGAACTAGAGACATCAAATGTTTCCGCTGTTTAGGAGTTGGCCACAAGGCTTCGGAGTGCCCAA
This sequence comes from Arctostaphylos glauca, assembly GCA_019985065.2. Lineage (NCBI taxonomy): Eukaryota > Viridiplantae > Streptophyta > Magnoliopsida > Ericales > Ericaceae > Arctostaphylos > Arctostaphylos glauca. The sequence goes on along the minus strand of JAHSPW020000012.1, from coordinate 11,651,619 downwards.
ACAAGAGAGTCATGATCGCGCTGGGAAATGGGGAGTACGAGTCCGAGGCTAGTGAAGAGGAGGTGCCACCACTTGAGGATGATAGTGATTGTGAATATGCCGTTAAAGGGGAAGTACTTGTGATCAGGAGAGCCCTTAGTGCACAAACGGTAGAAGAAGAGGACGGCCATGTTGAGCAGCGTGAGAACATTTTCCACACGCGGTGCCTTGTGAAGGAAAAGGTCTGCAGCATGATCATTGATGGAGGGAGCTGCGTCAACGTTGCTAGTAACTTACTTGTTGAAAAATTGGGGCTGCCAACCATGAAGCATCCGAGGCCTTATAAACTTCAATGGCTGAATGAAACCGGTAAAGTGAAGGTGAATAAACAAGTCCTTGTCTCATTTTCAATTGGCAGGTACAAAGATGAAATCCTTTGTGATGTTGTGCCCATGCACGCAAGCCACATCTTGTTGGGTCGCCCATGGCAATACGACCGTAGTACCTTGCACAACGGGAATACCAACCGGTACACCTTCACCAAAGATGGCCGAAATGTGACTCTAGTTCCAATGTCACCAAAGCAAGTCCTTGAAGATCAAATCAGAATCCAGCAATCACTGGGGGGGGTGAGTGAAAAAAAAGAGAGTAATGAAAAAAAAGAGAGAGTTGAAAAAAAAGAGTGTCAAAAAAAAGAGAGTGAAAAGGGGGACAATGAAAAAAGAAGAGAGGAAAAAAAGATAGTGAGCTTTTATGCAAAAGAAAAAGAAGTGAGGAGAGCTTATGAAACTAATCGGCCGATGATTTTGATTGTTTACAAGGAGGCCAATTTTTCTCACCATGATCTTTCTTCTTCCATCCCTCCAGAAGTTCAATCGGTTTTGCAGGAATTCGAGGATGTCTTGCCCGAGGAGGTGCCCGCCGGCTTACCACCAATTAGAGGCATTGAACACCAAATTGATTTTGTTCCGGGTTCTCCTATTCCAAACCGACCAGCCTATAGAGCCAATCCGGAGGAAACCAAGGAACTTCAAAAACAAGTTGAGGAGCTGTTGGCCAAGGGACATGTCCGAGAGAGCATGAGTCCATGCGCGGTTCCCGTGCTGCTGGTGCCAAAGAAAGATGGAACATGGCACATGTGTGTTGATTGCCGCGCCATCAACAAAATCACGGAAAAGAAGCCCATCGCATACTTCAGTGAGAAATTGAGTGGGGCAGCCTTGAACTACTCGACATACGACAAGGAACTCTATGCATTGGTGCGAGCGTTGGAAACTTGGCAGCATTACCTTTGGCCCAAGCAGTTTGTGATCCACACGGATCATGAATCTTTGAAGCACTTGAGGGGACAAGACAAGCTCAACCGTAGGCATGCCAAATGGGTGGAGTTCATTGAGATGTTTCCGTACGTCATACAATACAAGCAAGGTAAGGAAAACACGGTGGCGGATGCATTGTCTCGAAGGTATGCCTTGATATCTACTCTTAATGCTAAATTACTTGGGTTTGAGCATATCAAAGAATTGTATGAAAAAGATGAGGATTTTAGTGCTATCTTTAATGCTTGCAAGTTGAGTGCATTTGATAAATTTTACAAGCATGAGGGGTTTCTGTTTAGGGAAAACAAGCTTTGCATTCCTAATTGTTCGATGCGTGATTTGCTTGTACTTGAGGCTCATGGGGGCGGGTTAATGGGACACTTTGGGGTAGCTAAGACCTTAGACATGCTTAAGGAGCACATCTTTTGGCCACATATGAGAAAGGATGTAGAAAAGATTTGTTCTAATTGTGTTACTTGCAAGAGGGCTAAGTCTAGGGTGAATGCTAATGGATTGTATACTCCTTTACCCGTGCCTAATGGACCTTGGACTGATATATCAATGGACTTTGTACTAGGGTTGCCTAAGACTAAGAGAGGTAGAGACTCAATCTTTGTGGTTGTTGATAGATTCTCGAAAATGGCTCATTTCATCCCTTGTCACAAAACTGATGATGCTACCCATATTGCTGACTTATTCTTTAGGGAAATAGTGCGCTTGCATGGATTACCTAATAGTATAGTGAGTGATAGGGACGCAAAATTTCTGAGCCATTTTTGGCGAGTCTTATGGGGAAAACTAGGAACGAACTTGCTATTCTCTACTTCCTGCCACCCACAAACAGATGGGCAAACTGAGGTTGTCAATAGGACATTATCTACTCTCTTAAGGGTTGTGCTTAAAAATAATCTAAAGGCTTGGGAAGATTGTTTACCTTTTGTGGAATTTGCTTACAATCGCACTATTCATTCTTCTACTAATTTTTCGCCCTTTGAGATTGTTTATGGTTTTAATCCTCTAACCCCTTTGGATTTACTTCCTTTGCCTGTAAGTGAACTTTCAAGTTTAGATGGACAGAAAAAGGCAGAAAAGGTGAAGAAGATTCATGAGGAAGCATGGCAACGAATCATGCAAAGGAACGAACAAATCTCTACTCGAGCCAACAAGGGGAGGAAGAAAGTTGTTTTAAAACCAGGGGATTGGGTGTGGGTTCATTTGAGGAAGGACAGATTCCCTTCAAAGAGGGCAAGCAAGCTGATGCCAAGGGGAGATGGCCCCTTTCAAGTGATAAAAAGGATCAACGACAACGCTTACAAGATCAACCTTCCGGGTGAGTATCAAGTGAGTGCTACCTTTAACGTTTCTGATTTATCTCCTTGTGATGTAGGTTCAGATTCGAGGACGAATCTTTTCGAGGAAGGAGGAGATGATACGAGCTCGGATCATGAGTTGTCGGATCACCAAGACGGAGCTATGGATCCCAAAGATGGAGCTAAGGAGGTGCTGATCCCGGACGGTCCAATTACAAGGTCCAAAGCCCGAGCATTACAAGAAGCCGTGAGGAGCCTAATGGTGACCACCTTTCCCACGCGAGAAGCCATGCAAGAAACCACCAAGATCTTGCATGTAATGAAGGTGGCCATGCATTGTGAAGCACGGAATGAAGGTTGCCGCCCGCATTCAAGTCTTGCCGCCCACAATTAGCTCATTGCTTACATCATGCCGCCCACTCTCTAAAAATAGCCAAGGACCATTTATGCATTGCCGCCCAACAATAAAGTCTTGGCTGTTTTTCCCAAATGGAGGTGCACGGATTATCAACATGACCACCCATCTTGGCCATTCATCAAATGCCGCCCATCTTCAATGGCCGGCCACCTAAATTTAGCTCTAGTTTTTCCTATAAATATTGTAATGTTTGAAGGATATTGTTTTAACTCAGATTATAATCAAAACTTGTGAGATTCTTCTCCTTTAGTTCTTCACGAACTCGAACTTATCGGATTCAATCCGTGGCGTTCATCCCGACTTATCAACGGCTCATCATCACCGTTGTGGCGTCTTCCATATACCACGATCCTTGCTTTGACTCATTCCTTGTATCGCGGTCCTCTATACCAAGATCCTTGTTTGGTCTAAAGTTTGTATCAAGGTCTCCACCCTATCCAACCGAACCTGTTTTTGGTCGATCCTTCAAAAGCGAAGTAAGTTTCGCATCATTTGGTATCAGAGCTTTTGGAATCCAAATCAGGTTTATCTATCCTTGTTTTCAATTATCTTAGTTTCTAAAATTCCATATCTGTTCCTTCTTTCTTCTCATTTCAATATCAAAAAAAAAAAAAAAAGAATTTTCGTCCAAAAAAAAAAAAAAAAAAAAGAAAGACGAATTAGAAAGGCAAAAAAAAGAGAAGAAGAAGCCGTTGGAAATTGGAAGCCGTTGGAAATTGTTTTCTTCCTTCAAAGTGTCATTAATTACTTGTTTACCATTCCAAATCTTCTCCCTCCAAATTTCTCCGTGCCAAATCTGTTTTTTTCTCTTCTCCTTCTTCACAATTATTTCTGTTATCCTTTTCTCTTCTCATCACAAGAGAAAACTTCCTTTCCCTTCTACCTTATCTTTCCTTTCATATCTCCGGGTTAAAGCAAGAATTGTGGTGGAAAAAGCGCAAGTCTTTTGGAGGCCATTGTTTTGTTATCTGTTTGAGTTTTGAGTTTTTGCAGGACTTGTGGAGTAAGAAAGAGTGGTAAAAGGCAAAAAGAGAGGTCATTGTGCAAAAAGAGCCAAGAAGCACCGAGAGTTAAACACTTGGGTGGTGAGTGTTTTTTTCTGGGAAATTTAAACACTTGGTGTGTGATTTTGTTTTCTTTTCAGGTTCAAACATGTCACAAGGAGACGGAGGCGGCCAAGGAGACAATAACAATAAGCTCTTGATAGAGGCTATACATCAAATGTCCCAAAAGTGGGATTCGGCTTTAAGAGAACTTCGGGAAGAAATGGATGAATTAAAAAAGGATCGGCGGTATCAAGTTCCTCATCCAAGGAGGCCTAGTCCGAGGGGTCCTAAGGAGCCAAATGAGTCCAGGGGGGACTATGATGGAGATGAGAGTGATGAAAGTAGGCGGAGCTACCACTCTAGGGCTGTTCCAAGTGAGAGGAGAAGGCGCCACCGCCATGACTCTCGGGATAGAGTGGACCGAGACTTGGGGAGCATTAAGCTGAACATCCCACCCTTCCAAGGAAAAAGTGATCCCGACGTCTACCTTGAATGGGAGAGAAAGGTTGAAATGATGTATGATTGTCACAACTATTCCGAAGAGAAAAAGGTAAAACTTGCCGCCATTGCCTTCACTGATTATGCTATAGTATGGTGGGATCAATTGTTAATAGGTCGGAGGAGGAACTATGAACCGCCTATTGAGACATGGGCCGAGATGAAGGCTGCCATGAGGAAGAGATTCGTGCCTTCCCACTATTACCGAGATATGCACCTCAAGTTGCAGCAACTTAGGCAAGGTTCCAAGAGTGTGGAAGAGTACTTCAAGGAGATGGAGATGGCCATAACCCGGACCAATATCACCGAGGAGAGGGAGGCCACCATGGCACGGTTTTTGAGCGGGCTAAACCGTGAGATTGCCAATGTTGTAGAGCTGCAACATTATGTAGAACTTGAGGATGTGGTGCACATGGCTATAAAGGTAGAGAGGCAACTTCGGCGGGGAAGAATGGCCAAGTCAGAATCTCCTTTTGCTGGTTCAACGTTTAGGCCTAAACCATCCGTGGATCAACCTACCAAGTCCGGGGAAAATCCAAACTATGCCAACCGAGGGGAGCAAACCAAGCCACGGGAAAACAACAAGGATAAAGGTATAGCTCCTACCACTTCATCTCAAAGAACTAGAGACATCAAATGTTTCCGCTGTTTAGGAGTTGGCCACAAGGCTTCGGAGTGCCCAAACAAGAGAGTCATGATCGCGCTGGGAAATGGGGAGTACGAGTCCGAGGCTAGTGAAGAGGAGGTGCCACCACTTGAGGATGATAGTGATTGTGAATATGCCGTTAAAGGGGAAGTACTTGTGATCAGGAGAGCCCTTAGTGCACAAACGGTAGAAGAAGAGGACGGCCATGTTGAGCAGCGTGAGAACATTTTCCACACGCGGTGCCTTGTGAAGGAAAAGGTCTGCAGCATGATCATTGATGGAGGGAGCTGCGTCAACGTTGCTAGTAACTTACTTGTTGAAAAATTGGGGCTGCCAACCATGAAGCATCCGAGGCCTTATAAACTTCAATGGCTGAATGAAACCGGTAAAGTGAAGGTGAATAAACAAGTCCTTGTCTCATTTTCAATTGGCAGGTACAAAGATGAAATCCTTTGTGATGTTGTGCCCATGCACGCAAGCCACATCTTGTTGGGTCGCCCATGGCAATACGACCGTAGTACCTTGCACAACGGGAATACCAACCGGTACACCTTCACCAAAGATGGCCGAAATGTGACTCTAGTTCCAATGTCACCAAAGCAAGTCCTTGAAGATCAAATCAGAATCCAGCAATCACTGGGGGGGGTGAGTGAAAAAAAAGAGAGTAATGAAAAAAAAGAGAGAGTTGAAAAAAAAGAGTGTCAAAAAAAAGAGAGTGAAAAGGGGGACAATGAAAAAAGAAGAGAGGAAAAAAAGATAGTGAGCTTTTATGCAAAAGAAAAAGAAGTGAGGAGAGCTTATGAAACTAATCGGCCGATGATTTTGATTGTTTACAAGGAGGCCAATTTTTCTCACCATGATCTTTCTTCTTCCATCCCTCCAGAAGTTCAATCGGTTTTGCAGGAATTCGAGGATGTCTTGCCCGAGGAGGTGCCCGCCGGCTTACCACCAATTAGAGGCATTGAACACCAAATTGATTTTGTTCCGGGTTCTCCTATTCCAAACCGACCAGCCTATAGAGCCAATCCGGAGGAAACCAAGGAACTTCAAAAACAAGTTGAGGAGCTGTTGGCCAAGGGACATGTCCGAGAGAGCATGAGTCCATGCGCGGTTCCCGTGCTGCTGGTGCCAAAGAAAGATGGAACATGGCACATGTGTGTTGATTGCCGCGCCATCAACAAAATCACGGAAAAGAAGCCCATCGCATACTTCAGTGAGAAATTGAGTGGGGCAGCCTTGAACTACTCGACATACGACAAGGAACTCTATGCATTGGTGCGAGCGTTGGAAACTTGGCAGCATTACCTTTGGCCCAAGCAGTTTGTGATCCACACGGATCATGAATCTTTGAAGCACTTGAGGGGACAAGACAAGCTCAACCGTAGGCATGCCAAATGGGTGGAGTTCATTGAGATGTTTCCGTACGTCATACAATACAAGCAAGGTAAGGAAAACACGGTGGCGGATGCATTGTCTCGAAGGTATGCCTTGATATCTACTCTTAATGCTAAATTACTTGGGTTTGAGCATATCAAAGAATTGTATGAAAAAGATGAGGATTTTAGTGCTATCTTTAATGCTTGCAAGTTGAGTGCATTTGATAAATTTTACAAGCATGAGGGGTTTCTGTTTAGGGAAAACAAGCTTTGCATTCCTAATTGTTCGATGCGTGATTTGCTTGTACTTGAGGCTCATGGGGGCGGGTTAATGGGACACTTTGGGGTAGCTAAGACCTTAGACATGCTTAAGGAGCACATCTTTTGGCCACATATGAGAAAGGATGTAGAAAAGATTTGTTCTAATTGTGTTACTTGCAAGAGGGCTAAGTCTAGGGTGAATGCTAATGGATTGTATACTCCTTTACCCGTGCCTAATGGACCTTGGACTGATATATCAATGGACTTTGTACTAGGGTTGCCTAAGACTAAGAGAGGTAGAGACTCAATCTTTGTGGTTGTTGATAGATTCTCGAAAATGGCTCATTTCATCCCTTGTCACAAAACTGATGATGCTACCCATATTGCTGACTTATTCTTTAGGGAAATAGTGCGCTTGCATGGATTACCTAATAGTATAGTGAGTGATAGGGACGCAAAATTTCTGAGCCATTTTTGGCGAGTCTTATGGGGAAAACTAGGAACGAACTTGCTATTCTCTACTTCCTGCCACCCACAAACAGATGGGCAAACTGAGGTTGTCAATAGGACATTATCTACTCTCTTAAGGGTTGTGCTTAAAAATAATCTAAAGGCTTGGGAAGATTGTTTACCTTTTGTGGAATTTGCTTACAATCGCACTATTCATTCTTCTACTAATTTTTCGCCCTTTGAGATTGTTTATGGTTTTAATCCTCTAACCCCTTTGGATTTACTTCCTTTGCCTGTAAGTGAACTTTCAAGTTTAGATGGACAGAAAAAGGCAGAAAAGGTGAAGAAGATTCATGAGGAAGCATGGCAACGAATCATGCAAAGGAACGAACAAATCTCTACTCGAGCCAACAAGGGGAGGAAGAAAGTTGTTTTAAAACCAGGGGATTGGGTGTGGGTTCATTTGAGGAAGGACAGATTCCCTTCAAAGAGGGCAAGCAAGCTGATGCCAAGGGGAGATGGCCCCTTTCAAGTGATAAAAAGGATCAACGACAACGCTTACAAGATCAACCTTCCGGGTGAGTATCAAGTGAGTGCTACCTTTAACGTTTCTGATTTATCTCCTTGTGATGTAGGTTCAGATTCGAGGACGAATCTTTTCGAGGAAGGAGGAGATGATACGAGCTCGGATCATGAGTTGTCGGATCACCAAGACGGAGCTATGGATCCCAAAGATGGAGCTAAGGAGGTGCTGATCCCGGACGGTCCAATTACAAGGTCCAAAGCCCGAGCATTACAAGAAGCCGTGAGGAGCCTAATGGTGACCACCTTTCCCACGCGAGAAGCCATGCAAGAAACCACCAAGATCTTGCATGTAATGAAGGTGGCCATGCATTGTGAAGCACGGAATGAAGGTTGCCGCCCGCATTCAAGTCTTGCCGCCCACAATTAGCTCATTGCTTACATCATGCCGCCCACTCTCTAAAAATAGCCAAGGACCATTTATGCATTGCCGCCCAACAATAAAGTCTTGGCTGTTTTTCCCAAATGGAGGTGCACGGATTATCAACATGACCACCCATCTTGGCCATTCATCAAATGCCGCCCATCTTCAATGGCCGGCCACCTAAATTTAGCTCTAGTTTTTCCTATAAATATTGTAATGTTTGAAGGATATTGTTTTAACTCAGATTATAATCAAAACTTGTGAGATTCTTCTCCTTTAGTTCTTCACGAACTCGAACTTATCGGATTCAATCCGTGGCGTTCATCCCGACTTATCAACGGCTCATCATCACCGTTGTGGCGTCTTCCATATACCACGATCCTTGCTTTGACTCATTCCTTGTATCGCGGTCCTCTATACCAAGATCCTTGTTTGGTCTAAAGTTTGTATCAAGGTCTCCACCCTATCCAACCGAACCTGTTTTTGGTCGATCCTTCAAAAGCGAAGTAAGTTTCGCATCAAAATGGCATTCGCCGGTAAGCAAAAGTACCAAAAGGACAAGTAAACGTAGTCTTTTCCTGATCCTCTAGGGCAATCTCAATCTTATTGTAGCCCGAGTAACCGTCCAAAAAACAGTAGAATGGATGGCCGGCTACTCGTTCCAACACTTGGTCTATGAAGGGTAAGGGGAAATGATCCTTTCGAGTACAAGTGTTTAGTTTACGGTAATCAATGCATACCCGCCATCCAGTGATAGTGCGATTAGGGATCAACTCATTCTTCTCATTCTTGACTACCGTTAAACCAGATTTCTTTGGCACCACTTGTACCGGGCTGACCCACTAACTGTCAGCAATGGGGTAAATGATCCCCACATCAAGCAACTTTAAGACTTCAGCCCGCACAACCTCTTTCATGTTGGGATTCAGACGACGCTGAGGTTGGCGGGTTGGTTTAACATTCTCCTCAAGATAGATGCGATGAGTGCAAATTGAGGGATCAATACCCTTCAAATCCGCAATGGTCCACCCAATCGCCTTTTTATGGGCTCTCAAAACTCTCAAAAGTGCAGCCTCTTGCTCTTCATGGAGACTAGAAGAGATAACAACTGGAAAAGTCTCCTCTTGGCCTAAGTAAACATACTTCAATGAGGTAGGCAAGGGCTTTAGTTCAAGTTTCGGTGATTGGACATCCGAGGGAAGGATAGGAGTATCTGAAAGTGGGAGTTTTTCAAATCCCGGTGTCCAACCTTTTACATTGAGTACCTCAGCATGGTCTAACAGATAGACCATCTCCGCTTCTTCTAGGGAAGGAGTATGATTCTCAATCCCAGCAGTCAACAAACAAGACTCAAGAGGGTCCGAACGAACAATACATCCAGTGAAACCGGAAGTTTTAATGTTATTCACTTCGAACACCTCATCATCGTCTCCCGGTTGCCTACAAACATTGAAAACATTCAATTCCACCGTCATATTACCAAAGGTCAATTGCATGATGCCTGACCTACAATTGATAAGAGCATTAGCTGTAGCAAGAAATGGGCGGCCTAAAATGACGGGAATTTGTGCTGCGGGGTTGGCAACCGGTTGTGTGTCAAGAACAACAAAATCTACGGGAAAGTAGAATTTGTCAATCTGGACCAGAACATCCTCAACTATTCCTCTTGTTCTTTTCTCACTCCTATCAGCAAATTGGAGAGTTATGGAAGTTGGTTTAAGATCAGCGAGACCAAGGGACTGGTAAACATGGTAGGGAAGTAGGTTAACACTTGCCCCAAGATCAAGTAAAGCCCTTTCAAGTTTATTTGCCCCCACAGTGATGGAAATCGTTGGACAACCAGGGTCCTTATATTTTGGGGGCGCATTAGCTTGCAGGATGGAGCTCACATGTTCAGTAAGGAAGGCTTTCTTTTGAAAATTTAGCTTCCTTTTCACAGTACACAAGTCCTTAAGGAACTTGGCATAGGTGGGCACTTGCCGGATAGCATCCAACAATGATATATTGATCTTCACCTGTTTGAACAATTCAAAAATCTCAGCTTGATGATTTATTTTAGGTGGAGGTCTCAACCGTTGTGGATATGGAGCAGGGATTGGGCAAGTTTCATCAACAACAGACTTTTCTTTCTTTTTTTCGGGATTGACCCTCTCACTCTTCTCACTTTCCTCAATGGTATCATCTTTCTCAGTAATAACAGGAGAACTAGGGCCAGATGCCCTGGTAGGGGGAAAAATGATGCCATTATCTATTGTTTTACCACTCCGAAGTGTAGTAACAGAATTGACATCTTCAGATGATGTGTTTCCCGAGTGGGTACTTTCAACAGAATTTTGCCCTTTAGGGTTAGCTTGAGGTTGGGCTGGAAATTGCCCTGTCTCTTGCTGAAGAGTACTCAAAGTGGAGTTGATTTTAGTCAATTGAGTTCTAATGTCCCCTATAGCCTGTGCGGTTTGTGCATTGGTCGTGTTTTACTTTGGACAAATTGGGTTTGACTTTGGACAAATTGCTGCATTGATTCCTCAAAACTATGCTTATGGGGTGGTTGGTAGTGATGGGGTGCATTAGGACCTTGACCCTGTTGGCCATATCCTTGCTGTTGCTGGTTATATGAGGTTTGGCCCGAAGGATGAAATCCGTGAGGGGGGCCTTGATTGGCTGTGTTCTCATTTTTCCAATTGAAATTTGGGTGGTTACGCCACCCCGGATTGTACGTATCCGAGAACGGAGAATTGAATGGTTTTTTCTGCTGTGGCGGTGGCATGACCGCATTCACACTCACTTGCTCATGTAAAATTTCCCTAAAGGCCGGAATGGTAGGGCACTCACTCGTACAATGCTCGTGGGTGTCACAGATGGTACACACCTCCTCTTTCCTAGGTGTAGAGGTTACCTCATTAACTTTCTGTAGCTCTAAACTCTCAAGTTTATGCGTGAGCTGCGCGACCTTAACTTGTAATTCATCATTAGCATTCAAAGTATATTTTCCTCCCCCCATTGGTTGTTGGGCCCCAGTTTTTCTAGACCTATCATTGGGATCAGAAGTGTCCCAAGATTGAGCAATTTCAGCCAATTTTTCCAAGTACTCCATGGCTTCGTTAGGATCTTTATTTAGGAACTCCCCACTGCACATCATTTCAATGAACTGTCGAGAAGTTGGGGTAATTCCTTCATAAAAGAAAATAGCAAGTTGCCAAGAAGTAAACCCATGATGTGGAATTAACTGTAACAAATCCTTAAAACGTTCCCAGCAATCATAGAATTCCGGGTTTTTCGTAAAAGTTTTGATACGAATGAGCTTCGTATGTTAACGGATCGTCCAAGAACAGGTTCGGGATTGATAAATAAGATGGAACCGTGACACAAACTTTAGATCTTAGAGCACCTTGGTAAAGACCTCGACACAAGAAGAATCAAAGCAAGCACCTTGGTATTGGGATGACGCCACAACGGTTGTGATTGAGCCGTTGATAAGTCGGAGAAGGTCGCCACGGAATTGCTCCCGATAAGACCGAGTTCGTGATGAACTAAAGGAGAAGAAATTCTCACAAGTTAAATTTCAAATCTGAGTTAAAAACCAATATCCTTCAAACATTACAATATTTATAGGAAAAACTAGAGCTAAATTTAGGTGGCCGGCCATTGAAGATGGGCGGCATTTGATGAATGGCCAAGATGGGTGGTCATGTTGATAATCCGTGCACCTCCATTTGGGAAAAACAGCCAAGACTTTATTGTTGGGTGGCAATGCATAAATGGTCCTTGGCTATTTTTAGAGAGTGGGCGGCAAGACTTGAAGGCATGTTGGTTAATGTGCTAGAGTTTTTTTTTTTGGATTAATTGGGCTGCCCATGCATGGAGGGCTCTTCTTGGTCTGGGCTGCTCAAGGCCGGGCCTCATTGCTCGCGGGTTCTTCCATTCCGGGCTTCCAAGCAAAGGTGGTCACATGGAGGATCTTGGTGGCGCCTTGCTCAGCATAAGAGGTGGCCATGCAGCTCCGCACCACGTCTTGTAAGGCTCGGGCCTTGGATCTTGTAATTGGGCCCTCCGGAATGTGCAAGTCCTCGGCTCCCTCCTTGGCTCCATTGTCTTGTGCATCATCTTCCTCATGATCCGTGCTCATGCTCGTATCAAGTTTTGAATTTGTTTCTTAAGAGCCATAGTTTGATGGGTTGGAAAAAATTTCTTTAAAAATTCCCTTTGCATATCCGCCCAAGTATGGATTGAATTTGAAGGCAATGAATTCAACCATGTTTTTGCTTTATCCTTCAAAGAAAAAGGAAACAATTTCAAATATGCGATATCGTGTCGTTGAGCTCGTTCTATCATAGTTTTGACAATCTCCTCAAAATCCTGAATATGTAAATAAGCATTTTCATTGTGTATTCCATGGAAATGAGGCAGATGATGCAACAGATTGGGTCGAACTACGAAGTCACGGGCTCCAATAGGTAGGCGTATGCAAGATGCTGCAGATGTCCGGGTAGGGTTCAAATAATCACGCATTGTGCGGCCCTGATAAACATCATTTTGGACATTAACATCCTCTAAGCCATCATCCAAATTATCAAAATTAGGATAATTAGCTCGAATGGGGGGAATCTGGCCGGGTACGGGAGGAAAATTTCGTGGGTCTCTAGGTATATCATTTCGATTTTGGTGAGGTGAATTCGGTGGTGGTAAAAGCTCATTTGGTTCCTCTTGTGGAAGATCCATATTAGAATTATCCTCTTGACGCACTAATCGATTGTGTTGGTTACGTACCCACATGCACTAACCAACAACTATCAAAAACCAGCTGAAACTCAATTAGAAACTGAGTTTAAAACGTACCTCAACTCACCAATCAAAAATGGTAGAACAGTGGATTACCGGTAGTACTGATGGGTTTACCGGTAATGGTTGCAGCTTTGCCTGCTAGTATCAACTTTGATCATCTTGATGTAACAAAGAAATAAGCTTCTAAATCAACTTGGCGTTCCCCGGCAACGGCGCCAAAAATGCTTGTCGTCAACCGGTGTCAATAAAATGTATCCCAAGCGTAGGATCAATGGATCGGTTGTAGCATAATAAATCCAGAAGTCCGGAGTCAAATCCACAGGGAACGAGTATTTAGAAGTTTATTGGGAGAAGGGAAGAAAAATATTTGTTGAGATATTTGTGGAAGATATTGTACTGAGATTTAAAATGATTTGACGAAAATTTAAAAGAACAAGATCCGATTCTCGGGATCCACATTGATCACAACTCGTAATAATCTAATCCTCAAAATATAACTCAACTCCGGTTCTATAACATCGAACCTTCGTCGGATAATGGAAGAATTACGGTTTATCAAAAATCAGCAAAGATTGATTACCGTTTTATAATCAAGATAAGAAAATTATGTTTTCAAATCAAAACCTTGTAGATCTAAGAATTGTGTGTGCCAATGGAGATTGTCTACACACAAGCAAAAATCTTACAAAAAGTCTTGTATGGATCTAAGAATTATGTGTGCCAAAATTGAATTTGTCTACACATAAGCAAAAATCTTACAAGAACAGTTGATCGATTTCAAAATAATTTTTGATTTAATAAAACGATAATCATAAATTGAAGAACTTACATGAGGATTTAAATTACCTTGAGTTGCGATTCAATGTTTCACCATTGAATCGAATCCCGGAAGATTAGCTATTCATCGTTTGAATAGAATCCATTAACAATAAATAAAACAAATGAAGAACAAGATGAACTTGAAAGAAAAATGATAACTTCAATAAAAATACCTTAAAAACAAAATGTAAATCTCCACAAAAGTCTCCCCATAACTAGACTAATAAAAGCAGATAAAGAAGAAGTCCTCTATCCTCATCGGTTTCCTAATTTATAGACATTGTATTAGGAAACTAAGAGATAAGGATAAACTAAAAGATAAGGATAAACTCTAAAGATAACAATAAAATCTAAAGATAACAATAAAATCTAAAGATAAGGATAAACTCTAAAGATAACAATAAAATCTAAAGATAACAATAAAATCTAAATAAAAGGAATTTTCCAGATTTGACCTACTACCGGTACTACTACCGGTAGTACAGAATTATTTGCGGTAGTAACTTCTGCTCTTGAAATTGGTCAGAAAGTTTTACTACCGGTAGTGCTGATTCTACTACCGGTAGTCTGCTGCATCCTCAATTTGGTCAGAAACTTTTACTACCGGTAGTGCTGATTCTACTACCGGTAGTACTACTGCATGCTCAACTTGGTCAGAAGGTTTTACTACCGGTAGTGCTGATTCTACTACCGGTAGTACTGCTGCATCCTCAACTTGGTTGGTTTATTCCCTCTTCATGGTATGATCCTCTTATCTTCCGAAAAGCTCTTATAACCCTGCAAATACCTCGAAAACATACTAACACCCATGACATACATTAGTTCATTAACGCGTATAAAATATGCTTCATCAAACGGTATTCGCACACAAATTAAGGGGTTCATGTATGTATAAAACACATATTTGCGTGCGAATCAATGATGCACTTTGTGCATGTTGGGTTGTTAGTGTGCCGAACTTGGGTAGTTGACCTAACCACAGATTAGTCGGCACCAATTTTTTATGATCCATCTTAATCAATGAACCCCCGGATATTGCATTTCTAAGTCCTAATAGATCCTTGTTATGTTTGAAATTCTACTTTGATGCATGATAACATAGTTGCATGGGTGAGAATTTGATATTTCGATACTGTAAACACAAAATTCCTTGATTACACTTTGTACTTCCTTCATGGTTGCGCGCAATTGCCCATTGCACAGCCATACCTCCGCTTTACATGTTAAAGGGTGGGGATGCAATTTCATGATAGAGCGAAAACGTTATTGTGAGGGCAACCTGTGAGAATTGGAATCGAGGCTCGCTTTGGTCAATAGAGCTTAACTATAGGCCATTCTCACGTACTCGCTATGGTTCATGGAGTTGCATATGAATGGATGGCAACTCATTGGTTTGAAGTGTATACTTTATCCATGAATGAAATTTTGAATCAAGCATAGGGTGGAATCGCGTTTTCATGAGAAATCTCTATTTTCTTTTGTTTTTAGTGTGATACGTTGCTAGGGACTAGCAACCTTCAAGTCGGGGGGTGTGATGAGCGCACTATATTGCATAATAACGTGGCTCAATATACTCATTTTGGCAATTATGCGTAGGCAAATGTATTTATCTAGTTAATGTTGCACGCGTATTTGTCTTTGTACTCTTTGCAGGTTTCCGAGCGCTAAAGAGTGTTGTAAAGCCCAAGTACGAACCAAAGGCTGGACCAATTACGGCTTTGTTTGAGAGCCAAGAAAGGCCTGGGAATGATGGAAGTGAAGTTGGGGTGGAAAGTGAAGGAGCCTAGAAATTTAACTCAGAAGGTCTCTCTACCGATAGAGAATCAACTCCTATCGGTAGAGAAGGAGAAATCAAGGCCACTCAAAGAGCTTCTATCGGTAGAGGATCAGCTTCTATCGGTAGAAGGAAAACCAGAAAAAAATCAGAAGACTTCTCTACCGGTAGAGGGTCAGTCCTATCGGTAGAGAGAAGAAAACCAGAAAAGTCAGAAGGTTTCTCTACCGGTAGAGGTTCACTCCTATCGGTAGAGAGAAGAAAACCAGAAAAGTCAGAAGGTTTCTCTACCGGTAGAGGTTTACTCCTATCGGTAGAGAGAAGGAACCAGAAAGAGACAGTAGGGTTCTCTACCGGTAGAGATTAACTCCTATCGGTAGAGACCCAAAATCGGCAGATTTTGTGGGGCCGACTTTACCTCGAATTCTGGCCAAATCAGAGAATAAGAAGCTTCTTCTAATGCCATTATGGAGGGTAGGATGGTACTTTCACCTAGGTTTTATAGGATATTTTAATTTAGGTTGGTTTCTTTGGCAAGAGGGGGGCTCTCACTCACAATTTCATAACACACTTAGCCATATATCAGTTTTTGAGAGAGTTGAGAGCTTTTTGGCTCCTTTTTGCTGTAGAAAACTTGTTCTTCATTGCCCTTCAAGTTTTTAAGTAAGTTTTGATTCCTTGAGTGTTCTTCCCCTTATGAATCTTGGCATTCTCTTGGAAGCACTTAAGTGTTAACAGGTTTTACTTGTTTTCTTCCATTTATTAGTGTTATTCTTACCTTTAAATCTGATTCCATTAGAGTTTTGTTTGTTTTCCTTCTTATTGTCTTTAGATAAGCTTGTTTTATTATATTTTCTATCACTTCTACCATGTTCATGTTAAAATATGAGTAGTTAATTTAGTGTGGGTTAAGTCCAAATGTAAAGTTGATTTCAAACCCATGTTGGTCTATATCTTCTCCATATTTATTAATGCCATTGATGGATCTTTCTAAGTTTTTCATATTGAAATAAAAATGAAGTGTTAAGTTCTTGCTTAGTTATAGCCATCCTTAGAGTTGGTATATCTAATACTTGAATCGATGTCCTTCATCTTTTAATCCTATTTTCTTAAACTTGAAAGAATGCATCAAACCATTTTGTGAAATAAAATCCTGATTTTCATCGAAATATTTTCCGATCTAAAACTCGAGACGGGGGGATAGATTGAGTTATAAGGAGAAGAGATAGACCAACGGAAATTTTGAATAGACCAAACTTTAGGGCTTAACCCCACTCCTTAATCTAGTTTTAATCCCCCACTTAGTTAATATCATTGTTAACAAAATCCCCAAACAAATTTGAGGTTGACGTCCGAAACGTCGAAAACACCAATTTGCGAATTCTTTAAATCCAACGTGCTTTTTCCCTGTGGATCGATACTCCGGACTTTCCAATATACTCGTTTTTACATATTTAGAGGGAAGTCCCGTTTTATGAAAATAAACCATTGACCCTAGGCCGGCACCCCTAACGACAAACACTTTTGCTGGCCGGTCATGTTTTTGGCGCCGTTGCCGGGGAATTAGTACAGTTGATTTAGAGAATCGTAGATTTTGCAAACTGCAAGTTTCTTTGGCGGAAACCTTTAACCTACCCATATTGGTAAACCTAAGGTGTAACGCAAGCCAAAGGGACGTGTAATTTGCAGATTTTCTTTTCTTTTCTTTTTCACTCATACTTGATTGATTCGGAGACTGTCTTTGGTGTATGAGTGTTTACACTCGTGACGCGACTCATCGGCTAATTCGCCAAGACAATCTTCCTTTCAATCCAATGGCCGAACACCATGATGGAAATGACGCACCCATGGGTCGCACCATGCGGGACTACTTGCACCCCACTCACACCACCACCACCTCATGTATCCGTTTCCCTACCGATACTCCCGAAGGGCAACAATTCCATGTCAAGCCTAACATGCTTGGCATGTTACCTACCTTCTATGGGATGGAATCGGAGAACTGTTATGTGCATATCAAAGAGTTTGAGGAGGTGGTGAACACTTTCACCAACGTGTCCGCTCACCTTGAGATGGCGCGTCTGAAACTCTTTCCATTTTCCCTCAAGGAGAAGGCCAAGCGATGGTTTCTCTCCTTGAGAGCTCATTCGGTGACAAGCTGGGTGGAAATGCAGGTAGAATTCCACAAAAAATGGTTCCCACTCCACCACACCACCACCTTAAAAAAGAAGATTCAAAACTTCGAGGAGATACCGAACGAATCTTTCTGTTCATGTTGGGAGAGATACAAGGAGCGCCTCCTCGCTGTCCCTCATCACGGGTATGAGGATTGGCAGATTGTGGCATTTTTCTACGAAGCCATATCAGTTCGCAATCGCCAATTCATCAACCTAATGACTAGTGGGGAATTTCTGAACCAAGGAGCCTCCGCGGCTCTAGCGTATCTAGATGAGCTAGCGGAGAATAACCAATCATGGGATTATTCGGATCCCAATGATCGCTCTTACAAACCCCCCACTCAACATGGAACCATGGGCAAATACGTGCCTAGGGACGAGGAGGACATCAGTAAACGCCTCGACCACCTCTCTAGGAAACTAGAGAAATTGGAGATAAATAGGGTGAATGAGGTCTCTTCTATTTCAAAGCCCGGGGAGGCTTGTGCCATTTGTGACACCATGGACCACACTACCAATATCTGTCCAACCATACCTACTTTCAAAGAGGTACTTCATGGTTCGGACCAAGCTGAAGTCCATGCCCTTCACCAAGGGCAAAAGCCTACCAACGTGCCTTTCAACAACACCTACCATCCGGGATTGAGAAATCATCCCAATTTTAGTTGGAGGAACAATGAGGCGGGTGCACAACCCCAAGGACCCCCGGGATTTCAAGGACAATACCCGGCCCATCAAAATGCACAAGGGCCGGCACCACCGCGGTATCCACCAAATGCCTACAATCCTCCGGGTCCCTCCACGGGTCCCAACTCTTACCAACCGCCTAACCGGCGAAGCTTGGAGGATACCTTGCAAATGTTCATCGAAAAATGTCAATGAACAGAACACTCAAACCATTGGGGACATCCGTTCCCAAGTCACCAAGTTGACCACCACTTTGGGGACTATGCAACATGAGAAAGAGAAATTTCCCGCACAACCACAAGCAAATCCCCAAGGTGGTCATTTTGTACAAGGAAATTCTCCTTCTGGGTCAAATGTGGAACAAGCTAAGGCCATCACCACATTGAGGAGTGGGAAAGAGGTCGATAAGACCATTCTCCCTAAAACAATCCCCACTCCTCCTCCGGTGCCTACTCCACAACCCCAAGATGATGACCCGGTGAGAGTTTTGCCTCAATCTCCCCCCATTTCCACATCCACATCTGCTCCTATGGGAGACCCCATGGTCTCAACTTGCCCAATGCCGGCCCCATTCCCACAAAGATTGAGGCCTCTACCCAAGTTGACGAACTCCAACGAGATATTTGAGCTTTTCAAACAAGTTAAGATCAATATCCCGTTGCTTGATGCAATCAAGCAAATACCTTCTTATGCCAAATTTTTGAAGGACTTGTGCACAATCAAGCGCAAGCACAACATACAAAAGAAGGTGTTCTTGACTCAACAGGTGAGTTCGATCATACAAACACCCATTGCACCAAAGTACAAGGACCCCGGGTGTCCTACAATTTCTGTGAGGGTTGGGGGGAAGGTAGTGGAGAAAGCCCTGCTTGACTTGGGGGCTAGTGTAAATTTGTTGCCATACTCGGTGTATGAGCAACTTGGGTTGGGGACATGAAGCCAACCTCGGTGACCCTCCAATTAGCCGACCGTAGTGTCCGGGTACCGAGGGGATTGGTGGAAGATGTGCTTGTCCAAGTGGACAACTTTGTGTACCCGGTGGACTTCATAGTCCTTGATACTTGTCCCATGTCAAATCTTCCAGCCCAAACGCCCGTCATACTTGGAAGGCCTTTCTTGGCCACATCCAACGCAGTGATCCATTGTCGAAATGGGCTGCTTAAAATGACGTTTGGGAACATGACCCTTGAGCTCAACATTTTTAACATTGGGAGCCAAATGGGGGATGATGATGACATCCGTGATGTGAGCGTTATAGACGCACTTGTTCAAGAGCACGTCGATTGTCATCTCTTTTTCGACCCCCTAGAGGCTATGCTTACTGTGGAAGAGATTGAGTTTCTAGATTCTCCCGAGGTTGAGTACATTTACTCCCTCCTGAATGAAGAAGAGGTGTTGGGTACTGAAAAGTGGGTGCCCAACTTTGAAAAACTACCACCACCGACAGCTCGGGCTCTACCATCTTCTGTTAACCCACCCAAGCCCGAGCTCAAAAGTTTACCATCTACCTTGAAGTATGCTTTCTTGGGGAATTCTGAAACTTTCCCGGTTCTCATCTCATCCAATCTAGACAATCCCCAAGAAGCTGCTTTATTGGAAATTTTGAGGGCCCACAAATCTGTTTTAGGGTGGACCATTGCTGATATTCACGGGATCAGCCCGCTTTTATGCACTCACCGCATCTATCTCGAGGATGATGTTAAGCCATCTCGCCAACCTCAACGGCGTTTGAACCCGATCATGCGAGATGTGGTGAGAGATGAGGTTCTAAAGTTACTGGATGTGGGTATCATATACCCGATAGCTGATAGTAAATGGGTCAGCCCCATCCAGGTTGTGCCAAAAAAATCTGGCGTCACTGTTGTGCCCAATGAGAGTGGGGAGTTGATTCCCACTCGAGTGGTCACTGGTTGGCGCGTCTGTATAGACTATAGAAAACTCAACACCGGTACCCGAAAAGACCACTTCCCTCTTCCCTTCATTGACCAAATGTTAGAGAGGGTGGCTGGCCATGCTTTCTACTGTTTCCTAGACGGGTATTCGGGGTATAATCAGATAGAGGTCTCTCTGGAAGACCAAGAAAAGACTACTTTCACATGTCCATTTGGCACCTTTGCATATCGTCGCATGCCATTTGGACTTTGCAATGCCCCCGGCACCTTCTCTCGGTGTATGACGGGCATCTTTAGCGACATGATCGAAAAAATTGTAGAGGTGTTCATGGATGATTTTTCTGTGTTCGGGGACTCCTTTGAGTCTTGCTTGGAGAATCTTGAGAGGGTTCTTGTTAGATGTGAGGAGAAAAATTTGGTTTTAAATTGGGAGAAGTGCCATTTCATGGTCACTCACGGTATTGTCCTCGGTCACATCATTTCTGCGAGGGGGATTGAGGTAGATCAATCGAAAATAGAGCTCATCTCTAAGTTACCTACCCCTAAGTGTGTCAAGGATATCCGTTCTTTCCTTGGACACGCTGGATTCTATCGGCGCTTCATTCAGAATTTTAGCGCCATTTCTCGTCCCTTGTGTCACTTGCTATCAAAAGACACAACCTTTGTGTGGACGAATGATTGTGAGGAGGCTTTTTCAAAACTCAAAGTCGCTCTCACGACTCCTCCAATCATGCAATCCCCTAACTGGAGCTTACCATTTGAGCTCATGTGCGACGCTAGTGACTATGCCATTGGGGCGGTCTTAGGTCAAAGGGATGGTAAGGAGCCTCATGTCATTGCTTATGCAAGCAAGACCCTGAATGATGCCCAATTGAACTACACGACCACTGAAAAGGAGTTGTTGGCGGTGGTATTTGCTCTTGATAAATTTCGGTCCTATCTCATAGGATCACCCATTGTGATTTACACCGACCATGCCGCCCTCGAATACCTCATGACCAAGCCTGATGCTAAAGCTCAGCTAATTAGGTGGGTATTACTCCTACAAGAGTTTGACTTGACCATCAAAGACAAAAAGGGGGTTGAGAATGTCGTGGCAGACCATCTGTCTCGCCTCGAGTTTGAGGATCATACCTCTAACATACCCATTCCCGACTCCTTTCCTGATGAGCAACTCTTGGCCATTTCAAGTTGCCCGTGGTATGCTGATATTGCCAATTACTTGGCCACGGGACAACTCCCATCACATTGGACTCCTCAAGATAGGAGAAAATTTCTAGCTGAGGTGAGGAGATTCGTCTTCGATGATCCCTATCTCTTTAAATTCTGCCCGGACCAGATTGTCCGGCGGTGTGTGCCCGATGATGAACAAAAGTCAATCTTGACCTTTTGCCACACCGAGGCATGTGGCGGGCATTTTTCCTCAAAGAAGACAGTTGCTAAAATTTTGCAGTGTGGCTTCTATTGGCCTCACATCTTCAAGGATGCCTTTGAATTCTGCAAGGCTTGCCCGCGCTGTCAAGAGTTAGGTACCTTATCACGGCGTAACATGATGCCCCTCCAACCTATCTTAATCATTGAAGTTTTCGATTGTTGGGGCATCGATTTCATGGGTCCTTTTCCCAATTCTTTTGGGAATCTCTACATTCTGTTAGCCGTGGATTACGTGTCCAAGTGGGTGGAAGCCATTCCAACCCGAACCAATGACCTCTCTGTTGTGGTCCGATTCCTTAAGGAGAACATCGTCTCCCGGTTTGGGATGCCTAAAGCCCTTATTAGTGATCAAGGCACACACTTCTGCAATCAACCAAATGGAAGCCTTAGTCAAGAAATATGGGGTAAACCACAAAGTGTCCACTTCTTACCACCCACAGACCAATGGCCAAGCTGAATTGGCCAACCGTGAAATCAAGCACATCCTTGAGAAAACGGTGAACCCGAATCGCAAAGATTGGTCTCTTAGACTGATTGATGCTTTGTTGGCTTACCGTACTGCTTACAAAACTGTGTTGGGCATGTCTCCCTACCGCTTGGTATATGGCAAGGCTTGCCACTTACCGGTGGAAATGGAGCATAAGGCTTTTTGGGCTATCAAACAGTTAAACTATCGGATGCCCGAAGCCGGTGCCCACCGCAAGCTCCAATTGGATGAGCTTGAAGAAATACGCCGGGATGCTTATGACAATGCCCACATCTACAAGTGTAAGGTCAAGGCCTTTCACAACAAGAACATTGTCCGGAAAAACATTCACCCCGGGCCAAAAGGTCTTATTGTACAACTCGAGGTTACATTTATTTCTGGGTAAATTGCGATCCCGGTGGGGAGGTCCCTACATTGTGAAAACCGTCTCCACTCATGGAGCGGTTGAACTTGACAACCCCAAGAATGGAACAACCTTTAAGGTGAATGGTCACCGGTTAAAGCCTTACATTGAAAAATTTGATCCTGAGGAATCCATTGAGGAATTGAGAGACCCGGTCTATGACGGGTCCGATGTGAACCATGTGGACCCCAATCCTTTGGGTCCGTGAGCTTTATTTGAAGTCTAGGAGACTATAAATCCATGGAGTATGTGATACCTCCAGTGTTTGCCGTGCTCGAACGGCATCAGATGGTCTAGTATAGCCACCTTGTCAAGCTACGTATATAGTACCTTGAGGTTGGGTCTGACGGCAGGCGCGTGGACAATGAGAAATCTGTCTGAACCCTTTCGACTTTAGTGTCAAGTTCTGTGGAGATTTCTTCAAAGCGGAATGAAGGGGTAAGGAATTTGGGGGGACCCCCTCCAAAGGGAGTGGTAGCCTATTAGATGATGGCGCTACTTCTCAAGATATTGTTGAACCCCACGCATACTGTCCTTCCAACAATAGGGAAACACAGCCTTCGACAAGGAAGAAAAGTAGTACTCGTGTCCTTCGCGTGAAGAAGTTGGTGGATTTATTGCTTACTTTCATTTATTGTTATTTTTGGACTAACCTGCTAATGAAATTTTGTGTCCCATGAAGTCATGTTTGCTCTTAGTAGGTAGTTGGTGGTTCAGTCTTCGCAAGGTGTACACGCTACCACATCAGCCTTGATAGTTTGGGTCTAAGTACGGGGTGATTGCGGCATTCAAGAGCCCAAAGTCATGGGTGTAGCTATGTGCTACAGTTGTTAGTCCAACAAAGCTCCGGCGATGATCCTATGTGACTAGCTATGGTCCACAAGTTGGAGCCGAAAGAGTACACCTTGGAAGCCCTCCCAATGACAAAGTGCACGTGACGAGAAATCCTCAAACTTGGTCGAGGTATATGGTGGTTGACATTCCACCTCGCAGGTATGTTCGTCCCTCTTTTATGCTTAAATGGTGCGTTGTCTTCTTGCATTGAGGACAATGCAATTTTCAAGTTGGGGGGAGGGGTTAGTCCAATTTTAGTGTTAATCGAGTCATTTTAGTCCCATTTTTTTTTTCAAATTTTGTTCCATTTCTCTTGAAAGTCGAGTTGTAGCTTATGCTTAATAATTTTGTTCCATTCACTCGCATAACCATGAACCATTTGGAATATCTTGAGTAAGGTTAGTAAATTGAGTGAATTGACCATTTAGAGTGGAGATTTAAATTGCAAAGCATCCCATACACTCTATCACTCTTATATTAATCCATGTCATGCTCAATTCATGCTTCGCATCTCGCATGCATCAATGTGGAATTCATCGCGTATCAAGGAAAGGAAATTAGGCCATCATTGCTTGAATAAACCACATATGAGTCCCGTAATTCCAATCTTGAACCAAGTCCGAGTCAACCAATCTTTGAGAAACACTTAGGAAGCCGGATGTCAAGGAGTGGTTTGGGGATGTGTTGAAGGGTTTTGAGAAGAAAAAAAGAAAAAAATTTGAAGAAATTGGGCAAAAGACAGAATTCGGGCCAGTAGACTTCTCTACCGGTAGAGGAATTGTGCCTATCAGTAGAGACAAAGCTCAGAGAAGAACTACCGGTAGAGGATAATGCCTATCGGTAGAGAAAGGTGTGACAAAAAGTCAGTAGACTTCTCTACCGGTAGAGGAATGTGTCTATCGGTAGAACGAAGTTTGGGAAAAAGTCAGTGGACTTCTCTACCGGTAGAGGAATTGTCTCTATCAGTAGAGACGGGAAAATTCGGAATAAAACCCCAGATCGGCCAAAAATCAAACGACACAAACCTTTCTCCTACCGATCCGATTTTCACTCTCTCTCTCTCTCTCTAGATCGCGATTTTACGCCTCCCCACCACCGATACATCCAAAAGTCACAACCCTACCCATTTCCAACCTATATCTACCGATACCCACTTGGCTTTTCACTTCCTCACTACCGATAGATCCATTTTCGAAGTACTGTCATCCTCTTCATTCGAAATCTACATAAAACCCTTGTTCCTCCATTTTCCTCCATGGCTAGAACCAAGATTCCAAACGTGAGAGAAGGAGAAGATGCTTTGAGGCAAGAGGAAGAAGTCACCGCGCTCAGGGAGGAGGTACGAACAGGAAAAAGAAAGGCCACCGAATCAACCAGTAAAAAGAAGAAAACAAAGGGTTCGAAGAAGACCAAGGGAAAATGGGAGTTGTCCATGGCGGGTAGAAAAGTTACATGCGAACGAATGGTGGATAGGCAACACATTGGGGAAACTGAAGTGGTGTTGAGCATTTGGGATAGGGGTCTAAAGATATGGTTTGATCCGGTTGAAGGATATGTACGATCAATGGTGCAAGAATTCTTCGAAAATCTGATCATTCCAGAAGGCAGGGATTACATAACGTCAACGGTGAGAGGAATACCAGTACTTGTTAGTCCAATGATTATCACGTTGTATTTGGGTTGTCCTGCATATGATGAAACTATGTGTACCTTCCCGAAAAATATGAAGAGGAAGAGGTGTACGACCCGCGGTTCTTCGCGGATGAGATGTTTGTACACCCGGAGGAGTTTGCAGGGCTATTTCCCGTGGGAAGCCTTAAGGAAGAGTACCGTTTGATGAATAAGATTCTGCATTTCAATCTCTACCCCCGAGGGGTTGAGAAACTTTTGGGACGGAAAGAAGTCCAATTGGTTTATGCTTTTCTGCACGATAATATCATGGATATAGGGCGGTTCATGTTTAGACAATTGGTGGAGTTCCGCACAGGAACAATGCTTCGGGCAAACTTTCCCTATCCGGCACTAATAACCCAACTTTGTATCCGAGCCGGAGTTCCTGAATCCACAAGTGATGTGAAGACTAAGGGATTGGGCCCGATTTCGGGCATAACCGCGAGCAAAAGCAATGCTCACCCGAAGGATCCTACTGAATATAGGCGTCCACCATCCCTGCAAACAAGAAGACAACCTTCTGCAAGGACCGCTGCATCAACCGCTGCCCCTCCTGTGGGGAAATCTGATGAGAGCTCATTCAAGGGCAAGATGTGGAAACTTATGAAAAAGATCTTCTGTCGTCAGACAGAAATTAAAAGGACACAGAAGGAGATCCTCAAAACATAGAAGCGGATTTTGCGGAGGCAAGAGTATACAATGGAACATGTGGCATCTCAATCTGGACGCCCATATGTGTCCGAGGGTGAGCAGGAGGAGGAAGAGAGTGAGACAGAGGAAGAGATCAGTGGCAACTCTGAGGAGGAAGTTTTGGGGGAAGACAATTAGGAAATGCACAAGTAGAGAGTAGGGTGATCACATTTAGGTAGTAAAGTCGAGTCAATGTCAATTGAGTCTTTGTCTTTTTGGTTATCGTTGTATGATGCACTTTGTGCATGTTGGGTTGTTAGTGTGCCGAACTTGGGTGATACGAGCATGAGCACGGATCATGAGGAAGATGATGCACAAGACAATGGAGCCAAGGAGGGAGCCGAGGACTTGCACATTCTGGAGGGCCCAATTACAAGATCCAAGGCCCGAGCCTTACAAGACGTGGTGCGGAGCTGCATGGCCACCTCTTATGCTGAGCAAGGCGCCACCAAGATCCTCCATGTGACCACCTTTGCTTGGAAGCCCGGAATGGAAGAACCCGCGAGCAATGAGGCTCGGCCTTGAGCAGCCCGGACCAAGAAGAACCCTCCATGCATGGGCAGCCCAATTAATCCAAAAAAACAACTCTAGCACATTAACCAACATGCCTTCAAGTCTTGCCGCCCACTCTCTAAAAATAGCCAAGGACCATTTATGCATTGCCACCCAACAATAAAGTCTTGGCTGTTTTTCCCAAATGGAGCTGCACGGATTATCAACATGACCACCCATCTTGGCCATTCATCAAATGCCGCCCATCTTCAATGGCCGGCCACCTAAATTTAGCTCTAGTTTTTCCTATAAATATTGTAATGTTTGAAGGATATTGGTTTTTAACTCAGATTTGAAATTTAACTTGTGAGAATTTCTTCTCCTTTAGTTCATCACGAACTCGATCTTATCGGGAGCAATTCCGTGGCGACCTTCCCCGACTTATCAACGGCTCAATCACAACCGTTGTGGCGTCATCCCAATACCAAGGTGCTTGCTTTGATTCTTCTTGTGTCGAGGTCTTTACCAAGGTGCTCTAAGATCTAAAGTTTGTGTCACGGTTCCATCTTATTTATCAATCCCGAACCTGTTCTTGGACGATCCGTTAACATACGAAGCTCATTCGTATCATTGGGTAGTTGACCTAACCACAGATTAGTCGGCACCAATTTTGTATGATCCATCTTAATCAATGAACCCACGGATATTGCATTTCTAAGTCCTAATAGATCCTTGTTATGTTTGAAATTCTAATTTGATGCATGATAACATAGTTGCATGGGTGAGAATTTGATATTTCCATACTGCAAACACAAAATTCCTTGATTACACTTTGTACTTCCTTCATGGTTGCGCGCAATTGCCCATTGCACAGCCATACCTCCGCTTTACATGTTAAAGGGTGGGGATGCAATTTCATGATAGAGCGAAAACGTTATTGTGAGGGCAACCTGTGAGAATTGGAATCGAGGCTCGCTTTGGTCAATAGAGCTTAACTATAGGCCATTCTCACGTACTCGCTATGGTTCATGGAGTTGCATATGAATGGATGGCAACTCATTGGTTCGAAGTGTATACTTTATCCATGAATGAAATTTTGAATCAAGCATAGGGTGGAATCGCGTTTTCATGAGAAATCTCTATTTTCTTTTTTTTTTTAGTGTGATACGTTGCTAGGGACTAGCAACCTTCAAGTCGGGGGGTGTGATGAGCGCACTATATTGCATAATAACGTGGCTCAATATACTCATTTTGGCAATTATGCGTAGGCAAATGTATTTATCTAGTTAATGTTGCACGCGTAGTTGTCTTTGTACTCTTTGCAGGTTTCCGAGCGCTAAAAGAGTGTTGTAAAGCCCAAGTACGGACCAAAGGCTGGACCAATTACGGCTTTGTTTGAGAGCCAAGAAAGGCCTGGGAATGATGGAAGTGAAGTTGGGGTGGAAAGTGAAGGAGCCTAGAAATTTAACTCAGAAGGTCTCTCTACCGATAGAGAATCAACTCCTATCGGTAGAGAAGGAGAAATCAAGGCCACTCAAAGAGCTTCTATCGGTAGAGGATCAGCTTCTATCGGTAGAAGGAAAACCAGAAAAAAATCAGAAGACTTCTCTACCGGTAGAGGGTCAGTCCTATCGGTAGAGAGAAGAAAACCAGAAAAGTCAGAAGGTTTCTCTACCGGTAGAGGTTCGCTCCTATCGGTAGAGAGAAGGAACCAGAAAGAGACAGTAGGGTTCTCTACCGGTAGAGATTAACTCCTATCGGTAGAGACCCAAAATCGGCAGATTTTGTGGGGCCGACTTTACCTCGAATTCTGGCCAAATCAGAGAATAAGAAGCTTCTTCTAATGCCATTATGGAGGGTAGGATGGTACTTTCACCTAGGTTTTATAGGATATTTTAATTTAGGTTGGTTTCTCTGGCAAGAGGGGGGCTCTCACTCACAATTTCATAACACACTTAGCCATATATCAGTTTTTAGAGAGAGTTTAGAGCTTTTTGGCTCCTTTTTGCTGTAGAAAACTTGTTCTTCATTGCCCTTCAAGTTTTTAAGTAAGTTTTGATTCCTTGAGTGTTCTTCCCCTTATGAATCTTGGCATTCTCTAGGAAGCACTTAAGTGTTAACAGGTTTTACTTGTTTTCTTCCATTTATTAGTGTTATTCTTACCTTTAAATCTGATTCCATTAGAGTTTTGTTTATTTTCCTTCTTATTGTCTTTAGATAAGCTTGTTTTATTATGTTTTCTATCACTTCTACCATGTTCATGTTAAAATATGAGTAGTTAATTTGGTGTGGGTTAAGTCCAAATGTAAAGTTGATTTCAAACCCATGTTGGTCTATATCTTCTCCATATTTATTAATGCCATTGATGGATCTTTCTAAGTTTTTCATATTGAAATAAAAATGAAGTGTTAAGTTCTTACTTAGTTATAGCCATCCTTAGAGTTGGTATATCTAATACTTGAATCGATGTCCTTCATCTTTTAATCCTATTTACTTAAACTTGAAAGAATCCATCAAACCATTTTGTGAAATAAAATCCTGATTTTCATCGAAATATTTTCCGATCTAAAACCCGAGACCGGGGGATAGATTGAGTTATAAGGAGAAGAGATAGACCAATGGAAATTTTGAATAGACCAAACTTTAGGGCTTAACCCCACTCCTTAATCTAGTTTTAATCCCCCACTTAGTTAATATCATTGTTAACAAAATCCCCAAACAAATTTGAGGTTGACGTCCGAAACGTCGAAAACACCAATTTGCGAATTCTTTAAATCCAACGTGCTTTTTCCCTGTGGATCGATACTCCGGACTTTCCAATATACTCGTTGTTACATATTTAGAGGGAAGTCCCGTTTTATGAAAATAAACCATTGACCCTAGTCCGGCACCCCTAACGACAAACACTTTTGCCGGCCGGTCAGTACCCATAAGAGATCGGCTCAAAATAATATCCGGAAAGACTTGATCCATTCAATTTTTCATAAAACTGTTCCTGTCAGCATTTATCAAAAACTGTTTAGATGAAGCTCTTCTCGATATTATTTTGAGCCGATTTCTTACAGGTACCCTTAAAAACAAGTTTTAAACATAATGAACGGTTCAGATCATCAAAATTTGGTAAGAAAATAGGAGGTCCACGCCGTAGCAAAATAAAGGATCCCTCATTAGAAGGGGACTATATATTTATGAGTGAGTTTCTAATAAGGGATCCCTTATTTTGCTACGGTGTGTACCTCCTATTTCTTGATCAAATTATGATGACTGAACCGTTCAATGTGTTTAAAACGTGTTTTTAAGGGTGCCCGTAAGAGATCGGCTCAAAATAATATCCGAAAAGACTTGATCCATTCAATTTTTCATAAAACTGTTCCTGTCAGTATTTATCAAAAACTGTTTAGATCAAGCTCTTCTCGACATTATTTTGAGCCGATTTCTTGCAGGTACACTTAAAAACATGTTTTAAACATAACGAACGGTTCAGATCATCAAAATTTGGTCAGAAAATAGGAGATCCACACCGTAGCAAAATAAAGGATACCTCATTAGAAGGGGACTATATATGTCTGAGTGATCTTCTAATAAGGGATCTCTTATTTTGCTACGGTGTGGACCTCCTATTTCTTGATCAAATTATGATGATCTGAACTGTTCAATGTGTTTAAAACTTGTTTTTAAGGGTATCCGTAAGAAATCGGCTCAAAATAATATCCGGAAAGACTTGATCCATTCAATTTTTCATAAAACTGTTCCCGTCAGTATTTATCAAAAACTGTTTAGATCAAGCTCTTCTCGATATTATTTTGAGCCGATTTCTTGCAGGTACCCTTAAAAACATGTTTTAAACATAATGAACGGTTCAGATCATCAAAATTTGGTCAGAAAATAGGAGGTCCACACCGTAGCAAAATAAAGGATCACTCATTAGAAGGGGACTATATATGTATGAGTGAGATTCTAATAAGAGATCCCTTATTTTGCTACGGTGTGGACCTCCTATTTCTTGATCAAATTATGATGATCTGAACCGTTCAATGTGTTTAAAATGTGTTTTTAAGGGTACCCGTAAGAGATCGGCTGAAAATAATATCCAGAAAGACTTGATCCATTCAATTTTTCATAAAACTGTTCCTATCAGCATTTATCAAAAACTGTTTGGATCAAACTCTTCTCGATATTATTTTGAGCCGATTTCTTCCAGGTACCCTTAAAAACATGTTTTAAACATAATGAACGGTTCAGATCATCAAAATTTGGTCAGAAAATAGGAGGTCCACACCGTAGCAAAATAAAGGATCCCTCATTAGAAAGGGACAATATATGTATGAGTGAGCTTCTAATAAAGGATCTCTTATTTTGCTACGGTGTGGACCTCCTATTTCTTGATCAAATTATGATGATCTGAACCGTTCAATGTGTTTAAAACGTGTTTCTGAGGGTACCCGTAAGAGATCGGCTCAAAATAATATCCGGAAAGACTTGATCCATTCAAATTTTCATAAAACTGTTCCTGTCAGCATTTATCAAAAACTGTTTAGATCAAACTCTTGTCGATATTATTTTGAGCCGATTTCTTGCAGATATCCTTAAAAATATGTTTTAAACATAATGAACGGTTCAGATCATCAAAATTTGGTCAGAAAATAGGAGGTCCACACCGTAGCAAAATAAAGGATCCCTCATTAGAAGGGGACTATATATGTATTAGTGAGCTTCTAATAGGGGATCCCTTAATTTGCTACGGTGTGCACCTCCTATTTCTTGATCAAATTATTATGATCTGAACCGTTCAATGTGTTTAAAACGTGTTTTTAAGGGTACCCGTAATAAATCGGCTCAAAATAATATCCGGAAAGACTTGATCCATTCAATTTTTTAATAAAACTGTTCCTGTCAGCATTTATCAAAAACTGTTTAGATCAAGCTCTTCTCGATATTATTTTGAGCCGATTTCTTGCAGGTACCCTTAAAAACATATTTTAAACATAATGAACGGTTCAGATCATCAAAATTTGGTCAGAAAATAGGAGGTCCACACCGTAGCAAAACTAAGGATCCCTCATTAGAAGGGGACTATATATGTATGAGTGAACTTCTAATAAGGGATCCCTTATTTTGCTACGGTGTTTACCTCCTATTTCTTGATCAAATTATGATGATCTGAACCGTTCAATATGTTTAAAACACATTTTTGAGGGTACCCGTAAGACATCGGCTCAAAATAATATCCGGAAAGACTTGATCCATTCAATTTTTCATAAAACTGTTCCTGTCAGCATTTATCAAAAACTGTTTAGATCAAGCTCTTCTCGATATTATTTTGAGCCGATTTCTTGCATGTACCCTTAAAAACATGTTTTAAACATAATAAACGGTTCAGATCATCAAAATTTGGTCAGAAAATAGGAGGTCCACACCGTAGCAAAATAAAGGATCCCTCATTAGAAGGGGATTATATATGTATGAGTGAGATTCTAATAAGAGATCCCTTATTTTGCTACGGTGTGGACCTTCTATTTCTTGATCAAATTATGATGATCTGAACCGTTCAATGTGTTTAAAATGTGTTTTTAAGGGTACCCGTAAGAGATCGGCTGAAAATAATATCCGGAAAGACTTGATCCATTCAATTTTTCTTAAAACTGTTCATGTCAGCATTTATCAAAAACTGTTTAGATCAAGCTCTTCTCGATATTATTTTGAGCCGATTTCTTGCAGGTACCCTTAAAAACATGTTTTAAACATAATGAACGGTTCAGATCATCAAAATTTGGTCAGAAAATAGGAGGTCCACGCCGTAGCAAAATAAAGGATCCCTCATTGGAAGGGGACTTATTTTGCTACGGTGTGAACCTCCTATTTCTTGATCAAATTACGATGATCTGAACCGTTCAATGTGTTTAAAACGTGTTTTTAAGGGTACCCGTAAGAAATCGGCTCAAAATAATATCCGGAAAGACTTGATCCATTCAATTTTTCATAAAACTGTTCCTGTCAGCATTTATCAAAAACTGTTTAGATCAAGCTCTTCTCGATATTATTTTGAGCCGATTTCTTGCAGGTACCCTTAAAAACATGTTTTAAACATAATGAACGGTTCAGATCATCAAAATTTGGTCAGAAAATAAGAGGTCCACACCGTAGCAAAATAAAGGATCCCTCATTGGAAGGGTACTTATTTTGCTACGGTGTGAACTCCTATTTCTTGATCAAATTACGATGATCTGAACCGTTCAATGTGTTTAAAACGTGTTTTTAAGGGTACCCGTAAGAAATCGGCTCAAAATAATATCCGAAAAAACTTGATCCATTCACTTTTTCATAAAACTGTTCCTGTCAGCATTTATCAAAAACTGTTTAGATCAAGCTCTTCTCGATATTATTTTGAGCCGATTTCTTGCAGGTACCCTTAAAAACATGTTTTAAACATAATGAACGGTTCAGATCATCAAAATTTGGTCAGAAAATAGGAGGTCCACACCGTAGCAAAATAAAGGATCCCTCATTGGAAGGGGACTTATTTTGCTACGGTGTGAACCTCCTATTTCTTGATCAAATTACGATGATCTGAACCGTTCAATGTGTTTAAAACGTGTTTTTAAGGGTACCCGTAAGAAATCGGCTCAAAATAAAATCCGGAAAGACTTGATCCATTCAATTTTTCATAAAACTGTTCATGTCAGCATTTATCAAAAACTGTTTAGATCAAGCTCTTCTCTATATTATTTTGAGCCGATTTCTTGCAGGTACCCTTAAAAACATGTTTTAAACATAATGAACGGTTCAGATCATCAAAATTTGGTCAGAAAATAGGAGGTCCACACCGTAGCAAAATAAAGGATCCCTCATTGGAAGAGACTTATTTTGCTAAGGTGTGAACTCCTATTTCTTGATCAAATTACGATGATCTGAACCGTTCAATGTGTTTAAAACGTGTTTTTAAGGGTACCCGTAAGAAATCGGCTCAAAATAATATCCGGAAAGACTTGATCCATTCAATTTTTCATAAAACTGTTCCTGTCAGCATTTATCAAAAACTGTTTAGATCAAGCTCTTTTCGATATTATTTTGAGCCGATTTGTTGCAGGTACCCTTAAAAACTTGTTTTAAACATAATAAACGGTTCAGATCATCAAAATTTGGTCAGAAAATAGGAGGTCCACACCGTAGCAAAATAAAGGATCCCTCATTGGAAGGGGACGTATTTTGCTACGGTGTGAACCTCCTATTTCTTGATCAAATTACGATGATCTGAACCGTTCAATGTGTTTAAAACGTGTTTTTAAGGGTACCCGTAAGAAATCGGCTCAAAATAATATCCGGAAAGACTTGATCCATTCAATTTTTCATAAAACTGTTCCTCTCAGCATTTATCAAAAACTGTTTATATCAAGCTATTCTCCATATTATTTTGAGCCGATTTCTTGCAGGTACCCTTAAAAACATGTTTTAAACATAATGAACGGTTCAGATCATCAAAATTTGGTCAGAAAATAGGAGGTCCACACCGTAGCAATATAAAGGAGCCTTCATTGGAAGGGGACTTATTTTGCTACGGTGTGAACCTCCTATTTCTTGATCAACTTACGATGATCTGAACCGTTCAATGTGTTTAAAACGTGTTTTTAAGGGTACCCGTAAGAAATCGGCTCAAAATAATATCCGGAAAGACTTGATTCATTCAATTTTTCATAAAACTGTTCTTGTCAGTATTTATCAAAAACTGTTTAGATCAAGCTCTTCTCGATATTATTTTGAGCCGATTTCTTGCAGGTACCCTTAAAAACATGTTTTAAACATAATGAACGGTTCAGATCATCAAAATTTGGTCAAAAAATAAGAGGTCCACACCGTAGCAAAATAAAGGATCCCTCATTGGAAGGGGACTTATTTTGCTACGGTGTGAACTCCTATTTCTTGATCAAATTACGATGATCTGAACCGTTCAATGTGTTTAAAACGTGTTTTTAAGGGTACCCGTAAGAAATCGGCTCAAAATAATATCCGAAAAAACTTGATCCATTCAATTTTTCATAAAACTGTTCCTGTCAGCATTTATCAAAAACTGTTTAGATCAAGCTCTTCTCGATATTATTTTGAGCCGATTTCTTGCAGGTACCCTTAAAAACATGTTTTAAACATAATGAACGGTTCAGATCATCAAAATTTGGTCAGAAAATAGGAGGTCCACACCGTAGCAAAATAAAGGATCCCTCATTGGAAGGGGACTTATTTTGCTACGGTGTGAACCTCCTATTTCTTGATCAAATTACGATGATCTGAACCGTTCAATGTGTTTAAAACGTGTTTTTCAGGGTACCCGTAAGAAATCGGCTCAAAATAATATCCGGAAAGACTTGATCCATTCAATTTTTCATAAAACTGTTCATGTCAGCATTTATCAAAAACTGTTTAGATCAAGCTCTTCTCGATATTATTTTGAGCCGATTTCTTGCAGGTACCCTTAAAAACATGTTTTAAACATAATGAACGGTTCAGATCATCAAAATTTGGTCAGAAAATAGGAGGTCCACACCGTAGCAAAATAAAGGATCCCTCATTGGAAGGGACTTATTTTGCTACGGTGTGAACTCCTATTTCTTGATCAAATTACGATGATCTGAACCGTTCAATGTGTTTAAAACGTGTTTTTAAGGGTACCCGTAAGAAATCGGCTCAAAATAATATCCGGAAAGACTTGATCCATTCAATTTTTCATAAAACTGTTCCTGTCAGCATTTATCAAAAACTGTTTAGATCAAGCTCTTCCCGATATTATTTTGAGCCGATTTGTTGCAGGTACCCTTAAAAACTTGTTTTAAACATAATAAACGGTTCAGATCATCAAAATTTGGTCAGAAAATAGGAGGTCCACACCGTAGCAAAATAAAGGATCCCTCATTGGAAGGGGACTTATTTTGCTACGGTGTGAACCTCCTATTTCTTGATCAAATTACGATGATCTGAACCGTTCAATGTGTTTAAAACGTATTTTTAAGGGTACCCGTAAGAAATCGGCTCAAAATAATATCCGGAAAGACTTGATCCATTCAATTTTTCATAAAACTGTTCCTGTCAGCATTTATCAAAAACTGTTTAGATCAAGCTTTTCTCGATATTATTTTGAGCCGATTTCTTGCAGGTACCCTTAAAAACATGTTTTAAACATAA
Source organism: Arctostaphylos glauca (assembly GCA_019985065.2). Classification (NCBI taxonomy): domain Eukaryota; kingdom Viridiplantae; phylum Streptophyta; class Magnoliopsida; order Ericales; family Ericaceae; genus Arctostaphylos; species Arctostaphylos glauca. The sequence goes on along the minus strand of JAHSPW020000012.1, from coordinate 11,616,060 downwards.
TGAACGGTTCAGATCATCAAAATTTGGTCAGAAAATAGGAGGTCCACACCGTAGCAAAATAAAGGATCCCTCATTGGAAGGGGACTTATTTTGCTACGGTGTGAACCTCCTATTTCTTGATCAAATTACGATGATCTGAACCGTTCAATGTGTTTAAAACGTGTTTTTAAGGGTACCCGTAAGAAATCGGCTCAAAATAATATCCGGAAAGACTTGATCCATTCAATTTTTCATAAAACTGTTCCTGTCAGCATTTATCAAAAACTGTTTTGATCAAGCTTTTCTCGATATTATTTTGAGCCGATTTTTTGCAGGTACCATTAAAAACATGTTTTAAACATAATGAACGGTTCAGATCATCAAAATTTGGTCAGAAAATAGAAGGTCCACACCGTAGCAAAATAAAGGATCCCTCATTGGAAGGGGACTTATTTTGCTACAGTGTGAACCTCCTATTTCTTGATCAAATTACGATGATCTGAACCGTTCAATGTGTTTAAAACGTGTTTTTAAGGGTACCCGTAAGAAATCGGCTGAAAATAATATCCGGAAAGACTTGATCCATTCAATTTTTCATAAAACTGTTCCTGTCAGCATTTATGAAAAACTGTTTAGATCAAGCTCTTCTCGATATTATTTTGAGCCGATTTCTCGCAGGTACCCTTAAAAACATGTTTTAAACATAATGAACGGTTCAGATCATCAACATTTGGTCAGAAAATAGGAGGTCCACACCGTAGCAAAATAAAGGATCCCTCATTGGAAGGGGACTTATTTTGCTACGGTGTGAACCTCCTATTTCTTGATCAAATTACGATGATCTGAACCGTTCAATGTGTTTAAAACGTGTTTTTAAGGGTACCCGTAAGAAATCGGCTCAGAATAATATCCGGAAAGACTTGATCCATTCAATTTTTCATAAAACTGTTCATGTCAGCATTTATCAAAAACTGTTTAGATCAAGCTCTTCTAGATATTATTTTGAGCCGATTTCTTGCAGGTACCCTTAAAAACATGTTTTAAACATAATGAACGGTTCAGATCATCAAAATTTGGTGAGAAAATAGGAGGTCCACACCGTAGCAAAATAAAGGATCCCTCATTGGAAGGGGACTTATTTTGCTACGGTGTGAACCTCCTATTTCTTGATCAAATTACGATGATCTGAACCGTTCAATGTGTTTAAAACGTATTTTTAAGGGTACCCGTAAGAAATCGGCTCAAAATAATATCCGGAAAGACTTGATCCATTCAATTTTTCATAAAACTGTTTCTGTCAGCATTTATCAAAAACTGTTTAGATCAAGCTCTTCTCGATATTATTTTGAACCGATTTCTCGCAGGTACCCTTAAAAACATGTTTTAAACATAATGAACGGTTCAGATTATCAAAATTTGGTCAGAAAATAGGAGGTCCACACCGTAGCAAAATAAAGGATCCCTCATTGGAAGGGGACTTATTTTGCTACGGTGTGAACCTCCTATTTCTTGATCAAATTACGATGATCTGAACCGTTCAATGTGTTTAAAACGTGTTTTTAAGGGTACCCGTAAGAAATTGGCTCAGAATAATATCCGGAAAGACTTGATCCATTCAATTTTTCATAAAACTGTTCCTGTCAGCATTTATCAAAAACTGTTTAGATCAAGCTCTTCTCGATATTATTTTGAGCCGATTTCTTGCAGGTACCCGTAAAAACATGTTTTAAACATAATGAACGGTTCAGATCATCAAAATTTGGTCAGAAAATAGGAGGTTCACACCGTAGCAAAATAAAGGTTCCCTCATTAGAAGGGGACTTATTTTGCCACGGTGTGAACCTCCTATTTTTTGATCAAATTATGATGATCTGAACCGTTCAATGTGTTTAAAACGTGTTTTTAAGGGTACCCGCAAGAAATCGGCTCAAAATAATATCCAGAAAGACTTGATCCATTCAATTTTTCATAAAACTGTTCCTGTCAGCATTTATCAAAAACTGTTTAGATCAAGCTCTTCTCGATATTATTTTGAGCCGATTTCTTGCAGGTACCCTTAAAACATGTTTTAAACATAATGAACGGTTCAGATCATCAAAATTTGGTCAGAAAATAGGAGGTCCACACCGTAGCAAAATAAAGGATCCCTCATTGGAAGGGGACGTATTTTGCTACGGTGTGAACCTCCTATTTCTTGATCAAATTACGATGATCTGAACCGTTCAATGTGTTTAAAACGCGTTTTTAAGGGTACCCGTAAGAAATCGGCTCAAAATAATATCCGGAAAGACTTGATCCATTCAATTTTTCATAAAACTGTTCCTGTCAGCATTTATCAAAAACTGTTTAGATCAAGCTCTTTTCGATATTATTTTGAGCCGATTTCTTGCAGGTACACTTAAAAACATGTTTTAAACATAATGAACGGTTCAGATCTTCAAAATTTGGTCAGAAAATAGGAGGTCCACACCGTAGCAAAATAAAGGATCCCTCATTGGAAGGGGACTTATTTTGCTACGGTGTGAATCTCCTATTTCTTGATCAAATTACGATGATCTGAACCGTTCAATGTGTTTAAAACGTGGTTTTAAGGGTACCCGTAAGAAATCGGCTCAAAATAATATCCGGAAAGACTTGATCCATTCAATTTTTCATAAAACTGTTCCTGTCAGCATTTATCAAAAACTGTTTAGATCAAGCTCTTCTCGATATTATTTTGAGCCGATTTTTTGCAGGTACCCTTAAAATCATGTTTTAAACATAATGAACGGTTCAGATCATCAAAATTTGTTCAGAAAATAGGAGGTCCACACTGTAGCAAAATAAAGGATCACTCATTGGAAGATGACTTATTTTGCTACGGTGTGAACCTCCTATTTCTTGATCAAATTACGATGATCTGAACCGTTCAAAGTGTTTAAAACGTGCTTTTAAGTGTACCCGTAAGAAATCGGCTCAAAATAGTATCCGGAAAGACTTCATCCATTCAATTTTCATAAAACTGTTCCTGTCAGCATTTATCAAAAACTGTTTAGATCAAGCTCTTCTCGATATTATTTTGAGCCGATTTCTTGTAGGTACCCTTAAAAACATGTTTTAAACATAATGAACGGTTCAGATCATCAAAATTTGGTCAGAAAATAGGAGGTCCACACCTTAGCAAAAATAAAGGATCGCTCATTGTAAGGGGACTTATTTTGCTACGGTGTGAACCTCCTATTTCTTGATCAAATTACGATGATCTGAACCGTTCAATGTGTTTAAAACGTGTTTTTAAGGGTACCCGTAAGAAATCGGCTCAAAATAATATCCGGAAAGACTTGATCCATTCAATTTTTCATAAAACTGTTCCTCTCAGCATTTATCAAAAACTGTTTATATCAAGCTCTTCTCGATATTATTTTGAGCCGATTTCTTGCAGGTACCCTTAAAAACATGTTTTAAACATAATGAACGGTTCAGATCATCAAAATTTGGTCAGAAAATAGGAGGTCCACACCGTAGCAAAATAAAGGATCCCTCATTGGAAGGGGACTTATTTTGCTACGGTGTGAACCTCCTATTTCTTGATCAAATTACGATGATCTGAACCGTTCAATGTGTTTAAAACGTGTTTTTAAGGGTACCCGTAAGAAATCTGCTCAAAATAATATCCGGAAAGACTTGATCCATTCAATTTTTCATAAAACTGTTCCTGTCAGCATTTATCAAAAACTGTTTAGATCAAGCTCTTCTCGATATTATTTTGAGCCGATTTCTTGCAGGTACCCTTAAAAACATGTTTTAAACATAATGACCGGTTCAGATCATCAAAATTTGGTCAGAAAATAAGAGGTCCACACCGTAGCAAAATAAAGGATCCCTCATTGGAAGGGTACTTATTTTGCTACGGTGTGAACTCCTATTTCTTGATCAAATTACGATGATCTGAACCGTTCAATGTGTTTAAAACGTGTTTTTAAGGGTACCCGTAAGAAATCGGCTCAAAATAATATCCGAAAAAACTTGATCCATTCAATTTTTCATAAAACTGTTCCTGTCAGCATTTATCAAAAACTGTTTAGATCAAGCTCTTCTCGATATTATTTTGAGCCGATTTCTTGCAAGTACCCTTAAAAACATGTTTTAAACATAATGAACGGTTCAGATCATCAAAATTTGGTCAGAAAATAGGAGGTCCACACCGTAGCAAAATAAAGTATCCCTCATTGGAAGGGGACTTATTTTGCTATGGTGTGAACCTCCTATTTCTTGATCAAATTACGATGATCTGAACCGTTCAATGTGTTTAAAACGTGTTTTTAAGGGTACCCGTAAGAAATCGGCTCAAAATAATATCCGGAAAGACTTGATCCATTCAATTTTTCATAAAACTGTTCATGTCAGCATTTATCAAAAACTGTTTAGATCAAGCTCTTCTCGATATTATTTTGAGCCGATTTCTTGCAGGTATCCTTAAAAACATGTTTTAAACATAATGAACGGTTCAGATCATCAAAATTGGTCAGAAAATAGGAGGTCCACACCGTAGCAAAATAAAGGATCCCTCATTGGAAGAGACTTATTTTGCTATGGTGTGAACTCCTATTTCTTGATCAAATTACGATGATCTGAACCGTTCAATGTGTTTAAAACGTGTTTTTAAGGGTACCCGTAAGAAATCGGCTCAAAATAATATCCGGAAAGACTTGATCCATTCAATTTTTCATAAAACTGTTCCTGTCAGCATTTATCAAAAACTGTTTAGATCAAGCTCTTCTCGATATTATTTTGAGCCGATTTGTTGCAGGTACCCTTAAAAACTTGTTTTAAACATAATAAACGGTTCAGATCATCAAAATTTGGTCAGAAAATAGGAGGTCCACACCGTAGCAAAATAAAGGATCCCTCATTGGAAGGGGACGTATTTTGCTACGGTGTGAACCTCCTATTTCTTGATCAAATTACGATGATCTGAACCGTTCAATGTGTTTAAAACGTGTTTTTAAGGGTACCCGTAAGAAATCGGCTCAAAATAATATCCGGAAAGACTTGATCCATTCAATTTTTCATAAAACTGTTCCTCTCAGCATTTATCAAAAACTGTTTAGATCAAGCTTTTCTCGATATTATTTTGAGCCGATTTCTTGCAGGTACCCTTAAAAACATGTTTTAAACATAATGAACGGTTCAGATCATCAAAATTTGGTCAGAAAATAGGAGGTCCACACCGTAGCAAAATAAAGGAGCCCTCATTGGAAGGGGACTTATTTTGCTACGGTGTGAACCTCCTATTTCTTGATCAAATTACGATGATCTGAACCGTTCAATGTGTTTAAAACGTGTTTTTAAGGGTACCCGTAAGAAATCGGCTCAAAATAATATCCGGAAAGACTTGATCCATTCAATTTTTCATAAAACTGTTCCTGTCAGCATTTATCAAAAACTGTTTAGATCAAGCTCTTCTCGATATTATTTTGAGCCGATTTCTTGCAGGTACCCTTAAAAACATGTTTTAAACATAATGAACGGTTCAGATCATCAAAATTTGGTCAGAAAATAAGAGGTCCACACCGTAGCAAAATAAAGGATCCCTCATTGGAAGGGGACTTATTTTGCTACGGTGTGAACTCCTATTTCTTGATCAAATTACGATGATCTGAACCGTTCAATGTGTTTAAAACGTGTTTTTAAGGGTACCCGTAAGAAATCGGCTCAAAATAATATCCGAAAAAACTTGATCCATTCAATTTTTCATAAAACTGTTCCTGTCAGCATTTATCAAAAACTGTTTAGATCAAGCTCTTCTCGATATTATTTTGAGCCGATTTCTTGCAGGTACCCTTAAAAACATGTTTTAAACATAATGAACGGTTCAGATCATCAAAATTTGGTCAGAAAATAGGAGGTCCACACCGTAGCAAAATAAAGGATCCCTCATTGGAAGGGGACTTATTTTGCTACGGTGTGAACCTCCTATTTCTTGATCAAATTACGATGATCTGAACCGTTCAATGTGTTTAAAACGTATTTTTATGGGTACCCGTAAGAAATCGGCTCAAAATAATATCCGGAAAGACTTGATCCATTCAATTTTTCATAAAACTGTTCCTGTCAGCATTTATCAAAAACTGTTTAGATCAAGCTTTTCTCGATATTATTTTGAGCCGATTTTTTGCAGGTACCCTTAAAAACATGTTTTAAACATAATGAACGGTTCAGATCATCAAAATTTGGTCAGAAAATAGGAGGTCCACACCGTAGCAAAATAAAGGATCCCTCATTGGAAGGGGACTTATTTTGCTACGGTGTGAACCTCCTATTTCTTGATCAAATTACGATGATCTGAACCGTTCAATGTGTTTAAAACGTGTTTTTAAGGGTACCCGTAAGAAATCGGCTCAAAATAATATCCGGAAAGACTTGATCCATTCAATTTTTCATAAAACTGTTCCTGTCAGCATTTATCAAAAACTGTTTTGATCAAGCTTTTCTCGATATTATTTTGAGTCGATTTTTTGCAGGTACCATTAAAAACATGTTTTAAACATAATGAACGGTTCAGATCATCAAAATTTGGTCAGAAAATAGAAGGTCCACACCGTAGCAAAATAAAGGATCCCTCATTGGAAGGGGACTTATTTTGCTACAGTGTGAACCTCCTATTTCTTGATCAAATTACGATGATCTGAACCGTTCAATGTGTTTAAAACGTGTTTTTAAGGGTACCCGTAAGAAATCGGCTGAAAATAATATCCGGAAAGACTTGATCCATTCAATTTTTCATAAAACTGTTCCTGCCAGCATTTATCAAAAACTGTTTAGATCAAGCTCTTCTCGATATTATTTTGAGCCGATTTCTCGCAGGTACCCTTAAAAACATGTTTTAAACATAATGAACGGTTCAGATCATCAAAATTTGGTCAGAAAATAGGAGGTCCACACCGTAGCAAAATAAAGTATCCCTCATTGGAAGGGGACTTATTTTGCTATGGTGTGAACCTCCTATTTCTTGATCAAATTACGATGATCTGAACCGTTCAATGTGTTTAAAACGTGTTTTTAAGGGTACCCGTAAGAAATCGGCTCAAAATAATATCCGGAAAGACTTGATCCATTCAATTTTTCATAAAACTGTTCATGTCAGCATTTATCAAAAACTGTTTAGATCAAGCTCTTCTCGATATTATTTTGAGCCGATTTCTTGCAGGTACCCTTAAAAACATGTTTTAAACATAATGAACGGTTCAGATCATCAAAATTGGTCAGAAAATAGGAGGTCCACACCGTAGCAAAATAAAGGATCCCTCATTGGAAGAGACTTATTTTGCTATGGTGTGAACTCCTATTTCTTGATCAAATTACGATGATCTGAACCGTTCAATGTGTTTAAAACGTGTTTTTAAGGGTACCCGTAAGAAATCGGCTCAAAATAATATCCGGAAAGACTTGATCCATTCAATTTTTCATAAAACTGTTCCTGTCAGCATTTATCAAAAACTGTTTAGATCAAGCTCTTCTCGATATTATTTTGAGCCGATTTGTTGCAGGTACCCTTAAAAACTTGTTTTAAACATAATAAACGGTTCAGATCATCAAAATTTGGTCAGAAAATAGGAGGTCCACACCGTAGCAAAATAAAGGATCCCTCATTGGAAGGGGACGTATTTTGCTACGGTGTGAACCTCCTATTTCTTGATCAAATTACGATGATCTGAACCGTTCAATGTGTTTAAAACGTGTTTTTAAGGGTACCCGTAAGAAATCGGCTCAAAATAATATCCGGAAAGACTTGATCCATTCAATTTTTCATAAAACTGTTCCTGTCAGCATTTATCAAAAACTGTTTAGATCAAGCTCTTCTCGATATTATTTTGAGCCGATTTCTTGCAGGTACCCTTAAAAACATGTTTTAAACATAATGAACGGTTCAGATCATCAAAATTTGGTCAGAAAATAAGAGGTCCACACCGTAGCAAAATAAAGGATCCCTCATTGGAAGGGGACTTATTTTGCTACGGTGTGAACTCCTATTTCTTGATCAAATTACGATGATCTGAACCGTTCAATGTGTTTAAAACGTGTTTTTAAGGGTACCCGCAAGAAATCGGCTCAAAATAATATCCGAAAAAACTTGATCCATTCAATTTTTCATAAAACTGTTCCTGTCAGCATTTATCAAAAACTGTTTAGATCAAGCTCTTCTCGATATTATTTTGAGCCGATTTCTTGCAGGTACCCTTAAAAACATGTTTTAAACATAATGAACGGTTCAGATCATCAAAATTTGGTCAGAAAATAGGAGGTCCACACCGTAGCAAAATAAAGGATCCCTCATTGGAAGGGGACTTATTTTGCTACGGTGTGAACCTCCTATTTCTTGATCAAATTACGATGATCTGAACCGTTCAATGTGTTTAAAACGTATTTTTATGGGTACCCGTAAGAAATCGGCTCAAAATAATATCCGGAAAGACTTGATCCATTCAATTTTTCATAAAACTGTTCCTGTCAGCATTTATCAAAAACTGTTTAGATCAAGCTTTTCTCGATATTATTTTGAGCCGATTTTTTGCAGGTACCCTTAAAAACATGTTTTAAACATAATGAACGGTTCAGATCATCAAAATTTGGTCAGAAAATAGGAGGTCCACACCGTAGCAAAATAAAGGATCCCTCATTGGAAGGGGACTTATTTTGCTACGGTGTGAACCTCCTATTTCTTGATCAAATTACGATGATCTGAACCGTTCAATGTGTTTAAAACGTGTTTTTAAGGGTACCCGTAAGAAATCGGCTCAAAATAATATCCGGAAAGACTTGATCCATTCAATTTTTCATAAAACTGTTCCTGTCAGCATTTATCAAAAACTGTTTTGATCAAGCTTTTCTCGATATTATTTTGAGTCGATTTTTTGCAGGTACCATTAAAAACATGTTTTAAACATAATGAACGGTTCAGATCATCAAAATTTGGTCAGAAAATAGAAGGTCCACACCGTAGCAAAATAAAGGATCCCTCATTGGAAGGGGACTTATTTTGCTACAGTGTGAACCTCCTATTTCTTGATCAAATTACGATGATCTGAACCGTTCAATGTGTTTAAAACGTGTTTTTAAGGGTACCCGTAAGAAATCGGCTGAAAATAATATCCGGAAAGACTTGATCCATTCAATTTTTCATAAAACTGTTCCTGCCAGCATTTATCAAAAACTGTTTAGATCAAGCTCTTCTCGATATTATTTTGAGCCGATTTCTCGCAGGTACCCTTAAAAACATGTTTTAAACATAATGAACGGTTCAGATCATCAACATTTGGTCAGAAAATAGGAGGTCCACACCGTAGCAAAATAAAGGATCCCTCATTGGAAGGGGACTTATTTTGCTACGGTGTGAACCTCCTATTTCTTGATCAAATTACGATAATCTGAACCGTTCAATGTGTTTAAAACGTGTTTTTAAGGGTACCCGTAAGAAATCGGCTCAGAATAATATCCGGAAAGACTTGATCCATTCAATTTTTCATAAAACTGTTCATGTCAGCATTTATCAAAAACTGTTTAGATCAAGCTATTCTCGATATTATTTTGAGCCGATTTCTTGCAGGTACCCGTAAAAACATGTTTTAAACATAATGAACGGTTCAGATCATCAAAATTTGGTCAGAAAATAGGAGGTCCACACCGTAGCAAAATAAAGGTTCCCTCATTAGAAGGGGACTTATTTTGCCACGGTGTGAACCTCCTATTTCTTGATCAAATTATGATGATCTGAACCGTTCAATGTGTTTAAAACGTGTTTTTAAGGTTACCCGCAAGAAATCGGCTCAAAATAATATCCAGAAAGACTTGATCCATTCAATTTTTCATAAAACTGTTCCTGTCAGCATTTATCAAAAACTGTTTAGATCAAGCTCTTCTCGATATTATTTTGAGCCGATTTCTTGCAGGTACCCTTAAAACATGTTTTAAACATAATGAACGGTTCAGATCATCAAAATTTAGTCAGAAAATAGGAGGTCCACACCGTAGCAAAATAAAGGATCCCTCATTGGAAGGGGACGTATTTTGCTACGGTGTGAACCTCCTATTTCTTAATCAAATTACGATGATCTGAACCGTTCAATGTGTTTAAAACGCGTTTTTAAGGGTACCCGTAAGAAATCGGCTCAAAATAATATCCGGAAAGACTTGATCCATTCAATTTTTCATAAAACTGTTCCTGTCAGCATTTATCAAAAACTGTTTAGATCAAGCTCTTCTCGATATTATTTTGAGCCGATTTCTTGCAGGTACCCTTAAAAACATGTTTTAAACATAATGAACGGTTCAGATCATCAAAATTTGGTCAGAAAATAGGAGGTCCACACCGTAGCAAAATAAAGGATCCCTCATTGGAAGGGGACTTATTTTGCTACGGTGTGAACCTGCTATTTCTTGATCAAATTACGATGATCTGAACTGTTCAATGTGTTTAAAACGTGTTTTTAAGGGTATCCGTAAGAAATCGGCTCAGAATAATATCCGGAAAGACTTGATCCATTCAATTTTTCATAAAACTGTTCCTGTCAGCATTTATCAAAAACTGTTTAGATCAAGCTCTTCTCGATATTATTTTGAGCCGATTTCTCGCAGGTACCCTTAAAAACATGTTTTAAACATAATGAACGGTTCAGATCATCAAAATTTGGTCAGAAAATAGGAGGTCCACACTGTAGCAAAATAAAGGATCTCTCATTGGAAGGGGACTTATTTTGCTACGGTGTGAACCTCCTATTTCTTGATCAAATTACGATGATCTGAACCGTTCAATGTGTTTAAAACGTGTTTTTAAGGGTACCCGTAAGAAATTGGCTCAGAATAATATCAGGAAAGACTTGATCCATTCAATTTTTCATAAAACTGTTCCTGTCAGCATTTATCAAAAACTGTTTAGATCAAGCTCTTCTCGATATTATTTTGAGCCGATTTCTAGCAGGTACCCTTAAAAACATGTTGTAAACATAATGAACGGTTCAGATCATCAAAATTTGGTCAGAAAATAGGAGGTCCACACCGTAGCAAAATAAAGGATCCCTCATTGGAAGGGAACTTATTTTGCTACGGTGTGAACCTCGTATTTCTTGATCAAATTACGATGATCTGAACCGTTCAATGTGTTTAAAACGTGTTTTTAAGGGTACCCGTAAGAAATCGGCTCAGAATAATATCTGGAAAGACTTGATCCATTCAATTTTTCATAAAACTGTTCCTGTCAGCATTTATCAAAAACTGTTTAGATCAAGCTCTCTTTTCGATATTATTTTGGGCCGGTTTCTTGCAGGTACCCTTAAAAACATGTTTTAAACATAATGAACGGTTCAGATCATCAAAATTTGGTCAGAAAATAGGAGGTCCACACCGTAGCAAAATAAAGGATCCCTCATTGGAAGGGGACGTATTTAGCTACGGTGTGAACCTCCTATTTCTTGATCAAATTACGATGATCTAAACCGTTCAATGTGTTTAAAACGCGTTTTTAAGGGTACCCGTAAGAAATCGGCTCAAAATAATATCCGGAAAGACTTGATCCATTCAATTTTTCATAAAACTGTTCCTCTCAGCATTTATCAAAAACTGTTTAGATCAAGCACTTCTCGATATTATTTTGAGCCGATTTCTTGAAGGTACCCTTAAAAACATGTTGTAAACATAATGAACGGTTCAGATCATCAAAATTTGGTCAGAAAATAGGAGGTCCACACCGTAGCAAAATAAAGGATCCCTCATTGGAAGGGGACGTATGTTGCTACGGTGTGAACCTCCTATTTCTTGATCAAATTACGATGATCTGAACCGTTCAATGTGTTTAAAACGTGTTTTTAAGGGTACCCGTAAGAAATCGGCTCAAAATAATATCCGGTAAGACTTGATCCATTCAATTTTTCATAAAACTCTTCCTGTCAGCATTTATCAAAAACTATTTAGATCAAGCTCTTCTCGATATTATTTTGAGCCGATTTCTTGCAGGTACCCTTAAAAACATGTTTTAAACATAATGAACGGTTCAGATCATCAAAATTTGGTCAGAAAATAGGAGGTCCACACCGTAGCAAAATAAAGGATCTCTCATTGGAAGGGGACGTATTTTGCTACGGTGTGAACCTCCTATTTCTTGATCAAATTACGATGATCTGAACCGTTCAATGTGTTTAAAACGCGTTTTTAAGGGTACCCGTAAGAAATCGGCTCAAAATAATATCCGGAAAGACTTGATCCATTCAATTTTTCATAAAACTGTTCCTGTCAGCATTTATCAAAAACTGTTTAGATCAAGCACTTCTCGATATTATTTTGAGCCGATTTCTTGCAGGTACCCTTAAAAACATGTTTTAAACAGAATGAACGGTTCAGATCATCAAAATTTGGTCAGAAAATAGGAGGTCCACACCGTAGCAAAATAAAGGATCCCTCATTGGAAGGTGACTTATTTTGCTACGGTGTGAACCTCCTATTTCTTGATCAAATTACGATGATTTGAACCGTTCAATGTGTTTAAAACGTGTTTTTAAGGTTACCCGTAAGAAATCGGCCCAAAATAATATCCGGAAAGACTTGATCCATTCAATTTTTCATAAAACTGTTCCTGTCAGCATTTATCAAAAACTGTTTAGATCAAGCTCTTCTCGATATTATTTTGAGCCGATTTCTTGCAGGTACCCTTAAAAACATGTTGTAAACATAATGAACGGTTCAGATCATCAAAATTTGGTCAGAAAATAGGAGGTCCACACCGTAGCAAAATAAAGGATCCCTCATTGGAAGGGAACTTATTTTGCTACGGTGTGAACCTCCTTTTTCTTGATCAAATTACGATGATCTGAACCGTTCAATGTGTTTAAAACGTGTTTTTAAGGGTACCCGTAAGAAATCGGCTCAAAATAATATCCGGAAAGACTTGATCCATTCAATTTTTCATAAAACAGTTCCTGTCAGCATTTATCAAAAACTGTTTAGATCAAGCTCTTCTCGATATTATTTTGAGCCGATTTCTCGCAGGTACCCTTAAAAACATGTTTTAAACATAATGAACGGTTCAGATAATCAAAATTTGGTCAGAAAATAGGAGGTCCACACCGTAGCAAAATAAAGGATCCCTCATTTGAAGGGGACTTATTTTGCTACGGTGTGAACCTCCTATTTCTTGATCAAATTACGATGATCTGAACCGTTCAATGTGTTTAAAACGTGTTTTTAAGGGTACCCGTAAGAAATCGGCTCAAAATAATATCCGGAAAGACTTGATCCATTCAATTTTTCATAAAACTGTTCCTGTCAGCATTTATCAAAAACTGTTTAGATCAAGCTCTTCTCGATATTATTTTGAGCCGATTTCTTGCAGGTACCCTTAAAAACATGTTTTAAACATAATGAACGGTTCAGATCATCAAAATTTGGTCAGAAAATAGGAGGTCCTCACCGTAGCAAAATAAAGGATCCCTCATTGGAACGGGACTTATTTTGCTACGGTGTGAACCTCCTATTTCTTGATCAAATTACGATGATCTGAACCGTTCAATGTGTTCAAAACGTGTTTTTAAGGGTACCCGTAAGAAATTGGATCAAAATAATATCCGGAAATATTTGATCCATTCAATTTTTCATAAAACTGTTCCTGTCAGCATTTATCAAAAACTGTTTAGATCAAGCTTTTCTCGATATTATTTTGAGCCGATTTCTTGCAGGTACCCTTAAAAACATGTTTTAAACATAATGAACGGTTCAGATCATCAAAATTTGGTCAAAAAATAGGAGGTCCACACCGTAGCAAAATAAAGGATCCCTCTTTGGAAGGGGACTTATTTTGCTACGGTGTGAACCTCCTATTTCTTGATCAAATTACGATGATCTGAACCGTTCAATGTGTTCAAAACGTGTTTTTAAGGGTACCCGTAAGAAATCGGCTCAAAATAATATCCGGAAATACTTGATCCATTCAATTTTTCATAAAACTGTTCCTGTCAGCATTTATCAAAAACTGTTTAGATCAAGCTTTTCTCGATATTATTTTGAGCCGATTTCTTGCAGGTACCCTTAAAAACATGTTTTAAACATAATGAACGGTTCAGATCATCAAAATTTGGTCAGAAAATAGGAGGTCCACACCGTAGCAAAATAAAGGATCTCTCATTGGAAGGGACTTATTTTGCTACGGTCTGAACCTCCTATTTCTTGACCAAATTACGATGATCTGAACCGTTCAATGTGTTTAAAACGTGTTTTTAAGGGTACCCATAAGAAATCGGCTCCAAATAATATCCGGAAAGACTTGATCCATTCAATTTTTCATAAAACTGTTCCTGTCAGCATTTATCAAAAACTTTTAGATCAAGCTCTTCTCGATATTATTTTGAGCCGATTTCTTGCAGGTACCCTTAAAAACATGTTTTAAACATAATTGTTGATACCAGATTTTGGCCCCACCACCCAATTATTATGAAAAATGCCATCGAAATGGGTTTAAAAGAATTTGTGCACAAAAAGACTATTTTGCCTTTGCATAGTCTGGGGTTCGGGAGTACTGTTCACGAGACCACTTCATCAAGTCATGAGACCCTCATACTATTGATCAGTACGACGACACGAGTCCAGTGACAGTGATTGGGGTGAAATCGGACAACGCCGACGATTTTTGATTGCTCAAAACGGGATCTCGGAGACACAATTTATGAGCTGATATGTTCAGACACCGAGAGGCACATGTTATTGATCAGCACAGAAATACGAGCCCATCGGCTGTATCCATGGTCAAATCTGAGTTCGGTAGCTCAAGAAATTGTATTTTAAAGAATGGTAGCAGTGTACCGGCGATTATTTGGGAGCTAAGTTTGCGAGCCGACATGTCCATAAATCAAATATTAGGCTCAAAATGATCCTCTCGACGATACGAGTCCATTGGCTGTATCCGTCGTCAAATCCGAGTTCGTTTGGACGTCCAAAGATTAAAAATAGCGGGCGAAGGTATTTTGTACACAGGGGCATTTTAGTAAATACCAAAAAGAGAATTAAAAGGAATCTGACGTCAGCACGCGCGTGTGGTGCACGCGCCTGGAATGCCGTGCACGGCTCGTGCGCCGTGCCCGGCTTAAATGCCGTGCACGGCTTGCTGGGATCTAGTGCGGACGATACCGGGTATGGTGCTGACGTGGCCGAACTTCGTTGGCCCGTTCAAGTGCCGTTTCTCTCTCCTCTCCCCTCGCTGCAATGTGTCTTCCCTCTCTCTTCCGCCCGTACACAACCACTTCTCTCTCTTCTCTCTCTTTCCTCTCACACGTCTCTGGTCCGGATCCAGTGTGATGTGCCCTTGTGCCACACTGACGTGGCTAATTCCCATTGGACAGCAGTCCACCACCTATCTCTCTCTCTTCCGACTGTCTCTCTATCCCTGCGCCACGTGGATTACCTTCCCCTCTCACCCGCACCGGATCTTTCTCCTCTCGCTGCCACCTGTTGCCTCCACTCCCCGTGTGACACGTGTCCGGCTAAAAAGCCGTGCACGGCATTTGGTTATGATCCTGTGTAGTCGTGCCCTTGTCCATCAAACACCTGGCCGTATCCTATTGGCTGTAATTGCCGCCTTTTCTGTCTCTTCCAGCGTGCGCCTATATATCCCTGCCACGTGTCGGTCTCTCCCTCTCTCGCCCGCACTCAATCACCTCCCCCCTCAGCCGTAACTCTCTCTCTCTCCTCTCTCACGGCCACCTTCTCTCTCTCTCTCTTCTCTCTTCTCTCTCAGCCGATCTCTCTCTCCTCTCTCACCGCCCCTATTTGTCTATAAAAACCCCGCAAAACAAACTTTTTGGAGGAGAATTTTTGAAGAGAAAAATCCGGGGAGGAAAGTTAGAGAGAGAAACAGAGAACGGAGTTTTTAGAAAGAAATCCAGAGCGGGATACAGAGACGATAATTTTTAGTAAACCCTTAGACAGAGGGAAAAATTTCCAGAGACAGATATCCGAGAGCGAAAGCATGAGAGATTGTCAAATATTTTTCGACTCTGTAGTCGTGGAACGTTTGACACCCAAAATAGATTAGAGTTAGGGTTTTTAGTTAGAAATTTTGGCCCAAAAACAAGAGGAGGTTCTGCCCATTTATTTTCAGATTTAGAAAGAACCGGACGTGCTATTATATTAGCATACCTTGAGATAACAGGGCTTTAAAACCCAGTGTTATGTCGGGTTATGGTTTTACTTAGCCGTTCGTGTGTCTTTCTTATTTTTCATGTAACCAGATTCGAATATCAATACAAAGGTATCATTGCAACATCTAACTTTATTTCAATTTTTGTCTTATTTATTTAATTTCTGCTTCGTTTATTTCTTTTTTTATTTTCTTTTTTTTATGTAAATACTACGCTTAAGAGCTGATGTTCGCATCTCTAGTCCGCGGTTCTGAAATTTATAATCCTTTTCCTGAAATTTTCAGTCCGCACTTCTAGAATGTCAGAACATTTTTATTTATTCTTTTTTTATGTCAATATTAATTGGGCATCCGCATCTCTAGTCCGCGGTTCTAGAAATTTCTAGTCTGCACTTCTAGAATGTCAGGATTTAGCCCGCTAAATCACAAAAGTCGGTGTTGGCCTATGCTAATGTACTTTTTGTGATTTAGCCTGTTTTAATCACGAAAGTTGGTGTTTGGCTCTCCCAACTACTTTTTGTGATTTAAACAAAAATCACTTTAAACAAAAATAATACTCCGGCATATCGCTCGATTGCGTCGGCCCCTGTCGGAACTAACTACTAATTTTTCCCCTTTCCCAGATCCCGTAACTTTTTCTCTTTTTTTACCCCTTTCCCGTTTCCCCGTAACAGTTACTGCAATTTTATTTTTATTTTTATTTTACGTAAAATCAATAAAGGAAAAAAATCGTTACTTCATAGCTAAGTTATATGAATAGTGCTGTTCGTTCACGCTGACACACCATCCATATCACTTGGTTAAAAATCCCGATAATCTCGGAATTCCATAAACACGCGGGTGACATAGGTAGCCCATGTTACTGTTTTTGGGATGAAAATTTAACGGGCAATGCACGTTATCTTTTCACGACAGAATATCGTGATTGAACTAACATTTATTAAAATCTACAATTTGGACCGCCAGTGATTGTGTAGCTGTCGGGATGAAGAATTGTAGATAAATAAAATCAATAAAAGGAAAAAATTCGTTACTTCATAGCTAAGTTATATGAATAGTGCTGTTAGTTCACGCTGACACACTATCCATATCACTTGGTTAAAAATCCCGATAATCTCGGAATTCCATAAACACGCGGGTGACATAGGTAGCCCATGTTAGTGTTTTTGGGACGAAAATTTAACGGGCAATGCACGTTATCTTTTCACGACAGAATATCGTGATTGAAGTGACATTTATTAAAATCTACAATTTGGACCGCCAGTGATTGTGTAGCTGTCGGGATGAAGAATTGCAGATAAATAAAACCAAAAAAAGAGGTTAACATGATAAATTCATTAATAAAATGGAATCGGATTATTGTTAAACTTGAAAATTCCTGCCAGGGATTTAAGGTACCTGGCACTCCGGGAATAGAAACATGACGTGCAGATACCAATTTGCGTATCATGTTTCAGTCAAAGTTTAACATATAACCGTTCCAACTTTTTTGCCACCAAAGTAAAATTGCGTAAGCCGGGGTCCTGCCCCCGCACTTGTTTTATTTTTTAATCCAATTGTATAGCAATCACTAGATATTATTTAAATTTGGCCAAGGATAATAAGATAAAATTAATTGGGAAAGTAAAGTACCGAAAGGGCGATGTTGGGTGCCTAACACCTTCCCAACTCGTAACAGTGAATCCCCGAACCCATCTCTGTTTTCAAGACCAGTTTTCTTTTAAAGGAGTCATTTTTTTATAAACAGAATCGTATTTCTGAGTTAAAATTAAATTATTTTTCTAAGGACATCTTCTTTGAAAATGGCCTTAGAGGGTGACTTGACACATCTAAAATTCATGTCAAGTGGCGACTCTGAGTTTTAAATAAGTCCCAGCTGTTAAACAATTTTCATTAAACGTCGCATTAAAAGTCAAAAAATTATTCAGCCCCATTCAAACAATTCACATATTCGCGAGGGGTGCCGGGAAATTTCTGGGCGCGACAGCTGGCGACTCCGCTGGGGACTTAGGGATTAATAAAAGAATTTGCAAATCGTGTCTCTTTTTAGCGGAAACCATTAACCTATCCCATTGGGTAAACTTACGGTGTAACGCAAGCTAAAGAGGGGTACTATTTGCAAACCTTTTATTTTTCCTTATCAGTGGATTTCGGCTTTTTAAATTTTCCCAAAAATTTTTATCAAATTATCCTTGGCCTGTTACTAACATCATTTTTGTGGTTGTCTTTCAGGTGCGCTTTTGCCAAAAAAAAACATGCATAAATATCTTGTTACTAATATTTGTTTTGCAGGGCATTGCATTATTCTGAAAGGATTCTCTCCAAATATTTACAAAATAAAAAAATAAATTTTTCAGCATATGCATACATTACATTCAGCACAACATACCCAACTCTCTTTTCAATCTCCATTCTACCTTTTATTTTTACCCATAGGATTAGGAGGGGGTTCGAAGTACGTGACGATCGTCAATGGTGCTTTTTTGTAGCCAAAGAAGGTTTTCACTGAAAAGAACACTCCAACCAAATCACCAACCAAAGATGGTACCCTTCACGGGGGCCGGAGGTTTGAAGATTTGGGAACCGTGAAACCATGCTAGAAATGCATTAGCAAAAACCAAGCCGTCATGCTGCATGTAGTTTTCCTCAAAAAAAGAGTCAAGCCAAAATCCTGATAGGAACATTCATGAAAAATGGGGAGAATTCTCGTTGATTATGTAAAGGACAAAATTTTTCAAAAATTGCCAACCAGATTTTTATCCTAACATGCTTCAATTTAGTGTCCAAAATATACAGTCAAAGTGTAGGACTATTCTCATACGGACCGGATATTCTCACAATTTCAAAAATCATATGCCGAAGTCATGCTGAACCTCTGGCAAAATTTCGAAGGATATGAAAAATCCGTATGAGTAATAGGATCCTTATACACACACTTCTCATCCTTTGACTGTATGTTATGGACCAATCCATTTCAGAAGAACAAACTAACATATTTCCCTGCAATACAAGGTACAAGCGGGAAGTAGGAGTCTCACCCAAAGACTAAGCAACTGTCAGTTCAGAAGCCATGGCAAAAGAAACAAACTGCCAGTCTCTCAGCATTAAATCCGACACAGTCTCTCGAGAAGAATACAATGTTCTCCTCAAGAAAATGGAGAGCCTCCAAATCAAAATTCAAGCACTTGTGGCCCCGCACCAGACACCACAAAGTGCATCAATGCCATTTTCTTTTGACACAGGGGCAGGGACATCAGCAATATCAAACCCTTCCCTGACATCAGTCCAGACAGGGGCAGTTCATATTCAATCAATAGCCAATATTTCAGTGGAACAACATAGACCACCTCCCATAAATTCAGTCCAATTGGTCAGGCCAAGTGCCCAGGGTAATGTCAGAAGTCTAGAGGGAAGGTCAGACCCAACATTTATCCAAAAAATTCAAAACATTGAGAGGGCCATCGAAGCTATACAAGGGGCAAGTTCACAGGTGTCCACTAACCTCTCAGATTTGTGCGCTTTTCCAGACTTGCAACTGCCAAACAAGTTCAAAATACCGTGTTTTATCAAGTTTGATGGAACCAGTGATCCAATGGCCCACCTGCGCCTTTATGCTGGGGCATTATGTGGTTATCCAGATCCAGGAAGCTGATGACACAGTTATTTCAGCACAGCCTAGTAGGACCCGCAGCACAATGGTTCGCTAGGAGTGATGTCCGTCAGTTCAGAACATGGGCAGAGTTGTCACATGCATTCATAAAGCAATACAGACACAATTCAGGGTTGGCCGTAGACCGACTTTTCCTAATCAGAATGGAGCAGGAACCTAGAGAGTCTTTTCGAGCCTACGCATGCCGTTGGAAAAATCTGGCTACGCAGGTGGTGCCACCGCTAGCTGACTCAGAATTTGTGCATCTATTTGTCCAAACTTGCAAAGGGGTCTACTACGAAAAGTTTTGCACTTCAATAGGCATATCCTTCGGTGAAATGATCCAACAAGGAGACATGATTGAAGAAGGAATTCAGACCGGACGGATTATGGATCTCTACCCCCAGGACTAACAAAATTTCTCCCCGAAGTTGGGTGAATGGCCAAGAATGGTCGTACCATTTCCTAGTCGGAACGGCTAATCTAGCCAGAAGGCTACACTATCTTTTCCCTTTTCAAAAAAAAAAAGCAAAAAAAAAACAAAAAAAGAAAAAAAAAGAAGAAAAAAGTCAAAAAATAAAAAAGGACTTCTACCATATCAGTCACCCTCATTCCACCACCAACCTTAGCCAGCCCATCAAGAAGAATTCTAACTGTGTCTCTCCACAAGAGTCACTGAAATTGGGGCAGATCTTGCTGAATCAAGAAAGGATCAATTTATTTTCGTAGGAAGCGTCAAAAACTGAGAAGTCCATTTTGAAACGAAAGACAGTACAGAGACTCAGCAATGCCAACTTAAATTATCCTGAAGGATCCATGAGATTGTTTAGAGTTCTCAAGTTTTGGTAGACTTGCCTGAGCAGAGTTTATATTCACACTTTCTATGTTGCTTTTGTTGTTTTAAACTTTCACTATGCAAATCTGTTTCTTTCAAATCCATGAAAAATCTTGCAATGGTTATCAAACTTTTAGCAGATGGATAAAATTTGTGTTGTTGCTTTCATATATGCTTCTTTGTCAAATTAAGAATTAATTTTTTGCAAAACTTGCTATTTCAGGGATCTTAAAATTTGTCATTTCGATCCAAGTAGCATAAACAATCTTAAGCACAAGGCGAGCATGACCTTGTCTTCAGACTACATTTCGAACTCATGGGGATTGAGATTGGTCTGTACCAACAGTAGAATTTCCAAACAAGCAAGTGAACTAACAGAAAGAATCACATGATAATTGGCAAATCTCGAATGACAAAAGAAACAGAAGCCATTAAAGGAAGCAAAAATGACTGAACTTGGACAAATGGCAGAAGGACAAATTCACTTCATTATCAGAAGAACACAAGGATGTGTTTCCTAGTCCTAAGACATACAAGGATCAAAATTCAAAAACCAGGAGCTCAGAAGCTCAGAAGCCTGAAGCAAGAAGCAATCTCTTATCCTGAGTAATCAACAAGCAATGGGAAGAATCGCCATCTAGGTCTAGGTAAAGAAAAAGTAGTCATTTACTTGGGATAATCAAAGAAGATCAGAACAATCCTAAAGAAGTGACATTTAAGTTCACCGAAGAGGAACTCTGAAAGATCAAGTGCAGATGATGCCTAATTATCAGCAATCCCAAAGAAATGACATTCAAGTTCACCGAAGAGGAACTCTGAAAGATCAAGTGCAGATAATGCCTATTCATGAGTCTACCTATCACCTACTCCAAAGAGAAACACCGAAGGGCTGGAGTTTGACTATTACATAGCAATCAAAGAAATTTCACAAAGCCTGATGTGTCCACCAAACTCATACTGATCGTGGATGACGCCTCAACACTCGAAAGTATTGTGGGCTACATACTGGGGCAATTAGAAGAAAGAGAAATTTGTGAGCAGAACACTTATTTCGA
Organism: Arctostaphylos glauca; assembly: GCA_019985065.2. Classification (NCBI taxonomy): domain Eukaryota; kingdom Viridiplantae; phylum Streptophyta; class Magnoliopsida; order Ericales; family Ericaceae; genus Arctostaphylos; species Arctostaphylos glauca. The sequence goes on along the minus strand of JAHSPW020000012.1, from coordinate 11,594,386 downwards.
TCTAATTTTAATTCAAACACTTTTTTTCCGAGTGGCTATTTTGATTATCGAGCATTGAAATTTCTTCTCTCTCTTCTTTCATATGAATATTCTGAAAAACAAGGGGCACAAAAAAATAACCCCGCTGCCAAAAAAAAACAAAGAAAAGAAGCCAAAAGGCAAAAATAAAGGCAGAAAGGCAAAAATGAAATGCCATTTGATATTCTCTCTCTTTCTCATGAAATTTCTGTCAATGCTCGACGGATCAAAATGCGCAAAGAATATTTGTTTCAGTTGAAATTAGGTTGAAATCCTCAAAAAAAAAAAAAGTACAAAAAGCCAGCATAGTCAAAACCTGAAAGGGGGCTATGGCAAAATCGGCTAAGTCAGCATAGTCAAAACCTGAAAGGGGGCTATGGCAAAATCGACAAAGTCCAGCATAGTGAAAACCTGAAAAGGGGCTATGGCAAAAATGGACAATCAAGGCACAGTCAAAACCTGAAAGGGGGCTGGAGCGCAAAAAAATAAAAAGCCGGCATCGGTGAAAACCCGAAAGGGCAGTGGTGGCAAAAATGGCTTAAAAAAAGAAAAAAAGAAAAGAAAAACGACAACAAGGAGCTGAAGCCATTTGTCCGCATAAGTTAGCAAGACCGAAGTCTGAAACGCTGTCTGCAGCAGACTCAGTTTAAGTTCCCATGAGTTTAGAGATTGAAAATCACGAGTCAAGTTATGCAATGTACTTGTGCCAAGATTGTGAAGCTTCATGGATCGAAAGAGGCAAAGCCCAATAAACTGTTATTTGCTATCCAGTAAGTATTTCTGATAATCTACTGGCAAGTAAGTACAAATTTCAAAATGAATTTTTAAGAATAGGGAAGCATACATGTTCATACAACACTTCTTTTACGTACATGCTAATCTCGAAAAGAGAACAAAGCTGCCTAACCATGCAGGATACATGTATTGAAAGATGCAGATGTTCAGGAAAAAGAAAAGAAACAACAATCTGCAAACAGAAAGTCAGACTCACTTAGCTGCAGTCACTATTTCTTGTGCTGCTACACAGAAGTGGATCAAAAGAATTTGAAAGTCCTGACCCCATGATAAGGCATACACTTGAGTGCAGTCCTCAACAGCCTGATGTCAAACTCCCATTGAAGCTCAGACTACAAAAGTCTGACATGCATGAAGGGAAAGCTAAAGGGAAAAATCCCACAGAGCTTACGAACCTCTCAAACACAAAGACCTAGAGGGTCCAATTGATAAAGCGTTTTCATTGTCCAGCCAACAAGGCGACATTGTCCCAGAAGCGTTTTTATTATCCAGCCAACAAGGCGACATCCCATAAGTCAACCAAAAGATGACAGACAAGCAGAATTTATGCAAGAGCAAAAGGGGCAAAGAGCCAAAGAAAATTTCCTATGTAAAAGGAGACAGACAGCATGGAAAGTCTTGGGATCGAATTTTCAAAGACTCTGCTTGGAATTGAATTGCCGAGAATTTTCAAATTTTCAGCTTAGAATCGAATTTTTAAGTCTCTCAAACCCTGATATCGAATTCTCAAGGGTTTTCATCAGATGTCTTAGAGTCGTAATCTCTATAGAATCTTCAAATTTTCAGCTTAGAATCGAATTTTTTTAAGTCTCTCAAACCCTGAGATCGAATTCTCAAGGGTTTTCATTAGATGTCTTAGAGTCGTAATCTCTATAGAATCTTTAAATTTTCAGCTTAGAATTGAATTTTTATGTCTCTCAAACCCTGAGATTGAATTCTCAAGGGTTTTCATCAGATGTCTTAGAGTCGTAATCTCTATAGAATCTTCAAATTTTCAGCTTAGAATCGAATTTTTAAGTCTCTCAAACCCTGAAATCGAATTCTCAAGGGTTTTCATCAGATGTCTTAGAGTCGTAATCTCTATAGAATCTTCAAATTTTCAGCTTAGAATCGAATTTCTAAGTCTCTCAAACATTGAAATCAATTTTCATTTACAGTTCAAAATCAATTTATTTACCTGTCATTTACAGTTCAAAATCAATTTATTTACCTGTCATCTATAGTTCAAAATCAATTTATTTACTTGTCATTTACAGTTCAAAATCAATTTATTTACTTGTCATTTACAGTTCAAAATCAATTTATTTACCTGTCATTTACAGTTCAAAATCAATTTATTTACCTGTCATTTACAGTTCAAAATCAATTTATTTACCTGTCATCTACAGTTCAAAATCAATTTATTTACTTGTCATTTACAGTTCAAAATCAATTTATTTACTTGTCATTTACAGTTCAAAATCAATTTATTTACTTGTCATTTACAGTTCAAAATCAATTTATTTACTTGTCATTTACAATTTATCTGTCTGAAAGTTCAAAATCAATTTATTTACTTGTCATTTACAGTTTATTTGTCTGAAATTTCAAAATCAAATTTATTTACTTGTCATTTACAATTTCTTTACTTGTCATCAGTGTGTGAGGAAGTTTCTCCCATGGAGCTAGAAAAAGAATGCGCGGGTATTTTTGCAAGAAAAGTGCATGCATGCATAAGAAGTTGTAGAAAAAGAACTGAAAAAGACATGCAAAGTGGAGATCGGATATTTTTCCAATGGATTTTTGAAAAAGCATATGCATGGAAGAGCATGGCAAGGGGGAGAAATATTTCAGGGCAGAATTTTGCTCGAAGGATGCTAGGGAGATGCCAATGGAGTTCACTGCCTCCACGAACTCGGAACAAGGCATGAAAGAGAGAAGACAAGTACATCAGTTCCCAGGATAACACGGATGCTATATTGGATATTCAGAGCAGAGCAGTCATCAATGACAATTTCAAAACAGAGCAGCATGGCCTAATTTCAATCGCGGTGAGACAAAATCCCGCATCTCATATTCTTTGTCTACCCTCCACTTCGCCAAGCGCAGACAAAGAGGGGCAGCTGTTGATACCAGATTTTGGGCCCACCGCCCAATTATTATGAAAAATGCCATCGAAATGGGTTTAAAAGAATTTGTGCACAAAAAGACTATTTTGCCTTTGCATAGTCTGGGGTTCGGGAGTACTGTTCACGAGACCACTTCATCAAGTCATGAGACCCTCATACTATTGATCAGTACGACGACACGAGTCCAGTGACAGTGATTGGGGTGAAATCGGACAACGCCGACGATTTTTGATTGCTCAAAACGGGGTCTCGGAGACACAATTTATGAGCTGATATGTTCAGACATCGAGAGGCACATGTTATTGATCAGCACAGAAATACGAGTCCATCGGCTGTATCCATGGTCAAATCTGAGTTCGGTAGCTCAAGAAATTGTATTTTAAAGAATGGTAGCAGTGTACCGGCGATTATTTGGGAGCTAAGTTTGCGAGCCGACATGTCCATAAATCAAATATTAGGCTCAAAATGATCCTCTCGACGATACGAGTCCATTGGCTGTATCCGTGGTCAAATCCGAGTTCGTTTGGACGTCCAAAGATTAAAAATAGCGCGCGAAAGTATTTTGTACACAGGGGCATTTTAGTAAATACCAAAAAGAGAATTAAAAGGAATCTGACGTCAGCACGCGCGTGTGGTGCACGCGCCTGGAATGCCGTGCACGGCTCGTGCGCCGTGCCCGGCTTAAATGCCGTGCACGGCTTGCTGGGATCTAGTGCGGACGATACCGGGTATGGTGCTGACGTGGCCGAACTTCGTTGGCCCGTTCAAGCGCCGTTTCTCTCTCCTCTCCCCTCGCTGCCATGTGTCTTCCCTCTCTCTTCCGCCCGTACACAACCACTTCTCTCTCTTCTCTCTCTTTCCTCTCACACGTCTCTGGTCCGGATCCAGTGTGATGTGCCCTTGTGCCACACTGACGTGGCTAATTCCCATTGGACAGCAGTCCACCGCCTATCTCTCTCTCTTCCGGCTGTCTCTCTATCCCTGCGCCACGTGGATTACCTTCCCCTCTCACCCGCACCGGATCTTTCTCCTCTCGCTGCCACCTGTTGCCTCCACTCCCCGTGTGACACGTGTCTGGCTAAAAAGCCGTGCACGGCATTTGGTTATGATCCTGTGTAGTCGTGCCCTTGTCCATCAAACACCTGGCCGTATCCTATTGGCTGTAATTGCCGCATTTTCTGTCTCTTCCAGCGTGCGCCTATATATCCCTGCCACGTGTCGGTCTCTCCCTCTCTCGCCCGCACTCAATCACCTCCCCCCTCAGCCGTAACTCTCTCTCTCCTCTCTCACGGCCACCTTCTCTCTCTCTCTCTTCTCTCTTCTCTCTCAGCCGATCTCTCTCTCCTCTCTCTCACCGCCCCTATTTGTCTATAAAAACCCCGCGAAACAAACTTTTTGGAGGAGAATTTTTGAAGAGAAAAATCCGGGGAGGAAAGTTAGAGAGAGAAACAGAGAACGGAATTTTTAGAAAGAAATCCAGAGAGGGATACAGAGACGATAATTTTTAGTAAACCCTCAGACAGAGGGAAAAATTTCCAGAGACAGATATCCGAGAGCGAAAGCATGAGAGATTGTCAAATATTTTTCGACTCTGTAGTCGTGGAACGTTTGACACCCAAAATAAATTAGAGTTAGGGTTTTTAGTTAGAAATTTTGGCCCAAAAACAAGAGGTTCTGCCCATTTATTTTCAGATTTAGAAAGAACCGAACGCGCTATTATATTAGCATACCTAGAGATAACAGGGCTTTAAAACCCAGTGTTATGTCGGGTTATGGTTTTACTTAGCCGTTCGCGTGTCTTTCTTATTTTTCATGTAACCAGATTCGAATATCAATACAAAGGTATCATTGCAACATCTAACTTTATTTCAATTTTTGTCTTATTTATTTAATTTCTGCTTCGTTTATTTCGTTTTTTATTTTCTTTTTTTTATGTAAATACTACGTTTAAGAGCTGATGTTCGCATCTCTAGTCCGCGGTTCTGAAATTTCTAGTCCTTTTCCTAAAATTTTCAGTCCGCACTTCTAGAATGTCAGAACATTTTTATTTATTCTTTTTTTATGTCAATATTAATTGGGCATCCGCATCTCTAGTCCGCGGTTCTAGAAATTTCTAGTCTGCACTTCTAGAATGTCAGGATTTAGCCCGCTAAATCACAAAAGTCGGTGTTGGCCTATGCCAATGTACTTTTTGTGATTTAGCATGTTTTAATCACGAAAGTTGGTGTTTGGCTCTCCCAACTACTTTTTGTGATTTAAACAAAAATTACTTTAAACAAAAATAATACTCCGGCATATCGCTCGATTGCGTCGGCCCCTGTCGGAACTAACTACTAATTTTTCCCCTTTCCCAGATTCCGTAACTTTTTCTTTTTTTTTACCCCTTTCCCGTTTCCCCGTAATAGTTACTGCAATTTTCTTTTTATTTTTATTTTACGTAAAATCAATAAAGGAAAAAAATCGTTACTTCATAGCTAAGTTATATGAATAGTGCTGTTAGTTCACGCTGACACACCATCCATATCACTTGGTTAAAAATCCCAATAATCTCGGAATTCCATAAACACGCGGGTGACATAGGTAGCCCATGTTACTGTTTTTGGGATGAAAATTTAACGGGCAATGCACGTTATCTTTTCACGACAGAATATCGTGATTGAACTAACATTTATTAAAATCTACAATTTGGACCGCCAGTGATTGTGTAGCTGTCGGGATGAAGAATTGTAGATAAATAAAATCAATAAAAGGAAAAAATTCGTTACTTCATAGCTAAGTTATATGAATAGTGCTGTTAGTTCACGCTGACACACTATCCATATCACTTGGTTAAAAATCCCGATAATCTCGGAATTCCATAAACACGCGGGTGACATAGGTAGCCCATGTTAGTGTTTTTGGGACGAAAATTTAACGGGCAATGCACGTTATCTTTTCACGACAGAATATCGTGATTGAAATGACATTTATGAAAATCTACAATTTGGACCGCCAGTGATTGTGTAGCTGTCGGGATGAAGAATTGCAGATAAATAAAACCAAAAAAAGAGGTTAACATGATAAATTCATTAATAAAACGGAATCAGATTATTGTTAAACTTGAAAATTCCTGCCAGGGATTTAAGGTACCTGGCACTCCGGGAATAGAAACATGACGTGCAGATACCAATTTGCGTATCATGTTTCAGTCAAAGTTTAACATATACCCGTTCCAACTTTTTTGCCACCAAAGTAAAATTGCGTAAGCCGGGGTCCTGCCCCCGCACTTGTTTTATTTTTTAATCCAATTGTATAGCAATCACTAGATATTATTTAAATTTGGCCAAGGATAATAAGATAAAATTAATTGGGAAAGTAAAGTACCGAAAGGCGATATTGGGTGCCTAACACCTTCCCAACTCGTAACAGTGAATCCCCGAACCCATCTCTGTTTTCAAGACCAGTTTTCTTTTAAAGCAGTCATTTTTTTATAAACAGAATCGCATTTCTGAGTTAAAATTAAATTATTTTTCTAAAATGGCCTTAGAGGGTGACTTGACACACCTAAAATTCATATCAAGTGGCGACTCTGAGTTTTAAATAAGTCCTAGCTGTTAAACAATTTTCATTAAACGTCGCATTAAAAGTCAAAAAATTATTCAGCCCCATTCAAACAATTCACATATTCGCGAGGGGGGCCGGGAAATTTCCGGGCGCGACAATAACGAACGGTTCAGATCATCAAAATTTGGTCAGAAAATAGGAGGTCCATACCGTAGCAAAATAAAGGATCCCTCATTGGAAGGGGACTTATTTTGCTACAGTGTGAACCTCCTATTTCATGATCAAATTACGATGATCTGAACCGTTCAATGTGTTTAAAACGTGTTTTTAAGGGTACCCGTAAGAAATCGGCTCAAAATAATATCCGGAAAGACTTGATCCATTCAATTTTTCATAAAACTGTTCCTGTCAGCATTTATCAAAAACTGTTTAGATCAAGCTCTTCTCGATATTATTTTGAGCCGATTTCTTGCAGGTACCCTTAAAAACATGTTTTAAACATAATGAACGGTTCAGATCATCAGAATTTGGTCAGAAAATAGGAGGTCCACACCGTAGCAAAATAAAGAATCCCTCATTGGAAGAATCCCTCATTGGAAGGGACTTATTTTGCTACGGTGTGAACCTCCTATTTCTTGATCAAATTACGATGATCTGAACCGTTCAATGTGTTTAAAACGTGTTTTTAAGGGTACCCGTAAGAAATCGGATCGAAATAATATCCGGAAAGACTTGATCCATTCAATTTTTCATAAAACTGTTCATGTCAGCATTTATCAAAAACTGTTTAGATCAAGCTCTTCTCGATATTATTTTGAGCCGATTTCTTGCAGGTACCCTTAAAAACATGTTTTAAACATAATGAACGGTTCAGATCATCAAAATTTGGTCAGAAAATAGGAGGTCCACACCGTAGCAAAATAAAGGATCCCTCATTGGAAGGGGACTTATTTTGCTACGGTGTGAACCTCCTATTTCTTGATCAAATTACGATGATCTGAACCGTTCAATGTGTTTAAAACGTGTTTTTAAGGGTACCCGTAAGAAATCGGCTCGAAATAATATCCGAAAAGACTTGATCCATTCAATTTTTCATAAAACTGTTCATGTCAGCATTTATCAAAAACTGTTTAGATCAACCTCTTCTCGATATTATTTTGAGCCGATTTCTTGCAGGTACCCTTAAAAACATGTTTTAAACATAATGAACGGTTCAGATCATCAAAATTTGGTCAGAAAATAGGAGGTCCACGCCGTAGCAAAATAAAGGATCCCTCATTGGAAGGGGACTTATTTTGCTACGGTGTAAACCTCCTATTTCTTGATCAAATTACGATGATCTGAACCATTCAATGTGTTTAAAACGTGTTTTTAAGGCTACCCGTAAGAAATCGGCTCAAAATAATATCCGGAAAGACTTGATCCATTCAATTTTTCATAAAACTGTTCCTGTTAGCATTTATCAAAAACTGTTTAGATCAAGCTCTTCTCGATATTATTTTGAGCCGATTTCTTGCAGGTACCCTTAAAAACATGTTTTAAACATAATGAACGGTTCAGATCATCAAAATTTGGTCAGAAAATAGGAGGTCCACACCGTAGCAAAATAAAGGATCCCTCATTGGAAGGGGACTTATTTTGCTACGGTGGGAACCTCCTATTTCTTGATCAAATTACGATGATCTGAACCGTTCAATGTGTTTAAAACGTGTTTTTAAGGGTACCCGTAAGAAATCGGCTCAAAATAATATCCGGAAAGACTTGATCCATTCAATTTTTCATAAAACTATTCCTGTCAGCATTTATCAAAAACTGTTTAGATCAAGCTCTTCTCGATATTATTTTGAGCCGATTTCTTGCAGGTACCGTTAAAAACATGTTTTAAACATAGTGAACGGTTCAGATCATCAAAATTTGGTTCGAAAATAGGAGGTCCACACCGTAGCAAAATAAAGGATCCCTCATTGGAAGGGGACTTATTTTGCTACGGTGTGAACCTCCTATTTCTTGATCAAATTACGATGATCTGAACCGTTCAATGTGTTTAAAACGTGTTTTCAAGGGTACCCGTAAGAAATCGGCTCAAAATAATATCCGGAAAGACTTGATCCATTCAATTTTTCATAAAACTGTTCCTGTCAGCATTTATCAAAAACTGTTGACATCAAGCTCTTCTCGATATTATTTTGAGCCGATTTCTTGCAGGTACCCTTAAAAACATGTTTTAAACATAATGAACGGTTCAGATCATCAAAATTTGGTCAGAAAATAGGAGATCCACGCCGTAGCAAAATAAAGGATCCCTCATTGGAAGGGGACTTATTTTGCTACGGTGTGAACCTCCTATTTCTTGATCAAATTACGATGATTTGAACCGTTCAATGTGTTTAAAACGAGTTTTTAAGGGTACCCGTAAGAAATCGGCTCAAAATAATATCCGGAAAGACTTGATCCATTCAATTTTTCATAAAACTGTTCCTGTCAGCATTTATCAAAAACTGTTTAGATCAAACTCTTCTCGATATTATTTTGAGCCGATTTCTTGCAGGTACGCTTAAAAACATGTTTTAAACATAATGAACGGTTCAGATCATCAAAATTTGGTTCGAAAATAAGAGGTCCACACCGTAGCAAAATAAAGGATCTCTCATTGGAAGGGGACTTATTTTGCTACGGTGTGAACCTCCTATTTCTTGATCAAATTACGATGATCTGAACCGTTCAATGTGTTTAAAACGTGTTTTCAAGGGTACCCGTAAGAAATCGGCTCAAAATAATATCCGGAAAGACTTGATCCATTCAATTTTTCATAAAACTGTTCCTGTCAGCATTTATCAAAAACTGTTTAGATCAAGCTCTTCTCGATATTATTTTGAGCCGATTTCTTGCAGGTACCCTTAAAAACATGTTTTAAACATAATGAACGGTTCAGATCATCAAATTTTGGTCAGAGAATAGGAGGTCCACGCCGTAGCAAAATAAAGGATCTCTCATTGGAAGGGGACTTATTTTGCTACGGTGTGAACCTCCTATTTCTTGATCAAATTACGATGATCTGAACCGTTCAATGTGTTTAAAACGTGTTTTCAAGGGTACCCGTAAGAAATCGGCTCAAAATAATATCCGGAAAGACTTGATCCATTCAATTTTTCATAAAACTGTTCATGTCAGCATTTATCAAAAACTGTTTAGATCAAGCTCTTCTCGATATTATTTTGAGCCGATTTCTTGCAGGTACCCCTAAAAATATGTTTTAAACATACTGAACGGTTCAGATCATCAAAATTTGGTCAGAAAATAGGAGGTCCACGCCTTAGCAAAAAAAAGGATCCCTCATTGGAAGGGGACTTATTTTGCTACGGTGTGAACCTCCTATTTCTTGATCAAATTACGATGATCTGAACCGTTCAATGTGTTTAAAACGTGTTTTTAAGGATACCCGTAAGAAATCGGCTCAAAATAATATCCGGAAAGACTTGATCCATTCAATTTTTCATAAAACTGTTCCTATCAGCATTTATCAAAAATTGTTTAGATCAAACTCTACTCGATATTATTTTGAGCCGATTTCTTGCAGGTCCCTTAAAAACATGTTTTAAACATAATGAACGGTCCAGATCATCAAAATTTGGTCAGAAAATAGGAGGTCCACACCTTAGCAAAATAAAGGATCCCTCATTGGAAGGGGACTTATTTTGCTACGGTGTGAACATCCTATTTCTTGATCAAATTACGATGATCTGAACCGTTCAATGTGTTTAAAACGTGTTTTTAAGGGTACCCGTAAGAAATCGGCTCAAAATAATATCCGGAAAGACCTAATCCATTCAAATTTTTCATAAAACTGTTCCTGTCTGCATTTATCAAAAACTGTTTAGATCAAGCTCTTCTCGATATTATTTTGAGCCGATTTCTTGCAGGTACCCTTAAAAACATGTTTTAAACATAATGAACGGTTCAGATCATCAAAATTTGGTCAGAAAATAGGAGGTCCACACCGTAGCAAAATAAAGGATCCCTCATTGGAAGGGGACTTATTTTGCTACGGTGGGAACCTCCTATTTCTTGATCAAATTACGATGATCTGAACCGTTCAATGTGTTTAAAACGTGTTTTTAAGGGTACCCGTAAAAAATCGGCTCAAAATAATATCCGGAAAGACTTGATCCATTCAATTTTTCATAAAACTGTTCCTGTCAGCATTTATCAAAAACTGTTTAGATCAAGCTCTTCTCGATATTATTTTGAGCCGATTTCTTACAGGTACCCTTAAAAACATGTTTTAAACATAATGAACGGTTCAGATCATCAAATTTTGGTTCGAAAATAGGAGGTCCACACCGTAGCAAAATAAAGGATCCCTCATTGGAAGGGGACTTATTTTGCTACGGTGTGAACCTCCTATTTCTTGATCAAATTACGATGATCTGAACCGTTCAATGTGTTTAAAACGTGTTTTCAAGGGTACCCGTAAGAAATCGGCTCAAAATAATATCCGGAAAGACTTGATCCATTCAATTTTTCATAAAACTGTTCCTGTCAGCATTTATCAAAAACTGTTGAGATCAAGCTCTTCTCGATATTATTTTGAGCCGATTTCTTGCAGGTACCCTTAAAAACATGTTTTAAACATAATGAACGGTTCAGATCATCTAAATTTGGTCAGAAAATAGGAGATCCACGCCGTAGCAAAATAAAGGATCCCTCATTGGAAGGGGACTTATTTTGCTACGGTGTGAACCTCCTATTTCTTGATCAAATTACGATGATTTGAACCGTTCAATGTGTTTAAAACGTGTTTTTAAGGGTACCCGTAAGAAATCGGCTCAAAATAATATCCGGAAAGACTTGATCCATTCAATTTTTCATAGAACTGTTCCTGTCAGCATTTATCAAAAACTGTTTAGATCAAGCTCTTCTCGATATTATTTTGAGCCGATTTCTTGCAGGTACGCTTAAAAACATGTTTTAAACATAATGAACGGTTCAGATCATCAAAATTTGGTCAGAAAATAAGAGGTCCACACCGTAGCAAAATAAAGAATCTCTCATTGGAAGGGGACTTATTTTGCTACGGTGTGAACCTCCTATTTCTTGATCAAATTACGATGATCTGAACCGTTCAATGTGTTTAAAACGTGTTTTCAAGGGTACCCGTAAGAAATCGGCTCAAAATAATATCCGGAAAGACTTGATCCATTCAATTTTTCATAAAACTGTTCATGTCAGCATTTATCAAAAACTGTTTAAATCAAGCTCTTCTCGATATTATTTTGAGCCGATTTCTTGCAGGTACCCTTAAAAACATGTTTTAAACATAATGAACGGTTCAGATCATCAAAATTTGATCAGAAAATAGGAGGTCCACACCGTAGCAAAATAAAGGATCCCTCATTGGAAGGGGACTTATTTTGCTACGGTGTGAACCTCCTATTTCTTGATCAAATTACGATGATCTGAACCGTTCAATGTGTTTAAAACGTGTTTTTAAGGGTACCCGTAAGAAATCGGCTCGAAATAATATCCGAAAAGACTTGATCCATTCAATTTTTCATAAAACTGTTCATGTCAGCATTTATCAAAAACTGTTTAGATCAAGCTCTTCTCGATATTATTTTGAGCCGATTTCTTGCAGGTACCCTTAAAAACATGTTTTAAACATAATTAACGGTTCAGATCATCAAAATTTGGTCAGAAAATAGGAGGTCCACGCCGTAGCAAAATAAAGGATCCCTCATTGGAAGGGGACTTATTTTGCTACGGTGTGAACCTCCTATTTCTTGATCAAATTACGATGATCTGAACCATTCAATGTGTTTAAAATGTGTTTTTAAGGCTACCCGTAAGAAATCGGCTCAAAATAATATCCGGAAAGACTTGATCCATTCAATTTTTCATAAAACTGTTCCTGTCAGCATTTATCAAAAACTGTTTAGATCAAGCTCTTCTCCATATTATTTTGAGCCGATTTCTTGCAGCTACCCTTAAAAACATGTTTTAATCATAATGAACGGTTCAGATCATCAAAATTTGGTCAGAAAATAGGAGGTCCACACCGTAGCAAAATGAAGGATCCCTCATTGGAAGGAGACTTATTTTGCTACGGTGTGAACCTCCTATTTTTTGATCAAATTACGATGATCTGAACCGTTCCATGTGTTTAAAACGTGTTTTTAAGGGTACCCGTAAGAAATCGGCTCAAAATAATATCCGGAAAGACTTGATCCATTCAATTTTTCATAAAACTGTTCCTGTCAGCATTTATCAAAAACTGTTTAGATCAAGCTGTTCTCGATATTATTTTGAGACGATTTCTTGCAGGTACGCTTAAAAACATATTTTAAACATAATGAACGGTTCAGATCATCAAAATTTGGTCGGAAAATAGGAGGTCCACACCGTAGCAAAATAAAGGATCCCTCATTGGAAGGAGACTTATTTTGCTATGGTGTGAACCTCCTATTTTTTCAACAAATTACGAAGATCTGAACCGTTCAATGTGTTTAAACGTGTTTTTAAGGGTACCCGTAAGAAATCGGCTCAAAATAATATCCGGAAAGACTTGATCCATTCAATTTTTCATAAAACTGTTCCTGTCAGCATTTATCAAAAACTGTTTAGATCAAGCTCTTCTCGATATTATTTTGAGCCGATTTCTTGCAGGTACCCTTAAAAATATGTTTTAAACATAATGAACGGTTCAAATCATCAAAATTTGGTCAGAAAATAGGAGGTCCACACCGTAGCAAAATAAAGGATCACTCATTGGAAGGGGGCTTATTTTGCTACGGTGTGAACCTCCTATTTCTTGATCAAATTACGATGATCTTAACCGTTCAATGTGTTTAAAACGTGTTTTAAGGGTACCCGTAAGAAATTGGCTCAAAATACTATCCGGAAAGACTTGATCCATTCAATTTTTCATAAAACTGTTCCTGTCAGCATTTATCAAAAACTGTTTAGATCAAGCTCTTCTCGATATTATTTTGAGCCGATTTCTTGCAGGTACCCTTAAAAACATGTTTTAAACATAATGAACGGTTCAGATCATCAAAATTTGGTCAAAAAATAAGAGGTCCACACCGTAGCAAAATAAAGGATCCCTCATTGGAAGGGGACTTATTTTGCTACGGTGTGAACCTCCTATTTCTTGATCAAATTACGATGATCTGAACCGTTCAATGTGTTTAAAACGTGTTTTTAAGGGTACCCGTAAGAAATCGGCTCAAAATAATATCCGGAAAGACTTGATCCATTCAATTTTTCATAAAACTGTTCCTGTCAGCATTTATCAAAAACTGTTTAGATCAAGCTCTTCTCCATATTATTTTGAGCCGATTTCTTGCAGGTACCCTTAAAAACATGTTTTAAACATAATGAACGGTTCAGATCATCAAAATTTGGTCAGAAAATAGGAGGTCCACACCGTAGCAAAATGAAGGATCCCTCATTGGAACGAGACTTATTTTGCTACGGTGTGAACCTCCTATTTTTTGATCAAATTACGATGATCTGAACCGTTCCATGTGTTTAAAACGTGTTTTTAAGGGTACCCTTAAGAAATCGGCTCAAAATAATATCCGGAAAGACTTGATCCATTCAATTTTTCATAAAACTGTTCCTGTCAGCATTTATCAAAAACTGTTTAGATCAAGCTCTTCTCCATATTATTTTGAGCCGATTTCTTGCAGGTACCCTTAAAAACATGTTTTAAACATAATGAACGGTTCAGATCATCAAAATTTGGTCAGAAAATAGGAGGTCCACACCGTAGCAAAATGAAGGATCCCTCATTGGAAGGAGACTTATTTTGCTACGGTGTGAACCTCCTATTTTTTGATCAAATTACGATGATCTGAACCGTTCCATGTGTTTAAAACGTGTTTTTAAGGGTACCCGTAAGAAATCGGCTCAAAATAATATCCGGAAAGACTTGATCCATTCAATTTTTCATAAAACTGTTCCTGTCAGCATTTATCAAAAACTGTTTAGATCTAGCTCTTCTCCATATTATTTTGAGCCGATTTCTTGCAGGTACCCTTAAAAACATGTTTTAAACATAATGAACGGTTCAGATCATCAAAATTTGGTCAGAAAATAGGAGGTCCACACCGTAGCAAAATGAAGGATCCCTCATTGGAAGGAGACTTATTTTGCTACGGTGTGAACCTCCTATTTTTTGATCAAATTACGATGATCTGAACCGTTCCATGTGTTTAAAACGTGTTTTTAAGGGTACCCGTAAGAAATCGGCTCAAAATAATATCCGGAAAGACTTGATCCATTCAATTTTTCATAAAACTGTTCCTGTCAGCATTTATCAAAAACTGTTTAGATCAAGCTCTTCTCGATATTATTTTGAGCCGATTTCTTCCAGGTACCCTTAAAAACATGTTTTAAACATAATGAACGGTTCAGATCATCAAAATTTAGTCAGAAAATAGGAGGTCCACACCGTAGCAAAATAAAGGATCCCTCATTGGAAGATGACTTATTTTGCTACGGTGTGAACCTCCTATATCTTGATCAAATTACGATGATCTGAACCGTTCAATGTGTTTAAAACGTGTTTTTAAGGGTACCCGAAAGAAATCGGCTCAAAATAATATCCGGAAAGACTTGATCCATTCAATTTTTCATAAAACTGTTCCTGTCAGCATTTATCAAAAACTGTTTACATCAAGCTCTTCTCGATATTATTTTGAGCCGATTTCTTCCAGGTACCCTTAAAAACATGTTTTAAACATAATGAACGGTTCAGATCATCAAAATTTGGTCAGAAAATAGGAGTTCCACACCGTAGCAAAATAAAGGATCCCTCATTGGAAGGGGACTTATTTTGCTACGGTGTGAACCTCCTATTTCTTGATCAAATTACGATGATCTGAACCGTTCAATGTGTTTAAAACGTGTTTTTAAGGGTACCCGTAAGAAATCGGCTCAAAATAATATCCGGAAAGACTTGATCCATTCGATTTTTCATAAAACTGTTCCTGTCAGCATTTATCAAAAACTGTTTAGATCAAGCTCTTCTCGATATTATTTTGAGCCGATTTCTTGCAGGTACCCTTAAAAACATGTTTTAAACATAATGAACGGTTCAGATCATCAAAATTTGGTCAGAAAATAGGAGGTCCACACCGTAGCAAAATAAAGGATCCCTCATTGGAAGGGGACTTATTTTGCTACGGTGTGAACCTCTTATTTCTTGATCAAATTACGATGATCTGAACCGTTCAATGTGTTTAAAACGTGTTTTTAAGGGTACCCGTAAGAAATCGGCTCAAAATAATATCCGGAAAGACTTGATCTATTCAATTTTTCATAAAACTGTTCCTGTCAGCATTTATCAAAAACTGTTTAGATCAAACTCTTCTCGATATTATTTTGAGCCGATTTCTTGCAGGTACCCTTAAAAACATGTTTTAAACATAATGAACGGTTCAGATCATCAAAATTTGGTCAGAAAATAGGAGGTCCACACCGTAGCAAAATAAAGGATCCCTCATTGGAAGGGGACTTATTTTGCTACGGTGTGAACCTCTTATTTCTTGATCAAATTACGATGATCTGAACCGTTCAATGTGTTTAAAACGTGTTTTTAAGGGTACCCGTAAGAAATCGGCTCAAAATAATATCCGAAAAGACTTGATCCATTCAATTTTTCATAAAACTGTTCCTGTCAGCATTTATCAAAAACTGTTTAGATCAAGCTCTTCTCGATATTATTTTGATCCGATTTCTTGCCAAAAACATGACCGGACCGGCAAAGTGCGTGTCGTTAGGGTGCCGGCCTCGAAGTCAGTGGTTTAATTTCATAAAACTGGACTTTCCTCAAAATATTAAAAAATGAGTATAGGGATAGTCCGGAGTATCGATCCACAGGGAAAAGAACGTTGATATCAGAGAATACGCAAATTGGTGTTTTCGACGTTTCGGACGTCAACCTCAAAATTTTGTTTGGTGCGGTTAAGCAATTATATCAACTAAAAGGAGGATTAAAACTAGATTAAGGAGTGGGGTTAAGTCCTAAAGTGTGGTTCATTCAAATCTTTCGTTGGTCTATCTCTTCTCCTTATAACTCAATCTAACTCCCGGTCCCAGGTTTTAGATCGGAAAATTCTTCGATGAAAATCAGGATTTAAATTCTTAAAATGGTTTTTACGGATCTTTCAAGTTTTAAGGAAATATGATTAAAAGATGAAGGACATCGATCCAAGTATTAGATATACCAACTCTAAGGATGGCTATATCTAAACAAGGACTTAACTCTTCATTTTTATTTCAAAAGAAAAAGCTTAGAAAGATCCATCAATGGCATTAAAGTTTGGAGAAGATAGAGACCAACATGGTTTTGGATTGAACTTCACATTTAGACTTAACCCACACTAAATTAATTACTCATACTTTGACATGAACAATATGGAAATGAAAGAAAACATAATGAAACAAGCTTATCTAAAGACAATAAGAAAGAACTAAGCAAAACTAAAATGGAATCAGATTCTAAAGTAAGAAGAACAATACTTAAGGAAGAAATGTAAAGAAAACTTGCTAACACTTAAGTGCTTCCAAGAGAATTCAAAGATTCAAAGGGGAAGAACACTTAAGAGATTAAGAACTTATCAAAACTTGAAGAAATATTGAAGAACAAATGAAGAACAGTATATTAAAGCAATAAAAATGTGTAGAACAGCTCTCAACTTTCTAAAAATCTGATATAGGCTAAAGTGTATTGTGTTTGGTTATGTGTATCTCTCTTTGCCAAAGGAACAACCTAAAATAAAATATCCTACAAAATCCTAGGTGAAAAGACTATTCTACCCTCTAGAATGAAAATTTAAAAAGCTTCTTATTCAGTGATTTGGCCCAAAAAACGAGCAAAAGTCGGCCCCACAAAATCAGACTTAACAGGTTCTCTATCGATAGGAGGATCTCTCTATCGATAGAGAAGTCCTCTGGTTTGTAACTGATGCAGCCTCCTATCGATAGGAAGATACCTCTATCGATAGGGAAGTCTTCTGATCTTCTTTGATGCACCCTCCTATCGATAGGAGTGATCCTCTATCGATAGGGAAGTCTTCTGATCTTCTTGGATTCACCCTCCTATCGATAGGAGTGATTCTCTATCGATAGGAAACTCTTTTTCCTGGTTCTTTGCTAGGGCTCTATCGATAGAGATAAACCTCTATCGATAGAGAGGCTTCAAACTTCAATTTCTTTGGTTCTTCCTCGTCTCTTTGATTCGGGCTCACTTTCACTCCTCCCGAGCCTTCAATTGGTCCTTCGTCAATATCACCAATGGTTCCGAGGCCTTAAGTCCTAGTAGAACCTTTTGGGCATTCATTTAGCGCTCGCAAACCTGAAAGGGTAGAAAAACAACTAAGCGTGCAATATTAACTAAATAAATACATTTGCCTACGCATAATTGTCAAAATGAGTATGTTGAGCCACGTAGTTATGCAATATAGTGCGCTCATCACAGGTACCCTTAAAAACATGTTTTAAACATAATGAACGGTTCAGATCATCAAAATTTGGTCAGAAAATAGTAGGTCCACACCGTAGCAAAATAAAGGATCCCTCATTGGAAGGGTACTTATTTTGCTACGGTGTGAACCTCCTATTTCTTGATCAAATTACGATGATCTGAACCGTTCAATGTGTTTAAAACGTGTTTTTAAGGGTACCCGTAAGAAATCGGCTCAAAATAATATCCGGAAAGACTTGATCCATTAAATTTTTCATTAAACTGTTCCTGTCAGCATTTATCAAAAACTGTTCAGATCAAGCTCTTCTCGATATTATTTTGAGCCGATTTCTTGCAGGTACCCTTAAAAACATGTTTTAAACATAATGAACGGTTCAGATCATCAAAATTTGGTCAGAAAATAGGAGGTCCACACCGTAGCAAAATAAAGGATCCCTCATTGGAAGGGGACTTATTTTGCTACGGTGTGAACCTCCTATTTCTTGATCAAATTACGATGATCTGAACCGTTCAATGTGTTTAAAACGTGTTTTTAAGGGTACCCGTAAGAAATCGGCTCAAAATAATATCCGGAAAGACTTGATCCATTCAATTTTTCATAAAACTGTTCCTGTCAGCATTTATCAAAAACTGTTCAGATCAAGCTCTTCTCGATATTATTTTGAGCCGATTTCTTGCAGGTACCCTTAAAAACATGTTTTAAACATAATGAACGGTTCAGATCATCAAAATTTGGTCAGAAAATAGGAGGTCCACACCGTAGCAAAATAAAGGATCCCTCATTGGAAGGGGACTTATTTTGCTACGGTGTGAACCTCCTATTTCTTGATCAAATTACGATGATCTGAACCGTTCAATGTGTTTAAAACGTGTTTTTAAGGGTACCCGTAAGAAATCGGCTCAAAATAATATCCGGAAAGACTTGATCCATTAAATTTTTCATTAAACTGTTCCTGTCAGCATTTATCAAAAACTGTTCAGATCAAGCTCTTTTCGATATTATTTTGAGCCGATTTCTTGCAGGTACCCTTAAAAACATGTTTTAAACATAATGAACAGTTCAGATCATCAAAATTTGGTCAGAAAATAGGAGGTCCACACCGTAGCAAAATAAAGGATCCCTCATTGGAAGGGGACTTATTTTTCTACGGTGTGAACCTCCTATTTCTTGATCAAATTACGATGATCTGAACCGTTCAATGTGTTTAAAACGTGTTTTTAAGGGTACCCGTAAGAAATCGGCTCAAAATAATATCCGGAAAGACTTGATCCATTCAATTTTTCATAAAACTGTTCCTGTCAGCATTTATCAAAAACTGTTCAGATCAAGCTCTTCTCGATATTATTTTGAGCCGATTTCTTGCAGGTACCCTTAAAAACATGTTTTAAACATAATGAATGGTTCAGATCATCAAAATTTGGTCAGAAAATAGGAGGTCCACACCGTAGCAAAATAAAGGATCCCTCATTGGAAGGGACTTATTTTGCTACGGTGTGAACCTCCTATTTCTTGATCAAATTACGATGATCTGAACCGTTCAATGTGTTTAAAACGTGTTTTTAAGGGTACCCGTAAGAAATCGGCTCAAAATAATATCCGGAAAGATTTGATCCATTCAATTTTTCATAAAACTGTTCCTGTCAGCATTTATCAAAAACTGTTCAGATCAAGCTCTTCTCGATATTATTTTGAGCCGATTTCTTACAGGTACCCTTAAAAACATGTTTTAAACATAATGAACGGTTCAGATCATAAAAATTTGGTCAGAAAATATGAGATCCACACCGTAGCAAAATAAAGGATCCCTCATTGGAAGGGACTTATTTTGCTACGGTGTGAACCTCCTATTTCTTGATCAAATTACGATGATCTGAACCGTTCAATGTGTTTAAAACGTGTTTTTAAGGGTACCCGTAAGAAATCGGCTCAAAATAATATCCGGAAAGACTTGATCCATTCAATTTTTCATAAAACTGTTCTTGTCAGCATTTATCAAAAACTGTTTAGATCAAGCTCTTCTCGATATTATTTTGAGCCGATTTCTTGCAGGTACCCTTAAAAACATGTTTTAAACATAATGAACGGTTCAGATCATCAAAATTTGGTCAGAAAATAGGAGGTCCACACCGTAGCAAAATAAAGGATCCCTCATTGGAAGGAGACTTATTTTGCTACGGTATGAACCTCCTATTTCTTGATCAAATTACGATTATCTGAACCGTTCAATGTGTTTAAAACGTGTTTTTAAGGGTACCTGTAAGAAATCGGCTCAAAATAATATCCGGAAAGACTTGATCCATTCAATTTTTCATAAAACTGTTCCTGTCAGCATTTATCAAAAACTGTTTAGATCAAGCTCTTCTCGATATTATTTTGAGCCGATTTCTTGCAGGTACCCTTAAAAACATGTTTTAAGCATAATGAACGGTTCAGATCATCAAAATTTGGTCAGAAAATAGGAGGTCCACACCGTAGCAAAATAAAGGATCACTCATTGGAAGGGGACTTATTTTGCTACGGTGCGAACCTCCTATTTCTTGATCAAATTACGATGATCTGAACCGTTCAATGTGTTTAAAACGTGTTTCTAAGGGTACCCGTAGGAAATCGGCTCAAAATAATATCCGGAAAGACTTCATCCATTCAATTTTTCATAAAACTGTTCCTTTCAGCATTTATCAAAAACTGTTTAGATCAAACTCTTCTCGATATTATTTTGAGCCGATTTCTTGCAGGTACCCTTAAAAACATGTTTTAAACATAATGAACGGTTCAGATCATCAAAATTTGGTCAGAAAATAGGAGGTCCACACCCTAGATAAATAAAGGATCCCTCATTGGAAGGGGACTTATTTTGCGACGGTGCGAACCTCCTATTTCTTGATCAAATTACGATGATCTGAACCGTTCAATGTCTTTTACACGTGTTTGTAAGGGTACCGGTAAGAAATCGGCTCAAAATAATATCCGGAAAGACTTGATCCATTCAATTTTTCATAAAACTGTTCCTGTCAGCATTTATCAAAAACTGTTTAGATCAACCTCTTCTCGATGTTATTTTGAGCCGATTTCTTGCAGGTACCCTTAAAAACATGTTTTAAACATAATGAACGGTTCAGATCATCAAAATTTGGTAAGAAAATAGGAGGTCCACACCGTAGCAAAATAAAGGATCACTCATTGGAAGGGGACTTATTTTTTGCTACGGTGTGAACCTCCTATTTCTCGATCAAATTACGATGATCTGAACCGTTCAATGTGTTTAAAACGTGTTTTTAAGCGTACCCGTAAGAAATCGGCTCAAAATAATATACGGAAAGACTTGATCCATTTAATTTTTCATAAAACTGTTCCTGTTAGCATTTGTCAAAAACTGTTTAGATCAAGCTCTTCTCGATATTATTTTGAGCCGATTTCTTGCAGATACCCTTAAAAACATGTTTTAAACATAATGAACGGTTCAGATTATCAAAATTTGGTCAGAAAATATGAGGTCCACACTGTAACAAAATAAAGGATCACTCATTGGAAGGGGACTTATTTTGCTACGGTGTGAACCTCCTATTTCTCTATCAAATTACGATGATCTGAACCGTTCAATGTGTTTAAAACGTGTTTTTAAGGGTACCCGTAAGAAATCGGCTCAACATAATATCCGGAAGGACTTGATCCATTCAATTTTTCATAAAACTGTTCCTGTCAGCATTTATCAAAAACTGTTTAGATCAAACTCTTCTAGATATTATTTTGAGCCGATTTCTTGCAGGTACCCTTAAAAACATGTTTTAAACATAATGAACGGTTCAGATCATCAAAATTTGGTCAGAAAATAGGAGGTTCACACCGTAGCAAAATAAAGGATCCCTCATTGGAAGGGAATTATTTTGCTACGGTATAAACCTCCTATTTCTTGATTAAATTACGACGATCTGAATCGTTCAATGTGTTTAAAACGTGTTTCTAAGGGTACCCGTAAGAAATCGGCTCAAAATAATATCCGGAAAGACTTGATCCATTCAATTTTTTATAAAACTGTTCCTCTCAGCATTTATCAAAAACTGTTTAGATCAAGCTCTTCTCGATATTATTTTGAGCCGATTTCTTGCAGGTACCCTTAAAAACGTGTTTTAAACATAATGAACGGTTCAGATCATCAAAATTTGGTCAGAAAATAGGAGGTCCACACCCTAGCAAAATAAAGGATCCCGCATTGGAAGGGGACTTATTTTGCTACGGTGTGAACCTCCTATTTCTCGATCAAATTACGATGATCTGAACCGTTCAATGTGTTTAAAACGTGTTTTTAAGCGTACCCGTAAGAAATCGGCTCAAAATAATATACGGAAAGACTTGATCCATTCAATTTTTCATAAAACTGTTCCTGTTAGCATTTATCAAAAACTGTTTAGGTCAAGCTCTTCTCGATATTATTTTGAGCCGATTTCTTGCAGATACCCTTAAAAACATGTTTTAAACATAATGAACGGTTCAGATCATCAAAATTTGGTCAGAAAATAGGAGGTCCACACCCTAGCAAAATAAAGGATCCCTCATTGGAAGGAGACTTATTTTGCTACGGTGCGAACTTCCTATTTCTTGATCAAATTACGATGATCTGAACCGTTCAATGTGTTTAAAACGTGTTTCTAAGGGTACCCGTAAGAAATCGGCTCAAAATAATATCCGGAAAGACTTGATCCATTCAATTTTTCATAAAACTGTTCCTGTCAGCATTTATCAAAAACTGTTTAGATCAAGCTCTTCTCGATATTATTTTGAGCCGATTTCTTGCAGGTACCCTTAAAAACATGTTTTAAACATAATGAACGGTTCAGATCATCAAAATTTGGTGAGAAAATAGGAGGTCCACACCGTAGCAAAATAAAGGATCCCTCATTGGAAGGGGACTTATTTTGCTACGGTATGAACCTCCTATTTCTTGATCAAATTACGATGATCTGAACCGTTCAATGTGTTTAAAACGTGTTTCTAAGGGTACCCGTAAGAAATCGGCTCAAAATAATATCCGGAAAGACTTGATCCATTCAATTTTTTATAAAACTGTTCCTGTCAGCATTTATCGAAAACTGTTTAGATCAAGCTCTTCTCGATATTATTTGGAGCCGATTTCTTGCAGGTACCATTAAAAACATGTTTTAAACATAATGAACGGTTCAGATCATCAAAATGTGGTCAGAAAATAGGAGGTCCACACCCTAGCAAAATAAAGGATCCCTCATTGGAAGGGGACTTATTTTGCTACGGTGCGAACTTCCTATTTCTTGATCAAATTACGATGATCTGAACCGTTCAATGTGTTTAAAACGTGTTTCTAAGGGTACCCGTAAGAAATCGGCTCAAAATAATATCCGGAAAGACTTGATCCATTCAATTTTTCATAAAACTGTTCCTGTCAGCATTTATCAAAAACTGTTTAGATCAAGCTCTTCTCGATATTATTTTGAGCCGATTTCTTGCAGGTACCCTTAAAAACATGTTTTAAACATAATGAACGGTTCAGATCATCAATATTTGGTCAGAAAATAGGAGGTCCACACCGTAGCAAAATAAAGGATCCCTCATTGGAAGGGACTTATTTTGCTACGGTATGAACCTCCTATTTCTTGATCAAATTACGATGATCTGAACCGTTCAATGTGTTTAAAACGTGTTTTTATGGGTACCCGTAAGAAATCGGCTCAAAATAATATCCGGAAAGACTTGATCCATTCAATTTTTCATAAAACTGTTCCTGTCAGCATTTATCAAAAACTGTTTAGATCAAACTCTTCTCGATATTATTTTGAGCCGATTTCTTGCAGGTACCCTTAAAAACATGTTTTAAACATAATGAACGGTTCAGATCATCAAAATTTGGTCAGAAAATAGGAGGTCCACACCGTAGCAAAATAAAGGATCCCTCATTGGAAGGGGACTTATTTTGCTACGGTGCGAACCTCCTATTTCTTGATCAAATTACGATGATCTGAACCGTTCAATGTGTTTAAAACGTGTTTCTAAGGGTACCCGTAAGAAATCGGCTCAAAATAATATCCGGAAAGATTTGATCCATTCAATTTTTCATAAAACTGTTCCTGTCAGCATTTATCAAAAACTGTTTAGATCAAGCTCTTCTCGATATTATTTTGAGCCGATTTCTTGCAGGTACCCTTAAAAACATGTTTTAAACATAATGAACGGTTCAGATCATCAATATTTGGTCAGAAAATAGGAGGTCCACACCGTAGCAAAATAAAGGATCCCTCATTGGAAGGGACTTATTTTGCTACGGTATGAACCTCCTATTTCTTGATCAAATTACGATGATCTGAACCGTTCAATGTGTTTAAAACGTGTTTTTATGGGTACCCGTAAGAAATCGGCTCAAAATAATATCCGGAAAGACTTGATCCATTCAATTTTTCATAAAACTGTTCCTGTCAGCATTTATCAAAAACTGTTTAGATCAAACTTTTCTCGATATTATTTTGAGCCGATTTCTTGCAGGTACCCTTAAAAACACGTTTTAAACATAATGAACGGTTCAGATCATCAAAATTTGGTCAGAAAATAGGAGGTCCACACCGTAGCAAAATAAAGGATCCCTCATTGGAAGGGGACTTATTTTGCTACGGTGCGAACCTCCTATTTCTTGATCAAATTACGATGATCTGAACCGTTCAATGTGTTTAAAACGTGTTTCTAAGGGTACCCGTAAGAAATCGGCTCAAAATAATATCCGGAAAGACTTGATCCATTCAATTTTTCATAAAACTGTTCCTGTCAGCATTTATCAAAAACTGTTTAGATCAAATTCTTCCCGATATTATTTTGAGCCGATTTCTTGCAGGTACCCTTAAAAACATTTTTTAAACATAATGAACGGTTCAGATCATCAAAATTTGGTCAGAAAATAGGAGGTCCACACCATAGCAAAATAAAGGATCCCTCATTGGAAGGGGACTTATTTTGCTACCGTGTGAACCTCCTATTTCTCTATCAAATTACGATGATCTAAACCGTTCAATGTGTTTAAAACGTGTTTTTAAGGGTACCCGTAAGAAATCGGCTCAAAATAATATCCGGAAAAAACTTGATCCATTCAATTTTTCATAAAACTGTTCCTGTTAGAATTTATCAAAAACTGTTTAGATCAAGGTCTTCTCGATATTATTTTGAGCCGATTTCTTGCAGGTACCCTTAAAAACATGTTTTAAACATAATGAACGGTTCAGATCATCAAAATTTGGTCAGAAAATAGGAGGTCCACACCGTAGCAAAATAAAGGATCCCTCATTGGAAGGGGACTTATTTTGCTACGGTGTGAACCTCCTATTTCTCTATCAAATTACGATGATCTGAACCGTTCAATGTGTTTAAAACGTGTTTTTATGAATACCCGTAAGAAATCGGCTCAAAATAATATCCGGAAAGACTTGATCCATTCAATTTTTCATAAAATTGTTCCTGTCAGCATTTATAAAAAACTGTTTAGATCAAACTCTTCTCGATATTATTTTGAGCCGATTTTTTGCAGGTACCCTTAAAAACATGTTTTAAACATAATGAACGGTTCAGATCATCAAAATTTGGTCAGAAAATAGGAGGTCCACACCGTAGCAAAATAAAGGATCCCTCATTGGAAGGGGACTTATTTTGCTACGGTGCGAACCTCCTATTTCTTTATCAAATTACGATGATCTGAACCGTTCAATGTGTTTAAAACGTGTTTCTAAGGGTACCCGTAAGAAATCGGCTCAAAATAATATCCGGAAAGACTTGATCCATTCAATTTTTCATAAAACTGTTCCTGTCAGCATTTATCAAAAACTGTTTAGATCAAGCTCTTCTCGATATTACTTTGAGCCGATTTTGTTGCAGGTACCCTTAAAAACATGTTTTAAACATAATGAACGGTTCAGATCATCAAAATTTTGTCAGAAAATAGGAGGTCCACACCGTAGCAAAATAAAGGATCCGTCATTGGAATGGGACTTATTTTGCTACGGTGCGAACCTCCTATTTCTTGATCAAATTACGATGATCTGAACCGTTCAATGTGTTTAAAACGTGTTTCTAAGGGTACCCGTAAGAAATCGGCTCAAAATAATATCCGGAAAGACTTGATCCATTCAATTTTTTATAAAACTGTTCCTGTCAGCATTTATCAAAAACTGTTTAGATCAAGCTCTTCTCGATATTATTTTGAGCCGATTTCTTGCAGGTACCATTAAAAACATGTTTTAAACATAATGAACGGTTCAGATCATCAAAATTTGGTCAGAAAATAGGAGGTCCACACCCTAGCAAAATAAAGGATCCCTCATTGGAAGGGGACTTATTTTGCTACGGTGCGAACTTCCTATTTCTTGATCAAATTACGATGATCTGAACCGTTCAATGTGTTTAAAACGTGTTTCTAAGGGTACTCGTAAGAAATCGGCTCAAAATAATATCCGGAAAGACTTGATCCATTCAATTTTTCATAAAACTGTTCCTGTCAGCATTTATCAAAAACTGATTAGATCAAGCTCTTCTCGATATTATTTTGAGCCGATTTCTTGCAGGTACCCTTAAAAATATGTTTTAAACATAATGAACGGTTCAGATCATCAATATTTGGTCAGAAAATAGGAGGTCCACACCGTAGCAAAATAAAGGATCCCTCATTGGAAGGGGACTTATTTTGCTACGGTATGAACCTCCTATTTCTTGATCAAATTACGATGATCTGAACCGTTCAATGTGTTTAAAACGTGTTTTTATGGGTACCCGTAAGAAATCGGCTCAAAATAATATCCGGAAAGACTTGATCCATTCAATTTTTCATAAAACTGTTCCTGTCAGCATTTATCAAAAACTGTTTAGATCAAACTCTTCTCGATATTATTTTGAGCCGATTTCTTGCAGGTACCCTTAAAAACATGTTTTAAACATAATGAACGGTTCAGATTATCAAAATTTGGTCAGAAAATAGGAGGTCCACACCGTAGCAAAATAAAGGATCCCTCATTGGAAGGGGACTTATTTTGCTACGGTGCGAACCTCCTATTTCTTGATCAAATTACGATGATCTGAACCGTTCAATGTGTTTAAAACGTGTTTCTAAGGGTACCCGTAAGAAATCGGCTCAAAATAATATCCGGAAAGACTTGATCCATTCAATTTTTCCTAAAACTGTTCCTGTCAGCATTTATCAAAAACTGTTTAGATCAAGCTGTTCTCGATATTATTTTGAGCCGATTTTGTTGCAGGTACCCTTAAAAACATGTTTTAAACATAATGAACGGTTCAGATCATCAAAATTTTGTCAGAAAATAGGAGGTCCACACCGTAGCAAAATAAAGGATCCCTCATTGGAAGGGGACTTATTTTGCTACGGTGCGAACCACCTATTTCTTGATCAAATTACGATGATCTGAACCGTTCAATGTGTTTAAAACGTGTTTTTAAGGGTACCCGTAAGAAATCGGCTCAACATAATATCCGGAAAGACTTGATCCATTCAATTTTTCATAAAACTGTTCCTGTCAGCATTTATCAAAAACTGTTTAGATCAAGCTCTTCTCGATATTATTTTGAGCCGATTTCTTGCAGGTACCCTTGAAAACATGTTTTAAACATAATGAACGGTTCAGATCATCAAAATTTGGTCAGAAAATAGGAGGTCCACACCGTAGCAAAATAAAGGATCCCTCATTGGAAGGGACTTATTTTGCTACGGTGCGAACCTCCTATTTCTTGATCAAATTACGATGATCTGAACCGTTCAATGTGTTTAAAACGTGTTTCTAAGGGTACCCGTAAGAAATCGGCTCAAAATAATATCCGGAAAGACTTCATCCATTCAATTTTTCATAAAACTGTTCCTGTCAGCATTTATCAAAAACTGTTTAGATCAAACTCTTCTCGATATTATTTTGAGCCGATTTCTTGCAGGTACCCTTAAAAACATGTTTTAAACATAATGAACGGTTCAGATCATCAAAATTTGGTCAGAAAATAGGAGGTCCACACCCTAGATAAATAAAGGATCCCTCATTGGAAGGGGACTTATTTTGCTACGGTGCGAACCTCCTATTTCTTGATCAAATTACGATGATCTGAACCGTTCAATGTCTTTAAAACGTGTTTGTAAGGGTACCGGTAAGAAATCGGCTCAAAATAATATCCGGAAAGACTTGATCCATTCAATTTTTCATAAAACTGTTCCTGTCAGCATTTATCAAAAACTGTTTAGATCAAGCTCTTCTCGATATTATTTTGAGGCGATTTCTTGCAGGTACCCTTAAAAACATGTTTTAAACATAATGAACGGTTCAGATCATCAATATTTGGTCAGAAAATAGGAGGTCCACACCGTAGCAAAATAAAGGATCCCTCATTGGAAGGGGACTTATTTTGCTACGGTATGAACCTCCTATTTCTTGATCAAATTACGATGATCTGAACCGTTCAATTTGTTTAAAACGTGTTTTTATGGGTACCGGTAAGAAATCGGCTCAAAATAATATCCGGAAAGACTTGATCCATTCAATTTTTCATAAAACTGTTCCTGTCAGCATTTATCAAAAACTGTTTAGATCAAACTCTTCTCGATATTATTTTGAGCCGATTTCTTGCAGATACCCTTAAAAACATTTTTTAAACATAATAAACGGTTCAGATCATCAAAATTTGGTCAGAAAATAGGAGGTCCACACCGTAGCAAAATAAAGGATCCCTCATTGGAAGGGGACTTATTTTGCTACCGTGTGAACCTCCTATTTCTCTATCAAATTACGATGACCTAAACCGTTCAATGTGTTTAAAACGTGTTTTTAAGGGTACCCATAAGAAATCGGCTCAAAATAATATCCGGAAAAACTTGATCCATTCAATTTTTCATAAAACTGTTCCTGTTAGCATTTATCAAAAACTGTTTAGATCAAGCTCTTCTCGATATTATTTTGAGCCGATTTCTTGCAGGTACCATTAAAAACATGTTTTAAACATAATGAACGGTTCAGATCATCAAAATTTGGTCAGAAAATAGGAGGTCCACACCGTAGCAAAATAAAGGATCCCTCATTGGAAGAGGACTTATTTTGCTACGGTATGAACCTCTTATTTCTTGATCAAATTACGATGATTTGAACCGTTCAATGTGTTTAAAACGTGTTTTTAAGGGTACCCGTAAGAAATCGGCTCAAAATAATATCCGGAAAGACTTGATCCATTCAATTTTTCATAAAACTATTCCTGTCAGCATTTATCAAAAACTGTTTAGATCAAACTCTTCTCGATATTATTTTGAGCCGATTTCTTGCAGGTACCCTTAAAAACATGTTTTAAACAACATGAACGGTTCAGATCATCAAAATTTGGTCAGAAAATAGGAGGTCCACACCCTAGCAAAATAAACGATCCCTCATTGGAAGGGACTTATTTTGCTACGGTGCGAACTTCCTATTTCTTGATCAAATTACGATGATCTGAACCGTTCAATGTGTTTAAAACGTGTTTCTAAGGGTACCCGTAAGAAATCGGCTCAAAATAATATCCGGAAAGACTTGATCCATTCAATTTTTCATAAAACTGTTCCTGTCAGCATTTATCAAAAACTGTTTAGATCAAGCTCTTCTCGATATTATTTTGAGCCGATTTCTTGCAGGTACCCTTAAAAACATGTTTTAAACATAATGAACGGTTCAGATCATCAATATTTGGTCAGAAAATAGGAGGTCCACACCGTAGCAAAATAAAGGATCCCTCATTGGAAGGGACTTATTTTGCTACGGTATGAACCTCCTATTTCTTGATCAAATTACGATGATCTGAACCGTTCAATGTGTTTAAAACGTGTTTTTATGGGTACCCGTAAGAAATCGGCTCAAAATAATATCCGGAAAGACTTGATCCATTCAATTTTTCATAAAACTGTTCCTGTCAGCATTTATCAAAAACTGTTTAGATCAAACTCTTCTCGATATTATTTTGAGCCGATTTCTTGCAGGTACCCTTAAAAACATGTTTTAAACATAATGAACGGTTCAGATCATCAAAATTTGGTCAGAAAATAGGAGGTCCACACCGTAGCAAAATAAAGGATCCCTCATTGGAAGGGGACTTATTTTGCTACGGTGCGAACCTCCTATTTCTTGATCAAATTACGATGATCTGAACCGTTCAATGTGTTTAAAACGTGTTTCTAAGGGTACCCGTAAGAAATCGGCTCAAAATAATATCCGGAAAGATTTGATCCATTCAATTTTTCATAAAACTGTTCCTGTCAGCATTTATCAAAAACTGTTTAGATCAAGCTCTTCTCGATATTATTTTGAGCCGATTTCTTGCAGGTACCCTTAAAAACATGTTTTAAACATAATGAACGGTTCAGATCATCAATATTTGGTCAGAAAATAGGAGGTCCACACCGTAGCAAAATAAAGGATCCCTCATTGGAAGGGACTTATTTTGCTACGGTATGAACCTCCTATTTCTTGATCAAATTACGATGATCTGAACCGTTCAATGTGTTTAAAACGTGTTTTTATGGGTACCCGTAAGAAATCGGCTCAAAATAATATCCGGAAAGACTTGATCCATTCAATTTTTCATAAAACTGTTCCTGTCAGCATTTATCAAAAACTGTTTAGATCAAACTTTTCTCGATATTATTTTGAGCCGATTTCTTGCAGGTACCCTTAAAAACACGTTTTAAACATAATGAACGGTTTAGATCATCAAAATTTGGTCAGAAAATAGGAGGTCCACACCGTAGCAAAATAAAGGATCCCTCATTGGAAGGGGACTTATTTTGCTACGGTGCGAACCTCCTATTTCTTGATCAAATTACGATGATCTGAACCGTTCAATGTGTTTAAAACGTGTTTCTAAGGGTACCCGTAAGAAATCGGCTCAAAATAATATCCGGAAAGACTTGATCCATTCAATTTTTCATAAAACTGTTCCTGTCAGCATTTATCAAAAACTGTTTAGATCAAACTCTTCCCGATATTATTTTGAGCCGATTTCTTGCAGGTACCCTTAAAAACATTTTTTAAACATAATGAACGGTTCAGATCATCAAAATTTGGTCAGAAAATAGGAGGTCCACACCATAGCAAAATAAAGGATCCCTCATTGGAAGGGGACTTATTTTGCTACCGTGTGAACCTCCTATTTCTCTATCAAATTACGATGATCTAAACCGTTCAATGTGTTTAAAACGTGTTTTTAAGGGTACCCGTAAGAAATCGGCTCAAAATAATATCCGGAAAAAACTTGATCCATTCAATTTTTCATAAAACTGTTCCTGTTAGAATTTATCAAAAACTGTTTAGATCAAGGTCTTCTCGATATTATTTTGAGCCGATTTCTTGCAGGTACCCTTAAAAACATGTTTTAAACATAATGAACGGTTCAGATCATCAAAATTTGGTCAGAAAATAGGAGGTCCACACCGTAGCAAAATAAAGGATCCCTCATTGGAAGGGGACTTATTTTGCTACGGTGTGAACCTCCTATTTCTCTATCAAATTACGATGATCTGAACCGTTCAATGTGTTTAAAACGTGTTTTTATGAATACCCGTAAGAAATCGGCTCAAAATAATATCCGGAAAGACTTGATCCATTCAATTTTTCATAAAATTGTTCCTGTCAGCATTTATAAAAAACTGTTTAGATCAAACTCTTCTCGATATTATTTTGAGCCGATTTTTTGCAGGTACCCTTAAAAACATGTTTTAAACATAATGAACGGTTCAGATCATCAAAATTTGGTCAGAAAATAGGAGGTCCACACCGTAGCAAAATAAAGGATCCCTCATTGGAAGGGGACTTATTTTGCTACGGTGCGAACCTCCTATTTCTTGATCAAATTACGATGATCTGAACCGTTCAATGTGTTTAAAACGTGTTTCTAAGGGTACCCGTAAGAAATCGGCTCAAAATAATATCCGGAAAGACTTGATCCATTCAATTTTTCATAAAACTGTTCCTGTCAGCATTTATCAAAAACTGTTTAGATCAAGCTTTTCTCGATATTATTTTGAGCCGATTTTGTTGCAGGTACCCTTAAAAACATGTTTTAAACATAATGAACGGTTCAGATCATCAAAATTTTGTCAGAAAATAGGAGGTCCACACCGTAGCAAAATAAAGGATCCGTCATTGGAATGGGACTTATTTTGCTACGGTGCGAACCTCCTATTTCTTGATCAAATTACGATGATCTGAACCGTTCAATGTGTTTAAAACGTGTTTCTAAGGGTACCCGTAAGAAATCGGCTCAAAATAATATCCGGAAAGACTTGATCCATTCAATTTTTTATAAAACTGTTCCTGTCAGCATTTATCAAAAACTGTTTAGATCAAGCTCTTCTCGATATTATTTTGAGCCGATTTCTTGCAGGTACCATTAAAAACATGTTTTAAACATAATGAACGGTTCAGATCATCAAAATTTGGTCAGAAAATAGGAGGTCCACACCCTAGCAAAATAAAGGATCCCTCATTGGAAGGGGACTTATTTTGCTACGGTGCGAACTTCCTATTTCTTGATCAAATTACGATGATCTGAACCGTTCAATGTGTTTAAAACGTGTTTCTAAGGGTACCCGTAAGAAATCGGCTCAAAATAATATCCGGAAAGACTTGATCCATTCAATTTTTCATAAAACTGTTCCTGTCAGCATTTATCAAAAACTGATTAGATCAAGCTCTTCTCGATATTATTTTGAGCCGATTTCTTGCAGGTACCCTTAAAAATATGTTTTAAACATAATGAACGGTTCAGATCATCAATATTTGGTCAGAAAATAGGAGGTCCACACCGTAGCAAAATAAAGGATCCCTCATTGGAAGGGGACTTATTTTGCTACGGTATGAACCTCCTATTTCTTGATCAAATTACGATGATCTGAACCGTTCAATGTGTTTAAAACGTGTTTTTATGGGTACCCGTAAGAAATCGGCTCAAAATAATATCCGGAAAGACTTGATCCATTCAATTTTTCATAAAACTGTTCCTGTCAGCATTTATCAAAAACTGTTTAGATCAAACTCTTCTCGATATTATTTTGAGCCGATTTCTTGCAGGTACCCTTAAAAACATGTTTTAAACATAATGAACGGTTCAGATTATCAAAATTTGGTCAGAAAATAGGAGGTCCACACCGTAGCAAAATAAAGGATCCCTCATTGGAAGGGGACTTATTTTGCTACGGTGCGAACCTCCTATTTCTTGATCAAATTACGATGATCTGAACCGTTCAATGTGTTTAAAACGTGTTTCTAAGGGTACCCGTAAGAAATCGGCTCAAAATAATATCCGGAAAGACTTGATCCATTCAATTTTTCCTAAAACTGTTCCTGTCAGCATTTATCAAAAACTGTTTAGATCAAGCTGTTCTCGATATTATTTTGAGCCGATTTTGTTGCAGGTACCCTTAAAAACATGTTTTAAACATAATGAACGGTTCAGATCATCAAAATTTTGTCAGAAAATAGGAGGTCCACACCGTAGCAAAATAAAGGATCCCTCATTGGAAGGGGACTTATTTTGCTACGGTGCGAACCACCTATTTCTTGATCAAATTACGATGATCTGAACCGTTCAATGTGTTTAAAACGTGTTTTTAAGGGTACCCGTAAGAAATCGGCTTAACATAATATCCGGAAAGACTTGATCCATTCAATTTTTCATAAAACTGTTCCTGTCAGCATTTATCAAAAACTGTTTAGATCAAGCTCTTCTCGATATTATTTTGAGCCGATTTCTTGCAGGTACCCTTGAAAACATGTTTTAAACATAATGAACGGTTCAGATCATCAAAATTTGGTCAGAAAATAGGAGGTCCACACCGTAGCAAAATAAAGGATCCCTCATTGGAAGGGACTTATTTTGCTACGGTGCGAACCTCCTATTTCTTGATCAAATTACGATGATCTGAACCGTTCAATGTGTTTAAAACGTGTTTCTAAGGGTACCCGTAAGAAATCGGCTCAAAATAATATCCGGAAAGACTTCATCCATTCAATTTTTCATAAAACTGTTCCTGTCAGCATTTATCAAAAACTGTTTAGATCAAACTCTTCTCGATATTATTTTGAGCCGATTTCTTGCAGATACCCTTAAAAACATTTTTTAAACATAATAAACGGTTCAAATCATCAAAATTTGGTCAGAAAATAGGAGGTCCACACCGTAGCAAAATAAAGGATCCCTCATTGGAAGGGGACTTATTTTGCTACCGTGTGAACCTCCTATTTCTCTATCAAATTACGATGACCTAAACCGTTCAATGTGTTTAAAACGTGTTTTTAAGGGTACCCATAAGAAATCGGCTCAAAATAATATCCGGAAAAACTTGATCCATTCAATTTTTCATAAAACTGTTCCTGTTAGCATTTATCAAAAACTGTTTAGATCAAGCTCTTCTCGATATTATTTTGAGCCGATTTCTTGCAGGTACCATTAAAAACATGTTTTAAACATAATGAACGGTTCAGATCATCAAAATTTGGTCAGAAAATAGGAGGTCCACACCGTAGCAAAATAAAGGATCCCTCATTGGAAGAGGACTTATTTTGCTACGGTATGAACCTCTTATTTCTTGATCAAATTACGATGATTTGAACCGTTCAATGTGTTTAAAACGTGTTTTTAAGGGTACCCGTAAGAAATCGGCTCAAAATAATATCCGGAAAGACTTGATCCATTCAATTTTTCATAAAACTATTCCTGTCAGCATTTATCAAAAACTGTTTAGATCAAACTCTTCTCGATATTATTTTGAGCCGATTTCTTGCAGGTACCCTTAAAAACATGTTTTAAACAACATGAACGGTTCAGATCATCAAAATTTGGTCAGAAAATAGGAGGTCCACACCCTAGCAAAATAAAGGATCCCTCATTGGAAGGGACTTATTTTGCTACGGTGCGAACTTCCTATTTCTTGATCAAATTACGATGATCTGAACCGTTCAATGTGTTTAAAACGTGTTTCTAAGGGTACCCGTAAGAAATCGGCTCAAAATAATATCCGGAAAGACTTGATCCATTCAATTTTTCATAAAACTGTTCCTGTCAGCATTTATCAAAAACTGTTTAGATCAAGCTCTTCTCGATATTATTTTGAGCCGATTTCTTGCAGGTACCCTTAAAAACATGTTTTAAACATAATGAACGGTTCAGATCATCAATATTTGGTCAGAAAATAGGAGGTCCACACCGTAGCAAAATAAAGGATCCCTCATTGGAAGGGGACTTATTTTGCTACGGTATGAACCTCCTATTTCTTGATCAAATTACGATGATCTGAACCGTTCAATTTGTTTAAAACGTGTTTTTATGGGTACCGGTAAGAAATCGGCTCAAAATAATATCCGGAAAGACTTGATCCATTCAATTTTTCATAAAACTGTTCCTGTCAGCATTTATCAAAAACTGTTTAGATCAAACTCTTCTCGATATTATTTTGAGCCGATTTCTTGCAGATACCCTTAAAAACATTTTTTAAACATAATAAACGGTTCAGATTATCAAAATTTGGTCAGAAAATAGGAGGTCCACACCGTAGCAAAATAAAGGATCCCTCATTGGAAGGGGACTTATTTTGCTACCGTGTGAACCTCCTATTTCTCTATCAAATTACGATGACCTAAACCGTTCAATGTGTTTAAAACGTGTTTTTAAGGGTACCCATAAGAAATCGGCTCAAAATAATATCCGGAAAAACTTGATCCATTCAATTTTTCATAAAACTGTTCCTGTTAGCA
Organism: Arctostaphylos glauca; assembly: GCA_019985065.2. Classification (NCBI taxonomy): domain Eukaryota; kingdom Viridiplantae; phylum Streptophyta; class Magnoliopsida; order Ericales; family Ericaceae; genus Arctostaphylos; species Arctostaphylos glauca. Next base: position 11,558,665 of record JAHSPW020000012.1, on the reverse strand, counting down.
TTTATCAAAAACTGTTTAGATCAAGCTCTTCTCGATATTATTTTGAGCCGATTTCTTGCAGGTACCATTAAAAACATGTTTTAAACATAATGAACGGTTCAGATCATCAAAATTTGGTCAGAAAATAGGAGGTCCACACCGTAGCAAAATAAAGGATCCCTCATTGGAAGAGGACTTATTTTGCTACGGTATGAACCTCTTATTTCTTGATCAAATTACGATGATTTGAACCGTTCAATGTGTTTAAAACGTGTTTTTAAGGGTACCCGTAAGAAATCGGCTCAAAATAATATCCGGAAAGACTTGATCCATTCAATTTTTCATAAAACTATTCCTGTCAGCATTTATCAAAAACTGTTTAGATCAAGCTCTTCTCGATATTATTTTGAGCCGATTTCTTGCAGGTACCCTTAAAAACATGTTTTAAACATAATGAACGGTTCAGATCATCAAAATTTGGTCAGAAAATAGGAGGTCCACACCGTAGCAAAATAAAGGATCCCTCATTGGAAGGGGACTTATTTTGCTACGGTATGAACCTCCTATTTCTTGATCAAATTACGATGATCTGAACCGTTCAATGTGTTTAAAACGTGTTTTTATGAATACCCGTAAGAAATCGGCTCAAAATAATATCCGGAAAGACTTGATCCATTCAATTTTTCATAAAACTGTTCCTGTCAGCATTTATCAAAAACTGTTTAGATCAAACTCTTCTCGATATTATTTTGAGCCGATTTCTTGCAGGTATCCTTAAAAACATGTTTTAAACATAATGAACGGTTCAGATCATCAAAATTTGGTCAGAAAATAGGAGGTCCACACCGTAGCAAAATAAAGGATCCCTCATTGGAAGGGGACTTATTTTGCTACGGTATGAACCTCCTATTTCTTGATCAAATTACGATGATCTGAACCGTTCAATGTGTTTAAAACGTGTTTTTATGAATACCCGTAAGAAATCGGCTAAAAATAATATCCGGAAAGATTTGATCCATTCAATTTTTCATAAAATTGTTCCTGTCAGCATTTATAAAAAACTGTTTAGATCAAACTCTTCTCGATATTATTTTGAGCCGATTTCTTGCAGGTACCCTTAAAAACATGTTTTAAACATAATGAACAGTTCAGATCATCAAAATTTGGTCAGAAAATAGGAGGTCCACACCGTAGCAAAATAAAGGATCACTCATTGGAAGGGGACTTATTATGCTACGGTGCGAACCTCCTATTTCTTGATCAAATTACGATGATCTGAACCGTTCAATGTGTTTAAAACGTGTTTCTAAGGGTACCCGTAAGAAATCGGCTCAAAATAATATCCGGAAAGACTTGATCCATTCAATTTTTCATAAAACTGTTCCTGTCAGCATTTATCAAAAACTGTTTAGATCAAGCTCTTCTCGATATTATTTTGAGCCGATTTTGTTGCAGGTAGCCTTAAAAACATGTTTTAAACATAATGAACGGTTCAGATCATCAAAATTTTGTCAGAAAATAGGAGGTCCACACCGTAGCAAAATAAAGGATCCCTCATTGGAAGGGGACTTATTTTGCTACGGTGCGAACCTCCTATTTCTTGATCAAATTACGATGATCTGAACCGTTCAATGTGTTTAAAACGTGTTGTTAAGGGTACCCGTAAGAAATCGGCTCAACATAATATCCGGAAAGACTTGATCCATTCAATTTTTCATAAAACTGTTCCTGTCAGCATTTATCAAAAACTGTTTAGATCAAGCTCTTCTCGATATTATTTTGAGCCGATTTCTTGCAGGTACCCTTAAAAACATGTTTTAAACATAATGAACGGTTCAGATCATCAAAATTTGGTCAGAAAATAGGAGGTCCACACCGTAGCAAAATAAAGGATCCCTCATTGGAAGGGACTTATTTTGCTACGGTGCGAACCTCCTATTTCTTGATCAAATTACGATGATCTGAACCGTTCAATGTGTTTAAAACGTGTTTCTAAGGGTACCCGTAAGAAATCGGCTCAAAATAATATCCGGAAAGACTTCATCCATTCAATTTTTCATAAAACTGTTCCTGTCAGCATTTATCAAAAACTGTTTAGATCAAACTCTTCTCGATATTATTTTGAGCCAATTTCTTGCAGGTACCCTTAAAAACATGTTTTAAACATAATGAACGGTTCAGATCATCAAAATTTGGTCAGAAAATAGGAGGTTCACACCCTAGATAAATAAAGGATCCCTCATTGGAAGGGGACTTATTTTGCTACGGTGCGAACCCCCTATTTCTTGATCAAATTACGATGATCTGAACCGTTCAATGTCTTTAAAACGTGTTTGTAAGGGTACCGGTAAGAAATCGGGTCAAAATAATATCCGGAAAGAATTGATCCATTCAATTTTTCATAAAACTGTTCCTGTCAGCATTTATCAAAAACTGTTTAGATCAACCTCTTCTCGATGTTATTTTGAGCCGATTTCTTGCAGGTACCCTTAAAAACATGTTTTAAACATAATGAACGGTTCAGATCATCAAAATTTGGTAAGAAAATAGGAGGTCCACACCGTAGCAAAATAAAGGATCCCTCATTGGAAGGGGACTTATTTTGCTACGGTGTGAAACTCCTATTTCTCGATCAAATTACGATGATCTGAACCGTTCAATGTGTTTAAAACGTGTTTTTAAGCGTACCCGTAAGAAATCGGCTCAAAATAATATACGGAAAGACTTGATCCATTCAATTTTTCATAAAACTGTTCCTGTTAGCATTTATCAAAAACTGTTTAGATCAAGCTATTCTCGATATTATTTTGAGCCGATTTCTTGCAGATACCCTTAAAAACATGTTTTAAACATAATGAACGGTTCAGATCATCAAAATTTGGTCAGAAAATATGAGGTTCACACCGTAACAAAATAAAGGATCCCTCATTGGAAGGGGACTTATTTTGCTACGGTGTGAACCTCCTATTTCTCTATCAAATTACGATGATCTGAACCGTTCAATGTGTTTAAAACGTGTTTTTAAGGGTACCCTTAAGAAATCGGCTCAACATAATATCCGGAAAGACTTGATCCATTCAATTTTTCATAAAACTGTTCCTGTCAGCATTTATCAAAAACTGTTTAGATCAAACTCTTCTCGATATTATTTTGAGCCGATTTCTTGCAGGTACCCTTAAAAACATGTTTTAAACATAATGAACGGTTCAGATCATCAAAATTTGGTCAGAAAATAGGAGGTTCACACCGTAGCAAAATAAAGGATCCCTCATTGGAAGGGGACTTATTTTGCTACGGTATGAACCTCCTATTTCTTGATCAAATTACGATGTTCTGAACCGTTCAATGTGTTTAAAACGTGTTTCTAAGGGTACCCGTAAGAAATCGGCTCAAAATAATATCCGGAAAGACTTGATCCATTCAATTTTTCATAAAACTGTTCCTGTCAGCATTTATAAAAAACTGTTTAGATCAAGCTCTTCTCGATATTATTTTGAGCCGATTTCTTGCAGGTACCCTTAAAAACATGTTTTAAACATAATGAACGGTTCAGATCATCAATATTTGGTCAGAAAATAGGAGGTCCACACCGTAGCAAAATAAAGGATCCCTCATTGGAAGGGGACTTATTTTGCTACGGTATGAACCTCCTATTTCTTGATCAAATTACGATGATCTGAACCGTTCAATGTGTTTAAAACGTGTTTTTATGGGTACCGGTAAGAAATCGGCTCAAAATAATATCCGGAAAGACTTGATCCATTCAATTTTTCATAAAACTGTTCCTGTCAGCATTTATCAAAAACTGTTTAGATCAAACTCTTCTCGATATTATTTTGAGCCGATTTCTTGCAGGTACCCTTAAAAACATTTTTTAAACATAATGAACGGTTCAGATCATCAAAATTTGGTCAGAAAATAGGAGGTCCACACCGTAGCAAAATAAACGATCCCTCATTGGAAGGGGACTTATTTTGCTACCGTGTGAACCTCCTATTTCTCTATCAAATTACGATGATCTAAACCGTTCAATGTGTTTAAAACGTGTTTTTAAGGGTACCCGTAAGAAATCGGCTCAAAATAATATCCGGAAAAACTTGATCCATTCAATTTTTCATAAAACTGTTCCTGTTAGCATTTATCAAAAACTGTTTAGATCAAGGTCTTCTCGATATTATTTTGAGCCGATTTCTTGCAGGTACCCTTAAAAACATGTTTTAAACATAATGAACGGTTCAGATCATCAAAATTTGGTCAGAAAATAGGAGGTTCACACCGTAGCAAAATAAAGGATCCCTCATTGGAAGGGGACTTATTTTGCTACGGTATGAACCTCCTATTTCTTGATCAAATTACGATGATCTGAACCGTTCAATGTGTTTAAAACGTGTTTCTAAGGGTACCCGTAAGAAATCGGCTCAAAATAATATCCGGAAAGACTTGATCCATTCAATTTTTCATAAAACTGTTCCTGTCAGCATTTATAAAAAACTGTTTAGATCAAGCTCTTCTCGATATTATTTTGAGCCGATTTCTTGCAGGTACCCTTAAAAACATGTTTTAAACATAATGAACGGTTCAGATCATCAATATTTGGTCAGAAAATAGGAGGTCCACACCGTAGCAAAATAAAGGATCCCTCATTGGAAGGGGACTTATTTTGCTACGGTATGAACCTCCTATTTCTTGATCAAATTACGATGATCTGAACCGTTCAATGTGTTTAAAACGTGTTTTTATGGGTACCGGTAAGAAATCGGCTCAAAATAATATCCGGAAAGACTTGATCCATTCAATTTTTCATAAAACTGTTCCTGTCAGCATTTATCAAAAACTGTTTAGATCAAACTCTTCTCGATATTATTTTGAGCCGATTTCTTGCAGGTACCCTTAAAAACATTTTTTAAACATAATGAACGGTTCAGATCATCAAAATTTGGTCAGAAAATAGGAGGTCCACACCGTAGCAAAATAAACGATCCCTCATTGGAAGGGGACTTATTTTGCTACCGTGTGAACCTCCTATTTCTCTATCAAATTACGATGATCTAAACCGTTCAATGTGTTTAAAACGTGTTTTTAAGGGTACCCGTAAGAAATCGGCTCAAAATAATATCCGGAAAAACTTGATCCATTCAATTTTTCATAAAACTGTTCCTGTTAGCATTTATCAAAAACTGTTTAGATCAAGGTCTTCTCGATATTATTTTGAGCCGATTTCTTGCAGGTACCCTTAAAAACATGTTTTAAATATAATGAACGGTTCAGATCATCAAAATTTGGTCAGAAAATAGGAGGTCCACACCGTAGCAAAATAAAGGATCCCTCATTGGAAGGGGACTTATTTTGCTACGGTGTGAACCTCCTATTTCTCTATCAAATTACGATGATCTGAACCGTTCAATGTGTTTAAAACGTGTTTTTAAGGGTAACCGTAAGAAATCGGCTCAACATAATATCCGGAAAGACTTGATCCATTCAATTTTTCATAAAACTGTTCCTGTCAGCATTTATCGAAAACTGTTTAGATCAAGCTCTTCTCGATATTATTTTGAGCCGATTTCTTGCAGGTACCCTTAAAAACATGTTTTAAACATAATGAACGGTTCAGATCATCAAAATTTGGTCGAAAAATAGGAGGTCCACACCGTAGCAAAATAAAGGATCCCTCATTGGAAGGGTCTTATTTTGCTACGGTATGAAATTCCTTTTTCTTGATCAAATTACGATGATCTGAACCGTTCAATGTGTTTAAAACGTGTTTGTAAGGGTACCCGTAAGAAATCGGCTGAAAATAATATCCGGAAAGACTTGATCCATTCAATTTTTCATAAAACTGTTCCTGTCAGCATTTACCAAAAACTATTTAGATCAAGCTCTTCTCGATATTATTTTGAGCCGATTTCTTGCAGGTACCCTTAAAAACATGTTTTAAACATAATGAACGGTTCAGATCATCAAAATTTTGTCAGAAAATAGGAGGTCCACACCGTAGCAAAATAAAGGATCCCTCATTGGAAGGGGACTTATTTTGCTACGGTGCGAACCTCCTATTTCTTGATCAAATTACGATGATCTGAACCGTTCAATGTGTTTAAAACGTGTTGTTAAGGGTACCCGTAAGAAATCGGCTCAACATAATATCCGGAAAGACTTGATCCATTCAATTTTTCATAAAACTGTTCCTGTCAGCATTTATCAAAAACTGTTTAGATCAAGCTCTTCTCGATATTATTTTGAGCCGATTTCTTGCAGGTACCCTTAAAAACATGTTTTAAACATAATGAACGGTTCAGATCATCAAAATTTGGTCAGAAAATAGGAGGTGCACACCGTAGCAAAATAAAGGATCCCTCATTGGAAGGGACTTATTTTGCTACGGTGCGAACCTCCTATTTCTTGATCAAATTACGATGATCTGAACCGTTCAATGTGTTTAAAACGTGTTTCTAAGGGTACCCGTAAGAAATCGGCTCAAAATAATATCCGGAAAGACTTCATCCATTCAATTTTTCATAAAACTGTTCCTGTCAGCATTTATCAAAAACTGTTTAGATCAAACTCTTCTCGATATTATTTTGAGCCAATTTCTTGCAGGTACCCTTAAAAACATGTTTTAAACATAATGAACGGTTCAGATCATCAAAATTTGGTCAGAAAATAGGAGGTTCACACCCTAGATAAATAAAGGATCCCTCATTGGAAGGGGACTTATTTTGCTACGGTGCGAACCTCCTATTTCTTGATCAAATTACGATGATCTGAACCGTTCAATGTCTTTAAAACGTGTTTGTAAGGGTACCGGTAAGAAATCGGGTCAAAATAATATCCGGAAAGAATTGATCCATTCAATTTTTCATAAAACTGTTCCTGTCAGCATTTATCAAAAACTGTTTAGATCAACCTCTTCTCGATGTTATTTTGAGCCGATTTCTTGCAGGTACCCTTAAAAACATGTTTTAAACATAATGAACGGTTCAGATCATCAAAATTTGGTAAGAAAATAGGAGGTCCACACCGTAGCAAAATAAAGGATCCCTCATTGGAAGGGGACTTATTTTGCTACGGTGTGAAACTCCTATTTCTCGATCAAATTACGATGATCTGAACCGTTCAATGTGTTTAAAACGTGTTTTTAAGCGTACCCGTAAGAAATCGGCTCAAAATAATATACGGAAAGACTTGATCCATTCAATTTTTCATAAAACTGTTCCTGTTACCATTTATCAAAAACTGTTTAGATCAAGCTATTCTCGATATTATTTTGAGCCGATTTCTTGCAGATACCCTTAAAAACATGTTTTAAACATAATGAACGGTTCAGATCATCAAAATTTGGTCAGAAAATATGAGGTTCACACCATAACAAAATAAAGGATCCCTCATTGGAAGGGGACTTATTTTGCTACGGTGTGAACCTCCTATTTCTCTATCAAATTACGATGATCTGAACCGTTCAATGTGTTTAAAACGTGTTTTTAAGGGTACCCTTAAGAAATCGGCTCAACATAATATCCGGAAAGACTTGATCCATTCAATTTTTCATAAAACTGTTCCTGTCAGCATTTATCAAAAACTGTTTAGATCAAACTCTTCTCGATATTATTTTGAGCCGATTTCTTGCAGGTACCCTTAAAAACTTGTTTTAAACATAATGAACGGTTCAGATCATCAAAATTTGGTCAGAAAATAGGAGGTTCACACCGTAGCAATATAAAGGATCCCTCATTGGAAGGGGACTTATTTTGCTACGGTATGAACCTCCTATTTCTTGATCAAATTACGATGATCTGAACCGTTCAATGTGTTTAAAACGTGTTTCTAAGGGTACCCGTAAGAAATCGGCTCAAAATAATATCCGGAAAGACTTGATCCATTCAATTTTTCATAAAACTGTTCCTGTCAGCATTTATAAAAAACTGTTTAGATCAAGCTCTTCTCGATATTATTTTGAGCCGATTTCTTGCAGGTACCCTTAAAAACATGTTTTAAACATAATGAACGGTTCAGATCATCAATATTTGGTCAGAAAATAGGAGGTCCACACCGTAGCAAAATAAAGGATCCCTCATTGGAAGGGGACTTATTTTGCTACGGTATGAACCTCCTATTTCTTGATCAAATTACGATGATCTGAACCGTTCAATGTGTTTAAAACGTGTTTTTATGGGTACCGGTAAGAAATCGGCTCAAAATAATATCCGGAAAGACTTGATCCATTCAATTTTTCATAAAACTGTTCCTGTCAGCATTTATCAAAAACTGTTTAGATCAAACTCTTCTCGATATTATTTTGAGCCGATTTCTTGCAGGTACCCTTAAAAACATTTTTTAAACATAATGAACGGTTCAGATCATCAAAATTTGGTCAGAAAATAGGAGGTCCACACCGTAGCAAAATAAACGATCCCTCATTGGAAGGGAACTTATTTTGCTACCGTGTGAACCTCCTATTTCTCTATCAAATTACGATGATCTAAACCGTTCAATGTGTTTAAAACGTGTTTTTAAGGGTACCCGTAAGAAATCGGCTCAAAATAATATCCGGAAAAACTTGATCCATTCAATTTTTCATAAAACTGTTCCTGTTAGCATTTATCAAAAACTGTTTAGATCAAGGTCTTCTCGATATTATTTTGAGCCGATTTCTTGCAGGTACCCTTAAAAACATGTTTTAAACATAATGAACGGTTCAGATCATCAAAATTTGGTCAGAAAATAGGAGGTTCACACCGTAGCAAAATAAAGGATCCCTCATTGGAAGGGGACTTATTTTGCTACGGTATGAACCTCCTATTTCTTGATCAAATTACGATGATCTGAACCGTTCAATGTGTTTAAAACGTGTTTCTAAGGGTACCCGTAAGAAATCGGCTCAAAATAATATCCGGAAAGACTTGATCCATTCAATTTTTCATAAAACTGTTCCTGTCAGCATTTATAAAAAACTGTTTAGATCAAGCTCTTCTCGATATTATTTTGAGCCGATTTCTTGCAGGTACCCTTAAAAACATGTTTTAAACATAATGAACGGTTCAGATCATCAATATTTGGTCAGAAAATAGGAGGTCCACACCGTAGCAAAATAAAGGATCCCTCATTGGAAGGGGACTTATTTTGCTACGGTATGAACCTCCTATTTCTTGATCAAATTACGATGATCTGAACCGTTCAATGTGTTTAAAACGTGTTTTTATGGGTACCGGTAAGAAATCGGCTCAAAATAATATCCGGAAAGACTTGATCCATTCAATTTTTCATAAAACTGTTCCTGTCAGCATTTATCAAAAACTGTTTGGATCAAACTCTTCTCGATATTATTTTGAGCCGATTTCTTGCAGGTACCCTTAAAAACATTTTTTAAACATAATGAACGGTTCAGATCATCAAAATTTGGTCAGAAAATAGGAGGTCCACACCGTAGCAAAATAAACGATCCCTCATTGGAAGGGGACTTATTTTGCTACCGTGTGAACCTCCTATTTCTCTATCAAATTACGATGATCTAAACCGATCAATGTGTTTAAAACGTGTTTTTAAGGGTACCCGTAAGAAATCGGCTCAAAATAATATCCGGAAAAACTTGATCCATTCAATTTTTCATAAAACTGTTCCTGTTAGCATTTATCAAAAACTGTTTAGATCAAGGTCTTCTCGATATTATTTTGAGCCGATTTCTTGCAGGTACCCTTAAAAACATGTTTTAAATATAATGAACGGTTCAGATCATCAAAATTTGGTCAGAAAATAGGAGGTCCACACCATAGCAAAATAAAGGATCCCTCATTGGAAGGGGACTTATTTTGCTACGGTGTGAACCTCCTATTTCTCTATCAAATTACGATGATCTGAACCGTTCAATGTGTTTAAAACGTGTTTTTAAGGGTAGCCGTAAGAAATCGGCTCAACATAATATCCGGAAAGACTTGATCCATTCAATTTTTCATAAAACTGTTCCTGTCAGCATTTATCGAAAACTGTTTAGATCAAGCTTTTCTCGATATTATTTTGAGCCGATTTCTTGCAGGTACCCTTAAAAACATGTTTTAAACATAATAAACGGTTCAGATCATCAAAATTTGGTCGGAAAATAGGAGGTCCACACCGTAGCAAAATAAAGGATCCCTCATTGGAAGGGAATTATTTTGCTACGGTATGAAATTCCTTTTTCTTGATCAAATTACGATGATCTGAACCGTTCAATGTGTTTAAAACGTGTTTGTAAGGGTACCCGTAAGAAATCGGCTGAAAATAATATCCGGAAAGACTTGATCCATTCAATTTTTCATAAAACTGTTCCTGTCAGCATTTACCAAAAACTATTTAGATCAAGCTCTTCTCGATATTATTTTGAGCCGATTTCTTGCAGGTACCCTTAAAAACATGTTTTAAACATAATGAACGGTTCAGATCATCAAAATTTGGTCAGAAAATAGGAGGTCCACACCGTAGCAAAATAAAGGATCCCTCATTGGAAGGGGACTTATTTTGCTACGGTATGAACCTCTTATTTCTTGATCAAATTACGATGATCTGAACCGTTCAATGTGTTTAAAACGTGTTTTTAAGGGTACCCGTAAGAAATCGGCTCAAAATAATATCCGGAAAGACTTGATCCATTCAATTTTTTATAAAACTATTCCTGTCAGCATTTATCAAAAACTGTTTAGATCAAACTCTTCTCGATATTATTTTGAGCCGATTTCTTGCAGGTATCCTTAAAAACATGTTTTAAACATAATGAACGGTTCAGATCATCAAAATTTGGTCAAAAAATAGGAGGTCCACACCGTAGCAAAATAAAGGATCCCTCATTGGAAGGGGACTTATTTTGCTACGGTATGAACCTCCTATTTCTTGATTAAATTACGATGATCTGAACCGTTCAATGTGTTTATAACGTGTTTTTATGAATACCCGTAAGAAATCGGCTAAAAATAATATCCGGAAAGATTTGATCCATTCAATTTTTCATAAAATTGTTCCTGTCAGCATTTATAAAAAACTGTTTAGATCAAACTCTTCTCGATATTATTTTGAGCCGATTTCTTGCAGGTACCCTTAAAACATGTTTTAAACATAATGAACGGTTCAGATCATCAAAATTTGGTCAGAAAATAGGAGGTCCACACCGTAGCAAAATAAAGGATCACTCATTGGAAGGGGACTTATTATGCTACGGTGCGAACCTCCTATTTCTTGATCAAATTACGATGATCTGAACCGTTCAATGTGTTTAAAACGTGTTTCTAAGGGTACCCGTAAGAAATCGGCTCAAAATAATATCCGGAAAGACTTGATCCATTCAATTTTTCATAAAACTGTTCCTGTCAGCATTTATCAAAAACTGTTTAGATCAAGCTCTTCTCGATATTATTTTGAGCCGATTTTGTTGCAGGTAGCCTTAAAAACATGTTTTAAACATAATGAACGGTTCAGATCATCAAAATTTTGTCAGAAAATAGGAGGTCCACACCGTAGCAAAATAAAGGATCCCTCATTGGAAGGGACTTATTTTGCTACGGTGCGAACCTCCTATTTCTTGATCAAATTACGATGATCTGAACCGTTCAATGTGTTTAAAACGTGTTTCTAAGGGTACCCGTAAGAAATCGGCTCAAAATAATATCCGGAAAGACTTCATCCATTCAATTTTTCATAAAACTGTTCCTGTCAGCATTTATCAAAAACTGTTTAGATCAAACTCTTCTCAATATTATTTTGAGCCAATTTCTTGCAGGTACCCTTAAAAACATGTTTTAAACATAATGAACGGTTCAGATCATCAAAATTTGGTCAGAAAATAGGAGGTTCACACCCTAGATAAATAAAGGATCCCTCATTGGAAGGGGACTTATTTTCCTACGGTGCGAACCTCCTATTTCTTGATCAAATTACGATGATCTGAACCGTTCAATGTCTTTAAAACGTGTTTGTATGGGTACCGGTAAGAAATCGGGTCAAAATAATATCCGGAAAGAATTGATCCATTCAATTTTTCATAAAACTGTTCCTGTCAGCATTTATCAAAAACTGTTTAGATCAACCTCTTCTCGATGTTATTTTGAGCCGATTTGTTGCAGGTACCCTTAAAAACATGTTTTAAACATAATGAACGGTTCAGATCATCAAAATTTGGTAAGAAAATAGGAGGTCCACACCGTAGCAAAATAAAGGATCCCTCATTGGAAGGCGAGTTATTTTGCTACGGTGTGAACCTCCTATTTCTCGATCAAATTACGATGATCTGAACCGTTCAATGTGTTTAAAACGTGTTTTTAAGCGTACCCGTAAGAAATCGGCTCAAAATAATATACGGAAAGACTTGATCCATTCAATTTTTCATAAAACTGTTCCTGTTAGCATTTATCAAAAACTGTTTAGATCAAGCTCTTCTCGATATTATTTTGAGCCGATTTCTTGCAGATACCCTTAAAAACATGTTCTAAACATAATGAACGGTTCAGATCATCAAAATTTGGTCAGAAAATATGAGGTTCACACCGTAACAAAATAAAGGATCCCTCATTGGAAGGGGACTTATTTTGCTACGGTGTGAACCTCCTATTTCTCTATCAAATTACGATGATCTGAACCGTTCAATGTGTTTAAAACGTGTTTTTAAGGGTACCCTTAAGAAATCGGCTCAACATAATATCCGGAAAGACTTGATCCATTCAATTTTTCATAAAACTGTTCCTGTCAGCATTTATCAAAAACTGTTTAGATCAAACTCTTCTCGATATTATTTTGAGCCGATTTCTTGCAGGTACCCTTAAAAACATGTTTTAAACATAATGAACGGTTCAGATCATCAAAATTTGGTCAGAAAATAGGAGGTTCACACCGTAGCAAAATAAAGGATCCCTCATTGGAAGGAGACTTATTTTGCTACTGTATGAACCTCCTATTTCTTGATCAAATTACGATGATCTGAACCGTTCAATGTGTTTAAAACGTGTTTCTAAGGGTACCCGTAAGAAATCGGCTCAAAATAATATCCGGAAAGACTTGATCCATTCAATTTTTCATAAAACTGTTCCTGTCAGCATTTATCAAAAACTGTTTAGATCAAGCTCTTCTCGATATTATTTTGAGCCGATTTTGTTGCAGGTAGCCTTAAAAACATGTTTTAAACATAATGAACGGTTCAGATCATCAAAATTTTGTCAGAAAATAGGAGGTCCACACCGTAGCAAAATAAAGGATCCCTCATTGGAAGGGGACTTATTTTGCTACGGTGCGAACCTCCTATTTCTTGATCAAATTACGATGATCTGAACCGTTCAATGTGTTTAAAACGTGTTGTTAAGGGTACCCGTAAGAAATCGGCTCAACATAATATCCGGAAAGACTTGATCCATTCAATTTTTCATAATACTGTTCCTGTCAGCATTTATCAAAAACTGTTTAGATCAAGCTCTTCTCGATATTATTTTGAGCCGATTTCTTGCAGGTACCCTTAAAAACATGTTTTAAACATAATGAACGGTTCAGATCATCAAAATTTGGTCAGAAAATAGGAGGTCCACACCGTAGCAAAATAAAGGATCCCTCATTGGAAGGGACTTATTTTGCTACGGTGCGAACCTCCTATTTCTTGATCAAATTACGATGATCTGAACCGTTCAATGTGTTTAAAACGTGTTTCTAAGGGTACCCGTAAGAAATCGGCTCAAAATAATATCCGGAAAGACTTCATCCATTCAATTTTTCATAAAACTGTTCCTGTCAGCATTTATCAAAAACTGTTTAGATCAAACTCTTCTCAATATTATTTTGAGCCAATTTCTTGCAGGTACCCTTAAAAACATGTTTTAAACATAATGAACGGTTCAGATCATCAAAATTTGGTCAGAAAATAGGAGGTTCACACCCTAGATAAATAAAGGATCCCTCATTGGAAGGGGACTTATTTTCCTACGGTGCGAACCTCCTATTTCTTGATCAAATTACGATGATCTGAACCGTTCAATGTCTTTAAAACGTGTTTGTATGGGTACCGGTAAGAAATCGGGTCAAAATAATATCCGGAAAGAATTGATCCATTCAATTTTTCATAAAACTGTTCCTGTCAGCATTTATCAAAAACTGTTTAGATCAACCTCTTCTCGATGTTATTTTGAGCCGATTTGTTGCAGGTACCCTTAAAAACATGTTTTAAACATAATGAACGGTTCAGATCATCAAAATTTGGTAAGAAAATAGGAGGTCCACACCGTAGCAAAATAAAGGATCCCTCATTGGAAGGGGAGTTATTTTGCTACGGTGTGAACCTCCTATTTCTCGATCAAATTACGATGATCTGAACCGTTCAATGTGTTTAAAACGTGTTTTTAAGCGTACCCGTAAGAAATCGGCTCAAAATAATATACGGAAAGACTTGATCCATTCAATTTTTCATAAAACTGTTCCTGTTAGCATTTATCAAAAACTGTTTACATCAAGCTCTTCTCGATATTATTTTGAGCCGATTTCTTGCAGATACCCTTAAAAACATGTTCTAAACATAATGAACGGTTCAGATCATCAAAATTTGGTCAGAAAATATGAGGTTCACACCGTAACAAAATAAAGGATCCCTCATTGGAAGGGGACTTATTTTGCTACGGTGTGAACCTCCTATTTCTCTATCAAATTACGATGATCTGAACCGTTCAATGTGTTTAAAACGTGTTTTTAAGGGTACCCTTAAGAAATCGGCTCAACATAATATCCGGAAAGACTTGATCCATTCAATTTTTCATAAAACTGTTCCTGTCAGCATTTATCAAAAACTGTTTAGATCAAACTCTTCTCGATATTATTTTGAGCCGATTTCTTGCAGGTACCCTTAAAAACATGTTTTAAACATAATGAACGGTTCAGATCATCAAAATTTGGTCAGAAAATAGGAGGTTCACACCGTAGCAAAATAAAGGATCCCTCATTGGAAGGAGACTTATTTTGCTACTGTATGAACCTCCTATTTCATGATCAAATTACGATGATCTGAACCGTTCAATGTGTTTAAAACGTGTTTCTAAGGGTACCCGTAAGAAGTCGGCTCAAAATAATATCCGGAAAGACTTGATCCATTCAATTTTTTATAAAACTGTTCCTGTCAGCATTTATCAAAAACTGTTTAGATCAAGCTCTTCTCGATATTATTTTGAGCCGATTTCTTGCAGGTACCCTTAAAAACATGTTTTAAACATAATGAACGGTTCAGATCATCAAAATTTGGTCAGAAAATAGGAGGTCCACACCGTAGCAAAATAAAGGATCCCTCATTGGAAGGGGACTTATTTTGCTACGGTATGAACCTCCTATTTCTTGATCAAATTACGATGATCTGAACCGTTCAATGTGTTTAAAACGTGTTTTTATGGGTACCGGTAAGAAATCGGCTCAAAATAATATCCGGAAAGACTTGATCCATTCAATTTTTCATAAAACTGTTCCTGTCAGCATTTATCAAAAACTGTTTAGATCAAACTCTTATCGATATTATTTTGAGCCGATTTCTTGCAGGTACCCTTAAAAACATTTTTTAAACATAATGAACGGTTCAGATCATCAAAATTTGGTCAGAAAATAGGAGGTCCACACCGTAGCAAAATAAAGGATCCCTCATTGGAAGGGGACTTATTTTGCTACCGTGTGAACCTCCTATTTCTCTATCAAATTACGATGATCTAAACCGTTCAATGTGTTTAAAACGTGTTTTTAAGGGTACCCGTAAGAAATCGGCTCAAAATAATATCCGGAAAAACTTGATCCATTCAATTTTTCATAAAACTGTTCCTGTTAGCATTTATGAAAAACTGTTTAGATCAAGGTCTTCTCGATATTATTTTGAGCCGATTTCTTGCAGGTACCCTTAAAAACATGTTTTAAATATAATGAACGGTTCAGATCATCAAAATTTGGTCAGAAAATAGGAGGTCCACACCGTAGCAAAATAAAGGATCCCTCATTGGAAGGGGACTTATTTTGCTACGGTGTGAACCTCCGATTTCTCTATCAAATTACGATGATCTGAACCGTTCAATGTGTTTAAAACGTGTTTTTAAGGGTACCCGTAAGAAATCGGCTCAACATAATATCCGGAAAGACTTGATCCATTCAATTTTTCATAAAACTGTTCCTGTCAGCATTTATCGAAAACTGTTTAGATCAAGCTCTTCTCGATATTATTTTGAGCCGATTTCTTGCAGGTAACCTTAAAAACATGTTTTAAACATAATGAACGGTTCAGATCATCAAAATTTGGTCGGAAAATAAGAGGTCCACACCGTAGCAAAATAAAGGATCCCTCATTGGAAGGGACTTATTTTGCTACGGTATGAAATTCCTTTTTCTTGATCAAATTACGATGATCTGAACCGTTCAATGTGTTTAAAACGTGTTTGTAAGGGTACCCGTAAGAAATCGGCTCAAAATAATATCCGGAAAGACTTGATCCATTCAATTTTTCATAAAACTGTTCCTGTCAGCATTTACCAAAAACTATTTAGATCAAGCTCTTCTCGATATTATTTTGAGCCGATTTCTTGCAGGTACCCTTAAAAACATGTTTTAAACATAATGAACGGTTCAGATCATCAAAATTTGGTCAGAAAATAGGAGGTCCACACCGTAGCAAAATAAAGGATCCCTCATTGGAAGGGGACTTATTTTGCTACGGTATGAACCTCTTATTTCTTGATCAAATTACGATGATCTGAACCGTTCAATGTGTTTAAAACGTGTTTTTAAGGGTACCCGTAAGAAATCGGCTCAAAATAATATCTGGAAAGACTTGATCCATTCAATTTTTTATAAAACTATTCCTGTCAGCATTTATCAAAAACTGTTTAGATCAAACTATTCTCGATATTATTTTGAGCCGATTTCTTGCAGGTACCCTTAAAAACATGTTTTAAACATAATGAACGGTTCAGATCATCAAAATTTGGTCAGAAAATAGGAGGTCCACACCGTAGCAAAATAAAGGATCCCTCATTGGAAGGGGACTTATTTTGTTACGGTATGAACCTCCTATTTCTTGATCAAATTACGATGATCTGAACCGTTCAATGTGTTTAAAACGTGTTTTTATGAATACCCGTAAGAAATCGGCTCAAAATAATATCCAGAAAGACTTGATCCATTCAATTTTTCATAAAACTGTTCCTGTCAGCATTTATCAAAAACTGTTTAGATCAAACTCTTCTCGATATTATTTTGAGCCGATTTCTTGCAGTTACCCTTAAAAACATGTTTTAAACATAATGAACGGTTCAGATCATCAAAATTTGGTCAGAAAATAAGAGGTCCACATCGTAGCAAAATAAAGGATCCCTCATTGGAAGGGGACTTATTTTGCTACGGTGCGAACCTCCTATTTCTTGATCAAATTACGATGATCTGAACCGTTCAATGTGTTTAAAACGTGTTTCTAAGGGTACCCGTAAGAAATCGGCTCAAAATAATATCCGGAAAGACTTGATCCATTCAATTTTTCATAAAACTGTTCCTGTCAGCATTTATAAAAAACTATTTAGATCAAGCTCTTCTCGATATTATTTTGAGCCGATTTTGTTCCAGGTACCCTTAAAAACATGTTTTAAACATAATGAACGGTTCAGATCATCAAAATTTTGTCAGAAAATAGGAGGTCCACACCGTAGCAAAATAAAGGATCCCTCATTGGAAGGGGACTTATTTTGCTACGGTGCGAACCTCATATTTCTTGATCAAATTACGATGATCTGAACTGTTCAATGTGTTTAAAACGTGTTTTTAAGTGTACCCGTAAGAAATCGGCTCAACATAATATCCGGAAAGACTTGATCCATTCAATTTTTCATAAAACTGTTCCTGTCAGCATTTATCAAAAACTGTTTAGATCAAACTCTTCTCGATATTATTTTGAGCCGATTTCTTGCAGGTACCCTTAAAAACATTTTTTAAACATAATGAACGGTTCAGATCATCAAAATTTGGTCAGAAAATAGGAGGTCCACACCGTATCAAAATAAAGGATCCCTCATTGGAAGGGGACTTATTTTGCTACGGTGCGAACCTCCTATTTCTTGATCAAATTACGATGATCTGAACCGTTCAATGTGTTTAAAACGTGTTTCGAAGGGTACCCGTAAGAAATCGGCTCAAAATAATATCCGGAAAAACTTCATCCATTTAATTTTTCATAAAACTGTTCCTGTCAGCATTTATCAAAAACTGTTTAGATCAAACTCTTCTCGATATTATTTTGAGCCGATTTCTTGCAGGTACCCTTAAAAACATGTTTTAAACATAATGAACGGTTCAGATCATCAAAATTTGGTCAGAAAATAGGAGGTCCACACCGTAGCAAAATAAAGGATCCCTCATTGGAAGGGGACTTATTTTGCTACGGTGCGAACCTCCTATTTCTTGATCAAATTACGATGATCTGAACCGTTCAATGTGTTTAAAACGTGTTTCTAAGGGTACCCGTAAGAAATCGGCTCAAAATAATATCCGGAAAGACTTGATCCATTCAATTTTTCATAAAACTGTTCCTGTCAGCATTTACCAAAAACTATTTAGATCAAGCTCTTCTCGATATTATTTTGAGCCGATTTCTTGCAGGTACCGTTAAAAACATGTTTTAAACATAATGAACGGTTCAGATCATCAAAATTTGGTCAGAAAATAGGAGGTCCACACCGTAGCAAAATAAAGGATCCCTCATTGGAAGGGGACTTATTTTGCTACGGTATGAACCTCTTATTTCTTGATCAAATTACGATGATCTGAACCGTTCAATGTGTTTAAAACGTGTTTTTAAGGGTACCCGTAAGAAATCGGCTCAAAATAATATCCGGAAAGACTTGATCCATTCAATTTTTCATAAAACTATTCCTGTCAGCATTTATCAAAAACTGTTTAGATCAAACTCTTCTCGATATTATTTTGAGCCGATTTCTTGCAGGTACCCTTAAAAACATGTTTTAAACATAATGAACGGTTCAGATCATCAAAATTTGGTCAGAAAATAGGAGGTCCACACCGTAGCAAAATAAAGGATCCCTCATTGGAAGGGGACTTATTTTGCTACGGTATGAACCTCCTATTTCTTGATCAAATTACGATGATCTGAACCATTCAATGTGTTTAAAACGTGTTTTTATGAATACCCGTAAGAAATCGGCTCAAAATAATATCCGGAAAGACTTGATCCATTCAATTTTTCATAAAACTGTTCCTGTCAGCATTTATCAAAAACTGTTTAGATCAAACTCTTCTCGATATTATTTTGAGCCGATTTCTTGCAGTTACCCTTAAAAGCATGTTTTAAACATAATGAACGGTTCAGATCATCAAAATTTGGCCAGAAAATAGGAGGTCCACACCGTAGTAAAATAAAGGATCCTTCATTGGAAGGGGACTTATTTTGCTACGGTGCGAACCTCCTATTTCTTGATCAAATTACGATGATCTGAACCGTTCAATGTGTTTAAAACGTGTTTCTAAGGGTACCCGTAAGAAATCGGCTCAAAATAATATCCGGAAAGACTTGATCCATTCAATTTTTCATAAAACTGTTCCTGTCAGCATTTATCAAAAACTGTTTAGATCAAGCTCTTCTCGATATTATTTTGAGCCGATTTTGTTGCAGGTACCCTTAAAAACATGTTTTAAACATAATGAACGGTTCAGATCATCAAAATTTGGTCAGAAAATATGAGGTCCACACCGTAACAAAATAAAGGATCCCTCATTGGAAGGGGACTTATTTTGCTACGGTGTGAACCTCCTATTTCTCTATCAAATTACGATGATCTGAATCGTTCAATATGTTTAAAACGTGTTTTTAAAGGTACTCGTAAGAAATCGGCTCAAAATAATATCCGGAAAGACTTGATCCATTCAATTTTTCATAAAACTGTTCTTGTCAGCATTTATCAAAAACTGTTTAGATCAAGCTCTTCTCGATATTATTTTGAGCCGATTTCTTGCAGGTACCCTTAAAAACATGTTTTAAACAAAATGAACGGTTCAGATCATAAAAATTTGGTCAAAAAATAGGAGGTCCACACCGTAGCAAAATAAAGGATCCCTCATTGGAAGAGGACTTATTTTGCTACGGTGTGAACCTCCTATTTCTTAATCAAATTACGATAATCTGAACCGTTCAATGTGTTTAAAACGTGTTTTTAAGGGTTCCCGTAAGAAATCGGCTGAAAATAATATCCGGAAAGACTTGATCCATTCAATGTTTCATAAAACTGTTCCTGTCAGCATTTATCAAAAACTGTTTAGATCAAGCTCTTCTCGATATTATTTTGAGCCTATTTCTTGCAGGTACCCTTAAAAACATGTTTTAAACATAATGAACGGTTCAGATCATCAAAATTTGGTCAGAAAATAGGAGGTCCACACCGTAACAAAATATATGATCTCTCATTGGAAGGGGACTTATTTTGCTACGGTGTGAACCTCCTATTTTTTGATCAAATTACGATGATCTGAACCGTTCAATGTGTTTAAAACGTGTTTTTAAGGGTACCCGTATGAAATCGGCTCAAAATAATATCCGAAATGACTTGATCCATTCAATTTTTCATAAAACTGTTCCTGTCAGCATTTATCAAAAACTGTTTAGATCAAGCTCTTCTCGATATTATTTTGAGCCGATTTCTTGCAAGTACCCTTAAAAACATGTTTTAAACATAATGAACGGTTCAGATCATCAAAATTTGGTCAGAAAATAGTAGGTCCACACCGTAGCAAAATACAGGATCCCTCATTGGAAGGGGACTTATTTTGCTACGGTGTGAACCTCCTATTTCTTGATCAAATTACGATGATCTGAACCGTTCAATGTGTTTAAAACGTGTTTTTAATGGTACCCGTATGAAAATCGGCTCAAAATAATATCCGGAAAGACTTGATCCATTCAATTTTTCATAAAACTGTTCCTGTCAGCATTTATCAAAAACTGTTTAGATCAATCTCTTCTCGATATTATTTTGAGCCGATTTCTTGCAGGTACCCTTAAAAACATGTTTTAAACATAATGAACGGTTCGGATCATCAAAATTTGGTCAGAAAATAGGAGGTTCACACCGTAGCAAAATAAAAGATCCCTCATTGGAAGGGGACTTATTTTGCTACGGTGGGAACCTCATATTTCTTTATCAAATTACGATGATCTGAACCGTTCAATGTGTTTAAAACGTGTTTTTAAGGGTACCCGTATGAAATCGGCTCAAAATAATATCCGGAAAGCCTTGATCCATTCAATTTTTCATAAAACTGTTCCTGTCAGCATTTATCAAAAATTGTTTAGATCAAGCTCTTCTCGATATTATTTTGAGCCGATTTCTTGCAGGTACCCTAAAAAACATGTTTTAAACATAATGAACGGTTCAGATCATCAAAATTTGGTCAGAAAATAGGAGGTCCACACCGTAGCAAAATCAAGCATCCCTCATTGGAAGGGGACTAATTTTGCTACGGTGCGAACCTCCTATTTCTTGATCAAATTACGATGATCTGAACCGTTCAATGTGTTTAAAACGTGTTTCTAAGGGTACCCGTAAGAAATCGGCTCAAAATAATATCCGGAAAGACTTGATCCATTCAATTTTTCATAAAACTGTTCCTGTCAGCATTTATCAAAAACTGTTTAGATCAAACTCTTCTCGATATTATTTTGAGCCGATTTCTTGCAGGTACCCTTAAAAACATGTTTTAAACATAATGAACGGTTCAGATCATCAAAATTTGGTCAGAAAATAGGAGGTCCACACCGTAGCAAAATAAAGGATCCCTCATTGGAAGGGGACTTATTTTGCTACGGTGCGAACCTCCTATTTCTTGATCAAATTACGATGATCTGAACCGTTCAATGTGTTTAAAACGTGTTTCTAAGGGTACCCGTAAGAAATCGGCTCAAAATAATATCCGGAAAGACTTGATGCATTCAATTTTTCATAAAACTGTTCCTGTCAGCATTTACCAAAAACTATTTAGATCAAGCTCTTCTCGATATTATTTTGAGCCGATTTCTTGCAGGTACCCTTAAAAACATGTTTTAAACATAATGAACGGTTCAGATCATCAAAATTTGGTCAGAAAATAGGAGGTCCACACCGTAGCAAAATAAAGGATCCGTCATTGGAAGGGGACTTATTTTGCTACGGTATGAACCTCTTATTTCTTGATCAAATTACGATGATCTGAACCGTTCAATGTGTTTAAAACGTGTTTTTAAGGGTACCCGTAAGAAATCGGCTCAAAATAATATCCGAAAAGACTTGATCCATTCAATTTTTCATAAAACTATTCCTGTCAGCATTTATAAAAAACTGTTTAGATCAAACTCTTCTCGATATTATTTTGAGCCGATTTTTGCAGGTACCATTAAAAACATGTTTTAAACATAATGAACGGTTCAGATCATCAAAATTTGGTCAGAAAATAGGAGGTCCACACCGTAGCAAAATAAAGGATCCCTCATTGGAAGGGGACTTATTTTGCTACGGTATGAACCTCCTATTTCTTGATCAAATTACGATGATCTGAACCATTCAATGTGTTTAAAACGTGTTTTTATGAATACCCGTAAGAAATCGGCTCAAAATAATATCCGGAAAGACTTGATCCATTCAATTTTTCATAAAACTGTTCCTGTCAGCATTTATCAAAAACTGTTTAGATCAAACTCTTCTCGATATTATTTTGAGCCGATTTCTTGCAGTTACCCTTAAAAGCATGTTTTAAACATAATGAACGGTTCAGATCATCAAAATTTGGCCAGAAAATAGGAGGTCCACACCGTAGCAAAATAAAGGATCCCTCATTGGAAGGGGACTTATTTTGCTACGATGCGAACCTCCTATTTCTTGATCAAATTACGATGATCTGAACCGTTCAATGTGTTTAAAACGTGTTTCTAAGGGTACCCGTAAGAAATCGGCTCAAAATAATATCCGGAAAGACTTGATCCATTCAATTTTTCATAAAACTGTTCTTGTCAGCATTTATCAAAAACTGTTTAGATCAAGCTCTTCTCGATATTATTTTGAGCCGATTTCTTGCAAGTACCCTTAAAAACATGTTTTAAACATAATGAACGGTTCAGATCATCAAAATTTGGTCAGAAAATAGTAGGTCCACACCGTAGCAAAATACAGGATCCCTCATTGGAAGGGGACTTATTTTGCTACGGTGTGAACCTCCTATTTCTTGATCAAATTACGATGATCTGAACCGTTCAATGTGTTTAAAACGTGTTTCTAAGGGTACCCGTAAGAAATCGGCTCAAAATAATATCCGGAAAGACTTGATCCATTCAATTTTTCATAAAACTGTTCTTGTCAGCATTTATCAAAAACTGTTTAGATCAAGCTCTTCTCGATATTATTTTGAGCCGATTTCTTGCAAGTACCCTTAAAAACATGTTTTAAACATAATGAACGGTTCAGATCATCAAAATTTGGTCAGAAAATAGTAGGTCCACACCGTAGCAAAATACAGGATCCCTCATTGGAAGGGGACTTATTTTGCTACGGTGTGAACCTCCTATTTCTTGATCAAATTACGATGATCTGAACCGTTCAATGTGTTTAAAACGTGTTTCTAAGGGTACCCGTAAGAAATCGGCTCAAAATAATATCCGGAAAGACTTGATCCATTCAATTTTTCATAAAACTGTTCTTGTCAGCATTTATCAAAAACTGTTTAGATCAAGCTCTTCTCGATATTATTTTGAGCCGATTTCTTGCAAGTACCCTTAAAAACATGTTTTAAACATAATGAACGGTTCAGATCATCAAAATTTGATCAGAAAATAGGAGGTCCACACCGTAGCAAAATAAAGGATCCCTCATTGGAAGAGGACTTATTTTGCTACGGTGTGAACCTCCTATTTCTTAATCAAATTACGATGATCTGAACCGTTCAATGTGTTTAAAACGTGTTTTTAAGGGTTCCCGTAAGAAATCGGCTGAAAATAATATCCGGAAAGACTTGATCCATTCAATGTTTCATAAAACTGTTCCTGTCAGCATTTATCAAAAACTGTTTAGATCAAGCTCTTCTCGATATTATTTTGAGCCTATTTCTTGCAGTTACCCTTAAAAACATGTTTTAAACATAATGAACGGTTCAGATCATCAAAATTTGGTCAGAAAATAGGAGGTCCACACCGTAACAAAATATATGATCCCTCATTGGAAGGGGACTTATTTTGCTACGGTGTGAACCTCCTATTTTTTGATCAAATTACGATGATCTGAACCGTTCAATGTGTTTAAAACGTGTTTTTAAGGGTACCCGTAAGAAATCGGCTCAAAATAATATCCGGAAAGACTTGATACATTCAATTTTTCATAAAACTGTTCCTGTCAGCATTTATCAAAAACTGTTTAGATCAAGCTCTTCTCGATATTATTTTGAGCCGATTTCTTGCAAGTACCCTTAAAAACATGTTTTAAACATAATGAACGGTTCAGATCATCAAAATTTGGTCAGAAAATAGTAGGTCCACACCGTAGCAAAATACAGGATCCCTCATTGGAAGGGGACTTATTTTGTTACGGTGTGAACCTCCTATTTCTTGATCAAATTACGATGATCTGAACCGTTCAATGTGTTTAAAACGTGTTTTTAATGGTACCCGTATGAAAATCGGCTCAAAATAATATCCGGAAAGACTTGATCCATTCAATTTTTCATAAAACTGTTCCTGTCAGCATTTATCAAAAACTGTTTAGATCAATCTCTTCTCGATATTATTTTGAGCCGATTTCTTGCAGGTACCCTTAAAAACATGTTTTAAACATAATGAACGGTTAGGATCATCAAAATTTGGTCAGAAAATAGGAGGTTCACACCGTAGCAAAATAAAGGATCCCTCATTGGAAGGGGACTTATTTTGCTACGGTGGGAACCTCATATTTCTTTATCAAATTACGATGATCTGAACCGTTCAATGTGTTTAAAACGTGTTTTTAAGGGTACCCGTATGAAATCGGCTCAAAATAATATCCGGAAAGACTTGATCCATTCAATTTTTCATAAAACTGTTCCTGTCAGCATTTATCAAAAACTGTTAAGATCAAGCTCTTCTCGCTATTATTTTGACCCGATTTTTTGCAGGTACACTTAAAAACATGTTTTAAACATAATGAACGGTTCAGATCAACAAAATTTGGTCAGAAAATAGGAGGTCCACACCGTAGCAAAATAAAGGATCCCTCATTGGAAGGGGACTTATTTTGCTACGGTGGGAACCTCCTATTTCTTGATCAAATTACGATGATCTGAACCGTTCAACGTGTTTAAAACGTGTTTTTAAGGGTACCGTAGGAAATCGGCTCAAAATAATATCCGGAAAGACTTGATCCATTCAATTTTTCATAAAACTGTTCCTGTCAGCATTTATCAAAAACTGTTTAGATCAAGCTCTTCTCGATATTATTTTGACCCGATTTCTTGCAGGTACCCTTTAAAACATGTTTTAAACATAATGAACGGTTCAGATCATCAAAATTTGGTCAGAAAATAGGAGGTCCACACCGTAGCAAAATAAAGGATCCCTCATTGGAAGGGACTTATTTTGCTACGGTGTGAACCTCCTATTTCTCTAACAAATTACGATGATCTGAACCGTTCAATGTGTTATCACGTGTTGTTAAGGGTACCCGTAAGAAAATCGGCTCAAAATAATATCCGGAAAGACTTGATCCATTCAATTTTTCATAAAACTGTTCCTGTCAGCATTTATCAAAAACTGTTTAGATCAAGCTTTTCTCGATATTATTTTGAGCCGATTTCTTGCAGGTACCCTTTAAAACATGTTTTAAACATAATGAACGGTTCAGATCATCAAAATTTGGTCAGAAAATAGGAGGTCCACCCGTAGCAAAATAAAGGATCCCTCATTCGAAGGGGACTTATTTTGCTACGGTGTGAACCTCTTATTTCTTGATCAAATTACGATGATCTGAACCGTTCAATGTGTTTAAAACGTGTTTGTAAGCCTACCCGTAAGAAAATCGGCTCAAAATAATATCCGGAAAGACTTGATCCATTCAATTTTTCATAAAACTGTTCCTGTCAGCATTTATCAAAAACTGTTTAGATCAAGCTCTTCTCGATATTATTTTGAGCCGATTTCTTACAGGTACCCTTAAAAACATGTTTTAAACATAATGAACGGTTCAGATCATCAAAATTTGGTCAGAAAATAGGAGGTACACACCGTAGCAAAATAAAGGATCCCTCATTGGAAGGGGACTTATTTTGCTACGGTGTGAACCTCCTATTTCTTGATCAAATTACGATGATCTGAACCGTTCAATGTGTTTAAAACGTGTTTTTAAGGGTACCCATAAGAAATCGGCTCAAAATAATGTCCGGAAAGACTTGATCCATTCAATTTTTCATAAAACTATTCCTGTCAGCATTTATCAAAAACTGTTTAGATCAAACTCTTCTCGATATTATTTTGAGCCGATTTCTTGCAGGTACCCTTAAAAACATGTTTTAAACATAATGAACGGTTCAGATCATCAAAATTTGGTCAGAAAATAGGAGGTCCACACCATAGCAAAATAAAGGATCCCTCATTGGAAGGGGACTTATTTTGCTACGGTGTGAACTTCCTATTTCTTGATCAAATTACGATGATCTGAACCGTTCAATGTGTTTAAAACGAGTTTTTAAGGGTACCCGTAAGAAATGGGCTCAAAATAATGTCCGGAAAGACTTGATCCATTCAATTTTTCATAAAACTGTTCCTGTCAGCATTTATCAAAAACTGTCTAGATCAAACTCTTCTCGATATTATTTTGAGCCGATTTCTTGCAGATACCCTTAAAAACATGTTTTAAACATAATGAACGGTTCAGATCATCAAAATTTGGTCAGAAAATAGGAGGTCCACACCGTAGCAAAGTAAAGGATCCCTCATTGGAAGGGGACTTATTTTGCTACGGTGTGAACCTCCTATTTCTTGATCAAATTACGATGATCTGAACCGTTCAATGTGTTTAAAACGTGTTTTTAAGGGTACCCGTCAGAAATTGGCTCAAAATAATGTCCGGAAAGACTTGATCCATTCAATTTTTCATAAAACTGTTCCTGTCAGCATTTATCAAAAACTGTTTAGATCAAACTATTCTCGATATTATTTTGAGCCGATTTCTTGCAGGTACCCTTAAAAACATGTTTTAAACATTATAAACGGTTCAGATCATCAAAATTTGGTCAGAAAATAGGAGGTCCACACCGTAGCAAAGTAAATGATCCCTCATTGGAAGGGGACTTATTTTGCTACGGTGTGAACCTCCTATTTCTTGATCAAATTACGATGATCTGAACCGTTCAATGTGTTTAAAACGTGTTTTTAAGGGTACCCGTAAGAAATCGGCTCAAAATAATATACGGAAAGACTTGATCCATTCAATTTTTCATAAAACTGTTCCTGTCAGCATTTATCAAAAACTGTTTAGATCAAGCCCTTCTCGATATTATTTTGTGCCGATTTCTTGCAGGTACTCTTAAAAACATGTTTTAAACATAATGAACGGTTCAGATCATCAAATTTGGTCAGAAAATAGGAGGTCCACACTGTAGCAAAATAAAGGATCCCTCATTGGAAGGGGACTTATTTTGCTACGGTGTGAACCTCCTATTTCTTAATCAAATTACGATGATCTGAACCGTTTAATGTGTTTAAAACGTGTTTTCAAGGCTACCCGTATGAAATCGGCTCAACATAATATCCGGAAAGACTTGATCCATTCAATTTTTCATAAAACTGTTCGTGTCAGCATTTATAAAAAACTGTTTAGATCAAGCTCTTCTCGATATTATTTTGAGCCGATTTCTTGTAGGTACCCTTAAAAACATGTTTTAAACATAATGAACGGTTCAGGTCATCAAAATTTGGTCAGAAAATAGGAGGTCCACACCGTAGCAAGATAAAGGATCCCTCATTGGAAGGGGACTTATTTTGCTACGGTGTGAACCTCCTATTTGTTGATCAAATTACGATGATCTGAACCGTTCAATGCGTTTAAAACGTGTTTTTAAGGGTACCCGTAAGAAATCGGCTCAAAATAATATCCGGAAAGACTTGATCCATTCAATTTTTCATAAAACTGTTCCTGTCAGCATTTATCAAAAACTGTTCAGATCAAGCTCTTCCCGATATTATTTTGAGCCGATTTCTTGCAGGTACCCTTAAAAACATGTTTTAAACATAATGAACGGTTCAGATCATCAAAATTTGGTCAGAAAATAGGAGGTCCACTCCGTAGCAAAATAAAGGATCTCTCATTGGAATGGGACTTATTTTGCTACGGTGTGAACCTCCTATTTCTTGATCAAATTACGATGATCTGAACCGTTCAATGTGTTTAAAACGTATTTTTAAGGGTACCCGTAAGAAATCTTCTCAAAATAATGTCCGGAAAGACTTGATCCGTTCAATTTTTCATAAAACTGTTCCTGTCAGCATTTATCAAAAACTGTTCAGATCAAGCTCTTCTCGATATTATTTTGAGCCGATTTCTTGCAGGTACCCTTAAAAACATGTTTTAAACATAATGAACGGTTCAGATCATCAAAATTTGGTCAGAAAATAGGAGGTCCACACCGTAGCAAAATAAAGGATCCCTCATTGGAAGGGGACTTATTTTGCTACGGTGTGAACCTCCTATTTCTTGATCAAATTACGATGATCTGAACCGTTCAATGTGTTTAAAACGTGTTTTTAAGGGTACCCGTAAGAAATCGGCTCAAAATAATGTCCGGAAAGACTTGATCCATTCAATTTTTCATAAAACTGTTCCTGTCAGCATTTATCAAAAACTGTTTAGATCAAGCTCTTCTCGATATTATTTTGAGCCGATCTCTTGCAGGTACCCTTAAAAACATGTTTTAAACATAATGAACGGTTCAGGTCATCAAAATTTGGTCAGAAAATAGGAGGTCCACACCGTAGCAAGATAAAGGATCCCTCATTGGAAGGGGACTTATTTTGCTACGGTGTGAACCTCCTATTTGTTGATCAAATTACGATGATCTGAACCGTTCAATGCGTTTAAAACGTGTTTTTAAGGGTACCCGTAAGAAATCGGCTCAAAATAATATCCGGAAAGACTTGATCCATTCAATTTTTCATAAAACTGTTCCTGTCAGCATTTATCAAAAACTGTTTAGATCAAGCTCTCTTCTCAATATTATTTTGAGCCGATTTCTTGCAGGTACCCTTAAAAACACGTTTTAAACACATTGAATGGTTCAGATCATCAAAATTTGGTCAGAAAATAGGAGGTCCACACCGTAGCAAAATAAAGGATCCCTCATTGGAAGGGGACTTATTTTGCTACGGTGTGAACCTCCTATTTCTTGATCAAATTACGATGATCTGAACCGTTCAATGTGTTTAAAACGTGTTTTTAAGGGTACCCGTAAGAAATCGGTTTAAAATAATATCCGGAAAGACTTGATACATTCAATTTTTCATAAAACTGTTCCTGTCAGCATTTATCAAAAACTGTTTAGATCAAGCTCTTCTCGATATTATTTTGAGCCGATTTCTTGCAGGTACCCTTAAAAACATGTTTTAAACATAATGAACGGTTCAGATCATCAAAATTTGGTCAGAAAATAGGATGTCCACACCGTAGCAAAATAAAGGATCCCTCATTGGAAGGGGACTTATTTTGCTACGGTGTGAACCTCCTATTTCTTGATCAAATTACGATGATCTGAACCATTCAATGTGTTTAAAACGTGTTTTTAAGGGTACCCGTAAGAAATCGGCTCAAAATAATATCCGGAAATACTTGATCCATTCAATTTTTCATAAAACTGTTCCTGTCAGCATTTATCAAACTGTTTAGATCAAGCTCTTCTCGATATTATTTTGAGCCTATTTCTTGCAGGTACCCGTAAAAACATGTTTTAAACATAATGAACGGTTCAGATCATCAAAATTTGGTCAGAAAATAGGAGGTCCACACCGTAGCAAAATAAAGGATCCCTCATTGGAAGGGGACTTATTTTGCTACGGTGTGAACCTCTTATTTCTTGATCAAATTACGATGATCTGAACCGTTCAATGTGTTTAAAACGTGTTTTTAAGGGTACCCGTAAGAAATCGGCTCAAAATAATATCCGGAAAGACTTGATCCATTCAATTTTTCATAAAACTGTTCCTGTCAGCATTTATCAAAAACTGTTTAGATCAAGCTCTCTTCTCAATATTATTTTGAGCCGATTTCTTGCAGGTACCCTTAAAAACACGTTTTAAACACATTGAACGGTTCAGATCATCAAAATTTGGTCAGAAAATAGGAGGTCCACACCGTAGCAAAATAAAGGATCCCTCATTGGAAGGGGACTTATTTTGCTACGGTGTGAACCTCCTATTTCTTGATCAAATTACGATGATCTGAACCGTTCAATGTGTTTAAAACGTGTTTTTAAGGGTACCCGTAAGAAATCGGTTTAAAATAATATCCGGAAAGACTTGATACATTCAATTTTTCATAAAACTGTTCCTGTCAGCATTTATCAAAAACTGTTTAGATCAAGCTCTTCTCGATATTATTTTGAGCCGATTTCTTGCAGGTACCCTTAAAAACATGTTTTAAACATAATGAACGGTTCAGATCATCAAAATTTGGTCAGAAAATAGGATGTCCACACCGTAGCAAAATAAAGGATCCCTCATTGGAAGGGGACTTATTTTGCTACGGTGTGAACCTCCTATTTCTTGATCAAATTACGATGATCTGAACCATTCAATGTGTTTAAAACGTGTTTTTAAGGGTACCCGTAAGAAATCGGCTCAAAATAATATCCGGAAATACTTGATCCATTCAATTTTTCATAAAACTGTTCCTGTCAGCATTTATCAAACTGTTTAGATCAAGCTCTTCTCGATATTATTTTGAGCCTATTTCTTGCAGGTACCCGTAAAAACATGTTTTAAACATAATGAACGGTTCAGATCATCAAAATTTGGTCAGAAAATAGGAGGTCCACACCGTAGCAAAATAAAGGATCCCTCATTGGAAGGGGACTTATTTTGCTACGGTGTGAACCTCTTATTTCTTGATCAAATTACGATGATCTGAACCGTTCAATGTATTTAAAACGTGTTTTTAAGGGTACCCGTAAGAAATCGGCTCAAAATAATATCCGGAAAGACTTGATCCATTCAATTTTTCATAAAACTGTTCCTGTCAGCATTTATCAAAAACTGTTTAGATCAAGCTCTTCTCGATATTATTTTGAGCCGATTTCTTGCAGGTACCCGTACAACCATGTTTTAAACATAATGAACGGTTCAGATCATCAAAATTTGGTCAGAAAATAGGAGGTCCACACTGTAGCAAAATAAAGTATCCCTCATTGGAAGGGGACTTATTTTGCTACGGTGTGAACCTCCTATTTCTTGATCAAATTACGATGATCTGAACCGTTCAATGTGTTTAAAACGTGTTTTTAAGGGTACCCGTAAGAAATCGGCTCAAAATAATATCCGGAAAGACATGATCCATTCAATTTTTAATAAAACTGTTCCTGTCAGCATTTATAAAAAACTGTTTAGATCAAGCTCTTCTCGATTTTATTTTGAGCCGATTTCTTGCAGGTACCCTTAAAAACATGTTTTAAACATAATGAACGGTTCAGATCATCAAAATTTGGTCAGAAAATAGGAGGTCCACACCGTAGCAAAATAAAGGATCCCTCATTGGAAGGGGACTTATTTTGCTACGGTATAAACCTCCTATTTCTTGATCAAATTACGATGATCTGAACCGTTCAATTTGTTTCAAACGTGTTTTTAAGGGTACCCGTAAGAAATCGGCTCAAAATAATATCCGGAAATACTTCATCCATTCAATTTTTCATAAAACTGTTCCTGTCAGCATTTATCAAAAACTGTTTAGATCAAACTCTTCTCGATATTATTTTGAGCCGATTTCTTACAGGTACCCGTAAAAACATGTTTTAAACATAATGAACGGTTCAGATCATCAAAATTTGGTCAGAAAATCGGAGGTCCACACCGTAGCAAAATAAAGGATCCCTTATTGGAAGGGGACTTATTTTGCTACGGTGTGAACCTCCTATTTCTTGATCAAATTACGATGATCTAAACTGTTCAATGTGTTTAAAACGCGTTTTTGAAGGTACCCGTACGAAATCGGCTCAAAATAATATCCGGAAAGACTTGATCCATTCAATTTTTCCAAAAACTGTTCCTGTCAGCATTTATCAAAAATTGTTTAGATCAAGCTTTTCTCGATATTATTTTGAGCCGATTTCTTGCAGGTACCCTTAAAAACATGTTTTAAACATAATGAACGGTTCAGATCATCAAAATTTTGTCAGAAAATAGGAGGTCCACACCGTAGCAAAATAAAGGATCCCTCATTGGAAGGGGACTTATTTTGCTACGGTGTGAACCTCCTATTTCTTGATCAAATTACGATGATCTGAACCGTTCAATGTGTTTAAAACGTGTTTTTAAGGGTACCCGTAAGAAATCGGCTCAAAATAATATCCGGAAAGACTTGATCCATTCAATTTTTCATAATACTGTTCCTGTCAGTATTTATCAAAAACTGTTAAGATCAAGCTCTTCTCGATATTATTTTGACCCGATTTTTTGCAGGTACACTTAAAAACATGTTTTAAACATAATGAACGGTTCAGATCAACAAAATTTGGTCAGAAAATAGGAGGTCCACACCGTAGCAAAATAAAGGATCCCTCATTGGAAGGGGACTTATTTTGCTACGGTGTGAACCTCCTATTTCTTGATCAAATTACGATGATCTAAACTGTTCAATGTGTTTAAAACGCGTTTTTGAAGGTACCCGTACGAAATCGGCTCAAAATAATATCCGGAAAGACTTGATCCATTCAATTTTTCCAAAAACTGTTCCTGTCAGCATTTATCAAAAATTGTTTAGATCAAGCTTTTCTCGATATTATTTTGAGCCGATTTCTTGCAGGTACCCTTAAAAACATGTTTTAAACATAATGAACGGTTCAGATCATCAAAATTTGGTCAGAAAATAGGAGGTCCACACCGTAGGAAAATAAAGGATCCCTCATTGGAAGGAGACTTATTTGGTACGGTGTAAACCTTCTATTTCTGGATCAAATTACGATGATCTGAACCGTTCAATGTGTTTAAAACGTGTTTTTAAGGGTACCCATAAGAAATCGGCTCAAAATAATATCCGGAAAGACTTGATCCATTCAATTTTTCATAAAACTATTCCTATCAGCATTTATCAAAAACTGTTTAGATCAAGCTCTTCTCGATATTCTTTTGAGCCGATTTCTTGCAGGTACCCGTAAAAACATGTTTTAAACATAATGAACGGTTCAGATCATCAAAATTTGGTCAGAAAATAGGAGGTCCACACCGTAGCAAAATAAAAGATCCCTCATTGGAAGGGGACTTATTTTGCTACGGTGTGAACCTCCTATTTCTTGATCAAATTACGATGATCTGAACCGTTCAATGTGTTTAAAACGTGTTTTTAAGGGTACCCGTAAGAAATCGGCTCAAAATAATATCCGGAAAGACTTGATCCATTCAATTTTTCATAAAACTGTTCCTGTCAGCATTTATCAAAAACTGTTTAGATCAAGCTTTTCTCGATATTATTTTGAGCCGATTTCTTGCAGGTACCCGTAAAAACATGTTTTAAACATAATGAACGGTTCAGATTATCAAAATTCGGTCAGAAAATAGGAGGTCCACACTGTAGCAAAATAAAGTATCCCTCATTGGAAGGGACTTATTTTGCTACGGTGTGAACCTCCTATTTCTTGATCAAATTACGATAATCTAAACCGTTCAATGTGTTTAAAACATGTTTTTAAGGGTACCCGTAAGAAATCTGCTCAAAATAATATCCGGAAAGACTTGATCCATTCAATTTTTCATAAAACTGTTCCTGTCAGCATTTATCAAAAACTGTTTAGATCAAGCTCTTCTCCATATTATTTTGAGCCGATTTCTTGCAGGTACCCTTAAAAACATGTTTTAAACATAATGAACGGTTCAGATCATCAAAATTTGGTCAGAAAATATGAGGTCCACACCGTAGCAAAATAAAGGATCCCTTATTAGAAAGGAACTATATATGTACGAGTAAGCTTCTAATAAGGGATCCCTTATTTTACTACGGTGTGGACCTTTTATTTGTTGATCAAATTATGATTATCTGAACCGTTCAATGTGTTTAAAACGTGTTTTTAAGGGTACCCGTAAGAGATCGGCTCAAAATAATATCCGGAAAGACTTGATCCATTCAATTTTTTATAAAACTGGTCTTGTCAGCATTTATCAAAAACTGTTTAGATCAAGCTCTTCTCGATATTATTTTGAGCCGATTTCTTGCAGGTACCCTTAAAAACATGTTTTAAACATAACGAACGGTTCAGATCATCAAAATTTGGTCAGAAAATAGGAGGTCCACACCGTAGCAAAATAAAGGATCCCTCATTAGAAGGGACTATATATGTACGACTGAGCTTCTAATAAGGGATCCCTTATTTTGGTACGGTGTGGACCTCCTATTTCGTGATCAAATTATGATGATTTGAACCGTTCAATGTGTTTAAAACGTGTTTTTAAGGGTACCCGTAAGAGATCGGCTCGAAATAATATCCGGAAAGACTTGATCCATTCAATTTTTCATAAAGTGTTCCTGTCAGCATTTATCAAAAACTGTTTAGATCAAGATCTTCTCGATATTATTTTGAGTCGATTTGATGCAGGTACTCTTAAAAACATGTTTTAAACATAATGAACGGTTCAGATCATCAAAATTTGGTCAGAAAATAGGAGGTCCACACCGTAGTAAAATAAAGGATCCCTCATTAGAAGGGGACTATATATGTACGAGTAAGCTTCTAATAAGGGATCCCTTATTTTGCTACGGTGTGGACCTCCTATTTCTTGATCAAATTATGATGATCTGAACCGTTCAATGTGTTTAAAACGTGTTTTTAAGGGTACCCGTAAGAAATCAGCTCAAAATAATATCCGGAAAAACTTGATCCATTCAATTTTTCATAAAACTGTTCCTGTCAGCATTTATCAAAAACTGTTTAGATCAAGCTCTTGTCGATATTATTTTGAGCCGATTTTGTTGCAGGTACCCTTAAAAACATGTTTTAAACATAATGAACGGTTCAGATCATCAAAATTTGGTCAGAAAATAGGAGGTCCACACCGTAGCAAAATAAAGGATCCCTTATTAGAAGGGAACTATATATGTACGAGTCAGTTTCTAATAAGGGATCCCTTATTTTGCTACGGTGTGGACCTTCTAATTGTTGATCAAATTATGATGATCTGAACCGTTCAATGTGTTTAAAACGTGTTTTTAAGGGTACCCGTAAGAGATCGGCTCAAAATAATATCCGGAAAGACTTGATTCATTTAATTTTTTATAAAACTGTTCCTGTCAGCATTTATCAAAAACTGTTTAGATCAAGCTCTTCTCGATATTATTTTGAGCCGATTTCTCGCAGGTACCCTTAAAAACATGTTTTAAACATAATGAACGGTTCAGATCATCAAAATTTGGTCAGAAAATAGGAGGTCCACACCGTAGCAAAATAAAGGAACCCTCATTAGAAGGGGACTATATATGTACGAGTGAGTTTCTAATAAGGGATCTCTTATTTTGCTACGGTGTGGACCTCCTATTTCTTGATCAAATTATGATGATCTGAACCGTTCAATGTGTTTAAAACGTGGTTTTAAGGGTACCCGTAAGAAATCGGCTCAAAATAATATCCGGAAAGACTTGATCCATTCAATTTTTCATAAAACTGTTCCTGTCACATTTATAAAAAACTGTTTAGATCAAGCTCTTCTCGATATTATTTTGAGCCGATTTCTTGCAGGTACCCTTAAAAACATGCTTTAAACATAATGAACGGTTCAGATCATCAAAATTTGCTCAGAAAATAGGAGGTCCACACCGTAGCAAAATAAAGGATCCCTCATTAGAAGGGACTATATATGTACGAGTGAGCTTCTAATAAGGGATCCCTTATTTTGGTACGGTGTGGACCTCCTATTTCTTGATCAAATTATGATGATTTGAACCGTTCAATGTGTTTAAAACGTGTTTTTAAGGGTACCCGTAAGAGATCGGCTCGAAATAATATCCGGAAAGACTTGATCCATTCAATTTTTTATAAAGTGTTCCTGTCAGCATTTATCAAAAACTGTTTAGATCAAGATCTTCTCGATATTATTTTGAGCCGATTTGTTGCAGGTACTCTTAAAAACATGTTTTAAACATAATGAACGGTTCAGATCATCAAAATTTGGTCAGAAAATAGGAGGTCCACACCGTAGTAAAATAAAGGATCCCTCATTAGAAGGGGACTATATATGTACGAGTAAGCTTCTAATAAGGATCCCTTATTTTGCTACGGTGTGGACCTCCCATTTCTTGATCAAATTATGATGATCTGAACCGTTCAATTTGTTTAAAACGTGTTTTTAAGGGTACTCGTAAGAGATCGGCTCAAAATAATATCCGGAAAGACTTGATCCATTCAATTTTTCATAAAGTGTTCCTATCAGCATTTATCAAAAACTGTTTAGATCAAGCTCTTCTCGATATTATTTTGGGCCGATTTCTTGCAGGTACTCTTAAAAACATGATTTAAACATAATGACCGGTCCAGATCATCAAAATTTGGTCAGAAAATAGGAGGTCCACACCGTAGCAAAATAAAGGATCCCTCATTAGAAGGGAACTATATATGTACGAGTGAGCTTCTAATAAGGGATCCCTTATTTTGCTACGGTGTGGACCTTCTATTTGTTTACCGAATTATGATGATCTGAACCGTTCAATGTGTTTAAAACGTGTTTTTAAGGGTACCCGTAAGAGATCGGCTCAAAATAATATCAGGAAAGACTTGATCCATTTAATTTTTTGTAAAACTCTTCCTGTCAGCATTTATTAAAAATTGTTTAGATCAAGCTCTTCTTGATATTATTTTGAGCTGATTTCTTGTAGGTAACCTTAAAAACATGTTTTAAACATAATGAACAGTTCAGATTATCAAAATTTGGTCCGAAAATAGGAGGTCCACACCGTAGCAAAATGAAGGATCCCTTATTAGAAGGGAACTATATATGTACGAGTGAGCTTCTAACAAGGGATCCCTTATTTTGCTACGGTGTGGACCTCCTATTTCTTGATCAAATTATGATGATCTGAACCGTTCAATGTGTTTAAAACGTGGTTTTAAGGGTACCCGTAAGAAATCGGCTCAAAATAATATCCGGAAAGACTTGATCCATTCAATTTTTCATAAAACTGTTCCTGTCAGCATTTATCAAAAACTGTTTAGATCAAGCTCTTCTCGATATTATTTTGAGCCGATTTCTTGCAGGTACCCTTAAAAACATGCTTTAAACATAATGAACGGTTCAGATCATCAAAATTTGGTCAGAAAGTAGGAGGTCCACACCGTAGCAAAATAAAGGATCCCTCATTAGAAGGGACTATATATGTACGAGTGAGCTTCTAATAAGGGATCCCTTATTTTGGTACGGTGTGGACCTCCTATTTCTTGATCAAATTATGATGATTTGAACCGTTCAATGTGTTTAAAACGTGTTTTTAAGGGTACCCGTAAGAGATTGGCTCGAAATAATATCCGGAAAGACTTGATCCATTCAATTTTTCATAAAGTGTTCCTGTCAGCATTTATCAAAAACTGTTTAGATCAAGATCTTCTCGATATTATTTTGAGCCGATTTGTTGCAGGTACTCTTAAAAATATGTTTTAAACATAATGAACGGTTCAGATCATCAAAATTTTGTCAGAAAATAGGAGGTCCACACCGTAGCAAAATAAAGGATCCCTCATTAGAAGGGGACTATATATGTACGAGTGAGCTTCTAATAAGGGATCCCTTATTTTGCTACGGTGTGTACCTCCTATTTCTTGATCAAATTATGATGATCTGAACCGTTCAATGTGTTTAAAACGTGTTTTTAAGGGTACCCGTAAGAAATCGGCTCAAAATAATATCCGGAAAAACTTGATCCATTCAATTTTTGATAAAAGTGTTCCTGTCAGCATTTATCAAAAACTGTTTAGATCAAGCTCTTCTCGATATTATTTTGAGCCGATTTTGTTGCAGGTAACCTTAAAAACATGTTTTAAACATAATGAACAGTTCAGATCATCAAAATTTGGTCAGAAAATAGGAGGTCCACACCGTAGCAAAATAAAGGAACCCTCATTAGAAGGGGACTATATATGTACGAGTGAGCTTCTAATAAGGAATCTCTTATTTTGCTACGGTGTGGACCTCCTATTTCTTGATCAAATTATGATGATCTGAACCGTTCAATGTGTTTAAAACGTGTTTTTAAGGGTACCCGTAAGAGATCGGCTCAAAATAATATCCGGAAAGACTTGATTCATTTAATTTTTTATAAAACTGTTCCTGTCAGCATTTATCAAAAACTGTTTAGATCAAGCTCTTCTCGATATTATTTTGAGCCGATTTCTTGTAGGTACCCTTAAAAACATGTTTTAAACATAATGAACGGTTCAGATCATCAAAATTTGGTCAGAAAATAGGAGGTCCACACCGTAGCAAAATAAAGGAACCCTCATTAGAAGGGGACTATATATGTACGAGTGAGCTTTTAATAAGGGATCTCTTATTTTGCTACGGTGTGGACCTCCTATTTCTTGATCAAATTATGATGATCTGAACCGTTCAATGTGTTTAAAACGTGGTTTTAAGGGTACCCGTAAGAAATCGGCTCAAAATAATATCCGGAAAGACTTGATCCATTCAATTTTTCATAAAACTGTTCCTGTCAGCATTTATCAAAAACTGTTTAGATCAAGCTCTTCTCGATATTATTTTGAGCCGATTCCTTGCAGGTACCCTTAAAAACATGCTTTAAACATAATGAACGGTTCAGATCATCAAAATTTGGTCAGAAAATAGGAGGTCCACACCGTAGCAAAATAAAGGATCCCTCATTAGAAGGGACTATATATGTACGAGTGAGCTTCTAATAAGGGATCCCTTATTTTGGTACGGTGTGGACCTCCTATTTATTGATCAAATTATGATGATTTGAACCGTTCAATGTGTTTAAAACGTGTTTTTAAGGGTACCCGTAAGAGATCGGCTCGAAATAATATCCGGAAAGACTTGATCCATTCAATTTGTCATAAAGTGTTCCTGTCAGCATTTATCAAAAACTGTTTAGATCAAGATCTTCTCGATATTATTTTGAGTTGATTTGTTGCTGGTACTCTTAAAAACATGTTTTAAACATAATGAACGGTTCAGATCATCAAAATTTGGTAAGAAAATAGGAGATCTACACCGTAGCAAAATAAAGGATCCCTCATTAGAAGGGGACTATATATGTACGAGTGAGCTTCTAATAAGTGATCTCTTATTTTGCTACGGTGTGGACCTTATATTTCTTGATCAAATTGTGATGATCTGAAACGTTCAATGTGTTTAAAACGTGTTTTTAAGGGTACCCGTAAGAGATCGGCTCAAAATAATATCCGGAAAGACTTGATCCATTCAATTTTTTATAAAACCGTTCCTGTCAGCATTTATCAAAAACTGTTTAGATCAAGCTCATCTCGATATTATTTTGACAGAATTTCTTGCAGGTACCCTTAAAAACATGTTTTAAACATAATGAACGGTTCAGATCGTCAAAATTTGGTCAGAAAATAGGAGATCTACACCGTAGCAAAATAAAGGATCCCTCATTAGAAGGGGACTATATATGTACGAGTGAGCTTCTAATAAGTGATCTCTTATTTTGCTACGGTGTGAACCTTCTATTTCTTGATCAAATTATGATGATCTGAACCGTTCAATGTGTTTAAAACGTGTTTTTAAGGGTACCCGTAAGAGATCGGCTCAAAATAATATCC
Organism: Arctostaphylos glauca; assembly: GCA_019985065.2. NCBI lineage: Eukaryota > Viridiplantae > Streptophyta > Magnoliopsida > Ericales > Ericaceae > Arctostaphylos > Arctostaphylos glauca. Next base: position 11,518,708 of record JAHSPW020000012.1, on the reverse strand, counting down.
GGAAAGACTTGATCCATTCAATTTTTTATAAAACTGTTCCTATCAGCATTTATCAAAAACTGTTTAGATCAAGCTCTTCTTGATATTATTTCGAGCCGATTTCTTGCAGGTACCCTTAAAAACATGTTTTAAATATAATGAACGGTTCAGATCAACAAAATTTGGTCAGAAAATAGGAGGTACACACCGTAGCCAAATAAAGGATCTCTCATTAGAAGAGGAATATATATGTACGAGTGAGCTTCTAATAAGGGATCCCTTATTTTGCTACGGTGTGGACCTCCTATTTCATGATCAAATTATGATGATCTGAACCGTTCAATGTGTTTAAAACGTCTTTTTAAGGGTACCCGTAAGAGATCGGCTCAAAATAACATCCGGAAAGATTTGATCCATTCAATTTTTCATAAAACTGTTTCTGTCAGCATTTATCAAAAACTGTTTAGATCAAGCTCTTCTTAATATTGTTTTGAGCCGATTTCTTGCAGATACTCTTAAAAACATGTTTTAAACATAATGAACGGTTCAAATCATCAAAATTTGGTCAGAAAATAGGAGGTCCACACCGTAGCAAAATAAAGGATCCCTCATTAGAAGGGGACTATATATGTACGAGTGAGCTTCTAATAAGGGATCCCTTATTTTGCTACGGTGTGAACCTCCTATTTCTTGATCAAATTATGATGATCTGAACCGTTCAATGTGTTTAAAACGTGTTTTTAAGGGTACCCGTAAGAGATCGGCTCAAAATAATATCCGGAAAGACTTGATCCATTCAATTTTTTATAAAACTGTTCCTGTCAGCATTTATCAAAAACTGTTTAGATCACGCTCTTCTCGATAATATTTTGAGCCGATTTCTTGCAGGTACCCTTAAAAACATGTTTTAAACATAATGAACAGTTCAGATCATCAAAATTTGGTAAGAAAATAGGAGATCTACACCGTAGCAAAATAAAGGATCCCTCATTAGAAGGGGACTATATATGTACGAGTGAGCTTCTAATAAGTGATCTCTTATTTTGCTACGGTGTGGACCTTATATTTCTTGATCAAATTATGATGATCTGAAACGTTCAATGTGTTTAAAACGTGTTTTTAAGGGTACCCGTAAGAGATCGGCTCAAAATAATATCCGGAAAGACTTGATCCATTCAATTTTTTATAAAACTGTTCCTGTCAGCATTTATCAAAAACTGTTTAGATCAAGCTCATCTCGATATTATTTTGACAGAATTTCTTGCAGGTACCCTTAAAAACATGTTTTAAACATAATGAACGGTTTAGATCATCAAAATTTGGTCAGAAAATAGGAGATCTACACCGTAGCAAAATAAAGGATCCCTCATTAGAAGGGGACTATATATGTACGAGTGAGCTTCTAATAAGTGATCTCTTATTTTGCTACGGTGTGGACCTTCTATTTCTTGATCAAATTATGATGATCTGAACCGTTCAATGTGTTTAAAACGTGTTTTTAAGGGTACCCGTAAGAGATCGGCTCAAAATAATATCCGGAAAGACTTGATCCATTCAATTTTTTATAAAACTGTTCCTGTCAGCATTTATCAAAAACTGTTTAGATCAAGCTCTTCTTGATATTATTTCGAGCCGATTTCTTGCAGGTACCCTTAAAAACATGTTTTAAATATAATGAACGGTTCAGATCAACAAAATTTGGTCAGAAAATAGGAGGTACACACCATAGCCAAATAAAGGATCTCTCATTAGAAGAGGAATATATATGTACGAGTGAGCTTCTAATAAGGGATCCCTTATTTTGCTACGGTGTGAACCTCCTATTTCATGATCAAATTATGATGATCTGAACCGTTCAATGTGTTTAAAACGTCTTTTTAAGGGTACCCGTAAGAGATCGGCTCAAAATAACATCCGGAAAGATTTGATCCATTCAATTTTTCATAAAACTGTTTCTGTCAGCATTTATCAAAAACTGTTTAGATCAAGCTCTTCTTAATATTATTTTGAGCCGATTTCTTGCAGATACTCTTAAAAACATGTTTTAAACATAATGAACGGTTCAAATCATCAAAATTTGGTCAGAAAATAGGAGGTCCACACCGTAGCAAAATAAAGGATCCCTCATTAGAAGGGGACTATATATGTACGAGTGAGCTTCTAATAAGGGATTCCTTATTTTGCTACGGTGTGGACCTCTTATTTCTTGATCAAATTATGATGATCTAAACCGTTCAATGTGTTTAAAACGTGTTTTTAAGGGTACCCGTAAGAGATCGGCTCAAAATAATATCCGGAAAGACTTGATCAATTCAATTTTTCATAAAAGTGTTCATGTCAGCATTTATCAAAAACTGTTTAGATCAAGCTCTTCTCGATATTATTTTTAGCCGATTTCTTGCAGGTACCCTTAAAAACATGTTTTAAACATAATGAACAGTTCAGATCATCAAAATTTGGTCAGAAAATAGGAGGTCCACACCGTAGCAAAATAAAGGATCCCTCATTAGAAGGGCACTATATATGTATGAGTGAGCTTCTAATAAGGGATCCCTTATTTTGATACGGTATGGACCTCCTATTTCTTGATCAAATTATGATGATCTGAACCGTTCAATGTGTTTAAAACGTGTTTTTAAGGGTACCCGTAAGAGATCGGCTCAAAATAATATCCGGAAAGACTTGATCTATTCAATTTTTCATAAAACTGTTCCTGTCAGCATTTATCAAAAACTGTTTAGATCAAGCTCTTCTCGATATTATTTTGAGCCGATTTTGTTGCAGGTACCCTTATAAACATGTTTTAAACATAATAAACGGTTCAGATCATCAAAATTTGGTCAGAAAATAGGAGGTCCACACCGTAGCAAAATAAAGGAACTCTCATTAGAAGGGACTATATATGTACGAGTGAGCTTCTAATAAAGGATCCCTTATTTTGCTACGGTGTGGACCTCCTATTTCTTGATCAAATTACGATGATCTGAACCGTTCAATGTGTTTAAAACGTGTTTTTAAGGGTACCCGTAAGAGATCGGCTCAAAATAATATCCGGAAAGACTTGATCCATTCAATTTTTTATAAAACCGTTCCTGTCAGCATTTATCAAAAACTGTTTAGATCAAGCTCATCTCGATATTATTTTGACAGAATTTCTTGCAGGTACCCTTAAAAACATGTTTTAAACATAATGAACGGTTCAGATCGTCAAAATTTGGTCAGAAAATAGGAGATCTACACCGTAGCAAAATAAAGGATCCCTCATTAGAAGGGGACTATATATGTACGAGTGAGCTTCTAATAAGTGATCTCTTATTTTGCTACGGTGTGAACCTTCTATTTCTTGATCAAATTATGATGATCTGAACCGTTCAATGTGTTTAAAACGTGTTTTTAAGGGTACCCGTAAGAGATCGGCTCAAAATAATATCCGGAAAGACTTGATCCATTCAATTTTTTATAAAACTGTTCCTATCAGCATTTATCAAAAACTGTTTAGATCAAGCTCTTCTTGATATTATTTCGAGCCGATTTCTTGCAGGTACCCTTAAAAACATGTTTTAAATATAATGAACGGTTCAGATCAACAAAATTTGGTCAGAAAATAGGAGGTACACACCGTAGCCAAATAAAGGATCTCTCATTAGAAGAGGAATATATATGTACGAGTGAGCTTCTAATAAGGGATCCCTTATTTTGCTACGGTGTGGACCTCCTATTTCATGATCAAATTATGATGATCTGAACCGTTCAATGTGTTTAAAACGTCTTTTTAAGGGTACCCGTAAGAGATCGGCTCAAAATAACATCCGGAAAGATTTGATCCATTCAATTTTTCATAAAACTGTTTCTGTCAGCATTTATCAAAAACTGTTTAGATCAAGCTCTTCTTAATATTGTTTTGAGCCGATTTCTTGCAGATACTCTTAAAAACATGTTTTAAACATAATGAACGGTTCAAATCATCAAAATTTGGTCAGAAAATAGGAGGTCCACACCGTAGCAAAATAAAGGATCCCTCATTAGAAGGGGACTATATATGTACGAGTGAGCTTCTAATAAGGGATCCCTTATTTTGCTACGGTGTGAACCTCCTATTTCTTGATCAAATTATGATGATCTGAACCGTTCAATGTGTTTAAAACGTGTTTTTAAGGGTACCCGTAAGAGATCGGCTCAAAATAATATCCGGAAAGACTTGATCCATTCAATTTTTTATAAAACTGTTCCTGTCAGCATTTATCAAAAACTGTTTAGATCACGCTCTTCTCGATAATATTTTGAGCCGATTTCTTGCAGGTACCCTTAAAAACATGTTTTAAACATAATGAACAGTTCAGATCATCAAAATTTGGTAAGAAAATAGGAGATCTACACCGTAGCAAAATAAAGGATCCCTCATTAGAAGGGGACTATATATGTACGAGTGAGCTTCTAATAAGTGATCTCTTATTTTGCTACGGTGTGGACCTTATATTTCTTGATCAAATTATGATGATCTGAAACGTTCAATGTGTTTAAAACGTGTTTTTAAGGGTACCCGTAAGAGATCGGCTCAAAATAATATCCGGAAAGACTTGATCCATTCAATTTTTTATAAAACTGTTCCTGTCAGCATTTATCAAAAACTGTTTAGATCAAGCTCATCTCGATATTATTTTGACAGAATTTCTTGCAGGTACCCTTAAAAACATGTTTTAAACATAATGAACGGTTTAGATCATCAAAATTTGGTCAGAAAATAGGAGATCTAGACCGTAGCAAAATAAAGGATCCCTCATTAGAAGGGGACTATATATGTACGAGTGAGCTTCTAATAAGTGATCTCTTATTTTGCTACGGTGTGGACCTTCTATTTCTTGATCAAATTATGATGATCTGAACCGTTCAATGTGTTTAAAACGTGTTTTTAAGGGTACCCGTAAGAGATCGGCTCAAAATAATATCCGGAAAGACTTGATCCATTCAATTTTTTATAAAACTGTTCCTGTCAGCATTTATCAAAAACTGTTTAGATCAAGCTCTTCTTGATATTATTTCGAGCCGATTTCTTGCAGGTACCCTTAAAAACATGTTTTAAATATAATGAACGGTTCAGATCAACAAAATTTGGTCAGAAAATAGGAGGTACACACCATAGCCAAATAAAGGATCTCTCATTAGAAGAGGAATATATATGTACGAGTGAGCTTCTAATAAGGGATCCCTTATTTTGCTACGGTGTGAACCTCCTATTTCATGATCAAATTATGATGATCTGAACCGTTCAATGTGTTTAAAACGTCTTTTTAAGGGTACCCGTAAGAGATCGGCTCAAAATAACATCCGGAAAGATTTGATCCATTCAATTTTTCATAAAACTGTTTCTGTCAGCATTTATCAAAAACTGTTTAGATCAAGCTCTTCTTAATATTATTTTGAGCCGATTTCTTGCAGATACTCTTAAAAACATGTTTTAAACATAATGAACGGTTCAAATCATCAAAATTTGGTCAGAAAATAGGAGGTCCACACCGTAGCAAAATAAAGGATCCCTCATTAGAAGGGGACTATATATGTACGAGTGAGCTTCTAATAAGGGATTCCTTATTTTGCTACGGTGTGGACCTCCTATTTCTTGATCAAATTATGATGATCTAAACCGTTCAATGTGTTTAAAACGTGTTTTTAAGGGTACCCGTAAGAGATCGGCTCAAAATAATATCCGGAAAGACTTGATCAATTCAATTTTTCATAAAAGTGTTCATGTCAGCATTTATCAAAAACTGTTTAGATCAAGCTCTTCTCGATATTATTTTTAGCCGATTTCTTGCAGGTACCCTTAAAAACATGTTTTAAACATAATGAACAGTTCAGATCATCAAAATTTGGTCAGAAAATAGGAGGTCCACACCGTAGCAAAATAAAGGATCCCTCATTAGAAGGGCACTATATATGTATGAGTGAGCTTCTAATAAGGGATCCCTTATTTTGATACGGTATGGACCTCCTATTTCTTGATCAAATTATGATGATCTGAACCGTTCAATGTGTTTAAAACGTGTTTTTAAGGGTACCCGTAAGAGATCGGCTCAAAATAATATCCGGAAAGACTTGATCTATTCAATTTTTCATAAAACTGTTCCTGTCAGCATTTATCAAAAACTGTTTAGATCAAGCTCTTCTCGATATTATTTTGAGCCGATTTTGTTGCAGGTACCCTTATAAACATGTTTTAAACATAATAAACGGTTCAGATCATCAAAATTTGGTCAGAAAATAGGAGGTCCACACCGTAGCAAAATAAAGGAACTCTCATTAGAAGGGACTATATATGTACGAGTGAGCTTCTAATAAAGGATCCCTTATTTTGCTACGGTGTGGACCTCCTATTTCTTGATCAAATTACGATGATCTGAACCGTTCAATGTGTTTAAAACGTGTTTTTAAGGGTACTCGTAAGAGATCGGCTCAAAATAATATCCGGAAAGACTTGATCCATTCAATTTTTTATAAAACTGTTTCTGTCAGCATTTATCAAAAACTGTTTAGATCAAGCTCTTCTCGATATTATTTTGAGCCGATTTCTTGCAGGTACCCTTAAAAACATATTTTAAACGTAATGAATTGTTCAGATCATCAAAATTTGGTCAGAAAATTGGAGGTACACACCGTAGCAAAATAAAGGATCCCTCATTAGAAGGGGACTATATATGTACGAGTGAGCTTCTAATAAGGGATACCTTATTTTGCTACGGTTGGACCTCCTATTTCTTGATCAAATTATGATGATCTGAACCGTTCAATGTGTTTAAAACGTGTTTTTAAGGGTACCCGTAAGAAATTGGCTCAAAATAATATCCGGAAAGACTTGATCCATTCAATTTTTCATAAAACTGTTCCTGTCAGCATTTATCAAAAACTGTTTAGATCAAACTTTTCTCGATATTATTTTGAGCCGATTTATTGCAGGTAGCCTTAAAAACATGTTTTAAACATAATGAACGGTTCAGATCATCAAAATTTGGTCAGAAAATAGGAGGTCCACACCGTAGCAAAATAAAGGATCCCTCATTAGAAGGGGACTATATACGTACGAGTGAGCTTCTAATAAGGGATCCCTTATTTTGCTACGGTGTGGACCTCCTATTTCTTGATCAAATTATGATAATCTGAACCGTTCAATGTGTTTAAAACGTGTTTTTAAGGGTACCCGTAAGAGATCGGCTCAAAATAATATCCGGAAAGACTTGATCCATTCAATTTTTCATGAAACTGTTCCTGTCAGCATTTATCAAAAACTGTTTAGATCAAGCTCTTCTCGATATTATTTTGAGCCGATTTCTTGCAGGTACCCTTAAAAATATGTTTTAAACATAATGAACGGTTCAGATCATCAAAATTTGGTCAGAAAATAGGAGGTCCACACCGTAGCAAAATAAAGGATCCCTCATTAGAAGGGGACTATATATGTACGAGTAAGCTTCTAATAAGGGATTCCTTATTTTGCTACGGTGTGGACCTCCTATTTCATGATCAAATTATGATGATCTGAACCGTTCAATGTGTTTAAAACGTCTTTTTAAGGGTACCCGTAAGAGATCGGCTCAAAATAACATCCGGAAAGATTTGATCCATTCAATTTTTCATAAAACTGTTTCTGTCAGCATTTATCAAAAACTGTTTAGATCAAGCTCTTCTTAATATTGTTTTGAGCCGATTTCTTGCAGATACTCTTAAAAACATGTTTTAAACATAATGAACGGTTCAAATCATCAAAATGTGGTCAGAAAATAGGAGGTCCACACCGTAGCAAAATAAAGGATCCCTCATTAGAAGGGGACTATATATGTACGAGTGAGCTTCTAATAAGGGATCCCTTATTTTGCTACGGTGTGGACCTCCTATTTCTTGATCAAATTATGATGATCTGAACCGTTCAATGTGTTTAAAACGTGTTTTTAAGGGTACCCGTAAGAGATCGGCTCAAAATAATATCCGGAAAGACTTGATCCATTCAATTTTTTATAAAACTGTTCCTGTCAGCATTTATCAAAAACTGTTTAGATCACGCTCTTCTCGATAATATTTTGAGCCGATTTCTTGCAGGTACCCTTAAAAACATGTTTTAAACATAATAAACGGTTCAGATCATCAAAATTTGGTAAGAAAATAGGAGATCTACACCGTAGCAAAATAAAGGATCCCTCATTAGAAGGGGACTATATATGTACGAGTGAGCTTCTAATAAGTGATCTCTTATTTTGCTACGGTGTGGACCTTATATTTCTTGATCAAATTATGATAATCTGAAACGTTCAATGTGTTTAAAACGTGTTTTTAAGGGTACCCGTAAGACATCGGCTCAAAATAATATCCGGAAAGACTTGATCCATTCAATTTTTTATAAAACTGTTACTGTCAGCATTTATCAAAAACTGTTTAGATCAAGCTCATCTCGATATTATTTTGACAGAATTTCTTGCAGGTACCCTTAAAAACATGTTTTAAACATAATGAACGGTTTAGATCATCAAAATTTGGTCAGAAAATAGGAGATCTACACCGTAGCAAAATAAAGGATCCCTCATTAGAAGGGGACTATATATGTACGAGTGAGCTTCTAATAAGTGATCTCTTATTTTGCTACGGTGTGGACCTTCTATTTCTTGATCAAATTATGATGATCTGAACCGTTCAATGTGTTTAAAACGTGTTTTTAAGGGTACCCGTAAGAGATCGGCTCAAAATAATATCCGGAAAGACTTGATCCATTCAATTTTTTATAAAACTGTTCCTGTCAGCATTTATCAAAAACTGTTTAGATCAAGCTCTTCTTGATATTATTTCGAGCCGATTTCTTGCAGGTACCCTTAAAAACATGTTTTAAATATAATGAACGGTTCAGATCAACAAAATTTGGTCAGAAAATAGGAGGTACACACCATAGCCAAATAAAGGATCTCTCATTAGAAGAGGAATATATATGTACGAGTGAGCTTCTAATAAGGGATCCCTTATTTTGCTACGGTGTGGACCTCCTATTTCATGATCAAATTATGATGATCTGAACCGTTCAATGTGTTTAAAACGTCTTTTTAAGGGTACCCGTAAGAGATCGGCTCAAAATAACATCCGGAAAGATTTGATCCATTCAATTTTTCATAAAACTGTTTCTGTCAGCATTTATCAAAAACTGTTTAGATCAAGCTCTTCTTAATATTATTTTGAGCCGATTTCTTGCAGATACTCTTAAAAACATGTTTTAAACATAATGAACGGTTCAAATCATCAAAATTTGGTCAGAAAATAGGAGGTCCACACCGTAGCAAAATAAAGGATCCCTCATTAGAAGGGGACTATATATGTACGAGTGAGCTTCTAATAAGGGATCCCTTATTTTGCTACGGTGTGGACCTCCTATTTCTTGATCAAATTATGATGATCTGAACCGTTCAATGTGTTTAAAACGTGTTTTTAAGGGTACCCGTAAGAGATCGGCTCAAAATAATATCCGGAAAGACTTGATCAATTCAATTTTTCATAAAAGTGTTCCTGTCAGCATTTATCAAAAACTGTTTAGATCAAGCTCTTCTCGATATTATTTTTAGCCGATTTCTTGCAGGTACCCTTAAAAACATGTTTTAAACATAATGAACAGTTCAGATCATCAAAATTTGGTCAGAAAATAGGAGGTCCGCACCGTAGCAAAATAAAGGATCCCTCATTAGAAGGGCACTATATATGTATGAGTGAGCTTCTAATAAGGGATCCCTTATTTTGATACGGTATGGACCTCCTATTTCTTGATCAAATTATGATGATCTGAACCGTTCAATGTGTTTAAAACGTGTTTTTAAGGGTACCCGTAAGAGATCGGCTCAAAATAATATCCGGAAAGACTTGATCTATTCAATTTTTCATAAAACTGTTCCTGTCAGCATTTATCAAAAACTGTTTAGATCAAGCTCTTCTCGATATTATTTTGAGCCGATTTTGTTGCAGGTACCCTTATAAACATGTTTTAAACATAATAAACGGTTCAGATCATCAAAATTTGGTCAGAAAATAGGAGGTCCACACCGTAGCAAAATAAAGGAACTCTCATTAGAAGGGACTATATATGTACTAGTGAGCTTCTAATAAAGGATCCCTTATTTTGCTACGGTGTGGACCTCCTATTTCTTGATCAAATTACGATGATCTGAACCGTTCAATGTGTTTAAAACGTGTTTTTAAGGGTACTCGTAAGAGATCGGCTCAAAATAATATCCGAAAAGACTTGATCCATTCAATTTTTTATAAAACTGTTTCTGTCAGCATTTATCAAAAACTGTTTAGATCAAGCTCTTCTCGATATTATTTTGAGCCGATTTCTTGCAGGTACCCTTAAAAACATATTTTAAACGTAATGAATTGTTCAGATCATCAAAATTTGGTCAGAAAATTGGAGGTACACACCGTAGCAAAATAAAGGATCCCTCATTAGAAGGGGACTATATATGTACGAGTGAGCTTCTAATAAGGGATCCCTTATTTTGCTACGGTTGGACCTCCTATTTCTTGATCAAATTATGATGATCTGAACCGTTCAATGTGTTTAAAACGTGTTTTTAAGGGTACCCGTAAGAAATTGGCTCAAAATAATATCCGGAAAGACTTGATCCATTCAATTTTTCATAAAACTGTTCCTGTCAGCATTTATCAAAAACTGTTTAGATCAAACTTTTCTCGATATTATTTTGAGCCGATTTATTGCAGGTAGCCTTAAAAACATGTTTTAAACATAATGAACGGTTCAGATCATCAAAATTTGGTCAGAAAATAGGAGGTCCACACCGTAGCAAAATAAAGGATCCCTCATTAGAAGGGGACTATATACGTACGAGTGAGCTTCTAATAAGGGATCCCTTATTTTGCTACGGTGTGTACCTCCTATTTCTTGATCAAATTATGATAATCTGAACCGTTCAATGTGTTTAAAACGTGTTTTTAAGGGTACCCGTAAGAGATCGGCTCAAAATAATATCCGGAAAGACTTGATCCATTCAATTTTTCATGAAACTGTTCCTGTCAGCATTTATCAAAAACTGTTTAGATCAAGCTCTTCTCGATATTATTTTGAGCCGATTTCTTGCAGGTACCCTTAAAAATATGTTTTAAACATAATGAACGGTTCAGATCATCAAAATTTGGTCAGAAAATAGGAGGTCCACACCGTAGCAAAATAAAGGATCCCTCATTAGAAGGGGACTATATATGTACGAGTAAGCTTCTAATAAGGGATTCCTTATTTTGCTACGGTGTGGACCTCCTATTTCTTGATCAAATCTCTTCTTTTTTTTTCTCTCTGGGCGAACTCTCTTTTTTTACCACAACTCTCGACTTTTCTTCACTCAACTTTCTTTTATCACTCAATTTTTGTACCCTCACTTGGTCTTCATAAGCTCACTTTCTTTGACTTTTGAAGAGTTGACTTCCGCACTTCAGGGACCTCTTTTCTCTGTTTGACCTGCAACGGACATGAAATACCTTTTCGTGCATTATCGAGTGTAAACATGAAATAATACGTGCACGCAAGTTAAAATAGACGTGTTGAGCCGTAAAATACATAATAACATGCGCTCATCTCACCCCCCCAACTTGAAGGTTGCTAGTCCCTAGTAACTAATCAGGCAATCTTATCTCCTTAATGATGCGAGTGAACGATTATATGCTTCTTGTAGTTTCCCAAGCGGTTTGTATCATCGGATACCACAACCAACTCGTGCACAGTGTTATGAACCCAAGTTGAACAATCCCGATCATTAGATGTGTGCAAAGTGTATGGTTTCAGATCTCTCTCACTCTCAAAAAGGGATTCTCTCCAGTATATGGCAATAGTCACCTCCACTTAGTGCGCACAATGATGCAAAAGCGAACAAGAGGCTAAGCATTACACAGAATTCAAATAGACAATCAACGAGAAGTATGTACGCACATGATTCACACAGAATAAGAGAAGAAATGATTACCATACATTCTACACTACAATGCATATAATTGGGAATCCAAAACACACTTAAGATCAGAAAGGACTTTATAGCTTATAACGGTTCGGTTTTCAAAGAGATGTGTAACAAAACAGTGCCGACATACGTATGAATGGCTAAGGTCATGACTACCCCAAATTTGCCGGCACTACACCACAACTCAATGCTAGATATGTGTGATAACAACGCAAAACAACTAAAACAACTAATCAAATAACCATCGACTCCACATATGACACATGAATCTAAGCTATCTCTCCACAAGCCAAGTCGGGTGAGTGTAGCATGCAATCACTGCTCCAGTGGTGGGGCACATACATAACCAGTGCTCTATCTAACCCTCTATCAGCTTCAATAGACCCACCGTCTGCTGAGTCACTCAAGTAGATCACATCTGTACCGGCAGGGGATTCAGAAGCATGGGTGGAGGGTGGATCGGTGGCACGTCTCACAAAAGGCCCGGTGGGTGTATCATCCTCATCTTCTTCAGCTTCTGATAACACTGGTGTCATCACCTTTTTCTTCGCCTTTCCCCTCTCTCTGTTTTTCAGCTCTAGTAAGTCATGGGAAGCCTTGGTGCGACGCTCCGGGAGATTTCCAGCAAAACTTTCCTTTTCTCCTCTCTCATCTTCGTCTTCACTGTCGTCCTTTTCACTATCCGTCTCATTTTCATTTACTTCATCGTTCTCCTCCTCATCCTCATCATCCCCACTTTCTTCGCTCTCCTCATCAGAACTCTCCACGAATCTCTTTCCTGCCAACTCGCCCATATATTTGGCTGTAAACCGGGCAAATGCTCAGACACTTTTGGATTTTTCTTTCCGCTTTGTCCTGCCGTTTATGCACCTTTTTCAGCTCGCTCAAAATCAAGGCTTGGCGCTGGACAATGATTTCATTCCATTGCTCTTGTCTCTCTCGGGGGTTCTTGGATTTGGGTGCTTTTACACCGGAGTGGAATTCGGACTTGGGGTGTTTGTTGGATAATGCATGGCTCTTGGCTTTGGAGGTTTCGGTGATTGGTCCGGGTACTCCCTCAGTCATCTTTTCCCCTGCCCTTCTAGGCACGTTGTGTTGCAAACAAAAATGAGTAACCATGGCCGAGAAGACGAAGTTTGCAGTCCCACTTGCCCTTTCTCTGAAGTACACCATCTCTTGGGAGATTGTTCGGCCAAAATCTATCACCTTTCCCAACATGAAAGCATGCATAAAAGCTATCGTTCGCGGGGGTACCCTTTTGTCACTTGCCAAAGGGTACACATTATGCTTCATTATCTTGTTAAGGAGACGGTAGTCCTCATGCAACGCCCCGGGTGAGAATTTGCCCTTGTATTCCTTTGGGTTGGTCATTACCCTCTTTGCAAACAACTTCCCATCGAAAAATGTCAGATCAAAAGCATACTTGGGAATAATAACGGTCTCTGGATCGGGTATAGGGCATTGCAAGTATACTGATATCCTTTCGGCGGTGATCCACACGTTGACCCCTCTCACTTCCGCCACCATTCTTGGTTCGGCGGTGTTCAAATTTTCCAACCTCACCGACCGATAGAAACCTTCTACCATTCCTCGAATGTAGCCCGAAACCACTTCAAAGAACCGGGTCAAACCCCTTTGGTCTAATTTTCTTCCCAATTTTTCTGTCCTTTATCCTCCTCCCCTGTCACTCTCTGTTTCTTTGGCCTATACCCACTTCCTTCCCCTTGATTTTTCCGTTTTGAACCACTCGGAGTCTTTGAAGTAGAGGATTTCTTTGGTGTGGGCTTAGTTTTTGACTTGGAACAGGAAGTAGAGGACATAGGGGATTTCCCTTACCCCTTGGTATGGCCATGGCCGCGTTTTCAAGTTCCCTCCATATGGGATCATCATTATCCGAATCGGATTGTGGTGGGGTGTCATCCGGGTTGGGCTCTCTAATGGAGATGCCCTGGCTCTTACGTCTAACCATTATGAATACGGAGAGAAAAAGTCAAAATCTTACCCGTTGAGTGCTTCACACCGAGAGAGGGAGAAAACAGAGCACTGATCCAAACCCAGATCCCAAACCCTGACCCTTTGTTGCAGTCGAACCAGGAGGAGAGAGAGAGCAGCGCGGTGGAGAGAGGAAGAGGCGCGGTGGAGAGAGGAAAAGGCGCGGTGGAGAGGTGCGGTGGAGAGGTGGAAGGCAGAGAGAGAGATGGCGGTAGTTATAGAGAGAAAGGGAGATGAACCGGTGTAAGGAGAGAAAGGGAGGCGAAAAGGTGGGAGAGGAACCGGTGTAACCCTCCCCAGTCGTTATACGATTGGGGTTTTATAACCCTGGTATTTTTTTTTTTAAATTTCCTCACGAGGCACCGGTGTAATGGTTTAGGGGCACCAATGTTAAGAAGCCTCTGTATCTCAGTGGTTTGTATTTGGGAAAAGGAGACATCGGTGTCATGGTTTTTGAAGCACCGGTGTAAGGTGCTCTCTGTATCTCAATTTTTCCTGTTTTTGAAGAAGAGGCACCGGTGTAACAATTTCAGAGGCACCGGTGTCAAGACCTCTCTGCATTTCAGTTTCTCCTGTGGAACAAAAGGAGGCACCGGTGTAATGAATTGGAGGCACCGGTGTCTTTACTATTCTGTATCTCATCCATAGTGCTATAGAGTGAAGCACCGGTGTAACAATTTTAGAGGCACTAGTGTCATGGCCATTCTGTATCTCCTGAATTTTGATCTGTAGTGGAGTACACCGGTGTCATGGAAATGAGGCACCGGTGTCTTTGGGCTCTGTAAAATTCCTTCTTCCTGAGATATTTTCTCCCGATTGCAATACCACACACACCAACAACAATACCCCATCCGACCTTATCTCATCTTGTTTCCTAAGCTTGTTTCAATGGATATGAATTGGACAAGGATCAAATCAAGGTCAATGAGACTCATATGTGGTACGGATCATGGAAGATGGCCTTTTATCATTTCTCAAATGTTTCATGGATTCCACAATGATGCACACAAGTGTAAAACATGAGTAAACACGCAGTTGTAGAAACAAGAGATCGATGAATTCAACTCTGTGGCATAGAATGGGTTAACGTTGGATCTCCCCTCACAATTTCTGATTCCAAATTGTTCAACATAATTCATGGTCGATGCACGTGTAGTGAAGTAGCAATTCATTGTTCAACGTGATGCTTATGTGAACTTATGTTAAGTTACTCGCAAGCATTTCAGGAGAAGATATCCTAATACAACGATGTGCCAATTTGTATTTATTTTTTTCAAAATTTTCCATGCTAAATGGGGCTAAAACAACTAAAACAACAATGGGCTAACACACTAATGAATCATTCTCTCTCCCCCCCCCCCCCCCCAACTTAAAGTTTGCATTGTCCTCGATGCAAGGAGATAACGCATCATAAAGCATAAAAGAGGGACGATCATACCTGCGAGGTGGAATGTCAACCACCATATACCTCGACCAAGTTTGAGGATTTCTCTTCACGTGCACTGTTTGTCATTGGGAGGGCTTCGAAGGTGTACTCTTTCGGCTCCAACTTGTGGACCATAGCTAGTCACATAGGATCATCGTCGGAGCTTTGTTGGACTAACAACCGTAGCACATAGCTACACCCATGACTTTGGGCTCTTGAATGCCGCAATCACCCCGTACTTAGACCCAAACTTCCAAGGCTGATGTGGTAGCGTGCACACCTTGCGAAGACTGAACCACCAACTACCTACTAAGAGCAAACATAACTTCATGGAACACAAAATTTCATTAGCGGGTTAGCCCAAAAATGACAATAATGAAAATAAGCAATAAATCCACCACTTCTTCACGCGAAGAACACGAGTACTACTTTTCTTCCTTGTTGAAGGCTGTGTTTTCCTATTGTTGGAAGGACAGTATGCGTGGGGTTCAACAATATATTGAGAAGTAGCGCCATCATCTAATAGGCTACCACTCCCTTTGGAGGGGGGGACCCCCCAAATTCCTTACCCCTTCATTCCTCTTTGAAGCAATCTCCACGGAACTTGACATTAAAGCCGAAAGGGTTCAGACAGATTTCTCATTGTCCACGCGCCTGCCGTCAGACCCAACCTCAAGGTACTACATACGTAGCTTGACAAGGTGGCTATACCAGACCGTCAAATGCCGTTCGAGCACGGAAAACACTGGAGGTATCACAACCTCCATGGATTTATAGTCTCCTAGACTTCACATAAAGCTCATGGACCCAAAGGATTGGGGTCCACATTGTCGACATCGGACCCCTCATAGACCGGGTCACTCAATTCCTCAATGGATTCCTCTAGATCAAAATGTTCAATGAAAGGCTTCAACCGGTGGCCATTCACCTTAAATGTGGTTCCATTCTTAGGGTTCTCAAGTTCAACCGCTCCATGAGTGGAAACGGTTTTCACAATGTAGGGACCACCCGACCGGGATCGCAATTTACTCGGAAAAATATGCAACCTCGAGTTGTACAATAACACTTTTTGGCCGGGGGTGAATGTCTTACGAACAATGTTCTTGTCGTGAAAGGCCTTGACCTTACACTTGTAGATGTGGGCATTGTCGTAAGCATCCCGGCAGATTTCTTCAAGCTCATCCAATTGGAGCTTGCGGTGGGCACCGGCTTCGGGCATCCGATAGTTCAACTGTTTAATAGCCCAAAAAGCCTTGTGTTCCATTTCCACCGGCAAGTGGCAAGCCTTGCCATATACCAAGCGGTAGGGAGACATGCCCAACACTGTTTTTTAGGCGGTACGGTAAGCCCACAAAGCATCAATGAGTCTAAGAGACCAATCTTTGCGATTTGGGTTCACCGTTTTCTCGAGTATGTGCTTGATTTCCCGATTGGCCAACTCAGCTTGGCCATTAGTTTGGGGGTGGTAGGCAGTAGACACCTTATGGTTGACACCATACTTGATCATGAGGGCGGCCATAGGTCGGTTACAAAAATGTGTACCTTGGTCACTAATGAGGACCTTAGGCATCCCAAACCTCGCGAAGATGTGTTCCTTGAGAAATTTGACCACAATAGAGTGGTCATTGGTGCGAGTAGGGATTGCCTCCACCCACTTAGACACATAGTCTACGGCAAGAAGGATGAATAGATGCCCACAAGAATTAGGAAATGGTCCCATAAAATCAATCCCCCAACAATCAAAAATTTCGACTATTAGGATGGGGGTGAGGGGCATCATATTCCTCCGGGAAAGAGCTCCTAATTGTTGACACCTATCACATGATTTGTAATATTCAAAGGTGTCCTTGAAAAGATTTGGCCAATAGAAGCCACATTGTAGAATCTTGACGGCGGTTTTCTTAGATGAAAAATGGCCACCACATGCTTCGGTGTGGCAAAATGAGAGGATGGCTTGTTGGTCATCGTTAGGCACACACCGCTGGATAATTTGATCCAGACAAAATTTAAATAGGTAAAGATCATCGAAGACGAATCTCCTCACCTCCACTAAGAATCTCCTCCGATATTGCGGAGTCCAATGCTGGGGGAGTTGCCCCGTGGCCAAGTAATTGACAATTTCAGCATACCACGGGCAACTAGAGATGGCCAAGAGTTGCTCATCGGGAAAGGAGTCGGGAATGGGTATGTTAGTGGTATGATCCTCAAACTCGAGGCGGGACAAATGGTCTGCCACCACATTCTCCACTCCTTTCTTGTCTTTAATAGTGAGATCAAACTCTTGGAGAAGTAATACTGACGAGGATTGGATACATGATGATGGAGTTGTGGCACAAGAGCATGGAGACTTGCATGTGCCTAACGTGCCAATGACACGAGCAAGGACAAGACATATTCAGCAAGCTATGGGGAGCTTCATCGCTGCCCACGAGTTAAAAGGCTTGGGCGAGTTTGACTGGGTGGATGAAAAAAGGGCCTTTAACTTATTAACTTGCCATGAGTTAATTGAAGGTCCAAGCCATAATGAAGCTAACATGTAAAAAGGCCAAGAGAGAGGAGGATGGGCCTGTGAAGCAAGCCCAAGAAGCCAATGGAGAAGAGCTGGGCGCCATTTTTGGAGTGGAGCACAAGAATTAGTCAACTTTCCTATTTGATAGTATTAGATTTGATTTTATTCAGATTCTTTTTTTTATTATTCTCTAGTCCTTTTTAGTCACAACCCTAACCCTATTTAAGGGGGTTCAAGCAGCTTGTGAGGGGAGTTTTTTGATTGATAATACAATTTAGTGAGAAGTTTTCTCCTTGTTCTTCATTGAACTCTCAACGAACAAACAAGTGTATCTGCTTGTAGCGTTCAATTCAATTGATATTATTGGTTCTTGTTTCAGTCATAAACAACGGGTCAATAATCCTTATTCTCCTTGATATTATTGGTTCTTGTTTTCCTAAACAACGGGTCAGTAATCCTTTCGTTTGAATCTGCGTTTGTCAATCCCAGAATCGAATTCAACATTAATTGACGAGTTTCGCAACTCTAGTGAGGTTTGTATCAAATACCCACCTAATTAGCCGAGCCTTGGCATCGGGCTTGGTCATGAGGTACTTGAAGGCGGCATGGTCAGTGTATATCACAATGGGCGATTCTATGAGGTAGGACCGGAATTTGTCAAGAGCGAATACCACCACCAACAACTCCTTTTCGATTGTCGTATAGTTCAATTGGGCGTCATTCAAGGTCTTGCTTGCGTAAGCAATGACATGAGGCACCTTCCCATCCCTTTGGCCTAAGACCGCCCCAATGGCATAGTCGCTAGCATCGCACATGAGCTCAAATGGTAAACTCCAATTAGGGGATTGCATGATGGGAGGAGTCGTGAGAGCGACTTTGAGTCTCAAAAAGGCCTCCTCACAATCATGTGTCCACACAAAAGCTGTGTCTTTTGACAACAAGGGACGAGAAATGGCGCTGAAATTTTGAATGAAGCGCCTATAGAACCCGGCATGCCCAAGGAAAGAACGGATATCCTTGACACACTTAGGGGTGGGTAGTTTAGAGATAAGTTCCACCTTGGACTTGTCTACCTCAATCCCCCTAGAAGAAACAATGTGACCGAGAACAATGCCTTGGGTGACCATAAAATGGCACTTTTCCCAATTGAGCACAAGGTTTGTCTCTTCACACCTCACAAGTACAGATTCCAGATTATTAAGACATGACCCGAATGAGTCTCCAAAGACAGAAAAATCATCCATAAACACCTCCACTACCTTCTCAATCATGTCGCTAAAAATACCCGTCATACACCTAGAGAAGGTGCCGGGAGCATTGCAAAGCCCGAAGGGCATGCGACGGTAGGCAAAAGTGCCAAATGGGCAAGTGAAAGTGGTCTTTTCTTGGTCTTCTAGGGCCACCTCTATTTGGTTATATCCAGAATAACCATCTAGGAAGCAATAAAATGGCTGACCGGCTACCCTCTCCAACATTTGGTCGATGAAGGGGAGAGGGAAGTGGTCTTTCCTTGTAGAGGAATTCAGCTTCCGGTAGTCAATGCACACCCTCCATCCGGTGACAACACGTGTGGGGATTAAGTCCCCTTCCTCATTGGCCACCACAGTAACTCCAGACTTCTTGGGAACCACTTGGATGGGGCTTACCAACTTGCTATTGGCAATAGGGTAGATGATTCCCACATCCAACAATTTCAACACCTCATCTCGCACAACATCCCTCATGATGGGATTTAAACGGCGTTGGGGTTGGCGAGATGGTTTGATGTCATCCTCAAGGTATATGTGGTGTTTGCAAAGTAAGGGACTATATACCTTGGATGTCGGCTATGGTCCACCCAATAGCTTTCTTGTGGCCCCTCAAAATTGTCAAGAGGGCTTGTTCTTGGTGATCTTCAAGGTTTGATGAAATCACTACCGGAAATGTTTCGGAGTCACCAAGAAATGCATACTTGAGAGTAGAGGGAAAAGTTTTGAGCTCAAGCTTGGGTGGTTGGATGGTAGAAGGTAGAGTTTTGGGTTTTGCTGGTGGTAATGTTTCAAAAGTGGGTACCCACCTTTCGGTACCCATCACTTCTTCCTCATTGAGGAGGGAGTAAATGTACTCCACCTCGGGTGAATCTAAGAAAGCGGTCTCTTCTGCTGTGAGCATAGCCTCTAGGGGGTCGGAAAAGAGATGACAATCGACGTGTTCTTGGACAAGTGTGTCAATAATGCTCACGTCACGGATGTCATCATCATCCCCCATTTGGCTCCCAATGTTGAATATGTTCAGCTCAAGGGTCATGTTCCCAAACGTCATCTTTAATAGCCCATTCCGACAATGGATCACCGCATTGGATGTGGCCAAGAAGGGCCTTCCAAGGATGATAGGCGTTTGGGCTTGAAGATTTGACACGGGACAAGTGTCAAGGACTATAAAGTCCACCGGGTACACAAAATTGTCCACTTGGACAAGCACATCCTCCACTAATCCCCTCGGTACCCGGACACTACGGTCGGCTAATTGAAGGGTCACCGAGGTTGGTTTCATGTCACCCAACCCAAGTTGCTCATACACCGAGTATGGCAACAAATTCACACTAGCCCCCAAATCAAGCAGGGCTTTCTCCACCATCTTTCCCCCAACTTTCACAGAAATGGTAGGACAGCCGGGGTCCTTATACTTGGGTGCAATGGGGGTTTGGATAATCGAACTCACTTGTTGTGTCAAGAATACCTTCTTTTGAACGTTGTGCTTGCGCTTGATTGTGCACAAGTCTTTCAAAAATTTAGCGTAAGAAGGTATTTGCTTGATCGCATCAAGTAACGGGATATTGATATTAACTTTCTTGAAAAGCTCAAATATCTCGTTGGAGTTCGTCAACTTAGGTAGAGGCCTCAATCTTTGTGGGAATGGGGCCGGCATTGGACAAGAAGAGACCATGGGTTCTCCCGTAGGAAGGGATGTGGAAGTGGAAGGAGGTGGAGGCAAATCACTTGCCGGTTCATTGGTGGTAAGTGGGGACGACTCATCACTTTGGGGTTGTGGAGTAGGAGCCGGAGGAGGAGTGGGAATGATTTTTGGGAGAATGGTCTTGTCGACCTCTTTTCCACTCCTCAATGTGGTAATGGCCTTGGCTTGCTCCACATTGGACCCGCAAGGAGAATTTTCTTGCACAAAATGTTGACCTTGGGGGTTTGCTTGTGGTTGGGCTGGAAATTTCCCCTTCTCATGTTGCATGGTCCCCAATGTTGTGGTCAACTTGGTAAGTTGGGAGCGGATGTCCCCAATGGCTTGTGTGTTTTGCTCATTGACATTGGCTTGCCCTTGCATGAACATTTGCAAGGTATCCTCCAAACTTCGCCGGTTGGGCGGTTGGTAAGAGTTGGGACCCGTGGAGGGACCCGGAGGATTGTAAGCGTTTGGTGGATACCGAGGTGGTGCAGGCCCTTGTGCATTTTGATGGGCCGGGTATTGTCCTTGAAATCCCTGGGGTCCTTGGGGTTGGCCACCCGACTCATTGTTCCTCCAACTGAAATTGGGATGATTTCTCAATCCCGGATGGTAAGTGTTGTTATAGGGCAAGTTGGTGGGCTTTTGCCCTGGTGAAGGGCATGGACCTCAGCTTGGTCCGGACCATGAAGTACCTCTTTGAAAGCAGGTATGGTTGGACAAATGTTTGTCGTATGGTCCAACGTATCACAAATGGCACAAGCCTCCCCGGGCTTAGAAATGGAAGAGACCTCATTCACTCGATTGATTTCTAGTTTCTCTAGTTTCCTAGAGAGGTGATCAAGACGTTTACTAATGTCTTCCTCCTCCCTTGGCACGTACTTGCCCAAACTTCCGTGTTGAGTGGGGGGCTTATATGAGCGGTCATTGGGATCCGAATAATCCCAAGATTGATTGTTCTCCGCCAACTCATCTAAGTAAGCTAGAGCCTCGGAGGCTCCTTGGTTCAAAAACTCGCCACTAGTCATGAGGTTAATGAATTGGCGATTGCGGACTGATATGGCCTCATAGAAAAATGCCACAATTTGCCAATCCTCATACCCGTGATGAGGGACGGTGAGGAGACACTCTTTGTATCTTTCCCAACAAGAACAGAAGGATTCGTTGGGTATTTCTTCAAAGTTTTGGATTCTCTTTTTCAATGTGGTAGTGCGGTGAAGTGGGAACCATTTCTTGTGGAATTCTACTTGCATTTCCACCCAACTAGTCACCGAATGTGATCTCAAAGAGAGAAACCATCGCTTGGCCTTCTCCTTAAGGGAAAAGGGAAAGAGTTTCAAACGAGCCATCTCAAGGTGAGTGGCCACGTTAGTGAAAGTGTTCACCACCTCCTCGAACTCCTTGATGTGAACATAGCAATTTTCCGATTCCATCCCATAGAAGGTAGGTAACATGCCAAGCATGTTAGGTTTGACATGGAATTAATGCCCTTCAGGAATAATAGTAGGGAAAAGGATGCACGAGGTGGTGGTGGTGTGAGTAAGGTGCAAATATTCTCGCATAGTGCGAGCCATGGGTGCGTCATTGGCCTCATGTTGTTCGGCCATTGGGTTGAAAGGGGGGTTGTCTTGGCAAATAAGCCGATGTGTAGCGTCACGAGTGCAGACACTCATACACCAAAGACACTCTCCTAACAATCAAGTGTGAGTACGAAAAGAAAAGAAAATTTGCGAATTGCACGTTCCTTTGGCTTGCGTTACACCTTAGGTTTACCAATATGGGTAGGTTAAAGGTTTCTGCCAAAGAAACTTGCACTTTTGCAAAAATCTGCGATTCCTCTAAATCAACTATTCAATTCCCCGGCAACGGCGCCAAAAACATGACCGGCCGGCAAGAGTGTGCGTCGTTAGGGTGCCGGCCTCGGGTCAATGGTTTAATTTCATGAAACAGGACTTTCCTCAAATAATTTAAAGTAAGTATAATGCATAGTCCGGAGTATCGATCCACAGGGAAAAGATAGTTGAATTCAAAGATTTCGCAAATTTGGTTTTTCGACTTTTCGGACGTCAACCTCAAAGTTTGTTTGGTGATGGTTAACAAATATACTACTAAGTGAGGAAAAGAACTAGATTAAGGGGTGGGGTTAAGTCTTGAAGTTTGGTCCATTCAAAACTTCCGTTGGTTTATCTCTTCTCCTTATAACTCAATCTAGCCCCCGGTCTCGGGTTTTAGATCGGAAAATACTTCGATGAAAATCAGGGTTCTAATTCATAAATGGTTTGACGGATCCTTTCAAGTTCAAGAAAATGGGATCAAAAGATGAAGGTCATCGATCCAAGTATTAGATATACCAACTCTAAGGATGGCTATAACTAAGCAAGAACTTAACTCTTCATTTCTTTGTTTCAAGAAGAAGAACTTAGAAAGATCCATCAATGGGCATTAGATATAGGTTGAGAAGATATAGACCAACATGGTTTAGAATAAACCTCACATTTAGACTTAACCCACACTAGTTTAGCTACTCATATTTACCATAAACATGAGAGAAGTAAGAGAAAACATGATTAACAAACTTATCTAAAGAGAATAGGAACGATCTAACCAATACTATACTAGAAATCTCTTAGAAAATCAGGTTTTAAGATGGGAAATGCAATACTAATGGAAACATAAAAGTAGATCTTACCAATATTTGATTGATTCCAAAAGAGTGAATGGATTCACAAGAGAAAACCACTAAAGATTAATAATCTTACTCAAAACTTGGAGCTTAAAACATGAAGAACAAAATATCCTAAGGCAAAAGGAAGGTAAGAGCTCTCTAACAAGCTAACAATCTGATATTTTCTATGTATTGTGTGTGTGTGTGTGTGTGTCTTTTTTTTAGAGAGGCTCTCTCTTGCCAAAGATTAACAACCTACAAAATATCCTAAAATTACCTAGGTACTATTACAATCATACCCTACAAATTGACAAGAAAAAAAGCTTCTTATTCTTTCTCTAGGCTAAAAGCCTTCTTGTCCCCTGATTTGGCACACAAATCAAGGTAAAAGTGGTCCACAAGAGTCAGCCATCCCAGACCAGATGTTGGTCTGTCGTACTTGATACACCGGTGTCAAGGAAATGAGGCACCGGTGTCACTGGTGCTCTGTATCTGGTATTGTTGTAAAAGGAGGGACACCGGTGTAAAGGATTTGAGGCACTGGTGTCACTGGTGCTCTGCATTCTGGTTCTTCATTGGAACAGGCGGAGACACCGGTGTAAAGAATTAGAGGCACCGGTGTCACTGGTCCTCTGCATTTCCATTCTTCACTGCCATAAGAGGGAACACTGGTGTCTTGAAATTAGAGGCACCGGTGTCACTTGTATTCTGCATCTTGGCTCTTCAATGGAATAAGGGGAGACACCGGTGTCATGAAAATTGAAGCACCGGTGTCACTAGTCTCTGGAACTTGCTTCTTCAGTGGAATAAGGGGAGACACCGGTGTCAAGGAAATGAAACACCGGTGTCACTGATCTCTGGAACTTGGTTCCTCCAACCAAGTTCGGGCTTTGACCATTCGGACCTCGTGTGACCTCTCCGGACCTTCTTTGACTTTTGAAGAGTTGACTTCCGCACTTCAGGGACCTCTTTTCTCTGTTTGACCTGCAAGGGACATGAAATACGTTTTCGTGCATTATCGAGTGTAAACATGAAATAATACGTGCACGCAAGTTAAAATAGACGTGTTGAGCCGTAAAATACACAATAACATGCGCTCATCACACCCCCCAACTTGAAGGTTGCTAGTCCCTAGTAACTAATCAGGCAATCTTATCTCCTTAATGATGCGAGTGAACGATTATATGCTTCTTGTAGTTTCCCAAGCGGTTTGTATCATCGGATACCACAACCAACTCGTGCACAGTGTTATGAACCCAAGTTGAACAATCCCGATCATTAGATGTGTGCAAAGTGTATGGTTTCAGATCTCTCTCACTCTCAAAAAGGGATTCTCTCCAGTATATGGCAATAGTCACCTCCACTTAGTGCGCACAATGATGCAAAAGCGAACAAAAGGCTAAGCATTCCACAGAATTCAAATAGACAATCAACGAGAAGTATGTACGCACATGATTCACACAGAATAAGAGAAGAAATGATTACCATACATTCTACACTACAATGCATATAATTGGGAATCCAAAACACACTTAAGATCAGAAAGGACTTTATAACTTATAATGGTTCGGTTTTCAAAGAGATGTGTAACAAAACAGTGCCGGCATACATATGAATGGCTAAGGTCATGACTACCCCAAATTTGCCGGCACTACACCACAACTCAATGCTAGATATGTGATAACAACGCAAAACAACTAAAACAACTAATCAAATAACCACCGACTCCACATATGACACATGAATCTAAACTATCTCTCCACAAGCCAAGTCAGGTGTGTGTAGCATGCAATCACTGCTCCAGTGGTGGGGGCACATACACAACCAATGCCCTATCTAATCCTGTATCAGCTTCAATAGACCCACCCTCTGCTGAGTCACTCAAGTAGATCACATCTGTACCGGCAGGGGATTCAGAAGCATGGGTGGAGGGTGGATCGGTGGCACGTCTCACAGAAGGCCCGGTGGGTGTATCATCCTCATCTTCTTCAGCTTCTAATAACACTGGTGTCATCACCTTTTTCTTCGCCTTTCCCCTCTCTCTGTTTTTCAGCTCTAGTACGTCATGAGAAGCCTTGGTGCGACGCTCCGGGAGATTTCCAGCAAAACTTTTCTTTTCTCCTCTCTTGTCACTCTCATCTTCATCTTCACTGTTGTCCTTTTCACTATCCATCTCATTTTCATTTACTTCATCGTTCTCCTCCTCATCCTCATCATCCCCACTTTCTTCGCTCTCCTCATCAGAACTCTCCACGAATCTCTTTTCTGCCAACTCGCCCATATATTTAGCTGTAAACCGGGCAATGCTCAGACACTTCTGGATTTTTCTTTCCGCTTTGTCCTGCCGTTTATGCACCTTTTTCAGCTCGCTCAAAATCAAGGTTTGGCGCTGGACAATGATTTCATTCCATTGCTCTTGTCTCTCTCGGGGGTTCTTGGATTTGGGTGCTTTTACACCGGAGTGGAATTCGGACTTGGGGTGTTTGTTGGATAATGCATGGCTCTTGGCTTTGGAGGTTTCGGTGATTGGTCCGGGTACTCCCTCAGGCATCTTTTCCCCTGCCGTTATAGGCACCTTGTGTTGCAAATAGAAATGAGTAACCATGGCGGGGAAGACGAAATTTGCAGTCCCACTTGCCCTTTCTCTGAAGTACACCATCTCTTGGAAGATTGTTCGGCCAAAATCTATCACCTTTCCCAACATGAAAGCATGCATAAAGGCTATCGTTCGCGGGGGTACCCTTTTGTCACTTGCCAAAGGGTACACATTATGCTTCATTATCTTGTTGAGGAGACGGTAGTCCTCATGCAACGCCCCGGGTGAGAATTTGCCCTTGTATTCCTTTGGGTTGGTCATTACCCTCTTTGCAAACAACTTCCCATCGAAAGATGCCGGAGCAAAAGCATACTTGGGAATAATAACGGTCTCTGGATCGGGTATAGGGCATTGCAAGTATTCTGATATCTTTTCGGCGTGATCCACACGTTGACCCCTCTCACTTCCGCCACCATTCTTGGTTCGGCGGTGTTCAAATTTTCCAACCTCACCGACCGATAGAAACCTTCTACATTCCTCGAATGTAGCCCAGAACCACTTCAAAGAACCGGGTCAAACCCCTTTGGTCTAATTTTTGAACAATCACATTTGAGTCCGTCAAACTCTCCCTCAACACTTGTCTCTCACATGTAACCTTCTTCCTTTCGCATTTTTCTTCCCAATTTTTGTGTCCTTTATCCTCCTCCCCTGTCACTCTCTGTTTCTTTGGCCTAGACCCACTTCCTTCCCCTTGATTTTTCCGTTTTGAACCACTCAGAGTTTTTGAAGTAGAGGATTTCTTTGGTGTGGGCTTAGTTTTTGACTTGGAACAGGAAGTAGAGGACATAGGGGATTTCCCCTTACCCCTTGGTATGGCCATGGCCGCGTTTTCAAGTTCCCTCCATATGGGATCGTCATTATCCGAATCGGATTGTGGTGGGGTGTCATCCGGGTTGGGCTCTCTAATGGAGATGCCCAGGCTCTTACGTCTAACCATTATGAATACGGAGAGAAAGAGTCAAAATCTTACCCGTTGAGTGCTTCACACCAAGAGAGGGAGAAAACAGAGCACTGATCCAAACCCAGATCCCAAACCCTGACCCTTTGTTGCAGTCGAACCAGGAGGAGAGAGAGAGCAGCGCGGTGGAGAGAGGAAGAGGCGCGATGGAGAGAGGAAAAGGCGCGTGGAGAGGTGCGGTGGAGAGGTGGAAGGCAGAGAGAGAGAGAGATGGCGGTAGTTATAGAGAGAGAGGGAGATGAACCGGTGTAAGGAGAGAGAGGGAGGCGAAAAGGTGGGAGAGGAACCGGTGTAACCCTCCCCAATCGTTATAACGATTGGGGTTTTATAACCCTGGTATTTTTTTTAAAATTTCCTCACGAGGCACCGGTGTAATGGGTTAGGGGCACCGGTGTCAAGAAGCCTCTGTATCTCAGTGGTTTGTGTTTGGGAAGAGGAGACACCGGTGTCATGGTTTTTGAAGCACCGGTGTAAGGTGCTCTCTGTATCTCAATTTTTCCTATTTTTGAAGAAGAGGCACCGGTGTAACAATTTCAGAGGCACCGGTGTCAAGACCTCTCTGCATTTCAGTTTTTCCTGTGGAACTAAAGGAGGCACCGGTGTAATGAATTGGAGGCACCGGTGTCTTTACCATTCTGTATCTCATCCATAGTGCTGTAGAGTGAAGCACCGGTGTAACAATTTCAGAGGCACCGGTGTCATGGCCATTCTGTATCTCCTGAATTCTGATCTGTAGTGGAGTACACCGGTGTCATGGAAATGAGGCACCGGTGTCTTTGGGCTCTGTAAAATTCCTTCTTCCTGAGATATTTCCTCCCGATTGCAATACCACACACACCAACAACAATACCCCATCCGACCTTATCTCATCCGGTTTCCTAAGCTTGTTTCAATGGATATGAATTGGACAAGGATCAAATCAAGGTCAATGAGACTCATATGTGGTACGGATCATGGAAGATGGCCTTTTATCATTTCTCAAATGTTTCATGGATTCCACAATGATGCACACAAGTGTAAAACATGAGTAAACACGCAGTTGTAGAAACAAGAGATCGATGAATTCAACTCTGTGGCATAGAATGGGTTAACGTTGAATCTCCACCCACAACTTCTGATTCCAAATTGTTCAACATAGTTCCATGTCGATGCACGTGTAGTGAAGTAGCAATTCATTGTTCAATGTGATGCTTATGTGAACTTATGTTAAGTTACTCGCAAGCATTTCAGGAGAAGATTGCCTAATACAACGATGTGCCAATTTGTATTTATTTTTTTTCAAAATTTTCCATGCTAAATGGGGCTAAAACAACTAAAACAACAATGGGCTAACACACTAATGAATCATTCCCCCTCCCCAACTTAAAGTTTGCATTGTCCTCGATGCAAGGAGATAACGCATCATAAAGCATAAAAGAGGGACGATCATACCTGCGAGGTGGAATGTCAACCACCATATACCTCGACCAAGTTTGAGGATTTCTCGTCACGTGCACTGTTTGTCATTGGAAGGGCTTCCAAGGTGTACTCTTTCGGCTCCAACTTGTGGACCATAGCCGGAGCTTTGTTGGAGTAACAACCATGGCACATAGCTACACCCATGACTTCGGGCTCTTGAATGCCGCAATCACCCCGTACTTAGACCCAAACTATCAAGGCTGATGTGGTAGCGTGCACACCTTGAGAAGACTGAACCACCAATTACCTACTAAGAGCAAACATAACTTCATGGAACACAAAATTTCATTAGCGGGTTAGCCCAAAAATGACAATAATGAAAATAAGCAATAAATCCACCACTTCTTCACGCGAAGGACACGAGTACTACTTTTCTTCCTTGTCGAAGGCTGTGTTTCCCTATTGTTGGAAGGACAGTATGCGTGGGGTTCAACAATATCTTGAGAAGTAGCGCCATCATCTAATATGCTACCACTCCCTTTGGAGGGGGGGACCCCCAAATTCCTTACCCCTTCATTCCGCTTTGAAGCAATCTCCACGGAACTTGACATTAAAGCCGAAAGGGTTCAGACAGATTTCTCATTGTCCACGCGCCTGCCGTCAGACCCAACCTCAAGGTACTACATACGTAGCTTGACAAGGTGGCTATACCAGACCGTCAAATGCCGTTCGAGCACGGAAAACACTGGAGGTATCACAACCTCCATGGATTTATAGTCTCCTAGACTTCACATAAAGCTCACGGACCCAAAGGATTGGGGTCCACATTGTCGACATCGGACCCCTCATAGACCGGGTCACTCAATTCCTCAACGGATTCCTCTGGATCAAAATGTTCAATGAAAGGTTTCAACCGGTGGCCATTCACCTTAAATGTGGTTCCATTCTTAGGGTTCTCAAGTTCAACCGCTCCATGAGTGGAAACGGTTTTCACAGTGTAGGGACCTCCCCACCGAGATCGCAATTTACCCGGAAAAATATGCAACCTCGAGTTGTACAATAACACTTTTTGGTCGGGGGTGAATGTCTTACGGACAATGTTCTTGTCGTGAAAGGCCTTGACCTTACACTTGTAGATGTGGGCATTGTCATAAGCATCCCGGCAGATTTCTTCAAGCTCATCCAATTGGAGCTTGCGGTGGGCACCGGCTTCGGGCTTCTTGCTTTTAGAATAATCATCAATCCGTGACTGACCACCTTCTCTCCTTTTTCTGGTCAACTGAAAACCACCTGTCTGACCAACTGTTGGGGCTTCTCTTTCTTGGTTTCTGTGGGCGGCAAGGGTATCTTCTACATTCATCTATCGTTGGGCTCTCAACATGAGTTCAGCCATGTTGGCTAGAGGTTCAACCGACAAGAAAAATAAGAATTGTCCCGGCCTAAGGCCGACATATATGCTACTATGGCTACCTAATCATCTGCACTGTCCACTTGCATGGACTCCTTGTTAAATCTAGCGGTGAACTCCCTGAGAGTCTCTCCCTTCACTCGCTTGACATTAAGCAAGTAGGTGGCTGGCCTCCTATACTGTTGGCCAGCAATGAAATAATTGACAAAATGCCGACTAAGTTCTTTGAAGGTACTCACCGTGTTGGGGGAGAGTTTATTGAACCATAAGCGAGCAGCTCCTCGGAGAGTGATGGGGAAGACTCTGCACATGATGGCGTCAGGAACAGCCTGCAAGTGCATGAGAGATTTGTAAGTCTCCAGGTGATCGAGCGGATCCTTGGTTCCATCGAAAGTATCAACCTGTGGAACCCTAAACTTTGGTGGGAGTGGGACCACCATTACTTCTGCAGTAAATGGAAGCTCTGTGGTCTGCACCAATTCTTCAACGGAGGCAGGGGCCTTCGTCTTCATCTGTCTCCTCAGTCCATCCAGTTGCGCTTTCATTTGGCGCATCTGATCAGTCATTGGACCCTTCTGAAGCAAAGAACCATAAATAGTCCCATGGGGATGTGTTGATGCATGGCTACTTGCCTCACCATGCCCCCCCAGTGATATCCATATCTCCTCCAAGCATTCCATTCAGGGGGGGATCAGCCACTGGAGCAGGTGGAGGTGGAGGATCTCCAGCAGATGGATTTGGTTGCAAACGTTACAACAGGCCTTAGTTTTGCTCCAAGATATGCTGCATTCTTTGCGTCAATGTCAAGACGTCTTGGCGCAGGGCTTGATAATCAGCGTGAGTCGCGACAGGAGGAGGAGGAGGAGCATTAATGTCGTTGGAGGCCATGGAGCGGGTAAAGACCATAAATCCATTGCAACCAGTAATATAGAAGAAATCGAGTTCCCACAAACGGCACCAACTGATGAAACGGATTTGATCAGTTCCCTCTCAGACCTGCAAAAAAAACTTGACACCGGTGTGGTATCTCACCAACACCCCTTCGATGCCTAAGTTAGCTTTAGGGAAGAGGAAAAGTATGGAAAGCAAGGAGAATTATCTTAACAGAATGTTCGTACCTTTTACCGTAGGGGTTTCTCAATTATATAGAGACTTCCTTGGCGGATTTGTAGTAGGAAGTCTCATGCTTATCTCCTTTCCTGGATAAGTGGAGCGGATAGCTTGTGCTTATCTCTGTTTTTATCAATGTATATCCCAAACATTATCCTTACCCTAGATAGGGGGATCTAATAGAGTTTCTCCGCACAAAATAGAGAGATATTAGGAGCTACAGTTGGCCTTTTTCCCTTTTAAAGATGAGGCGTGTAGTTTGGAGGAGGAGGTCCTGACCGCACGGTTGATGGTTGAACACAGCATGCCGAACAGATTGTAGGAGGCTGAGCCGAGCAGAGCACATAAAGCTGAGTTGAGCAAGTCTGGTCAGCTCAACCATTTTATTATGACTCATCATGTGTCTATGTGGCATTCATTAATTTGAACACATATTAAAATTTATAAAATCCGCTTTTATATTTTATATAATAATATGCAACATATGCATGATGTATATTTTGATGAAAATTGATGTATTAATGGACTTATCTTCACTTTAATTTTCTAGTTTCTCTATCGAATCTGTGATGAGCCTTTGCAACATTATTTCTGTAATATAAACGTCAGAGTACGAAGTAGAAGGATGTATTTTAATGTTCCCTAGAAAGGAGAAAATCGCGATTAGAAGCATAAAGCCGAGTGTGAACAAAAATATTTTAACCCAATTGTAGTGTGCACGCAAGTCTGACATGCATAACCCCACACATATATATGTATATCATTTCATATACATGGCGAGGAGGAGTTAGGTCCAGTGGCTCATGACTTTTACAAAACACAAAGAAAAAAGAATGCATGAGCAAGGGAATCTCGCAGCCGCCAGCTAATGCAATACAGATCAACGGGTGAAGATATAATAGTAAAATAACAAAGTCAAACTTGACATCTGCCCTATTTGGACTGTGGTTTTTATGTGTTTATTTATTGAATTTTTTTTCGTCTTTATTTGAAATTTTTTTGTAATTTTTTGTTTTTCATCAATTTTTTTTGATTTATTGGTTCATCTCGACAAGAGCTTTCAGAAAAGTTATCAATCATCGGCTACATTTGAAAAAAGTTCAGAAAAGACAAAAATAAATAAAAAACAGAGTTTTTTGTACTTATTCGTCGTCTTTAGTGACTTTTTTTTAACTTTTGGACACAATTTTATACTAATTAGATTCCTTTCATCAAGACGGACCAATAAACTACAAAACATTGAGATTTAAACAACAAATACAAAAAAAAAATGAATAAAGACAAAATTTTTAAATAAATACTAACTACAGGCCAAATAGGGCCATCGTATAATACGTCGTAGTATTTATTGAATTATTATTATATTATTTTTTATTTTAAATTTTTTATAATTTTTTATTAATGTTTTGTTAATTATTAATTTGTCTCGGCAAAAGAGATTTTAAAAATTATAAAAACTATACACGAAAATTAAAAATAATTTAGTATTTTTCTTTTTTGAATTTTTTGAATTTTTAGTCATACTTTTATAATTTTTAAATTATTTTCGTCGAGACAAACGAACAAACATAACAAAATTGATGAAAAATAAAAACTATTAAAATGTTTTGAATAAAGACAAAAAGAAATTTTATTTTCTATTTGGGCTAAGTATTTAAATTAATTTTTTATTCATATTTGCTTCTATATTTGTTATTTTTTATCCTTTTTTTATGTTTGATGGTTTGTCTCGACGAAAAAAATTTAAAAAGTATAAAATTATGTTCAAAAATTAAAAAACATTCACTAAATATGAAAAATAAATTGTAACAAACTATGTTTTGACTTATTTTTTATCTTTTTAGAACTTTTAATTTGTGGACATAATTTTATATTTTTGAAATTCTTTTCGTCGAGACGATTGAACAACTAATAAATTGATGCAAACAAAAGATTTTAAATATGACAATAATTCAATAAATATCACATATAAAATAAATATCATAGAAAGCGAATAGCTAAAAGATCATAAAAATAAATAATAAAAGAAAAGGGAAATGTTGTGCTGTGAAACGCGTTGACAGCATTTTCGGTGAGTCTGACGTTGTTTGATGCATGGACATATTGACACCACCACAACATTTCAAGATTATAAAAGATTTTAAATATGACAATAATTCAATAAATATCACATGTCAAATAAATATCATAGAAAGCAAATAGCTAAAAAATCATAAAAATAAATAATAAAAGAAACGAGAAATGATGTGCTGTGAAACGCGTTGAGAGCATTTTCGGTGAGTCTGACGTTGTTTGATGCATGGACATATTGACACCACCACAACATTTCTGCTGTCATAAAACAATTAAATAAACAAAAGGAAGAAAAATGATTGGATTGGATTCGCTCGGATCAGACAGCTTGGCTAATAAACAAGGACCTCCTCTGAAATATTAGAAAATATAATCACTTTTCATACTTTTGAAATTATTAGGTCATTACCTTCAGCGTTAGTTTTCATTAATTGTCGTTAGTTTTGTCCTTAAATTTGATCATTTTGTTCTTTATTCACAATAACTCTCTTAATATTTTTTAATATTTTTTTTAGAATTTTTTTGATATTTAACACTTTTAAATAGAAATAAGTACCTCATAAAAATAAAAATTATGCCGTGAAAAAATCTATAACATTGAAGGTTAAATATTCCAAAATATTGTATGTTTGTTCAATAATGTATAATAGTAAAACATTACAAGAACTTTTATTTTAAAAATAAATTTGTTTTATATTTCTTCAAATTCTAATTGAGGTGCACATAAATTTGTTCGAATAGCCTAATTTAATGTAAATAATTAAATTTTTATTTTTTATTGATGCATGGATCAATTACTTTTTTGCCATATATTGGTTTTTATTAATTACGAACCTTCATGCTAGTTTTTCGGATCAAAATATTAAAATATTTTTGTGCATATGTTTAAAAATTATTTGCACAAATTCAAAGAAGCAAGCAAGATCTTTAAATTGTGTAAGACTCATTTTTATTAAATTGTGTAAAACTGAATAGGTTAAGTAAAAAGGTATTAAGTTGGTTTAATAACGAAATTCTAAGGAGCTTAATATATTAAGTCTTCAGCAAAAATAAAGAGTAAACAATTAAGTAGCTACCCCCTACTTAATCAAAAAGCTGAACACACTCAAAAAAAAATTAAAAAAAAATTTGTTTACCACTTTGCTGACCATCACCACTAACCACTACCGGCACCCGCCACTAACCACCGTCGCCACCCGCCACCACCACTACTACCCACCACAACCACACTGCTGACCATCGGCACTAAGTATTACCAACACGGCCACCTACCACCACACTAACACCACCCACCACCAACACCATCTTCCACCGCCACTAACCACCACAATGCTGACCACCGCCACTATCCATCACACTGCTGACCATTATCGTCATCAACCACCACCGCCACCTACCACCACTACACTGTCAACCACTAGCACTAACCGTCACCGCCACCACACTAACAACCACTGCCACTAACCGCCGTCATCGCCACCACCATCACCACTAACCATACGTTGCCGACCATCGCCATTAACCACTACCGGCACCTGTCACTAACCACCACCGCCACCCGCCAACACCACTACCACCCGCCACCATCACACTGATGACCATCGGCACACCAACACAACCACTAGCCACCACACTAATACCACCTGCCACTAACCGCCAACACCATCCGCCACCGCCACTAACTATCATAGTGCTGATCATCGCCACTAACCATCACACTGCTGACCACTACCGTCATCAACCACCATCGCCATCTACCACAACCACACTGTCGACCACTGGCACTAACTGCCGCCACCACCACACTAACCATCACTGCCACTAATCGCCACCACCGCCGCCGCCACCGCCACCCCTCCATCACCACCACCGCCATCCGCTAGGACTACATTGCTGACCTTTGCTACCACCACTAACCACCACACTGCTGACCACCATCGTCATTAACCACCATCGTCACCCGCCACCACCACACTGCCGACTACTGGCAATAACCACACCGTCACCATATTAACCACCATTGCCACTAACCACCACCACCATCACCATCTACCATTAACCACCACCATCACCCGCCACCCCCATACTACTGACTACTGCCATTAACCACTATACTGTTGACCACCGCCACTAACTATCACACTGCTGACCACTGCCACTAACCACCACTACCATCTTCCACCAACACTAACTACTACCGCCACCATACTAACCACCACCGCCGCCCGCCACTAACCACTATTGTCACTCGTCACCACCACATTGTCAACCACCGCCATTAACCACCACACTGCTGACCATCACTACTATCCGTCACCACCACATTGCTAAGCACTGCAGCTAACCCCCACTGCCATTAACCTCCATCACTATTCGCCACCACTGTACCAACCATCGCTCCACCCTCCGACCACCACCACCACCACCACGCCTACAATATCAGGTGGGGCTTGGTGTGTTGTAAGAACTATAATGGGATAAGTTGAAAAATAAATAAACTTTAAAATTTCAACTCTTTGTGCAGACTAAACAACTTAATTAATTCAGTGCTTAATTTCAGTACATAACAAACAACTTTTATACTTAAAAAATTCAGTATTCAGTTTTTAGTGCTTAATTTTCAGTTTTAAGTTTTCAGCTTTCAGTTTTATCAAACAGCGCCTTAGCCTGCTTATTATGTGTGCCACATATATAATTAGAGGTTCAATAGAACTCCATATTTTTAGACCCTTATCTTTATCTGATTAGTCAATAGATGAAACAATTTTCAATAAGAGTTCTACTTTGATGGGAAGTAGAAATTACAGTCCAATTAGGAAACTAATCCTCTCTCTACCTATAAAAGTGCATATGGTCTTCCATCAAATAAAA
Organism: Arctostaphylos glauca; assembly: GCA_019985065.2. Lineage (NCBI taxonomy): Eukaryota > Viridiplantae > Streptophyta > Magnoliopsida > Ericales > Ericaceae > Arctostaphylos > Arctostaphylos glauca. Next base: position 11,482,802 of record JAHSPW020000012.1, on the reverse strand, counting down.
GGTGACTAATTTCTAGAAAATAAGGTAAGTTAGAGAAACCAGTCTTCCACCTAGGACTTAATTCTCTTTGTAAAATCATAGATGCTATTGTTAATTATTAGGCATTCAAGTTCTACAAGGATAGATCCGGATATGTTGATCGTCTTTATAGATCCGAATACGTTGTTCTTGATTATTTTATTTCCGCTTAATGTTTTAATTGTGAGATCGTGATAGTTCAAGATCCTAACATATGATAAGTTGTTATTTATTTAACACCATCAAAGAAAAACTTACATGTGGTATCAGAACTTCAGGTTTAAGAACATTATGATTTTCATTAATGAACAAAAATAATAAATAAATTTGGTTTACTGTTTGGATTTTATTTTTCCGGATTGCCGCAAAAACCGATTAAACCTTGGATTTGTTTCTAGTTTACAATGGAATTGGTTTTGGTTTTTATGGTTTACCGTGGAATTGAAAGTTACCTGATTAACCATTGTTGGGTTAGTCACGGCAACCATAGTAACCACTGTTGAATATTTGGGATATGCGTTGGCTTTACTTGGACAATCACTTGGCACTGTTGACCAAGAATTGCTATGCTTGGTATAAAACCTAAAACTGTTGATCTGGGTGTATGAATTTATCTATGCAATTTTGGGTAGATAGCATGATGGATATAGTGCTGCATGTAATTACGTATATCATAACCTTATCAATTTTAAGCATAAATAGATAAATAAAATAAATAAGGTGATTTTGTTTTATTTAAGACCGTTGGTGTATAATCGGTATCTTGTACATGCTGGTGATAAATTTTATTTATACTTCTCAAAATTAATGTTGTCTTTTATTTTGTAAAAGACTCTGAACAGAAATACATTTGTGCCAAGTATCTATTTTGTGATGATTGTCTATGAATAATATTTTTGTTTATTATTCATCTAATGTTATGTAAAATTAACATTTTTGACTGAACATCTACATTATGGTAATTTTGGTAGTTACCAAAGTGACCCAATTAGTATGGTTTATAGATATCAAGTCAGATTATATTATTTGATTGTGAATAAAACCTTTTTAGTATTCACTCAATGCATCATAAAATCAGATTTTGACTAGATATTTATATTATGGTAATTTTGGTAGTCACCAAAGTGGCCCAATTAGTATGATTCGTAGATATCAAGTCATATGATATTATTGTGAATAATTTTTATTCACTTGATGTTTAAGTAAAATTTATTATTCTGATTTGATATTTATATAATGATGGATTTGGTAGTCACCAACATGACCCAATCAGTATAGTTCATAAATATCAAGTCAAATTAAAGAATTTTATAAGTAAAACTTATTGTTTTGATTTGATGTTTATATTTTGAAAGATTTGGTAGTCACCAAAGTGACCCAATCGGTATGTTTCATAAATATCAAGTCAATTTACAGAATTTATCAGTGAATAATGTGATTCACCTAAAGTTTGTATGAAAGTCATTATTTTAATTTTAAATCTATATTATGGTATGGTTTGTTAGTCATCAAAGTGACCTAACCGAAATGATTTATAGATTTAGATCAAATTATTGAATTTTAATATCCTTTATTAAGTGTTAGAATAAAAAATTTTCATACTCATTAAATTTCATGCAAAAGTCATTATATTGATTTTAAATTTACATTAAGATACGGATGGCAGCCACCAAAGTGACCCAGCCGGAATGACTTGTAGATTAAAATCAAATTACTGAATATCAACACCTTGTCCAATGTGTTGGTAATAGTAACTTTGCAAATTGTAATTCTTTGATCAAAGAGATATAAGGTAGGCCCAAAGGTGCACCACTTCTTAATGATTAAAGAATTGGAATAGGATAATTTATAAGTATTTGCAACTGAGGTTCGAATTGGATACCCAAAGGTTACAGATCTACTTAATTGCTAATTCTTATTGATTAGTCTTATCGGTGATAGGGAATCACCATAATGGTTAATAGTATGACATTAGATAAGCCTAAAGGTAGGTCATTGTTATACTATTTATTATGGCTTTGACAAAAATAAATTGTATTTGTCAATTTATGTATAATATTGTGAGCATATATATAATACTAGGGTGCAAATTTGAGAAGTCAAATGAATATAAACAAACTTCCATCAATGTAACCTTAGATTTGATGATACCAATACTTCCTTTGAAATTAAGGAAGGTAACATTGGTGAATGTATATATTCTGAGGTTAGTGGGAGCCAGTTTATTTCATATTGATATGTTGCTTACTCACAGTAATCTTTATTGGTTGCATTTAAGAGATTTTCTCATGAATTTTAGAATAAGTGATTATATGCTTACTCATATTAAAGATATCTGAGAATTTTGAATTTATCAGATACTCAGATTTAGATTTTGTTTAATGCATTGATAGTAGAAAGTCTACTTTTGATTATTTGTTCATATCACGTGGATGAACACACAAAAGTATTAAAGAAACTATCATTATGGAAATTCAATTGTTGCATGCTTTGATGCTGCATTTCACAAATTAAGTTGGGAATTTATCTCAGGACTTGGAGGTTGTCGACACCATTACCAAGCCACTGAGAGTTTATGACTCCACAACTATTTTCTTCTTTAAGAAGAATCTTCAGAAACAAATAGTGTCAATAAAAGACATAAAGTACATAGTTTATGAATGCAGATTTACTTAGGAAGGTGTTATTGACAAAGACTATTAAGGAATAAGCTGATTGAATAAATCTTGAGCAATACCTCACTACAGCTATAACTTACGTTTTATGGATTGCATTATGGTAACTATGTTGTTTGATACTATGAGAGATCCCACTTAAGTGTTTTTGATAATTTTCCTGTTATATATGGGGTACGTACATATATGCAAATGATAACAGGAATTGGACCTTATAAAAAAAGCTTCTCGCTTATGGACTATGTTAAATAGGTTGCTAATGTTGTAGTACATGGAAGGAACTATGTCGCATGATGATGTAGAACTGTCATGACTCGCATTAGTGGGTTATTTGATTATAGTGTTATGGTTATGACCAAGTACAAAAGGGATATATATGGACTTATGGCGCGTCTTATGTTTTTCTTGTTGAACCACACCTAATTATCATATGTGCCAAGTGAGAGAATGTAAGACTAATTTTTATTTAGTCTATAAATTAGTCTGCTTATTATGTGTGTCATATATATAATTAGAGATTCAATAGAACTCCATATTTTTAGACCCTTATCTTTATCTGATTGGTCAATAGATGAAGTAATTTCTAATAAAAGTTCTGCTTTGATGGAAAATAAAAATTACAGTCCAATTAGGAAACTGGTCCTCTCTCTGCCTATAAAAGTGCATCTGGTCTTCCATTTAATAAAAGGTGACTGATTGCTAGAAAATAAGGTAAATTAGAGAAACTTGTCTTCCACCTAGGACTTAATGCTCTTTGTAAAATCATAGATGCTATTGTTAATTATTGAGACATTCAAGTTCTACAAGGATAGATCCGGATATGTTGATCGTCTTTATAAGATCCGAGTACGTTGTTCTTGATTATTTTATTTCCGCATAACGTTTTAATTGTGAGATCATGATAGTTCAAGATCCTGACATATGATAGGTTGTTATTTATTTAACACCATCAAAGAAAAACTTACAGTGCCAAGATTTTAGAAGGTTATGTACGAAAGAATTTTATTTTTTTTAATTTTGACCCCAATTTATTTTTTTCTTACTTCTTAAATTGGTGTAAATAAAATTTTAAAAATATGCACAAAAATTCTTTAACCTTCTAGTCTGAAAAAATAGCATGAACGTTTTTCAGAATTTATTGAAAAAATATTAAGAGAGTAAGTGTGAAGGAATGACAAAATGGTCAAATTTAAGAAAAAACTTAACAACTACTAATGAAAACTAACGACGTGGGATCTAATAGTTTCAAAAGCAAAAGAGGTTATTGTATTTTTCGAAACTTTAAGAGAGATCCTTGCAACTGTCAGAAAACTCAAGAGAGGTCAGTGCATTTTTACCCTTTTTAAAAAAGGGTAAATTGCACTGACCTCCCCTGAGGTTTCTGACAATTGCAGCCACCTCCCCTGTGGTTTCGGAAAATGCACTGACCTCCCCTGCTTTAGAAACTATTATACATTTTCCCTCCTCCCGTTAGTTTCTGTTAAGGAGGAGTTAGTTTTTGCTGATGTCAGCACTGAACTTTTTCTTAATGCCAAAAGTACCCCTACTGGTGGCTATATAAAGCAATAAAACTTTTCTTGAGCTTTCTTGGCACTGACCTCACTTACTACAGAGCAAAGGTAAGTATTTTTTTTAAAGTTAATTTTTATTGCAAATACATTAGTTTAATTTTTATTATAAATACATTAGTTGTTTAATTTTTTGTGGTGATGTAATTTATTTATTTATTTATTTTTTTACAGTTATGGACATGTCGTCTAGTACTAGTAGCGTCATTAGGGCTCGGAACAAAATATGTCATTGCAGAGCAAATGCCATTCTTAGGGTGACAAATAATGAGAAAAACAAAGAAAAACTTTACTATGCATGCCCTTATAAAGAACGTGCGATGTGGGAATGGTGCAAAACAGAAAAGCTAGTGCTTGGACATCTCAACCGATGAATGTGCCGCCAATCGAAGTTGAAAAACTAAAAAAATATTAACTAATTTAGAAAAGATAAAAGTAATTAAAAATAGTATCAATTTTGATTTTTTTTGTCTTTAATATTTTTTATAGTTTTTGGACATAATTTTACACTTTTTAAATTCGTTTCGTCAAGACGAACTAATAATCTATAAAAATTAAGACAAAAATGGGACGCCAAATTTTTGTAAATTATTGATTTGTCTCGACAAGTAATTTGATAAAAGTAAAAGAATATGAATTAAATTTTAAAAAAATTAAGTTTTTTAAAACTTATTTTTCGTCTTTAGTGAACTTCTTAAACATAATTTTAAACTTTTTATATTTTTTTCGTTAAGACGAACCAATAATTTACAAAAAAATTAAGGCAAAATAGACAAATACAAAAAACTTAAACAAAGACAAAAAAAATTACAAATAAAAAAATTAGGTTGAATTAAGCGTAAAGAGTTGGTTTTATTTTTTTTGGCTTCTTTAAGATTTTTATATGATATAAATTATAACAGAAACATTTTAAGTGTGAGACTTGCTACTTTCTCCAAAAAAAGTATCAAAATTTAATTTTTTTTATTATTTTTTTCATTTCCTAACAATAAAATAGGAAAAAAATAGTAATAAATTGGAGTTAAACATTACTCAGACTTGCTTTTGTAAAAGAAAAAAATTTATTCTAAAAAAATAATGAAATTCATGAGTTAAAAAATTCATCAGATGTATTTTTTAAAACCATATGGGAGGTCTCTGCAACTATTAGAAATCTCAGGGGAGGTCAGTGCATTTTATCCCACAGTGACAAATACTCCTCAGAATAGTCAAAGGGTAAAATAGACATTTCAGGACCAAAATTAACACCGTAGGCTTTAATTTCACGGCAGGGGGGAAAGAGGATAATAGTTTCAAAAGTAAGGGAGGTCAGTGCATTTTCTCAAACCACAGGGGAGGTCCCTGCAATTGTCAGAAACCTCAGGGGAGGTCAGTGCATTTTACCCTTTAAAAAAAATGATTATTCTGTGGTCATAGGGTGCTCCAAGTTTCTCCAACATGACGTGGAGCTTATATACTCGGCAGATTCGGGTTAAGTCTTTCGTCAATGTCTGGTGTTAGGGAGTCGTACATTTGAATCTCTAATCTGTAATTAGTATTAGATCCTACATAGCTATATTGACATGTGATGCGAAAAAGACCTACTAAACTGTACATGTGTTTTAGAAGCACCGAACAAACTAATTTTTTATACTTTGACCGTGTTATGATTCTTAACCTGCGCTTACTTGTAAATCGATTGTCTTTTTCCCAAGCCAACGTAACATGACTAACGTTATCAGGATTGAGACAGACTAATTAAGGACCACCCTGTACTTTGCTCTAATCCCATTTCTCCACCGACGTTTTATTTTAGAAAATCACAATACATCATATTGACTTGACTCAAAAATATTCACACTTTTATTGGTGTCAAGTTTTCAAATATCCACATACATGGTAAGATGAAACAGAATTACAATAACATGGAAGCTGGAATTTTCAACCCTCAAACCTATAAAAATCATTTTCCACCATAAAATTTTTGTAGCATTGCTTCTACACTCCATAAAACTCATCGAGTTACTTTGATTTTTTCGTGCGCATCGTTTTAGTATCAGTCAAGTTCACAACCCAATCAACTTATAAATGTATGAGTTTACATATGTAACGTTCCGATTTTTGAAGACGTTAAAACATATATTTTCAAAACCAATATCTTCATCATTTCATTTAACTTGGAGAAAATACAAAGTTTGGATTTGATAACATATAGAATATGAAGGTAAAGTCTTCACAAAAGATGATTTATATTTCAAAAAGACTTTCAAAGTGGATTTATAGAGCAACTAAAATTATGTAAATCGGGATTCGATAAAATCTTTGTTGACGGCGTTGACATCGGCCAAATAGCTCGGGTTTTGCTTCCGTCTTTGATACCTTGCGTGAAATATCAGGGACAAAAAATCATTTTCTTTCTCCGGACCGATAACTCGCTTGTTTAGTACTGCTAACTATTAGAAGCAGCTTCCGCTGAGCCGAGCCGGTCACGGATAAGAAATCTTCAATGGTAGTTAGAATAGACACTCGCAAGCAATCAATATCAAAATCTCCAATGGTAGTTAGAGCCAAGCAAATGCACCCTGGACGGAGGTTGGCTTATTCGGCAAGAAGAAGCACGATCTATAAGTTATGAAACTCAATAAATAATCTAACCGTTATCCAATTCAAGTATATGACAAATATGATAGATACAAAGTTTAAAGAAAAACATTAACATGTAAGAGTAAAAAATACATTATATGACACGGTTTAAGAATATCAATATTGTTATCCCAATATATGCATGATGTTCTCGTTCACTATAATTTCACTTCCTATGTTTCTGATCATTGTGTTCTTGATCCTCACATTCCCAATCATTAGGTCACATTCGACATGTTTTCATCATTACGTTCTCGATCGTTATATTTCTCGTTCATCATGTCCAAACACCAATTACTACCTAAACTTTCTACGACAAGGACTAGACTTAATAAAAACGGACATGACACGGCTAAGAAAAAACTCGGCTCAAGACATGACACAGTTCAAGACATGACAATCCTCAAGACATAACTCGGCCCAAAACGTAGTTCAGCTCAAGACATTAAGTCGACTCAAGTCATAGCACAGGTCAAGACATCCCAAATAAAAATCATAACATTGGCATCCGTTATGGGGGTGAATATCCACAAAGTCCAAGTCACCTAACACTATGTTGTCATTCATTCATTTGGAAATGTACAAATTAGCCCGGTCCCGTATTAGTCCAACACTCCTTAATTTTGCGGATGGTTAACCAACCAACAGGATGAGCATACCATAAATGAAATGTTTAGTTCAATTATGCATATGACGTGTAAGTCCTATTTTAATCCTTCGAACGAATTATGCACACACTGTGAATGCAATATGCCGAAGGTCCAAAGTTTTATCCAAGTTAGGAACATGGCCGTAAGTCAAAGCTTGGTGACTATCAAGTAATGCTTTCAACGTGTCGGATTTAAAAATGCTATGAACGTAATGAAAACGATCACTAAGAATCTAAATAATGTAATGACCAAAAATTCATGTCGTTTGCATAATTAGATAATTTCTCAATTTACGGAATTATAGTTTTTGTCTAATTATTAAATATCATATTTATCCGTTTTCCCAAGCGTCTAGGTTCGTTGAATCGATAAGTGTTTTATCCATTGGAGTTGTAAGTATTCGGGTATGGGATTATTTTTATAATTCTGTAAATCTAGTTGTGTATAATATCTCTCTCAATAATTCACTACAACAAAAACCATTTGTGGCAACGAAATCGAAAGACAAAATTTAATTTCGTCACCAAATGGGTATATATGGTGACAGAAAAAATATTTTGTCGCATTTTTTAAAACAATTGCGAGGAACTTATTTTCCTCGCTAAATATACTCCGTTAGCTACGAAATTTTATTTTTCGGCTCTAAATATGTCATTGGGCGATGAAATATTTTTTTCTCACTAAATGTATATATGTGGCGACGAACTATATGTTTCGTCTCCAAATAGGTACTTTTGGCGAGATAAATAATATTTTCTCGTCAAATGACATATTTAGAAACAAAAATAATATTTTATCACCCAAAATACCTATTTGGAGATGAAAAATATAGTTCATTGCCACATAAATACATTTGGCGAGGAAAAAAATTCCGTCGTCAAATGACATATTTAGAGGCGAAAGTATAATTTCATCGCAAACAGAATGATCTGATCAGAGAAAGAGTGTAGAGATAGATTTAGAGTTTAGGGTAGAGAGAGTGAGGGAGGGAGGAAAAGGAGAGAAAAAGAGTGTAGAAAGAGATAGCATAATAAGTGGATTTTTAATGGTCTAAGACTATAGAGAGAGAGAAAGAGAGAGAGAGGAAAAGGAGAGAAAGAGAGTGTAGAAAGAGATAGCATAATAAGTGGATTTTTAATGGTCTAAGACTAGAGAGAGAGAGAGAGATGAGAGAGTAGAGAAATATAGAGAAAAAATTAGAGTAAATAATTTCGAATTAATAATTTAATTAGAGAGAATGATGAACGCACTATATTGCATAATAACGTGGCTCAACATACTCATCTTGGCAACTATGCGTAGGCAAATATATTTATTTAATTAATATTGCACGCGTAGTTGTTTTTCTACCCTTTCAGGTTTGCGAGCGCTAAATGAATGCCCAAAAGGTTCTACCGTGACTTAGGGCCTCGGAACCATTGGTGATATTGATGAAGGACCAATTGAAGGCTCGGGAGGAGTAAAAGTGAGTCCGGATCAAAAAACCAAGGAAGAATTGATATTTGGAGTCAGAAGTCTCTCTATCGATAGAGGTTTATCTTTATCGATAGAGCCCTAGCAAAGAACCAGGAAAAAGAGCCCTCTATCGATAGAGGTCTCTTCCTATCGATAGAAGGCTTAATCAAAGAAGATCAAAAGACTTCCCTATCGATAGAGGATCACTCCTATCGATAGAAGACTCAACCAAAGAAGATCAGAAGACTTCCCTATCGATAGAGGATCACTCCTATCGATAGAAGGCTCAACCACAGAAGATCAGAGGACTTCTCTATCGATAGAGAGATCCTCCTATCGATAGAAGTCTCAATCAACTCATACCAGAGGACTTCTCTATCGATAGAGATATCCTCCTATCGATAGAGACCCAGTTACGACCGATTCTGTGAGGACGATTTTGCCTCGAACTCTGGACCAAATTAGGGAATAAGAAGCTTCTTTTATTGCCATTTTAAAGGGTAGTTTGGTACTTTCACATAGGAATTGGTAGGATATTTTTTTAGGTTGTTTTTACTTGTAAAGGGGGTAGCCTCTCTCTCATATCATAACATAACGTATTCAGTTTTTATATACTATTGTTGAGAGCTTTCTTCTTCCATTGTTATTGCTTTAATATACTGTTCTTCATTATTCTTCATTTGTTCTTCAAGTTTTGAAGTAATTTCTTAATCTCTTAAGTGTTCTTCCCCTTTGAATCTTTGAATTCTCTTGGAAGCAGTTAAGTGTTAGCAAGTTTTTCTTTACATTTCTTCCTTAAGTATTGTTCTTCTTACTATAAAATCTGATTCTATTAGAGTTTTGCTTATTTCCTGCTTATTGTCTTTAGATAATCTTGTTCCATTATGTTTTCTTTCATTTCTATATTGTTCATGTCAAAGTATGAGTAGTTAATTTAGTGTGGGTTAAGTCTAAATGTGAAGTTCAATTCAAAACCATGTTGGTCTCCATCTTCTCCAAATTTGTTAATGCCATTGATGGATCTTTCTAAACTTTTTCTTATGAAATAAAAATGAAGAGTTAAGTCCTTGCTTAGATATAGCCATCCTTAGAGTTGGTATATCTAATACTTGGATCGATGTCCTTCATCTTTTAATCCTATTTCCTTAAAACTTGAAAGATCCGTCAAAACCATTTTAAGAATTTAAATCCTGATTTTCATCGAAGAATTTTCCGATCTAAAACCCTTGACCGGGGGTTAGATTGAGTTATAAGGAGAAGAGATAGACCAACGAAAGATTTGAATGAACCAAACTTTAGGATTTAACCACACTCCTTAATCTAGTTTTAATCCTCCTTTTAGTTGATATAATTGCTTAACCACACCAAACAAAACTTTGAGGTTGACGTCCGAAACGTCGAAAACACCAATTTGCATATTCTTTAAATCCAACGTTCTTTTTCCCTGTGGATCGATACTCCAGACTATCCCTATACTCATTTTTTTACATATTTTGAGGAAAGTCCAGTTTTATGAAATTAAACCACTGACCCTAGGCCGGCACCCCTAACGACAAACTCTTTTGCCGGCCGGTCATCATCTAATAGGCTACCACTCCCTTTGGAGGGGGTCCCCCCAAATTCCTTACCCCTTCATTCCGCTTTGAAGAAATCTCCACGGAACTTGACACTAAAGCCGAAAGGGTTCATACAGATTTCTCATTGTCCACGGGCCTGCCGTCAAACCCAACCTCAAGGTACTACATACGTAGCTTGACAAGGTGGCTATACCAGACCATCTGATGCCGTTCGAGCACGGCAAACACTGGAGGTATCACATACTCCATGGATTTATAGTCTCCTACACTTCAAATAAAGCTCACAGACCCAAAGGATTGGGGTGTAGCTATGTGCTACGGTTGTTAGTCCAACAAAGCTCCGGCGATGATCCTATGTGACTAGCTATGGTCCACAAGTTGGAGCCGAAAGAGTACACCTTGGAAGCCCTTCCAATGACAAACAGTGCACGTGACGAGAAATCCTCAAACTTGGTCGAGGTATATGGTGGTTGACATTCCACCTCGCAGGTATGATCGTCCCTCTTTTCTGCTTAATGGTGCGTTGTCTTCTTGCATTGAGGACAATGCAATTGTCAAGTTGGGGGGAAGGGTTAGTTCCAATCTTAGAGTTAATTGAGTCATTTTAGTCCCATTTTTTTTTCAATTATTGTACCATTTCCCATGAAAGTAGAGTTGAAACCTATGCTTGATAAATTGGATATGTACAAGAGGCATGCATGCGATGTATTTGTCGTTGAGCAACAAAGTCAATTCACACACATAAACATGAACTATTTGGAACACTATGAGCTAAGTGTGTAATTGGGTGATTTGATCATATAGAGTGGAGATTTAATTTGAAAGGCATCCCGCACTCAATCTTCATATGAAATCCGTGCCATGCTCATTTCATGCTTAACATCTTGCATGCATCAATTTGGAATCCATTATGTACGGAGAAAATGAAATTAGGCTATCTTTGCATGATTGAACCACAAGTGTACCATAATCCAAATTTCGAACCAAGTCCGAGTCATCCAATTTTTCACGAAACAATTAGGAAACCGGATGTTAGGAGGTGTGTTGAGAGTGTTTGAATGGGTGATGAAAAGAAGAGGGGTCAAAAAGATGAAGAATTTGGGGCATAAGCAGAAATCAGACAGAACCAACCTCTATCGATAGAGGAATGTTCCTATCGATAGAGGATCAGTGCAGAAACCAGACAGATTCAACCTCTATCGATAGAGGAATGTTCCTATCGATAGAGCACTTTCTCAGTATTCTCTATCGATAGAGGATTATTCCTATCGATAGAGCCAAGGCCAAAAATGGACAGAAGGTTTCCCTATCGATAGAGAAAAACTCCTATCGATAGGAGCAAGAAAAATTTTCATCACAGAAGACTTCTCTATCGATAGAGACCACTTCTCTATCGATAGAGAACCCAGAAATCAGCAAAATCCTTTAAAAACACCCGAACCTTTTCATTTCCACCATCCGAAATTCACACCTCCTCCTCCAAAAGGCACGATTTTTCCCCCTCAATCCACCGAAACCTCACAACCCTTCCCGAATCAACCGAAATCCTACCCTATTTCTACCCAAAACCCCTCACCCACCTTCAAAAATCCAAAATTTCGTGCCCTAACCTCAAAAATCCGAAATTTCCACCCCAAATTCCAAAATCAAGCACAAATGGCTCGTTCAAAGGTCCCCAATGTGCGCGAAGGGGAAGAATACCAAGAGGAAAGGAGTGATGAAACCCGAAAGAGGGAAGAAATCCAAAGGGGTAAGCGTAAGGCCGTCGAAGGTTCGGGGAAAAAGAAAAAATCAAAAGAGGATCCAAAAGAATCGGCCAAACGGGAATGGGAAAATTCAATGGCAAACCGCAAGGTCACGTGCGAAAGAATGGTTCACCGTGAAGATATTGGGGAAGAAGAAGCGGTCCTCATTATTGATAGAAGGGGGTTAAAGAAGTGGTTTGAGCTGGTCAGGGGGTATATCCTACCCATAGTGAAAGCTTTCTTCACTAATATGCGACTCCCCGAGGGGGAAATCACCCAAATCACGTCGACCGTGCGGGGTAAGCGAATTCTAATCACTCCAATGGTCATTACATTTTACTTGGGGTGTCCTGCATTTGATGAAAGTATTTGCACCTTCCCACGCGAGGAAGAGGTGTATGATCCCCGCTTCTATGCGGATATGTTGTTCTCCGATCCTAATGAGTTCCGTGGCCAATTCCCCGTTGGGAGGCTTAAGGAGGAGTATAGGCTCCTCAACAAGATCCTGCATGATACGAATGAGCTTCGTATGTTAACGGATCGTCCAAGAACAGGTTCGGGATTGATAAATAAGATGGAACCGTGACACAAACTTTAGATCTTAGAGCACCTTGGTAAAGACCTCGACACAAGAAGAATCAAAGCAAGCACCTTGGTATTGGGATGACGCCACAACGGTTGTGATTGAGCCGTTGATAAGTCGGGAAGGTCGCCACGGAATTGCTCCCGATAAGACCGAGTTCGTGATGAACTAAAGGAGAAGAAATTCTCACAAGTTAAATTTCAAAATCTGAGTTAAAAACCAATATCCTTCAAACATTACAATATTTATAGGAAAAACTAGAGCTAAATTTAGGTGGTCGGCCATTGAAGATGGGCGGCATTTGATGAATGGCCAAGATGGGTGGTCATGTTGATAATCCGTGCACCTCCATTTGGGAAAAACAGCCAAGACTTTATTGTTGGGTGGCAATGCATAAATGGTCCTTGGCTATTTTTAGAGAGTGGGCGGCAAGACTTGAAGGCATGTTGGTTAATGTGCTAGAGTTGTTTTTTTGGATTAATTGGGCTGCCCATGCATGGAGGGCTCTTCTTGGTCCGGGCTGCTCAAGGCCGGGCCTCATTGCTCGCGGGTTCTTCCATTCCGGGCTTCCAAGCAAAGGTGGTCACATGGAGGATCTTGGTGGCGCCTTGCTCAGCATAAGAGGTGGCCATGCAGCTCCGCACCACGTCTTGTAAGGCTCGGGCCTTGGATCTTGTAATTGGGCCCTCCGGAATGTGCAAGTCCTCGGCTCCCTCCTTGGCTCCATTGTCTTGTGCATCATCTTCCTCATGATTCGTGCTCATGCTCGTATCATCTCCTCCCCCTTCAAAAGGATTCGTCCTCGAATCTGGACCTACATCACAAGGGGATAAATCAGACACGTTGAAGGTAGCACTAACTTGGTACTCACCGGGTAAATCAATTTTGTATGCATTGTCATTGATCCTTTTTAACACTTGGAATGGGCCATCTCCTCTTGGCATCAACTTGCTGGCCCGTTTGGAAGGAAATCGGTCTTTCCTCAAATGAACCCAAACCCAATCTCCCGGTTGGAACACAACCTTCCTTCTTCCTTTGTTGGCTCGGGCGGCAGCTTGCTCGTTCTTCTTAGTGATTTGTTGCCGAGCCTCTTCATGGATTTTCCGAACCTGTTTGGCCTTCTTTTCCCCATCTAAGCTTGTAAGATCACTCAAAGGTAAAGGGATTAAATCCAAAGGGGTTAGTGGGTTAAATCCATAAGCAACCTCAAAGGGAGAAAAATTGGTGGATGAGTGAATGGTGCGATTATAGGCGAATTCCACAAAGGGCAAACACTCTTCCCATGATTTCAGATTCTTATTAATAACAACCCTCAAAAGTTGAGATAGGGACCTATTGACCACTTCGGTTTGGCCGTCGGTTTGGGGGTGGCATGAGGTCGAAAATAGTAGCTTTGTTCCCAATTTACCCCACAAGACTCTCCAAAAATGGCTCAAGAATTTCGCATCCCTATCACTCACTACGGTTTTGGGCAAGCCATGCAAACGTACTACTTCCCTAAAGAATAGGTCGGCAATATGGGTGGCATCATCGGTTTTGTGACAAGGGATAAAATGGGCCATCTTTGAGAACCTATCTACCACCACAAAAATGGAGTCCCTTCCTTTTTTGGTTCTAGGTAACCCTACCACAAAATCCATTGACACATCTGTCCAAGGTTCATTAGGCACGGGTAAGGGAGTGTATAGTCCATTGGTATTGACCCTAGATTTAGCCTTCTTGCAAGTGATACAATTAGCACAAATTTTCTCTACATGCTTCCTCATGTGAGGCCAAAAGAAATGTTCTCTAAGTATGTCTAGGGTTTTAGTTACTCCGAAATGCCCCATTAACCCGCCCCCGTGAGACTCAAGCACTAACAACTCACGCAAAGAACATTTTGGGATGCATAGTTTGTTCTCCCTAAACAAGTAACCATCATGCTTATAGAACTTATCTAATGCCCCTAATTCGCATGCATCAAATATGGCACCAAAATCATCATCTTTTGAATACATTTCCTTTATATGTTCAAATCCAAGTAATTTAGCATTAAGAGTTGAGATGAGAACATACCTCCGGGACAAGGCATCCGCCACCTTGTTGTCCTTGCCTTGTTTGTATTGCACGACATATGGAAACATTTCAATGAATTCGACCCATCGTGCATGCCTCCGGTTGAGCTTGTCTTGCCCCCTTAAGTGCTTCAACGACTCATGATCCGTGTGGATCACAAATTGCTTAGGCCATAGGTAATGTTGCCATGTCTTCAACGCACGAACCAAAGCATACAACTCCTTGTCATATGTTGAATAATTCAGGGCTGCCCCGTTCAACTTTTCACTGAAGTAAGCAATGGGCTTCTTCTCTTGCATTAAGACGGCACCTATACCTACTCCGGATGCGTCACACTCAATCTCAAATGTTTTAGCAAAGTCAGGCAAATTAAGTAATGGGGCAGAACACAATTTCTCCTTGATTGAATTGAAGGCATTCTCTTGATCATTACCCCATTTAAACCCTACCTCCTTCTTGATCACCTCGGTCAAGGGTGCGGCCAATGTGCTGAAATCTCGCACGAATCTCCTATAGAAACTTGCAAGTCCGAGAAAGCTCCTCACTTCGGTGATGCTTTTGGGTGTTGGCCACTCCCGAATGGCCTTAGTCTTCTCTTTATCAACCTCGATCCCTTGAGCTGAAACAACAAAACCAAGAAAGATAACTCTATCCAAGCAAAAGGTGCATTTCTTAACATTAGCATAGAGTTTTTCTTTTCTCAAAATTTCAAACACACTTTTCAAATGGTTAGTGTGTTCATCTAAGGTTCGACTATAGACAAGGATATCATCAAAATACACTACCACAAACTTTCCTAAGTAGGCTCTTAAAACATGATTCATTAACCTCATGAATGTGCTAGGTGCATTGCTAAGTCCAAAGGGCATGACTAACCATTCATATAAACCATACTTAGTTTTGAAAGCTGTTTTCCACTCATCCCCCTCCTTCATTCTAATTTGATGGTAACCACTTTTTAAATCAATCTTTGAAAAGTATGTGGAACCATGAAGCTCATCTAACATGTCATCAAGTCTAGGAATGGGATGGCGGTACTTAACTGTTATCTTGTTGATGGCACGACAATCAACGCACATACGCCAAGATCCGTCCTTCTTTGGCACTAGCAAGACCGGGACCGCGCAAGGGCTCATGCTCTCGCGGATGTGGCCCTTCTCCATCAACTCCTCAACCTGCCTTTGTAGTTCTTTGGTCTCCTCGGGGTTGGTTCTATAGGCTGGTCGGTTTGGGATTGGTGAGCCCGGCACAAAGTCGATTTGGTGCTCAATGCCTCGGATGGGTGGCAATCCGGCCGGAACTTCCTCGGGAAATACATCATTATACTCCTGCAAAACAGATTGAATAGCAAGAGGGGGTGGAGGAGTAGAATCTGGATTAGCAAGATAGGCCCCTTTGTAGACACATAGGATCATTGGTTGATTGTTCTCACAAGCCCTCCTAACTTCTTTTTGTTTGGCATACAAACTTACCCTCTTCTTTTCTTCCCTCTTTTTTTCTTCTCTCAATCTGCCCTTTCCTACTTCACTATTCCCGCCCTCTCTTCCTCTCTTTTCAACTCCTTCTTTTTCTTTCGGCTCACTCTTCCTTTCAACTTCTTCTTTTCTTTCTTTTCTTTCATTCTTTTTTTCACTCCCCTCCTTTACCTCACTAAGGGACTGCTGGATTCTGTTTTGATCCTCTAAGACTTGTTTTGGCGACATTGGAACGAGGGTGACATTTCTGCCATCCTTGGTGAAGGTGTAACGGTTTGTGCTCCCGTGATGCAAAGTACTACGATCATATTGCCAAGGACGCCCCAACAGAATGTGGCTTGCGTGCATGGGCACCACATCACATAGAATCTCATCTTGGTACCTGCCAATGGTAAATGGTACAAGGACTTGCTTGCTCACCCTTACTTTGCCGCTGTCGTTGAGCCATTGCAATTGATAGGGCCTCGGATGTTTCTTGGTGGGCAGCCCCAATTTCTCAACAAGTAAAAGGCTAGCTACATTGACGCAGCTCCCTCCATCTATGATCATGCTGCATACCTTCTCTTTCACAAGGCAACGGGTGTGAAAGATATTTTCCCGCTGCTCCACATATCCTTCCCCGTCCTCCACGGCGTGAGCATTAAGAGCTCTCATGACTACAAGTGCCTCTCCTTTGACAGCATACTCACAATCACTCGTGTCCTCCAAAGGTGGCACCTCCTCATCACTAGCCTCGGATTCATATTCTCCATTACCGAGCGCAATCATCACCCTCTTATTTGGGCAATCCGAAGCCTTGTGCCCAACTCCTAGGCAACGAAAACATTTGAAATCACGAGTTCTTTGAGTTGAGTTGGTGGGAGTTATACCTTTGTTGGTTGAGTTCTCCCGTGGTTTAGGCTGCTCTCCTCGGTTTGCATAAGTAGGCTTCTCCCCGGACTTGGCAGGTTGCTCCGCGGGTGGTTTTGGCCTAGACGAAGGCCCAGCAAAAGAAAAGTCAGGTTTGGCTGTCCTCCCCCTCCGAAGCTGCCTTTCCACCTTGATTGCCATATGCACCACCTCCTCAAGCTCAACATAATGCTGCAACTCTACCACATTTGCAATCTCACGGTTGAGCCCGCTTACAAACCGCGCCATGGTGGCCTCCCTTTCCTCCGTGATGTTGGCTCGGATCATTGCCATTTCCATTTCTTTGTAGTATTCTTCCACGCCCTTAGTCCCTTGCCTAAGCTGCTGCAGCTTGAGATGCATGTCACGGTAGTAATGGTTGGGCACAAATCTCTTCTTCATGGCAGCCTTCATCTCAGCCCATGTCTCAATTGGTGGCTCATAGTTCCTTCTTCTACCTATCAAAAGTTGATCCCACCATACTATAGCATAATCCGTGAATGAAATGGCAGCAAGCTTTACCTTCTTTTCCTCTGAGTAATTGTGGCATTCATACATCATCTCCACCTTCCTTTCCCATTCTAGGTAGGCGTCGGGGTCACTCTTGCCTTGGAATGGCGGAATGTTTAGCTTGATACTGCCCAAGTCTCGGTCTACCCTCTCCCGTGAACCATGGCTATGGCGCCTTCTCCTCTCTCTTGGATTGGCCCTTGATCGATAGCTTTGCTCACTATCTTCACTATTGTCACCATCATACTCCCTCCCGGTTGCATTTGGTGCATTTGAACTCCTCGGATTAGAATTTCTTGTAGGGACTTGCTCATGCCGCTCCCTCCTCATTTCCTCCATTTCGTCCCTTAAATCTTTAAAGGCCGAATCCCACTTTCGTGACATTTGTTGGATTGCCTCCAATAAAAGTTTATTGTTGTTGTTAACTCCGGAATCGTCTCCTTGTGACATCTTAAACCTGAAAAAGAAAACAAGCAAACAAACCCACACCAAGTGTTTAAATTTTCCCAAATCACTCACCAACCAAGTGTTTGCTCTCGGTGCTCTTGGCTTTTTGCACAATGTCCTCACTTCTTGCCTTTTTCCACTCCTTCTTGCTCCTACAAGTTCTGCAAAAACTCAAGCTCAAACAGAAAACAAAACAATGGCTTTCCCAAGACTTGCGCCTTTTTTCCCTACCTCAATACTTGCTTTGACCCGGGAAAATGGAAGGAAGGTTTAGGAAGAAGGAAATGACCGTTGCTCTTTAAAATGGTAAAGAGACAAACGAGAAACAGAATTAAATGGAAGGAGGAAAAAGTTATCAGATTTGGCACGGTAGAAAATTGGAGGGAAAAGGTGTTGGAAAGATAGTGGGAGACAAAGTAAGAAATGATGTTTTGGTTTTCTTCTTCTCTTTGCTCTTTCTCAATTCCGTCTTCTTTCTTTTTTTTTTTTTTTGTGACGGACAGCTTTTCTTTGTTTTTTTTTTTTTTGTTCTGCTCTCCTTTTTTTTTTTTTTTTTTTTTTTTTTGAAAACCGAAATGAGAAGAAGAAAGATATGAACTATGAAACTAAGATAAGTGAAAAACAAGGATAGATGAACCTGAATTGGATTCCAAAAGCTCTGATACCAAATGATACGAATGAGCTTCGTATGTTAACGGATCGTCCAAGAACAGGTTCGGGATTGATAAATAAGATGGAACCGTGACACAAACTTTAGATCTTAGAGCACCTTGGTAAAGACCTCGACACAAGAAGAATCAAAGCAAGCACCTTGGTATTGGGATGACGCCACAACGGTTGTGATTGAGCCGTTGATAAGTCGGGAAGGTCGCCACGGAATTGCTCCCGATAAGACCGAGTTCGTGATGAACTAAAGGAGAAGAAATTCTCACAAGTTAAATTTCAAAATCTGAGTTAAAAACCAATATCCTTCAAACATTACAATATTTATAGGAAAAACTAGAGCTAAATTTAGGTGGTCGGCCATTGAAGATGGGCGGCATTTGATGAATGGCCAAGATGGGTGGTCATGTTGATAATCCGTGCACCTCCATTTGGGAAAAACAGCCAAGACTTTATTGTTGGGTGGCAATGCATAAATGGTCCTTGGCTATTTTTAGAGAGTGGGCGGCAAGACTTGAAGGCATGTTGGTTAATGTGCTAGAGTTGTTTTTTTGGATTAATTGGGCTGCCCATGCATGGAGGGCTCTTCTTGGTCCGGGCTGCTCAAGGCCGGGCCTCATTGCTCGCGGGTTCTTCCATTCCGGGCTTCCAAGCAAAGGTGGTCACATGGAGGATCTTGGTGGCGCCTTGCTCAGCATAAGAGGTGGCCATGCAGCTCCGCACCACGTCTTGTAAGGCTCGGGCCTTGGATCTTGTAATTGGGCCCTCCGGAATGTGCAAGTCCTCGGCTCCCTCCTTGGCTCCATTGTCTTGTGCATCATCTTCCTCATGATTCGTGCTCATGCTCGTATCACTGCATTACAATCTCTACCCCGAGGGGTGGAGAACATTCTTGGGGCTAAGGAAGTCCAATTGGTCTACTCCTTCTTTCATGACGACGTGATAGATATTGGGAGATATATTTTCAGACAGTTGGTGGAATTCAGGACCAACACAATGCGTAGGGCGAATTTCCCCTACCCGGCAATGATCACCCAATTGTGCCTCAACATGGGAGTGGAGGAGAAATCTAATGATACATGGACTGAGGGATTGGGACCCATTTCTGGGGTCACAACAAGTAAGAGCAAAGCCCACTCCAAAGACCCAACCGCTGTGAGACCTCCACCAACAGTTAGAACCCACGTCCCTTCAGCTTCTCGGGTCAGTACAAGGACTTCAGGCCCCTCTGTGGCAGTGCCTGAAGAAGACTCCTTCAAGAAAAAAATGTGGAAGATGATGAAAAAGATCTTCTGTCGTCAGTCCGAGATCATGAAAACACAGAAGAAGATTCTGAGACGACAGAAATTCACCATGGATTATGTGGCTGCACAGACTGGGCGCCCATACATTTCTGAGGAGGAGGAGAGCGAGACAGAAGAGGAGGTGAGCGGGGACAGTGAAGAAGAGGACATCGAGGAAGAAAGTTTTTAGAAGAAGACGGGGATAGAGTCAGAAAAATCGAGTCATTAAGTCTAGGATTGTGTGTCTTCTTTTTCTTTTTATTATAGTCATGATGGTATGGTGCACCGGGTGCACATAGGTATTGTCACGACACCGGCAAAGGGTAGATGACCTAAGCCACATATTAGCCGGTGTCATTTCTTGTACTTCAAATCTTGACATGAAAAACCATGAATGCTATAAACTTTTGAAGTCCCAATCGATTCTAATTACAATTTGGATTCTATCTTGATGCATGTTGGAGTAGTTGCATGTTTCTAGCACTTGCATTCCTATATCACATTGCTATGTTCCATCAACGCATACCAAAATACTTTCTTTGTGATTGCGCTTATTCCTTGAATGCATAACCACATCTTCGGTGTGTATATTCGCGCAAGTTAGGGATGCAAAGTTTAAATCATGAAGTGCACCATTTGTTTTGAGGGCAAACTGAGAGAATTGGAATCAAGGCTCGCTTGGGTTAACATTGCTTAATATATTTCTAAGCTCGCTTGTTCCTTATAGTTCATGAATGGTTGTGCGTGTTTACATTGCTCATACTTGCTAAATGCACCGAGTACACATGGAAACTACGAAAATCAAGCATGGTTGATAATTAGACTTGCATGGGAAATAAACTGTCTTTTCTGTTGTTAGTATGATGCGTTGCTAGGGACTAGCAACCTTCAAGTTGGGGGGTGTGATGAACGCACTATATTGCATAATAACGTGGCTCAACATACTCATCTTGGCAACTATGCATAGGCAAATGTATTTATTTAATTAATATTGCACGCGTAGTTGTTTTTCTACCCTTTCAGGTTTGCGAGCGCTAAATGAATGCCCAAAAGGTTCTACCGTGACTTAGGGCCTCGGAACCATTGGTGATATTGATGAAGGACCAATTGAAGGCTCGGGAGGAGTAAAAGTGAGTCCGGATCAAAGAACCAAGGAAGAACTGATATTTGGAGTCAGAAGTCTCTCTATCGATAGAGGTTTATCCTTATCGATAGAGCCCTAGCAAGGAACCAGGAAAAAGAGCCCTCTATCGATAGAGGTCTCTTCCTATCGATAGAAGGCTTAATCAAAGAAGATCAGAAGACTTCCCTATCGATAGAGGATCACTCCTATCGATAGAAGGCTCAACCACAGAAGATCAGAAAACTTCTCTATCGATAGAGAGATCCTCCTATCGATAGAAGTCTCAATCAACTCATACCAGAGGACTTCTCTATCGATAGAGATATCGTCCTATCGATAGAGACCCAGTTACGACCGATTCTGTGAGGACGATTTTGCCTCGAACTCTGGACCAAATTAGGGAATAAGAAGCTTCTTTTATTACCATTTTAAAGGGTAGTTTGGTACTTTCACAAAGGAATTGGAAGGATATTTTTACTTGTAAAGGGGGTAGCCTCTCTCTCATATCATAACATAATGTATTCAGTTTTTATATACTATTGTTGAGAGCTTTCTTCTTCCATTGTTATTACTTTAATATACTGTTCTTCATTATTCTTCATTTGTTCTTCAAGTTTTGAAGTAATTTCTTAATCTCTTAAGTGTTCTTCCCCTTTGAATCTTTGAATTCTCTTGGAAGCACTTAAGTGTTAACAAGTTTTCTTTACATTTCTTCCTTAAGTATTGTTCTTCTTACTATAAAATTTGATTCTATTAGAGTTTTGCTTATTTCCTGCTTATTGTCTTTAGATAATCTTGTTCCATTATGTTTTCTTTCATTTCTATATTGTTCATGTCAAAGTATGAGTAGTTAATTTAGTGTGAGTTAAGTCTAAATGTGAAGTTCAATTCAAAACCATGTTGGTCTCTATCTTCTCCAAATTTGTTAATGCCATTGATGGATCTTTCTAAGCTTTTTCTTATGAAATAAAAATGAAGAGTTAAGTCCTTGCTTAGATATAGCCATCCTTAGAGTTGGTATATCTAATACTTGGATCGATGTCCTTCATCTTTTAATCCTATTTCCTTAAAACTTGAAAGATCCGTCAAAACCATTTTAAGAATTTAAATCCTGATTTTCATCGAAGAATTTTCCGATCTAAAACCCGGGACCGGGGGTTAGATTGAGTTATAAGGAGAAGAGATAGACCAACGAAAGATTTGAATGAACCAAACTTTAGGACTTAACCCCACTCCTTAATCTAGTTTTAATCCTCCTTCTAGTTGATATAATTGCTTAACCGCACCAAACAAAACTTTGAGGTTGACGTCCGAAACGTCGAAAACACCAATTTGCGTATTTTTTAAATCCAACGTTCTTTTTCCCTGTGGATCGATACTCCGGACTATCCCTATACTCATTTTTTTACATATTTTGAGGAAAGTCCAGTTTTATGAAATTAACCACTGACCCTAGGCCGGCACCCCTAACGACAAACTCTTTTGCCGGCCGGTCAGAGAACGAGCGAGAGAGAGAGAGGCGGGAGACGCAGAGAGAGTGAAAAGGAGAGAGATGGAGAGTGTATTAATTTTAAATTTAATATTCTGAGTGAGAGAGAGAGTGGAGAGAAAGAGAGAGAAAGGGGGAGAGAGAGAGTGGAGAGAGAAAGAGAGAGAAAGGGGAGAGAGAGATTATGTTTTAATATTTATTTTTTCAAAGAAAATATTAAACATATATTAGATATTAGATATTGTAAATTACTTATCAATATTGTATTTAGTGTAATGGCTAGAAAGGGTGTGTGTAAGGTATTGGTGAGGTGAATGTCCAAGGTTCAAAACATGAGAAGTGAAGATAATATATTTTATTGCAAATTTATTTTGAATTCGAAATCAAATTTAGCGACGGAAAAATTCATCTCCAAATTTAGTTACTAACAACGAAACAAATTCCCCACAAAATAATTGCGACAAAATATTTCGTTGCTAAAAATTGATATTAGCGATGAAACAAATTCATTGCCGAATATTTATATTTATTGACAAAGTATTTCGTCGCCAATAGAACATATTAATTGATGAATTTTATTTTTCATTGCAGGTTCTTTAGCATGAAACTATGAGCGACAAAAATTTTCGTCGCCTAATACATTGGCGACGAAAAATGCAGTTCTTGAGACTGAATTGTTTTGTCATATCATAGGCCAATTTTGTTGCAGTGTATTATTACTCTAACCTATAATTTGGCACTCCCCTTCTCGTTTTTTATTTTCAGTAAATTCTTGATCATCTCACTCTCGTGATGGCTCTCCCCTAATAGGTAATTTTTTCTTCTCTGTCTCTCTCTCTCTCTCTCTCTCTCTCAATTTCTCTCTCTTAATTTCCTCCCAATCTCTTCTCTTTTGATTTCTCTATCTCTTTTCCCTCTCTCTCGGTTCTCTCTTTCTCCTTTCTCTCTCCCTCTAGATTTCTCTCTCTTCTCTCTCCTAATCTTTTTCTCATCTCTCTCTCTCAAACTCTTTTCTCCCTCGACATCTCTTTCTCTCTCTGCTTTTGTCACTTTAGTGTTTCTCTCTTCCCTTCCTCTTTTCCTTTTTTTATTTATTTATTTGGACCTATTATTGATTGTATTTTACATTTTTAGATTTGTGGGGTTGAATTGGTGTGCAACTCAATCGACTCATTGTGTGTGCGTAGTCAGTGTCTTTTGCCAAAAGAAATGTAGCATTTCAGAACCTTTTCCTTTGTATAGAAACTTATTATGGTTCAAACTGAATGTATGCCCGTTGTGCAAATATATTATAGAATGCTTGATTCTAACATTTTGGAACCTAATCCTTGCATATAGAAAACTTAATTTTGAACAGGTTAAATATGTGCTTCATTTATTGTACATATGGAAACCGTTTTCCCTGCGTACAGATAAATTATATGTCTTGTTGTGTAGGTATGGTGGAGAATTCTTGTTGATATGTAGAATCTAGGAACCGAAACCCTAAGTATATCGTAATAGAGGATGCTTGATTATGCGTAAAACTTTGGAGGTTATGTCAATATTTAGAAATTGATTGACTACTTAGATGAGTGTTGATTGTTGAGACTTATTTGTGATTTAGCACCCACGGATAAAGTATATGATTTAGATTTTAGTGTTGAAAGTCATATTAGAAATGCATGGTTGTTGGATGTATCGCATGACGCATTCAAGATGATCTTATCATCTAAGCATGAAAATTGAATTTAATGAAATAGCCGTGTTAAAGGATCTTTGCGCTGCAATGGGTTTTGACTTTTGAAGGTAATGATGTATGAACTTTCATGAGGAGCCATCTTGCAAGCAATTAATGTGTAGCGGCAGACCAAGAAGATATTGAAGACAATGGATAGCCAACAAGATGGGGATAAGGTGGGTTTTCCTACATATCAGCTAGAATGAGAAGCCAACCACGGGTGGGAGGCAATCAAGACATCCATAACACCAAATACAATAACTTGGAATCATTTTAACGAGCTCTTTTTGTTACCCATGTGGCAACCCAAGAGGGGGATGAATTGAGTTTCAATAATAATTACTACTAAAAATTATTTAGAACTAATTAATGATTGAATTTAAACAGATATATTGTCAAGCACACAATATAACAATCAAAGCATAAATAAGAATAAAAAAGAAAATATGCAAACGATGTATAGTGATTCGGTCTGAGCATGTCCACTGTCCAGCCCAGTCCACTCCCTAAGAGTCACTTTGATCTACTAGAACTCGAACGACTTTGGGTGTCGCACAAATTCTTACAACCTTTCTTTCCGGTTAGCTTTCCCAAGGAGCTAAGCGAACCGCCGAATCTTTACTCTCAGATTCGATTCTTCAAGGTTTGTACTCCGCAAACCTCACACACAAATCAGTGATGCAAGTTGAATGATGAAGACTACACAAAAGTCCTCACCAATTTGGTACAGAGAAGGATGAACAATATGAATGAAATACACTGAGTTATTTTACTCCTTCTCTCTCAATATCTCACTCAGAAATTAACCACAAAGTAGAGCCACGTGAGAATGGTGTCTTCAATTACAGAGAGTAGCTTGTGATTGCTAGAAGGCGATGTATTTCGAGAGAGAGCTCTGTAATTGGCAGCATAAGAGTATTATAAACCCTAACCCACGAAATCCGAATCTTCAAGGAGCCTCGGTCACTTCCCAAATTGATTGCTTCAATCTTTCCACCTTTCAAATACTCTGAATCGACCTTTTGAATCACTAAAGGAAAGATTTGATCAATCAAATCCTTGCAAAAATTGAATCAGCAGATTTTCGCACAAAACAGCGACCGGTCGACCGCACGATGGTCCCGGTCGACCGCCTGGTTTGGTCAACTGCAGAGGAGGTCCAGTCGACCGCAATCCCCGGTTGACCACAGAAGGTGGCCGGTTAACCGCACCCTGTTGCATTTGAATCCTGTGTCTATGCTCAAGCCAAATCATCATCAAACACCTCATACAACTTTCTTATCACATAATATACTTGCAATTTTATCAAAAATATCATTCAATGACTATTTCATGATCATGGTACGTTAGACTAAGATCTAGATCCGCACATACGAGTATCAACTTTCCATTCAACTCTTGGTTCATATTAAGTTGTCATCTTTAATCTTGGCATCATCAAAATAATAAATGGTTAAATCATGTGAAGGCATTACTTCTAACAATCTCTCCCTTTTTTATGATGACACTTGTATGCATGGATTAAAGATGATAAATTTCAAGATTGCTATTTATGGAATTATGCTCCCCCTCAATATGTGCATCATTTACCAAATGATCATGGTCAAGTAATGCAATGAGATAGTATATCTACGTCATGAGTGAGAGCAGGAGTTATCTCGATGATGCTCTTAGTTCAAGAATGATGAGGTGATGCACAGTCAGTGATTTATATTCCAACGTAGCTCATGTACATGTTAATTGTTTCTAAACTATGCACAACATGTCACAGGGCCAAGAAAGCAAGGTAACAAGTATACACGGTGCAAATCAAATTATCCCATATCACGCAGACAATGCAGTAAATATTATCATGAAGACATTTTTCCACAACTCATACAGGACCAAGGCATTTCATAGATATAGTAAAGTGCACCAACTACGATAAGCATAAGGATATCAAAGAAAACATAATAACATCACAACGAGAATGATAACAGTAAGTACACTCCCATTAGTAGCAACTTAACGCTCCCAAAAACATAAGATCCATCTAAAGACTATCTAACTTCTAGAGACATGCATATATCTCTCCCCCTGTGGCATCATCAAAAAGCAGAGAAAACATCACTGAGTAGGAGGATCCGATGGCGGGAACTGACTGCGGTAGAGGTCATGAAGATGAGCCACATCGGTCTGCAAGGTGTCTAGCCTTGTATGGATGCCGATGAACTGGTTGGTCACTTGCTGAGCGAGATCGGTGTGGTGTTGGGTGATGGAGAAGAGCTGGTCGGAGATGGTGGATTGTTGGACACTGAGTTGGTCAAAACGGGTCATGAGGTTGGTCCAGAACGGTGGGGGCTGCTGGTAATAGGAAAGTAGCTCAGTGTAGTATGGTGGAGGCTGTTGGTAGTAGGAGGGGGGCACAGTATAGTATAGTGGAGGCTGCTGGTGGTAGGGTAGTGGCTCAGGGTAGTGTGGTGGTGGTGGAGGTGGGTCAGTCGCTGCCTCAGGGACACTAGTCTCCTCCTCACTAGCCTCATCATCTTCGGTATCCTCATCAGCCTCTTCTTCTTCCTCAGAATCATGGACAGATCGGGCAACACGTTTGGACCCTCGAGTGACGACGAAGGAGGTAAAGGGGCCGGCAATGCGGTTGCCATCATCAGGAAGAGCAATGTCAAAGTGTTCAAAGATTTTGGTAAGTAGAGCACCAAAAGGAAGACTTTTGTTGCGAGAGGTGAATAGCATAGACCATTAAAAGAAGGATGATATGTGGCAGATTTAATTCAGTGGAAGTTTGTAGGCAGTATAGAATGAAGCATTGCATGGGGGAGACGGCTTCGAAGTGGCCTTTCTTAGGAATGACATTGGCATTGAGGAATTGATGAAAAAGGCACAACTCGGGTTTAAGATCAGTGCGTTGGACACCACCGGTGGTGGATCGGCGCCAGGAAATGTTCAGCATTATGACAGAGGTGGGGGTGTGGTCATTAATCTTAGAATCGATGGTGAAGTGTAACATGTGACCGACATTGGGAACATCAAGAATATGAGCCAAGGTGTCAATATCAAGTTCAATGGTGACGTCATTCACCAAGGATTCGAGGTGAACGCATTTAGAGAATGTGTCAACGGACTCGACGAGATAGGTAACTTTCAGATTGCAATAAAAATGACGCACAAGAGTAGGGTAACAACGGTCAGGAAGGGGAATGAGGTTTTGCCAACCCATGCGTGCCAATGGGGTGAGGATGCCTTCGACAAGTTCAGGGGTTTGTTGGACATGTCTGCCCGTGGTGATGGACCGTGTGACGAAGTTGTTCCAAGTTTGAGAGACAGAGCGGGTGTGAAAACGGGTCATATCAAATGCATGGGCTATAGATTGGCGTGATGAACTTGGAGTTTGGCGGGATGGTTGTGGAGTTTGGCGAGACAAACTAGAACTAGGTGCAGCGTGCTTAGATCGAGCCATGATGATGTGTATGTGAAGGGGGGAGGATGAATTTTGGCAAAAATCAGAGGCGAATGATGGATTCTAGGGTTTGAAATTGAATTTTGGGCATTAATGAATGAAAATGATTGGAATAATGAGGATGAAAGGATTAAACGAGAGAGAGGAGGAGAAATTACTTGATGGAGAAAACAGGGGCTATGGTCGACCTCTCTGATGTGGGGAGGAAATGAACCGAACGGAGATTATATAAGAATTTTTTAAAAGATCGAGTCCGGTCGACTGCCCGATGCAGCCCGGTCGACCACCCGTTCGGTTGACCGCAAGGAAGTTCCGGTCGATCGGAGGCAGTTTTGCAGAGCAGAGGCAGTGATGGTGTACCTATCTAGGGTGAGTGCTTAAGGAGATATTTAAGGAGAAATGTGAGAGTATTTATCATATACATTATGATATAATATACTCCATTTCGATGTGCGCATTAAGAGCAATAAATCCTATAGAGTCGTTAAGAAAATTTTTATAGATTATCAACCATTCCAAGTTCTCGATAAATAATGTTGAATTGATCCTCGTTCAGGGGTTTTGTAAATATATCCGCCAATTGCTTGTTGGTGTTTATAAAGTCAAGAACAACATCTCCCTTTTGAACGTGATCTCTAATAAAGTGATGTCGAATTTCAATGTGTTTGGTTCTGGAATATTGAATAGGATTCTTAGTAAGATTTATTGCACTCGTATTGTCACATCGAATTGGAATATGGTCATAATATAATTTGAAATCCTCCAATTGCTGTTTGATCCAAAGTAATTGTGCACAACAGTTTCCAGCTGCTATATATTCTGCTTCAGCAGTGGATAAGGCAACTGAGTTCTATTTCTTGCTAGACCATGATACTAATGCACATCCTAGGAATTGACATGTGCCACTCGTGCTTTTTCGATCAGTTTTACTACCTGCATAGTCAGCATCAGAGTAACCGATAAGATCAAGAGACGTGTTTTTAGGATAAAATAGCCCTAGTTTTGGAGTTCTAGCGAGATATCTGAGAATACACTTAACAGCTCCTAGGTGTGACTCCTTAGGGTTAGATTGAAACCGTGCACATAGACAGACGCTAAACATTATATCAGGTCTACTAGCAGTGAGATAAAGTAACGATCCTATCATACCGCAATTTAACTTTGTATCTACTGTTTTACCATTCTGATCTTTATCAAGCTTGGTTGCAGGGCTCATGGGAGTCTTCATTGTTTTGTAGTCCTCAATCTTGAATCGCTTTAGCAATTTCTTTACGTACTTGGCTTGATTTATGAAGATACCTTCCTTTGATTGTTTGATTTGAAGGCCAAGGAAGAAATTAAGCTCACCCATCATGCTCATTTCGAACTCCCCCTGCATTCTTTCAGAAAAGTCCTTGCAAAGAGATTCATTAGTAGCACTAATATAATGTCATCAACATATATTTGCACGATAAGCATGTCATGGTTTTTAGTTTTGATAAAAAGTGTCATGTCGATCACTCCTCTAGAGAAATCATTTTCTATGAGAAAGCTACTTAGCCTATCATACCACGCACGTGGAGCTTGTTTTAATCCATATAGAGCTTTTGTAAGTTTGTAAACATGATCCGGAAATGCATGATTTTCAAAACCTGGAGGCTGTCTAACATACACTTCCTCTTGAATAAAGTCATTTAAAAAGGCACTTTTAACATCCATTTGAAACAATTTAAAACCTTTAAAACATGAGAATGCTAACAACATGCGAATAGTTTCTAATCTAGCTATGGGAGCAAACGTTTCATCAAAGTTGATGCCTTCTTCTTGATTGTAGCCTTGTGCAACTAACCTGGCTTTATTTCTAATAATGGTGCCGGATTCATCCAATTTATTTCTAAAGACCCATTTAGTGCCTATTATAGTGTGATCTATTGGTTTTGGGACTAAGGTCCAAACTTTATTTCTTTCAAACTGATTTAATTCATCTTGCATAGCCAAGATCCAACTTTCGTCATTTTCTACTTCCAAAAATGTTTTAGGTTCTAATTGGGATAGAAATGCCAAATTTTCACAGATATTTCTGAGAGAAGAGTAAGTGATTATACCTTTCGATGGATCACCTATTATTTGTTCCGTTGGGTGATATTGGATGTATTTCCATTCTTTTGGAAGATCATCATTATTGTCTCCTTGTTCTTGATTTTCCTCATTCTGTAAAGTGGAGTTGGAGGGGTCTTCTTTTGAGACATTTTTGTCGCATACTTGGCCTTGTTGAATAGAATCTGTATCATCATTAATGCTAACCATTTCCTTTGAACTGTTAATTCTACTATCATCAAACGTAACATGATCTAATTCTTCAATAAGTAAGGTGCGTTTATTGAAGACCCGAAAGTTTTACTATTTGTTGAATAGCCAAGGAAAATAGCATCATCAGATTTTGAATCAAATTTACCTAAGTTATCTTTTTCATTATTTAAGACAAAACATCTGCATCCGAAAACATGGAAGAAGCTGACGTTCGGTTTTCTACCTTTCCAAAACTCATATGGAGTTTTCTTCAAAATGGGTCTAATCATGGCGCAATTTACAATAAAAACAAGCTGTGTTCACAGTTTCAATCCAAAAGTATTTAGGAAGAGCATTTTCACATAACATGGTCCTAGTCATTTCTTCTAGAGTCCTATTTTTCCTCTCAACGACACCGTTTTGTTGAGGAGTTCTAGGAGCAGAGAAGTTATGGCCAATACCATGACATCGCAGAAATTTTCAAAAGAAGTGTTTTCAAGTTCACGTCCATGATTAGTCCTAATATCAACTTTCCATTCAACTCTTGGTTCATAGTAAGTTGTCATCTTTAATCTCGGCATCATCAAAATAATAAATGGTTAAATCATGTGAAGGCATTACTTCTAACACTTTTTTTAGTAGTATTTTCCCCCGCCTGTCAAGGATGCTATGATCCAAGAGTTCTTGGGGTTAAAGCAGAGGACAATGACATTCACCTAGTACATGGCTCATTTTGAGGAGTTACCTGCTGTGCCACGGAGATCATTCCTACCAAATCGGTGAAAGGAGGTTTGAGTGGGGTTTGGAAACCGTACTTCGGTGAAAGTTAGTAGGACTACAACTATCAACATTTTATTAGGTGGTGAGTAAGATTTCGATTAATGAGAGGGAATTAGGAATGGCAACAGGGCGGTTCGGGACGGTTATCCGGATAACCGCCTCGATACCCGAATGGAGGAAGATGGGGTGCTCCATAACCGATCCAAACGGGGTTCGGGTATTCTCCGAACCGAACGGGTACCCGATATATATATATATATATATATATATATATATATATATAAGACGGGTACCCGAACGGTTACGGTTCGGGAAAAATTAAGCGGTTCGGTTCGGATAACCATCGGTTCGGTCCAAATTACCATCCCTAGAGGGAATTGATGGACTCTAGATGGCTCTAGAAGGAGAAGAAAATTGTGGCAAGAGGGCACATTTGAAACACTAACAAGGGCCAAAATAAGTAGAAGCCTTATCACAACAAGGGCTAGAGTTAGCAATGGACAACCCCAGAAATTTGAATTTGCTTTGGGTGTGGCAAGTGGGCCATAG
This sequence comes from Arctostaphylos glauca, assembly GCA_019985065.2. Classification (NCBI taxonomy): domain Eukaryota; kingdom Viridiplantae; phylum Streptophyta; class Magnoliopsida; order Ericales; family Ericaceae; genus Arctostaphylos; species Arctostaphylos glauca. Next base: position 11,451,205 of record JAHSPW020000012.1, on the reverse strand, counting down.
TAAGTTAAATTGCCTACGACCATGTAGGGTAGTTATTAGAGACTAGCGGGAAATTTTTGACTGGGCCAAAGAGGTTGTGAGAAGCAACAAGCCTTACAAGGACAAAATCGGAGAACTGTAAGGCAAATAAGTGGCCAGTAGTTAGAGGCGGAATGTTTTCATTGCATGGGGAAGAAGACCGAGACCTGGCAATTATTTAAGGTAACCTAGTACTGTTTCATTTTTTGGCACTGTGTTGTCTGGAATCCAATTTAGACTTCTCGGGTTGATGTATTGAATCTTCCCGAAGATCCTGCAAAACACTCAACACTAAATTAGTGCCGACCGAGGGTTGGATATAAATGTTTTAAATAAAATTACTTTGATCAAGTTTTTAGTGTCAAGTTCAAATTACATAAGGTGAGTTAGTGTTTATGTTTTGTAGTTCTATGAAAATTTTACTTGAAGACTACTTTTTTTATGAATTTGTACAAAAGAAAAAAAGAGATCTGTTTTTTTAACAAAATAAATAAAATTACTTTGATCAAGTTTTTAGTGTCAAGTTCAAATTAAATAAGGTGAATTAATGTTTATGTTTTGTAGTTCTATGAAAATTTTACTTGAAGGCTACTTATGAATTTGTACAAAAAAAGAGCTCTGTTTTTTTAACTCACCAATTATCTCGGGTTAGATTTTTTAAGTGCACATAAAAAAAGAAATAAATTCTCAATATTCTTTTCCCTTTTATGTTGTTAAATTAATCAAAGATACACATAGTTTTAGACCGAATCTAACTCCCCCCATCATCCCATTAATAACATGGTTCTGTTAACATGTGCTATCGGGACATTTATTAAGGAACAACTAATGATTGAATTTGAACTTTTGAGTTCGAATTAATTGCATCCTAATTAATAACTATCTAATTTTGAGCGTAAAATTAATGATACTTTAATGGTCTACAATGGTCATTAGTTGAAAACATGAATAAATATCTAAATAACAACAACAATAATATTTATAATTCAAATTTTTTATTGGTATTTCTTAAGAAAAATATATTTTGAGTGAATATTTTTTTTGTACTTATCATGAAAAAATTGAGCAAGGGTAATGTTGATAATACCATCGTAGTTATTGGTATAATAAATATAAGTAGTTAAGAAATATCACTCATTTAATAGGCATCATAAATTAAGTTGTTGAATTAATAATTTTTAATAATTAATAATATCATTTATTATACCTTTAACATGTGCCAGGAACACCACTTACATTTGCCTTGAATAAACTACTATGTGTCATCTGTAATTATGATTGTCATAATGGTAATGTTTTATTATAAGCTTAGGTCAAACGATGTGCATTTGGAAAACGGGAAGAGACCTAATTAATTACATCATGGGAAGTGCTTTTGAGCCTACCCATGAAAGTTGAGCCTCATCAAATCAACATTCTCCAATCGAATGGTGCTTTCAGAAATCATGAAATGCTACTATGAAGTCAACTATGGAAGGCCAAGATCCACTTAGGGCTCAGTATTTGTTGACTTCAATACCTATTTAACCTAAATCGTGGGTTTGCTAAAAATCAACCTAATTATGACATTATTCAATCAGCTTACACCTAAATTACCACTAGTAAACGCACAAGTGGCTGCTTACTCAACATAGGACGTGCTTTTTTGCCCCCCGGCCCCAACAATATTTGTAGTGTTGGTTACACTTTGTTCTCTCCGATTATTATCCTTTTGAATGTTCTTGTATTATAAGTTACTCTTTTCAACTATGAAAATGTGGCATAATTAGCTCTTCCGTTAGTTTTCGTCCAACATTTAACTGTAAAAAATATATGATTGTCATGTGAGTAAGTTAAACTTTCGAATACTCTTAAAAATATACCAGTAAGACTAGAATATATTTAAGGGAAATTGAAATGCTCCCTACAATTGATTGTCATGTGTATGTCTTTTTGTCCAAACATGAGTTCAATTTCTTTACATGAAGTGATCCCCCACACTTGCAAAAGATGAGTAAAACATGGAAGTAATATCAACAAGAAGATGAAGACATTGGATGTAAAGATTAATGGGTTGAAGAAAATCAATCAGGTGCTCCAAGGAAGGGTTGAGAATCAAAAGAGTTTCATCCAATTACCCAATACGAAACTGCATATTTGTGAAGGCAAAGAAAATAACCTTAAATTTTGTTGGTTGTGATACTAGTAGTAGCCAGTAGGTGTTTGTGTGTAGGTTAAATACATTATGTATTTGCCATGAAATGTCCAGTGATTAAATGTGGTCATCGTACTCTATTGCAATATAATGGATGGTTATTCCCAAGTTTTGTGAAGAAATTATCGCCAAAAATCTTACTTCTAATATGTGTATGCATCACTTAGGCGTATCCGAATCTCACCAGTACATTTCTAAGAGTATTCAACCGTTCAACCTACTCGTGACGATCATATGTCTTTTATCGTTAAATGTTGGATGAAAAATTAACGGGAGGGTCATTATGTCACATTTTCATAGTTGAAGTAGGTAACTTGTCGCCCAAAAACGTTCAAGGATAAGGTGAAAAAAGATAATAGTTGGATAGGGTCAAATGCAATGAACCCATATTTGCATTTTCCAACATTAAGCTCCATTTTGTAGTATATAACTCTAAGAAACTAAATGTTCGATCGTAGCAGAAGGTGTCACCTTAGTCACATAATTCTTCAGTAAGTCTTTTCAGTTCTCATTCTTAATCCCGACTCTCTGCTTACGCTCTTAATTCTTACTCTCACTTGGGACCGCGGACATAGGTTTTAGATGGCTTGGGCCATGGTCTCGACCCATTTTTCTTACTAGGAATAGTGTTATTAGATGTAGTTTGTATATATTTAATATTTATATGTCGTGGACAACTTATTCTTACTCAATCAGTGCTTTGATCTATTAGTTTCGAGTAATTATTCGATGCTGCTGGAGCACCACCTGGCAGTGCCACGTGATGCTTAGCAAATTTCATTTTGTCGTTAATTTTTTACAAACATCGTTAGTTTTGATATGTAAAAGACGAAAATACTCTTCATAAGTGCTTTGATATATATATATATATATATATATATATATATATATATATATAGGGGCGGACCCAGGATTTGAGCCTGGGGGTGTCACCATCAAAATAAATGAACAACTAAAAATTAAATTTGTATTCAATAACAAAAAAATATAGGTATTCAAAATTTAATGAACTAAATTGGGGAGAGTTTGACTGAACAAAAGAGTATGGGGGTGTCACAGTGTTACACGATAAACTTAATTTACTCTTAAAATCTTAAAAAAAAAAAAAAATTTGGTTGAAGTGGAGCATGGGGGGGTGGCACGTGACCCCTCCCCCCCTTGGTAGGTCCGCCCCTATATATATATATATATATATATATATATATATATATAAGGGGTGTGTTCGGTTGAATGTTTCTGAAACAATTTTTGAGAAAAAAATTCTGAGATGTAGTTTGGTGAAAATGTTTTAGAAAAATTTTGAGAGTTATTTTTTTGGCGTTTTCGAGGTGCTCTCTCTCTCTCTCTCTCTCTCTCTTTTTATAGAGAGATGAAGTTGTTTGGGAATTTAAGTTCCCAAAAAAAATTTTAAAAAATTTTCGAAATTTTTTGGAAAACTTGTAACCGAAGACAACCGTCTATTTATGTATGTGTATAAAAATATATATTACATAACTATATTTACATATGATATGTGTGTGTATTATATAGCTATATTTATTATTTTTATTTTTATTTATTTTTTGATCAAGTTTGTACATATAAATATATCTGAAACAACTTCTCTCCTCCATAACAGTGAGACGTTCACAGAATATTTAAAGCAAACTGATAACTTCACAAATCATGAATCTTCATGATTTGAAAGAGTGACCTATTGAAAACATACTCCGTGGATGAAAAACTCATATGAAAAACGAATTAGAAAGCCTGTTATGCATCGCACACAGCAGGGTGTGTTGCGCACTGTTTTGGTGCATAATTACCCCTGATGATTATGAGAGGAGAGGGTAATAAATTTGCAGGTATTTTTATAGACTTTGGAGGGTTATTTTTGAAATTTAAAAAATTACCCCCCCCCCCCCCCCCCGATGATTTTAGCAAATTCAATTCATTAATTCATTGATAGAAGTTATTGCGAGAGGGGTAACGGTCTAATATTTTTTAAGCAAAAAAGGTCATTGCATTTTTCAAAATCTCGAGAGAGTTTCTTGTATTTGTAAGTAACTTCAGAGAAGGTCAATGCATTTTACCCTAAAAAAGAAGATACGATATGCGCCAAACACCTCACTACACGCTAGTTGTTTCACTGGACTCTAGTAATAAGTTCGTTATACTTTAAAAAAGAACTGCTTGTACAATTAAATTTCTTTATGTTTTTAATTCTATGTTGTATATCATATATCAAATCATATAGTTTACATGTTAAGTCTTCTCTATTTTACAAAATAAATTAGAAAAGATAACAAGAATCGACCATCACATAAAAATGTCCTTCAAGCTTTCTCACTTTAAATTCTCTCTTAACAAAATTTTCACATTTAATTTTTAAAATTAAAACGCAATAATTTTTTTTTCTGTATTCATGTACGTAAAACAAATATCACGCTTGTTGAAATACTAATTCTTTCCCTAACGCTATGATTGTTATATCTTTGTTAATAAACATCATTTTTCTACTTATAAAAGCAATTTGGTGTGTCTCTAAAAAACAAAATCATGGTATCAGTTTTCCAATCAAGTACGTATGGCTATTTAAGTAGTACGTACCTCTATATATCAAGCTATATACGATAGGAAGTGAAAGACACATTGCTAAAATTTGAATGCATAATAAATAAGACATTAAATGTAAATACTCCTTTAGGATATAACTGTTTCTACCTCAGAAAAGGTGGTCATAAATTCACAAATTAAGCTCTATGTCACAAGGAATTGTGAAAGATAAAAGGGTAGCAACTAGAAACTAATTGAAGATGTTGCTAAAAAAAATTAAAGAAAGGTGCAAGTACCATAAATTAAAAACAGTACCACTGGTTAATTTCTTGAACGTTCTCATAAACACAAGTGAATTACTTTTGGGTTCTGTTGGAACTTATGGCTCATATGGGCGGGCCAGAAGCTGAGTGTAGTGGAGCGGAGCAAGGGCCGAAGGCCCAATGGTTTGGGGGGTGCGGGGGACTCCCCGCGGTATGGTACAACCAAATTGTACTAAAGTTAGACTGTACGACCTAATTAGATTGGTATTCTAATTAGAGTTGTATTCTAATTAGGATTCGTTTACCTAATTAGAATCAGACTAGGATTGGAATAGAGTATATTTATAAATACTCTTTATTGTATAATCCTAGGGATTAAGATCAATAACAAAATCTCGCTTCGCTCCCGTGGACGTATCCGGTTTTGGGAAACCACGTAAATCTTGTATTGATTTCTTTACAGTTTCGTATTCGACATTGTGTGTGTGTGATTGAGTGATTGCGCTAACAAGTGGTATCAGAGCTCAGGTTAATTCAATCACACGAAGAACAATGGTGGGGAATACGTCTGTGTCGAAGTTCGATGTGATAAAGTTCGATGGAACTAGAAACTTCGGACTGTGGCAACAAAGGGTAAAGGATCTGTTGGTGCAGCAAGGTTTGTCGAAGGTGCTGGGCGGGAAGTCCAAGAAACCAGAGCAGATGACCAACGATGATTGGGAAGATCTGCAAGCGAAGGCAGTGAGTACGATTCGTCTGTGTCTCGCGGATGAAGTTATGTACCACGTGATCGGGGATGATTTGCCGGCTGGGGTTTGGGCAAAATTGGAGAGCAGGTATATGTCGAAATCTTTGACTAATAAATTGTTTCTCAAGCAAAAGTTATTTGGGCTGAAGATGGTTGAGGGTTCTGACCTAATTCAGCATATCAATACGTTCAATCAGATTGTTAGTGATTTGTTATGTATTGAGGTGAAAGTCGAAGAGGAGGATCAGGCTTTAATGTTGCTGGCCTCTTTACCGGGTTCCATGGATAATCTCGTTACTACCCTACTTTGGGGGAAAGAAACCCCAGAACTAGAGGAAGTTACTGCAGCCCTTCTAGCGAATAATCAACGAGGTTACAAACTGAATTAATTCAGGGTGAGGGACTTGTGGTCAAGTACGAGGACCGGGGCAGGAAGATGGACAGAGGAAAATCTGTTGAGCGTGGAAAATCAACAGGAAAGGACCGTTCTGAATTGAAGTGTTTTAGGTGCCATGAAACGGGTCACTTTAAGAAGAACTGTCCGAATAAGGGAAAAGGAGATAGCTGGAAGAAGAAACAAGGAAAGGCAGGAAAGAGTAAAGCGGGACCATCAAATACTGCAAACGTGGCGGAGCAGTACGATTCAGAGGATGGTGATTTGCTTTCGGTCTCTACTAATCAAGATCATCTGGTAGATTCATGGATTCTGGATTAGGCAAAGACAGTTTTATCTCGGCTAAGCACATTCTGTGATAGGTGAAGTAAATTTTAGTTAGGCAATGACTGTTTGATCTAGGTAAGGTACATTCAAAAGAATAAGTAAGAGTAAGAAACTTACATTTGGTAAGGCTTTGAGCTTGACTTGAAGAATTTGAAAAAAAAATAGATTTCTCTCTCTCTCTCTCTCTCTCTCTCTCTCTCTCTCTCTAGAATTTCTCCATTCTTTCTCTAACTTTCTCACTTCTACCACGTTCAGAAGTTTTCAGGGGTTCAAAAGAAGAGATTCAAGGTGGTATAAATAGGCAATTGGGGTTATCATGATGAGATGACACAAGAAGAAACTTGGAGTGCAAGTTTGGGTTAAGTGTGGAGTGTGAACCTCATCCTAGGAGTTTGAGATTCCTAAAATTATGGCATACAATCTGATTTTGAGTAGTGGAGAGAGATCAAATTCAAATTTGGTTGAGTTCCAAGAAATTTCTTGGTTGGGAAGACTTATACATGTGTGAATATATCACATGTGTATAAGAAAACCCAATAGGATGATAATGGGTGTTCTGATTCTGTAGAAAATAGAAAGAAAGAGATGGAGGTGATGATGGAGACAAAAGATTTGATGGAGTTTCCATAGATTTCATGGGTCTCTCCAACACGTTGTAGAATCTCGAACGGTCCAACGAATCTTGGAGATAGCTTTCCCTTCTTGCCAAATCGGATGATTCCTCTTCTCGGCGAAATCTTCAAGAATACATGATCCCCGACGTTAAAAGTCAACGGTCTGGTCCTTTTGTCGGCGTAGCTCTTCTGACGGCTCTGCGTGGTTAGAAGTCGTTGCCGAATGATCTTGACCTTTTCAGGTTGTCTCCTGAACGATTTCAGGTCCCAACAAACTCGTCTCCCCAACTTCTGTCCAACAGACTGGCGATCGACACGGTCGGCCATAAAGTGCTTCGTATGGAGCCATCTGAATGCTAGCCTGGTAGCTGTTGTTGTAGGCGAATTCCACCAACAGCAAGTGCTTCTCCCAGCTTCCTTGAAAGTCTAGAACGCATGCCCTAAGCATATCTTCAAGTATCTGAATAGTCCTTTCTGATTGTCCGTCTGTCTGAGGGCGAAAGGCGGTGCTCATCTGTAGTTTCGTTCCCAAAGATTTCTGCAAACTCTGCCAAAATTTTGACGTGAATCTCGAGTCTTTGTCTGATACGATAGATACAGGCATCCATGAAGTCTGATGATTTCTCTGATGTATTGTCGGCAGTACGAATCCATGGTATTGGATATCTTAACCGGTAAAAAGTGTGATGACTTGGTCAACCGGTCTATTATAATCCATATGGCATCATGTCCATATGTTGACCTTGGTAACCCTGTTACGAAGTCCATAGCAATGTGTTCCCACTTCCATCCTGGTACAGGTAACGGCTGCAAAGTACCTCCTGGCTTCTGGTGTTCAGCCTTAACTTGCTGACACGTAAGGCAGGTAGTTACATACTTGGCTACGTCTCTCTTCATTCCGCTCCACCAGTGACTCCTTCTTAATTCCTGATACATCTTGTTCTCTCCAAGGTGAATAGCAAAATTTGACTTGTGGAATTCCTTCAATACAGATTCCCTAAGGGTTCCGAAATTTGGCACGAAGATTTTTCCCAAGTATCTTAATCCTTGATCCGTCCCAATGGTCCATCTTGCTGTGTCTTCCCCTGAAGATATCCGTCGCCTGATAAGATCTGATTCCTGATCGAGTTTCTGAACTTTCAAATTCTCTGCATGAAGTCTAGGTGTGGCTGACAAAGCATACAAGCATGCTCCCCCTGTGATCTCATTGTGTTGGAGGCCAAATTCCTGAATTTGCCTAAGCATCTTCCATTCTCGAACTGCCAAACTGGCGACGTGTCCCCGAGAAGTGCGTCTGCTACCACATTACCCTTCCCTGGATGATAGGATAAAGTGAAGTCGTAGTCTTCAATATATTCCATCCAACGTCATTGTCTCATGTTCAGTTCCTTCTGAGTAAAAATATACTTGAGACTCTTATGATCTGTGAACACTTCAAACTTCTCACCATAGAGGTAGTGACGCCATATCTTGAGTGCGTGAACTACAGCAGCAAGCTCTAAGTCATGCGTTGGATAATTCTGTTCATGCGGCTTCAGCTGGCGTGATGCATAGGCTATGACTTTCCCTCCTTGCATGAGTACACAACCTATACCTTCCTTTGATGCGTCACAGTAAACTGTATATCCCATTCCATGCTCGGGAATGACTAGTATGGGAGCATTGGTTAGCCTGTGCTTCAACTCTTGGAAGGCCTTCTCACACGCATCACTCCATTCAAACTTAACTCCTTTCTGAGTCAACCGAGTCATAGGTTTGGCCAAAATCGAGAAATCTAAAATGAATCTTCTGTAATAACCGGCTAGTCCAAGAAAACTACGAATCTTGAACACTAACTGATACGAGCTCGGATCATGAGTTGTCGGATCACCAAGACGGAGCTATGGATCCCAAAGATGGAGCTAAGGAGGTGCTGATCCCGGACGGTCCAATTACAAGGTCCAAAGCCCGAGCATTACAAGAAGCCGTGAGGAGCCTAATGGTGACCACCTTTCCCACGCGAGAAGCCATGCAAGAAACCACCAAGATCTTGCATGTAATGAAGGTGGCCATGCATTGTGAAGCACGGAATGAAGGTTGCCGCCCGCATTCAAGTCTTGCCCCCCACAATTAGCTCATTGCTTACATCATGCCGCCCACTCTCTAAAAATAGCCAAGGACCATTTATGCATTGCCGCCCAACAATAAAGTCTTGGCTGTTTTTCCCAAATGGAGGTGCACGGATTATCAACATGACCACCCATCTTGGCCATTCATCAAATGCCGCCCATCTTCAATGGCCGGCCACCTAAATTTAGCTCTAGTTTTTCCTATAAATATTGTAATGTTTGAAGGATATTGTTTTAACTCAGATTATAATCAAAACTTGTGAGATTCTTCTCCTTTAGTTCTTCACGAACTCGAACTTATCAGATTCAATCCGTGGCGTTCATCCCGACTTATCAACGGCTCATCATCACCGTTGTGGCGTCTTCCATATACCACGATCCTTGCTTTGACTCATTCCTTGTATCGCGGTCCTCTATACCAAGATCCTTGTTTGGTCTAAAGTTTGTATCAAGGTCTCCACCCTATCCAACCGAACCTGTTTTTGGTCGATCCTTCAAAAGCGAAGTAAGTTTCGCATCATTTGGTATCAGAGCTTTTGGAATCCAAATCAGGTTTATCTATCCTTGTTTTCAATTATCTTAGTTTCTAAAATTCCATATCTGTTCCTTCTTTCTTCTCATTTCAATATCAAAAAAAAAAAAAAAGAATTTTCGTCCAAAAAAAAAAAAAAAAAAGAAAGACGAATTAGAAAGGCAAAAAAAAAAGAGAAGAAGAAGCCGTTGGAAATTGGAAGCCGTTGGAAATTGTTTTCTTCCTTCAAAGTGTCATTAATTACTTGTTTACCATTCCAAATCTTCTCCCTCCAAATTTCTCCGTGCCAAATCTGTTTTTTTCTCTTCTCCTTCTTCACAATTATTTCTGTTATCCTTTTCTCTTCTCATCACAAGAGAAAACTTCCTTTCCCTTCTACCTTATCTTTCCTTTCATATCTCCGGGTTAAAGCAAGAATTGTGGTGGAAAAAGCGCAAGTCTTTTGGAGGCCATTGTTTTGTTATCTGTTTGAGTTTTGAGTTTTTGCAGGACTTGTGGAGTAAGAAAGAGTGGTAAAAGGCAAAAAGAGAGGTCATTGTGCAAAAAGAGCCAAGAAGCACCGAGAGTTAAACACTTGGGTGGTGAGTGTTTTTTTCTGGGAAATTTAAACACTTGGTGTGTGATTTTGTTTTCTTTTCAGGTTCAAACATGTCACAAGGAGACGGAGGCGGCCAAGGAGACAATAACAATAAGCTCTTGATAGAGGCTATACATCAAATGTCCCAAAAGTGGGATTCGGCTTTAAGAGAACTTCGGGAAGAAATGGATGAATTAAAAAAGGATCGGCGGTATCAAGTTCCTCATCCAAGGAGGCCTAGTCCGAGGGGTCCTAAGGAGCCAAATGAGTCCAGGGGGGACTATGATGGAGATGAGAGTGATGAAAGTAGGCGGAGCTACCACTCTAGGGCTGTTCCAAGTGAGAGGAGAAGGCGCCACCGCCATGACTCTCGGGATAGAGTGGACCGAGACTTGGGGAGCATTAAGCTGAACATCCCACCCTTCCAAGGAAAAAGTGATCCCGACGTCTACCTTGAATGGGAGAGAAAGGTTGAAATGATGTATGATTGTCACAACTATTCCGAAGAGAAAAAGGTAAAACTTGCCGCCATTGCCTTCACTGATTATGCTATAGTATGGTGGGATCAATTGTTAATAGGTCGGAGGAGGAACTATGAACCGCCTATTGAGACATGGGCCGAGATGAAGGCTGCCATGAGGAAGAGATTCGTGCCTTCCCACTATTACCGAGATATGCACCTCAAGTTGCAGCAACTTAGGCAAGGTTCCAAGAGTGTGGAAGAGTACTTCAAGGAGATGGAGATGGCCATAACCCGGACCAATATCACCGAGGAGAGGGAGGCCACCATGGCACGGTTTTTGAGCGGGCTAAACCGTGAGATTGCCAATGTTGTAGAGCTGCAACATTATGTAGAACTTGAGGATGTGGTGCACATGGCTATAAAGGTAGAGAGGCAACTTCGGCGGGGAAGAATGGCCAAGTCAGAATCTCCTTTTGCTGGTTCAACGTTTAGGCCTAAACCATCCGTGGATCAACCTACCAAGTCCGGGGAAAATCCAAACTATGCCAACCGAGGGGAGCAAACCAAGCCACGGGAAAACAACAAGGATAAAGGTATAGCTCCTACCACTTCATCTCAAAGAACTAGAGACATCAAATGTTTCCGCTGTTTAGGAGTTGGCCACAAGGCTTCGGAGTGCCCAAACAAGAGAGTCATGATCGCGCTGGGAAATGGGGAGTACGAGTCCGAGGCTAGTGAAGAGGAGGTGCCACCACTTGAGGATGATAGTGATTGTGAATATGCCGTTAAAGGGGAAGTACTTGTGATCAGGAGAGCCCTTAGTGCACAAACGGTAGAAGAAGAGGACGGCCATGTTGAGCAGCGTGAGAACATTTTCCACACGCGGTGCCTTGTGAAGGAAAAGGTCTGCAGCATGATCATTGATGGAGGGAGCTGCGTCAACGTTGCTAGTAACTTACTTGTTGAAAAATTGGGGCTGCCAACCATGAAGCATCCGAGGCCTTATAAACTTCAATGGCTGAATGAAACCGGTAAAGTGAAGGTGAATAAACAAGTCCTTGTCTCATTTTCAATTGGCAGGTACAAAGATGAAATCCTTTGTGATGTTGTGCCCATGCACGCAAGCCACATCTTGTTGGGTCGCCCATGGCAATACGACCGTAGTACCTTGCACAACGGGAATACCAACTGGTACACCTTCACCAAAGATGGCCGAAATGTGACTCTAGTTCCAATGTCACCAAAGCAAGTCCTTGAAGATCAAATCAGAATCCAGCAATCACTGGGGGGGGTGAGTGAAAAAAAAGAGAGTAATGAAAAAAAAGAGAGAGTTGAAAAAAAAGAGTGTCAAAAAAAAGAGAGTGAAAAGGGGGACAATGAAAAAAGAAGAGAGGAAAAAAAGATAGTGAGCTTTTATGCAAAAGAAAAAGAAGTGAGGAGAGCTTATGAAACTAATCGGCCGATGATTTTGATTGTTTACAAGGAGGCCAATTTTTCTCACCATGATCTTTCTTCTTCCATCCCTCCAGAAGTTCAATCGGTTTTGCAGGAATTCGAGGATGTCTTGCCCGAGGAGGTGCCCGCCGGCTTACCACCAATTAGAGGCATTGAACACCAAATTGATTTTGTTCCGGGTTCTCCTATTCCAAACCGACCAGCCTATAGAGCCAATCCGGAGGAAACCAAGGAACTTCAAAAACAAGTTGAGGAGCTGTTGGCCAAGGGACATGTCCGAGAGAGCATGAGTCCATGCGCGGTTCCCGTGCTGCTGGTGCCAAAGAAAGATGGAACATGGCACATGTGTGTTGATTGCCGCGCCATCAACAAAATCACGGAAAAGAAGCCCATCGCATACTTCAGTGAGAAATTGAGTGGGGCAGCCTTGAACTACTCGACATACGACAAGGAACCCTATGCATTGGTGCGAGCGTTGGAAACTTGGCAGCATTACCTTTGGCCCAAGCAGTTTGTGATCCACACGGATCATGAATCTTTGAAGCACTTGAGGGGACAAGACAAGCTCAACCGTAGGCATGCCAAATGGGTGGAGTTCATTGAGATGTTTCCGTACGTCATACAATACAAGCAAGGTAAGGAAAACACGGTGGCGGATGCTTTGTCTCGAAGGTATGCCTTGATATCTACTCTTAATGCTAAATTACTTGGGTTTGAGCATATCAAAGAATTGTATGAAAAAGATGAGGATTTTAGTGCTATCTTTAATGCTTGCAAGTTGAGTGCATTTGATAAATTTTACAAGCATGAGGGGTTTCTGTTTAGGGAAAACAAGCTTTGCATTCCTAATTGTTCGATGCGTGATTTGCTTGTACTTGAGGCTCATGGGGGCGGGTTAATGGGACACTTTGGGGTAGCTAAGACCTTAGACATGCTTAAGGAGCACATCTTTTGGCCACATATGAGAAAGGATGTAGAAAAGATTTGTTCTAATTGTGTTACTTGCAAGAGGGCTAAGTCTAGGGTGAATGCTAATGGATTGTATACTCCTTTACCCGTGCCTAATGGACCTTGGACTGATATATCAATGGACTTTGTACTAGGGTTGCCTAAGACTAAGAGAGGTAGAGACTCAATCTTTGTGGTTGTTGATAGATTCTCGAAAATGGCTCATTTCATCCCTTGTCACAAAACTGATGATGCTACCCATATTGCTGACTTATTCTTTAGGGAAATAGTGCGCTTGCATGGATTACCTAATAGTATAGTGAGTGATAGGGACGCAAAATTTCTGAGCCATTTTTGGCGAGTCTTATGGGGAAAACTAGGAACGAACTTGCTATTCTCTACTTCCTGCCACCCACAAACAGATGGGCAAACTGAGGTTGTCAATAGGACATTATCTACTCTCTTAAGGGTTGTGCTTAAAAATAATCTAAAGGCTTGGGAAGATTGTTTACCTTTTGTGGAATTTGCTTACAATCGCACTATTCATTCTTCTACTAATTTTTCGCCCTTTGAGATTGTTTATGGTTTTAATCCTCTAACCCCTTTGGATTTACTTCCTTTGCCTGTAAGTGAACTTTCAAGTTTAGATGGACAGAAAAAGGCAGAAAAGGTGAAGAAGATTCATGAGGAAGCATGGCAACGAATCATGCAAAGGAACGAACAAATCTCTACTCGAGCCAACAAGGGGAGGAAGAAAGTTGTTTTAAAACCAGGGGATTGGGTGTGGGTTCATTTGAGGAAGGACAGATTCCCTTCAAAGAGGGCAAGCAAGCTGATGCCAAGGGGAGATGGCCCCTTTCAAGTGATAAAAAGGATCAACGACAACGCTTACAAGATCAACCTTCCGGGTGAGTATCAAGTGAGTGCTACCTTTAACGTTTCTGATTTATCTCCTTGTGATGTAGGTTCAGATTCGAGGACGAATCTTTTCGAGGAAGGAGGAGATGATACGAGCTCGGATCATGAGTTGTCGGATCACCAAGACGGAGCTATGGATCCCAAAGATGGAGCTAAGGAGGTGCTGATCCCGGACGGTCCAATTACAAGGTCCAAAGCCCGAGCATTACAAGAAGCCGTGAGGAGCCTAATGGTGACCACCTTTCCCACGCGAGAAGCCATGCAAGAAACCACCAAGATCTTGCATGTAATGAAGGTGGCCATGCATTGTGAAGCACGGAATGAAGGTTGCCGCCCGCATTCAAGTCTTGCCGCCCACAATTAGCTCATTGCTTACATCATGCCGCCCACTCTCTAAAAATAGCCAAGGACCATTTATGCATTGCCGCCCAACAATAAAGTCTTGGCTGTTTTTCCCAAATGGAGGTGCACGGATTATCAACATGACCACCCATCTTGGCCATTCATCAAATGCCGCCCATCTTCAATGGCCGGCCACCTAAATTTAGCTCTAGTTTTTCCTATAAATATTGTAATGTTTGAAGGATATTGTTTTAACTCAGATTATAATCAAAACTTGTGAGATTCTTCTCCTTTAGTTCTTCACGAACTCGAACTTATCGGATTCAATCCGTGGCGTTCATCCCGACTTATCAACGGCTCATCATCACCGTTGTGGCGTCTTCCATATACCACGATCCTTGCTTTGACTCATTCCTTGTATCGCGGTCCTCTATACCAAGATCCTTGTTTGGTCTAAAGTTTGTATCAAGGTCTCCACCCTATCCAACCGAACCTGTTTTTGGTCGATCCTTCAAAAGCGAAGTAAGTTTCGCATCACTAACGTCGGTCTCTTCCAATCTCGAATAGCTTCAATCTTACTATTGTCGACGGAAATTCCCTTCTCTGACACTATATGGCCTAGGAATTTTACTTCCTTTATCCAAAATTCGCACTTGCTGGCTTTGGCATACAACTGGTTATCTCGAAGAGTTTGAAGTACCATCCTCAAATGTTGCTCATGAGCTTCCTTTGATGCTGAATAAATTAAAATATCATCGATGAAAACTACAATGAATTGATCCAAGTACGCGCGAAAATCTTGTTCATCAAACACATAAAGACTGCGGGCGCGTTAGTCAAACCAAAATGGATACCACAAACTCATAATGGCCATAGCGAGTTCGGAATGCCGTCTTAGGTATATCTGCTTCTCTAACTCGTAATTGATGATAACCGGATCTCAAATCAATCTTGGAGAACCATGTAGCTTCTTTAAGTTGGTCAAACAAATCGTCAATCCTCGGAAGTGGGTAACGATTCTTGATTGTTACTCGATTGAGCTGGCAGTAATCGATACATAATCTGAGGGTTCCTTCCTTCTTCTTGACGAACAATGCCGGTGCTTCCCAAGGTGAAGTACTTGGTCGGATGAATTTTTTGTCTAGAAGTTCTTGCAATTGCGCCTTCAACTCTCGAAGCTCAGCGGGTGCCATTCTATAAGGTGCTATGGAAATCGGTGTTGTCCCGAGTACCAACTCAATGGTGAAGTCTAGCTCTCTCGATGGTGGCAATCCTGATAGTTCCTCCGGAAAAATGTCAGCATACTCGCATACGACACATGGTAGTCCCAACTCGATGTGGTCATCCTCGTTCAGGTTAGCCTCGCTAGCCATCCTGTCAGACTGTCGTGCCATCTAGATCGTGCCTTCAGCAATGATGAAGGTTCCTGCCTATCCCCCTTAAATTTGAAACAAGTTCCATCCAATGAGTAGGCGATTACTGTCTTATGATGGCAGTTGATTACCGCTCAATGGGCAGATAGCCAATCCATGCCTAAGATGACATCAAAGTCAGTCATCTCTATGACTCGTAAGTCACATGTCAAACGTAGTCTTGAGACCTCTATTTCGCAGTCCTTGCATACTAGTCCGATCGAGGCTACACCTCCTAAGGGTGACGTAACACTCAGGGAGACCCCTAATGATTCAGGCATGAGTTCCAAAGTACTAACGCATTTAGCAGATATAAACGAGTGTGAAGCGCCCGTGTCGAATAAAGCTTTAATGCAAGAGTTGAATAGTATTAGATTACCTTGTATGACCGAAGGATCATACACCTCTTCTTCACTTCAAAATCAACTTCAACTTCAACTTCTCCTTCTTCTCCATTTAGAGCAAAGATTCTACCTCCTTGTGTAGGCTTGGGCCCTGCTGGTCCTTTGCCCTTGTTAGCCGAATTGTTCTAACTTGGCCTCTATGCATTCCAATTGTTAGGGCGGGGTTGCCAATTCCCTTGTTGCTGTCCAATTGGTGCTCTTCCAATCTTCTGCTAATTTGCCCCAGTGGCAGCTTGCGGGCACTGGCTCTTGTAACGGCCTTCTTTTCTGCATCCAAAACATGTAATTAAGTTGTTTTGACGGTTGGACGTGGTATAGTTGTATGGCTTGGCAAAGACAGTTTTATCTCGGCTAAGCACATTCTGTGATAGGCGAAGTAAGTTTTAGTTAGGCAATGACTGTTTGATCTAGGTAAGGTACATTCAAAAGAATAAGTAAGAGTAAGAGACTTACCTTTTGTAAGGCTTTGAGCTTGACTTGAAGAATTTGAAAAAAAAAAAAAGTAGATTTCTCTCTCTCTTTCTCTCTCTCTCTAGAATTTCTCCATTCTTTCTCTAACTTTCTCACTTCTACCACGTTCAGAAGTTTCCAGGGGGTCAAAAGAAAAGATTCAAGGTGGTATAAATAGGCAATTGGGGTTATCATGATGAGATGACACAAGAAGAAACTTGGAGTGCAAGTTTGGGTTAAGTGTGTAGTGTGAACCTCATCCTAGGAGTTTGAGATTCCTAAAATTATGGCATACAATCTGATTTTGAGTGGTGAAGAGAGATCAAATTCGAATTTGGTTGAGTTCCAAGAAATTTCTTGGTTGGCAAGACTTGTACATGTGTGAATATATCACATGTGTATAAGAAAACCCAATAGGATGATAATGGGTGTTCTGATTCTGTAGAAAATAGGAAGAAAGAGATGGAGGTGATGATGGAGACAAAAGATTTAATGGAGTTTCCGGATTTCATGGGTTTGTATGGATTTTGCATGTGTGTATATATACCTTGTGAATTTATGTCCAATAAGGTGAGTTTAGATGTCAAAGTTTGCAGCATCAGAGAAAAAGAATGGTGGTGGTGATGATGACAATGAAGAATTTGATGGGTTTAGAACTTTGGGATAGTGGGTGGCATGATGACTTGTCTAAATACATGTACTTATACTCATAGTGTACATGCATGTATCGTATTATGGTATCATACGTATATGTATAAATACAGAGTATGAATGAATTGCATAATTACATGATGTAATTTTAAAAAAATTAATTATTATTGTTTTAATTTTTTAATTATATATATATATATATATATATATATTTTCGGGTCTTTACAGATCCGGAAACAAAGAAGGTGGTGATCAATAGAGATGTGATATTTGACGAAGATTCTATGGTCAAAACACATTCAGAGGTTCAGAAATTCGAGTCAGGGGAAGGTAGCATGCAACAGGGTATCCAAGTCGAGTTGGAGAGTATAGAATTGGATGATTCTTAGCCAGGGAAACAACTTGATCAGCAGCAGGAAAGCATAGCCACAGGGAGACCCAAACGTGTTATCAAACTGCCAGTAAAGTATGAGTTTGAGGATTTAGTTTCTTATGCATTGTCTACTACCAATGGGGATCCGTCTACTTTTCAGGAGGCCATCATTACTTATGAAAGGAACAGATGGATGGAGGCCATGGTGGAGGAGATGGAGTCTTTGCATAAGAATAAGACTTGGGAGTTGAAAGAACTACCTCAAGGAAAGAAAACAGTGGGGTGCAAGTGGGTTTATAAGAAGAAAGAAACTGCGTCTGAAAAGGAAAAGGAAAAATTCAAAGCTCGATTGGTAGCAAAGGGATACTCACAGAGGAAGGGGATTGACTATGATGAGGTCTTTTCTCCAGTGGTCAGGCATACTTCAATCAGGATTATCTTCGCATTGGTGGCTAGCTATGATATGGCGTTTGAACAGATGGATGTGAAAACGGCCTTTCTCCATGGTGATTTGGAGGAGGATATATATATGGAGCAGCCAGAGGGGTTCATGCAGCCAGGGACTGAGCACCTTGTTTGTAGGTTGCAGAAGTCACTTTGTGGGCTCAAGCAGTCGCCAAGAAAATGGTACAAGAAGTTTGACTCCTATATGATCTGGATTGGGTTCACACGCTGTGAGTATGATTGTTGTGTTTATGGTAAGACTCTTGATGATGGTTCATACATTTTCTTGCTACTTTATGTGGATGATATGCTTATTGCTGCAAGGAGTATGACTGAGGTAAAAAGGTTAAAATCATTATTGGGCAAAGAATTTGACATGAAGGATTTGGGAAGTGCTAATAAAATACTTGGGATGGAGATTCGCAGAGATAGGTGACTGGACCGGCAAAGTGCGTGTCGTTAGGGGTGCCGGCCACGAAGTCAGTGGTTTAATTTTATAAAACAGGACTTTCCTCAAATTATGTAAAATGAGTATAATGGATAGTCCGGAGTATCGATCCACAGGGAAACGAACGTTGGATTTAAAGAATGCGCAAATTGGTGTTTTTGACGTTTCGGACGTCAACCTCAAATTTGTTTGGTGTGGTTAACAATGTTATCAACTAAGTGGAGAATTAAAACTAGACTAAGGAGTGGGGTTAAGTTCTAAGGTTTGGTCTATTCCAATTCTTCCGTCGGTCTATCTCTTCTCCTTATAACTCAATCTATCCCCCGTGTCGGGTTTTAGATCGGAAAATACTTCGATGAAAATCAGGATTTTAATTCACAAAATGGTTTAATGGAGTCTTTCAAGTTCAAGGAAATAGGATTAAAAGATGAAGGACATCGATTCAAGTATTAGTATACCAACTCTAAGGATGGCTATAACTAAGCAAGAACTTAACACTTCATTTTTGTTTCAATAAAAAGAACTTAGAAAGATCCATCAATGGCATTAATACATATGGAGAAGAAATAGACCAACATGGTTTTGAAGTAAACCTCACCTTTAAACTTAACCCTCACTAATTTAGCTACTCATATTAACTATAAACATGATATACTCAAAGGAAAGCATGATAAAACCAACTTATCTAAGTCTAATAAGAAAGATTTAATCTAAACTATACTAGAAAACACTAAGAACAATCAGATTTTAAGGTAAGAAAATATTAAAATGGAAATATATTAGTGAAACTAATCCAAAACTTAAATGATTCCAAGAGAGTGCAAGGATCTTCAAGCATAAACAATAAAGATTAACAAAACTTACTTTAAAACTTCAAGAACAATGAAGAACAAGAGATAAAGCTAAAATGGAGGCAAGCTAAACTCTCTAAAAAAAAAAATACAATCTGGATATTTTTCTAAGATATTATGATGCTCAAAAAACCCCTTGGCCAAAAGTAAAAACCTAAAGGCAAAAAATCCTAACAACCTAGGCTAGTTACAAAACTATCCTCCAAAAAGGAATAAAAGAAGCTTCTATTCCTTTCCCCAGGCTGAAATCCCTTTTGTCCATGATTTGGCACACATTTTAAGGCAAAAGTTTGCTTTTGTCGAACTAGATACACCGGTGTCAAGGTATTGAGGCACCGGTGCCTCTGGTGCTCTGTATCTTGGCCTTCTGTAAAAGGGGTGACACCGGTGTAAAGGAATTGAGGCACCGGTGTCACTATGGCTCTGTATCTTGATCTTCTTTGTATTTGGCAGAGACACCGGTGTAAAGGATTTGAAGGCACCGGTGTCTTGGACACTCTGTATCATTCTCCTTCCAGTGGCATTGCATAGATACACCGGTGTATAGAACTTGGAAGCACCGGTGTCTTGGACACTCTGCATCTTCGTTTTCACCTGGAATAAAAGGGAGACACCGGTGTCACTGAAATTGAGCACCGGTGTCATTTGGTCTCTGCATTCTGACTTCATCAGTGGAATAAAGGGGAGACACCGGTGTCAAGGTATTGAGGCACCGGTGTCACTGAGCCTCTGGACATTGCTTCACCCAACCAAGTTCGGCTTCGACCATTCGGACTTTGGAGAGTTGATTTAGGCACATCAGGGTCCTCTTTTCTCTGTTTGACCTGCACGGGACATGAGATACCTTTTTGTGCAATTATCGAGTATAAACATGGAATAATACGTGCACGCAAGTTAAACTAGACGTGTTGAGCCGTAAAATACACAATATCATGCGCTCATCACACCCCCCAACTTGAAGGTTACTAGTCCCTAGTAACTAATCAGGCAATCATGTCTCCCCAATGCTGCAAATGAACTATTATATGCTTTTTGAAGTTTCCCAAGTGATTAGGATCATCTTTTATCACACCACTTCGTGCATAGTGTTATGAACCCAAGTTGAACAATTCCGATCATTAGATGTGTGCAAAGTGTATGGTTCCATATCTCTCTCACTCTCGCAAAGGGATTCTCTCCAGAATATTGCAATAGATATCTCCCTCTAGTGCGCACAATGATGCAAAAGCGAACAAGAGGCTAAGCATTCCACAGAATTCAATAGGCAAACAACGAGAAGTATGTACGCACATGGTTCACAAGGAATAAGAGAGGAAACGGTTACCATACATTTTACACTACAATGCATATAATTGGGAATCCACAACACGCTTAAGATCATAAAGGATTTCAAAACTTATATTGATTCGGTTTTTTTCAAAGAGATGTGTACAAAAACAGTGCCGGCATACAATGAATGGCTTAGGTCACAACTACCCCAAATTTTTGCCGGCACTACCCACTACTCAATGCTACAATGTGATAACGCAAAAACAAACAGGAAACAGACAAAAAGAAAACCACCGACTCCAGATATGACATATGGACCTAAACTATCTCTCCAAACCAAGTTGGGTGTGTGTAGTACGCAATCACTGCTCCGGTGGTGGGGGCACATACACAACCAGTGCCCTCTCTAACCCTGCATCAGCTCCGATAGACCCACCCTCTGCTGAATCACTCAAATAGATCACATCAGTACCGGCAGTGGATTCAGAAGCATGGGTGGAAGGTGGATTAGTGGCATGTCTCACAGTAGGCCCCGTGGGTGTATCATCCCCAATCTCTCCAGTCTCGGATAGCACTGGTGTCATTACTCTCTTCTTCCCCTTTCCCCTTTCTCTGTTTTTCAGCTCTAAAGCGTCATGAGAAGCCTTGGTGCGACGCTCCGGGAGATTTCTAGCAAAACTCTCCCTTTCTTCCTCCTTATCACTCTCATCTCCACTTTCACTGTCACTCCCTGCACTGCCTGTCTCGCTTTCATTCAATGCATCTTCCTCCTCCTCATTCTCATCATCTTTGTCTTCCTCACTCTCCTCATCTGAGCTTTCCACAAATGTCTTCCCTGCCAATTCGCCCATATACTTTGCCGTGAACCGGGCAATGCTCAAACACTTCCGGATCTTCCTATCCGCCTTGTCCTGCCTTGTATGCACCTTTTTAAGCTCTTCCAAGATTAAGGCTTGGCGTTGGACAATGATCTCCATCCACTGTTCTTGTCTTTCTCGAGGTTTTTTGGATTTTGGTGCTTTCACACCGGAGTGGAAGTCAGGCTTGGAGTGTTTGGTGGATAGTGCGTGGCTTTTGGCTTTGGAGGCTTCAGTGATAGGCCCGGGCACTCCCTCAGTCATTTTCTCACCCGCCCTTTTTGGCACCTTATGCTGCAAACAGAAATGGGTAACCATGGCCGGGAAGACTAAATTTGCCGTAGCACTTGCCCTTTCTCTGAAATATACCATCTCTTGGAAGATGGTTCGGCCAAAGTCTATCACTTTGCCCAACATGAACGCATGCATAAAGGCTATGGTTCGAGGGGGTACCCTTTTGTCACTCGCCAACGGGTACACATTGTGCTTCATAATTTTGTTGAGGAGACGGTAATCCTCCTTTAGTCCCCCGGGGAAGAATTTCCCATTATACCTCTTCGGGTTTGTCATTACCCTCTTGGCAAACATCTTCCCATCAAAGGATGCCGGATCAAAAGCATATTTGGGAATGATGACGGTTTCTGGATCAGGGATGGGGCATTGCAGGTATTCGGATATTCTCTCAGCTGTGATCCATACATTGACCCCTCTCACATTTGCCACCATTCTTGGTTCGGGGGTGTTTGCATTTTCTAATCGCACTGAGCGATAGAACCCTTCAACCATTCCTCGAATATAGCCCGGGATGACTTCAAAGAACCGGGTCAAACCCATTTGGTCCAACCTTTGAACAACCGCATTTGACTCACCCAAACTCTGCCTTAAGACTTGCCTTTCACAAGTAACGTTCTTCCTTTCAACCTTTTCTTCCCATTCTTTCTGCCCCCTATCCCCCTCAACTGTTGTTCTCTGTTTCTTGCTTTTTGACCCACTCGCTTCCCCTTAATTTTTCCGTTTCGAACCGCTCGGGGTCTTAGAAACAGGGGATTTCCTAGGAGTTGGCTTGGCTTTAGATTTAGAGCGGGAAGTAGAGGACATAGGGGCTTTCCCCTTGCCCTTTGGAATGGCCATGGATGCATTTTCTAGTTCTCTCCATATAGGATCGTCATTGTCCGAGTCGGATTGTGGCGGGGTATCATTCGGATTGGGCTCTCTAATGGAGATGCCCTGACTCTTTCGTCTAACCATTATGAACACAGAGAGAGAGAGAGAGAAACAAGCTTACCCCGGAGTGATTTCCACAAAGAGGTGAAGAACAGAGCACTGTTGAAACTCAGATCTCAAAACCCCAAACCTTGCCCCGTTCTGTTCCAGCCGAACCACAGAGAGAGAGAGAGAAACAGGCGATGGAGGAGAATGGAAGAGGTGCGGTGGTTGTAGGCGGTGCGGAGGAGAGAGGGAGAAGGGTTGCGGTGGTTGTAGGCTTTTATAGAGAGAGAGAAACGTGATGGTTGGAGATGGAGAAGATAGAGAGGTGCGATGGTTGGAGGGAGATGGTCGGCAGAGAGAGAGAGAGAGAGAGAGAGAGAGAGAGAGAGAGATATGGTGGTTTGGGAGAGGGAGATAGAGAGAACCGGTGTTAGGAGAGAGAGGGAGATGAAGAGGCGGGATAGGAACCGGTGTACCCTCTGGTTTATAACGTTTGGGGTTTTAAAACCCTGAAATTTTTTTTAAACTTTTCTCACGAGGCACCGGTGTAACGGTTTGGAGGCACCGGTGTAATGTACTCCCTGTATCTCGGTTTTCTCTTTGGGACAAAAGGGGTGGCACCGGTGTAATGGTTTTTGAGACACCAGTGTCAAAACCTCTCTGCATCTCAGTGGCTTCTGTATTGGAGAGGAGGCACCGGTGTCATGGTTTCTTAAGTACCGGTGTAGTATGCTCTCTGTATCTCAATTTTCTCTGTTTTGAAGAAGGAGTACCGGTGTAACCATTTCAGGGGCACCGGTGTCAAGACCTCTCTGCATTTCAGTTTTTCTTGTGGAACAAAGCAAGGCACCGGTGTTACCAAATCAGAGGCACCGGTGTAACGACCATTCTGCATCTGTTGAGTTCTGATCTGTAGTGAAGAGCACCGGTGTCATGGAAATGAGGCACCGGTGCAACCTGAGCTCTGTAAAATTCCTTTTCTGAGATATTTCCTCCCGATTGCAATACAACACACATACCAACAACGAAACCCCATCCGACCTTATCTCATCCGGTTTCCTAAGCTTGTTTCAATGGATATAAGTTGGACAAGGATCAAATTAAGGTCAATGAGACTCATATGTGGTACGGATCATGGAAGATGGCCTTTAATCATTTCTTAAATGTTTCATGGATTCCACAATGATGCACACAAGTGTAAAACATGAGTAAACACGCAGTTGTAGAAACAAGAGATAGATGAAATCAACTTTGTGGCATAGAAAGGTTTTGACATTGGATCTCCGCTCACAACTTATGATTCCAAATTGTTCAACAAGGTTCATGGTCAATGCACGTGTAGTGAAATAGCAATGCTTGCTCAATGGTATGCTTATGGAAACATATGTCAAGTTACTTGCAAGCATTTCAGGAGAGGATTGCCTAATACAAGGATATGCCAATTTTTTTCAAAAATTTTTCAAAATTTTTCATGCTACAAAGGGACTAAAACAACTAAAACAACAAAGGGCTAACACACTAATGAATCATTCTCCCCCCCCCCCCCCCAACTTAAAGTTTGCATTGTTCTCAACGCAAAGAGAGAACTCATTTTAAAGCATAAAGAGAGGGACGAATATACCAGCGAGGTGGAATGTCGACCACCATATACCTCGACCAAGTTTGAGGATTTCTCGTCACGTGCCCTGTTTGTCATTGGAAGGGCTTCCAAGGTGTACTCTTTCGGCTCCAACTTGTGGACCATAGCTAGTCACATAGAATCATCGCCGGAGCTTTGTTGGACTAACAACCGTAGCACATAGCTACACCCATGACTTTGGGCTCTTGAATGCCGCAATCACCCCGTACTTAGACCCAAACTACCAAGGATGATGTGGTAGCGTGTACACCTTGCGAAGACTGAACCACCAACTACCTACTTAGAGCAAACATAACTTCATGGAACACAAAATTTCATTAGCGGGTTAGTCCAAAAATGACAATAAATGAAAGTAAGCAATAAATCCACCAACTTCTTCACGCGAAGGACACGAGTACTACTTTTCTTCCTTGTCAAAGACTGTGTTTCCCTATTATTGGAAGGACAGTATGCATGGGGTTCAACAATATCTAGAGAAGCAGCGCCATCGTCTAATAGGCTACCACTCCCTTTGGAGGGGGTCCCCCCAAATTCCTTACCCCTTCATTCCGCTTTGAAGAAATCTCCACGGAACTTGACACTAAAGCCGAAAGGGTTCAGACAGATTTCTCATTGTCCACGCGCCTGCCGTCAGACCCAACCTCAAGGTACTACATACGTAGCTTGACAAGGTGGCTATACCAGACCGTCTGATGCCGTTTGAGCACGGCAAACACTGGAGGTATCACATACTCCATGGATTTATAGTCTCCTAGACTTCAAATAAGGCTCACGGACCCAAAGGATTGGGGTCCACATGGTTCACATCGGACCCGTCATAGACCGGGTCTCTCAATTCCTCTATGGATTCCTCAGGATCAAATTTTTCAATGTATGGCTTCAACCGGTGACCATTCACCTTAAAAGTTGTTCCATTCTTGGGGTTCTCAAGTTCAACCGCTCCATGAGTGGAGACGGTTTTCACAATGTAGCGACCTCCCCACCGGGATCGCAATTTTCCCAGAAATAAATGCAACCTAGAGTTGTACAGTAAGACCTTTTGGCCCGGGGTGAATGTTTTCCGGACAATGTTCTTGTCGTGAAAGGCCTTAACCTTACACTTGTAAATGTGGGCATTGTCGTACGCATCCCAGCGTATTTCTTCAAGCTCATCCAATTGGAGCTTGTGGTGGGCACCGGCTTCGGGCATCCGGTAATTCAATTGTTTGATAGCCCAAAAAGCCTTGTGCTCCATTTCCACCGGTAAGTGGCAAGCTTTGCCATATACCAAGCGGTAGGGAGACATGCCCAACACAGTCTTGTAGGCAGTACGGTAAGCCCACAAAGCATCAATCAGTCTAAGAGACCAATCCTTGCGGTTCGGGTTCACCGTTTTTTCTAGGATGTGCTTGATCTCACGGTTGGCCAATTCAGCTTGGCCATTGGTCTGTGGGTGGTAAGCAGTGGACACTTTGTGGTTTACCCCATATTTCTTTACTAAGGCTTCCATAGGGCGATTGCAGAAGTGCGTGCCCTGATCACTAATTAGGGCTTTGGGCATCCCAAACCGGGAGAAGATGTTCTCCTTAAGGAATCGGACCACAACAGAGTGGTCATTGGTTCGGGTTGGAATGGCCTCCACCCATTTGGACACGTAGTCCACGGCTAACAGAATGTAAAGATTCCCAAAAGAATTGGGAAAAGGACCCATGAAATCAATGCCCCAACAATCGAAAACTTCAATGATTAAGATGGGTTGTAGAGGCATCATGTTACGCCGTGACAAGGCACCTAACTCTTGACAGCGTGGGCAAGCCTTGCAGAATTCAAAGGCATCCTTGAAGATGTGGGGCCAATAGAAGCCACACTGCAAAATTTTGGCAGCCGTTTTCTTTGAGGAAAAATGCCCTCCACATGCCTCGGTGTGGCAAAAGGTCAAGATTGACTTTTGTTCGTCATCGGGCACACACCGCCGGACAATCTGGTCCGGGCAGAATTTAAAAAGATAGGGATCATCGAAGACGAATCTCCTCACCTCAGCCAGAAATTTTCTCCTATCTTGAGGAGTCCAATGTGATGGAAGTTGTCCCGTGGCCAAGTAATTGGCAATATCAGCATACCACGGGCAACTCGAAATGGTCAAGAGTTGCTCATCCGGAAAGGAGTCTTGAATGGGTATGTTAAAGGAATGATCCTCAAACTCGAGGCGAGACAAATGGTCCGCCACGACATTCTCAACCCCCTTCTTATCTTTTATGGTCAAGTCAAACTCTTGTAACAGAAGTACCCACCGAATGAGCCGAGCTTTGGCATCGGGCTTGGTGAGCAGATATTTAAGAGCTGCATGGTCGGTGTAGACTATTATAGGCGATCCGATGAGATAGGATCGAAACTTGTCTAAAGCAAAGACAACCGCCAACAACTCTTTCTCAGTGGTCGTGTAATTCATTTGAGCATCGTTTAAAGTTTTGCTCGCATATGAGATTACACAAGGAACCTTGTCCCTCCGTTGGCCAAGCACAGCGCCTATATTATAGTCACTGGCATCACACATGAGTTCAAAGGGCAGGTTCCAATCGGGTGATCGCACGATTGGAGGAGTAGTGAGACTGATTTTTAATTTTGAAAAAGCCTCCTCGCAATCGTGTGTCCACTCGAAAGGTGTGTCCTTCGTGAGCAAACGACACAACGGACGGGATATGGTGCTAAAATTCTGGATAAAGCGCCGATAGAATCCAGCGTGTCCAAGGAAAGAACGGATATCCTTGACACACTTAGGGGTAGGTAACTTAGAGATGAGCTCTATTTTCGATTGATCTACCTCAATCCCCCTCGAAGAGATGATGTGACCGAGGACAATTCCGTGAGTGACCATGAAATGGCACTTCTCCCAATTTAAAACCAGATTTTTCTCCTCACATCTAACAAGAACCCTCTCCAGATTCTCCAAACAAGACTCAAAGGAGTCCCCGAACACAGAAAAATCATCCATGAACACCTCTACAATTTTTTCTATCATGTCGCTAAAGATGCCCGTCATACACCGAGAGAAGGTGCCGGGGGCATTGCAAAGCCCGAAGGGCATGCGACGATAAGCAAAGGTGCCAAATGGGCATGTGAAAGTAGTCTTTTCTTGGTCTTCCAGAGAGACCTCAATCTGATTATATCCCGAATACCCATCCAGGAAATAGTAGAAAGCATGACCAGCTACCCTCTCTAACATTTGATCAATGAAGGGGAGAGGGAAGTGGTCTTTCCGGGTACCGGCGTTGAGTTTCCTATAGTCTATACAGACGCGCCAACCGGTGACAACTCGAGTGGGAATTAACTCCCCACTCTCATTGGGCACAACAGTGACGCCAGACTTTTTGGGCACAACCTGGATGGGGCTGACCCATTTACTATCAGCTATCGGGTATATGATTCCCACATCCAGTAACTTCAGAACCTCATCTCTCACCACATCTCTCATAATCGGGTTCAAACGCCGTTGAGGTTGGCGAGATGGCTTAATATCATCTTCAAGATAGATGCGGTGAGTACACAATAGTGGGCTGATCCCGTGAATGTCAGCAATGGTCCACCCTAAAACAGATTTGTGGGCCCTCAGAATTTCCAATAAAGCAGCTTCTTGGGGATTGTCTAGACTGGATGAGATGACAACCGGGAAAGTTTCAGAATTCCCCAAGAAAGCATACTTCAAGGTAGATGGTAAACTTTTTAGCTCGGGCTTGGGTGGTTTAACAGAAGATGGTAGAGCCCGAGCTGTAGGCGGTGGTAGTTTTTCAAAGGTGGGTACCCACTTTTCAGTACCCAACACCTCTTCTTCATTCAGGAGAGAGTAAATGTACTCAACCTCGGGAGAGTCTAGGAATTCAGTTTCTTCCACAGTAAGCATGGCCTCTAGGGGGTCGGAAAAGAGATGACAATCGACGTGCTCTTGAACAAGTGCGTCTATAACGCTCACATCGCGAATGTCATCATCATCCCCCATTTGGCTCCCAATGTTAAAAATGTTGAGCTCTAGGGTCATGTTCCCAAACGTCATTTTAAGCAGCCCATTCCGACAATGGATCACTGCGTTGGATGTGGCCAAGAAAGGCCTTCCAAGTATGATGGGCGTTTGGGCTTGCAGGTTGGACGTGGGACAAGTATCAAGGACTATGAAGTCCACCGGGTACACAAAATTGTCCACTTGGACAAGCACATCTTCCACCAAACCCCTCGGTACCCGGACACTACGGTCAGCTAATTGGAGGGTCACCGAGGTTGGTTTCATATCCCCCAACCCAAGTTGCTCATACACCGAGTATGGCAACAAATTCACACTAGCCCCCAAGTCCAGCAGGGCTTTCTCTACTACCTTCCCCCCAACTCTCACAGAAATTGTAGGACACCCGGGGTCCTTGTACTTTGGTGCAATGGGGGTTTGTATGATCGAACTCACTTGCTGAGTCAAGAATACCTTCTTTTGCACATTGTGTTTGCGCTTTATTGTGCACAAGTCCTTCAAAAATTTGGCATAGGAAGGTATTTGCTTGATTGCATCAAGCAACGGGATATTGATCTTCACTTGCTTGAAGAGCTCGAATATCTCGCTAGAGTTCGTCAATTTGGGTAAAGGCCTCAATCTTTGTGGGAAAGGGGCCGGCATTGGGCAAGTTGAGACTACGGGTTCTCCCATAGGAGCAGATGTGGATGTGGAAATGGGGGAAGGTCGAGGCAAAACACTTGGTTCATCATCATGGGGTTGTGGAGTAGGCACCGAAGGAGGAGTGGGGATTGTTTTCGGGAGAATGGTCTTATCGACCTCTTTCCCACTCCTTAAAGTGGTGATTTCCTTAGCTTGTTCCACATTTGACCCCGAAGGAGACTCTCCTTGTATAAAATGTTGACCTTGGGGGTTTGCTTGAGGTTGGGCTGGAAATTTCCCTTTCTCGTGCTGCATGGTACCCAAAGTGGTGGTCAACTTGGTGAGTTGGGAGCGGATGTCCCCAATGGCCTGAGTGTTCTGTTCATTGACATTTGCTTGCCCTTGCATGAACATTTGCAAGGTATCCTCCAAACTTCGCCGGTTAGGCGGTTGGTAAGAGTTGGGACCCGTGGAGGGACCCGGAGGATTGTAGGAATTTGGTGGATACCGCGGTGGTGCCGGCCCTTGAGCATTTTGATGGGCCGGGTATTGTCCTTGGAATCCCGGGGGTGCTTGGGGTTGAGCACCCGCCTCATTGTTCCTCCAACTAAAGTTGGGATGATTTCTCAATCCCGGATGGTAGTTGTTGTTGTTGAAGGGCATATTGGTAGGCTTTTGGCTTTGGTGAAGGGCGTGGACCTCAGCATGGTCCGGACCATGGAGTACCTCTTTGAAAGCAGGTATGGTTGGACAAATATTGGTAGTGTGGTCCATGGTGTCACAGATAGCACAAGCCTCCCCGGGCTTTGAAACAGAAGAAACCTCGTTCACCCTATTTATCTCCAATTTCTCTAGTTTCCTAGAGAGGTGATCGAGGCGTTTGTTGATGTCGTCCTCGTCCCTAGGCACATGTTTGCCCATGGTTCCATGACTAGTTGGGGGTTTGTAGGAGCGGTCATTGGGATCCGAATAATTCCATGATTGGTTATTCTCCGCTAGCTCATCTAGATAAGCTAAAGCCGCGGAGGCTCCTTGGTTCAGAAATTCCCCACTTGTCATGAGGTTGATAAATTGGCGATTGCGGACTGAAATGGCTTCGTAGAAGAATGCCACAATCTGCCAATCCTCATACCCGTGATGAGGGACGGCGAGGAGACGCTCCTTGTATCTCTCCCAACATGAACAAAAAGATTCGTTGGGTATTTCCTCGAAGTTCTGAATCTTCTTCTTTAAGGTGGTGGTACGGTGGAGTGGAAACCACTTTTTGTGGAACTCCACCTGCATCTCCACCCAACTTGTCACCGAATTAGCCCTCAAGGAGAGAAACCATCGCTTGGCCTTCTCCTTGAGAGAAAAGGGAAAGAGCTTAAGACGTGCCGACTCCAGATGGGCGGTCACGTTGGTGAAAGTGTTCACCACCTCCTCGAACTCTTTGATATGGACATAGCAGTTTTCCGATTCCATCTCATAGAAGGTTGGTAACATGCCAAGCATGTTAGGCTTGACATGGAATTGTTGTCCTTCGGGAGTATCGGTTGGAAAGCATATGCAAGAGGTGGTGGTGGTGTGAGTGGGGTGCAAGAAGTCCCGCATGGTGCGACCCATGGGTGCATCATTGGCCTCATGGTGTTCGGCCATTGGATTGAAAGGAAGATTGTCTTGGCGAATTAGCCGATGTGTCGCGTCACGAGTGTAAACACTCATACACCAAAGACAGTCTCCTAACAATCAAGTGTGCGTAAAAAGAAAAGAAAATAAAAAACTGCAAATTACACGTCCCTTTGGCTTGCGTTACACCTTACGTTTACCAAAATGGGTAGGTTAAAGGTTTCCGCCAAAGAAACTTGCACTTTGCAAAAATCTGCGATTATCTAAAAACAACTATTCAATTCCCCGGCAACGGCGCCAAAAACATGACCGGACCGGCAAAGTGCGTGTCGTTAGGGGTGCCGGCCACGAAGTCAGTGGTTTAATTTTATAAAACAGGACTTTCCTCAAATTATGTAAAATGAGTATAATGGATAGTCCGGAGTATCGATCCACAGGGAAACGAACGTTGGATTTAAAGAATGCACAAATTGGTGTTTTTGACGTTTCGGACGTCAATCTCAAATTTGTTTGGTGTGGTTAACAATGTTATCAACTAAGTGGAGAATTAAAACTAGACTAAGGAGTGGGGTTAAGTTCGAAGGTTTGGTCTATTCCAATTCTTCCGTCGGTCTATCTCTTCTCCTTATAACTCAATCTATCCCCCGTGTCGGGTTTTAGATCGGAAAATACTTCGATGAAAATCAGGATTTTAATTCACAAAATGGTTTAATGGAGTCTTTCAAGTTCAAGGAAATAGGATTAAAAGATGAAGGACATCGATTCAAGTATTAGATATACCAACTCTAAGGATGGCTATAACTAAGCAAGAACTTAACACTTCATTTTTGTTTCAATAAAAAGAACTTAGAAAGATCCATCAATGGCATTAATACATATGGAGAAGAAATAGACCAACATGGTTTTGAAGTAAACCTCACCTTTAAACTTAACCCTCACTAATTTAGCTACTCATATTAACTATAAACATGATATACTCAAAGGAAAGCATGATAAAACCAACTTATCTACGTCTAATAAGAAAGATTTAATCTAAACTATACTAGAAAACACTAAGAACAATCAGATTTAAAGTAAGAAAATACTAAAATGGAAATATATTAGTGAAACTAATCCAAAACTTAAATGATTCCAAGAGAGTGCAAGGATCTTCAAGCATAAACAATAAAGATTAACAAAACTTACTTTAAAACTTCAAGAACAATGAATAACAAGAGATAAAGCTAAAATGGAGGCAAGCTAAGCTCTCTAAAAAAAAAATACAATCTGGATATTTTTCTAAGATATTATGATGCTCAAAAAACCCCTTGGCCAAAAGTAAAAACCTAAAGGCAAAAAATCCTAACAACCTAGGCTAGTTACAAAACTATCCTCCAAAAAGGAATAAAAGAAGCTTCTATTCCTTTCCCCAGGCTGAAATCCCTTTTGTCCATGATTTGGCACACAAACAGTCAGCCATCCCAAGGCAAAAGTTTGCTTTTGTCGAACTAGATACACCGGTGTCAAGGTATTGAGGCACCGATGCCTCTGGTGCTCTGTATCTTGGCCTTCTGTAAAAGGGGTGACACCGGTGTAAAGGAATTGAGGCACCGGTGTCACTATGGCTCTGTATCTTGATCTTCTTTGTATTTGGCAGAGACACCGGTGTAAAGGATTTGAAGGCACCGGTGTCTTGGACACTCTGTATCATTCTCCTTCCAGTGGCATTGCATAGATACACCGGTGTATAGAACTTGGAAGCACCGGTGTCTTGGACACTCTGCATCTTGGTTTTCACCTGGAATAAAAGGGAGACACCGGTGTCACTGAAATTGAGCACCGGTGTCATTTGGTCTCTGCATTCTGACTTCATCAGTGGAATAAAGGGGAGACACCGGTGTCAAGGTATTGAGGCACCGGTGTCACTGAGCCTCTGGACATTGCTTCACCCAACCAAGTTCGGCTTCGACCATTCGGACTTTGGAGAGTTGATTTAGGCACATCAGGGTCCTCTTTTCTCTGTTTGACCTGCACGGGACATGAGATACCTTTTTGTGCAATTATCGAGTATAAACATGGAATAATACGTGCACGCAAGTTAAACTAGACGTGTTGAGCCGTAAAATACACAATATCATGCGCTCATCAATAGGTCAGCGGGAAAGCTATGGTTGTCTCAAAAGGACTATGTGATGAAAGTGTTGGAGAGGTTTAGCATGGATAGTGCCAAACCGGTCAGCACACCTTTGGCGAGTCATTTCAAATTATCTACCACTCAGTGTCCAAAATCAGATGAAGAAATTCAGGACATGTCAAAGGTGCCTTATGCCAGTGCAGTTGGTTGTTTGATGTATGCAATGGTATGTACTAGACCCGATTTGGCACATGCAATTAGCACAGTCAGTAAGTACATGGCCAATCCAGGCAGAGAGCATTGGAAGGCAGTCAAGTGGATGTTCAGATACTTGAAGGGTACGATAGGCCGTGGTCTAGTGTTTGCTAGGCAACAGAATCAGGCTTCAGTTGTGGGGTTTATAGATGCGGATTATGCTGGAGATGTGGACGATAAGAGATCTACTACGGGCTATGTGTTTACACTTGCAGGTGGGTCTGTTTGTTGGAGATCTATGGTACAACCTCTAGTGGCTCTATCTACTACTGAGTCTGAGTACATGGCGGTGACAGAGGCTGCTAAGGAAGCATTGTGGTTAAAGGGGCTAGTGAAGGAATTGGGCATAGATCAAGGCGAAGTACAGTTGTATTGTGATAGTCAGAGTGCCATCTATTTGGCGAAGCATCAAGTGTACCATGCTAGGACCAAGCATATTGACGTGAGGTTTCACAAGGTGAGAGAGTTGATAGCTATGAGTGATTTGATACTTGAAAAGGTGCACACTTCCGAGAATGCAGCTGACATGTTGACAAAGACTATGAATGCGGACAAGTTTGAGCATTGCTTGAACTTGGTAAACGTCTCCAAGTGATAGAGAGGAGGCATCCCCTAAACCAATTGGATCAAGATAAGTTATATTCTGAAGGGGCGAGGTTATTCGCCAAGGTAGAGATTGTTGGAACTTATGGCTCATATGGGTGGGCCAATTGTATTAAAGTTGGACTGTACGACCTAATTAGATTGGTATTCTAATTAGAGTTGTATTCTAATTAGGATTGGTTTACCTAATTAGAATCAGACTAGGATTGGAATAGAGTATATTTATAAATACTCTTTATTGTATAATCCTAAGGATTAAGATCAATAACAAAATGTACAGTACAACCTAATTGTATTAAAGTTGGATTATAAGACCTAATTAGATTGGTATTCTAATTAGAGTTTTATTCTAATTGGGATTGGTTTACCTAATTAGAATTAGACTAAGATTGGAATAGAGTATATTTATAAATACTCTTTATTGTATAATCCTAGGGATTAAGATCAATAACAAAATCTCGCTTCGCTCCTGTGGACGTACCCGGTTTTGGGGAACCACGTAAATCTTGTGTTGATTTCTTTATATTTTCGTATTCGACATTGTGTGTGTGTGATTGAGTGATTGCGCTAACAGGTTCATTTGACAAGTTTGACAGCTTACTCATTTGTAACTGATTCGGAAATTTAACTTAATGGGAGTTCTCAATTAATCATAGTCGTGATTTTTCGTGTAATTATATTCAACCATAATGAGATCATACTTAACTTAAACTTTTATGTATATAGCAACACTACAATAGTTTATAATGCATAACTTTTGCTAAATTACTTCTTAAACATAAGCCCAAATATTCTAATTCAAATTTTCATCAACAGTATTTGTAAACAATATTATTGCAACTGATCTAAAAGAAATTTTTCAAAATTATCAGATGGTTGTTGTGGAGTATGGAATTTCATTTGTTGACTTTGATCTCTAAGAATTTTTTGTTCTTTTTTCATCTTGCTGCAAAACACTACAACTTACGTTAGTGTCAACCGGAGTTGGGTCTCTGGTGGAAATTGCCTCGTCTCAACCCCTCCCCCCCCCCCCCCCCCCCATGTCTTCCCAAGCATCTGCTTGTAGCGTGGAAAATGCACCACCACCATGTGGCTGTGCTGAGCATAGAGCCCTCTGTGGCACGACCGAAAAATGTGAGTTGATAGCTTAAAAACCGTCATGCATGTCGACCGTGGAGAAGTTTGGCACAATCTAGAGTCATGCACCCGGCAGGGCTTAAGGCACACTAGATGGGCTTGTCGAACCTCATGGGCCCGTATGAGTAGATCCATCTTGGGCCTAACCCACACTCGATGCTAACGCAGATGGGCTGAAAGCGTGCATTTGGATCAAAGGCCTATCTCTTTGCGTATTCAGCTACCACAATAGCCTCTCAATTTCTCTGCTCAGCACCTATCTGATGAGAGAAATTCAACCGATTCTGGCTCGTATTTCAATTCGTGCACTGATAAATGTGATCCACATGGCATCATTTGACTAGTTGTACCAGCCTATATTTTAAGAAAACATCTGGCAGCTAAAGCGATTATTCACGCGAACCGTCGCATTCCAGGTCTCGCCACGGGTCACGCATCCAACGATGGGCACTGAACCACTTTGTATTAGAAAAACTAATTGATACTTTTCCAACTTTATTTTAATGGAATTCACACATTCCCAACCTAATTGTATATTTTCTTCTCACCCGAAGAGGATAGGGTTTCATTTGTAATTGAACAAAAAATGGAGATCTAACAAGAGCAATAAAATTGCCCAAGGGTATAAATGGAATAGATTGATGCAATTTGAGGAAAATGGAAAATGAGAATGGAATAAGGAAGGTGGAAGCTAGTGTTGAGTTTTTGCTTAGAACTTCCATTTTGGTAAATGTGTTTTGCAAAATAAATTCTCAAAATAAGACAGCCAAACACCTAAGGAGCCGATTGGATGGAGTATTATTTTCAGGGGATAATTTTTGGAGGGGTATAAGATAAGAGGGGGTATTATTTTTGGAGGGATGACCCACATTGATATGATATTTATAGAGGGGTATAAAAAAGTAGATGGTTTGGATGAGAGATTAAACAAGGGGATATATTTTGACTCGGTTTGGATGATTTATGAAATGAGGGGGATAAGAGTGGGTGGATAAAGAAAAAACTGTCAAATGACTATTTTACCCTTGTACAGTATTAAACTTTATTATGTATTAAATAAAGTATATAAATACAAAACTGAATATATATAATTAATATTGGATAATTTTAATATCAATTAATTAAGAAATTCTTTAATGTATTATATTTACTAAAAAAAGTTATTTAAAAAAATGAATGGTAAGTAAAAATATCAATCAATTAAAAAATAATAATAACAAAATATAATTCAACAAATATCTTACAATAATTCAACTACCCTTAATCAAAATATTCCGAGCTAACGTTTAATCCCGAAATAATTTTTTTTAGTAAACAGTCAATTTTTTGTATTTTTTTGAGAATAAAATTTGAAAAGTATGACCAAAAAGGATTCGAATGAGCGGTGTCGGTCACTTTTTTCTCCTCAAAAGTTGGGTCCATTAGGACATTTGATGAATGTGAATATTTTTGAATAATTTAAGATTTTTTAACTTTGTTTTATCAATTAAAAAAAGAGAAAATAACAACAAAATATAAACCAACAAATATCTTAACATAATTCAACAACTTTTTATCAAAATATTTCGAGTTCACGGTTATTCCTGAAATAATTTTTTAAGTAAACAGTAAATTTTTAGTATTTTTTCGAGAATAAATTTCGAAAAACTTGACTGAAAGGGATTCAAATGAGCGGTGTCAGTCACTTTTTTCCTCCAAAATTGGATCCATTAAGACATGTGATGAATGTGAATACTTTTGAATAATTTAAGTGTTTTTTAATTTTGTTTTCTCAATTAACAAAAAAAATAACAACAAAATATAAATCAATAAATATCTTAGTATAATTCAACAACTCTTTATTAAAATATTTCGACCTTACGGTTATTCCTGAAATAATTTTTTAACTGAACAGTAAATTTTTTGTATTTTTTTGAGAATAAAATTCGAAAAGCACAATCGAAAGGGGTTCAATGAGCGGCATTGATCACTTTTTTCCTCTAAAATTGAGAAAGTTGAGAATTTTAGAAGGATAAGAGGGGGTAAAATGGATAAAATTTCACCCAAGCTCAGCCGAATAATTTTTGGGGAGGCCAAGGGCTACTCAAAAATTATCATGGGCAAGACCCATTTCAAGGGAAAAATAATACCGGGTAAAAAACTAAGAAGGGGAGATATTTAGTTTCCAAACCATGTCAAATAATGGGATCCACCCTTAAGAAGGGGTAATAAGTTTTGAGGGGGATTTTAACCCCATCCAAGCAGGGCCTAAAAACCTAAGGCCCCGATTGGATGGCGAAAGCCCCCCTCTAAAAATTATTACCCCTTATGAGGGGTTTTAGCATGGTTTGGATGGAGGAAAAGTCCCCCTCCAAAAATTATTACCCACTCTTAGATTCCTCCAAAAATTATTACCCCCTCTTAGATTTTCACTTCCTCCAAAAATTATATTTTTCTCTTTTTTATTGTTAACTAAATTTTTCTCTTTTTCTCTTTTTTATTGTTAACTAAATTTACGCGAGCTAAATTATATTTTTCTCTTTTTAACTAAATTTTTTATTGTTGATTTATATTTTGTTGTTATTTTTCACTTTTTTTGTTAATTGATAAAATAAAGTTAAAAAACCCTTAAATTATTTAAAAATATTCACACTCATCACATGTCCTAATGGGCTTAACTTTGGAGGAAAAAAAAGTTACCGACACCGCTCATTTGAATCCCTTTCAGTCGTGCTTTTCAAATTTTATTCTCGAAAAAATACTAAAAATTTTACTGTTTACTTAAAAAATTACTGTTTACTCAATTAATTAATATTTCAAATTATCCAATGTTAATTATATATATTCAATTTTGTATTTATATACTTTATTTAATACATAATAAAGTTTAATACTGTACAAGGATAAAATAGTTATTTGAGGGGCCGATTGGATAAGGGATTATAAGCCCCATTTGGGCTATAGTTTTTATTTATTTGTTATTTTTGTCTTTATTCATTTTTTTGCATTTGTTGTTTAAATCTCAATACTTTGTAGTTTATTGGTCCGTCTTGATAAAAGGAATCTAATGAGTATAAAATTATGTCCAAAAGTTAAAAAAAAGTCACTAAAGACGACGAATAAGTACAAAAACTCTGTTTTTTGATTTATTTTTGTCTTTTCTGAACCTTTTTCAAATTTAGCCGATGATTGATAATTTTTCTGAAAGCTCTTGTCGAGATGAATCAATAAATCAAAAAAAATTGATTAAAAATTATAAAATTACAAAAAAAAATTCAAATAAGGACGAAAAAAATTTCAATAAATACCGCAGTCCAAATGGACCCTATTTTTAGGAGGATAAGTTATTGAGGGGGGATAAGATAAGAGGGGGTATTATTTTTAAAGGGTTGGCCCACATTGATGTGATATTTATAGAGGGGGTAATAAAAAGTAGATAGTTTGGATGAAGTATTAAAAAAAGGGGATAAAATAGTACTCCATCCGTCTCGGTTTGTTTGTCAACTTTTTAACTTTTACATGTCCCAAAATGTTTGTCCAATTTTAAAATTGACTTATAAAAATTATCTTAATGCCCTCATCTTTTTTAAAAACTCATACATTGAAAAATGTGTCATCTTATTTAATGCTAAAAAGTTAAGGGTATTATGGAAAAGTTAAAATTTAAAAGAGCAATCATTGTGTTCCCTTAATAAGTTGGAATTTCGAGAATGGACAAACAAATTGGGACGGAGGGAATACTTGATTTGGATGGAGAATAAAATACGGGATAAGGTTATTTTGTAGTTGTAATGAGGAAGAAGGGGTATTATTCTTGGATAATACCCCCTCCCCTCTTGTTTTTTGGGCACCTTCCCCCGGCCCAAAAATTATTCCCCTTTATCCCTCTCTGGGGATTATTTTTGACGGAGTGAAAAATTATCCCCCTGCATTTTTTGCTCCCAAACCATGCTAAACATGTCACGTCGATCCTTTTACCCCCTCCAAAAATTATCCCCCTTCCTTTTTTCCCCATCCAAACGAGCGACAGTTTTTTTCCTTATCTACCCACTCTTATCCCCTCATTTCATAAATCATCCAAACCAAGTCAAAATATATCCCTTGTTTAATCTCTCATCCAAACCATCTACTTTTTTATACCCCTCTATAAATATCACATCAATGTGGGTCATTCCTCTAAAAATAATACCCCCACTTATCTTATACCTCTCCAAAATTATCCCCTGAAAATAATACTCTATCCAATCGGGCCCTAAAAGGAGAATAGAAAAAAGTAAAAATGAAGTGGCCAAACACCCCTCGTAGAGTATTAGTTTTGTCTTCTCCGTTTTTTGTCAGTGAGTGGTGGCTTTGAAACAACTTTGCGGATATGCTTGGGTAACCGCACTGGGGAAATACTTTGGTGCTACTCAGAAAATATTGGTGACGATATTCTCAGACCTACTGCCTTCTGATCATCGTGTATTTGTATAGGAAGCATGCAATTAATTGATCAGGATTATAGAATTCTTTCGTTTTCTTAAAGAATTGACAGACTTTCTAGATTTTTTTTGGTTAATATTTAGGATCACGACTTTATAATTGGAGCCAAAAATGTTTGGGCGAATTAAGAAGATAGGAAAGAGAATAAATATTAAAAGCGTAAAATAAGGTGAAATAAGCTAATTTTCCGCTATTTTTCTTGGCAATTGCATTAAGGCTCGTTTATTTGGGGAGATTTATTATTCAACATAACTAATATAAAAATAATATCAAATTAAATATTATTTTTATATTACCTGTGTATTTTTTATATAAAAAACAAGTTGGCATACACAATTTTGTTGCTCTCGTTAAATCTCCATTTTTTGTTCAATTACAAATGAAACCTTATCCTCTTCGGGTGAGAAGAAAATACACAACTAGATTAGGAATGTGTGACTCCATTAAAATAAAGTTGGAACAGTTGGAAACCCCTGTACTCAACCACACCTTATTCTACCCCACGTGGATCGGCCATGTCGCCGTCAGGCGCCAGCCCACACCTCACCCGAATCCTTCACCGACACAGAAACGCGGATTAAAGCGGACCCACCGAGTTTTGTTATTTCTTGTTTATTTTCTACGGATGTAATTCATTTTCGAATTGCATGTGACCTCTCCTTCGCATTAAAAACACTATCATTCTGTTTTCATTTGTTTAAGTGGTTTTTAATGTTCTTCTCTCTCACACACACACTCACGTCCTCTCTCTCTCTCTCTCACTCTCACTTCATAACTTCTAATTTTTTAGAGTCTACTTTTTAGTTTTTCATTTTTGATTTTTTGGTTTTTTAATTTTTTAAATTATGGTCAGAATGAGTTTTGAATTTGAGAAGAGTGTTTAGGAGAAATGTACAAAATGCATTTTGCAAAAGTAGTAGTGTTTGGAAGAAAAATGATAAAAATGAGTTATGGATTATTTTTTACCAACTTATCCTTGGTCAAAATTTAAAATTGTAATTGAAAAATATTTTGGAAAAGGGACCCGTCTATTTTTTTAAAAACTTTTTTTTAAGAAAATATTATTTAATTTTTGTATGAGATTTATTTAAAATTGTAATTGTATATATGCTTAATTTTTGCTTCTTCCGCTCTGTATCAATTTTTAGAAAGACTAATTGACACGTTTTCAACCTTATTTTAATGGAATTCACTCATTCCTAACCTAATTGTATATTTTCTTCTTACCCGTAGAGGATTATTTGGAATTGAACAAAAAATGGAGATCAAACAAGAGGAACAAAATTGCCCAAGGGTATAGATGGAATAGATGGATGCAATTTGAGGAAAATAGAAAATGAGAATCAAAAAAGGAAGGTGGAAGCTACTTTTGAATTTTTGCTCAGAACTTCCATTTTGGCAAATGTGTTTTGCAAAATGAATTTCCAAAATGAGGTAGCCAAACACCTAAAAACCTAAAAGCAGAATGGGGAAAGGCAAAAAGGAGGTAGCCAAACACCCTCTTAATGTAATAATTACGTATACGAATATAAATACGAACCTTACAAAAATTGAAAAATAGACTTGGTAGGGACATTGTATGTAAAATTAACAATGCGTTCCTTTTATAACTCTCGATACTTGACATTCAATTCAAAAAATCGTGTTAATTAGGATCGAGAAAGTCTTCACCGAAATAAATTTAGACGAATGTTTATGTTCATTGAACTTAACTTTTTGTACAATAATTACTCCAAAACCCTTTTGCATAATGCTAACCAAATCGACACTTATAAAATAGATGGTTCGAGTTATCATATTTAATCACAGTGAATCCCATTTTATGTGATGTAAAGTACCATATAAATGTTATTGTTACAAAAAATAATAAACACACTAAATTTATGAATTACTCGAGCTAGATTTAAGTTCCACATGTAGGCAGCTAAAATATATAACTGAGTCACTTGACTCCGCTAAAGTGTGGATTTTGATTACAATATGCTAATCAATCTTCATAGGAATTTTATATATTTGAATCGCGCATATTATTAAATTGTCTTGACTCTACTAATTGTATACTATTAAGACCTAACCACGAGAAATGATGGTGTGGGTTCCATAAAAACAGATTTCGCAATAACGACTAAGATTGTTTTGATTCAATAGTCATTTTTTTGTGTAATCTCTTTCTCTTTTCTCCTTAAATGGTGCAGTCACATGAGCATCTCTCGCTCTCTCTCCACCTCCCCTCCATATTTTTCTTTTTTAGTGGTAGTGTTTCAATTATCACTTGTATTTTTCTCTACTTATAATTTAGGCCAAATAAATACAATCCAAATTTTTTAATTAAAATACAATCAGACTTCATTCATGATTTGAGCAGTCATCAGACTGCATATTTCTCTCTCTCTCTCTCTCTCTCTCTCTCTCTCATTAAAACTCTAACTATGCAAATGAAATATACAATTATGGCCTGTTTGATTGGAGAGATATGATTACATGAGATTGTAGTGATTATTAGTTCAGAGACTAAAAAGTCCTAGGACTATTAATAAAATAGTCTCTTTTGTCCTGTGTTTGTTTGCACATAGGGATTATATAACGGACAAGTCGTATCTAGTCAATTACATGTTTGTTTTGAATACCTCTAGATAAGGATTAATATTTGAATTGACTATTTTGCCCCTATTGCAATGTTCTATCACAACTAAATATAACTTTTTCCTCTATATATTATTTTATGTCTTCCACTCATTAATCTCAAAAATAGAAAATGATAAAGATAAACAGGAAATGACAATCCAACCAAACTCCAATCTGTTTAATTTCTAACCTCTTTTT
Organism: Arctostaphylos glauca; assembly: GCA_019985065.2. Classification (NCBI taxonomy): domain Eukaryota; kingdom Viridiplantae; phylum Streptophyta; class Magnoliopsida; order Ericales; family Ericaceae; genus Arctostaphylos; species Arctostaphylos glauca. Next base: position 11,409,150 of record JAHSPW020000012.1, on the reverse strand, counting down.
TGTACTTCTTCACAAAATATACAGAAGAAAATACATTAGGTTTCACTAATTAAAGAGACAAAAGCTTGACTATCGTATAGATTCTCGCTCCAAGGATCTAAAATAGAAACATTATTTTTCAACGAAAAATATAGATCAACCATCAGAACGGTAGAGAAGAAAAAAATTTGAAAAAAGAGAAAAAATAGTTAGAGTTAGGGGTGTAATTGGTCTGGTTTGTTCCGATTTGGAGGAGATCCTCGAATCAAATAGGAAATTTCGGTTTAGGATTTTTCAAATCGAAACCAAACCAAATTATTTTGGTTTAGTTTTTTCGATTTTGGTCCGGTTCGGTCTGATTTCCAATTTGGTTACATCAAGTCAAATGTTTAAAAAATAGGATTTTTTTTATTAAAAATTAATTATTTTAGCTATTAAAGAGTTAAACCCAACATAAATATATATTTAAAAAAACTAAGAGAATACAGATTTAACAAACATAAAGATTACCCCATATATATATATATATATATATATATATAGAAAGAAATATAACTTACAAAAAATATAATTTATAAGAAAAATATTGATGTTTTTTATTTTAATCCTGTTCGGTCCAGTTTTTAAAGCTTGAAAATCAAAACCAAACCAAAATATTCAACAAAAAAACAAATCGGACCGATCGAGCTCAAAAATCGAACCAAATCATCTGTTTGGTTTGGTTTTCTAATTTGGTTCGATTTGTCGGTTTAGGCTTACAGCTCTAGTTAGGGTTTGGTTTTGTGTGCAAGAGAAGATCCAAAAATGTAAAAAAAAACATGATATGCTTAGTTCGGCGATCGTCCAACGAGTTTTTCTAGGTTAGGATTTGATTTGGTGTGGCCTCTTTCTTGCACAAAGGAAGAATGATAGTGGTTTACTTTTTCTCTTCCACAAAGTTATATATTATCTTTTTAGAAAAATGTGAAGATATTCAGGTAAAAATTTCATTAGGCCAGAACCCTCCATAATCCTGGAATTATTAGTCTCACATCCCTAGGATTGAATTGTCCTCCCCATGAAGGATATTTAATCCGGTTGGGATTAATAGTTCAGGGATAAAAATATACACAAACATGAGATTAAAAAGAGTGGATGAATTATTAGTCTAATCCCATCTCTAATCCCCAATCAAACAAGTCAATTGAAAAAATTAGATGTAACTTTTACAGAGAACTAGCAGTGAATTTAAAATGGCTAGGTTTGCAATATTCTCTGTGTAATTTGGAGATGTCGAGAGTAGACTGTTAATTTGTGGACGAGGGAGCTTTCTGGAAGGAAGGACTAAGTGGTTTAGTAATAAATAAGATGCAAAAAATTGAATCATTTGATTTCATGATATTTCTAAGGGGCGGCCGGAAGAATAAGAAAAATTGATGTGTACAATATAGATTTTAAGAAAATTTGACAGTACTGAAATTAAAAAATATTAGTACTACACTTACCAACTATCAGATTTATCACACATAAATCGCTAAATTTTTTTAAATATTTCGAAAAAAATTACTTGCCACCTATAAGATTTATGCCTTGCAATGTGAGGTTAATCTCAATGTTACTGAAAATAATAATTCAATCTCGTGTAGTTTACAAACTAAAGTGCACAAGTATATTTTGTTATTTTTAAAATAATAAAATACTTTAATCTTAATAAAATGTGTTTAGTCTCTAAGTAGGTATGTATATCATAATTTTTATTAAAAAAGTAGAAAAACATTGTACACTTTTTATGTTTGATTTTACAAGTTCAAACAAGAAATTTATGTTCACATGATATGAATCGCGAAGGTAAAATATATGAAAGTTTACCCAACTTTTTGCAATTAAGAGATTTAAAGAATATATCATGTAAACCCAATGTACATGATAGTTACATAAATATTTTTTGTCAAGATTCTTAACTCCGGGTGTATAAAGGGAAATATTGTCAAGTAATTTTAAATGCAAGTTCGATTTTGATAAACATGATATTTGTTTGGATAATAAAAATAAATTTCGATCCTATCATTGCAACAAACTATTAGTTTGAATAGTGACTAAATTTAAATCTTACCATGGACTTAATTTTGTTGATAGTTTCGTAGGTACAGGTAATACACTGGTGTATATTATAATACATAACGGTATGAGATCATCAAAAGATATTTTCACAACAACTGCTAAGATTGTTTTGATTTAATAGTTGAAATTCACTACAAATAAGTTACATAATAATCTTAATTATTATTTATTGGCTCCACAATTTTAAAAAAATAAAAAAAATGGACATTAATACTCACTACCCCCTCCCCCCAACCCCAATCAGTTGAATAAGATAATTAATTTCTATTAACACTTACTTTCTAATTCTTAAAAAAAATAAAATAGCGTAGTCCAGACTAATTTGTATTACAATACATTCTATTTTGATCTAATGACTGGGTTCACTACAAAAAAGTCATACAATAATGCATCATACTAATAGCTTGAATAATTGTTGAATTAGAATCCTGACATGAATTTAATATTGTTGAGAGTATTGTTAATACAGATAATAAGTTAGTATATTATATGACCGAATAATTAATTATTCAATTCTCCTTGGCATATTATTACGTGTCGTTTATAAGTTTTATTTTTAATAAATCATATAAAGATAAATTTTACGGGTAACATATTAACACATATTATAATTGTTATAATTGTTTTTTTGATAAGAATAATTGTTATAATTGTTGGATTGTTAACAGACACGAATAGACTCAATTGTATGTGTTGTAATAAATTATTAACTGAAAATATAACGTAAGCAACACCTACGCCGGGAATATTAAATAATTTGTCTGTATCATCTCTTCTTCGGTATCTTATATTCTTGCTACTACTTGGAATGTGCTGATCACTATAATTTGCATGTAAACCAGAAAATTTTGAGTTTGGGTTAAATTATAGTGGTATTATTTGATGTTTTGTATTTTTCTTGTAGTGTTTCGTCAATTGTTTTTTGTATTCCTTTATTCGTCTCAAGAAGAGTAATTGAAGAAATATAAAATTATGGACCAAAGTTAAAAAAAAAGTCTAGATATATATGACGATATTAAAAACATTGAATACAGTAAAAAAAAATCGTCTTAAATGATGTATTTGGACTTTTTGTCATAAGTTTTTACTTTTTTGATTCCTTATGTTAACACAAACAATTAATCCAAAAGATTTGACACGAATTTAACAAAAAAGACAAAAAAAAAAAAAAATAAGCTACATTGATCGCCTCTATATTTAATTTATGTAGAAAACATATCTTTTGTTTTTTTTTAAATTCTACATTTTCATAATTGAAATAAAAAAAACTCTCTTATAATTCAAAATTAAAAATCATTATCTCACTTGTAATTGTAGTTTCATAAGTCCAAATAAATTATAACCTTTAGGGCCTGTTTGTCACCGGTGAAATCTCCCGGATATACACAGTCCCGGATAAGATAATCCGGGCTAAAACAAATTCGGGCTTTGTTTTGTTTTTTTAGACCCCGAATAAACTATTCAGGGATAAGCATATAAGGGCATGGGTGGATTAAATATGGGCAACTCTTTTGGTGTCCAAATTTTATACGGGTTGGCATATTACAATCATACCCCTGAGAATGAATGGATAAGGAAAAGAAGGATTGCTGAAATAAGATCAGGGGTTAGGTGTGCATGGTGCTGTCCTTGTGCCCTCAAAAAAATTGTGTGTATTTTGTGCACATAAATCGTTAACAAAATTTTATTTTAAAAATTTTGAATGTGCGGTTAATTTTAAAATATTCTTTTAAGTTAACGGTGAAATTTTAAACTTTTTCAAAAATAAAATTCAGAGATCACAACCGAAAATGGTTTAAATGAGCAGTGTTAATCACTTTTTTTAATGCACTAGTGGCAAAATAAGCATATTTTTATGACTTTCTTTTTACTTTTGACCTTTTAACATTAAAAACATATAACAAATGCCGCTCATTGAACCCCTTTCGATCTTGTTTTATAAATTTTATTTTCGAAAAAATTTAAACAATTTACCGTTGACTTAAAAGAATATTTCAAAATTAACCGCAAATTCAAAATTTTAAAATAAAATTTTGTTAGTAGATTGTGCAAACAAAACACACAAATAGAATTTTTTTTTAGGGTCACAAAATTGTGCCGTTTAAGGCCACAACACATGTGCACCTCGTCCCACAAGATCTGAGAGAGAAAAAATGTTATTAATCTTGTTTGTTTATTCAGTACATATACTCTATATACACTTAAAAAGTGAAAAAAATTATAAAAAATTTATTTAATATGAAAGAGGTAATTAACTTTGATTCGGTAATTTGACTTTTTAATTTTTTTGAATATATGTTATTATTTTTTATATTTATTTTGTAATTTTCATACTTTTTAGAGAGAATTACATTAGATTCATTCAAAAAATCAAATGGAAGTTAAAAAAAATTAAGAAAACCACTAGTAACAACAAAAGAGTTGTATAAGGGCAAAATAGAAAATTATTACAAGTTTACATTATCCACTCTCATCAATTACAAAACAAACCAATCATATCTTTATCTCCCCTTATATAAAAAAGTAAACAAACCAAGTAAATATTAATCTCCCCTTCTAAATTAATTCCCCCTCTTATTATATCTCCCTTATACCTTCCAAAATTTTAACCGCTAATAAACGGGCCCTTAATTTTGAATTCAATAATAATTTTTTATTCCAATTCGGGGAATCTAGCACTCTTTTTTGTTTTTTTGCGTAGAACATAATGTTATTGATATTTTATTTCGTATCTCATATTTTATCTATGTTAAAATGACATAACTTTGCCGACTCTAACATGAAATAAAATATGGGGTAAAAATATGAAATTATCAGTTGCATTATTCAACCAATAATAAGTCTCCACAAAAAGTTTTGGCGTCATTGAACAAGAAACTCTACCCGTGTATGGAGAGAGGGGGGCCAGGAGAGCAGTTAAAATGCATATTATACGTACATATATATGTACTAGCGTACTACCCGTGCCTACGGCACTCCCTACGAATTTGGTAACAATTCATGGGCAAATTGCGTTGGATCCTGATATTGGTTGTAGATGATGTCAACTTTGCAAGAATGGTCCAGTTGTATTCGATTGGTTATGATTACTTAGGAAAAAAATCAAGTAACTTTAAAGTCAAGAACCACTACAGGATTTTGAAAAAACAGAACCATAGTCACTACTCAGAATAATTCATACACTCAAAATTGCTAGCATATTACCTATGTCTATTGCACTACCAAAAAATTAAAACCACGAATTAGAGTTTAAAGTTTTTCAAATGTCAAAATTACCACTTAAAAGCAATTATAAATGTTTCTCAAATGTCAGAACCACATATCTCATTTCTAGCCAAAAGATTTCAGCACAACCATGGACAATAAAAATAGGGTAAAATATTTTTCTGATAATTACAGATATTTCTCCTATGGTTTTTGAAATTATAATTACCTCCCTTATCAGGGATGACAACAGATAGAAATGGTTGAAATTGGAAATTTGACGTTTTTACCTTTCGAAAGCTAGCAATCCAAATGTGTATTTTTTTTTCTTTTTCATAAGATTATAAGTTTTAATTAAATCACTCAAGTGCAATTGCAGTTCAAAATTAGAATTACACTTCTAATTTCGTTTTAAGTGATTTTTTTGTGAAATTTCTTATTTGTTTTACTTTTTATCTGTATTTAGAATAGATGTGTACAGAAAGTAAAGCAAATTAAATTTTTAAAAATTAACTAAAGATGAAAAAGTACAAAATCACGTATATTTAAATAAAAATGAAAATGTTTTTTCAAAACACAACCAAACTTAGTTTTTAAATTATTCACCGATTTAGGATAAAAATATTATTGAAATAAAAATAATTTTTTTAAAGATGTAGTAGATAAAAATTAAAAATGTTTTTCTAAATAAAGATTAAAAGGTGTTTGCAAAAATAAGTTAACAAAGTGTTTCTAAAAATTAAACTTATTTTTTAAACTTAGCTATTGATTAAAGATATTTGTATGAAATTAAGTATCTTAACCTCTCTTTTTTTGCATGTCGTAATTTTTATTTAATTGAGTAACTATTAAATTCATAAAATTATAAAGTGAATTATTTTATTTTTTATTCTAAAGTTACGTGATTTATGTAGTTGACGTCTATAACTATGGAAGTGAAAGGTGTACCCTTTTTAAAATTTTAATAAAATTTATGTCAATTTTTTGGAACTAATCATTTTTTCTTGACGAATGAATTTAGAAAATAAAAATAAAATTTAACACAAATGATTAGTTTCTAAGTTTTTTTATTATTTTTCAAGACTAATCAAGTTTTTTAAAAGCAATGATCGTGGTAAAAAAAATTTACTTTTAGGGTAGATTTTTTCATTTCTAATCAAGCTAAAAATAAATCGGGTAGATTTTTTGTTCTTTGTTTTTGACAAAAAATCTTCATTGTAATTAAGTCAGTGTAGATTTTTGACATCCGTGATTAATGTAGATTTTTTCATTTCTAGATCATACATTTTTATTTATAGATCATAAATTTTTTTATTTTTAGAAAATCTAGATCCTGATATTTTTTTTCATTTCTAATCTAGCCTAAAAATAAAGACCAAAATTTAAAAAAAAATATTTTTAGATCATAGATTTTTGAGATCAATTTGGTATATTGCAATTCAACCCTTCATTAATAGCTCTTATGGTTCCAAGGATGAGAAAGGCTCAAAAGTTTATTTGTTTTCCAAAAATAAGTTCAAAAGTTTTCCTTTTAAGTGTCCTTCCAACTTCCACCCACTATTAGCATTATAATTAAATTCTGAGTTAATCTCCATCGTTGGATCGAATCCATCTGGACCGTTCTTGTGAAAATATGTTTGGAGGGCCCCACACCGTCCTCCCTTGTAATATAGATATATATGTCCGTGGGTCTGTGTAATGTTTATACATAACGATTGAGAGCATCGTTAAGCGACTAGCCAAACATAATTTTTAGCTACTTTAGCCAAAGTTGTAAATCCCGTACCGTACCAGACGTACGGCCCTCGTAACGGTACCGGACCACCGGAGTACCGTTCCGGCAAGTGTTCCGGCCTGGTCCGGGCTGTTCCGGCTTGTTCCGGGCTGTTCCGGGCAATACCGGCCAGTACCGTACCGTACCGGTCTGTATTTAAAAAAAATTTAAAAATCCATTAATATGTTTTTTTTGATAATTTGACATAATTTGAAACTAAAATCATCATTTTTTTATGTTTTGTGATTTATTTTTAAATCGTAATGCTTTATTTTTATGTTTAGTATAATTTTTTGTTAAAAGATATTATTTAAAATATATATATTAATTTTAGCGATAAATCCGAAACGGTAAACCAGTACACACCGGTACTGGTACGTACCGTACTTGTAACAAAACCGGTACGTCCGCCGGTACGAGATTGACAACTTTGACTTTAGCTATTTAAAATACAAAAATTATGCTCCAAGAGTCTCAATAAAAGGCTAGTTACTCTAGTTGTGTGAATAGTACCTAGTAAATAGTTACTATTCACTAACAATACTTTTTTTAATAGTTTTTAACTCTTTCAAAAGTCTCTCTCGTTTTTCAAAGAATAAAAAAAAATAAAAAAAGTAAAAAAGTAAAACAATAACATATTTTAATAGATATAACTAAAATAGATAGTATTGTTAGAATTTTGAAAGAAAAAAGACTAACTAAATTAAAAAATATACTAAGGGAAAATACATAGTCCCTCTGGACATGCTATGAGAGAGGGGGGGGAGAGAGAGAGAGTTTTAAAAGTGGAGTATCTGTGGAACATTTGAGGGATTTAGGAGCAAGATTTTGTATTTTACCAAGGGATTCTACGAGAGAGTGGGAGGTCTATCTCAGCTGGTGCCTGTGTGGGTGTGGGGTGTGGGGGAGGGTTTTCTCGCACTGTATACGTATGTGTCGGTTGTATATATGTGTAATTGCAATGGTAGGTGTCCCCAATTTCCGGCGCAAGATGATGTATTCGCCAAATTAATTTTACACTGTCTCCTATGCTCACAGATCTACTGTTGTTGGATCGAACGATCCGTAGAGAGAGAGACTATTGAAATATTCTAAGAGAGAGAGAGAGTGTGAATTGTGCTTGTTATAACCAAGTTTTACTGCTATTAAGTCGGGTTTAGGGTGGGTCTCTTATCGTGCTTTCTCTCTCCACATTAATAGTTAATTGGGCGGTGAATGATTTTTTTTTGGTACACAGAAGTAATTGAGAATCACAGTTTGGATCGAACTCTACTTCCTCTACTGGTGATCACACCGTTTTTTTTTTATAAAGATTTAAATTGGATATACTTCGATATCACATTAATTAGTCGTAGATATAGATATTGTATATACATATAGATAGACATATATATCGTATCTGCCGTGATTGGATCGACATTGAACGAATCCCCCCGCTCTCTCAAAACTGGAAGCTAGAGAGAGAAAACGAGTGTGAAAGAAGAGAGAGTCGGAGCTGCGAGAAGACAAAAGCTGCGGTTGTGCCGTAATGACTCATGAAAACAGCACCATAATACGCTTAATTTAGGGGCTTCGCTCTCACTCCTTCTCTACCTGCATTTCAGGTAGCGTTTTCTTCTGCGACCACTTTCTCTGTTGTTGTCTACTGATTGGTATTTGTTGGTCAAAAGATTCTTTCATATCTGTTACATAATCAATTGGTTCAACTGCTTTTTTTGCTAATCTTTTCTGGGTTCTTCTTGATTTTCGGTTTGAGGTTATTAAGCTGGATTGAATTTCATTCGAAATGAACTTGTTGTGCATTTTCTTCGCTGCTAAGGAATTCATTCTCAGTAATAGATAGGAATGGAGTGTGACCTCTTTATCTTTCGTCTGTTATCTGAATCTGAATTGCCCAATCTCTCTTTCATTCTATGATGTTACTCTTTCTAGCAGTAGGATGGTTTTACTCGTCTGATTAGAGTTGGGATAACATGCTTATCAGTGTTACACTATGCTATATACTGGTGGATTTTGTGGATCTCGTACAGAAAATGGGGAACCAATCTTATCCAAGGATGCGTTTTCTTTTATTCATGGATTAGCTCATTTCACTTAAAAAACTTTTCTCGGATTCTCCCTTTTACAGTAAGTTCTATTACGTTTGGTCCTCATATTTTTAGCTCATCTAATTGAGTAACTTTTTAGGTTTCTCTGCCTCTTTTTCAGTCCACTTGTTTGGGAATTTTCACGTTGGAAAATGTCAAGGCCACTACATCGAGGTGCATCTGGTGGTGTCCGATTCTCAGGGAAGAATGAGTCATGGGAAGACTCTCAGATGAAAGAGAAAACAGAGAAGGAAGATCTGGATAAACTTCGGTCTCCTTCTGATCAAACATACATGTCTTTCCGATTCCCTTTCCGGTTTCCATTTCTGGATGGTTCACCTTCTAAACATAGTGTTAGTGAAAATGGTTTTGTACCCGATCCCTTCACCACCGGAAGCTTGAGAAGTCGACATAAGTTAACTTTGTTGTTTCTTAAGTTCAGTTTAGTAGTTATAGTAATTCTAGCCCTCACTGGATCCTTTTTGTGGACAATTTCAATCACAAGCTCATCAAGAGGCCACATAATACGCGGGAATAGGCGTATTCAAGAGCAACTTGTATCAGATTTGTGGGATATTGGAGAGCTTTCTCTTGGTGCCTCAAGGTTTAAAGAATTGGACTTTTGTCCTGAGGAGTCTGAAAATCATGTTCCCTGCTACAATGTTACAGAGAGTCTTGCTTTGGGTTTCCCTGAAAGCGAAGAGCACGATCGCCATTGTTTGCAAGGATCAAGGCAAAATTGCTTGGTTCTTCCACCAGTCAATTACAGGATTCCTCTTAGGTGGCCTACTGGAAAAGATGTCATATGGGTTGCAAATGTCAAAATTACTGCACAGGAGGTGCTTTCCTCTGGAAGCTTGACCAAGAGGTGAGTGTAGTGGAGTGTTTTGTTTTCCTTTATTATGTAAGTATTGAGCATTAATCCTGAAGTTACTGGTCGGTTTCTATTCTTTTGGGATGTAGGATGATGATGTTGGAGGAAGAGCAGATTTCCTTCCGTTCCGCGTCTCTTATGTTTGACGGCGTTGAGGACTATTCGCATCAAATTGCAGAAATGATTGGCCTAAGAAATGAATCTAACTTGATACAAGCTGGCGTAAGTAGATTTTTGAATCAGCATCTTTGAATGTCCTATTTCATTGCTTCGTGCTACTTCAAGTACTTGGGTACCTCTTGCGCCGGTACAATACACTAACACAAAATCCACGTTGTGATCATCATGCATTACTGAAGTTCTTATCCATGCTTATGTTTCTTGTGATAATCAGTTTACGTATCATATATTTGATCAGAATCAATGAGAAGTGCAAGGATAATGAAAATTGCTTTGGTTCTATGCATAAATGTCATATAAGGATCTCACAACTACACGTTTCCAACATATAACTGCTAGTTCATGTGAAGAACGAAGTGCGTACAAAATCATACAAGTTCTTGTGATATTTAACTGATGTCATCCAATATCAAAGTGGACCAGTCTTGAAAAGGAGTTTGGACATTTACTCACCTTATTGTGAAAGAGTTGGATGCTTATCGGAGATTTGGGGCTCCTCAACCAGATGTAATGGTTTTCCAAGTAATGGATTATTATTTATTTTTGTATCCACGACTATTAACAACTGCCAGTATGGCTAAGTCCATCTAAGATTCATTTATGATTGTATTCCATCATCCACTACTGCAGCCGCAGGAGGTAAGGAGAAATATTTAATTAGCTAAGTACTTTTATAGAAGGAAAAAATGCTATAATTGACACGTGACTGCAATGTTTCAGGTTAGAAGCATCTTGGATATAGGATGCGGGTATGGTAGCTTTGGAGCACATCTCTTCTCAAAACAACTTTTAACCATGTGCATTGCAAACTATGAGGCTTCAGGTAGTCAAGTTCAGCTGACTCTTGAAAGAGGTCTTCCCGCAATGATTGGTTCTTTTACTTCGAAGCAGTTACCATTTTCATCTCTTGCCTTTGATATGGTGCATTGTGCACGATGCGGCATTGACTGGGACCAGAAAGGTATCAGTTAAATGTTATTCATAAAAGCAATAATTCATGTAGAACACTCCACATGCTAGATGATTATCTCCATATATGATGCGAACGTATTGCCAGCATTCAATACATCCTATGCTACAGTCATTGTTCAGATACTTATCAATAAAAGACAATGACATCCATTACCAGGTAGGTAAAAGCCTGAAGAGACTTGAACCACTAGTATCACAATATATGGAAGCAAAAAATCTCCATTATGTCATCCTAAAAAAATTTGCAAGTCAGTGTGTATTTCTCTTCCTGTAAATCATGACCTTTTTTTTTTTTTTTTTTTTGTGTACAAGAAGCTATCATTGATTTAAGTTTTTGTCTAATTTTTCACTGCTTGTTATACTTGATATGTCATAGGGCTTGATTTTTATTCTCCGTGGTTCATCAGTTATATGTGTAGTACGAAAATGCTTGGATACCAGAAATAAAACTTCCATTAATCATAAAATTTAAATCACAAACGGTAATAGGAAATGTAAAAATATGGAAAAACCATGAGTCCATGACAAATACAAATCGAACAGAGTCCTGCAGTCCTCTTAAAATAGATTTGTTGCCTTACTTTAGGCGTTGGAGGTTTCACTGACATCTGTCTTTTAGGGAACAACTAACTCAGTTGATGGAACACCAACCTTTGACTGTTTGTTGAACCAAGCTTCTGTCTGTCTCTCTCTCACTCTAGAACACAAAATTTGGAATATGCAGATTGAGCATGAAATTCTGGTGTCTCTAAAAACATGGAATTGATTGAACTTATATACAAAAAGAGGGACTTTTCAAATCCTAACCAACTGAGACCTTTGAGTTGCAGACTATCAATGGCTGCCAACAAAATCCTTTGTTCTTCCAGTTGCCTCTTGCCACCCTCTGGTGTCCCAAGTTCATTCACCAAACCATTACACACTCCAACTATAAGCATATCCTTGTATGTATTTGACTGCAGAAATGCCTATTTGTCTTGGCGGAAGTATTTGATATGTTTATCACGGCCCTTTTGACAAACCATATGTTGCACGTTTTGATATAATAAAGTTCTCGAATATATTTCCTATGGGTTCTCATGCTTTGTTGCAAAAAAATGTGATAATTAAAAACCTTATTAAAGATCAGTCCACAATATCCTTTTTCAGAGATACGCTTATGAAGACTCCAACACGTAATTGAAGGCTTTATTGAGTTGGCTAAACTATTCTTGGTTGCTAGTTAGAGTAGTGATGCGTATCTGAATGACTGAATGAAGAGCTAGTCTTTAATGGTTTTTAAGATATGGTTTGGTTGCTGCTTTGCAAAAACCATTTTAGATGGGAAGTTTTGCAGTACCTGTTTCTCTACTTGTTGCAAGGATTACCTGGATTTCAAATATATTGATAGCTCCTAGAAATTGTAATATTGCACATGTGGGTTGTTGAACCATTGCTGTCCTCCAGTATAAACTCGCAACCATGTGATTGGTGTGTTGTCGTTTCATCTTGATTGACCTTTGGTCCTGAGAACTTCATACATTCACCATCCTGATTGTTGTCCATATAGAGATAAGATGAGTGAGGAAAATGCACATACGGTGGTGCTTTGTCATCAGTCTGCATGATTGAGATCTGCGTGTTCCGTGGGCCAAAATTAGTGAGTCTGATGAACTGAAGTACAGAAATCTAAAGACAACTATCATTCTCTTATGCTTTATTGGACCCGCATTACAGTGTTTCTTGTGTATCAACAACTATCATGATTCATCTCTGTTTTAGGTTTACCACAAAAGAATATGTTGCTTCATGCTTTAATTGTTCAGTACTAGTAAATACAGAAGATTTGGTTGGTTTCTTAGTGTTTGATCAGGACGTTAAATATTATCTACTCTTTGCCATGTTGTGCAGAGGGTATTCTTTTGATTGAAGCTGATCGACTATTGAGGCCTGGTGGATACTTTGTGTGGACTTCACCACTTACCAATTCTCAGGGTTCCCTTCGCAAGAAAGAGAATCAGAAAAGATGGAGTTTCGTGCTCAGTTTTGCAGAAAGTCTCTGCTGGGATATGTTGTCACAGCAAGAGGAAACTGTTGTGTGGAAAAAGACGAGTAAAAAAGGTTGTTATGGTTCCAGGTGAGGTGACTGATAAATTCTTCATTGTTTCATTTTTACATGTAATGTATGCATTACATTAATTAAAAACTGAAAAACATTGACATGGTTTAATATTTGTAGGAAATCTGGATCTAATCCGTCTATCTGCAGTAAGGCCCATGATGTTGAGACTCCATTTTATCGACCAATCCAATCCTGCATAGGAGGAAGTCAAAGCCGTCGATGGATTCCCATAGAAAAAAGACCTACCTGGCCTTCTAGGTCTAAATTGGACTCCGATGAACTTGCAATCTATGGTAATTTCTTTATCAACCATAATGTTTTTCTTCAGAATCCTATTTAAGCAGCATGGAGGATAGAAAAGCAATTGTTACATAGGCAGTAAGCAGGGCTGGTTACAGTGTAAAGCAACAAATTTTTTTGCTTAGGCCCCCATTTCTGGAAGACCCTAATTTCTTGCACGTATAAAATATGTATATCTGTAGAACAAAAGAAATATATTACAAAGGCTTATGCAATAAGAACGAACGTCCCGAACCGGATTGTTTCCTCACGTCCTTAGGATCAACAATATCACAAGCAAGAGTAAGTGGATTAGCTATACTATCAACTAAAAATAGTGTATTAGCTAACTTTAGTACAAAGACCTAAATCTGATCTTGCATCTCAAAAAGCTAAAAATAATGAATTCTAAATGTGATGAGATTTTACAAGTCTAATAAATGTGGGAAACCCATCTAGGTAAGTCATTTTTGGTGTCCAGTTGTGTTGAACTGACCTTGGCACCAAGCTGAATTTGTTACCCTCCTATTCTGATTTGTTTTTGTTTTTTGTCTGAATCATGATTCACAATTTGATCTGCGATTCAATTCATCAATCATGCAAAAGCAATGCGAATCTATAGGTGATCAAGGTTTAGTCAGAATCGGTGTCAACACTACGAATCATGGTTCAATTAACAATTTGGTTCATGCAAATATAACAATGGTAGCATTCAACATATATGAAACCATTTTTACCTCTTTTTGTTTTTGGGAAAACCAAGAAGATAACACCACATAGTATTAAGTTTAAAAAACTGCATTCTCATGCAAAATTTGTGATTCTCAAACATTAAAATAATTAAATATGTTGAAGGCTGAGAGACCTTGTTATAATGAATTTATCTATTAGAAATTTCTGTAGTTTATTATTATATGGGCCAATGGATGGGCTCAACTTCTTTTGTTGAATGGTAGAATAAGATTATTATTCTTCTCCCTTTACTAGGATCAATGTATAGAACAAATTACAAGCCTAATAAAGGAAATATAAATCAATTACCTATACACAATCTTAAATTAACTTCCTAATGAAATCCCTAAGATTACGTACGATCAAATCCCAGTACAATCAATACTCCCTCTCAAACTAGAGAGTATATATCATGTACTTCCAACTTGCTACAGATAGAATCAATGGAAACTTTTGGGAGAGATATCTGCAAGTTGAGAACCAGAAGGAACAAAAGGTGTAGAGATCTCCGTTGACTCCACTTTAGACCGAACAAAGTGATAATCGACCTCAATGTGTTTAGTTTTTTCGTGCAAGACTGGATTATTGGCTATATGAATAGTAGCTTGATTATCACGATAAAGAGGAGTAGGACCCTCTATTGGAATCCCAAATTCTTGTATGATTGTGCGTAACCAAGTTAGCTCACAACTAGTATGAGCCATTGCCCGATACTCTGCCTCAACATTAGAATGGGCTACAATCGACTTTTTTTACTTTTACATGTCATAAGATTACCTCCAATAAAGGTACAATAGCTAGTGGTAGATCGACGATCCGTAGGAGAACCTGTCCAATCAGCATCTGTATACCCTTCAATACGGAGATGTTCTGATGATCGATAGACAAGGCCACGTCCTGGAGAATTTTTAAAATACTTCAAGATACGAACGACTGCCTCCATATGGGGAGTGCGAGGATGGGTCATGAATTGGCTGACCACACTAAATGCATAGGAGACATTTGGTCGAGTAAGCGTGAGATAAATAAGTTTGCTCACAAGTCTACGATATATCTCAGGATCATCAATCAATTCACTATCTTCAGGCATCAATTTTAGATTAGTTTCCATAGAAGTGGCTACAGGTTTAGAACCAAGATAGATAGTATCTCTTAGGAGGTCCAGAGTGTACTTCCTTGGCGATAAACTGATGTTAGCTTTGGATTGAGCGACTTCAATGCCAAGAAAATATCGAAGTATGCCCAAATCTTTAGTATGAAAGGTAGAACAAAGATGACGAATCAAAATTTGAATCCCAATACTATCACTGCTAGTGATGACAATATCATCCACATAGACCACGAGAATCATAATACCATTGTTGGTCTTCTTAAAAAACACTGAGTGATCAGCCAGACTCCGAGTCATGCCATGAGAAATAACGGAGTTGCTGAACTTACTAAACCAAGCTCGGGGAGACTGTTTGAGGCCATATATAGATTTGCGAAGATGACACACACACACTCTTTCTTGGACTCAAAACCTGATGGTTAAGCCATATAGACAATTTCAGACAAGTCCCCATGTAGAAAAGCATTCTTGGCATCAAGTTGGTGGAGCGGCCAATCAAGATTTGCAGCGAGAGAGATAATAATCCGAACTGAAGTCAGCTTGGCAACTGGAAAAAAGTCTCAGTATAATCAAGGCCATAGGTCTGAGTGAAACCCTTAGCCACAAGACGAGTTTTGAGGCGATCGACAATGCCATTATGATTTTGTTTGACAGTAAAAACCCAATGACAACTAACAATATGAGACCCAAAAGACTTGGGAACAAGATCCCAAGTATGATTCAACGCCAACACACGCATTTCTTCTTTCATAGCGGACTGCCATCCAGGTGAAAGAGGTCCTGGTAAGATTTGGGAACAATAATAGAGGAGAGAGAGACAGAAAATACTTGGAACGAAGGGGATAAATAATCGTATGAAACGAAGTGAGAAATAGGATAAGAAGTGCAAGTACGCTTATCTTTTCTCACAGCAATAGGTAGATCAAGGGCAGAATCTTGTGAAAGTAGATCTACAAGCGAAAGTGGAGATGGTGAGGATGAATGAGAAGAGTCTGCAGGAGCAATGGTCTGAGGTGCAGCGGAATAACGACGAATATAGACCTGGGTAATCGGGGGGCTAGCTGGAGGAGAGGAGGGGGCAATCTCAGGAACACATGAGGGACGGACGAGATCAGAGAACAGTGGATCTTGTAGTTGGTTGCGATCAGCAGAATAATAATGAACTGTCTCAAAGAACATCACATCTGCACTAACAAAGTGCGTATGTAACGTAGGGCTATAATAACAGTACCCTTTCTGTGTCCTTCAATAACCGAGAAATATGCATTTATGAGAGCGAGGATCAAGTTTATCACGACCTGTTTGTAAGTTATGAACAAATGAAACACAACTAAAAATCTTTGGGGGAACTCTTTTTAACAATTTCTCGAGTTTAAAGGCATTATACACCAAACTTCTTGTGTTACTACCCCCAGCAAAATGGGATCGCTGAATGGAAGAATGGCCCTGTCCTGGCTATTGCTCGTGCTCTTATGATCCAAATGCATGTTCCAAAATCCTTCTGGGGGGATGCTATCCTTAGTGCTGGTTACCTTTTGAATAAAATGCCATCTCGTGTTTTGAAGGGTAAATCTTCTTCTCAGGTCATGTTTCCTGACAAAAATCGATTTCCTATGGTAGTATATTCTTGAGTATTATCGGTTCGAAAAACGAGTAATTTGCCATTAAATTGATTCAAAATTTCAGCATAAAATGATTGAAAAACCTTAAAGACTTGAGAGCACATGTATCCAAGTTAGACAGGAAAAATCATTGATGAATGTGACAAAATATCGATCACCACATAAACTAGTGGTCCGAGATGGCGCCCAAATATCAGAATGAACAAGAGGAAAAGATTGCGAACTAGGTGAGTCGGTACGAGAAGGGAAAGAAATTCGATGATGTTTATTAAGTTCACATGTTTCACAGTCAAACCTTGAGAAATTAGGTAGTGATGGAACTAAGTGCCGAAGATTGGCAGATGATGAGTGCCCAAGTTGACAGTGCCATTGATAGGGAGATGTGGCGGAATGCATAGCAGATGAAACTGAGGGGTAAGGCGGCTAAAAGTAGTAAAAGCCATTCTTCTCATATCCCCGACCAATCAGCCTTTTCGTCTTTAGATCTTGAAATTCACAGTGAGAGGGATAGAAAGTCACAGAACATTTAAAAGCTTGGCTGAGTTTGTGAATTGATAACAAGTTGAAAGAATTGATAACAAGTTGAAAGAGAATTGGGGTAAATATAGAACAAAAGAAAAAGTAAGACCAAGAGTGCAATATGTGCCAATATCATGAATAGGAGTTTTAGTTCCATTAGCAATTGTAACAAAGGAAGGGACGAATGATAAGTGACATCAGAAATGAGAAATAAATTACCTGTCATATGATCAGAGGTTCCAGAATCAAGAATCCAAGAGGTATGAGAAGAATAATGAAGACACATGGTACCAGATGAGATGACTTGAATGGTGAAAGAAGAAGATGCATTGGCCTGTTGGGAAATTGAATTATACTCGGATTTGGAGATAGTAATTTGATTAGATTGCTTTCCCTTAAATGTAACTTGATTGGCCCAAGTTGACGTGCCATGAAGTTTCCAACAAAACTCAACAGAATGATTAGTTTGACTACAATAAGTGCACCACTTGGTATCACGGCCACCACGACAAATATACTTGAATTCCCTAGAGGCAAAGTGAGAAAAATAACTAAAAAACCGAGGCTAACAACACCAAAGAGTCGATCAAAAATACCTAAGAATAACACCAATAAATAGTACCGAGAAGACAGTGCCGAAACGATCAATGAACCGCATAGCCCAATGAACAGTATCCGGGGTACCGTGAACAGTGCTGCGATGAAAGTATCACCAAGAGTAATAAACGAGATGCGAGAAAGAAAGAGAGGAAAAAAAAGATACGATTGAGTTTTAGAAAACTCGCTCTGATACCATGTTGAATGGTAGAATAAGATTATTATTCTTCTCCCTTTAGGAGAACAAATTACAAGCCTAGTAAAGGAAATATAAATCAATTACCTATACACAATTCTAAATTAACTTCCTAAATCAAATCCCTGAGCTTACGTACAATCAAATCCCTGAGATTACATACCATCAAATCAAATCCCAGTACAATCAACAAAAATGTTATTATTTAAATTTTCTACACTATAAGTATACAAGTAGCTGTAAATATGTATTCAGTATAATATCCTACATGAACGTAAATTTGTACAAATCAATCTCTTTAAATTTTTAGTCCTCTAAAAATCATAGGTCGAGGCAAGGCCCAAATACGCTTCACATATAAGCACTTTCTTACCTACTAGGCTACATAATCATTGTCAAAGGACGTAGTTTTATTTGTATTAAGGCTAAGCTTTCATTTTCAATGTGAATTTTTCATATTTGAATGCATATACAAACATATGTATACAATTCTTCTCCTGACCGAATAATTTGCGATTCACGATTCTAGTCAATTCAGGACTTACAAAAAGGCCGTTGTGATTCACGATTTGACAATCTTGTTTTGATTAATTATATCAATGATTTTTATGCTTATAGGTGTGTCTTCTGAAGACTTTGCTGAGGATACCCAGAACTGGAACACAGCTGTTCGTAACTACTGGTCTCTTCTCTCTCCACTTATATTTTCTGATCATCCCAAGAGACCAGGTGATGAAGATCCTTCACCGCCTTATAACATGCTCAGAAATGTGTTGGACATGAATGCTCACTTTGGTGGCTTCAATTCTGCATTACTGGAAGCTGGGAAGTCTGTTTGGGTAATGAATGTGGTCCCTACAAGTGGGCCCAACTCCCTTCCCTTAATACTTGACAGGGGTTTTGTTGGAGTGTTACATGATTGGTAAGTTCTACCTTCTAAATCCAAGAATTCTTTGCTTTATGGCCTATGAAAGCTGCTACTAGATCAGATTTATTGGTTGATAACAGAAGGGAGAACTTATTTGTAGCCCCCCAACACTGAAATATCAAATAACAGCAGATGGCTATTTCAGACTAATTACTGGACTCTACTGTTATTCATTCTTGTGAAGATTGATTTGCTAGTGTTTTTAATGAGGGGACTAAGTTTTATGTTGATCATCTTGATACAACCCTTGAACCTTTATCATCGAGAGGACATTGGCCTTCTGATTTTGTTTATTGAACTAAAACAGCTTTGATTTCTAAGTAGATAAATATGGAAAGAGTTTGGAATTAATCTACCTTGAGGTGCTTGCATGCCAATTCCATATTTCAATGAAAACAACACCTTTTAGCTTTATATGCGGATGACGGAAAATGGAAACCAAGAAGAGAAACAGTAGGGGAGGAATGCAAAGGACAAAGAGAAACAGATTATTAAGTCGAATTCCTAGAAGTTTTAGGACACTTGGGTAGTCTGCTTCTGATTCCTACTTTTGAGTGATTGAAATATTTGTTTGTTGCAGTATTAATTACACGGCCTTGACTGTCAATTACAGTTTGGTTGAAATTGAAACGGTTCCCCTTTTGTTATTGGAAATTTAACAGTACACATACTTGTCTCATCTAGTGTTGGATACAGATTTTTAGTCGAAGTGCTGGAATTATTCGGAACAACTATCTGCTTGTGAATTATTTGCATAAATTTGTCCCCTTTCTTATTGGAAATTTCCACGTGATATGCGTCTCATATTTTGGTGGAATCATATGGATTTGATAAGGCGCATTAACCTCAGTTTCAGCTAATGGTACCTACGTGTATCTGGTTCTAATGTTCCGTACATTGATTAACCTCTATGGATCTTGTATATTTATGTTCTTTATGCAGAATTTTTGAACTTTTATCTTCTAGGTGTGAAGCATTTCCAACCTACCCTAGAACGTACGATATGGTGCATGCTCAAGGGCTTTTATCTCTTGAAATTGATCAGCAGCGCCGGTGCAGTATGCTGGATCTCTTCGCTGAGATGGATCGGTTGCTTCGTCCAGAGGTACAGTAATCTTTCATTGCTGTTTTATTGTTACCTGTGTTATAAGACATTCCATTGGTCCTCATTTTACGAATCAGTTCAAAGTTGAAACAATGACGTTAACTTCCGAAGGATAGTGACATGAAAAGGACGATGAAACTCAGACTGCTAACTTGAATGCTTACTAGTCGGGTAGGCATTTGTTGGACTGTTCAAACAAAAAAACATGATAAGTTTACTAGTACATATTCCAGTGCTCCTTTTAGCCCTCATATTTTCATTGGTTAAATAAGCTTGACGTCTTCCCCCCATTTGAAAGAGTTCAGAATAAACAAGTATTACATCAGTCTTTTGAGTTTGCTTTGATAATATCTTTCAGTTTGGTGCTTCAGAATGCCTCGTCATATCGTTTAAAACAGTTTGTTTAATATGACTTTTACAAGGAATCCGTTTGGTTTGGTAGCATTAGCTATTCGAGATATATTACCGTTTTGCATTTTGGTAAAGCATGAAATCTTGAACCATGGGCACTTTGGAGTATCCTCAGTCACCGGTTAAAATTTATACAAAGTCTTTAATTTCTGGAAGGGCTTAAATCATTGAGGATCAATTCCCACATCACAAAAGTAGCTCATTGAACCTTAATTTGGTCTGAAGGCAAACTTGGCAACCCCCAACCAAAATTTAAACCTTAGTCTCTATTTTAAGAGAGCTTTCATCTGCCATGGGTTCAATTGTTTTTTTTCCCACATTCCTAAGGCTTATAGTTTGCCATTTCACTCAGTTGCTAAACTAAACTCTACGTCTCACCTCATGTGCCTTTTTCTTAAAATCTGCTAATCTTGGTGTCGTGTAGGGTTGGGTGATACTCCGAGACTCAGCTTCTCTCATTGAAATAGCAAGAGCTCTTGCGACGAGGTTGAAATGGGACGCACGGGTCGTAGAAATCGAGAGCAACAGCAACGAGAGACTCCTCATATGCCAAAAACCTTTCTTCAAGAAACAACCAAACTAAATACGAACTTTCGAACGGAGCCTCTGAATAGGTAGATCATTAAATTCGTATTCATTTTGTGGATCTAAATTAAGCGTCATAATGTTTTTTCCACCACTGGAGATGGGGGAATGGAGAATTTTTTGCAAGAGAAGAGGAAAAATGAAGAGAGCGGAAAGAAACAAGTCAGTCGAATTTCCTGTGGAGCCGTAAGGCGTACATAGGGCGTTGTAATTAAACAATTGGAAGGAAGGGTGCAGAGAGAAAGTATAGGGTTGTATTTAATTTACCTTGTTGTCTTTTTTAACTATACAACCACACAGTGATTTAGATGGTGAAGATGATTATAGAATAAGGTTATTTCATGTCATTTTACTTGCCCGGTGGTTATTTCCTTCGATTTTAGTATATATGATGTAGGTTTCCACAATTATTCATCTGTATTGGTGGAAATGTTACTTGGGTTTATAATTGTGTTGGTCAAAGTATGACTTATGAATCTATGATCCTTTTTTTCTTCCTGGGATTTTATCTATTACTGCTTTGTTTGGTTCTTTTATCTGCTGAAGGGAAGTTACAGAAATTATAGGGAAACAAAATGGTAGGAAAGAAACAGTTTTTTTCTCTTTTTGGTTGACTTAGAAGATCCATTTGTTATTTATCATGAAAAACCAATGAAAGTGCACAATCGATTAAGCATTTTGATTTGTGTTTCCTTTTCTTCTTCCTTGAGAAATTTGATGTTCATCCGTACTGTAAATTGAGAGATGAGACCTAATCATTGGTTATCTTTTAGTGCATCTCCAGGTTATACTTTATTTCTCTGTTCTATCTTCTATATCTTATTTTAGAGAAAATTCTTATTTTAACCCATTCTTTATTTCCTCCTATATTTGAGAGGATGGAGTTTTACTCCCCAGATGATCCTCCAAATTCATATTTTTTTGTATGAAAAGAAAGTATTAGATTGGAATGAAAGTGAATGATGATTGGAAAAAAATTGAACAAATATTTAAAATGGAAATGAAATTTAAAGATATAGAAATCTGCAATTAGAGTGTGTGAATGGTAAAATTTTCTATGCTCAAATTTTTATTATTAAATGTTTTAAGTTCATCATTTCAGATAAATACATATGGGTTGGGCCATTTTTTGTAGGCTAAAACGTCATTTTGGCACATAACACTCATTGATGTATGCACTGCACAGTAGGATTTTCAATTCCTGTTTTAACTTGTATGTGTGTGTTGTTATATGCACTGCACACTAGGGTTTTCAATTCCTGTTTTAAGCAAAGGTATGAATCCCGTTCCGTACTAGCTGGTACTGGCCAGTATGTCTTGTTTCGCCCTCGTAACGGTATCGGACCACCGTAGTACAGTTCTGGTGATTGTTCTAGCCTGTTTTGGGTTGATCCGGCATGTTCCGAACAATACCGGCTAGTACCTTATCGTACTGGTATGTATTTAAAAAAATTAAAAAATCAATTATTATTATTTTTGGATAATTACGCATAATTTGAAGCTAAAATCATCTTTTTTGTTATATTTAGGGATTTATTTTTAAATTGTGATGCTTTATTTTTATGTTTACTATGATTTTTTGTTAAAATATATTATTTAAAATATGTATATTAATTTTAGCTATAAATCCGAAATGGTAAACTGGTATAAACCGATACCGGTACGTACTGTACCAGTAACAAAATCGGTACGTTTGTCGGTACGAAATTGATAACTTTGATTTTAAGTACGTTTTTTTCTGTCCGAGGTGGTTGGGATTCTTCTTTAAGTTGAATCTCTCTCGCTGTCTCTCAGAATATATGACATTAAAGCGAAGCACAAGAGGATAGGTGGAGAAACCAGAATGGAGTATTTGATTCCTTAAAAACGCATGGTTTCTGAATGCTGAAGTTACCAGGAATAGAGGTCACATGAGGAAAGGGTAGTAGACTGGGTCAGGTTGTACAGAGTTTTAGGCTGGGGTTAATTCGGGCCCACAGAAGTAAGGCCCGGTTTGATTTTACCTTTTTTGTTTTTGTTTTTTATTAGTTCTGGATAATTTCTTAAATTAATTTGTCTTCACCAGAGAAATTTCAAAATTAAAAAATTATGATACAAAATTCTTTGAATGGGATGCTGGGGAGCTGTGATTCATTTTCTTGTAGTGCGAGAAAAACAACGTAACTTTGCTCTCGAGACTAGATCATTTTGATTTTATATATTTTGATAACAATTCGCGTAATAAATCAAAACGATGTAGTTTTTAGGGCAAAATATGCAAAACTAAGTCGTTTTGTCCACGCTACAGGGAAGTGCACTGCATCCTCCTGACTTGACTTTCAATGAGGGAAAAACTTGTTTTTAGGGATGCTATTTTACTCGACTCTATCTCCGCCTCAATTTGGACCAAAGTTATCAATCTTGTACCGGTAAAGGTACCGGTTTTATTATTATTACAGTACGTACCGGTACCAGTAGGTACCGGGGGTACCGTTTCGGATTTATCGCTAAAACATAATATAATTTTTTTAAACTAATATTCTTTACAAAAATTACATTTGACATATAAAGTAAACCCCACAACTTAAAAATAACTCACAAAACATAACATTTTCAAAGGACAATAATAAACCTATGATATTTCAATATCATTTAATTCACAAAATTTATAAAATTAGTTAGCATATGCTTGATTAGAAAGAAAAATTAATATTCATTTTAACATTAAGGTATGAAAAATGAAAAATGAAAAATTAACATTCATTTTCTTGTCTAGAGAAATTGAAAAGAAAAATTAACATTCATAAAGTATCGAAAGTGAAAAAAAAATATTTATTTTCATGTATGTATGAAATTACAAATAAAGGTTAACATTTATTTTTTATTTTAAATTAAAAAGCAATGTTAAGTTTAAAAAAAAAGAATGTTAACATTCGTAAAAAGGATGTTAACTTCAAATTTAAAAAATGCTAATTTTTTCTTTTAATTTTCATAAAAAATAATGTTAACTTTTCTTTTTGCATTATAAATTTTCCTACCTTAATTAGAAGTATTTACAAGGAAAATGAAAAAAAAAAAAACAAAGGTATGTAAATGTAATTAAAAATACATAAAAGTAAAAAAAATTAAAAAAAAGAAAACCGGTACTGGCCGAGATCCGGTATTCGGCCGGTATCGCCGGTATTGGCCGGAACCGCCGGTATTCTTGCCGGAACGGTACGGACGTCCGACGGTACCGGTTTTGGTCCGGTACGGAAGGTACACCTGGTATTGGGCGGTACGGTACGGGATTAATTACTTTGATTTGGACAGTTTTACAATACTTTTGGAATTTGAGAAGGGTTTAGAGAAGAAATAGTAAATACTTCGGGGTTTGGGTTGCTATTAAATAACCCACCTGTGTTGAATAGATTTATTATAATTTATAATCACATTTAATAAATGATTATCCTATAAACATAATTTTGAATTTTTTTACTATGATACGTAGTTTTTAATATCATAATTCGTAACAAGAGTAATCATTTTTCAGTAAGAATTGGTATATTAGTCTTTAAGTATTTTAATTTTTTTAAGAAAGGATTTGTTGATACATTTTATTTTAAATACCTTTTTTCTCATAAATGTACAAAACAATGATAGGCGAATTATTGTTAATTTATTTGAAGGATTATTTTGATTAGTTCTTACTATTTCTAATAGTTCGTGTAGATGGAAATAAAGCACAGGTAATGGTGATATTTTATTTTTTATGAACTCAATTTCTTTTTTGTTACTTTTAGAGTTTTATGCTATGAAAGGAAAACAGCAAACACTAGAGAAAAACACTAACTGGAAAGGGCGGGGCAAAAAAATCCATTGTCCACGGGGTGACACTGAAAATTGAAAAACTGGACTGGATCGTCGGTTTAAGGGGCGCAAAAATTGGTTCGGTCCGGTTTTAGTTTGGAAGTTTTTGAGAACCGCTTTTTCGTTCCGATTTCCGGTTTGGAGATATGAAAAACTTGTCCAAAGTGAACCAGCTGGTTGGGATATATATATATATATATATATATATATATATATATATATATATATATATATATATATCATTATGAGTCCCCTTCTAATGAAGGATCCTCATTTTACTAAAATGAGAACTTTTCATTTTTAGATTATATTTTGATGATCCGAACCGTTCAATGTTTTTAAAACATATTTTTAAAGATAGAAATTGGCTTAAAAAAATATCAAGAAAGGTTTGATCCAAACAGTTCTTCATAAATGTTGACTGGAAGAGTTTTTGAGAAATTACTTGAATCAAAACCTTTCCGGTAACATTCTAAGCTGATTTCTCGTGAGTATCCTTAAAAACATGTTTTAAACACATTGAATAGTTCGGATCATCAAAATTTGATCAAGAAATGAGAGGTTCTCATTTTAGCAAAATGAGAAATCTCTCATTAGAAGCTCTCTCTCTCTCTCTCTCTCTATATATATATATATATATATACATATATACATTTTTTATGCCCAACATCACTTGACTTTTTATGAAGTTTAGTAATTTTTCATTTTTTTTCGACTTGGCTCGAAATATTGCTCAAAAGTCCAAAAATCCAAACCGGTCGCTTGGTTTTTTCTATGAAGTTTAGTATTTTGTTACTTTTTTTTGGGTTTGGCCCAAAATATTGTCCAGAAGTCTAAATATCGAAATCGAACCAAAACCGAACTATTATAATCGGTTCAATTTTAATTTAGAGAAATCTCAAATCTCAAATCAATTCGGTCCCACAAAACCAAACCGATTACATTCCTATTCCACATGATACGGGGATAAAGGGTCCAAATTATTTCCTATTGAAGATGAAGAAGAGGATAGAAAATGGATATGTGTTGGAAGGAAGACGATGACGAAATGGGTGAAATCCACTCCAAACCCACCGTATTCCTATCCCTACTTGTTTTGCATAGTATCTAGGGGGGAGTTGAGGTAGAAGCTTCCTTAAGTAAATATTGAACAAAATTTATTTTTTCTAAGACCCTGTTTGATAAGAGGGTAAAGACTTGAGATGGGACAAATAGTTCCATGAGTTTGGTTAGTGAATGTTTGTTTTGTAAAAATGGATGGGATAAACAATCCCATGGGATTGGTAAACCCTCACTGGGGGTATTAATAATACCTTGGTGAACATGGTATTAGTAAGCCTAAGCCCAATTTTCTATGGAAAATGACCTTGTTGCCCTTCGATATTATCAAGAAATTACAAGCTTCTCTCTCTCATATTAAAAATATTTAGAAAGCATTTAATTGATTACTATTTATCGCCATTATCCAAGCGAGTTTGGTTGATTTTTTTTTTTGGTTTCAATCGTTCCTATATCCAACTACATGTTGTTATTTAAGGTTTCATTTGATAGATCTGAGATTATTAGTCAATGTGAATTGCTAAAATTTATATTTGATTGCTTTCACATGATTTGGGGTCTTTACCACTTTGGGTTGAAATAACTAGTTAATAGGAGTGGTAGTTTGCATAAGCAAATATATTTTATTTTGAAGGCACTATTGATTTTAAAATTGTTAATGTTAATCTGGAATTTCTCTTGTCATATTTCCCTTGTCAATGCCAATAAACACTCATCTTTCATAGTTTGGAATTTCCCTTACTAATGCTAATCCGGAATTGATTAGTTATGATAAATGTTAAATTTTTTTTAAATAATTATTTGCAGAAGATTTTATGGTTATAGAAATTTAAATTGGATAAATAAATAAAAAATATTGCTCATTTTCTATTTTGGTGGCCATAGACGCTCACTTTCTATTTCTTTTAGAATTACCAAGAAAATAAAGACGACGGTAAATTTGAAAAACATGTATTTTAATCCCATCTATCTCTTTCGCAAACAAACACCAACCATGTACTATTAGTCCTATCCTGAATACAAACAAACATATAACACTGGTTTTAATAATCTCTTGGTATTATGAATCCTATTCTAATCCCACCATCTTACGAATCCCAAGTTACGAAAGTTTTTATCAAACGGGGCCTAGAATCAGTACCATCCCTATCAGGTTACCACACTATTTTTGTCCAATTTTGCTATTTGTAATGATGGAGCCCCCGAAGCCCCCACCGATCACGTGGGGGCTCCATTTGCCTTAGAAAATTTTCACAGAAATCTGACCCCATCTTCTCTCTCTCTCTCATTTTTATCCTTATTTATTCTTTTAAATTTTATTAGTTTTGCATCAAATACTCAAAATTATTGATTTGTCTCTTAAATCATCTCAAAATATTTATATTCATCACATGTCTTAATGCTTCAACTTTTGAGGAAAAAAGTGACCAATATCGCTCATTTGAATCATTTTCAGTTGTACTTTTCGAATTTTATTGTTGAAAAAATACTAAAATTTTATCATTTATTTAAAAATTATCTCGGGATTAACCGTGAACTTGAAATATTTGATAAATAGTTGTTGAATTATAGTAAGACATTTGTTAATTTATATTTTATTATTTTTTTGTTGATTTATAAAACAAAGTTAAAAATCTCTTAAATTATCTAAAAAGATTCACATTCATCACATGTCTTAATGCGCCTAACTTAGAAGAAAAAAAGTGACCAACACCACTTATTCGTACTCCTTTCGATCTTGTTTTCAGAATTTTATTCTCGAAAAAATATTAAAAATTTACTGTTGATTTAAAAAAAATTCAGGATTAACCTTGAGCTGAGAATATTTTAATAAAAGATTGTTGAATTTTGGAATTATTATAAGGTCAATAAATATCTTAGCATAATTCAACAGTACTTTATCAAAATATTTTGAACTCACAGTTAATCTTAAAAATTTTTTTTAAGTAAACGGTAAATTTTTAGTATTTTTTTGACAGTAAAAAATTCAGGAAGCACGATCGAAAGGGGTTCGAATGAGCTGTGTCAGTCACTTATTTTTTTTCAAAGTTAGGTGCATTAGGAAATGTAACGAACGTAAGTATTTTAAGATGATTTAAGAGATTTTTAACTTTGTTTTATAAATTAACACAAAAAAAATAACAACAAAATATAAATTAACAAATGTCTTACTATAATTCAAAAACTATTTATCAAAATATTTCGAGTTCACGGTTAATTTCAAAATAATTGTTTAAATAACCTATAATTTTTTAGTATTTTTTCAACAATAAAATTCGATAAATACGATCGAAAGGGATTCAAATGAACGGTATTGGTAATTTTTTTCCTCAAAAGTTGAACGCATTAAGACATATAATAAATGCGAATATTTTGAAATAATTTAAGAGACGAATCAATAACTTTGAATATTTGATGCAAAACTAACAAAATTTTAAAAAATAAATAAAGATAAAAAAATCACTTGCTAAGTATGAGAGAGAGAGAGAGAGAAGAAAGGGTTTAGAAGGAGTAAAAATTTTCTAAGGCAGAAGGAAGCCCCCATGTGATCAGTGGGGGTTTCGGTGGTTCCCTCGTTACAAATAGCAAAATTGATTTTTGTCGATAATCTTTCAAACAATTTTGAAAATTGATAAAGAGAATCATCAAGAGAGAATGAATCTGCTTTAACTGAAGAGTGACTCGCTAAACAAATGACATCTCTTATAATAAAATTCTAAAAAACTAAGAATTGAAATGACATGTTAAGAATTGAAAGGACATATGTTTTCTATTCGAAACGATGGTAACAATGTAATACATGCAAGAAAAATATGCAGACATTTGGCAAAAAATAATTTTTATTAAATTGACAATTAGAAATTACATACCAAAATTTCAGGACACAATCAATTCAAGATATTAAACACAAAGGTAAAAATATCAAATACAATACCAAACCAGGTCCTGTTGATTCACAATTCCCTTAAAATAGATTTTTTGTCTCGCCCTGAGTGTTGGAGGATGCATCGGCGCCTGCCTCTCAGTGTAAAGTGGTTCTCTTAGTCGAAAGAACACATATCTATCGACTGCTTGTCGAACTAACTAAGTCCGTCTCTCTTTGCAAATAACAAGAAAACCAAAATGATGGAAATCGCGTAGGCTTTTGAAACTGCCGAAAATATAATTGTAAAGATTAATATGGTCATCAATAGCGCAATTGATGGACATTAGTGCAAGTACGAATGAGTTGTAAATTTTGAGATCTTTCGTTTGTGTCGTTCGACCTTCTAGTGTTCCAATTTTATTCACAACTCTTCTAAATTTTGAATAATCCACCACATAATGAACTTGGAGAAAGATGCGATGTAAAGTACAAAGCTAGCCCAGAGAGAGAGAGAGAGAGAGAGAGAGAGAGAGAGAGAGAGAGAGAGAGAGAGAAGGAACACGTCAGATAATCCTTGCATAAGATAGGTAAAATTTGATCTTGAACCTTCCCTTGTGAAAACCTAACCAGATTTACTAGCAAATCAGTGAACGAAATGTGTCGAACTACTCTGTTGTTTGTGTAAACTAAAATAATAGACTCCACACATGAACTTCTCTTAACACAGTTTAATTTTCATTGTTGTGTTCATTTTGGCTATGAACACATATCCTAGTTCTGCAAGTATTCTAAGAATTTCATCTTCTCAAATTCTTATTAAAGCAGTCTTACTTTACACTCACATAGGTGACCTCTTATCAAAGTATCTCAAATACTCTACTAGGAATCCTAATTCTAATGCATAAGTCATTAGAAGCAAATAACAATTGCTTATTCTTAATGTAGTGAGCCAAATCATGGAACTGGCTTGACAAAAAGACCATTGGTCGAATTATGGATCATGCCCAGGACGATTTGGACCATATTGGTAGCATGAGGCTTTGACCGACATATTACTGAACGGGCAAAGTGGTGTGTGGGGCTCCGGCCGACGTATTACCGAACGGACCAAGTGAAGACCAACCGAAGATAGGCTCAATGTGTGGGCCGCCGACACAACGCACAAGTGAACGAACGATCGGCCATACGGTTAGAATCTTTTGAAACTAGAAGGAACCTGAATAGGAAAGTGCACTATTTTTGAGTTGTTCCTCTTTAGGAAACTCACAATGCTGCAAGAGAATGGCCATATTGGGCAATATGCAATAAGAAAAAGGATCTCATGGTATTCTATTACCAAACTAAAACACTTGATAGCTTATAAATAGGGATCTGAAGTCAAAATCAGGTACACTATTAATTACAAGTATAATTACTATTGTGTTTTGGTCCTACACGTTATAAATTAAGTCAGAGTGTCTTTCAAACAACGTCCGAGTGACACTAATTAATTATTTTCTGCACAGGCTACATGAGCAACTTAGATAAAAAAGACAAATCGAATCAAAATTGATGGATCTTTGTAACCTTACAATTGGCAAGAAGTGAAGTACGAAGATTAATACTTAAAAAATTGAAGAGAGTACATAGTACTATTAGAGTTCCAACCAAAAAGTGACTAGTTAAGATAGAAAAACTATTGACCAATTTTGCTATTCGCAAAGAACTAGATCCTGAACAAGCCAGGGAATGATGTGGCACCCCAACAAAATGATGTCGTTTTTTAGGGCAATTCACAAAACATTAAAAGGGTCCAAAACGACGTTTTGGACCCCAATTTCCTCCCCAACGTTTAGGCGCCAAGCCCCTTTTGTACCTCTCTCCTATCTGCATTCCATTTCATATACTCTTGTAAACACCTCTCTGTATCTCTCTCATCTTCATCACCACCACCGGAGCCTATCCTTGCCGTCATCGTTGCCACGTTTCTCTTGCTGTCCCACCTTCTTCACCTGCGCTCAGGTAAGGCAAACCCCAATGCAGTATGTTTGGATTTTTTTGAATGGAGAATTTTGTTTTGGAGTATTTTGTTCTGAAACTTCTCTTCTTGAAGGACATTTTGTGGTAACTAAATGAGAGGAGTGGTTGAAGAAGAGAATTGGTATCTTGAATGTACCTATAGTTGTAATGCTGCACAAGCTTAAATTTTTTGAGGCAAATAAGCTTTGAAAGGATGGGTTTCTTGCAAATAGAAGTTCGTGAGAGTCAATAGGGGACTTTTCCTAATTATAGTCTGATGTAAGAAATGGGATGCAATGGTATAAATAAGATAGAAATGGTAGGAATGGGATGCAATTGTAAGCAGCCAGAATCAGATTGAACAAAATAATTTCTTCATGTGAGATCGAAGTTGGGGTGTCTGATAATTTGACCATGGTTAGAAAAGGATGTAAGGAATTACAAGGATAAAGTCATGCATTTACAACTTAAGGAAGGGGATGTCGAGGCAATGCATAAGTACTTTGTCAAAATGCAAAAAGACAATGGTGACTTCTTATGCCATTGATGTTGATGAAGATAACCGATTACAGAACGTCTTTTGGGCCGATGATAGGAGTAGAGAGTTATACAAAGAATGTAGCGACATTGTAACTTTTGACACAACTTACCTTGTTAACAAGTTCAATATGCCTTTTGCACCCTTTGTAGTGGTCAACCATCATGGACAATCGATTTTGTTTAGATGCGGTTTGATATCACAGGAGGACACGACTTCATTTGTATGGTTGTTCAAGACTTGGCTTTCTTGCATGTTTGATTGCTACCCTAACACCATCATTACAGACCAATGTAGGGCAATACAAAATGCAATAAGTCAAGTTTTTTCAAAGGCATGCCATCGTTGGTGTTTGTGGCATATCATAAAAAAAATTCCTAACAAGTTAAAGGAATACAACGAGTATAAGTCGATTAAGAAAAGCTTAAAGAATGTTGTGTATGATTCCTTGAATCTAAAAGAGTTTGAACATAATTGGACAATTCTCATCGAAGAATTTAAGCTACAAGAGAATGATTGGTTAGCTGGATTGTATGAGGAGAGGAATCGATGGGTACCGGCATTTGTCAAAGACACATTTTGGGTAAGGATGTCAATAGCATTCTTTGACGAATTCTAATACCACATTGAAGGAATTTGTGGAGTAATATGAGAATGCCTTGTGTAAGAAGGTGCAAAAAGAAGAAGAGACGGATGCCCAATCTTTAAACGTAAGAATTCAAAATGTTTCCCCTTATGATTTTGAGAACCAATTTAGTAAGCATACACAATTAAAAATGCCAGCAATTTCGAGAACAATTAGCCAATTGATTGGTTGCAGTTTGACTATTGAACCGATTTTAAATAGTATTTCACAGTTTGACATTGAACAAAATATTCTAGTTGGGAAGAAAAAAGATACATTCATAACTGCTACTTTGTTTGTTCATTTTAATGAAGAGTCGAGAGAAACACATTGCATTTGTCGGTTGTTTGAGAGTAAGGGGATGGCGTGCACACATATGATCTCGATTTGGTCCAAAAAGAAGCTTGAAGTAGTGCCTAATAAGTATATTCTACGACTGTGGATGAAAAACTTGACAATGAATCACTCAAAAGTTAAAGGTGAGTTATGCTAATTGGGAACGCAAGCCCAAATTTGTTCGCTATGACAGTTTGTTGAAGTTATTCAATGAGGCAGCCGATACAGTAACGTATTTTGATGCCAAGACAAATAGAATGGCGGCTTGTTTGGGACAAATAAAGGCAGAGAATGATTTAGACAATGAGGAGCGTCTAAGCAAAATACCTAGTTTGAGATGTACAAAATAATTTGGAAGTTCCCAAGATAAATCAAACTCCGTGAATATCCAAGTAAAGGCCTCATAGAGGGCGACCGTCGGCCAAGAGGAAACAATCATGACTGAGTAAGTAATTAGGAAGAAAGCAAAATAAACAAAATGGTCCAATGTAGTCGTGTCAATCCGAGTACAATAACGGTATACCACTCATTCCTTTTCAATCAAATATAAAATTTATGTGCAATTAAATTCATTGCTTTGCATAGTTTATTATTTTTTACATTATTCCTTTTAGGATGTGAAAGACCTGAATGGTTTCGGAAATAATGCTAGAGACTTTTACGAGATCATGACACAAGAGAATGCAATCGTTCATGTAAGTATGAGTTCATTTAGATTATATATTTTCCTTTCAATTGTTCATACATTTACATGTTACTAAATTGAGAATGGTTATATTTTTTAGCCGTCACATATGAGCATAGGATATGTTGGATGTGTAAGGTATAACTTTGGTGTATTCAAAAGTTGGGGTACTTGAATCGTATCTGTCTCTATGTGCTAATGACATTACTTTTAACTCATTGCTTTTGCAGCTTCTTCCAAGTGAATATCAGAAATTGAGTAAGAACTCTTGGTGAATACAGTGTAGAAGACTTCATTTTTTTTGGATATCATTTTAGTACACAATTTTTTGTAATGCTAAAGTTGAAACTACTGTAGTTCAAATGTAGATTTTATAGTCTCTATGTGTTGCTAATGCTGTCAAGATAATAGTTTGTTAGAATGGTAGTTGGATTAGAATGGTATATGCAAATGGTTTGAATGACAATTGTAATTGACTTCACAACTGTTTATGACTTGAATGGTCAATTTGGGGTAACTAAAAATGTTTACTTTTGACGGCTTAGTGTGAAAGAGTGATGAAATTTTACGTAAAGTTTTTGCATGTCAAGTCCTGAGAAAATTTTGAAATAGTTCTCTTGTTTTATGGCCTAACCCGACGTCTTGCGCCTCAAACAAACAACAAGAAAACATAGACAACACATTGCTATTGAAGTTGAAGAACTACATTTCCAATGAAGTTAAGGTTGAAGTGTACACATCAAAAACATTGCTAGTACAACGCATTACTGTCTATAACACATTTGTGTTTACATTACAATTCTGTCTACAAAACATTGGAATTGTTTCATCTATGTCTTCTTAGATCAAGATGTCGCTTGGATCTTTGCAGCAAAGAGAACCGCCACCAAAGAACCTAGACTTCAACCAATTATAGACCCAACTTTCAATCCATTCTTTTTGTTTCCATCATCTGGATTGGATGATTGTCCCAAATCTAACATTGTACTAGCAACTAGAAGAGAATGGCTTCTATTATTACGTGGTCTACGAGGAGGAGGTGAAGTATATGGTGGCGGAGGACAAGCATGCCCATTATCAAATGAATTTCTAGCACATCTGTTCATTTAAAAGTCTAGATCAAAGATATTGTTGAAATTCCAAAATTGAAGGCATGATACAAAAAGGGAAACCTTCACTTACATAAAATTAGGGATAGACCTAAGATCTTGTGATATCCACCCAGTGAAATGGTTGTTTGCAATAGAATAAGGTAGGTTCCCACTTAAGTTGTTGTTTGCAAGGTGTCTGCATCATGTAACCAATGACCATTAGCCTATCAAGCATAAACAAATCTCAATAAGGGAATACAACAACAGATAAATTGTCAAGCCCTGATTTTTAATATTATAAAACACAATATACTATTCACAACTTTCACCAAGCCCCGTTTAATAACCCAAATTACTTCATAGATGTGATACCCAAAATACTAAGTGTCCAACCGTTTTCAAAAGAAAGGGGCACTGCCGGCCCATGATACATACTCATGATTCCAAAAAGATAAGAAATTCCACTTTTTATCAACAAAATACACATAGAAGTTACAGTACATCTTCCAAAAATAAGTTCATATAGATGTTAAATAACTTTTTCCATTAGCCTTTCAAAAAGATGTTACACCACTCAATCCATGCTACTCCTCTGCTACGGTACTTGAAAGATGGAAGGGTTGAGCTACAAGCCCAGTAGAAAAATCTATGTCAAGATTATGTGCATGTGAGCTGCATGGCATGCACTATGAACATTGTATGACAATATGATATTTCCATGTGTCATGCACTATAACATGAATAACAACCCACGGTTTGCCAATACACGTGCAACAACTACACCTCGCTACCAACTCATCGCCCGAATCAAATGCTAATCGAATACAACCACAAATGGCTAGGATAGGTTATGCCCTAACACTTCTCCCAACGGAGGCTAGACAAATCATCAAATCGTGTCAATCAATAGTCATATTTGTATCCTAGCACATCTCCCAACGGAGGCTAGCCAAGCCAATTCATGGCATTTCCTAGCACGTTCCCCAACGGAAGCTAGATTCATAGTTTTCCTAACACCACTCCCGATGGAGGCTAGTATTTCACTTATATCATTCACTAATAATATATGCATATGTCATGCGTATCCATACTACATTCGAAGTATATCAACTATGTTCCATTCACTCAAAACAAGGTACTAATAATCCGCGATCACGTCAAACTACAAATTAAAAGATGGTTCAAGGCATAACATGAGACAAATACACGGTCAAAGGAGAATTTATCACTCCCGTCCGGACGCCGCGACCACTCGTTTACCTTATTTAAACCCCTAATTGTAGCCATATTTATGATTACAATTATAAATATACCAAATCAGAATATGAGGATCCAAATTAAAAAAGGATAAGAGGGTAATCTAACACCCGAAAATAAGGGCAAACTTGTCGAACCATAAAAAATAGGGATGAAAACATAAGTTAAAAAAGTGTATGGGATGAAACACTACACTGTAAAAGTAAATAGGACCCTGATTTGATTTACCATAAATAAACACATAACTTATGTTTCAATCAAATTCAACAAGCTTGCAAACATGGTGGCAAAGCACGCCCCAAACCATCAATCCGATAACAAGCGCATAGAAATCAAGGAGTAAACAAATGCGGGTATTTCTCCCGAACCTTATCCTCACGCTTCCATGTTGATTCCTCATTTCCTTGGTTGCCCCATAATACACGAACCAAAGGTATAGTCTTACCTCTCAGCACTTGCTCTCGAAAATCTAAAATACGTATCGGTTGTTCTCCATAGAATGCATCGGCCTCAAACTCTAATTCTGACCACTCCAAAACATGAGAAGGATCCGGTTCGTATTTCCTCAACATCGAAACATGAAACACGTCATGTACACCCGACAACTTTGGCGGCAAGGCTAAACGGTAAGCAACCTCTCCTATCCTCTCAATGATATCAAATGGTCCGATATATCTCGGTGATAACTTTCCTTTCCGTCCAAAACGCGATAAGCCCTGTTGTGGCGATACTTTCAAGAACACATGGTCTCCCACCTCAAATGATAATGGATGACGACGTTGATCGGCATAGCTTTTCTGTCGACTTTGAGCTGTGAGTAATCGTTGGTGAATCATCTTGACTAACTCGGTAGTCTTCTCTTGCGCCATCAAAAGTTGCTTGCGAATCAACCTCATGCTCTCAGTAGTCTCTCCAATCAAAATCCGATCCGACAAGTGTTGCCTCACCCAACTCGGTCCAACATATTGGTGATCTACAAGGTCTACCGTATAAAGCCTCAAATGGTGCCATCTCAATACTCGATTGATATTTATTATTGTATGCAAACTCAATGAGAGGCAAGTGATTCTCCCAGCTTCCCCGAAAATCTAAAACGCATGCCCGAAGCATATCCTCAAGAGTCTGAATTGTACGCTCGGATTGCCCATCGGTCTGGGGATGATATGCGATACTAAACGATAGGTTCGTGCCAAGTGCTGCTTGCAAGATCTGCCAAAATCGTGTCGTGAATCTCGGGTCTCAGTCGAACATAATAGAAACGGGGATCCCATGCAATCGAATAATCTCATGGATATACAATCGACTGAGCTTCTCAATTGAATCGGTAGAAAGTGAGCGGTCTTGGTCAAACAGTCCACTACTACCCATATCGCATCATGCTCTCTCGGTGATCTCGGCAAACCCGTAACAAAGTCCATCGTCATGTTTTCCCACTTCCATTCCGCCACTGGCAAAGGTTGTAACTCCCCCGCAGGTCGTTGGTGTTCGGCCTTTACTTGTTGGCATGTCAAACATCTTGCCACAAAACTCACTACATCTCGTTTCATTCTGAACCACCAAAATTGCTGACGTAAATCATGATACATCTTCGTCCCACCTGGATGAACAGCTAAGGGAGAATGATGAAATTCCCGCAAAATCTCTTCCCGACAAGAGGTGGGTACAAACAACTTCCCTTGAAAGCGAAGACTTCGATCCGCATAAATCATCCATCCATCACGTTCATTGCCACTTAAGAACTTCCGGCGTAACTCTTCCGTCTCCTCATCGTGTTGTTGAGCGTCCACTACTCGGGTGGATAAGGTAGATTGGATCGTCATATTGCACAACGTTGCTCCATCACTAGTTTCCTCGAAACGCGTTGCATAGCTCCCCAACTCCTTTACCATTTTCCATTCACGAATGGCCAAGCTCGCCAATTGAATTGGTTTTCTACTCAAAGCATCCGCTACCACATTCGCCTTCCCCGGGTGATACTGCAATTCAAAATCATAATCCTCAACGTGCTTCATCCAACGGCGTTGTCTCAAATTCAGCTCCTTCTGAGAGAATAAGTACTTCAAACTCTTGTGATCAGAGAACACTTCGAACTTCTCCCCGTAGAGGTAATGTCGCCAGATTTTCAGTGCGAACACGACTGCAGCAAGCTCTAAATCATGCGTAGGATAATTCCGTTCATGAATTTTCAATTGCCTTGACCCGTAGGCCACAACTCGTCCTGTCTGCATCAAGACACACCCAAGTTCCTCCTTCAATGCATCACAGTACACCGAGTAACCAACTCCCCTCTCGGGTACAATCAACACTGGTGCGCTAGTCAAACGCAGCTTCAACTCCTCAACGCTACCTCGCAAGCATCATCCCAAACAAAACGTGTCCCTTTACCAGTCAATCGTGTCATAGGCGCAGCCAAACGAGAGAAGCCAAGCACGAAACGACGATAATATCCGGCCAAACCCAAAAAGCTCCGAATCTCAAAAACGTTCTTCAGTCGTTGCCAATCCATAACAGATTCTATCTTTCCCAGATCAACGGATACTCCTCCTTGCGAAACGACATGTCCCAAAAACTTGACTTCGGAAAGCCAAAATTCACACTTGCTCAACTTAGCATAAAGACGATGCTCCCTCAAAAACCCGAGAATGATGGCAAGGTGTGATTAGTGATCTTCTTCTATACTCAAATATATCAAAATATCGTCAACAAACACCACCACAAACTGGTCGAGGTACATGCGAAAGCT
The DNA here is from genome assembly GCA_019985065.2 of Arctostaphylos glauca. Classification (NCBI taxonomy): domain Eukaryota; kingdom Viridiplantae; phylum Streptophyta; class Magnoliopsida; order Ericales; family Ericaceae; genus Arctostaphylos; species Arctostaphylos glauca. Next base: position 11,370,768 of record JAHSPW020000012.1, on the reverse strand, counting down.
ACGATTCATAAGATCCATAAACGTTGCAAGCGCATTGGTCAACCCAAACGGCATCACTACAAACTCATAGTGTCCATAACGTGTACGAAAAGTGATCTTCGGAATGTCCTCGTTCTGGAATCTCAATTGATGGTACCCCGATCTCAAGTCAATTTTCGAGAAACACTTAGCTCCTCGGAGTTGGTCAAACAAATCATCAATTCTTGGCATTAGGTACTTGTTCTTCACGGTCACATGGTTTAACTTTCGGTAATCGATACACAATCGCAATGACCCATTCTTTTTCCGTGCAAACAAAGCCGAAGCTCTCCATGGTGACGTACTTGGACGTATAAAACCCAAATCTTGTAACTCCTGCAATTGAATTTTCAACTTCTTCAATTCGGCTAGTGCAAAGCAATACGGAGGCATAGAAATTGGTGTGGCACCCGGAATCAAATCTATTGCAAACTCAATCTCTCTCTTGGGTGGTAAACCGGGTAACTCCTCGGGAAGCACATCCGGAAAATCTCGAACCACTAACGGCAACTCACTACGTGCATGCACATTCTCATCAAGAGTAAAACTAGCCAACAACGCATAAATAGAATCTCGCTTCCGAAGTTCGTAAAGATAAGGCTCTAATAGTTCTCGGCGTTCTCCAAAGAACTCAAAACAACCATCACTAGGCGAACAAATACGGACTCGGCGCTTAAAACAATCAATTATAGCATGATGGGTAGACAACCAATCCATACCCAAGATAACATCAAATCTGGTCATGCTCAGCACAATGAAATCACAAGTAAAGTGATGGTCAAGTATAACGAGCTCACAATCTCTACACACACGATCAAGTAGTGATCTCCCTCCAATAGGTGTCTCAATATACAGCGGTGGGTCTAACAAAATAGTCTCCAACCCCAAAGCATAAGTGAATAATGCAACAATAAATGAATGAAATGCTCCAGACTCAAATAAAACTCTTGCAAAAGAGTTGAATACGAGAAATTTACCCCTAACAACCGACGGGTCTGGAATCTGAGAAGTTGAAGGTGCCACTGCAGAAGTAATGTTGTAAGCTCTAGCAGGAACACGATATCCTTGCATATACCCGCCTCCCCGTCGAATGAAGTTCACAGGTGCCGAAGAACTAGCCTCTTTTTCGGATTGAGAACCCTGAATCGAAGTGGCTTGGCGAAAATGGGATTGTTGTTGTCGTTGTGGAGCCCCATGAGATTGTTGCCCTTGTCCTTGTCCTTATCCTTGCCCTTGCCTCAGTTGCTGCACCGAGCCAATCTCACTATGTGTTCCTCCCCCTTGAGGACAATTCCTCGAAATGTGATCCTCCTTACCACAAGTGTAGCAAACTTTGGGAGGTATCGGGCACTGAGTATGGATATGACCAGGTTGATTGCATCGAAAGCATACACTCGGAGGCCTCGAAGTATTGCTCCGCGAGTCCGACGAAACAGGTGGTCTAAGATTGGAATGGCTCCTTTGAGACTGAAATTGCTCCATCTGGCGCTTACGCCTTTTGATGTGGACATCAAGGCTACAACCAGCAATCCTACCAATGATCCAATGCACATTCCGATTGGGCCAGTAACGAGGGCGAGAGCAAGAAGGTTCAAGGAGGCGCTGAACAATTTTACTCGAAGAATTCTACAACAAGGTGAAGGGTTCACTATGGCCGAAGGTGAACAAAGGCTGGTCACGTGCATCAAAGTGGAGCAAGAATCAGTCCAGTAGACTGGGTAGCGCTCCCCCAAAAAGGGTGTAGCGCTACCGAAGTGTTATGTTGCGTTTTTAGGGTTTTTTTTCTACGTATTAGGGTTTTCCTAGTGTGTATAGGATTTCTTTTGGGCTTATTTCTTTTGGGCTTCTCATTATATAAGGATTATGAGGCCGAATTTGTAAAGAACAATTAAGGTTTGAATAAACTTTCTAGTGTCCTTCTTGAGTTCTTGAAGAGACTTTTCGAACTTATCAAGGGATTCCTTGTGGCGTTCATCCGACTTATCAAATGGATCTCACATCCCCGTTTGTGGCGTCTTCATCATACCAAGGTTCTTGCTTCGCTAAGCAACGGGTCGCGGTTCCATACAAATTTGGTAATTCCTTTCGTTTATGAAATCATATTTGATATCGGGTTATTGTCACGGGTTGACTTGGTTCGTATCAGTTGGTATCAGAGCGAAGGTTGTCAGGTTTGCCTATCCTAGTTTTTAATTATTTCGTGTCAATCCGTGTCTTGTTCAATAGATTTCAGAATCTTAAATTCGTGATTCTAGTCGTGTGTTCTATATATTTCTTCTATTCCTGCTTATTCCTACATCTTGGTTTCTTATTGTCGTAATTGTTTGACAAAAAAAACAAAAAAACAAAAAAAAAGGAAGAAGAACGAAAGTAAGAGAAATTCATGAATTTGATACGATCAATTTCAAACGACCATATCTTTTGATCCGGGAAGAGTTACGGAAGCCATAAGCACTCAAATCAAAGCTTATTACGAGATCTACACTTTCCTTTGTGTTCCAGCCCGAAATCTTTTTAGTTTTCATCAGTTTCAGAGTCGTATAAGTTTCTTGGCGTCATTTATTTTCAGTTTCTTGAGATTCTTGTTTTCTAGTTGCTCTTGTTCTTGTACAATTTCTTGAGATTCTTGTTTTCTTATTTCTTGAACCTATTGCTGGTTGGAATAAAACAAGGATGTGTCTTGATTTAGTTCTGGAAACCACTCAAAAAAAAAATTTAGAACCAGCAAGAACGAAAAAAATTGTTTTTTTTGTTTTCTAACATTGTTTTGCAGGCGTTAAGTCATGTCTAACGGTAAGGGAACGGATACAACGGAGGAAGTGCCTATTGTGTCTAATCTGCAGATGCAAGCACTCATGGGGGAGTTTAGGCGGATAATGAGGGGAGAACTGGAACAAATTAATGAGAGGTTAGACCGGGTGGAAGATAGAACACATAGAGGACAAAATGAACGACAGGATCTACAAATTGGTCCTAACGTTCCTAGAAGAAACCGGGTGCATAGGAGAGGAGCGAAAGAAGAGGAGTATGACGGTGATAGGTTTGAGGATGATTTTGATAGACTAACCGTGGACGGTCACAGGGAGTACGGCCGGGATAGAGGAATGAGGAATCGGGGGGATAACAACTTGGGAGGTATCAAGATGAAGATTCCAGCATTTCAAGGCAAAAGTGATCCCGAAGCATACCTTGAATGGGATAAGAAGATTGAGTGGGTGTTCGATTGTCACAACTACTCCGAGACTCAGAAGGTAAAGCTTGCTGCCATTGAGTTTACGGATTATGCTATTGTGTGGTGGGATCAAATTTGTGTTACTAGGCGACGGAATGGGGAACGTCCCATTGCAACTTGGGATGAAATGAAAAGATTGATGAAGCGGTGGTTTGTACCAAGTCACTACTACCGGGAGCTATTCCTCAAGCTTCAAGGTCTTCGGCAAGGCAATCGAAGTGTTGATGAGTATTTCAAGGAGATGGAGATGGCAATGATAAGGGCTAATGTTGAGGAGGATCGGGAAGCAACCATGGCTCGATTCTTGAATGGGTTAAACCAGGAGATTGCCAACCCAATTGAGCTCCATCATTATGTGGAGTTGGAGGATTTGGTACACATGGCGATCAAGGTTGAGCGGCAACTCAAGAGAGGGGGTACAAGGCCACTAGCTCCATACAACGCAAGTTCTAGTTCAACGCCTTGGACACCGGGTTTCCCAAGGAAAGAAGACAATTCATCCACTTCCCAGGCCAAATTTGAGCACAAACCGGCCACTACGAACACAACTCCTCAAGGTACTTCGTCCACGACTACGACTCGTTCTAGTGATATCAAATGTTTTAGATGTCAAGGAAGAGGGCACATTGCTAGTCAATGCCCAAACAAGCGAGTTATGGTAATCCGGGATAATGGCGAGATTGAGTCAGAAAACAAAGAGGATGTGGGTGACATGCCTCTAGTTGAGGACGCTTCTGAGGGAGAAGAAGAGTTTGGTGCAGAGCATGGAGTGATGCTTGGATTGGTTACACGGCGAGCCTTAAGCTTGCAAGCATGTGAAGAAGAAGCAGTGCAGCGGGAGAACATCCTTCACACTCGTTGCCATGTGAAAGACAAGGTTTGCAGCGTTATCATCGATGGAGGTAGTTGCACCAATGTTGCTAGCACCTCCATGGTTGAACAGCTTGGACTCACAACGCTTAAGCATCCTAGCCCATACAAGCTGCAATGGTTGAATGATAGTGGGGAGGTAAAGGTGACCAAACAGGTTAAGGTACCGTTCCGCATTGGGAAGTATGAGGATCAAGTGCTATGTGATGTAGTGCCAATGCAAGCGGGCCATCTATTGCTTGGTAGGCCATGGCAATTCGATCGACGTGTGCAACATGATGGATTCACCAACAAGTATTCTTTTGTGCTCAATCAACGAACAATCATCCTTGCCCCATTGACACCAAAGCAAGTTTATGAAGACCAAGTGAGGGTACAAAAATTGAGTGATAAAAGAAAGTTGAGTGAAGAAAAGTCGAGAGTTGTGGTAAAAAAAGAGAGTTCGCCCAGAGAGGAAAAAAAAGAAGAGAGCAATGAGAGAAGACAAGAGAGGAAGTCAAGTTTCTATGCAAAAACAAGTGAGGTTAAGCGAGCGTTAATTTCAAAACATCCAATGATTGTACTTATGTACAAGGAGGCTCTTTTAAACACTAACCAACTTGACCCTTCTTTGCCTAGTGTTGTTGTTTCTCTTTTACAGGATTTCAAGGATATATTGCCCGAGGAGGTACCACATGGGTTACCACCTATTCGAGAGATTGAGCACCAAATTGATTTTGTTCCTGGTGCATCGATTCCAAACCGACCTGCATATCGGAGCAATCCGGAGGAAACCAAGGAGCTTCAACGTCAAGTTGAGGAATTAATGGAGAAAGGACATGTGAGAGAAAGCATGAGTCCTTGTGCGGTTCCGGTGATTCTTGTGCCCAAGAAGGATGGGACGTGGAGGATGTGTGTTGATTGCCGCGCGATCAACAACATAACGGTAAAGTATCGACACCCCATCCCTCGTTTAGATGATATGTTAGATGAATTGCATGGATCTTGTGTGTTTTCAAAGATTGATCTTAAGAGTGGATATCATTTGGTTTAACTAATGCCCCTAGTACCTTCATGCGCTTAATGAATCATGTTTTGCGTGCTTTCATTGGTAAATTCGTTGTTGTGTATTTTGATGATATTCTGATTTACAGCAAGAATTTGCATGATCATGTCTCGCATTTGCATTCGGTTTTGGATGTGCTTAGGAAGGAGAAGTTGTATGCTAACCTCAAAAAGTGTACTTTCTGCACTGATAAGCTTGTGTTCTTAGGCTTTGTTGTAAGTGCTAAAGGTATTGAGGTTGATGAGGAGAAGGTCAAAGCCATCCAAGAGTGGCCTACTCCTTCCAGTGTAAGTAATGTTAGAAGCTTTCATGGGCTTGCTAGTTTTTACAGGAGGTTTGTGAAGGATTTTAGCACCGTTGCTGCACCACTCACCGAGGTTAGCAAGAAGAACGTCGCGTTCAATTGGGGTGAAGAACAGGAGAAAGCTTTTCAGCTCCTTAAGCATAAGCTTACTCATGCTCCTTTACTTGCTTTACCTGATTTTTCTAAAACGTTTGAGATTGAATGTGATGCTTCTGGTGTTGGTATAGGCGCTGTACTTATGCAGGACGGAAGACCACTTGCGTATTTTAGCGAGAAGTTGAGTGGGGCTGCACTCAACTATCCCACGTATGACAAGGAATTGTACGCTTTGGTTCGGGCATTAGAGGCATGGCAGCATTACTTGTGGCCGAAGGAGTTCGTGATTCGAACGGATCATGAATCCTTGAAGCATTTGAAAGGCCAACACAAGCTAAACAAGAGGCATGCACGGTGGGTTGAGTTCATTGAGACATTTCCCTATGTCATTCGATACAAGCAAGATGGCAAGAAGAAGGCTGAATTTGTAAAGCAGCTGCATGAAAAGGCAAGGTTCAACATTGAGAGACGAACTGAGCAATACATCAAGCAAGCTAACAAGGGTCGTCACAAGCTGATTTTTGAGCTCAGAGATTGGGTATGGTTGCACATGCGCAAGGAGCGATTTCCAACACAGAGGCGTTCTAAATTGCTGCCTCGTGGAGACGGACCTTTCCAAGTGTTGGAACGGATCAACGACAACGCCTACAAGCTTGACTTGCCTGGTGAGTACAATGTTAGTGCTACTTTCAATGTTACTGATTTGAGTCCTTTTGATGTAGGTGATGATTTGAGGACAAATCCTTTTCAAGAGGGGGGAATGATGTGGACATCAAGGCTACAACCAGCAATCCTACCAATGATTCAATGCACATTCCGATTGGGCCAGTAACGAGGGCGAGAGCAAGAAGGTTCAAGGAGGCGCTAAACAATTTTACTCGAAGAATTCTACAACAAGGTGAAGGGTTCACTATGGCCGAAGGTGAACAAAGGCTAGTCACGTGCATCAAAGTGGAGCAAGAATCAGTCCAGTAGACTGGGTAGCGCTCCCCCAAAAAGGGTGTAGCGCTACCGAAGTGTTATGTTGCGTTTTTAGGGTTTTTTTCTACGTATTAGGGTTTTCCTAGTGTGTTTAGGATTTCTTTTGGGCTTATTTCTTTTGGGCTTCTCATTATATAAGGATTATGAGGCCGAATTTGTAAAGAACAATTAAGGGTTGAATAAACTTTCTAGTGTCCTTCTTGAGTTCTTGAAGAGACTTTTCGAACTTATCAAGGGATTCCTTGTGGCGTTCATCCGACTTATCAAACGGATCTCACATCCCCGTTTGTGGCGTCTTTATCATACCAAGGTTCTTGCTTCGCTAAGCAACGGGTCGCGGTTCCATACAAATTTGGTAATTCCTTTCGTTTATGAAATCATATTTGATATCGGGTTATTGTCACGGGTTGACTTGGTTCGTATCACCTTTGACTCCCCGAAGATGATGAATAGTTAGGCATCGCACTCGACTGTCTTGGTTCTCAAACTCTGGAACCTCGCTGTGCCTCCTTGGGCAATTCAATGCTCCTTGCACATTCAACAATGTCAGCAAAACTCATTTTGTGTTGGCTCACCACGAGCCTCTTAACTGAAGAATGGAGACCTCTCTCAAAACGCCGACACTTACGGTCCTCCGAAGCCACGAGCTCCAGCGCAAATCGGGATAAGGTTTGAAACCTAGCAGCATATTCAGATACGGTCATGGTACCCTGTTCCAACCTTTCAAACTGCTCGCGCAATTGTTCACGATAGGATTCCGAAAAATATTGGTCTCGAAGAGAACCTCAAAGTCTGCCCACATTAATGTCTCCACATCCGGTTCATTGGTCCTAGCCGCTTGCCTCACAGCCCTCCGTGCATCCTTCCGTGCATCCTTTCGTGACTCAAGAATTGACTCCCACCATTCGTTCGCCTCTCCCGTCAATTGACATGCCACAATATTGACCCTAAGGTCATCCTCTACTATCCTCAAAGCATTGAACAGTTTGCGGATTTCAGAAAGCCAATGGTTGGCCGCGAGAAAATCACCACCTTCCCCGCTAAATTGTGGTGGATTCAAGCGTCGGAACTCTCTCATGGCATCGATTGCTCGATTCCCAACATTGGCCCTTGCAGCCGTATTCAACAAATTGGCCTCGGCAAGCGCCGCCACAAACTCTCTAGCAAACACGCCCGGAGCAACCTGTGATTCAACGTTTTGCTCCACTTCCTCATTCACCTCCTCCGCATGAGGAACTTCTCTTTACTGACTCACAACATCCTCTAACGGTATCTCACAGTAGCGACCTCGGCCTAGGCTTCGGCCTCGAAGTCCGCCTAACCTCACACCACGTCTAGGGGGCATATCTCTACAAAGTGCAAAGCACTAACAATGTCAAACAACAACATAATGCAAGGGCCAACGCCTAACATACATGTCCAACACAGTTTATCAATTCTACCTTTGCTCGTAAGAAACAGTTCGTATAATGCATATGAATGTCATGCACACAAGCACACACATGCCTTTTTAAAAAATACGGAGTTTTGAACCCATGAGACTCTAAGTCTCCCCACGGTCTCAAAGTATTCCAACTCACGCTCTGATACTAAGTTGTCACGCCCCGATTTTCAATATTATAAAAACACAATATAATATTCACAACTTTCACCAAGCACCATTTAATAATCCAAATTACTTCATAGATGTGATACCCAAAATACTAAGTGTCCAACCGTTTTCAAAAGAAAGGGGCACTGCCGGCCCATGATACATACTCATGATTCCAAAAAGATAAGAAGTTTCACTTTTTATCAACAAAATACAAATAGAAGTTACAGTACATCTTCCAAAAATAAGTTCATACAGATGTTAAATAACTTTTTCCATTAGCCTTTCAAAAAGATGTCACACCACTCAATCCATGCTACTCCTCTGCTACGGTACCTGAAAGATGGAAGGGTTGAGCTACAAGCCCAGTAGGAAAATCTATGTCAAGATTATGTGCATGTGAGATGCATGGCCATGTGTCATCCACTATAACATGAATAACAACCCACGGTTTGCCAATACACGTGCAACAACTACATCTCGCTACCAACTCATCGCCCGAATCAAATGCTAATCGAATACAACCACATATGGCTAGGATAGGTTATGCCCTAGCACTTCTCCCAACGGAGGCTAGACAAATCATCAAATCGTGTTAATCAATAGTCATATTTGTATCCTAGCACATCTCCCAACGGAGGCTAGCCAAGCCAATTCATGTCATTTCCTAGCACGTTCCCCAACGGAAGCTAGATTCATAGTTTTCCTAGCACCACTCCCGATGGAGGCTAGTATTTCACTTATATCATTCACTAACAATATATGCATATGTCATGCGTATACATACCACGTTCGAAGTATATCAACTATGTTCCATTCACTCAAAACAAGGCACTAATAATCTGCGATCACGTCAAACTACTAATTAAAAGATGGTTCAAGGCATAATATGAGACAAATACATAGTCAAAGGAGAATTTATCACTCTCGTCCGGTCCCGTCCGGACGCCGGCAATCCCGTCCGGACGCCCAGAATACCAGCTCTCTGCCCATTTTCCTGGGCCAGCCGTCCGAATGCCCAGGGTTCCCGTCCGGACGCCCCTACGTGATCTGCAGGTTTTTGCGCGATTTCTAGATTTCGCCAACTCACCAAATCACAGTAAGGCTACAATATAACCACAAAATATGAACCAAAATAGATCATATACATATAATGCAAGGTAGAAATCCCTACCTCAAGCTTCAAATGTTGGATTTGATCAAAGGGGTGAAAGCCCTAGCTTTGGTGACCTTCCAAACTTCGAATCCGCACTTCCTGAACACCAAAACACGACTGTCTTCAATTCCACGTTAAGCACGATGCAAGCTTCCTATATCTCAAAGGAATTTGATAATGGTGGAAATGATTTGTGGTGAGGTTAGAGAGAAGGGAGAGCTTGGGGTAAAGAGAGAGAGGGAAATAGAAATGGGGCTTCTCCTCCATTCCCGAAGCCTAAAATCTGATTTTAAGGTCCCCCAAGGGCTCCCCACGAAATATACCACGAGTACCACACACGTGAAATAAAACCAAAGACCCCGGGCTCGGGTCTTATAACTAAAATCCGAAATATATCATAATAAATTTAACAATTATTCCGCAAATAAACTTTCAAATAATTATTTTTAAAACTCAAATTTTTCGAGTCCTTACATAAATACAAAAATTACTAGAGAATTCAATTTGCTGAAAATCAATTCCAATTAAGCAAAGCAAGAGTAACTCACATTGTTATTAACGACACAAAATCTGAAAGCAAGTATCTCATCTTAGTTGGACAAACAATTTTACAAAAGTTAGGATAAACAATTGCTGTTAATCCCCTCACTGTTAATCCAATTTGATTAGTCATCCAATTTGATTACACATTCTCTCACTATTAATTTGGTCAATAGAACAAGTATCAATCTACTTTGTGCGTCTTTTGTTTTTAGGCTAAAACAATACTATTTTAAAGTTATTAACTCTGAAAAGAATAATCATCTTTTCTTTTTACAAATTTTGATTCTCAGAATCAACTTTCTAGAATCCTAAAGCTTTGATGACCCTTCTATGCATGAGTTTTTCTGGAAAAAACATAGAATCCGCATATGTATATCTATAATCTCTTTCTGTATATTTATGCATTCATAGATTTTGTAGTTCTATATTGCATCTCCCAAATTATGAAGTTTTGTGCACCAGAAAACAATTTTTGTCTAATTTAGTTGCAGAAACTAATAAGAGTCTAATAAGAAGAGGGAAGTTTGACTTACGTCTTTGAAATCTTGTTCGGTGTAGATTCCTGTTTTTAACATTGTGGCTCCTAAATATATTGCTAAACTTATTTTCTTCCCAAACTTTTGGATTGCATAAGTTGGGCTTAGTTCTCTCGCATTGCGTCCTACCAAAATTACTTGCGCACAAACACAAATTAAGATCATGACAATGTGAGTGAGAGAGAGAGATGGTTACAAAGGATTAAATTTTCTCCATGACTATGGCAATGTCTTCCATCGCGTAGGGTCGGGTCGGGTCAAGTTGTCGGATGTGGCATCGGGTCGTGGCGGGCTGTGGTGCATTGCCCTCCTTCCTCCTCTCTCTCTCTCTCTTGGAAGGTAACAATGTGAAGGAAATTGAGGGGAAAATTAGGGCTGGAAATTGGGGTCCAAAACGACGTCGTTTTGAACCCTTTTAATGTGTTATGAATTACCCACAAAACACGTGCCACATCATTCCCTAACTTGTTTGGGATCTGTTTCTTTGCAAATAATAAAATTCTTTGCATTTTAAATAGGCATTGTTGTATTTGATCTTACTAAGTGCTTTGTGTTAGTCATATATTCATGTCCCAGAAGTTGCCCCCAAGAACAAGACCGACCTTAGCTCAGTTGGTAGAGCGGAGGACTGTAGTTGGATTATTTCTAAATGGCTATCCTTAGGTCGCTGGTTCGATTCCGGCAGGTCGGATAACGTTTGCTTTAATTTTTCCTATTTCTTCATTTCCCTCTGAATTCTCTATTCCAATAGTCCGATCACTCCATTCCGTTTTTACCAGTCTCATTTTCCCTGATTTCTGATAGCGGCCATTGAACGATCCATTTTCCCCTGATATGCAAATTCCCCATGGCTTGGGGACTCCTCACCACCACCATCGCCGCCGCAAATTCCAGGCTCCCACACCAAAAATTCCCGAACATCGCAACAACACTCACCCACATTCTAAACCCTAGACCCCAAACCCCCGCTCTCTCCTCCCTTTTCTCGACCTCTTTCCTCATCACCAAAACCCCCAAAAAGTACAAAAAGAAACGCAAAAAGGATAGCCCCCGAACCAATCCCGTCCAGCACGACTCAATGCGCGTCGCGCACTTCGAGGCTATCGTCGAGCGAGACGCAGCTTTTCGTTTCCTCACGAGAACCAAAGCCTACCTGTCCAAGCAGCCGGAGCATGTCTTCCGACTCGACGACGCCGGCAAGCTCCACCAAGAGCTAGGGTTCCCCCGCGGCCGCAAGGTCTTGTTAGAATACCGTTATTTTTATTGCCCATATTCATTTCGGAGGTTATATGACCTTAGTTTCAGATGATAGGGAGATTTTTTGCATTTTCTCTGTGTACGATTCGAAGACAGTCTTTACACGTCACAATCTCACAAACCAGTTTTTACTTCAAGCTTCAGTTGCTATGGAACAGAGGTTTGGGCAAAAGCTTCATCAATTGCGCAGTTGTTATTTTAGAATGCATAAAATGGTCTTACAGAATTTCGTGTAAAGATTTGAGTCACCGTTGAGTAAAATATTTTAGCAAAACTCATTTGGTATGGAAGAACAAGTGTAAGAAGGGGTGGAGTGAGTTTTAAGCACTTGTTCACTCGAAGTTGAGTTTTACTAAGGATTAAAGAAATACAGGTGCTATGTATTATGATTCTAGTATTTGTATGAATGCACATAAATACCTATTTAATCAGATTTTTCTAACAGGTCCTCCGCTCCATCCAGCGCCATCCCCTCCTCCTGGAGACCTACCGCCACGACGATGGCAAGACTTGGTTTGGATTCACCGACTTCATGGAGTCCTTACTGCAAGAAGAGAAAGCAATAATGGAATCTATGGAGGAAGACAGAGTCACAGTTATCCGGAAACTATTAATGATGTCATCAAAGAAACGAATTCCTTTGAGCAAATTGTACCATAAAAGGCTTTTATTCGGCATTCCAGAAGATTTCAGGGATCGGGTTGCAGAATACCCAAACTACTTCAAAGTTGCGGTTGAAGAGGATGGAAAGAGAGTGCTTGAGCTCGTGAACTGGGATCCCTTACTGACAGTGAGTGCATTGGAGAGAAAATTCATGGTAGACGAGGATAGAGTGAAGAAAGCATTCAAGTTTCCATTAAAACATGGGAAATCCTTGGATTTGGATGAAGATGATGTGAGAAAGCTGAATCTTCTGAACACGCTTCCGTTGGTTTCGCCATATTCGGATGGTTCGAAGTTTGAGCTTTGGACTTTGGAAGCGGAGAAGTACAGGGTTGGCATTTTGCACGAGTTCTTGAGCTTGACTTTGGAGAAGAGGGCTTCGATACACCACATTGTGGAGTTCAAGGAGGAGTTTAGTCTTACCAAGCATACTTATCAGATGCTTTTGAAGCAGCCTCGAACTTTTTATTTGGCTGGTACGGAGATGAATTGGGTTGTGTTTCTGAAGGATGCTTATGGTGAAGATGGGGTTTTGATTAATAAGGATCCACAGGTGGTTTTCAATGAGAAGTTGTGTAGATATGCCCAGATGCAAGAGATGGAACTGGGTTCTGATATCATGAGAAAATGATCATTGGGATGTATTAATTTCTCATGTGTGCAAATGTCTTGGTGCTGGTAAATAAAAGATGAAGCCAGAAAAGTGGATTCCTAACTATAACTGCATCTTCAAGTTGCTGGAACTCAACAAAAGGAAAAAATCCCACCTACATAGATTGAACCGGCGACCTATACTTCAACTAAAGGCACAAAGAAATCAAGGTTCAAATTTTGCAAACCGAGCAGAGGATTTCAATGGATGCACCGTCTCTCGTGTCACTGTGAATTGAGCAAAGCTTAACTGACAAAAAAAAAATCACCATTATTGTCCTAGAGTGAGGTATCTTTTATTGATCCTTGACGTTGTTTTCGTATTAATCAACTGTTATTCGTAGTGTGTGATCCCTAAATGGCCTTTTTGGTAAGGGCTCTTGGGTTCATTTCATGGTGTTCAAGCGAGAAGAAAGCTTTGGTACCAACCAGGTAGCTAGAAGCAACTAATATTGTTAGATCTTATACTTATGTAACTCTGAGTTGCGAGATATACCTGAATGGATGAGCTGATTGTAAAGAAATTGTTTGGTCCGTCTTGTGTAATTTCTCTGTTATCATGATGATAGTCATGCTCCAGATTTTTTAAATAAATGTTATTGATTAGTTACTTGGCACTTGAATGCTCTCAATTTGCCAATTAATTCTTGCTAATTTTTTATGTCGAAACTGTTGTGTCACAACTCACTACAGTTTGGTTGTCAAACGAGTTGAATTGGAAGGAACCATAGTAAAGACCTCTGTAGCAGGTGACAGAAGAGTCTGATGTTAATTCAACAATCAAAAAGTTGTCTCTAGGGTTTAGGGTTCATTTCCAGCCGGTTCACAAAGGTGAATAGGTTATACATAAAGAAGGGTTGGTTGGTTATATAACAGATCAGAAGTACAGAAGTTGACCCTCACCCGGTCCTGCAGAGTCCCACTTCCTGTAAGTGGAATTCATTGAAAAAATCATTTGAAAAAAGAATCTAATTCTGAGACTAGAGACACCACTAAGCATCGACACTTGGTCTTTCAGGTTTTTGTTTTATTCGTAGAAGCCATGACTGATTAGGAAGCTAAAACTTATAAGAGATGAGGCAAGCATTGTCCTCTTGCTGTTCACAGACTTTGATTTTGCAAATCTTCTACGAGATTATGTCTGCTCAAAATTGAAAAAAAAAAAAGCATAATGTCTGTAGCAGCTATCCTCTCCCATCATCCCGTCTTTCATCCAATTCCCCATCCACTGCAATCCAAGTGGTCAAAATTAAAAGGATCAGCAGGTGGTGCTCTTTCTTTAATTCATCTATCTAAAGAAGGAACTTTTTGTCTGAGAATCACTAACATTTTATTTCATATGTAAAAATTAGGAAGAAAATGGAGGACAAATTTTCTTTACTGATGTGAACCCTTGGAAGTGAAATCCCTTAAACCCACGATCAGATTGAATACAGCCCAAGAAAGCCAAGAATCAAGTCGATAAATGATCTAGACCCGTTGAAAACTTGTTTCAAGAACTTAGATTTGATTAGAACGCCACAAAGGGTTTGCCTTTGATAAGTTCTGATTGCTCAGTCAAGAACAAGTAGAGAAGGCTGAAAAACTCTCCAAGAATATTTCTTCAATTCAAAAATGTGTCTCCCCAAGACGGCTACAAGAATGTTTTTATACTATCTATGAAACCCTAGGACCTAAAAGGCCTTTAATAAAATAAAAGACTTGGGCTCATGATACTCAAGCCCAAAACAACTTAAACTACTTAAAATAAAAGACTTGGACTGATGATACTTAAGCCCAAAATAACTTAAAATTAAATAGATGTCTCCTTAATAAAATAGGCCCACACGCCTAAGTAGCTTGTATCACATGGATTAAAGCTGGTTCCACTTCTTTCAATCCCATCTTCAATGTTGGGGTCTTGCTTGAAACATTAGCAAATTCAGCCCAAGTTGATTGTACCAATCCTTGCATTGCTTCCTTGATCTTCTTAGCTCTTGATCTTGTGATTGGTCCATCTGGAACTTGCAAAGGATCATCTCCAAGACTCGATCTACCATGGTGCCCATCATTCCCCCTCTCCTCAAAAGGATTCGACCTCAAATCGTCACCTGTATCAAATGGAGAAAGGTCAGAAACATTGAAAGTAGCAGAGACATTATACTCACCTGGAAGATCCACTTTATAAGCATTATCATTAATTTTCTCAAGGATTTGAAAAGGTCCATCTCCTCGAGGGTGCAATTTAGTCTTTCTATGGGCTGGGAATCTTTCTTTGCGCATGTGAACCCATACCCAATCTCCCGGTCCAAAGATTACACGTTTCCGCCCTTTATTGGCTTGGGAAGCAAACTTTTCATTTTTCTGCTCAATTTGGAATCGGACTCTCTCGTGAATGGACTTCACCAACTCAGCCTTCTTGCTTCCATCTAAACTACTCCTGTCATCAATAGGTAAAGGCACCAAATCTAAAGGAGTAAGTGGATTAAAACCATAGACAATTTCAAATGGAGAATAAGAAGTAGTAGTATGCATAGTCCTATTATATGCAAACTCTATGAATGGCAAACAGTCCTCCCACGTTTTTAAATTCTTTTGAATGACAGTACGTAGGAGTTGAGTTAAAGTCCTATTGACTACTTCAGTCTGCCCATCAGTCTGTGGATGACAAGTAGTGGAGAATAAAAGTTTGGTACCTAACTTTCCCCACAAAACCTTCCAAAAGTAGCTAAGAAATTTGACATCCCTATCGAAAACAATACTTCTAGGTACACCATGGAGTCGCACAATTTCCCTAAAAAACAAATCAGCAATGTTTGTGGCATCATCTGTTTTATGGCATGGAATGAAATGTGCCATTTTGCTAAATCTGTCCACTACCACAAAAATAGAATCTCTACCTCTCTTTATCCTAGGCAGCCCCAAGACAAAGTCCATAGATATGTCTATCCATGGCTCACTAGGAACGGGTAAAGGTGTGTACAACCCATGTGGTAAAACCTTAGATTTGGCCTTTCTACATGTAATGCACCTACCACATACTCGAATGACGTCTCTTCTCATCCTAGGCCAAAAGAAATGTTCATGCAAAACTTCTAAGGTTTTTCTAACACCAAAGTGTCCCATTAATCCCCCACCATGTGCCTCACACACCAACAATTCACGCATTGAACAATTTGGCACACACAATTTATTTTCTTTGAACAAATAACCATCATGCTTGAAATACTTACCACATGCTGCTTTACCACATGCCAAATACACCTCAGAAAAATCAGCGTCATTGGCATACATATCTTTCACATATTCAAACCCAAGCATTTTAGCACTCATAGAAGTAAGAAGTACATGTCTTCGTGATAAAGCATCAGCAACAATGTTTTCCTTACCTTGCTTGTAACGGATGACATATGGGAAAGTCTCGATGTATTCCATCCATCTAGCATGCCTCTTATTTAACTTACCTTGTCCCTTGAGATGCTTCAATGATTCATGATCGGTGTGGATCACAAACTCCTTAGGCCAAAGGTAGTGCTGCCATGTCTCTAGAGCACGAACAAGAGCATAAAGTTCCTTGTCATAAGTGGGGAAATTTAGGGCTGCCCTACTTAGCTTTTCACTAAAGAAGGCTATGGGCCGCCTATCCTGCATCAAAACGGCTCCAATCCCTATTCCTGAGGCGTCACATTCAATCTCAAAAGTTTTATTAAAATCGGGTAATGCTAACACAGGTGCAGAACAAAGCCTATCTTTAATGTTAGCAAATGCATTTTCTTGATCAATTCCCCAATGAAATCCAACATTCTTTTTGATTATCTCAGTGATAGGTGCAACAATGGTGCTAAAGTCCTTAACAAAACGCCTATAAAAACTTGCTAAGCCATGAAAGCTTCTTACCTCAGTGATACCTTTAGGTGTTGGCCATTCCTTGATGGCTTTGACTTTCTCTTCATCCGCCTCAATGCCTTTCGTGGATCGAGTCTTGGAGATGATCCTTTGCAAGTTCCAGATGGACCAATCACAAGATCAAGAGCTAAGAAGATCAAGGAAGCAATGCAAGGATTGATACAATCAACTTGGGCTGCATTTGCTAATGTTTCAAGCAAGACCCCAACATTCAAGATGGGATTGAAAGAAGTGGAACTAGCTTTAATCCATGTGATACAAGCTACTTAGGCGTGTGTGCCTATTTTATTAAGGAGACATCTATTTAATTTTAAGTTGTTTTGGGCTTAAGTATCATCAGCCCAGTCTTTTATTTTAAGTAGTTTAAGTTGTTTTGGGCTTGAGTATCATCAGCCCAAGTCTTTTATTTTATTAAAGGTCTTTTAGGTCCTAGGGTTTCATAGATAGTATAAAAATATTCTTGTAGCCGTCTTGGGGAGACACATTTTTGAATTGAAGAAATATTCTTGGAGAGCTTTTCAGCCTTCTCTACTTTTTTTCACTCTTTTTTTTCTCCACTCTCTTTTCTTTATTTTCAGCCACCTCTCTATGTTTTGTACTCTCTTTTTTTTTCTATCATTTCTGTCTCACTCTTTCTTTTCCACTCAATCTCACTCTTTAGCTTCAGTTGGTCTTCATAGACCTATTTTGGGGTTAAAGGAGCAAGTTTAATTGTTTTTCCATCCTTCACAAAACTGTACATATTTTTAAACCCATCATGATTCACCCTTCGATCAAACTGCCAAGGCCTCCCCAAAAGAATGTGACCAGCATGCATAGGAACGACATCACAAAACACTTTATCACTATACTTTCCAATGGTAAAAGTCACCAAAACTTGCTTATTCACTTTGACCTCCCCACAATCATTCAACCACTGCAACTTGTAAGGTTTAGGATGCTTTAGTAAAGGTAAGCTCAACTTCTCAACTAGGGTGGTACTAGCTACATTTGTGCAACTTCCCCCATCTATAATCATACTGCACACCTTGTTGTTAACAAAACAGCGGGTATGGAATATGTTCTCTCTTTGCTGCTCCATATCATCTACTTTGACTTGTGTGTTGAGAGCACGCCTATCAACAAGAGACTCACCATCTACGGGGTATTCCACTCCATCATCATCACTAGCTTCGGACAGCCCATCACTATCATCCTCACTCTTAGTCATCACCTCCCCATTATCGAGCATAACCATCACCCTCTTGTTTGGACATTGGGATGCTATGTGCCCATTACCTAAACATTTAAAGCATTTAATATCTCTATTTCGTGAAGGTTGAGAATCTATCTTAGGTTTGTTCTTGCTAGCCCCCTCATCTTTTTCTTTAGATGGTTCTGTCTTCTCCTTCACTACATTCCGTTCATTTCTTTCCCACTTTGATTTCCAAGGAGTGCTAGAACTAGAAGTATACCTTGCTGCCCCTTTTCTCTTTAACTGTCTCTCCACCTTTATAGCCATGTGCACCATGTCTTCTATCTCTACATAATGTTGCAACTCAACTACATTTGCTATATCCCTATTTAAACCGCTTAGAAATCTGGCCATTGTGGCCTCCCGGTCCTCCTCCACATTAGCACGTATCATCGCCACCTCAATCTCCTTATGGTATTCCTCCACGCTTCTGGACCCTTGTGAAAGGTTTTGTAGCTTTTGGTAGAGATCTCTATAGTAGTGGCTGGGTACAAACCTCCTACGCATGAGAGCTTTCAACTCACCCCATGTTTCTATAGGTCTTTCATGATTCCTCCTCCTATTGGTCACTAACTGATCCCACCAAATAATTGCATAATCGGTGAACTCAATTACCGCCAATTTCACCTTCTTCTCCTCAGAATAATTGTGGCAATCAAAAATCAACTCTACTTTCTTCTCCCACTCAAAAAACACTTGAAGGTCATTCCTACCTTGAAAGGATGGCATTTTAATTTTTATGTTTCCAAGGCTCCTATCTACCCCATCTCGACCCCTTGGATTTCCCCTAGGTCCTCTCCCACGCCTATCTCCTCTACGTCTACCCATTCCTTCCCTTCCAACTTCAGAAACTATGTCTTCCTCATCCTCTTCATCTTCCTCGTTCTCATACTCATTTGCAACAATAGGCTCATGCCTCCACTGCAATCCAAGTGGTCAAAATTAAAAGGATCAGCAGGTGGTGCTCTTTCTTTAATTCATCTATCTAAAGAAGGAACTTTTTGTCTGAGAATCACTAACATTTTATTTCATATGTAAAAATTAGGAAGAAAATGGAGGACAAATTTTCTTTACTGATGTGAACCCTTGGAAGTGAAATCCCTTAAACCCACGATCAGATTGAATACAGCCCAAGAAAGCCAAGAATCAAGTCGATAAATGATCTAGACCCGTTGAAAACTTGTTTCAAGAACCTAGATTTGATTAGAATGCCACAAAGGGTTTGCCTTTGATAAGTTCTGATTGCTCAATCAAGAACAAGTAGAGAAGGCCGAAAAGCTCTCCAAGAATATTTCTTCAATTCAAAAATGTGTCTCCCCAAGACGGCTACAAGAATGTTTTTATACTATCTATGAAACCCTAGGACCTAAAAGGCCTTTAATAAAATAAAAGACTTGGGCTCATGATACTCAAGCCCAAAACAACTTAAACTACTTAAAATAAAAGACTTGGGCTGATGATACTTAAGCCCAAAATAACTTAAAATTAAATAGATGTCTCCTTAATAAAATAGGCCCACACGCCTAAGTAGCTTGTATCACATGGATTAAAGCTGGTTCCACTTCTTTCAATCCCATCTTGAATGTTGGGGTCTTGCTTGAAACATTAGCAAATTCAGCCCAAGTTGATTGTACCAATCCTTGCATTGCTTCCTTGATCTTCTTAGCTCTTGATCTTGTGATTGGTCCATCTGGAACTTGCAAAGGATCATCTCCAAGACTCGATCTACCATGGTGCCCATCATTTACTTTGATATTATTCAAAGCTTCTTTGTGCCATACCTGTAACCACGTGATACTTTACCATTCCTGGCTCTTTAGGCCTAGAACTGAACCAGGTAATTTGCACATTCTGATATCGTACTTCCACATTAACGTCATCCATTAAAGTCATTATCTTAAGCACAAGAATAAAGGTAAGCACATTCTCATGCTCACAGAGATTTGTGAATTCAGAGCAAACCTAGACAAATCTTTACAGAAGGAAGCTTTAACCGAATTCAAATTGAAACAACCAAAGCCAAAATCTATCTAGCTTGTGGGCACTGGGCAAAACACAATTTGAACCAAAAAAAAAAAAAATACAGAAAAAAATACAACGCTAGTAATACTTCTGTAAAGAAGAAAACCTTGGATTCTCAGCTAACGGGAAGATGAAACTATTTCAGCAGACTTCTAATTCTGAGTTATGGCGACTTCGGCTTTTTGATCTATTAGAGGACATCTCGGCACAATCACAGCAAGAGGACATTACGGCACATTCATAGCAATTGGAAATATCCCGTTAAGGAGATTGGCATTATCTTCAGTTAGGAAATATTGGGATTGTGATTAGGATTTAATTTGTTTCCTTATTTTAAGGACCTAGTTTCTATCTTTACATTGTAGTGCTTCCCTATATATGTAACTGAATGATCAATTGATGAATTCAAGAAACAGAGAATGATTCTACTCTACCAATTCCCTTTTAACATGGTATCAGAGCCGTGTTCTCATCCTTTTTCTTCATCTTCTCCACAAAATTAAACCAACCACAAACTTGGAAAACTTAGATAGTTTTTATCTCAAACTCCTCTTTACCGACATGGTAGAGGCTCAAGAAAAGGTTCAGAAACTCATCTCTGACCTTTCCTCTCCTTACTTTCTCCATTCCGCTGACCACCCTCGCACTCCTCTTGTTGATGTCGTCCTAACCCATACCAACTATGGGTCTTGGAGCCGTTCCATCGATATGGCTCTATGTGCAAAAAATAAACAATGCTTCATTGACAACACTTTACCTTGTCCCACCGATCCAGATATTATACCTCTATGGAAACGAGTTTCCACGATGGTCCTCTCATGGTTGTTGAACAGCATCAGCAACACCATCACTCCAAGCTTAGCCAGTTGTCGCACGCCGTATGAATTATGGCGTGACCTCGAGTCCAGATTCACTCAAGGTAATAATGCTACCATCTTCAAAATTCAAAGGGAGAGCTCCAATCTTACACAAGGCAGCCTTGATATTACCCATTATTATAACTCATTCAAAACCCTTTGGGACCAACTTGATGGGATCAACCCCCTTCCGATTTGCACCTGCACCCATTGTACATGCACTACCGCTTCCGTATTGCAAAGGCGGATGTCTAATGAACGGGTCTATCAACTCTTGATGGGCCTCAATGAACCCTACTTTGTCCTTTGCTCTCAAATCCTTGCCACAGATCCACTTCCCGATATTGGAAAAGTATATGGCCTCTTGATCTCTGAAGAGAAAACCAAAGTCACTCCCACCACTGTCCAAACCATTCAAGAAGACTCAGCCATGTTTAGCCAAAAATATCAATATCCACAACCTTCCAATGGGCAGCACTGCTATCCACATATGTCTCGTCCTTATGCCGGTTCATAGCCCCGACAACCATAGAGTGCAACTCGCAACCATCAGTCACGACAGCCACAAAACACCCGCAACCATCAGTCCGGCACACTCAAAGATCCAAATGCTTTCTGTGAGCATTGCAAAGTTTCGGGCCATTATAAGTCGGGGTGTTTTAAGATCATTGGGTACCCGGATTGGTTCTTCAATCGTCGCTCCAACCAGTCCAACTATGCCAGAGACGCACCAGTCATGAATTCAACTCCTCTCTTGAGTTTACCTGAAGCATCCCAAACGCGTGATTTTTTCGATAATCCATCTGCTCTCTTTTCTGGTAATACAGGCTTTATCTCACATGATTGGATTATTGATAGTGGGGCTACTTCTCACATGACGCCTCATTTATCTCTTTTTAATTCATATACAGTCACAGATAAAATTTTCCCAGTTCGGTCTGCTTCGGGTTCCACCCATCCTGTCTCTCATACCGGCCATATAAAAGTTACTCCATCCATCACTCTTTTTGGCGTCTCCCATGTCCCCACTTTCCGTTTTAATTTATTGTCTGTACAAAAATTATGCCGTGATCTCCGGTGTGTTGTATTCTTTTTTTCTAATTTTTGCATGTTTCAGGACCTGAAGTCGAAGACAGTGATTGGAGCGGGTGAAGCACGCAATGGCTAATATTACCTTCGCACATCATCTTCCACAGCCCTCGCCACACCTGTTGCTCAACCCAATATATGGCACCTCAAACTAGGCCACCCCTCCTCCGCCAATTTACCCAAATCTCTTGTTCGACCCACCACCAATAATACTTGTCCGTGTGATGCATGTTTGCGTGGCAAACACACTAGACTCCCTTTTGCTTCTGTTCTCAATAAAAGTAATATTCCATTTTCTCGCATATTTGTTGATATTTGGGGTGGCTATCATACGCCTTCTACCTGTGGGGCTCGATATTTTCTTACCATAGTGGATGATTCCACACGCACTACGTGGGTCTATTTGTTGAAATATAAGTCAGATGCTTTTTCCAAAATCCAATTTTTCCTTAACATGGTCAAAACCCAATTTAATACCAAGGTTAAAAACTTCCATTCGGACAATGGTACTGAATTCTTGTCTAATGAAATTTTAAAACTCTTTCATGACCATGGCATTTTACAAGAACTCACTTGTACTGATACACCACAACAAAATGGTGTAGCTGAACGTAAACATCGTCATATTTTAAATGTGGCTCGCTGTTTACGTTTTCATGCCCACCTCCCTCTCAAATTTTGGGGTGAGTGCATTCTCACAGCAGTTTATCTTATTAACCGAACCCCTTCTCAAACATTAAAAAATATTTCGCCTTATGAATGGCTTTTTCATCGCCTCCCCAATTACAACTATTTGCGTGTATTTGGATGCCTATGCTATGCACAAACATCCCGTATTGGTCGAGATAAATTTCAACCTCGCGGTGTTCCCTGTGTGTTTTTGGGATATCCTCCTCGCCACAGCGGATATCGTCTTTTTAATCTTGACACAAATACTTTTTTCATATCTCGGGATGTCACTTTTTTTGAGGATATTTTTCCCTTCCATGATCAAAGTCCTCACCACATTCGGCCACCCCCCAACCCATTGCCTAGCCACACTGAACTCTACCCAGCCGAACCTCTATGCCCTATCGACCAGACCTCCACACCATCTGAACATTCCCCAACTTCAACCTCTCCTACCATTCCACTTCCAAATCCCACAAATACTTCCACTTCCTCATCTACACCCAACCCTACCTCGGCTACAGAACATTCTCCACTCTCGGCCCCAGAACCACCTCCACCTTCTCGACCGTCCCGAACTCGCCAACCACCCCGCCACCTTCAGGACTACATATGCCCCACTATACCCGGCCCTACCGCCACGGTTGCTTCCACCCCTGCTCCATCACCGTCTTCTGGTACGATCCACCCCCTCAGTGAGTATGTTTCTTATTCTCTTTTCTCTTCCTCACATTTTGCTTTTCTATCTCAATTATCTGCTTCTCATGATCCATCTTCTTATAGTCACGCCATCAAACACCAACACTGGCATGACGCTATTTCTCAAGAACTCCATGCCCTTGATGCAAATCACACTTGGACTCTAACTTCTCTTCCCGCTGGTAAAAAACCAATTGGCTGTAAATGGATTTTTAAAACCAAACTGAAAGCAGATGGCTCTATCGAGCGATATAAAGCGCGCTTGGTTGCTAAAGGTTACACTCAAGTCGAAGGTTTAGATTTTCATGAAACTTTTGCACCTGTTGCAAAGTTAGTTTCTGTTCGGTGTGTTCTTGCTATTGCCGCCTCTCGGAATTGGCATCTTTACCAATTGGATGTTAACAATGCCTTTTTACATGGCAACCTCCACGAAGAAGTTTACATGTCCCTTCCCCCTGGATATGGCAGCAAAGGGGAGACCCGTGTTTGCAAATTGCAAAAATCTCTCTATGGCCTCAAACAAGCATCCCGCAGTTGGTATTCTAAACTCTCCACCGTGCTTCTCTCCGCTGCTTTTCTACAATCCAAAGCTGATCACTCTCTCTTCACCCGCTAGGCTGGCTCCACCATTCTTGTTGTTCTCGTATATGTTGATGATTTACTTATTACAGGAAATGATTTAGCTTCCATCCAACAACAACAACAGTTCTTGTCTCGAAAATTCCAGCTTAAGGACCTTGGGAAACTCAAATATTTTCTGGGAATCGAAGTGGCTCGCTCTGCCAAAGGAATTTTCATCAATCAGCACAAATATATTCTGGACATCCTCACTGATGCTGGCCAAACTGGCTACCGCCCTGCCTCCACTCCGATGGAACAACATCTTAAACTCACTGCAGATTCTGGTGAGCTCATCTCGGATCCGAGTTTATATCGTCGTCTTATTGGGCGCTTGATATATCTCACAATTTCCCGGCCCGACATTACATTTGCTGTCAATCTCCTTAGTCAGTTCATGCAAACCCCACGCCTGCCTCATTTGAATGCTGCTACTCGCATCCTCCGTTACTTGAAAGGTACTGTCTCCCATGGATTATTTTTCTCTGCCAACACTGCCCTCAATCTCACAGCTTATACTGACTCGGACTGGGCCAGCTGTCCAATGAGTCGTCGCTCGACTACCGGCTACTTTGTTCAACTTGGTGGCAGCCCCATTTCTTGGCACACCAAGAAGCAAAGTGTTGTCTCCCGCTCCTCTGCTGAAGCCGAATATCGCGCCATGGCTTCCACAACTTGCGAACTATTATGGCTCCGTCAATTACTTCTTGATTTAATGGTTCCCCTTTCATCCCCCATCCCTCTTCACTGTGACAATCAAGCCGCTATGCATATTGCCCGCAACCCAGTTTTCCATGAAAGGTCCAAACACATTGAAATTGATTGCCATCTCGTCCGTGACCGAGTTCAACAAGGTTTCCTTCACCTTACTTACATCCCTTCTTGATGCAGCGGGTTACGCGAAAATAACCAAAGAAACCGATAACCAAGAACAAGAACCGATAACAAACCTCAATCCGTTGAGACACGCACGAATACCGGAAGGAAGCTTCTTCTTCGAACCTCAATCCGTTGAGACACGCACGAATACCAGAAGGAAGCTTCTTCTTCGAACCTGTTGATTCAGTAGAATACCAGGGACAAAGGCATCAATAGCCCGTTGATTCACCAAGAATACCAGGCAATTGGAGAAGAAGAGACAATTCTCTCTCTAGGTTTTTTATTCAATAATAATCAAAAGCTCCTCCTAATGAGTATTACATGTCCTTATATATAGGGAATTCCGAAAACACTAGGAAATCCTAATCCTAACAACTATTCAAAACAAAAGGGATAAAGATTATCAGTCCTAATCCTAACAACTATTCAAAATAAAAGGGATAAAGATTATCCTTATTAGCTCCTAAAGACTTGGTCAAAATATTGGACCAATTCCACCAATTAAGCCCGTCCGGGTCTTAGGCCCTTTTAGGCCCACGAGGACGTAGCCGGTCCAGCCATGTTGATGCAACCCGGTCTGCATCATCCTCCCCTGCTTGAAAAGAATTCGCCCTCGAATTCGCCCTCGATTCCTACTGATTTTCAATTGCTGCCACCAAATTCCAATTAAATACTGCGCAATGTACACAGCATCTGAGGTCTTTTTGCAAGCAATAAAATGAGCCATCTTCGTGAACCGATCCACCACCACAAATATAGAGTCAACGGACCGCTGTGTGCGAGGAAGTCCGAGCACAAAGTCCATACTAACAGCACTCCATGGCTGCGATGGAATAGGAAGCGGCATGTATAAGCCCGCATTAGATGCCGTGCCTTTCGATACTTGGCAAATGTGACAACCCTCCACCAACTTGGTTACCTCTTTACGCAACGTAGGCCAAAAATAAGAATCTGATACCAACCGAAATGTCTTATCACGTCCCACATGACCTTCTTCGTGCAGCTCCTTAATAATCTTAAGGCGCAAACTAGAATCTGGAACACACAATCTAGTGCCCTTAAACAGAAAACCGTCCTGCAGAGTAAAACCCGAGTGCTGCCCTGAAGATACCTCAATGAGAATAGGAAATCTGTATCGGATAGTGATCTTATTGATGGCTCTGCTGTCCACACACATACGCCACGACCCATCTTTCTTAGGGGTTAGTAGTGCGGGTACAGCACACGGACTGAGGCTCTCTCGAATGTGTCCCCTAGCCAACAACTCCTCCACTTGGCGCCGCAATTCCTCATGCTCCTGTGGACTCATCCGATAATGAGGCCTATTTGGTAAGGACGCTCCTGGGATAAGGTCTATCTGATGCTGAATGTCTCTTAGCGGTGGTAATCCGGATGGTAGCTGTTCTGGAAAGACATCGCTAAACTCTTCAACTAACTTCTGCACATCACCCGGAAGCTTCCCACTACTCCGAGTTCGCTCTTTGCCCACCAACATATACACAACCCCGGTTTCTGCTGCCTCCCCAATAAACCGATGCATAGATAGCAGATTAGGGTTTTTTCCCACTACCGGCTTCTGAGTCTCGTCCTTAGCTGAATACAGTACGATTTTCTTGCTATTAAAAACAAAGCTGTAAGTATTCTTACGGCCATCGTGCTGAACAGACCTATCATACTGCCACGGTCTTCCCAATAAGATATGACAAGCATCCATGCGAACCACATCACACCAAATATCATCTTTATAGTTGGAACCGATAGACAGTGTAATTAAACAACGTTGAGAAACAGTTATCTCACTGCCTTTCTGCAACCATGATAGCTTGTAAGGGTTAGGGTGTTTCTCCGTGCTGAGCTTCAACTTTTGAACTGCCTGCTCTGCAACTACATTCTCGCAACTACCCGAGTCAATCACAAATTTGCAGACTTTTCCCCCAACAGTGCACGTAGACTGAAAGATATTACTCCTCACCCAATCTTCGTCAGCTCCACGAGGGATTAGGAAAACCCGACGTGCAACCAGCAAAGGTCCATCATCCCCCATGACATGGTCCTCCTCCTCGATCACATCCTCAACCAAAACCTCCTCTGAATCATCTTCAAGTTCAGCACCCACGGTGCCATCATCATTAATAAATAAATTCTTTTTAATTGTAGCCTTGCCGCACTCTGCAAAACGATGTCCTGCCTCCCCGCATTTGAAACAACGAATATTGCTATTTGTGAAAGGTTTAACTGTTTGTACTACTGGAGTTTTTCCAGAAGTACTCCCAGTTGCACCACCCTGAGCCACCCCTTGACTAATCCCTTGAGGAGTCACACTGCTGCGGTTGTTACCACCAGTCCAATTTGAACCCCCTGTATGCCGTTTCGCTTGTTTCTCAAACTGCAGGGCTTTTTGATGGGCCTCTGACACAGAATATAAGTCTAACAAATTCAAAGAATCTTGATATTGAATTTGTAAACCACCAACATACCTTGATACAGTCTGATCCTCTGTCTCCCCGAGGTCATTGCGCGCCAACAACTGATAGAATTCTGTAGTATATTCATCTACAGACCGATTATTCTGACGCAAGTTCTGAAGTTTCTGATACATAATCCGCTCATGATTGTGGGGTAAAAAAGCTGCACGCAAATTCTTCCTCAGTTTGCCCCACGTTTCAATCTTACCCTTTCCCTGCTGGGCCCTTTTCTTTTTTAGTTGATGCCACCATGCCGCGGCTCGCTCCCGGAATCGGGTTGCGACCAACGACACCCGTTTGTTCTCCGGTACGCCTTTAAATTCAAGAACCTCTTCCATCACAATAAGCCAATCAATCAACTCTTCAGCCTGCAAACCCCCATGGAACTCGGGGATTTCAATCCTCAATCCGGCTTCCCATCTGTTAGAATAAGTTTCGTCCGTCCGACCCTCTCTCCTATGACGGGCTCGGGGCTGTTCCTCCTCGCGTTCGTCACCAGAACTCGAGGCTGCCTGCGAACCAGACCGTGAACTTACAGTGCGTGGCGTCCGCTGGTTTCGCAGAATCTGTTGTTGAAACTGCTGATTCTGGGCCTGCATCTCCGCCATCTGTGTCAACATCTGTTGACACATCTGCTGATTCTGAATCTGCAGATTTTCCATCGCTTGATGCATCCGCACCATATGATCATTCTCATGTATCTCATCCACACGTCTTTCTCTCCTTGGCGGCATCGCGAATAGGAACGTGAGCCAAGGCTCTGATACCAACTGATGCAGCGGGTTACGCGAAAATAACCAAAGAAACCGATAACCAAGAACAAGAACCGATAACAAACCTCAATCCGTTGAGACACGCACGAATACCGGAAGGAAGCTTCTTCTTCGAACCTGTTGATTCAGTAGAATACCAGGGACAAAGGCATCAATAGCCCGTTGATTCACCAAGAATACCAGGCAATTGGAGAAGAAGAGACAATTCTCTCTCTAGGTTTTTTATTCAATAATAATCAAAAGCTCCTCCTAATGAGTTTTACACGTCCTTATATATAGGGAATTCCGAAAACACTAGGAAATCCTAATCCCAACAACTATTCAAAACAAAAGGGATAAAGATTATCAGTCCTAATCCTAACAACTATTCAAAATAAAAGGGATAAAGATTATCCTTATTAGCTCCTAAAGACTTGGTCAAAATATTGGACCAATTCCACCAATTAAGCCCGTCCGGGTCTTAGGCCCTTTTAGGCCCACGAGGACGTAGCCGGTCCAGCCATGTTGATGCAACCCGGTCTGCATCACTTCTCCTGACCAACTTGCCGATGTCTTCACTAAGGCCTTGGGCGTTGACCACTTTCACCGTCTCACTACCAAGCTGGGCATTACGTCCCTCCATGCTCCATCTTGAGGGGGAGTATTAGAGGACATCTCGGCACAATCACAGCAAGAGGACATTACAGCACATTCATAGCAATTGGAAATATCCCGTTAAGGAGATTGGCATTATCTTCAGTTAGGAAATATTGGGATTGTGATTAGGATTTAATTTGTTTCCTTATTTTAAGGACCTAGTTTCTATCTTTACATTGTAGTGCTTCCCTATATATGTAACCGAATGATCAATTGATGAATTCAAGAAACAGAGAATGATTCTACTCTACCAATTCCCTTTTAACATGATCTGTACTTGTTTCTATGCCCCAAACTAGCACCACTGCCACCCCTGTGCAAACTGGAGGAGGTTGATCCACCTTGGAGTACTATCTTCACTGTTTTTCCATGGATGCCCCACTGCCATTCCCAAGTGCAGCTTTTGCAATGTTCTCCGTGGCCACCTCCCGTGGCTTCTGTGGATTAATCTGCTGTTTATTCAGGTAAGCCAGCTTTGGCAGAAGACTACAAGCTGCTTTCTGCGATTGGTCGTCGCTGATATTGCTTGGGATGAGATTCCCAACAGATTCACAGCTAGAAGGGAGTTGTAGTTGGCCACGAGTTGGCCAAGTGCTTTTGCTGTGGTTATCTTGTTGAAGCTTAAGTCTAGAACAGTCAGCTTCAAGAGTCTGTGCATCCCCTCGACTTTACTGATCTTGTTTCCATCAAGGTAAGCTCCTTAATCAGTGTACAAGTTTGACAAGCCTGGTTTCATATGAATACAGATTGTTGTGCAAGTGTATGATCAAACAATTATATGTCCTGATGTTTGGGGAAGAATATTTTTGATGGATGATGAACTTTGGATTCAAAAACCCATTTTTCCCTGTTTGGCACAAGTTTTATGAAACGTTCGTTGAGACGTGGTTCTCAATTTCCTTATAGAAATTGTTTTTCACTCTTCCTCAATGACAAAAATCACACCCCTCTAAATAAATACCCAATCCTTCTTTTGAAATTTTAAAAATGCCACTCTCTTTCTGTCTCTCTTTTCTTTTCTTCTAAATTACAAAAATGACACTCCTCTCCCCCCTCTGAATTACAAAAATACTATTCTCTTCGATTTCACTATTTTATATTGCGTTTTTAAAACAATGTATGATTAAAAATAAAAATAACATGATTAGATTCTTAATCAACATAAATACCATCACTGTTATTATCTTCAAAATTGTTACTGACTACATAAACTCATATTCTTTAACTTTATCAATTCAAAATTACAGAGCAACAAATTTCAAGGTGTTCAAAAAGGTGCGAAACAAAATTAATTTTTTTTTGTGCAAGAACGTTTATTTTTTTTGCCTTATATTCAAACAAAAAAAGAGGTAAAAAAAAAAAATCATGTACCATGAAACACTTAAATATTTAAGAAAAATACTTAAATATTCATCCTTAAATTTTAAGTACCACGAAACACTTTAAAAGACAAAAACAAAAACAAAAACAATCTTTTTTATAATTATAATTATAACTTTTCCTATTTTGTTGGATATAATTCTAATTGGATACAAATGAGTAGTTTGGGGCTAATCCAACCTGAATGACAAGACGATTTAATTTCGATTTTGAAGAATAATTTGAGTTCTAAAAGAATTAGGAAGATCAAGGTGTAGGTTTATAAATAAATATACAGGTTCATGAAAAAAGGTACGCATTATGGGCTACTACAGAATATTAGTTTGTTTCTATAGATATTTATGCGATCTCTGTCTAATTTAATCATCGGAGTTTATCCCACCACGTCGGCGGTGAGTCTTTTAACAAGTTACTATTTTGCAAATCACCAAACTTACAAGAGAGAGAGCATTATTCCGGTTGAAAAGTGAGGTATTATTTTTTCATTCTATTCTTGTAAATTCAATATTTATCTAATGTATTTCAATCAGGGCCGCCCATGGGCATAACTTTACGCAAATAATAAATTTTCATTTCAAGTTAAAAATTTTATTAATTGTGTGATTAATAAATTTTCGCGCACACACACACACACACATTATTGTGATTAGTTAACAATATGCATGTTACAAATATTTTATGAGATCTCAACCATATTAATAAAGTAAGTAAATTTTTATGGGCGAATTTTTAGTGTTATGTTTTAAAATCAGGTCAATTGTGGAGTAACAAAGAAATATTTTATTTTTTGTAGTTCTATGGCGATCTAATTTAAACTACAATAATACTTTAAAATGACACTATCAAAGTGAATAAAATGTTTGTTTTTACAAAACTTTCATCGAAAAACTAGAATAAGTATTAATGTCAATTTATAAAAAAACTGTCATTCTTACTACAATAGTGCTTAAATAACATGTCAGTTTTTACAAATTTGTCATTGAAAAAATTAGAATAATTATTGATGTCAGTATACAAAAACAACTGTCATCACTACTACAATAGTGCTTAAATAACATGTTAGTTTTTACAAATCTATCATTGAAAAAATTGAAATAAGTATTGATATCAGTCTAAAAAAATTGTCATCACTATCACAATATTGCTTAAATAACATGTTAATTTTTACAAACCTGTCATTGAAAAAACTGAAAAAAGTATTGATGTCAATCTACTTAAAAATTGTTATCACTAGCACAATAGTGCTTAAATAACATGTCAGTTTTTGAAAATTTATCATTAAAAAAATTAGAATAAATATTGATGTCAGTCTACAAAAAAAATGTCATACAATCTCCCTTTATAATGTCAGTTTTAATTAAAATTGATATTGAAACAAAGAATGCGCGTAAGGTGTTAAATAAATATATTATATATTAGATTATAAATATATCATAAATATTATATTTGATGTAGTGGTCAGAGAAGACGCACGTTGAATTGGTTGGACAACCACATTTTCACTGAAAATAACACTCCCACATCATTTTTGATGAGTAAGATATCATCTACATATAGTACCAAGAACACCACTACTTTTTTGTTGCATCTCTTGTACACACACGACTCATCTGGACTTTGATCAAAACCAAAAGACTTGATTGTCTAATCAAAACGAATGTTCCAAGACCTTGATGCTTGCTTAAGTCTATAAATGGACTTCTTAAACTTGCAAACCATGTGCTCTTGGCCCTTTACTATGAATCCATCTGGTTGCACCATGTAGATGCATTCATCCAGATTTTCCATCCACTCCTCTCTTTTTCTTGTAGATCCACTTGCATCCAACGGGTTTAATTCTTTCGGGTGGTTCTACAAGATCCCAGACTTTGTTAGAGTACATAGACTCTATTTCTGAATTCATAACTTTTTGCCAAAATTTCACATTTGTGTCTTGCATTGCTTCACTGTAGTTATAGAATTTGGCATCCAGCTCCTTGGGGATTCTATCAAATGATTCTCCCAAGAACATGTACTGATCGGGTTGAATAATAACTCTCCCACTACGATGGGGCACTATTGTGTCGACCGTGATTTCTTGTGGTGTTTTCTTTTGCACTAATGGTGCTGAAGAAGTTTGCGTTGGTCTCTATCCTCTCAATTCATCTAGAACAATCTTACTTCTGGACTTGTGATCCAAAATATAGTCCCCCTCTAAGTATCGGACATTAATACTAAAAATGACCTTCTGATTCTTAGAATTATAAAATAAACCATCTTCATTCTTCTAGGGTAACCCACTAAGAAAGAAATTTATGTCATTTATTTCAACTTATCTGTGTTCCCTTTCACCACATGTGTTCGACTATCCCAAATCCAAACATGCCATAGGTTAGGTTTGTGCCCAGTCCACAATTTTGTGGAACGTACTGATTTAGATGGTACCATTTTGAATAAGTCATCATAGATCTTACCATGTCCAAAAGAGTCTTATTCTTTCTTTCTGTTATACCATTTTGTTGTGGCATACTAGGTGCAGCCAATTGGGATGTGATCTCCTCATTAGATAAGTAGTCCCTAAACTCTCCCAAGAGGTATTCTCTACCACAATCAGATCGTAGTGTTCTGATACATTTTTCAAGACGTTTTTTGTTTCCACCCTATACTCTTTAAATTTATTAAAAGATTTAGACTTACGGATCTAATAAATGTACTCATACCTTGAATAATCATCAATAAAATTGATGAAATATTCAAAGCCCACCTATTGCTTGGATGTTCACAGGTCCACACAAATCAGAGTGTACCAATTCCAATGGCTCTTTGGCTCTATACCTTTTGGTCGATAAGGGCCTTTTTGTCATTTTACTTTCCAAACAGAATTCACAGACAGGAAGTTCTTTTACTTCCAATGAACCAATGCTTCATTTTGAACCAATCTAGAAATCATTTTCAGATTAAAATGACGTAGGCGTAAGTGCCAAAATTACGTTTGGTTTAATTCAGAAGGTTTCTTTCTTTTACATGATGTACTATTTGTATTATTCAATTCATTTAGTTGCAGTGTGGGAGAGATATGATTAATAATATAAAGATCATCCACCAATTAACCAGCACATATAAAACGTTTATTAAATTTAATAACTATAGAGTTATTGAAATTAACCATATAATAATTTTTAACTAACTAAGAAATTGAAATCAATTTTTTTCTAATACTAGGAACACAAAGACAATATTTTAATATTAAAATCCTATTAGAATCAAAATTAAGATGTAAATCTCCCACTACAACTACTGCTGCTACTTTGGTAGTATTGCCAATGTATAGGTAAACCTTTCCCATCACTAAACTGCCTGATTTCCTGAAACCCCTGTAACGAATTGTAAATATGATTAGTGGATCTCATATCTACACACCAAGAATGGGTAGATAACACATCTAAACATGTTTCAACCACTAGTGAATAGGTTTTACCTTGATTGTTCAATTTGTTGATATAGACCGGACATTGCTTCTTCTAGTGCCTTAACTGCTTGCTATGAAAACACTTGCCCTTAGGCTTTCTTACTCCACCTTGAGGTCCATTATTCACTTGAGAAATTGCAACTTGTTTTTGAGCCTTTATCTGCTTCTTCTTACCTTTTGGTTTAGAAGCAGAATATTTTTCAATCATAAATACATTTTCTAACTTTTTCATTATGCTCTCTGCTGTTTGGAGTTCTTTAAGAAATTCCGCCGAAGTGTAATAAAATTTGTTCATATTGTAATTCATGAGAAAATTCTTAAAACTCTCCGACAATGAATGGAGTATGATATCAATTTGGGTTTTTCCATCCACTTCAGCTCAAAGGATCTGTAGTTCATTTAGATGACTCATCATCATTATAATATGATCCCACACTGAGCTCTCTTCAGCCATCTTTGTCTTAAGCAAGTCCCTCATAGGAACATGCCTTGCTGCACGATTCTGATCTCCAAATATTTTTTTGAGGTTCACCATCATGTCATAGGCAGTGGACATAGACTGATGCTGATGTTGTAGAACACTTGCATAGATGTCAAAATGTAACACCGCGTCATCTCGTCAGCCTTAACCCACTTCTTATAAGGCCGAGCTTCCTCATCGGTTGCCTCCCCCCCCCTCCCTTACTGAGCATATATTTGTACTTTTCAGCAATCAACATTATATCCAAGTTTTTTTTTCAGTCAATATAATTAAGTCCAGTGAGTTTGTTTTCTTTGAGAGTGACTGAAAGTGGATTAAAAAAGCCTATTGTTGCTGAGAATCACATAATAACAATTATGAAGGGTGAATAAAAAATTTTGAATTTCATTTAAAATATTGGTTCCCTTTACCTAACTATTTAAAGAAAAACGTCGGCAACCCTTCACACCATGAAAAGTATCCCTTCGATGCGAAGGCCTACTACTTTTTATCATTTGTGCAGATATGCCAATTCCTTTTAATTTTGACTATTTAGACCAAAAAAAATATTGTCAAGCAAAAGTAAATAGCCAACTCAACTTTTATCATACAAATAATAGTAGTGACTCAGATGGAGAGGATACTATTATTTATAGCTAAGTGTACACCATCACCTTACACTAAATTAATTATTCCGTAATGAATCATTTTAGATGGAGACATGATTCGCATAATAATTAAGTTAGAGCTATCCCAATGAAGCTTGTAGAGATGATTCCACAATTAATTTTATCCGATGTGGAGGAAGATTCAAAATCAACACAAAAAACTAATCATATCATCTACAAATTAGTGATGCAGACCATGAGATTTGTACGTGACAAACTCTCTCTCCTACTTAGTTATTTAAAAATATTTTTCCATGAAAGTTATAAAAATATTTGCATATACTCTAGGTATAGGTCAATATTCCATGTTGTCCAAAATTATAAGGAAACTATAATTAAACAAGAAAGCAATACTAATCACATATGAATAAGGAAACATAAATATAATAGGAATCCTAACTATTATGGTCAAATCAGCAATTTTCAAAATAGGCTTAATCCTTGCCGCCGACATGTTTGCCAAAGTGAACTTGATCCTGACACAGGGTGTCGATCCCTCCAAAAATTTTGATTTCTTCAATGATTAGAACCTGTGTTATTACATATCGATTATATGCCTCCGAATAGGAGTTCACAATGCTATATAAATAAAACAGACGTTGTGAATAAACTGAATTTTTTAAATCAAACCCTAAGCCTCCATATGATCGGAGTTCACATGCTACGTATTAATATTACAAACTTCAGAACTGATATTAATGAAATAAAAAAAAACATAACCATATAAAAATAGTGTGGGATCCAATCACACAATCATACATGTAAGACAATAATAGTGGGACAGGAAAAGTTGCAAAACAGACGTTAGCACAATACTATGTTCTGTTTTACGTGGACAATATGATCTGTATATCGCAGCTAACTCTGATACCAATATTAGGGATCGATTCCCAAGACCCAGTGATGCATACATATAGATTATACAACAAAAAATATACAACCTTATTAGGCAGAACTAGGGTTCATACCTTCAAGATCAGATCGAGCCTAGCCGGGCCGAGAAGGGAGCTATGGGCACCGGTCTCACGGACGCCGCAACTCAATTGCCTGCCCCTCCGCCTCCACCTGCAATGGTCCTGTCGAGCTTGCTTAACTGAACGTATGTTGAATGCTTAGAAGCTCAGTTGGCCGATAAGGATCAGCCCCTTCAAAGTGGAGAAAGAGTATGCTCTCCCCCTCCTGTGCGTCGTATGGGCGACGAGCACCCTGCCCAACGTGTCTCGATTCACAAACGACTGCAAGCCCAATTTGTCAATAACACCCACTAATTTTCACGACCGACCACGGCTACGGGCGGCACACCTACTCACAAGACTCAATAGGATAGGAAGTATGATGGACACAGGGATTCCTCCCCTCGGCATCATTATTATTGGGAACGGTCCCCTCGATACGACAATGATTATGACCTTAGGCATCAACTTGCTGCTAGACGCAGGGTTTCAACAGATCAAGAAGTTTGGCAGACTAGGTCCCAGTGCGACATTATACACGATCAGATCGTATCCTCCCCCTTCACAAGAAAAATCAACAGAGTTTGCCCTTTGCACAGTTTTGACCCACCTAAGTTCACCAAATATGACAGGTGCCTTCCTCCATCTAGTGCACTTCAGGCAAATGATGTCCCTCTACGATACAGATGATGCACTCATGTGCAAGCTCTTCCCCTCGAGTTTGGGGGAGCTCGGCCTCCTTTGGTTCGACATACTTTCGAAGAGGTCCATCCCTACCTTCAAGGACCTTTCCCTTGCTTTTCTTGCTCGTTTCGTCACCAAGAGCAGATAAAAAAAAGGAGTTGACACTCTCCTCGCTCTGAGAAAATCGGCCAATGAGTCCCTTCGACAGTACGCAGCTTGTTATTGGGAGCTATTCAATGAAATACAAGGTTGTGACCCGACAATTTCCGTAACCTCATTCAAGCTCGGCTTGGACCACCGAAGTCGATTGTTTGAGGATCTCATGTTATCCAGTCCTGTCGATATGGACAGTCTAATGAGTCAGATCGATTATCATTATCGACTGGTGGAAGCCCGCAGCGAACGGTCCCCGTCAGAAAGATGGAAACATAAATACAAATAGCAATGAAAAACGCCGGAGTGTCAACATGGCGACTTTTGGTCAGAAGAGGGGCCCTCGGCCTCACGAATTCGCCGAGGTGCCGACATATGAGATCCTCAAGAAGATCGAAAACAATCCATACTTTGAATGGCCAAGGAGGCCGCTCGGTGATCAACGGAAGCGATGCGACTCTTCTTCTCATTGTTCTTCTTATCACAAAGTGAAATGACACTTGACAACTAGGTACCGAGCTCGAAGGGATTTTCTTGAGCATTTGGTATCCAAAGGCCACCTCAATGATTACATAGATGAAGAGAAGACAAGAGTCGGACCCTAGCCAAAACCTAAGAATGAGAACAGTGTTGAGGTTCGACTGATCGACGTGATTCATAGAATGGTGGATCTGGCTACAGAAGAAAGCCTTTGGGTTAAGATCAAACGGGCTGCCTCTGGTAAACAAGTCACGACAATAAGCTCGAGTGCCAAACAGCCACATTCGGATAGCTTGACCAAAAGCGGTCTTTCTTTCCTTACCGAGACCTGGAGCATCTCTAGATGCCACACAACGATACTTTGGCTATTTCACTCATCCTCAACAACTCTTGAGTCTGCCAAATTTGATGGGCCAAGGGAGTTCGGCCGATGTCATGTATTATTCCTTATTCAAGGCACTTTGCCTGAAGGAAACCGACCTCAAACCCATCGAGGTCCCATTTGTGGGATTCAACTTTGCCCCTGTATTGCCAACAGCCAAGATCAGACTGCCCATTAACACCAGTGCCAAAACTGTTGAAGTGGAGTTTATGGTTATGGATCTGCTGAGCCCATACAATGCCATCGTCAGCAAAGTCTGGCTGCACAAGTTGGGAGTGGTAGTCTCCACCTACCACCAGGTCCTCCATTATATAGGGACCAACAGACAATAAGAGGTACTAGGTAATTAGCTAGCCACCAAAAAATACTACATGAAGGCGATCAAGAGCAAGGCCAATCCAGAACAGGTGCACTAAGTGGAAGTGTTGGACGCCCAATACTCGAGGACATCCGCATAGAAGCCACAGAGAAAGTGATTGAAGACCTGATCTCTGTGCCAGTTGACGACACAAACATCGACAAAATCTTTCTGTTGGGATCAACCTTATCACCCCCTGAGAGGGAATATATTACAGCCTTCCTCCGACAAAATAGGAAAGTGTTCGCTTGGACGCCATACGAAATGCCAGG
This sequence comes from Arctostaphylos glauca, assembly GCA_019985065.2. Taxonomy (NCBI): domain Eukaryota; kingdom Viridiplantae; phylum Streptophyta; class Magnoliopsida; order Ericales; family Ericaceae; genus Arctostaphylos; species Arctostaphylos glauca. Next base: position 11,332,761 of record JAHSPW020000012.1, on the reverse strand, counting down.
GGTCGACCCCTCCTTCATTTGTCACGAACTCAACGTTAACACCCCCCTACTGAGCAGTGATTCAAAAGCCTCGACGATCGATAGTAACCCATACGAATGCCGCCATCAAAGAGGTCAATCACTTATTGGAAGCTAGAGCTATTCAGGAGATACAATATTGGACATGGCTTGCCAACACAGTGGTCGTTAAGAAGAACGACAAGTGGCATGTTTGTATGGATTACACAAATCTCAACGTTGCTTTGTTCCAAGGATTGCTTTCCCTTACCGAGGGTAGATCGACTAGTGGATGCAATGGCCAGGCATGCTTGGTCAATTTTACGGATGCCTACCAAGGTTATCACCAGATCGCCATGCATAAACCTGACAGGGAGAAGACTGCTTTCATTAGTCCTTGAGGGCTACTTTGCTATAAAGTGATGTCCTTCGACCTAAAAAATGCCGGAGCTACTTATCAACGCATGATAACCAAAATGTTAGGTCAACAAATTGGCGACACAATGGAGGCTTAAATCGATTGCATGATCGTCAAGAGTCGACACGAAGCTGAACACCTAGTGCATCTCCAAAAAGTCTTCAACATCCTTAAAAAGCACAAGCTCTGCCTAAATATCGAGAAGTGTGCCTTCAGAGCTATCGAGAAGTTCCTAAGCTATCTTGTCACTAGAAGGGGCATTGAAGCCGACCCCCAACCATATCACTTCCATCAACAACCTAGAAGCTCCCTACACAATCAAGGGCATTCAAAAATTAACGGGGATGGCAGCCACACTAAACAAGTTCATCAGTCGATCTTCCAACAAATGTCGACCTTTCTTCTAACTCCTCAAGAATTACAACTGTAGAAGCTTCCATTCGATTCCCGAGTGTGACTGAGTACTTCAGGATTTGAAACATTACGTGTCCCAGGCATCCCTCCTTACCACACCAAAAGATAAGGAGCCTCTCTTCATTTATTTGGCCATCTCTTAGCATGCAGTTGGTTCAATTCTCGTTTTTGAGGAAGGCAGGGATCATCTCCCCATTTACTATACTAGCAAAATCCTGGTTAGTGCCAAGACCAGGTATCTATTATTGGAAAAGCTTACCTTAGCACAAATCTCGGCCTACAGGAAACTGACACCGTACTTCCAGGCTCATCCCATTATGGTGTTGATCGAGCATCCACTTAAAAAGTTACTCCGTAAGGCTGACCTCTCCAACATAATTTCAAAATGGGTAATCAAGTTGCCTAACTTTGATATCCAGCACCTGCCGAGAACGGCAATCAAATGTCAAGTCCGTAAAGATTTTATCGCAGAATTTGCACCCAACACTAGCAAACAGCCTCAATCCTCAAGCACCAAACTAGCCAAAGCCAACAAATGGAAGCTCGTGCATGGAAATTTCTAAAAGCTGAATGGTGACGAAGCCTCCAATAACCATGGCTCCAGGGTAGGAGTAGTACTGATCTCCCCTGAAGGCATTCTCCACGAACAAGCCCTTTGAGTCAACTTCGTCACATCCAACAATGAAGCCGAGTACGAAGTCCTCACTGCCAGCCTTCGCTTCGCCAAAGGGCTGGGAGCAGACCATTTAGAGCCATTTAGCGACTCCCAGCGAGTACGAAGCTCGAGATGATAGGATGTCTCGATATGTCGAAGAAGTTAAAAATTGACTCCCTAATTCAAACACTTCCGCCTCGACCAGATGGGGCGGGAACTAAATGCCCATGTTGACGCCTCAGTGGGGCTAACTTCGGCCATAGACACTGGGGGGCAAAGGACAGTCTCAGTGGACATCCTTCCAACACCCAGCATTGAAGACCAAAAACCAATGGATGAGGTCAATTGTCTTTCACTCTTTCCAAGCTAGATTGACCCGATGGTCACATACCTCAAAAGATGAGATCTTGCACGAGTACCAAAAGGAAGCACATAAAATCATTTATAAGGCAACCCAATTCTGGCTGGGTCCCGGCCCCAAGCTATACCGAAGGGCCTACGCTGCGCCCTACCTTTTATGTGTCCACCTAAAATAGACGGGTGTTGTACTTAATGAGTTGCATTCCGGCAGTTGCGGTTATCACTCAAGACGACACTAATTGATGCACTGAGCTCTCACTCAAGGCTACTGGTGGCCAAACATGAAAAAGGATGTTGATCAACTCGTTAGAGAGTGCGACCAGTGTTAGAGGTTCTCACCACTTCTCCACCAGCCTGTCGAGTATCTCAACCCCCCCCCCCCCCCCCCCCCTTCAGCCCTTGGTTGTTCGCACAATGGGGACTGGATATTGTCAGAAAATTCCCAATGGCACCTTGGGGATTCAAGCTCCTAATCACTGCCACCAATTATTTCATCAAATGGGTAGAAGTTGAGCCGTTGGTCACCACTGAAGACCAGGATGTCAAGAGATTTGTCTGGAGGAACATTGTCTGCAGGGTTGCATCCCATACGCTTTCATCTCCGACAATGGAACACAATTTGTGGGTGATCCCTTGAAAGACTTCTGTTCCAAACAAAGGATCCGATTCTCCAACTCAACTCCCTCATACACTTAGTGTAATTAATGGGCAGGTTGAAGCCTCAAACACGACCGTGCTATGTGATATCAAGAAACAACTCCCAACAGCCAAGGGCCGGTAGGCTGAAGAGTTCTATAGTGTCCTTTGGGCTTACCAAATAACACCCCACTGATCCACTAGCCGAACACCCTTTTCACTAGCCTTCAGCATGGAGGCATTCACCCCACTAGAATCCGGCCTACCAACTATGCGAACAACAGACTTCTAGCCAGATGCAAACTGCTAATCGATCTCCGCCACCTTAGATTTGGCCAAAGAGCAAAGGGATTCTGCCAGAATTTGAATCACTGCTTACTAGCAAGAAATATCCATGGGGTACAACAAGAAGGTCCAGTCCCGACTGTTCAAGCCTAACAACCTAGTCCTCTGAAAAATGGTCGGACCAAAAAGAACAAATAAGCTCGAATCTAATTGAGAAGGCCCCTACCAAGTGACCAAAATCGTCGCAATCAGCTCTTACAAATTGAGAAAATATTGTCACTAGAATTTCTGACCAAGGGCCTTCCATTATCATTTACATTCTATGCACAGCTTCAGGCCTTCTGTTTTTGAATATCTTGTTTGTTCAAGTTGTTCAAGTTGTTTTTCAATATCTTGTATCCATTTCATTAGGTACAGAATAGAGATCAAATTTGATATCTCTCTTTTGCATGTATAACGCAAAAGCTTGCAGGTTACGGATATCTGTCATCGTCAAATCTTGCGTGCTAGGATGTTGCACCCACAATTACCACTGAGTTATAACATGGAATACATAGAGGGAAGCAAAATAAAACTTAAAGTCCTTACCTTGACAACAACATCACCTTTACCACATTTTAATCTAGCTCAATGCACCTAAGTGAGTGTGGAGTCTAGAATCCGAATTAGAATTCTCGTAAGTATGTTGTGAACCCTCTTGCTAAACCTGCAAAACACTCCACACTAGATTAGTGCCAATTGGCATTAGGTCTCCAGCGGGCACTCCAACAATCAAGTTAGCCTTTAATGAGAGCAAAAAGCTGCTTGAAAATACAAGAGTTTGTGTAGAGTATATGCGTGTACTAGAGGTTGGGGTGTTATTATTGTATTTATAAGGTTAGAGCCCAACCACTTGCCTAGACCTTTGGCTAAGAATGTATCACCGTGGTCTGAGAATCACGGTGGTTATGCCACGTGTCTTATTTTTGTACGGATCAAAGGGGCACATCTACACATTTAGTAGCCCCCTTCCTCGCATTTCTTTGTACAATAATCAGCATGTGAGGACCATGCCTTTAATGTGACTATGCCAAGTGCACAACATTCCGCAATATAGTCGAGGGCGGACAGTGGCTAAAGACGAACACCGATCGTGTATGAGACAGATCAACAAAGGGTGACCAAGGCTCACTCGGCCGTTCAGCCTATGAAGCTGAAAGTTAGTAGGGTAATCTTCGGGCCTAGCCCCACTCTAGCCTAGCATGAGTGGGTTGAAGGTAATCGTGGACCGAAGGTCCACTATTGTGCAAATTTGGCCTACTAGCCCCTCAACTCCTTTGCTCCAGTTCCAACTGCGAAGAGGGGTTGATCAATATAGGGTTGGAGACAATCATCAAAACTGCCAGAATCTCAACGAGGTCAACCCATATGAATTGTCGTCCACAGAGATGCCAATACGTGTTGTATGATCCAATGGTTGAAAGTGAAACGCTTTATTTCCCTCGTGTTACGCTTTGAATTCTGTGCCCTGGTATAAATATGGCATTCTTTTGAGAGAGAATGTTCCTCTGCCCATTCTCTCTCTAGAACTTTTGGAGTTTCTCAACTCTGTGTATTTGTCTCCTCAATCCATAAATTTCCCGTTCTTTATCATTTCTCAGGTATGTTTGTACATCCATTTCCTCATATGTTTCTAGTTTCCAATTTCATGGCTAGCTTTTATCCTTATTTCTGCATCGCGAGCAATATGCAATGAAAACTACCATTCTGGGGTTGTCACGCGTCACCCCAAAAAGTAGCTGAAAGTCTTGACATTTGGCCGAGGATCTCTCTCATTGGTGGTGTGTCCTCTAACATAGTACCGCACCCCTATCTTAGCGGATTTCTTTTTGACATCCGTGCACTTTTGTAATAGAATGTCCAAGCTCGAGATAGATTCAACCCAGGTATTTGTCTTCTGACACTGAGGAACCCGTGCCGAGTGGTTCTGAGGGGCTATCAAAACCGTTACACTCGGTTTTTCGACAACCCTGCAAGCTTGGCCAACTTTTTTTCAAATGTATGGCATCCCGGATAACATATCCATAGACTTGATAAAACTGAGGGATAGGCCCGTTGCCGATGAGTAGAAGATTATTATGCCACTGATGGCCACTATTGAGGGAGGAGTCTGTTTTCCCCTTCACCCATTCCTTGGCAAGTGCTGAATGTTGTTCTACAACTGACTACTTCCCAAGTCACGATAAACTTTTATCAGACTGTCATGGGGGTCATTAACTAAAAGAGAGATACGAACTTGTCTTCGAGGTCAAGGACTTGTTCGGCCTCTATTTCATCAATCAAAATAAGATTGTGAAAAGAAAGTTTCTCAGTTGCCAAACCGAGCAGAGAAGACTGATTAGGGGATTGTCGAATTCTGACAAATATGCGAATGATTTTATACTCGTGAAGGGGGGATTTGAATTTGCCCTTAGAGAATACCGCTTCCATCTGGTCCCTAAGATCATGGGATATGGTGGTAAGGATGTCCCTCTCTCATATGCCACTTGATTTTTGGTATTTTAGCTTTTGGTATGTCTTCCCTTTCAGGGACAAAGGTGGTGAACCGTCTAAAGAACTGAGCATCCAGATCATAGATTGACTAAGCACTTGCTATACCAAGGAGATAGAGGCAGTGTATCGTACTTCTGGGATACATTGACTCCTATAAATTGAAGCTCAAGTCTCGCGGGGAGTCAAGCATCAATGTTAGTGCAATGGGAGACAAGATTCTCATAATCCTGAGCTTTGTTCTCATTACTGAACCCCCTACAGTGATCAGTCCAGAGGATCAATTGCACGTGAGTCCACCATTTGGTGTGATAAGAGAGCCAAGAGACGAGCCTACGCTAAAGTAGTGATTCTTGTATCCTCAAGTACTGTTACAACTGACTTGTCTTTCGGTTATAGCCCTTCGGTTAGTGTTAGTGATCAAGAGCTAAGAGCCATATTTGCAGGGATAGATCGAATGCCCAAGAGTGCTCAAGATGACGTGACCCTGAAGTTGACGACAGGGATCACGCACGAGCAGCCGAGTGCGAGTCAAACTGACTCCCAGAGGAAAAGGCAGGGGACACCATTGTGAAAAAGCAAAAAGGAAAAAAAAAGGAGGTGCAGCCCACCGTAATGGGCGCCAAACAAAGTGTTCCTCCTCCCCCCTCTGCCGCCGAAGACGACTTTGGCCCTTGCTAATGCTGACCCCATCGGGCACAACAACATCTTCCCCTTAGAAGTTTGAGCCACGCTGTCTACTTGGTGATCGGCCTTTGAACATTGAAGACTCGGTGGATACAAACCGCCATATTGCACTGGCTCTCACTAAGGGAATGCTGTTGCCCAACGATGTCGAGAATCTGCCAAAGGATCTTGAGGGGTCCTTTTTTGACATGGCGAGGCATGTTATAAAAGGTAAGGCTGGCTTTCTATTTTTAGTGTCATTGGTGTATTTTTTTTTTTGAATCTTTCCCTTTTGGTGCAGGAAGCCAGCATTTGGTTCCAATGCGGGTTGGGCTCTTGTGTAATGCCAACCGGATCTGCTGGTTAAGAGCCATGCATGAGAAGGAATGTGTCTCGTGCTACTACCACTGAGGCCGAGGAAAATGCTAAGTCCCTAACCCTTGCGCTCGAAGCTAAAGATAGGGAGATGGCTCAAAAGTTGGACGAAGCGGACTCCAAAGGTTATGACGATGGTTACGCCAGGCGAGAAACAAATATGTGGCGCAGATGGATAGGATAAATGAAGAATTGGATGAGCTTTTCGAAAAGACGTTTAGAGATGGTTGGTTGCAGGCACTAAGGGAGGCCCAAGTGCCAGAAGAGTCTTTTGTATGAGAGGATCCATTCGTACACGGCTTCAGTCACTCAGGTCGGCCCTTTAGGCGCCCATTCTACCGAGCCACTCACTGCTACTGAAGATTCGACCTTAGTGGATGCGGCCGGAGTTGTGTGAATCAGAACCCTCCTTTTTCTGAAGCAGTGATTGATACTTCGGCTCTCCCGTGAGCTCGGGTTTTGTAATTTTGGTTTTTCTTAAATTGCACCAAATTGTAGTCGGTTGGAGCTGATGCTTCTTTGTCTATTTTGTTTATGTTTGAAACTATCGTTGGTTGGTATTGACAACTTCCAGATGTCTTTTTTTTTTTGTTTGGAATGTTGGATGAAAACAATCATCGGCTGGTGCCAAATTAATTGTGGTTTTAATGATCATCGGCGTGTGCTGACTATAATGTTTCGTCTGTTTGTTCTAATTTTGTCATGCACCCCCTGGTTGCTATCGAGCCTGGGCTGCAAACTATAGGTAGTCGTCATGCCACCGAGTATGAATACTTTTAGGAATTTTCATCATATTGTGGCAAAGGAATAACTAGTAGTGCTTGGGCTGCCGAACCATTGCGTCATGTGGTGAGAACTAGTAAGTCTATGGTTGTTATTCATACGACAATACCATTGTGTAGAAATACGGAAGCGAGTGTAAGAAATAACTGGTTTTATTGAACAACTTAAACAAACAACATATTAAAAAATAGAAGGCCTGATGCCGTACATAGAATGTGAATCGTAATGGGAGGCCCTTGGTCGGACATTCTAATGATAATATTTTCTTAGGTTTTGGGCGTTCCAGGGTTGAGCGACGGGGGTACCATCCAGATCTTCAAGTTTGTAGGAGCTGATGTCACTCGTCGGTAGGGACCAAGCTTATTCGTCCTTTTTGCTCCCACCACTTTGCGAAGGACCCAGTCGTCATATTTGAACGGTCATGACCGAACCCCTTATTGTACCCCTTGGATATTTCTTGCTGGTATGCAGCGACTCGAATTCTTGCAGAGTCTTTTTGCTACTTGGCCAAATCCAAGGTGGTCACAATCAGTTGGTCATTTATGTTCAATTCGAAGTCTTCAGTTCCCATAGTCAGCAGACGGAACTCCAAAGGTATAATGGCTTCCATGCCAAAGGCTAGCGAAAAGGGAGTTTGGCCGGTAGAGCAACGTGGTGTGGTCTGGTAGGCATATAAAACACTGCAGAGCTCTTCGGCTCACCGACCCTTGGTTGTTGGGAGCCTTTTCTTGATACCACCAAGCATAATTTTGTTTGAAGCTTTGGCATGTCCATTGCATTTAGGGTAAGATGGAGTCAAGTTAAAGAACCAGATCATGTGCTTCGCATAGAAGTCTTTGAACAGATCACCCTAGAATTGTGTTCTATTATTAGAGATGAAGGCAAACCTTTGTAAAAAACAGTGTGTAAAAAAAGTATTAAACATCTATGTGAATAAATATCTCTGTTAAACATCACTTAAGTTAAAGTGTGGTATCGTAAAAACATGTATTCCTTCTCTTGTTAACCAAAAAGGGAAAAAAATTGATAAATTACCGTGAACAGTGAAAAACTACTTGGACTAACTGGGATTTTGAAGAAACAAATTAACCTAATGAAAATCCAATAAATTAGATAAGCCAAATGAACCCTAAAAAACTAACAAGGAAGTCTATAAACTCTTCTCAATCATTCTTTTCAATTCGGCCTCCTTTCTTCTTCAAGAAAATAACCAACATGACTGTAGATGGGTTGATTTTCTCAATTAGGGCGGAAAACTAGGAGCTCACTATCCAGCCGAAACAATGCTCTCAATTTGGGTGGACCTGTGATCTGCAAAACAATCAACCGTCAAAGAGCCCTCTGCCGCTGTGGCAGGAAGACACTCCGATAATTAAGTCAGGCCAAAGCTCACAGGAATAATGACTCAAGCTAATATTCTCTATTAGCAAGCGAAACTATGCCCTAGTTTGAACGTACCTTTTTTTGTTGATCTGGAGCTTTATTTATAGACTTTCTCTTTAATCCCAATTCTCTTAGGACTCTAATTGGAGTGAAGTGTCTTCTGATTGGCCACTAATGAGATAACTCTCTGTCAAGTAGTTATCTTCTATCATTAGAGTTTCATTCAATTAATACTTCTCATATTAATTAAATTGGCCGTGGATTTCTCATCCATATCTGTTTGAACGCTATCTCGACTTGTTCGGGATTCTGTCTTATCTCGGAGCAACGGTTGCTCGTCGCCTTTCTCGGGCAAACGGTTGTTCGGGCCGACTTTATATGGTCGGCAAGACATGGATCCGCCTTTCTCAGGTCGGCTTTGCTTAATACTTGGTTTTGTTGTTCTTATTCATGTATGGTCGCACTCCTCGTGTAGGCCATACCCTCATGTGATCGGCATGTGCCTCTTGACACACCTTCTGGTCTTAGCCGAACTCCAAACTTACTTGGGGGGGATAAACGTATTTTCTCAATTACGTTTTTACCCTCGTCAATTTCCCCCTAGCTTCGGCTGCTTCGTACCGACTTGGCGGAGTAGTCGAGGCTATACAGGATATAATCATTCTGACTCTTCCTATTCTCGGGCGTATGGTTTCTCAACCGCCATTTGCGAATCTGCAGCGTCGCATTAAAGTCTGATGTGATGTTGCGGCAGGCTTTATTGCCTTGGGACCACGCGTTCCCCGCGCGTGCCAAAAATTCGAACCGTCCGTCCGTTTTGGGAATAACTAAAGCCATACGCGTACGGCTTCCTCCTTATCTCCTTTCCATTCTTCCACTGTGTCTTTCTCTTCCGAATTTATCCACCGTCGCTCTGTCACTGATAGACCTCCGTTCGTCGACCTGTGTAAGTCGCCTTGCGAAAAACCCTTAAGTTTTTTATTTTTCTGTCCTTCCGTCTCTTTCCCCCTCCTCTAATGGAGATTTTTAGACAGTTAGTAGATACGCCGGAAAAAATGGCAGAATTTCGACGGCGATACAACATCCCTTCTGATGTTGCCATCGAACTTAACGACCCCACCACTCCTCGTGATGGGAACGACCCCGACACCCTTCACGTCCCATTGATGGCGATTACTGAGGGTGGAGTTCGGTTCCCACTCAATCGCCTTCTTTGTGAAGTGCTCTGTTGGTATCGGTTGCACCCCATGCAGATTTCCATAAACACATATAGGATTATTCATAGTATAGTTGAACTTAATAGGATAAATAACACAGACTTAGGCCTTCGGGAAATCCGATTTTACTACGATATGGTTAGAAAAGGCTCGGATGCCTACTATCTGAAGAACCGACCTCGTATCGAACGGATCATCACTTATCTGACAGATTCCAACCGAGGCAATGACGATGACTTCCTCATCGTCACTGATAACTGGGAGATTGGTCGCGATGAGCCAGAACGCCCTAAATTCCACATCCCGATCCGATTTGGTGTCATCCGTTAGTGTCCCGACCTTGTTCTTTTCTTCTGTGTTTTCTTTCTTTGATCTTGACTGTGTTTAATGTTGCTTGTGTGTTTTCCATCTTTTTTGTAGCTGTGAACGCCAACAAGAACCGAATCAAGAAATTGATAAATCTTGACAACGTGAAAAAGGTTGTCCGGTACAAGGGATCCTTCGGTCGAAGCTGGGCCCGATCACCCGAAGTGCTTCTGAAGTACGCTGCAAGCTACAAGGGTTATATCAAGAATTCTATCCCCGACGCCACAATTATTGCTGCCGATCTTCCAGGAGAGTTTCCCGAAGGTGTGCCGCTCTTTGAGTCTCAGCGACCCAACTCGGTAACAGTAGCGGCTGTTGAAGGCATCCTGATCTTGTCTACTTTGTCGGGTGCTAAACACGAATCCCCCGAATCTCCGTGCAACTGGGATTCGAAGGACGATCAGGAAATTGATCAGGATCTGATGGCTCGCGATCCAAATGTTCCCAACCTCCGCGAGTTGATGCAGCAAAAGAAGAAGAAACAGCCGGATGCTGGCCCGAGCTCGCAAATGAAGGAGCCGACCACAGCCTCTGAGGAAACGTCTGCCGAGGCCTATGTTCCTCTGCTACCGAGGAGGAGGCCAAGGGATCCCCCTCAGGACGACCCTTCTGAACCGTCCAAGGCAAAGAAGGCCAAAACAGTTGAGAAGGCCAAGGCTGTGGAGAAGGCCGCCCCATGGCGTCCTTCTTTGCTGGTGAATGGGGCTGACCCCTTTACCGTTGCCGACTCAGCGGTGGATCTGGATGTAACGCAGACCCTTACGGGTATGCTGATGCTGCCGAAGGACGTGGAGCCATACAAAGGCACCGACCTCCCGATTCTGCTGCGTTCCGTGATGGCCCACGAAGTCTTCGTAAGTGTTCTTGAACAACTGTTACCTATTTTTTTCATTTATGCCATTCTGATGATGTTTTTGTTTCCTCTCTGTTGTAGGCGGCACAAAAGACTTTGATGTGTCTGAGCTAGTGTCAGGATCTGGAAGCCCGATACAGCACCATCGATATGGAGCTGAAAGACCGGAAGGCCAAGTGCACTAAAGCCCAGGAGGACTTGGCCACTGCCAAAAAGAGAGCTCGTGAAGCCAAGCTGAGGGCTGATATGATTCAGTATCAGATGGGCACAGAAAGAGGCAAGAATGCCGAACTGGAGGAACAGATGGCCGAACTGGAGGAACGGCATGATTCTGAACTGAAGCGCCTTCAGGAGGAATACCATGGGAAGGGTATGTCGGATGCTGCCGCCGACTTCATTGAGAACCAGATGCCCGAAATCCAAGCTGATTTCATCGGGATGGGCTAGAAGGCCGCTCTGGGGGCCTGCAAAGTTCCAAAGGACTCCTCCCTGTTCTTCAATATTCCGACTGCTGCCGAGTTGGAAAGCGAGGAGCCCGAAGCCGAAGCAACAGAGAAGAATGTCGATCCTGCCGATGGTGCTGGTTCCTCGGTCCCGATCACGGATGGCGGGGAAGAGAAGGAGAGAACCAACGCCGAAGTAGTTCAGGCAGCCGATGTCGCGCCTTAGGATTTTTTCTTTTCTTTGTACTTCTGTTTTGTTTGATGTTTTTGCAACTTGCATCCCGAATGTAATCTGACCTTTAAGTGAATGAATACACTGTGGTTGTTGTTATCTTGCTTTCCACTGTGTTGGGTTTATCTCTGAGTTGTGAACCTTCGTCTGGTTGCTTAACCTGTAGTTAGGTTTAGACTAACACTTTTCTCAAGTTTATTCGGCTGTTTAAACCTGTAATTAGGTTTAGACACACACTTTTTGCAAGTATGTTCTGGAGTTCAAACTTTTCTCAAGTTTGTTCGGGTTGTTTAACCTGTAGTTAGGCTTAAACTCATACTTTTCTCAAGTACTGAATTTTCTCAAACTTTTCTCAAGTTTATTCGGCTGTTTAAACCTGTAATCAGGTTTAAACACATACTGTTCTCAAGTATGTTCTAGAGTTCAAACTTTCTTTAAGTGTTGAACTTGCTCAAACTTTTCTCAAGTTTGTTCGGATGTTTAACCTCTAGTTAGGATTAAACACATACTTTTCTCAAGTATGTTCGGGAGTTCAAACTTTTCTCAAAGTATTGAACTTTCTCAAACTTTTCTCAAGTTTGTTCAGCTTGTTTATCCTGTAGTTAGGATTAAACACATATTTTCTCAAGTATGCTCAGGAGTTCAAACTTTTCTCAAGTGTTGAACTTTTTCAAACTTTTCTCAAGTTTGTTTGGCTTGTTTATCCTGTAGTTAGGATTAAACACATACTTTTCTCAAGTATGCTCAAGAGTTCAAACTTTTCTCAAATTTGTTCTTACATTCTATTCATGCATGCACTGGATTTATCTTTGCCCCCCAGTAAGGTAGTAATGGTGGTCACAGCATTGATAGCCTTACTGGAAATCTACTCATAAACTGAAACTGGTGCTTTTATTCATTGAAATCAAATTGTAGCAAACATAAGTACTGAAAAAGGAAAATCTACTGGTAAAACTTCTTAAGGTTGGAAACATTCCAAGTGCGGGGTATTTCCTTATCATCAAGGTCCTGCAGTTTGTAGGCGCCCTTCCCAAGTCGGTCGATAACTCTATACGGACCCTCCCAGTTGGCTCCGAGCTTGCCATCAGTTGGGTCTTTCGTGTTTCCCATGACTAGGTCGCCGAGATCGAATTTCCTCTGATGGACTCTCTTATTGTAAGACCTGGAGAGAGTGGACTGATATGCAGCCAGTCTGATCATGGCCCGTTCCCGTTTTTCTTCGGCGAGGTCGAGCTCTACTGCCAATGCTTGATCGTTCCCTCCTTGCTCCATTAACTTGGTGCGAAGAGTTGGGATGCCAACTTCAAGCGAGATGACAGCCTCGGTGTCATACGCGAGTGAATACGAGGTGACACCCGTAGATCGGCGTGGGGTGGTCCTGTATGCCCACAGGACGAGCGGTAACTCTTCCATCCACTTGCCCTTGGCCCTTTCCAGCCGTTTCTTGATTCCTCCCAGTATCGTTTTATTTGAAGTTTCTGCCTGCCCGCTGCACTGTGGATATGCTACTGAGGCGTAGTAGTTTCGAATCTGGTACTGTGAGCAGAAGGCCTTGAACTTATCCTGGAATTGGGTCCCATTTTCCGAGACGATGGCATAAGGGATACCGAATCTAGTGATGATGTTCTGCCAGATAAATCGCTCGACATTCTTCTCTATGATCTTCGCCAGGGGTTCGGCCTCTATCCATTTGGTGAAATCTGTGCCGACCAACAGATACTTTCTTTCCCTAGTTGATTTGGGAAGCGGACCGACAATATCCAGACCCCACTGAGCAAAGGGCCATGGGCTGGTGAGTGGTGCTAGGTCGGCAGCAAGCTGATGTGTGATCGAGGTGAATAGGGCCACCAGTATCCCTGAGATATGGCGCGATGGGTGATGGATCTGCCCCCAGCATGGCTCCCACACGTCCCCTCATGAATTTCGAACAGGAACTTCTATACTAGATTAGGGTGCACACACTTCAGATAGGGACCAGTGTAGGACTTTCCATAAAGTTCTTCCTTAGGCGAGAGCCAGAAGCGCGTTGCTCTGATTCGCAGCTTATGAGCTTCCTTCTTATCCTCAGGAACCGTTCCCCCAGTTAGGTAGGAGATAATGAGATCCATCCAACTTGGGCCGAGATCGATTTCCAAAGCCTTCTCAGCAATTGGGATGTCGATACTCGGATACTCGATGGCGTCCACATATATGGTCCTGTGCTTATCTCGGGGTATTGCCGAAGCCAAACATGCCAAGGCATTTGCGTGCTCGTTCTGTCTAGAGCTGATGTGTGTCATCTCCACTTTCTTAAACTTAGATAACTCTACTCTAGCCCTATCCGCGTAGGCGGCCATCTTCTCGTCTCAGGTGGCATATTCTCCGTTGAGCTGGTTGAGGACCAGTTGTGAATCACAGTAAACTTCCACATACTTTGCCCCCAGGTTATGCGCGCACTTGAGCCCGTGTATCAACGCCTCGTATTTGGCGACATTGTTGGAGGCACTGAAACTTAGTCGGATGGACTGCTCAAAATAACATCCATCCGGTTCTTCAATAACGATGCCGACTCCAGATCCACGCGAACATGATGATCCGTCGACATATAACCTCCAGTACGGTACTTGGTCGGGAGACATGCCATCCTGTTCTCCCTGTTCGGGCAAGTCCTTCTCTGAGATTAAAGCCACATCTACTGTAGGCTCGTGGGAGAATTCCGCAATGAAGTCTGCTAGGACTTGTCCCTTTACTGCTGTCCTTGGGAGGAATCTGATGTCGTATTCCCCGAGCTCCACGGACCAGGTTGCCACCATGCCTGACAGCTCTGCTCTTCTCAAGAAAGTGCTGAGGGGGTGTTTAGTCGGTACTTCTATCGTGTGGGCCAGGAAATAGTGTTGTAATTTCCTAAAGGCCACCACAAGGGACAGAATAAACTTCTCCAAGGGGAGGTATCTTGTCTTCGAATCGAGAAGTGTCTTACTCACATAGTATATTGGCATCTGCTCGCCATCCTTATTCTTCAACAAAACTGCGCTGACCGCATGCTCGGACACGGCCAGGTATAGTGTCAATATATCCCCCTTCTCGGGAGTCATGATCAAAGGTGGGTTTGCCAAGTAGGTCTTGATCTCTTGGAAAGCCCTTTCGCATTCCTCCCCCCAGGAGTACTTGGACTGTTTTCTCAATAGTTGGAAGAACGGCCGACATCGGTCGGATGATCGGCTGATGAATCTGTTGAGAGCTGCTACCATTCCCGTCAACCTCTGAACTTCCTTCACAGTTCAGGGGCTCTGTAGATTTTGCAGGGCGATGATTTGATCGGGGTTGGCCTCTATTCCCCTCCGCGTAACCAGATGCCCCAAGAATTTTCCCGAGCTGACCCCGAAAGCACATTTCGAGGCGTTGGGCTTGAGTTTGTATTTTCTGAGTACCTGGATAGTTTTACCAAGATCGTCGATATGGGTTTTGGCCTCCTCAGACTTGACGACCATATTGTCGATGTACACCTCCATGCTCTACCCGAGCAGTTCCTTGAACATAAGAGTCGCCAACCTTTGGTATGTTGCTCCTGTGTTTCTTAGTCCGAACGGCATTACTTTGTAGCAGAACAATCCACGTGGAGTAATGAAGGACGTCTTCTCTTGGTCTGGAGCATACATGGCTATTTGATGATATCCCCGATATGCATCCAAGAAGCTCATGCGCCGATACCCAGCTGTGGCATCCACGAGCTAATCTATCTTAGGCAGTGGGAAGCTATCCTTGGGACAGACTTTATTCAGGTTCGTGAAGTCAACGCATACTCTCCACTTGCCATTCTTGTTTTTGACCACCACGGTGTTTGATAACCACTCGGGGTAATGCACCTCTCTGATGGCCTCGGCTTCTAACCGTCAATCTACTTCTTCTATCACGGCATCCACATGTTGGACTGCCGATCTCCTTCTTTTCTGCATGACGGGTTTGTGGGCAGGATCCACATTCAAGTGATGACATGATATCCGGGCTCACCCCAGGCATCTCCTGTGGTGTCCAAGCGAATACATCGATGTGCTCCTTAAGGACTTTTATTAGGACTTCCTCATCCTGCTCTGATAACTCTTCTCCGATGAGAAAGTACCGCTCTGGGTCTGTCTCATGAGCCGGTACCTGTTTGAGTTTTTCCACAACTCGATTGGCTGGATTACGCCCGATATCCTCTATCGTCGGCCGATCTGGGACCTCTATAGACTTTATGTGTTCGGCTTTGGGCTTATGTTTTATCGAGGTGACGTAGCAGCTTCTCGCCGTTGTCTGATTCCCCCAAACACATTCGATCCCCTTCTTACCCGGGAACTTTAACATCTGGTGATAGGTGGAAGGGATTGCCCCCATCCTGTGGAGCCAAGTTCTCCCCACAATGGCATTGTATGCTGATGGTACGTCTACGACCAGAAAGTCGATATCCAGGGTCATTCTCCCTGCCCGCACGGGGATAGTGATGGATCCTAAGGGCCAGACTGCCTCGGCGCTGACTCCGATGAGTGGAATGTCGGCCTTCTGCAAGTCTGTCTTATCAAGCTTGAGCTTCTTAAAAGCTTCATAGTACAAAATTTCTGTTGAGCTGCCCTGGTCAACTAGGATTCTCTCTGTGTTGATGGTGCCGAGGAGCAGCGTGATTACCAATGCATCGTTGTGGGGGTGCACCACCCCCTCCAGATCCTTATCTGAAAAGGATATAACTGTGTCCGTCTTTGTCTCGGGCTCCTTTCGTTTTTGCCCGAGGTGCTGAACGTGATGTTCATGACCGTCTCGGCGTCGTTGGAGCCGTATTTCTTTTTTATCGGGAACCGGAGTTGCCGCGTGTATGACATGCACGGTCCCGGTTATTGTCGCCTCTTCCTCAGAGGATTCGGTTTCCATTGGTTCCGGCTGAACCGTTGGTTGCCGCTGATCGGCCACAAATCGCCTAAGGTGCCCGGCTTCAACTAATTCCTCTAGGAATTGTTTAAGCGCCTTGCACTTCTATGTGATATGACCATTATTGCGGTGATAGCTGCACCAATCTCTGTTCGGGTCGCGTTTTATTGGCTCCCCCCAAACCCTGCTGGCCACTTCCAGAAAGGCTTGTTCTTCAAAGGCCAGATCAACTTGAATATTGGAGTGTTGAAAATCGTACATATCGCCCTATACGCCTGGGGTCCAGGTGGTTTGCGCTCCTTCGTCACTTGCGCTACTTCGGCCACCTCAGTTCGTGGCCTCTTTGCCGCAGGTTCTATTGCCGCACTCCTATGCGCCTTGCCAATTGGCCGATCCTTGTCTCGGCGAATCTCGTCTTCAAACTTAGCGTACTTCTCAACCCTTCCATCAGGTCGGCAATTGTACTCGGGGGATCTATGGTGAGAGATTTCCTCAGTCGATCTCGGTACGACAATCCCAGCCTAAAGGATTCTACAGCATAGGCCTCCGTACAATCCCCTATCTCATTGTAGGTCGTCCAATATCTGCTGGCGTATTGCTTGAGATCCTCTTCTAGTCCTTTTCTCAAGGCCAAAAGGGTGTTCACGTATTTCTTTTGTGCTCGGTTAGCCACAAATCGCTTGAGGAACTGGTCTGCCAGTTGTCTCCAGCTAGTAATGGATCTCGGCGGAAGGGCCTGAAACCAATTTAGGGCTGTCTTGCCAAACTCAAGGAAAAAACCTTGCAATAGAGGCTGTCATGGCCTACATAGATCATCATGGAATTCACGAATCCTTTGATATGGGTCATCGGATCAGTTCGTCCATTATAAATCGTGAATTTAGGAGGGATAAACTTTCTGGGTAAGTCCTCCGTCTCAATCTATACTGACAGGGGTGACACTGCCAGCTGTTGTAGCTCCTTATGATTCTCATCGTCCTTCGGGTGGTTGAATCCCAATAGCTAATTCAACCATGGTCTCATATCGGTAATCGGAGCAACTGGTGGTACAGTTTAATATGGGATCCCCTGCTGAACATTTGGGGGCATCCCCACCCGCTGATTTAGCCATTCCCGCATGTCGGGAAGTGGTTGCGCTGGAGGTAATCCGCCCAGATTTGACGGTGCCCCAGCCTGGTTTTTCCCTCCTCGGGGCCTCCGACTCGGTTCGTGTCGGCTATACTGCCTTGATGGCCCAGTCTCGGAACGCTCATCACGCCCAGATACCGACTGTCGGGCCGAGTTTCTCTGCTTGCGGAGAGTGCGGTTCTCCCTATCCATGCGTCGTATGTAACGCTTCATGTCCTCTATTTCTTGGTCTCTCCTCTGGATCTGATTAGCATGATTGTAATCCTCGTCTCGGCGAGACCCTTCGTGAGTTCGGGATTCTCTCCCTCCCTCGTTCTGGGTTTGAGTTAGGGATTTGTCCCTATTTCTCGACCGTTCCGCTTCTCGCGGAAAATCGGGATGCTGCTCCAAAGGCAGCGATGGCAATGCGGTTGGTAGCGCGGGAGCTACCGGAGTATTGGTGGATAATGGAACGACAGGGGGCGGCACCTGTTCTCCAGGATGCTCCCCTACTAGTTTTGGGGGTTGAACCCTAGGGATTTCTTTCCTAGGTCCCCTCGACTTATGTGGAACTAGAGGGGGGATTAGATCTGTCTTTTACTTCGCGCTCCCTCCCCTGATCTCTTCTGGGTGTTTCAGCCATGAGTCTCTAGCCTTCCCACAGACGGCGCCAATTGTAGATGGGTTGATTTTCTCAATCAGGACGGAAACCTAGGAGCTCACTATCCAGCTGAAACAATGCTCTCAATTTTGGTGGACCTGTGATCTGCAAAACAATCACCCTTAAAGAGCCCTCTGTCGCTGTGACAGGAAGACACTCCGATGATTAAGTCAGGCCAAAGCTCACAGGAACAATGACTCAAGCTAATATTCTCTATTAGCAAGCGAAACTATGCCCTAGTTAGAACGTACTTTTTTGTGTTGATCTGGAACTTTATTTATAGACTTTCTCTTTAATCCCAATTCTCTTAGGACTCTAATTGGAGTGCAGTGCATTCGGAATGGCCACTAATGAGATAACTCTCTGTCAAGTAGTTATCTTCTATCATTAGAGTTTCATTCAATTAATACTTCTCATATTAATTAAATTGGCCGTGGATTTCTCATCTATATCTGTTTGAACTCTATCCCTACTTGTTCGGGATTTTGTCTTATCTCGGAGCAACGGTTGCTCGTCGCCTTTCTCGGGCAAACGGTTGTTCGGGCCGACTTTATATGGTCGGTAAGACATGGATCCGCCTTTCTCAGGTCGGCTTTGCTTAATACTTGGTTCTGTTGTTCCGATTCATGTATGGTCGCACTCCTCGTGTAGGCCATACCCTCATGTGATCGGCAAGTGCCTCTGGACACACCTTCTGGTCTTAGCCAAACTCCAAACTTGGGGGGGATAAACGTATTTTCTCAATTACGTTTTTACCCTCGTCAATTACCAAATCAATATATACACACACGTATATCGTTTTGTGGCATTATTTTTGTTTATAAAATATCTTTTACTTCAAAAATTGTTGTTTATCTAAAACGCATAATTTTGATTTATGGCATTATCTATGGTGTATATTATACGCATATAATAAATTGATTCTTCAAGGAATAAAAATTGTTGTTTCTTTGAAGCGCATAATTTCTATTTGTAGCATTATCTAAGGTGTTTATAAAGGCAACAATAGGGACCTCTATGAGAAGTATGGGCTGGGTTTTCTATATAATTCGGGATTCCTTGTCAAACTTGGATTAATTTTGAATTATATAAATTATAATTCATCTCAATACAGAATTATAATTATATTCCCCTCTCATATCTCAAAATTATATATCAAGCTCTATGTTATTAAATATTTATTTATCTCCTCACGTTAAGATTACAGATACCTGTTGATTAAAATAAATTACTGACAATTTATATAATCAACATCTATAAAATTCCTTGATACCTTCCACTTAACTTATTCATTATGTTGGATACTAATATCCACCGGCAGGGTTTGACATAATCAAAACTTGTAAGTTTTCTCAAGAGGATATCATCAATCCTGATAGGTCACCTAAAGGGGGGGTGAATAGGGTGACCTCCCTTTTTCAGTTGTGGTGTGACTTATTTGTGCGAAACCAAGAAGTAATAGGAAACCAGCAGTGAACAGTGTAAAGAGAAGTAAACAAATGACACGGAGATTTTTATAGTGGTTGGGCGATGTACTTAGTCCACTCTTAGTGATTGTTCCCCTGAACAATCACCGTTTCCACTATGATCCAGTAACTAATACAAGATTGGTTTTACGAGGACCAATTCCTCTAACACGAATAAAACCACTGCTACACGCAGAGCAGTACACACTCACTTGATACACGCAGACCAAGTACACTCTATCATCCTAGATATCTCTCATTCTAGGCTACTGACTTCTCTTTCTCACAGATTTACACAAGGTCCAGTACAAACAAAAACCAGTAAAGGCAAAAACTCTACTCACAGAGAATCAATCCCAGAGATTGATGAAGGAAGAAATCCCTAACCGTAATCACAGTGGAAGGGGTTGACTTGCTCACAGGGTTGATTTCGTGGTGTGTGATACTCTCTCAAGGGAGTTACATGTGTTGGGTTGAGATCAGACAGAGCAAACCCAGAAGACGTCCAGTACGTGAATTGCCAAGAAGAGCCGGACCTTTTCTCTGTTAGATACCTTCTCTTTCTGTATAATACACACTATTCTGAGAGGAGTGATCAAACAGATCTTATGAGCTTGACTTAGATAGTACCAAGTTGAGAATATATGTCGCTATTTCTAATACATGTCCCCAAAACGAAATTGGTAAATTTGAATAACTCACCGTAGATTAAGCCATGTCCATAAGAGTCATATTCCTTCTTTCGCTATACCATTTTGTTGTGGCATACCAGGTGCAGACAACTAGGATGTAATCCCCTCATCAGATAAGTAGTCCCTAAACTCCCTCAAGAGGTATTCGCCACCACAATCAGATCATAATGTCTTGATACATTTTTTAAGACGTTTCTCTGTTTCCATCGTATGCTCTTTAAATTTGTTAAAGGCTTCGGACTTACGGCACATTAAATAAATGTACCCATACCTTGAATCGTCATCAATAAAACTGATGAAATATTCAAAGCCACCTCTTACTTTGACATTCATAGGTTCACACAAATCAAAGTGAACCAATTCCAATGGCTCTTTGACTTTATATCCTTTGGTCGAGAATGGCCTTTTTGTCATTTTCTTTCGAAACAGGATTCACAGACTAGAAGTTTCTTTAGTTCCGACGAACCGAATGGTCCATTTTGAACCAGTCTAGAAATCCTTTTCAGATTAATATGACCTAGGCATACATGCCAAAGATACGTTTGGTTCAATTCAGAAGGTGTCTTTCTCTTACATGATATACTATTTGTATTATTCAATTCATTCAGTTGCAGTGTGGGAGAGATAGAATTAATAACATAAAGATCATCCACAATGAACCAGAGCATATAAAACGTTTATTAAATTTAGTAACTACAGAGTTATTGAAATTAATCAAATAACCATTTTTAACTAACTTAGAAACTGAAATTAAATTTCTTCTAGTACTAGGAATATAAAGATAATATTTTAATATTAAATTCTATCAATACCAAAATTAAGAGGTAAATATCTCACTGCAACTGCTCCTACTTTCGTAGCATTGTCCATGTGTAGATAAACCTCCTCATCACTAAACTGTCTAGTTTCCTGAAACTCCTGCAACGAATTGCAAATATGATTAGTGGCTCTCATATCTACACACCAAGAATTTGTAGATAACACCGTTAAATATATGTCAACCACTAGTAAATAGGTTTTACCTTGATTATTCAGTTTGTTGAGATAGATCAGACATTATTTCTTCTAGTGCCCTGACTGCTTGCAGTGAAAACACTTGCCCTTAGACTTTTTCACTGCACCTTGAAGTCCATTATTGACTTGAGAAATTGCAACTTGCTTTTGAGCATTTTTCTACTTCTTCTTGCCTTTTGGTTTAGAAGCATAATCTTTCTCAAGCATAAACACATTTTTTGACTTTTTCATACACCCTTTGCTACTTGGTGTTCTTTAAGAAGTTCCGCCAAAGTAAAACAACATTTATTCATTTTGCAATTCATGTGAAAATTCTTAAAACTCTCCGACAACGGAGTATGATATCGATCTAGGTTTCTCCATCCATTTCAGCTCCAAGGATCTCTGGTTCATTTAGATGACTCGTCATCTTTATAACATGATCGCTTACTAAACTCTCTTCAGCCATCTTTGTGTTAAACAAGTCCCTCATAGCAATTTGTCTTGCTGCATGATTCTGTTCCCCCAAACATTTCTTTGAGGTTTATTATCATGTCATAGGCAGTGGGCATAGACTGAAGGTGATGTTGCAAAATATTTTGTTCCCCCACTTCTTGTAAGGTCGGACTTTCTCATCGGTTGCCCCTTCAATAGGTTTTTGTGGAAATTCCTCATTCAGCGCACATTTGTACTATTCAGCAGTCAAAACTATATCCAAGTTTCTTTTCCAGTTAATATAATTAGGTCTAATGAGTTTGTTTTTTTAGAATGATAGAAAGTGGATTGAAAGAGCTCATTCTTGAATCTGAGAATCACATAATAATAATTATGAAGGGCAAATAAAAACTTTTAAATTTTATTTAAAAATTGGTTACCTCTACCAAACTATTTAAAGAAAAACATTGGCACTCTGTCACACCGTGAAAAGTATGCCTTCGATGGGATCCACTACTTTCCATCATTTGTGCAGATAGGCTTGTTCTTTTTAATTTTGACTATCTAGACAAAAAAATATTGTCAAGCAAAATTAAATAGTCAACTCATTTTTGGTTACAAATAATAGCAATGACTCAGACGGAGAGGATGGTATTATTTATAGCTAAGTGTAGACCATCATGTCACACTAAATTAATTATTTCGTAATGAATCATTTCAGATGGAGACATGATGTACACAATAATTAAGTTAGAGCTATCCCATTAAAGCTTGAACAGATGATTCCACAATTAATTTTGTCCGATGTGGAGGAAGATTGAAAATCAACACACAAAATTAATCATATCATCTACAAATTAGTGATGGAGACCATGAGATTTGTATGTGAAAAACTCTCTCTCCCACCTATTAATTTATAAATATTTTTCCATGAGCCTTATAAAAAATATTTGCATGTGAGTGATCTAGGTATAGGTCAATATTTCATGTTGTCCAAAATTATTAGGGAACTATAATTAAACAAGGAAACAATACCAATCACATATAAATAAGGAAACATAAACATAATAGGAATCCTAACTATTATGGTCAAATCATCAGTTTCCAAAATAGCCTTGATTTTTGCCGTCGACTTGTCTCCAAAAGTGAAGATGATTGACCGAACCAGCAAAGTGTGTGTCGTTAAGGTGCCGGCCTCGGGTCAGTGGTTTAATTTCATAAAACAGGACTTTTCCTCAAAATATGTAAAATGAGTATAATGGATAGTCCGGAGTATGGATCCACAGGGAAAAGAACGTTGGATTTAAAGAATTTGCAAATTGGTGTTTTCGACGTTTCGAACGTCAACCTCAAATTTGTTTGGTGATTTGGTTAACAATTATACTACTAAAAGAGGGGAAAAACTAGATTAAAGAGTGGGGTTAAGTCCTAAAGTTTGGTCAATTCAATTCTTCCGTCGGTCTATCTCTTCTCCTTATAACTCAATCTATCCCCCGGTATCGGGTTTTAGATCGGAAAATACTTCGATGAAAATCAGGATTTTAATTCACAAAATGGTTTGATGGATTCTTTCGAGTTCAAGAAAATAGGATTAAAAGATGAAGGACATCGATTCAAGTATTAGATATACCAACTCTAGGGATGGCTATAACTAAGCAAGAACTTAACACTTCATTTTTATTTCAATATGAAAAACTTAGAAAAATCCATCAATGGCATTAATACATATGGAGAAGATTTAGACTAACATGGTTTTGAAATAAACTTCACATTTAGACTTAACCCACACTAATTTAGCTACTCATATTCAACATGAAAATGATAGAAGTATGAGAAAACATGATAAAACAAACTTATCTAAGAACAATAAGAAGGATTAAATCAAAACTACTAGAAAACTCTAAGAGAATTAGATTTTAAGGTAATACAATACTAAATGGAACTATATGAGTGAAACTTACCCAAAACTTAAATGATTCCAAGAGAACACAAGGATCTTCAAGCATAAAACACTAAAGATTAATAACCTTACTTCAAAACTTGAAGAGAAAACAATGAAGAACAACAACTCTAAGGATAAAAAGGGAGGCAAGGAGCTCTCAAAACTTGATATTATCTGGTGTAAAAAAATGTTATATGTTATATGAGAGACCCCTTAGCCAAAAGAAAACAACCTAATAAAAATATCCTACAAAAACCTAGGTGCTATTACAATTCTACCCTTCAAAAAGGCATAAATGGAAGCTTCTTATTCCTTTCCCCAGGCTAAAATCCTTTTTGTCCCCTGATTTGGCACACAAATCAAGGCAAGGTGGTCCCCCAAAAGTCAGCCATCCCAAGATAAAAGTTTGCTTTTGTCGAACTTGATACACCGGTGTCAAGGTAATGAGGCACCGGTGCCTCTGGTGCTCTTTATCTGGCATTCTTGTGAAAGAGTGGCACCGGTGTAAAGGAATTGAGGCACCGGTGTCACTAAGGCTCTGTAACTCGATCTTCTGTGTAATTGGCAGAGACACCGGTATAAGGATTTGAAGGCACCGGTGTCTTGGACACTCTGTATTCTCCTTCTTTCCTTGCTTATCAGAAGAGACACTGGTGCATAGAACTCAGAGGCACCGGTGTCACTTGATCTCTGCATCTTGGCCTTCACTTGGAATAAGGGGGAGACACCGGTGTCACTGGAATGGAGCACCGGTGTCATTGAGTCTCTGGACATTGCTTCTCCCAACCAAGTTCGGCTTCGACCATTCGGACCTCGTTTGACTTTTGAAGAGTTGATTTAGGCACATCAGGGTCCTCTTTTCTCTGTTTGACCTGCACGGGACATGAGATACCTTTTCGTGCAATTATCGAGTGTAAACATGGAATAATACGTGCACGCAAGTTAAAATAGACGTGTTAAGCCGTAAAATATACAATAACCCGCGCTCATCAATGATGCCCCTCGAAGCTGCGCACTGATTCTTCAATAGAAACATATCAATCCTTCCAAAACCGTTGATTTCTTCAATCTTCAAAACCCCTTATTACATATTGATTCTATGCCTCCAAGTAAGAGTTCACAAGGCTAAATCAATAAAAACAGCAGCAGTAAATAAACTATAATCGTTACATCAAACCCGAAACCTCCATATGACAGGAGTTCACTTGCTAGGTATTAATATTACAAACCCCAAAGCTAAAAATAAAAAAAATACATAACCGCACATAAAAATAATGTGGGACTTAATCACACTAAAACTTGCTGTCACACAATCATACAAGCGTGACCATAATAGTGGGATAGGAGAAACTGCAAAACAGACGTTCGCACAATAATACTACGTTCTATTTTTATGTGGACAATATGGTCCGTATAAACCACGCGCGTTATCACGGCCGGCTCTGATACCACTGTTAGGGATCATTTTTCGAGACTCGGTGATGAACGAGTACAGATTATACAACAAAAAAATTATGAAACCCTACTATGCGAAACTAGGGTTCATACCTTCAAGATCTGTATGGTTTGATCTCTACTATCTTCACAGTCTGATCCTGATCGTACTTTGAAGACGGCTGGTATGATCTTGCTCGATTGACCTCAAGGTCCTCTACCGTGATCCAATTGCACTCGATCACGTACTGAGTGTGGACTCAAAAACGTAATCTCTTTGCCTTCACAGAAACTCTCTCAATATTTCGAGTATCAAGTTGCGTCTGACCTAGTAGGTGTCACACCCTGATTTCTCAATATAATAAAATACGATTTATCTTTCATAATCTCCGCTAACACCGTTTAATACTCCAAAATACTTCATAGATGTGATACCCAAAATGGTAAGTATCCAACAGTTTTTAAAAGAAAGGAGCACTGCCGGCCCAAGATACATACTCATAATCTCAAAAAGAGTAGAAAGTTTCATTTTTCATCACCCGAAATACAATAGAAATTACAATACATCTTTCAAAATAAGTTCATAAAGATGTTAAATAACTTCTCCCATTTGCCTTTCAAAAAAATGTCACACCATGCACATCACTCCATGATATTCCTCCGGTACGGTACCTGAAAGATGGAAGGGTTGAGCTATAAGCCCAGTAGGAAAATCTATGCCAAAGCTATGTGCATATGAGATGAATGGTATGCACTATGAACATTATATGGCAATGCAATACTTTCATGTGTTAAGCACTATAACATGAAGAAAACTCGTAGTTTACCAATACAAGTGTTACCACCACGTCTCACTACCAACTCATCACCCAAAGGAGATACTAATCAAACATGATCAAGTAATATCAATATAAGTAATACCCTAGCACTTCTCCCAATGGAGGCTAGTCATGTTATCAAGTCGTATTAAGCAATTATCATAACTTGTGTCCTAGCACTTCTCCCAATGGAGGTTAGCCAAGCCAATTCATGGCGTTTCTTAGCACATTCCCGAAGGAAGCTCGATCCATAGTTTTCCTAGCACCACTCCCGATAGAGGCTAGCATTATATTTCTATCATGCAATAACTATATGTGCATATGTTATGTACATTAATACCATGTTCGAATTATATCGATGATATTCCGTTTAATCAACATAAACGTACTAATAACCTGTGATCATGTCAAACTATCAAATAAAAGATGATTCAAAGCATAATATGAGATAACTACATAGTCAAAAGTGAATTTAGCACTCCCGTCCGGACGCCCAAAATACTATCTCTCTGTCAAATTTCCTGGGCCAGCCGTCCGGACGTCCCTATGCGATCTGCAGATTTCTGTGCGATTTTCAAATTTCGTAAACTCACCAAATCACACCAAGGCTACAATATATGCACGAAAATGGACCAAAACACATCTTATACACATAATGTAAGGTAGAAATCCCTACCTCAATCTTCAAAAGGGATGGATTTGATCAATGGGTGAAAGCCCTAACTTTGGTGATCCTCCTAGCTTCGAATCCAAACTTTCCGAGCACCAAATCATGATCCGTCTTCAATTCCACGTTAAGCACGATCCAAACTTCCTATATCTCAAAGGAATTTGATAATGGTGGAAGAGATTGGTGGTGGTGGTAGAGAGAAGGTGGAGCTTCCTTAGAGAGAGAAGGAGATGAGGGAAAATGGGGGTTTTTCCTCCCCTTTAGCCCCCAAAATCTGATTATTAGGATCTCCCCTTGGGCTTCCACGTACAACACCGAGTAAAGAGACGCGCGCGAAATAAAACAAAAGACTCCGGACTCGGGTCCTATGATTAAAATCCGAAACATATAATAATAAATCGAATAATTATCTCGCAAATAATTTTTCAAATAAATATTTTAAAAACTCAAAATTTTCCGGGTCCTTACAGAAGGTATAGCGCATTTATAAAGGCAACGATAGGGACACCCCTAGGAGAAGTATGGGCTGAGCTTCCTATATAATTTGGGATTCCTAGTTCAACCCAGATTAATTTCGAATTATATAAATTATAATTCTTACCAATACAGAATAATAGTTGCATTTCCCTCCCATATCTCAAAATTATATTTTGAGTTTCATGTTATTAAATGTTTATTTATCTCCCCACGTTAAGATTACTGATACCCATCGATTAAAATAAATTATTGACAATTTATTTAATCAACACCTATAAAATTCCTTGAGACCTTCCACTTAACTTATTCGTTATGTCGGATACTAATATCCACCTGTAGAGTTTGACATAATCGAAACTTATAAGCTTCTCAAAAGGATACAATCAATCCCTATAAAAGGACATGGATTCTATTAATAATTAATGGTTGTCATACACTTAATATTTTGCCCAACTCATCAAGACTATTGGATTACAAGGCCTCACTCTATAATGAATCAAAGTTAACAATATTAAACATACACATCGATTAATTATCTTGGATTAAGAGTATAAGTATAGGTATAAATTGTATTGTGTTGTTAGTATAAATATCATTATCTCAAAGTGGTCTCGATTAAAACACACAAAGTGTACTAACACAGTGAGTTAAAACTATACCATTTTTTGTAGTTAAGACAGACCTACTGAAACACTGTTTTACAGTCTTATTGGTGGTGTGTCCAATTCCATCTAAGACTGTGAACCAAAAACTTATATTGTACAAGAACCGATGATCTGATCCTCTGTGTATAAGCCAAACTCTACACACCAAATTATCTACTATGTGAAACAAGAGACACTCACGCAAAATATGATAAGATATAATACAAACATTGCCCATAAATATTCTCATCAAGAAAAGAAATAATTGTTTAAATAATTCAAACAAATGTTAATCCATTACATAAAGTCATGGCTTTTAGTATAAAACCCTAACAGTGGGGTGGGCCAGTTCCGTAGGAGAATGAGCCCTGGTCTCAATCAAAAAAATGATGCCTAAGTCAATTTATTGCATCATTTTCAGAAGAGCGAAAAATCGTCCCTCCCCGAGTCATAATTTCTATCGTCAGCAGGTCTCATCCTTTTGATGGACTCCCCCCCTCTCAGCAAGCATGAGCCAGAGGTTTCACCACTGGTTTGAGCCCAAAAGTAGGAAATCCATGAAGGGTGGTGCAACACGAGGACTCCTCAAGGAGTCACCCATCCTTATATTGCTCTCACCTAAACATGCTTAACTGCAGAGTTCTGATGGGATCTAGTGCATTAGTGTTGTATGATCGCATCCAAAATGTTCTCTTGTTTCAATCCTTATGTTTCTTCTTCCATGAACGAGCTACCAACCCCATCTCGAACGTTTGATCTTTGATTGGCTATAACATTTGAACCGGGTGGACTCACGGGAGTCACAACATATCAAAACGAAAGTTTTGGCACTCTCTACTGGGTAGGGCCAGTTTTTGTTGGAGTCTGGGCCCTAGTCTCGATTAGAAAAATGATGCCTAAGTCGTCTTATCGCATCATTTTTAGAAGAGCAAAAAATCGTCCCTTCCCATGTTGTAATTTCTACCATCATCTGGCCCCCTCATTCTGATGGACTCCCCTCCACTAGGCAAGCATGAGCTGGGCGTTTCGCGACTAGCTTGAGCCCAAAAGTACAAAATCCAAAAAGGGTGGTGCAACATGAGGACTTTCCAGGGGGTCAACATTCCTAGTACTGCACTCGCGCAAGCACGCTTAATGATGGAGTTTTGATGGGATCTTCTAGTGCATCAGTGCTGGTATGATCGCATCTGAAATGTTCTCATATTTCAATCCTTGTGTTTCTTTTTCCAACAACGAGCTGGCAAATTGACCGGCTAGCAAAAATACGTCGTTAGGGCGCCGGCCGAAGTTAAGGTTTAATATTTATAAAACAAGACTTCCCTCAAAGCTTTAAAAGAGGTATAATGGAGAGTTCGGAGTATCGATCCACGAGTAAAGGTAGTTAGAGAAAAGACTTTGCAAACACCTTTGTCGAGGCCCGGTCCTTGATTCTTTGGACCTCGTGTGATTCCTCCGAGCCTCTTTTGACTGTCAAGACTTGGCTTCCGCACTTCAAGGCCACATTCGATGCGTTTGACCTGCGATGGATATAGAAAACCTTTTCGTGCATTATCAATTATAATCGTAGAGTAGTGTTTGCATGTGCGTAGAAACGGACGTGTTGAGCCGTGAGATATACAATAACATGCGCTCATCACAAACTTTATCTGGAATGTTCAGTCTTTAATTGACCATAACTTTTGAATCGGGTGGACTCATTGGAGCCATAGCATATCAAAACGAAGGTATTGGTGCTCTCTACAAGACGAACCAGTTTTTGTAGGAGACTGGGCCCTGGTTTTCGTCAAAAAATGATGCCCAAGTTGACCAATTGCACCGTTTTCGAAAGAGCAAAAAATTGTCCCTTCCCGTGATGTAATTTCAACCATCACCCAGCCCCCTTCTTGTGACAGACTCCCCTTCGCTCAGCGACCGTTAGCCAAATATTTCGTCGTTGGCTCGATTCCAGAAATAGAAAATTCAAAAAGGGCATAAGGACTTCCTAGGGGGTCTACTCTCGCTCAAACACGCTTAACTGCACAGTTCTTATGGAATCTAGTGCATTACTGTTGGCATGATCGTACCTGAAATATTTTCCTATTTCAATCCTTATGTTCCTTCTTTCAAAACGGGCTGGCAAACTTTATCTTGAACGTTCAGTCTTTGATTGGCCATAACATTTGAACAGGGCGGACTCACGGGAGCCACAACATATCAAAACGAAGGTATTGGTGTTCTCTAATGGGTGGTCCAGTTTCTGCAGAAGACTGGGCCCTAGTCTCGATCGGAACAACAATACCCATGGCGACTTATCGCATCGTTCTCTAAAGATCGAAAAATCATCCCTCCCCATGTTGTAATTTCTACCGTCACCCGGCCTCCTCCTTCTAATGAAGTCCCTTCCTCTCAGCGAGCATGAGCTGGACGTTTCACCGCTGGCTCAAATTCAGAGGTAGGAAGTCCAAATTGGGGGGTTGCAACGCGAGGTCTTTCAGTTGGTCACCCATCCTAGTACTGCTCTCGCCCAAGCACGCTAAGCTGTAGAGTTCTGATGGGATCCAATGTATTAGTGCTAGTATGATCGCACTCGAAATATTCTTCAGTTTCAGTCCTTATGTTCATTCTTCCAAGAACGGGCTGGGAAACCTTATCTCGAACGTTCAGACTTGATTGGCCATAACTTTTGAACTGCGTGGACTAACGGGAGCTACAACATATCAAAACGAAGGTATTGACATCTCTATGGGGTGAGCCAGTTTCTATAGAAGATTAGGCCGCAATCTTGGTCCAAAAAATAATACCCAGGTTGACTTATCACATCATTTTCTAAAGAGAAAAAAATCGTCCATTCCCGTGTTGTAATTTCTATCGTCATCTGGCCTCCTCCTTCTGATGGAATTCCCTCCTCTCAGTGGCGTGAGCAGGACATTTCGTCGCTGGCTCGAGTCCAAAAGTAAGAAATCCAAATGGGGGGGTGCAATGCGAGGTCTTCTCAGGGATCTGGCACATTAGTGCTGGTATGATCGCACTCAAAATGTTCTCTTGTTTCAGTCCATAGGTTCCTTCTTCCCAGAACAGGCTGGCAAACCTTATCTCGAATGTTCGATCTTTGATTGGCCATAACTTTTGAACTGGGCGGAGTCACGGGAGCCACAACATATCAAAATGAAGGTATTGGCGCTCTACGGGGTTAGCCAGTTTCCTTAGGAGACTAGGCCAGGGTCTAGGTTGGAAAAATGATGCCTAAGTCGACTTATCGCAACATTTTCGGAAGAGCAAAAAATCGGCCATCTCCGTATTGTAATTTCTACGGGCACCCGGGCACCTCCTTTTGACGGACTTCCATCCTCTCACCAAGTGTGAGCCTGGTGTTTTGCCTCTGGCTCGAGCCCAAAAGTAGAAAATCCAAAATGGGGGGAGCAACACTAGGACTTCCTAGGTGGTCACGCATCCTAGTACTACTCTAGCCCAAGCAAACTTAACTGTGCAGTTCTGACACGATACAATGCATTAGTGCTGATATGATTGCACCTGAAATGTTCTCCTATTTCAATCCTTGTGTTCTTTCTTCCAAGAACAAACTGAGAAACCTTATCTCGAACATTCGATTTTTTATTAGCCAAAACATTTGAACCGGGTGGACTCACGAGAGCCACAACATATCAAAACGAAGGTATGATTGATATCTACGGGGTGGGCTAGTTTCAGTAGCAATTGGGCCCGGGTCTCGATCGGAAAAATGATGCCTAATTCGATGTATCGCATTATTCGAAAGGGCAAAAAATCATCCCTCCCCGTGTTGTAATTTCAACTGTCACCCAACCCCCTCCTAACGAACTCCGCCCCCCCCCCCCCCCCTCTCGGCAAGCATGAGCCTGACGTTTTACCACTAGCTCAAGCCCAAAAGTATTAAATCCAAAAAGGTTGGTGCAACATGAGAACTTCCCGAGGGTGATCCATCGTCGTACTGCTCTCGCCCAAACACGCTTAACTGCGGAGTTTTGTTGGGTTCCGGTGCATTAGTGTTGGTATGATCGCACCTGAAATGTTCTCATATTTCAATCATTATGTTTGTCCTTCCAAGAGCGAGCTGGCCAACCTTATCTCGAACGTTCAGTTTTTGATTGGCCATAACTTTGAACTAGGTGAACTTACGGGAGCCACAACATATCAAAAGGAAGGTATTGGCGCTCTCTACGGGGTGGGCCAATTTCTGTAGGAGACAAGGCCCGGTCTCGGATAGAAAAAGATGCCTAAGTCGACTTATCGCATCATTTTCGGATGAGCAAAAAATCGTCCCTCCCCGTGCTGTAATTTCTACTGTCATCCAATCCCCTCATTTTAACGGACTCCCCTCCTCTCGGCAAGCGTGAACCCAGCGTTTCGCCGTTGGCTCGATCCCAAAAGTAGTAATCCAAAAAGCGTGGGAGCAACACGGGTACTTCCTTGGGGTCACCCATCCTAGTACTGCTCTCGCCTAAACACATTTAACTACGCAATTCTGATGGGACCGGTGCATTAATGCTGGTATGATCGCACTTGAAATGTTCTTCTGTTTCAATCCTTGTGTTCTTTTTTCCAAGAACGGGTTGGCAAACCTTATCTCGAATGTTTGGTCTTTGATTGACCATAACTTTTGAACTACGTGGACTAACGGGAGACACAGAATATCAAAACAAATGTATTTTGGTGCTCTCTATAGGGTGGGCCAGTTCTACAAGAGACTGGGCCTCTGCCCATGTTGTAATTTCTACCGTTACCCCGCCTCCTCCTTCTGACAAACTTCCCTTGCCTACCGCTGGCTCGAGCCCAAAAGTAGGAAATTCAAAAAAGTGTGGTGCAACACCAGGACTTCCCAGGGGGTCACCCATTCTAGTACTACTCTCATCCAAGCATGCTTAATTGTGGACTTCTGATGGGATCCAGTGCACCAGTGTGGATATGATCGAACCCAAAATATTTTCCTGTTTAAATCCTTATGTTCCATCTTCCAACGACAGGGTAGTAAAACTTAACTTGAACGTTTGGTCTTTGATTGGCTATAACTTTTGAACCAGATGTACTCACGGGAGCCACAACATATGAAAAAGAAAGTATTGGCACTCTCTATGGGGTGGCCAATTTCCGTAGAAGAGTAGGCCCGGTCTCAATCGAAAAAACGACGCCTAAGTCGACTTATCGCATCATTTTCTGAGGAGCAAAAAGTCGTCCCTCCCTATCTTGTAATTTCAACTGCCACCCGGCCCCCTCTTTCTGACGGACTTCCCTCCTCACGGCAAAGGTGAGCCTGACGTTTTGCAGCTTGCTTGAGCCCAAAAGTAGTAAATCCAAAAAGGTTGGTGCAACACGAGGACTTCCCAGGGGATACCAGTACTTCACTCGTTTAAACACGTTTAACTTCGGAATTCTTATGGGATCCGGTGCATTAGTGGGGGTATAATCACAACCGAAATATCCTCCTGGTCGAATCCTTATGTTTCTTTTTTGAAGAACGGGCTAGCAAACCTTATCTCGAACGTTCGTTCTTTGATTGGTCATAACTTTTGAGCCTGGTGGACTCACGAGAGCCACAACATATCAAAACGAAATATTGCTGCTCTTTACGGGGTGGGCTAGTTTTTGTAGAATATTGGGCCCCGATCTTGGTCAGAAAAATGATAACTAAGTCGACTTATTGCATCTTTTTCATAAGAGCCAAAAATCCTACCTCCTCGTGTTGTAATTTCTATCGTCATTTGGCCCCCTCCTTTTGACGAACTCCCCCCCTCTCAGCAAGCGTGCGCCCGGCTTTCCGTTGCTGCCTCAAGCCCAAAAGTAGTAAATCCAAAAAGGTTGATGCAACACAAGGATTTCCAAGGGAGTCACCCATGCTAGTACTGCTCTCTCCCAAACACGCTTAACTGCGGAATTCTGATGGGATCCCGTGCATTAGTGCTGGTACGATTGCACCCGAAATGTTCTCCTATTTCAATCTTTATGTTTGTTATTCCAAGAACGGGTCGACAAACCTTATTTCGAATGTTCAATCTTCGATTGGCCATAACTTCTTAACCGGGGTGGACACACGGGAGCCACAACCTATCAAAATGAAGGTATTAGCGCTCTCTACGAGGTGAGCCAATTTTCATAAGGCCTCAGTCTCGGGAGAGAAAACGATGCCTAAATCAACTTATCACATCATTTTTGAAAGAACAAACAATCGTGTCTCCCCGTGTTCTAATTTGTACTGTCACTTGACCCACTCCTCCTGATAGACTCCCCTCCACTCGGCAAGTGTGACACCGACGTCTTGCCACTAGATCGAGCCCAAAAGTAGTAAATCCAAAAAGGGGTAAGCAACACAAGGACTTCTCAAGGAGTCACCAATCCTAGTGTTGTTCTCGTCCAAGTACGCTTAACTGCGGAGTTTTGATGGGATCTGGTGTATTAGTGTTGGTATGATCAGACCCACAATATTTTTCTGTTTCAATTCTCATGTTTTTTTTTCCAAGAACGGGCTGACAAACCTTATCTCGAACGTTCTGTCTTTAATTGGCCATAAATTTTGAACCGGGTAGACTCACGGGAGCCACAACATATCAAAAGGAGGTATTGATGCTCTCTACGGGATGGGCTAGTTTCCATCGAAGACTAGGCTAGGCCCCGGTTTCAGTCGAGAAAATGATGCCCAAGTCGGCTTATCACATCATTTTCAAAAGAGCAAAAAATTGTGCCTCCCCATGTTGTAATTTCTACCGTCAGCCCCCTCCTTCTGAGGGACTCCCCTCCTCTCGATGAGCATGAGCCAGGCGTTTCGCTTCTGGCTTTAGCCCAGAAGTATGAAATCCAAAAAGGGAGTGCAACACGAGGTCTTCCCAATGGGTCACCCATCATAGTATTACTCTCGCCCAAGCACGCTTAACTATGGAATTCTGATAGAATTCGGTGTATTATTACGGGTATCATCGCACCTGAAATGTTCTCCAGTTTTAATTCTTATGTTCATATTGACAAGAATGGGCTAGCAAACCTTGTCTCGAACGTTCGATCTTTGATTGGCCACAACTTTTGAACCAGGTGGACTCACGACAGCCACAACATATCAAAACGAAGATATTGGTACTCTTTACGTGTTGGGCTAGTTTTCGTAGAAGACTGGGATCCAGTCTCGGTCGAAAAAATGATGCCCATGTCGACTTACCGCATCATTTTGGGAAGAGCAAAAAGTCGTCCCTCCCCGCATTGTAATTTCTACTGTCACCCAACCCCTCCTTTTGACAGACTCCCCTTCTCTCAACGAGCGTGAGTTGGACGTTTCACCGTTGGCTCGAGTCTGGAAGTAGGAATTTCAAAAAAGAGGGTGCAACTTGAGGACTTCCCACCCGTGCCAGTACTACTCTCGCCCAAGCACGCTTGACAGCGGAGTTTTGATGGTATTTAGCGCATTATTGCTGGTATTGTCAAACCCAAATTGTTTTTCTGTTTCAATCCTTATGTTCCTTCTTCTAGGAATGGGCTGCCAACCTTATCTCAAATATTCGGCCTTTGATTGGCCATTACTTTTGAATAGGGTGGATTCAAGGGAGCCACAACATATCAAAACGAAGGTATTAGCGCTCTCTACGGGGTGGGCCGGCTGTCGAAGGAGACTAGACCCCTGTCTCAGTTGGGAAAATGATGCCCAACTCGACTTATCGCATCCTTTTAGGAATAACAAAAAATCATCCCTCCCCGAGTTATAATTTCTAACGTCACCCAGCCCCTTCTACTTACAGACTCTCCTCCTCTCGACGAACGTGAGTCGAACGCGTTGCCGCTGGCTCAAGCCGAGAAGTAGAAAATCCAAAAAAGGGGTTGTAACACGAGGACTTCCCAGGGGGTCATCCATCCTGGTACTGCTCTTGCCAAAGCACGCTTAACTGTGGAGTTTTGATGGGATCTGATGCATTTAGTGCTAGAATGATCACACCCAAAATGTCCTCCTCTTTCAATCCTTATGTTTCTACTTCTAAGAACAGCCTGCCAAACCTTATCTTGAACGTTCGGTCTTTGATTGGCCATAAATTTTGAACTTTGTGGACTCACGAGAGCCACAGAACAACAAAACGAAGGTATTGGCGCTTTCTACAGGGTGGGCCAATAAGTGTTCTCGCACACGTGCATGTGTGCCAATCATGTGAGTCTAGAGCCGACCTGAGAAAGGCAATTCGGTGACCAGCCGACTAGATAAAGGCAGTTTGGCAAGTTGCCGACCAAATAAAGGCAATTCACATAACGGCGGACCTGACGAAAGCGGTCCAATTGTTTGCCTACCTGAGAAGGGGCCGAAGGGCAGCCGAAATGACGAGAGCGTTTACTAGTATTGCATTGTGGTAAAAATTGAACCCTGAATCTTTCAGGATAAGGTTCTATCAAATTAGAATGAGAAGTCCTATGCTATTTTAACTTAGAATGAGGAATTCTAGGTTGAATGAAATTCCAGTGGTAGAAGGTACATAAATCTCAAAAGAATCTTAGGTTGTTTTATCTCACTCATTGATGGCTAATTAGAATGCACTTCTATTTCGATTCTAATAAAGAATTAGAGTCCTAAGAAAATTGGGAAAGTCAAGTCACAAAGTCTATAAATAAAGGTTCAAGTCCATGGTGAAAGGTACGCATTAACTTGTAAAGGGAGAATAAAGTTACTGCATATAGTTTTCGTGATTCCCATTCTGACTTAATCATCAGAGTGACATTCCGTCACAACGGCGGTAGATTCTTTAACGGTTTTCTATCTTGCAGATTTTAGGAGTTCAAGCGAGAGAGAATGTAATTTTTTGTTGCATATTTGAGATCATAATTTTTCGTCCGATTGAGAAAATCACCCTCCCTATAGTAGTAGAAAAGTTATAAAACTTGATTTAAAAAAAAAAAAAATATATATATATATATATATATATATAATAGTAATCTAAATTTTTGTCTATTTTAAATTATTTTTGTTTTTGCTAAATTTTTTTAAAGATTTTTTGTTATATTTATTTATAAATTTCTATCATCAAGACGAGACAACAATCTACAAAAATCTAATACAAAACTAATAGAAGTAAAAAGGTTTAAACAAAAATAAAAAAATGACAAAAGAATTGATCTAACATGCCGGCATAAAAATTGTGGGAATTCATGAACTTGAGTTGATGAAATATTGTGGGCATCTCACTCACTTACATTATGACAAAAATAATAAAAAATATTTTTTTATAATTGAGGTATCCAGTTGGTTTGATACGAAGTTGAGTAAAACTTAGGGGAATTCTTACCTAAATAACCAACTAGTTTTTGGAAGCTTGTATGAAAACACTAGACAAACTCTCAATAGCGTCAAGTATTAAGTTGTTGAGTTTCAACTGCAAGATATTTGGGTTTACAGCTCATTCGCTCTGGTGGACAAACTTGTATTATTGATATCGTATCGTATCGAAAGGAAATGGTACCGCCAACCCCATGTATTGTACTGGAAACTTTCCTGAGCAATACCGAGTGATCCCGTCAATCCCGACCCCTTACCAAAATTGGCCAGTATAAATTTTTGCTTTAAAATTAATTAATAGTTTTCTTGGTAATTATACATAAATTATTACTAATAACATAATTAACCTCGTTACCTCATGGAGTAAAACTGGACCTTATGTTTGGTTATTTATTTTCAAGTTGTGAGACTTTACTTCATTTGTCGAATATAGGCTCCATTTGGCCAAATAATTTCAGGCTAGATTATTCGGCTTTTTTTTGTCTTTATTCAAATTTTTTTTATATTTGTTATTTTTATGTCATTTTTTCGTGGATTATTGGTTCGTATCGACGAAATAAATCTAAAAAGTATAAAATTATGTTCAAAAGTTAAAAAAAAGTCACTAAAGACGAAAATAAGCCAATACGGACGCTGTTTTTGGCTTATTTTTTGTCTTTTTTGAACTTTTTTCAAATTTAGCCGATGATTGATAATTTTTCTGAAAGCTCTTGTCGAGACGAACCAACAATCATTAAAAAATTGATGAAAAATAAAAAATTAAAAAAAAATTCAAATAAGGACAAAAAACTAAACAGTGAATAATTAGCCAAGCCAAATGGACCCATAATTTTTTATTAAAAAATATTATTAAACAAATATGTATTATTTTTTTAACGATAAATCTAAAATGATATACCAAAACAAATAACATCAAGCTTATTCATGATTTTTATAAATAATTTAACTCATAACGGAAATAAAACTAAATGACAGGCTATACTTTCCAAATAAAATAAATAAATAAATGGTCTTTAGTCCGAAAACAGGATAAAACCGGTGGAAGAACAGCAGTTCTTGGCTTTCCGAGGATTTTTGTTCGCCTTTCAGTCGCAATCCAAATACTCTGGTAATCGTCAACCCTCACGAACTGAGAAGCGATGGGCTTCCAATGCTGCTTCGGAGGGACTACCTTCCATACCCTAAAACTCGCTGCAATTCCATCTTCATCTTCTTCATACTCCTCCTCTTCCATTTTCAGACCCCTCTCCAAAACCCTAACACTTGGTCTCCTCCTCCTTCCCCGACTACACTCTCCCCCAAAACCCTCACTTCCACTTCTCGCCAGAGCTCTCTCCGCTGCCCCATCCATCCAAACCACTCCATCTACATTCCCCGTCGAAAGAGGTCTCCCCCTTCTCTCTCTTACACATTTGACTATTTATAGAATTTTATGATGTTTCAGGTTTAGTGGAGAATTTCTTGAATGCTTTGCTCGTAAAGTTGCTATTTTTTTTTTTTTGGGATATTTGGGATTCAGTTGTGAAACCTCAGTGGAAAGCGGCAATAGATTTCAAGTGGATTCGCGACAATAAATTGGCTGTTGCGGACAATGTTAAGAACCGGCATTCCAATGCTAATTTGGAACTGGTACTTGACCTGTACGAGAGGCTGTTAAGTGTTCAGAAGGTTAGGATTCACTAGATTCCCAATATGTTGTTGCTATTGTACTTTTAAGTAGCTTGCATTGTTGATTCATGAACAAGAGTAACGAATTTGGAATTGTTAGCTTAGAATAATGAAAAAGAACTGCAGAGAAGCTGATGAATGACATTATCTTTTTGTATAAAGGACATTGTAACGGGAGGGAGATATTATATTCTCAAGATATTGCAACTATGAAAAAAAAGTGAAATGTTCCGTTGGAAATGAGACAAAATAAGTACTTCAAATTTACTCCGCAAAATTGAGAAGAGCCTCAATGAATTGCATTGGTTGATTGCAGATAGTAGAAGATTAGTGATATAGTGTGAATTTGACTCATTCAACATGAATTACGAGCTTGAACATGGTAGAAGAGTGCATCTACAGAATTTCAAACCATTTTCATGCTGACCTGGGCTTGTATGAAATTTATCTTAGTTCGCGTGTCGTAATGGATTCTTAGACTCTTGGCTTTACAGTGAATTTATCATTTCTTACCGGTTACCCTAAAGGGGTGTGGTGCATTTTGATGAACTTCAGTTTTAGTTGCGTTATAAGTGTTGAAATTGTGTCAGACCTGAATTCTTGACGCGCTTGACTGAAATCCAACCAGTAGAAAACAGTTTTCTTCTCTCTGTGTGCATTAGTGCGCGCACGCGTGGGTGAAAAGGGAATAAGAAGAAATTACACGCGACATGACAACAGCAAAACAGACTGGTTTATTCTCAATTGTGGCTAATTCACTTACAGATTGCAGGAAGTTGAAAGGCTTCGTGCTGGAAGGAATGCTGTTGCTAACAAGATGAAAGGAAAACTGGAACCCTCTGAGCGTCAGAAGCTAATAGAAGAAGGTTGAACATTGAAGTTGATGCCATTCTTTAAGTGATTTGCTCTGGATTGTCTTATTATGTCCTCTGACGAACATTTTTTCAGGAAAGAATCTAAAGGAACAACTTATAACTTTGGAAGAAGACTTGCTTAAATTGACAGACGAGCTCCAGCTGGAAGCACAGCGTATACCAAATATGACCCACCCAGATGTTCCAGTAGGAGGGGAAGATTGCTCTGTGTTAAGAAAAAGGGTAACTTCTTTTGAATGATCCCTCTCCTGTGAATGATTTTCTTCATGGATTTCTTTTGTTTTTTTTTTTGTAGATTGGTAGCCCTAGGGAGTTTGTCTTCCCTATCAAGGATCATGTTCAACTTGGGAAAGATCTAGATCTCATTGAGTTTGATGCTGCTGCAGAGGTACTTTCTGTTCAACTAAGTAATTAACAATTTTTAGCTCGTTAATATGGAGGCCGGAGAGTGCTCATGCAATACATTGTTATGAAGGGGGATGTTATCACTGAGGTTTAGGAAACACTGTTGGTTTTTCAACTGATACGAAATATTTCTAGGGTAAATACTTCCTGGATTAAGTGCTTTTTTAAAGGCAAATGGAAGAGGAAATATTAGGTGTTTAACTTTAATCTGATAGATTTTAACTTTTCCGTCCAGCTTATGTTGTAGAACACAAAACCTCACCAAATTCTTCATCATCCATTTACATAACTATGGTCGATAGGTATCCTCTTCTTTTTAATTCTAAATAACATGACCAATGGCATACATTCACTGAGTTTTTACTTTCATTACCGCGAAAATAGATCTTCTGATTGCAGCACAAAGTTTTTGATCAGATCTTCAATTGCTTTATTCAGATTCCGCTAAATCTTCTGGTTTCACGAAATTATTTGATCTCCTGCATTGTTTACTCTCATATATGTCAACCTGTATGGCTGGTGATGTTCAACCATTTTAAGATGCTGCACTTTATCCTTCCCACAAGTAAAAAGGAAAAAAGATATTGGCCTGAATTTATAGTTGATGTTACCTGTTCATGGTTTCAGGTCTGCGGGTCAAAGTTTTACTACCTGAAGAATGAAGCAGTTTTACTGGAGATGGCCCTTATTAACTGGACAATTGCGAAAGTCATGAAAAGGGGCTATACACCTCTTATAACCCCGGAAATTGTGAGATCTTCTGTTGTTGAAAAATGTGGATTCCAACCTCGTGGGGAAAATACTCAGGTTTGTTGATATGTTGCCAAGAGTAATAACTGCATCTTCTGATATACTTCATGTAACATTACTGATCCCCAGCCAGATAATAATTTGCCATTTGAACTATAGTCACCTTGAATTCCGCACTTCACCAGTTCAGTCTCTGCTGTATCCTGGATTGGGCTTCAAACTACTAAGTTTTAACAAAAGGTTAGGTCCTTAATTGAACTAGTGTGACCAGCAGATGAACTGACTTTTTATTTATTTATGAATATTTGGTTAGCTCCTTAATTGAACTAGTGTGAGCACTAGATGAACTGACCATTCTTTTTTTCTTTATGGATACTCATTCGTTGTCAACAAGTTCGGCGGTGAAACCACTTACATTTCACTTGTTCCCCTCGCTTGTCTAGCCATCCATTTGGGGCTTAACATTGATATTAATTTATGAACCCAGAAGAATGGAGAATGACCTTGATTCTTCGTAGATTTCATTTTTCTCTTTTGCCAATTCTGATGTTCTTTTTGGTGAATGTCTGCTGTTGAGGGTTTTCTGTCCTGTTTTTCAAGATGTTGTTTCTGTGAAAGACCAAACAAATTAAACTGTCTTGAGAGTTGAGGCTCACTTTTTTTGGTTGAGATGTGGTTGGGGGGGGTGGCGATGGGGGGAGGGATTGGCTGTGTGATTAATGGTTGGTCTGAAGACTTTTGATATCTAAGAGCTGTGACATTTTGATTTGAGTGTATTTGGCTTTGCTGTTTGTTGATATTTTTGCCTACTAATACAGGTTTATTCTATAGAGGACAGTGATCAATGTCTCATTGGCACTGCAGAGATTCCAGTGGGGGGAATCCATATGGACTCTATTATTGCTGAGTCAGCCTTACCGTTGAAGTATGTAGCTTACTCCCATTGCTTTCGTACTGAAGCTGGTGCTGCTGGCACAGCAACAAGGTAAATCACCCGCAAGTAATTCTCGAGGAAGCTACTTTAAACTCATCAATTCAATTTATGGTTCCTTCTATGATCTGGGCAATGTGCACTATAAACTTATAATTAACCTACAATTTTAAAGATAGCTACCACTGAATTTTTTAATATCATCTTTTTTGGGGGTTTCCTTGTAATTGTAATTCCAGTTTTCATGTAATAGATGTCATGGACCCCAACAGTTTTCCTTTGTGCTCCTTTATTGATCCAGAATGCATGATGCACCTCTTA
The DNA here is from genome assembly GCA_019985065.2 of Arctostaphylos glauca. Lineage (NCBI taxonomy): Eukaryota > Viridiplantae > Streptophyta > Magnoliopsida > Ericales > Ericaceae > Arctostaphylos > Arctostaphylos glauca. Next base: position 11,290,732 of record JAHSPW020000012.1, on the reverse strand, counting down.
CAACATGGAGGAATTTCTTTTCTATGCTTATCAAATGAAGCTGTTAGGGGAAAACCCACACTTGTATTGTGTGTCGGGGTGTTTATTTATAATTAACAATGGGATTAGGGTTAATCTAATGGACCCTAACAACCTAGGCCCATTAGGGTTTATGGAGAGCTAAACCTAGTACTAACACCCTCCCTCAAACTGGTGCATATACATCAATCATGCCCAGTTTGTTACATATATATAGAACTTGATTACTAACTAATGGTTTGGTGAAGATATCAGCCAATTGTTCACCGGTGTGCACATGAGTGATCATGCCCTTCTTGTATTCATCTCGGATGAAGTGGCAGTCGATCTCAATATGCTTCGTCGGGATTGATGGTAATATGTATGACAGACTGATTATCACACCATGTTGGGTCGGTCCGTCTACTGCTGCTTGTAATTCGGAGAGCATCTGACGAATCCACATAATCTCAGAAGTGGCTAGGGCCATGGCTCTATATTCGGCTTCTGCACTTGAACGGGCCACAACTGCCTGTTTCTTGCTTTTCCAACTGACCAGGTTACCACCAATGGTGACTGAGAATCCAGAGGTGGATCGCCTATCCGTTGGGCCTACCCAATCCGCATTGGTGTATCCCTCTATCCGGGTGTGTCCCTGATTATGGTACCTAATGCCTTTCCCTGGATTACTTTGTAGATACCGGAGAATACGAAGAACTGCGTGCCAGTGTGGAACCCGTGGGTTCTGAGCAAATTGACTAACCACACTGACAGGGTAAGCAATGTCTGGCCGAGTCATCGTAGTAAGATAATTCAACTTTCCAACCAACCGCCGATATTGATCGGGATCCGAGAATAACTCACCAGTATCTGGCAGTAACTTGGCCCTTGAGTCCATAGGTGAATCTGCCCCCTTTGCTTGGAACAACCCTGCATCAGATAAAATATCCAAGACATATTTACGCTGGGAAATGACAATCCCCTTCTTTTCGCGCAACACCTCGATGCCTAGGAAATACTTCAACTGTCCAAGGTCTTTGGTTTGAAAATGCTGATTGAGATCAATAATCCCTTGTGCATCATCACTTGTAATGACAATGTCACCCACATATACAATCAACATGATGCAGCCGGAGGGTAAGTGTCGATAGAAGACCGAATGATCCTTCGTAGACTTTATCAGCCCAAAATTAGTGACCACAGTGTTGAACCGACCAAACCAGGACGGTGTTCCCCTCCCTGAGCAACAAACCCGAGTGGTTGCGCAAGATATACCTCCTCAGTGAGATCACCGTGGAGAAAAACATTATTCACATTCAGCTGGTATAATGTCTAAGAATGAGTAACCGCCAAAGACAGAAGAGACGGAGTGAGGCCATTTTGGCTACTGGGGAGAATGTCTCAAAGTAGTCTAGCCATAGGTTTGGGCATAACCTTTGGCCACAAGGCGAGTCTTGAGGCGAGCAATAGAGCCATCAGGATGTACTTTGACGGCATACACCAATTTGCAACCGATAGCCTATTTGGCAGGTGGGAGAGCAACAAGATCCCAAGTATGATTAGCCTTCAAAGCCTGCATTTCCTCCTCCATAGCGCTAGCATGGGCCAAAGCCTCTCCAAGAGTACAAGGCTTGGGCACAAACTCCAAGTTGACAATCAAGGAGCGAATAGGAGCCGCCAAACCATGGTAGGAGGTAACATATAAGGGATGATCACAGCAAGAGTGGTAGGGACGGCTGGGCAGTGCAGGGGAAGCCTTAGAGGAGGAGGCCAGATCAGGTGACTCACAGTCATGGGTGAGAGGATAGGACTCATTCTCGACAAACGCGACATCTCGAGAGGTAAGATACCGACGCAGCTGTGGGGAGAAACATCGATATCCTTTCTGTGTTTTAGAGTACCCGAGGAAGACACATTTGAGGGAGCGGGAATCTAATTTGGACCGACTAGGGCGAGTATCGCGAACATAACAAACACACCCAAATAAGCGAAGAGGGAGGCTATAAGGAGTGAGAGAAGGGAAGAGGACAGACTGGAGGGTAACACCACGAAGGATGGATGAAGGTAAACGATTGGTGAGATAACAAGCAGTGAGAACGGCATCGCCCCAGAAGCTGTTGGGAACAGCTGTGCAAAAAAGGAGAGCACAAGCAGTGTCTAAAAGATGACGATTCTTGTGTTCGGCAACCTCATTTTGTTGGGGGGTGTCAGGACAAGATGTCTGGTGAACAACGCCATGGTGGGACAAATGGTCCTGAAACCAATGAGATACATATTCCCGATCATTATTACTACGGAGGACACGAATGGTATGACCAAACTGGGTGCGGATCTTAGAAAAGAAAGAACTCTAAACAGAGAGTACTTCGGAGCGAGTTCTCAAGAGATAAGTATAAGTAAAGCGAGAATAGTCATCCACAAATGTCACAAAATATTTGTAGCCTAAGGGTATAGTAACGGGGCACGGCCCCTACACATCAGTATGGACAAGAGCAAAAGGAATAGAACTTCTATTATTAGTACGAATAGAATAAGACACATGGTGGTGTTTGGCTAAATGACAGGACTCACAAGATAAATGAGAAATAGAATTAAATTCAAGACACAAAGACTGTAAACTAGCTAAAGATGGATGACCCAGACGACAGTGGGCATCATAGGCAGAGGAAGTGAGCCCGACGCAGGCAATCGGCTAATCAAACACATAGAGGTCCCCTGTAACACTCCCTTTACTGATAGTCCGCTTCGTCACTAGATCCTGAAAAACACAATGATCAGGAAAAAATGTTACGTAGCAGTTTAAATCTTTAGTAACCCGACTAATAGAAAGTAGATTAAAAGGGGAGCCAGGGGTATATAACACATGTGGTAAGGTCAATGAGGAAGTGGGTGTAGCAACGCCATAACCTCGAATGTCAAGAGCAGAACTATTGGCCACCGTAACCTGTCCAGGCCCAGTAAGAGGAGAGTACTCAGAGAGAGTACCTGTAGTTCCGGTCATGTGATTTGAAGCACCAGAGTCAATAACCCAAGTGCACGGAGTAACCATGCAGGTGGTAGAGTTACTTGTAATAAAGGTACCAACAGCAGGGGAAGTGAGCACAGGGGACTGAGTGTACCGGTCATACTCAGCATCAGACATATAGACCATGTGACCCTCAGAAGGGGGAGCAGGCACAATGGCAACATGAGCCATAGAAGAAGGCTTAGAGCCCAACTGTGGGCACTGCGGGCGAATGGGGCCAACAACGCCACAATGATGACAAGTGCGAGTCTCCGGAGAGCCAGTACGACCACCTGTACGCTCGCCCCGACCTGATGGGCCCTACTTGGGGAAGAAAAGCAGGCAACCCTATCAGCGGATTCAGTGGGCATAGTACGAGACTCAGAGTGACTCGCTAATCGACAGACACGGCGAAAGGCCTCCGGGAGAGATGAAATATCCGCTCCTGCAAGTATCTGGGACCGAGCAGCCTCACAGTCACCACCACCAAGATTGGCTAAATAAAGAACGACCATAATCTGATCACGCTGGCGACGAAACACTGTCAGGTCGGAAGTGAAAGGGAGCAATCGATCATACTCATTTGCAAAAGTCTTGAACCTAGCATATTGCTCCTGAAGAGTTTTTCCCTCACGCGTGAGTTGGAAGAAATCCTTCATCACATCAAACAAGCAGAACAAATCATTGGCGGTGGAGTAGGTATCGGTCAAAGATTACCAAATCTCTCGCACAGTATCGGCATTGGAGACCAGTATCTCAATAGGCTCATCCATGGAGTTCAGCAGTAAAGTAAACAGTCGGGCATCATCCCGGAGCCAAGAACGGTACTAAGGAGAATTCTCAGGAGGAGCACTCTCAGTCAGATGTGAGTCCAAATTCATGCCCTGAAGAGACTTCAGAACCTTCTTCCTCCATAAAACATAAGTGGTGCCAGTAAGCTTGGTTTCCACCAGTCGATTAGATGAGGAGAAGATCTGAGGCAAGGGGAGCTCGCAAGCCACCACAGGCTGGGCAGACAGAACAGATGGTGATGGCGGAGGATCTGTGGGCAAAGAATCTGTTGTCGACATGACTATGAGAGAAAATAGAAAAAAGCAGATCCCGCCCGTGACAACTATAGCCGCCCAACGAAACACCGGTAACTAGATCAGTGCATCAAAACAACTTGAACAGAACTGCAACCATGAAGTAGTAAGAAATATAAATTAAGCAGCCATAATACCGAGCAGCGAGGCAAAAGGGACAACAGCAGTAGCAGAGGCAAATGGCAGCAGTGAATGGCGGAGTAGCAAATCAGTAGCAGCAGCGGAGGAGGGGCAGTAGCGGGCGTAGATCAGAAGAAGCAGCAGAAAAGGAGTAGATCAGAAGCAGCATCGGTGGTGAATCAACCAACCAGCAGCAGTAGTCGCAGGAGACGGGCGGCGGCGGCAGCGCTGGAGAAGGGCGGCGCGAAGGCGGCGTCGGCCCTGGAGAAGGACGGCAGCAATGGTGAACCAACCAGAGCAGTAAACGCCAGCAGTGGTCGCCGGAGATGAGCGACGGCGCCGGAGACGGCGACGGCGGCAGCGCTGGACAGAGCAAATAATAGAGTTTTTCTTTTTAACCTGGCTCTGATACCATGTTAGGGGAAAACCCACACTTGTATTGAGTGTTGGGGTGTTTATTTATAATTAAACAATGGAATTAGGGTTAACCTAATGGGCCCTAACAACCTAGGCCCATTAGGGTTGGGCCCTAACAACCTAGGCCCGTTAGGGTTTACGGAGAGCTAAACCTAGTACTAAGAGAAGCTTTCCACATAAGAAGATAACTAGTAGGGACTATCACATCTTTGACAAAAAACATGCCATGATGAAGCCAGAGGGGAAAGACAAAGAGAGCTCATATTCTTACTAATCCATGTATCCAATTCCCTTTCTAGTTGGTGTCTTTTTTAATACATTGGTTGCTATTCTGGAGCAGGGGCCTTTATAGGGTCCACCAGTTCAGCAAGGTGGAGATGTTCATCCTTTGCCGACCTGAGGAAAGTGATTCTTATCACGAGGAGTTAATTGGAATTGAAGAAGACCTCTTTGCGTCACTAGGCTTTCATTTTAAGTAAGTATTAACAGCACTTGTATATGTACCTAAATTATTTGCATGTTCACTTGCATGATTATATTGTCTGTAGCGTTGCATTCTGCAATTGTAATGTTGAGCTTCTTCGCAGAACCCTAGATATGGCTTCAGTGGATTTAGGTGCACCTGCATATCGTAAATTTGATGTAGAGGCATGGATGCCGGGCTTAGGACGATTTGGCGAGGTATGTTAGTTGTGTTCATGTTCGTATTTACATTGATGTGCATGCACTTGGCTGATGGAATTTTCTCTATTGGGCCCCGATCACTTGGTGGAAAATGAAAGAGGGTACTGGAATATTTGAGTTTTCTTCCTTTTTGACTCTTCAGTTGGTAAGAAATTTACAGGACCCATTTTCTTATTTTTCGCACCATGATTAGTTTGTTTTTCTTAAAATGTTCATGAGAAAATTGTCAGTTTTTGCAAGGATCTTATTTTTCAACTAGTTTCTTGCATAATTTAATCAACTATATTTCAGTTTTATTAATAATTTCTTCGTGCCATGAGCACACGCAGGGTTACAAGTTTTCTTTTCCTTTACTTCCCTTCAATTCATTTTTCTCCTTAGCAACTTTCCGACACAATTCTTGACAACTGAACAGATCCTTGCTCCCTCTTTCGTTCTATTTTTAGAATCAGTTTGCGTAGTACTTTTGAGATACTACTTCGGAAAAAGATATTCCTCATGAATCTCTCAGCGACATGCTTCCCTTGTTTGAAAGCCTCTTCCGGACAAACCCTGAAATGGGTGAAGCCGTGAGTATCTATAAGCTGTATTATTTTTTGAAACAGATATCAAGTGCATCCAATTGTACTGATTACCAAAGTCGCAGACTGGGAATCCGGTACCGCCCTGAAGCATCATCATCAATAAATCGGAAAAAGGGTCAAGGCAATCTAGCTCCAACACAGTTTGTGCACACATTAAATGCTACGGCCTGTGCTGTTCCGCGGATGATGATATGTTTGCTTGAGAATTACCAACAAGAAGATGGTTCTATTATTGTCCCTGAGCCATTGAGGCCCTTTACAGGCGGACTTGAGGTGATTACCTCAAAATCCAGATAGGAAAATGAAGTGTTATATTTATCTGCAACTATTTTTGGAAATTCGTTCTGCAAAAGTAAAAAAATATTGGTAATTTGAGGTAGTTGATTAAATTGAATTCCTAAATTTTAAGTCGGTTACATGGTACCATGTTGATATTTTTCTTCTCCTTACTTTTCTTACCCTATTTTGATAGGTTTTGATTAGAGTTATAAATCTTGTATCGGTGAGCGTATTGGTTTGCTATGAGTACGGTATGTACCGGTATTGGTGTGCATTGGTGTACCATTTTGAATTTATTGTTAAAATGAATATACATATTTTAAGGGTGTGTTTGGTTGCTTGTTTGGAAAATTTTTTCCCAAACAAGTTTTTGAAAAAAAAATTTCAAATTTTTTTATTTTTTTTCTAAACAATTTCATCTCTCTATAAAAGAAAAAAGAGAAAGAAACATCTCAAAAACGCCAAAAAAATTTAACTCAAATTATTTCTAAAACATTTACACTAAATAATTTTTTTTTTCAAAAATTATTTTAAAAACACCCAACCGAACATATCCTAAATAATATTTTTTAACAAAAAATTATATTAAATATATAAAACAAACTATCATAATTTAAAAATAAATTACTAAATATAAAAAAATAATTTGGGTCTCAATTTATGTTTAATTACTTAAAAAAAATATTAATTAAATTTTTTTTTAAAATACGAACAAGTATGGTACAGTATTGGCCGAAACAAGCATGAATAATTTAGAACACGCAGAAACAACCCAGAACATGTGGATACAATGGCTGGAATAGTACTTTGGTGGTTTGGTACCGTTACAAGAACAATACTGAACGTACCGGCCGATACAAAATGGGATTAATGACTAGTTTTGATGGGTAAGATGGTGTTTTGCTTAACTATTTATTTAATGGTAATTTCAAATAGCATGAGGTGCTACAAAACAATTAAAAAAATTAGGGAAACTAAGGATTTAGTTGGTTCCCGAATCTACTACCGCGAACACGGTTAAAACTCAAAACGACCATTTTCCTATTCATCCATAGAAATTCTTTAAAAAAAAAAAAAAGAAAGTGTGAAGCATAAAAAATGAATCAGAAGACTGAAATGAATGCAGAAGTAATCATTTCTTTCTCTTTTATTGCACTGAATGCCCAAAATGGAATGGATATATCAACATACCACATTATTTTTACAGCCTCCTCTCATACACATTCCTAACAAATCTCCTCTCCCACTCTTGTAACTGGACCAGGTGCCCTGTCTAATTAATTTCTGTTCATAGAACTTGTTTCGTTCAACCTTTTCATCCTTCTTCCCCAGCCAAAGGCATATCCTTTTTCACATGCATATACATATAGAGCGAGGAGTAGGAACCCATTCTTGCAATATACACATTCTGCGACCTTGACGCCACCGAAGGCAGCAACTGCTGCTTGTCAATAAATTGTTAGGAACGGAAACGCCACCAATCCACTGGCCTTGAGGCATTGTTAGACATGGATTTGTTCTGATACCTTTTATCTACTTTATCATAAGAGAAGCATTCAAAGTTAACGATGCCTTCTGACATAAACAATCAGGTAAAGGGTTCACATAAAATGCTTCTTCCGACCGAAACCTATCCATGCCTTTGGTTCCTGAGATGGGTCCTTTTCTCTTCCTTGGGGACCCTTGCCTGTTGAGCCAACAAAAATGAAACAAGAAACATAACTCAGTAATAATGGTCACCAAGCGGTTGGTCATATTTTTCTAAAGTTGGAGCAACTCTAGAAAATGGTCAAAAGCATCACTAATTTCCTACAAGCGAACCGTGCAACAGGATAGAAATGTCCCAAAGCTATGTTACGTGAAGACAGGTGTATGTGTCAGCTATGGGTGTGTGTCTAAGTAAATATTCATCTAATTTCCATCTGAAGGACAGGACATACTAAAATTCCCATCTTTCTCTTTACTTACTAGGATAAATGGTTATTTACAAGGTGTTTTACAGCATTTTATGCAAAATATAAGCGTTATATGCATAGGAAGTTTGAGTTCCACAACATGCTTGCTAGATGAATGCATAACTAAAAATGTTGGCTGTGGATCTCGTACCCATATAACAATGTCGAGTGTCTGAAACAAGTATTGCATACATTTGAAGAGAGTCCATAGAGCATACTCCTGAAGTACTCATATCGTGCAGGTAACACCCACATGTAATGGCCACGGGTTGTAAAATTGCCTCATCATCCCGTATCGGGTATCAATGAAATGGTCATATATCAACCGATATCGAACAAGATTGGCCGATACATGGGTAAATAACGGTATCGGAGATCCAAAAATGGCGTTACCTAATGACAGGTACGATACATAACAACCAATATTTAGAAACCTGGCTCCCACTATGCCTTCTCTAAGGCCAAATTACACCTTGAATTACACTCCAACTCCCATTATGAAAAATATGAGGGAGAGAAAGAGAATATGATTGATTCCTCTTCAGTTTTTAGCACAAAAGATAATGTGATGCAAGTCTTAACACTCATATTGGAAGGGACTAAACTCCACAACTTCATAGGAAATCTTTGAACAGATAGCCCGAAACACAAAGCATGTTGAATGTATTATCTTTCTCCTCAGCGATGAACAGTAGGAGGGAAAGAGAAATACATTTCAGGTCTATTATATCAGTGCCCTAAATGATGACGGAAGACCCCAAAACACAAGTCTCGTATGGAAAATTAGCAACAATGAAGCACCATGACTGGAGAGACTATGATTCTTATAAAGGTCCATCATGTTCATGAAATAATAACAAAGATGACAAAAAGTTTTTTTTTTTTTTGCTAAGTAAAGATGACAAAAAGTTATTTTGACCAAATTGTCAAGGAATGACAATCTGGACATTATGCCAAGAAGAACCACTTGTAATAGCATTGATTGTGCCACAGAGAACAGAAGTGTGTAGACTATCATAGTTGGAAAATGGGATTAATAACGGATCTTCACATCACATACCGTCTTTTGTGGAGCTCAATAACACGAGTGGAAAGCTTGCTACCTTCCTTCAGTGTTCCCTGCTCTATTTTGTCAAAAAGGTGAACAAGGGCTTTCCTGAAGATTCAAGAAACATATAAACACTTTCAGAATTGTTGGAAGAAGTAACAGCAGATAGAAATCACTTAAACCTTTATGTGCTCTGAAGGATCAGTTCTCTTGCCTGTCAGGAGAAATGGTTTTCCTATGTCCAAGGAAACGACGATGTCCTTCAACTGCCCTTGCCATGTTTCCAGAGTACGATGGAATGAATATATCACTCTCAACTGAGACAATGTAATCCAAAGCTGCCATTTGAGAAGAATGGTTTACAAAAGGCGCTAGCTCCGCTGCTGATGCCAGTTTTTCCTACGAGATGAAAATAGATATATGTAAGCTTCCGTACTAGCTAGCAAACATGTATACCTTCGTTAGCCCCACCTAAATCTCTTCTCATGTGCCTGCGTGCGTGTGTGTGTCTGTGTGTGTGTGTGAGAGAGAGAGAGAGAGAGAAGAGAAGACATAGCTTTTAACTTCAAGTTGCCTAAGTTCATTTAAGAACTGGGCACCTCAAAGTTCAGCTGGAAGCATTTCTCTTCCTGATAATCTGGATCAATGAAGCATCGCCATGTCGGACATGCTGCCGAGGAGACTGACACGCTGGGGACACATGACGGTATGTATGAGGCATGCCAAATGGTGTGTGTCCAATTATGCCTAATAAAATTGAACAGGGCTCGAGTCTGAGACATCCGGGAACACACTTGTCTCGTGATTTGACTCCATAATGTAGAAGTAGTATTTTTGTGCCAAGTTTGTGTTGGTTTCCAATAGTTCAGGTGTTTAGGAATAAAATACTTGTATTTGTCACAATTCAAAAAATATACAAAAAGAGTACTCCCTCCATCTCAAATTGATAGTCCCTCTTCGGGATTCCAACATTTTAGGGGAACATAATCATTGCCGCACAAAGTATTTTTTTTTTCCAAATATACCATTGATTTGATTAATGTGTACAGTACAAGTTTTATTTAAACAAAGGAGCAAAAATGAAATTTAACCAAATTTCAATTGTTATTTTTAGAAAGTGAACTTTCATTTTGGGACGTCCCAAATTGGAATAGTGGACTATGAAAATGGGACAGAGGGAGTATGTTTTATTTTTTTGCCGTGTCCCACCATGTATGTTGTTTTCATTAATTTAGAATCGCCATGTCGCATGCCCCAATAGTTCGGTTTGTGGATAAAATACTTGTATTCATCACAATTCAAAAATTTTACAAAAAGAATATGTATTTTTTCATCATGTCCTGCCATGTATGTGTTTCCATTAATTTAGAATCACCCTGTCGTGTGCCCGTGTCCGTGTTCGTTTGTGCACTCCTCCTATGTATGAGGCAGTTAGACAATTAAGATAGTTGCCTTTAACAATAGCATCCAGTCTTTAGCAGCACTTTGCATTGTTTATGACCTTCATCCACAATATTAGGACAAAATGGTTTGAGGGTTTCAAACCACCATATTTTCAAGCCCGACCTACTTTGAGTTCCAAACTCAGGCAAATGAAAAGAAAAATTGGAAAAGACATCCCTCACTCATAGGGAAACCCAACCCCAGACAAACATTCTGCTGCTGGTCTTTGTCTCCATTCTCACTTTATCTGCTTGATAGGTAAGCCACTGTAGCAGTTTTCTACTCCGTGGGAGCAGTACATAGTCCTACAGACATAAACATGGGAAATGATCCCACAAACAAGTTCCCAAATGTTGCAGAGCATCTCAATGCCCAAAATACAGCAAAGCTTTCCATAAGTCACAGTGATGATGAAACTTTTTAGAGTCATGGCACTTCTTCTCCATTTCCAACTCCTCCTTGTGTCGTCATGCTTCAGTTGAAGTTCACATACCCCCTTACACCCAACGTAAAGAAAAAGAAGAGCCCCGCCACCGATTATGCAAGATTTACAACAGGGTACAGCAAGCTTGTTGCCAATTGCCACAATAGGACCATGCTTAAATTTTTGTTATTTTTGACATTTTTGTTATGTAATAGGGGACTCTCAAGTTTTGATTGCCAAACAATCTCTTACACCATGAAGATTTTATCACTTCTCAGTGTGGAACTTCACTCTCTTCATGGAAGTAGATTCATCACAAATGCATAAGATGACTACTAAAGTGCATGCCTTGACCAATTAAAAAATCTTGTACCAAAATTACTCCTACACACACATTATGGGCACTAAAAAGGGTGGACATTTTAAGAACAGATAGTAACTGGTCTTCCATCAGCACAGGGCAGCACAATGATGGTTGACTCGTGGTTCTCATGTTGTATCGAAGCACGGACACTCCTAGGAGGTTGCCGTACCCGTGTCCAACACTTGATGACATGGGGACATGGCAAAATACGTACCATTAATTTATTTGATTTTTAAGAGAGGACACGGATGGGACACGGAAGGACACAGGGGGACACAACTGGGACAGATTGGGGACGCTGACCGGGTTATATCTGTAAATTTTAAAATTTTGTTGAGGGTAAATATGAAATGTTTCCTTGTTTTAGGTTAAAATTATAAAAAAATATACATATATACAACAAATTTATTGATTGAAAAACCATAAAAACTCGATTAATTCTCTCTCCCGTTCTTGCCCAGGTATCTCCTCTCCCTCGTCCCTCTCTTGCGCATACTAGAAGCATTTGTCTCTTTCAATAGGTATGTTTTTCGCTCTCTTAGAAGTATTGTCAAGCTCTGTGTGTGTGTGTACTATTATAAAGGGAACATCTCTTTTGGTGTGAACCCTTTTTTGAAGCCGGCTCACACTTCTATTTTTTGAGAAAACCACTAAAAACCTTCTTCCATCCTAATAACTGTAGGGATAATTCCGTAAAAAAATATTTTAAAAAAACTGCTCTAGAAAAAACCACTTCAATCCAATAACTACTTGAGAAAACAAATTATTCTACGTAACAACTACAAAATTTACCAAATCGTATTTGTACAAGCATCGTGTTCGCACACGCATCGCGTGTGCCACAGACGCTAGTATATATATATTTATCCAAGCAAAACGTGTATGTAGATGAAAAAAAACAACGGACTCCCAACTACTAAAAAAACATAACATATGCGACTGCAATCTTCGTATATTGCATTTTATACTAGCCAATCACACATGCCTGAAGGCACTTCTCAACGTAATCTAACATTAGCATTTTATTAAGTGAATTAGGAATTTGTCCCTTCAACACTTAGGCCTCCTTTGCCCCAAATTTGTTAGTATTAGTGTCACTATCTTTTTGGCTATTTTTTTTCTCAGTTTTTTTTATCAAGTTTGCATTAATTTTTTTGAATTAATCATTTGTCTTGACCCAAAAAAAAATTTTGAAAGTAAAAAATTAAGTCCAAAAGCCTCAAAAAGTTCATTAAAGATTTAAAAAAATGAAAAAGGCAGTTTTCACTATTTTTAGTGTTTTTAGCATCGTCTTATTCTGAATTTTTTTCAATTTCGGTCCATGTTTTTATAATTTTCTGATTTCACAAGTCGAAACGAATAAAAAAGCGCAAAATTATGATATAAATAATCTTATCTTATTCGGGATCCATTACTACAATTTTTTTAATATAACACGTTAATGGACTTTATTAAGGCATCATGGTCTATTGACCAGAAAATCAATTTACATGCTGAAATACAAGTAATCCTATTAACTATACAAACAATCATGCAAACGACTTAAAATATCATATCCCTAAAATCTTTGGATTTTAATTTTCTTTTTATCATTAAATTAATATTCCCAAAACCTTTGCTCTGATACCACTTTGTCATGACTCAAAACCCGTGGCTTCACGTATCATGATCGACAATGTCACTAAAACACCCAATACCTTACAAAGAAGAGTTTAGAAATATCTATTGAAGTTTAAGATTAATTTTTAAATGCGAGATTAAAAGAAAATCCCTTTTTTTCTTTTCTAAAACTTATTTTCAAAAATCCTTAAAATATCAAATATCAAGTAATACCCATTGATGGGGCTTATGACCATGGAGTTGACACTTTGAGAGGTAAATTCAAAGTGAAAACCAACCACGATAGGCGTCAAAATGTTCATATGTGTTCATAATTGAGAAACACTTCCTTATCTTGCTATCTAGATTTTTGTCATGAATAATGCTAAGTAAGAAAATTTGTCTATAAGAGGGAAATTTCGACGGTTAGATGTGCATAATCAATAGTTGAGATTTGTAAGAAAAACAATTTTTTTTTTTGAGATACTTCCCCATCTTGTTATACAAAAATGCAAAGTATTTACAAAAACGCTATTGAAAAGTTAATTTTTGAGAGTGATTACACCGTTAGATAAGTAGAATGAAGGGTTAGGATTTGTAAGAAAAAAATAAGTATTTATTAAAAGTCATTAAAAAGTTAATTTCTGAGAGTAATTTTTTTGGACCACAGATGTGTAGAACAAAAGATTTAGATTTGTAAACAACATTATAAGTATTTATTAGAATTTCATTCAAAATTTAAGATGTGAAAGACATTTTTAGACCGTTAGATGTGTAAAATGAAGGATTGAGTTTCTAAAAAGAAGAATTTTCTTTGAAAATACTTCCCAATCTTGATATATAGGCTTTTGCCATGAAAGATTTAAGTATTTACCAAAATACCATTTAAAAATTAGTTTGTGAGAGATATTTTTACACCTTTGGATGTTTAATCGTGTCCTTGTCCCCATTTTCTTAATTGCTGTGTCTGTGTCGGTGCTACGTAGCCTACTAAACATCTGTCATTAGCAATGCATTAAAGTTTTAATATTACAGTTTTAACGAATTCAGACCTGCACGAGACCCTTATGTTCCTCCAAGTTGAAAGGCTGCTATTGGAATGTAAAGTCATTCTTGTTAACATACAACAGTTTACTTGTCCAGTATAAAAGTAAAAAGCACACAAAACAATGGATGAGTCCATGGCATACCTTGTTCATTAATAAAGGATAGCTTGATTGCAGATCAGCCATACGAGAATCACCCCCATATATCTCCCCAGCAGCGATATATATAGGGGTGTTTGAAGGGAAACCCAAAGCAGCGAGGAATATTCCAACCTCCTTCGGAGTTAAGGGGCAATATCCCTTCGCTCTCTGTTCTGTAGAATTAATATCCTTTACTTTCCAATACACAGTGTTCTCCCTAAAAGTCGAAAATGGAAGAAAAACAAAGTCAATGCAAGGCAGCATCTTCATTGCAGGAGTTCAGTCAAATAAGTCAGCAAAGCATAAACACGGATTAATTATCATTACAAACTACATAGAAATTTCCCACCTGATTAACTTCAGGTCATCAGCTTCTTCTGGGGATAAATCATGAGTGCATCCACTGAAGGCAAGCATGTCTTTTTCATATCGTAAATGCAAAGCAATGTATGGACCATAAGACCTCATCCGATCCACCAACAACTACAAAATAAAGTGAAAAAAAACAATGCATTAGCCATGTAAGATGTGTTTTAGCCGTTTTGAAAGTCAAAATAATTTCGAAGATGTTACTTTTCCCATAGCTTCAATATGAAGCGAAAAACGGAGGGCATCATAACAAGCACGACAACGCAGCTTCTGAATGTCTGGAGGAAGATTATTGTTTGCCAATCGAGAATCCGACTTAGCTGCTCTAATAACCTAAAAAGAACAGGAAATTCAAATAATACAGCTGAAATGGTGAATTGCATTAGAACTGAATGCTGCGATAAAAATACCTGATAATCTGCCCACAAGCTAGCTATCTCATCCTGGTAATAATCAACACCAGACCAGCTTCTAAAGTGCTTAACTGCTCTAGTTGCACCAGCCAGTTCCTTAGGAAGCTTTCTGATGACTTTTACATCATTCGCCAAGGAAGTAATGAAATGATCCTCATCGAATACATCAGAGAAATTGCTGCAGTTTCAATGTAAATTATCAGTATTACCAAGAATGCGATTTCAAATACAAGTACAAATATTTGAATCTGAAAATTGTACCTAGTGTCTTGCCAAAACGAGCGCTTATCAAGTTCTGGAACCACAAGAGTAGCATTTAGAATATGGGCGACGGCAACCATGTCACATATCTGTATCAGAAAAAAGTTGTTCATCGGTTTTATGTCAATAGATCATAGTTGTATCAACAATATAATGATAGGGTTGTAATGTATAAGGATGCCTGGCAAATTTACTTGCGTATCACTCATGCCAAATGTTGCAAATATGCCAAATAATAACCATTACACAATTTCCAATTTCTACAAAGTATAATCAACAATAGAAAGAGAGGAAAGGATTCATATTCTTAAGACTTCTTACAATGCAACTATAGAGTCCTAATTCATGGATGCCATATTATGGTGACAACATAGCAAGAAAACGAGTGCTACATGCATACTCTGACGAATAGAAACCAGTTCACAAAACATCAGTCTAGCCAAATATCATGATCACCAATTTTCCATAAGTTGGTTTGGTGGATTTGGTGCGGAACTAAATCAAGTACCATACACTCCAGAACTCAAAGGGTCTAACTTGATTGATTATAAAGAAAGACGGATGAGACAAGCATCATGTTAGGTTTTCGGATTGGACAACTAGGCATGCACTCCTGCCTGAAATAAAGAGGTTGGTAGATGGGATTTAACATAGGTAAAACACTCCTGCCTGAAATAAAGAACTTACAAATAAACAAAGATAAATATATACAGAGACAGAATACAGACCCCAGCTCGCATCTGATTTAGCCCACCATTCGTATGAACAAGAAGGTAACCTCGAGACTCTTCAGTGCCTGATGAAACAGCAATGGAAACAATGAACAAATATACGGACAACAATACTTATAAACGACTTTTCATAACCACAACTTCCTTACTTTGGTAGGTTGAACTTGGCTCAACACAGGGCACATAGTCTTGCTTCTGCGGTTGTTTCCATAGCTTGTCTAAATCCAAAATCCCAGCTGCACCATCCAACTGTCCAAGTCTAATGGAGTGAAAACAGGAAAGATGCACGACTAATTCGTATTGGTATGCATACACTTTTTTATGCTCTTGTATACGATATGCACAACAAATACACTCAACCTCACACCAGAACTAAAGCGACAGTAACTCTTAATAATCACAACAAAAACTAAAGAATAAGGGGCCGTTTGATCGGCAGGGTCTTACTGGAATTGGATTACACATCCCATGGGAGGTCGATTTCAACGTTTGAATGTAACAATTCATAAAGGGATCACATATTTGTTTTAGACAGCTAGTCCTACAAAACATGAGATATAAGAACACTGAAAGATGTGGTGTTCCTAATTCAAAAAAATGACCTAAATTGCTTAAATGGATTAATAATCATATCTAGTAGTACTGAAATTACAGGCAAATTCATTGGCATGTATACTAAAGCCTAAAGGAAGCAGGAAAAACCTTGCGAGGAGGTAGAGGAGCTCTTGACAAATGGGGCGGAGCCACTTCAAGCATCCAATTGCGCTCTCCTCCCACTCCAATTTCTTGTTGCTGCAAAAATTTGAAAAAGAAACTCCACCGTCACGAAACAAACCCATCTTATAGTACAATCCCTAATCTAAGAAAACAGAACACCATAATCTAAAGGAAACTTCGGATGTATCCAAATGTCGTACGTGCATTTTATGGTGATTCACTCTTTAATCGATTATGCCAATATCACTCAATACAGTTTGCGAAATTTGGCATTATGTGAAAAAGAGATTATTTTTTCCAAGAAATGAAGGGTAATTGTGATTGAAGGGTAATTGTGATTGCTTCTTTGAATCTGTTTTTTCTGGACTGAAAAAGTTTCAACCAGTTGGACGATATACCCTAGACAGAAATTGAATCAGTTGAAAAAGAGAGAAGGAATTGACGGGGGGGGGGGGGGGGGGGGGGGGGGGGGGGGGGTTTGAGAGAGAGAGAGAGGCCACCATGGGGAGCTTGTAGGAGTCAGGTAATTTGGGCACTTGGGAGGAAGGGAATAGGCGTACGTGGGCAAAGAGGAGAGCCAGCAGGCCTATTGAACCTATGGCGCACGATAGCAACCTCCTCAGTACTCCCAACGTCCTCCACCTCCGCTTCTGCATCTCTCTCTCTCAATCTCTCTAAAACACACAAAGACAGACAAGACACACACACCCACCCCCTCTTTCTCACAAATAACTTTTAAGAGGAACCAAAAAAGGACGGCATCCTCCAACTCTCTCTCTCTCTCTATCTCTCTCTTTCTCTATATATATCACGGATGTATGTAGGTATGTATGTATCTGAGAGTGAAGAAGGCAGCTCTCTCTCTCTCTCTCTCCTTGTCCCCTCTCTTTTACGAACAGTGATAAATGGTGATCAGAGAGAAATACGCCAATTGGTGAGATTTCCGAGCGAGAAGGTAAAAGAAAAACGAGCTGAAATCAAGATTGTTTTTCTTTTTCTTTTTCTAATTGAGGCTGAGACAGTCTATTTCGACCAACTAATTTATTGTAATTTATTGTTTGTCTTTATTTATTTTTTATTTTTATATTTGTTATTTTGATCTTAATATTTTGTGATTTATTGTTGATGAAAGAAATCTAAAAAATATAAAATTATGTCTAAAAGTTAAAAAAATGTCATTAAAGACGACGAATAAGTTAAAAAAAATTATGTTTTTTATTTATTTTTATCTTTTTTGAACTTTTTTCAAATTTGACACATGCTTTATAATTTTTCTGAAAGTTCTTGTCGAGATGAACTAATAAATCGCAAAAAGTTGATGGAAAGCAAAAAATTACAAAAAAATTTAACGTAAGAACGAAAAAAATTCAATAAATACCACAGTCTAAATGAACTCATTAAGGTGTTCATTTTCCAATTAATTAAAATTCAATGTTACAGGAATCAAAAAAGTAAATTAATTATTGTGAATTTTAGTCCCTGCCAGCATTTGTGTTTGTGTGGGAGTCGAGTAAAGTTTAGAATATGGTAATTACGTGTTCATACCACTGTGATGGCGCGGTTAACAAAATGAGTAAATATATTTGTTCAATACACAAGTACATTCGTTTTATAATAGAATAGTCAGTCTACCTAAGACCAGGAGGGATATGGGTTGTTGAGCTTTGAACCTTAGGCTAGCAGGCCATTTAACTGCTAGGCCTGCTCTTCCCAGGGCTCTTTCATTTATTCAAATAAGAAAATGAGTTACTCACTTACGCCTCTGGTTTTGAGAGGATCATTATCTACTTCAATTGTTATAAATTTCATCCAGTTGGACTAAATTATTGAGAAAAAAATGCTATTACTAATAAGGTTTAATTCAATTTAAGGCTGGGTGAGTTTTGATTTTTCCAGATACAAAAAGATGAAAATATCTTTTTACAGTTAGTTATGGGTATGTCATTTCCAAATTCAGAGATGAAATCATGCATCTTGTCCATTATAATTCTTTTCTAAGTGAAAAAAAATTATATATTAATTGTAAAAAGAGATGAAATCATGCATCTTGTCCATTATAATTACTTGTGAAGTGTGTTAAGCACTTCGTAGATATATTAATTTTTTTCACGAGTAAATATATTTTTACAATTAGTTATGGGTATGCCCCCATTATAATTGTTGATTAACACACTTCACAAGTAATTTAGTCCCAATAGACTATACTAAATTATATCTACAAATTGCTTAATAATTCAATAATTCACTAATCCAGCCAAGCCAAATGGGGGCATAAGTTTCAATGTAATTATCAGATATATTTATTTCGTAGAGTTTGATTTTTTGGGTTGAACTATCTATAATGTTATCAATGTGGAAACCATGTTTCTTTAAACTTCCAAACACATATAGCCACGAGCATTTATACAGCCATAAATTTGGATACGTTGGTCTCATAGAATACACATAAAATTCACATGCACGTACCAAATTGCTCTGGGACATCTATCCACGAATCTAATGCAGATATCTATTTCCATATTATTTTCCATACCCCCATTTCTCTTTCTTCCATTCAAAAAAAAAAGAGAGTCAAGTTTTGTTCAACCATGAGTGAACAAATATTGTTCACCTTCGGCTACATGAGACCACTTCGATCGGGATCTCACGTGAATAAATAAAATTGTCTATTTTGTTTAAATTGGTTTTGTAGGATCTCACAAAAATATTCAGTTCAATTGAATATCAGTAAGTATTTTACCTAAAAATCTAATTTTTTTTACTTCTAAACTTTTAACATTTCAAGTTAAAAAATTAGATTCTTTTAGGTCAAGCATGTGTCGATATCTGATTAAGCTAAATTTTTTCTTAATAATTTAAAAAGTTAATTTTCATAAAATAAATAATTTTAATTATCAAAGTGAATTTTTAAAGTGATGCCGATACAGGCAAAGATGAACAGAGTTGAGAGGATTGTTGAAGAGTACTGCTACTTGACTAAACTTTACTGCTACTTAACTCAAGTTTTCCAAGTAAGTGAGAAAGTGTGGTTGACCAAGTCCATCTTACATGTGGACTTTTGCAATGTGGATCTCAAGAAGAGTCATAATAAGTTGCATTGATTATGGATGGCATTGGCATGTGGTTCAGACTTCTAAACTAAGGATAATGCATTTCCACACTTTAATGCATCTCATTTACTATACCAAAAATAAAAATCATTTGGAGATGCTCTAAGACACTAGCTAGCATCCTTTTTATGTATGCTTAGTTGTGATCAGGGATTGACTTGGGAATCAATAACGGCCATCATCTTTATAAAAAAAAAAATCTCTATTATTATATAGAAAGAAAAAAAAATTCCTATAAAGTATATACGCTTGTTCTTACTAAATATTTTGGTATGTATTTTTTTTGGTCACGCATACATATTTGTTCATGCATAATAAAATTTCTGACTCCGTCCTTGGTTGTGATAAAAAATAAATGCCCCGCAATTATGATTGACCAATTGCTTGTCTTAAGAATCAAGCAATGAGAGGAAATTATTGATATTTGTTTGGCTTGACAGATCTTGTGTGCTTTCTTCAGGTAAAAGTGAGCCAAACCGAACTAATTCCAAAATTACAATGTTGAGATATATTGCTTACCGTGCCAATAAGAATATATTTATTTTTTTGATAACTCAAAATATCTGGCCAATTTACGCGCAATTTGATTTTTAAGGGACCAATCACACTGTTCACTGAGCACAATTAAAATCAGAGCAAAGCCTATATGAACCCCATAAGAGTGGATATCACCCAATTAGGGGTTTTAAACCTGAGACCTTATAAGGAAACAAACTTCTAAGTTTCAAGTATTGACCACTACGCCAACACCTTGTGGTTAAGAAGAACTAGCAATAAACTCATGTTATGCATGAGTCTATTAAGTGTATACGTGACTAAAATAAAGTTATAAAATACATATATTTATCTAATTTATATTATTCGAACATACAACTTAATCGCTATATAAATTAAATATCATAAAAGTAAATCTAATATAACATATTCATGCAAAATCAGTGAGAAAATAAAAAGAGATGGAGTAAGAGATAATTAACCAGCATATGGTGAAATGATAAAAAAAAAATTATCGTTAATCAATAATGCACATGTAAGAGATTTATTTTGGTAAGTATGAAATTCATAACTCATGATGATAAAAAGAAAATTAGGAGAAAAAGAAGAAAATAACCAAGAATTAATTTTCTTTTCATAACTTTTGAATATATAAATAATAAAACACTATGATTATTATGTTTACGAAACAAATTATTAATATATCTATTGAAAATTATATTTACAGACATATGTTACTTTATTTTCTTAAATCGTAAGAAGTATTACTATGAGATGCTTACATCAATAGTTATTTTTAATTATTTAAATTGAAAAAATGAAGAATTATGTTTGAAATTTTGGAGCAACAACACAACGGCTCTTAAAAAAACCTGTATACTTAATATAGTAGTTGAGAGATCAATCAAGGCTAACAAATATACACCAAGTCAAATTTTACCATTTGTATTTGAAATACTTTCAATAACTGAAGATGTGAATTATTATGTTGGATAGAATATTTTTTACCTAGAGTTATTTTATTTAACATACATTTAGTTATTAAGTGACATAATTATGAATTTTATTTTTGTTCTAAAAAAATTATGAACGTCACCATAGTTAACTCAGAAATTCTAAAAAAATTTGTCATTGGGGGAATAACAATATGATTTTTTTTTTGTTTTGGGCGGGAGGGGGGGGTGACATTCGATTTTCACTGTTTTCAATCAACTCATAATAAATAATTAAATGCAATAAGATAATTAAATAAGTAAGCATAAAGAAAATCAAGAGACGTTGATTTTTATAGTGGTTGAGCGATATGTTTAGTCCACTTTTAGTGACGTTCTCGTGAACTATCACCATTTTCACTATGAATCAGTAATTTACACAAGGTTGATTTTATGAGGCACAACTCCTCTTACACAAATACTCTTACCGATACACACGGACCGACAAACCTTACTTGATACACACAGATCAAACTTCTTGCAATCTTTTCTCAATCCTAGTACGCACAGACTAAGCTTCTACCACTCTTCTATTCCTTCTTAGTACATGCAAACTAAGCTCAAAACCTCAATGATGTGGTGCGACGTGAATAGTACCCATACACACAAATATGACAGTGAACAAAAAACTCCTAACTGATATCACAGTGGAAGGGTTCACTCTCTCACAAGGTGAGTATGTGGTGTGTGAAGATATCCCGAAGGATTTACAAGTGAAAGCACACTTCAAACATTTAGGAGAAATTCACCATTGCAGGATCTTGTCTGAAGAAGATGATGAACAATATGAGTCTCAAGTGGACTGTTCTTCCTTTTTCCTCAACATCAACTTTCTAAGTTCAAGCTCTTTGTTTTTATAGAAAGCCTTGCCCTTTGATGAAGAATCAGCCAGCTCATTTGTTCCTAACGTTCATCAACTATACAAGGAAAGAACATTGTTGTATTTCTAGAACTAGAAATCTGTAAACTCCTAAAAGAGCTCTAATGGTAAAATAAATGAGAGTAACTAATTAAATTCAAATAAGACAAATAAGCAATTATCCTTAGTGAGCATAAATGATAGATTAATGCAAATACGGGAGATATTAAGGAGAGATCATAATAAAAAATCGACCAAAAACAAAGATAACCCAATCCGGATTTTAATCCGGAAGATAGTCTGGAAATCTGGATTCCTAGCCAGATCCCTGACCTGTTGTGCATCCGGCTTAGGAGAGAGAAGCTGGAACTTCCTTCTCTTCTCCCCTATTTTTTCTCTTTTCTTGCTAAGGTTAAGAATCCTTTGTTGGTTTTAACAAGATTCAAACAAAACCAATGCATTTCATTTGTCAAGCATGATTACGGAATTGAAAAAACAACTTTTAAGCCAAGAGTCAATAGACCACTTCCACATTCAAACATCGTCAAATTCCAAGCATTTATCACGTTCAAGTATCATCGAGCACATATCTAAAAAATATCATCAAGCATGTTGCCTTTCAATCTTCCCCTTTTTGATGATGGAACACTATAAGCAAAGCAAAAGCAACATATGAGAGAGTAGATGATACGATAAGATGATAAATGTTAAACTAGCATGTGGTGAACCATAAAAGTATCATCCATGAAACATATTAAGCCGATAAAATATAGAAGAGACCAATAAACAAAATGTGGTCTTATTGGGTTGTTTCATCATCATAACTGCCTTATTTCGTCCCTGGTGACATTATCAAAAAGGCTTGGACAAGGGGTAAGAGAGGCTACTAGGCTATTGCGGAGGCTAAGGTGGAGAAAAGTACGAGGAAAAGAGTCCGAACCATTCCTGAAGGTGGTTGCTCATCTGTAAAGACCTGAAAAATTTTGAATTTTTATATTAATATACGGGTTAATAAGAATAATTAATGTGGAGTGTGAGAATTAGTGTAATAACATGATTTGGGGTCAAGGTGATATAATGTGATAACTTTGGGGGCTTGTGGAAGCATGTTGTGAAATCTAGAGGTGTAAGTGTAATTTTGGGTATTAATTTTAACTCAGATATATGTTTTCCCATTTGCACAAACCCATCTTCTCTATTCTCTCTCATACAGTTGAGCATTCTTCCAAAATCCCCTCCGAAAATTTTACTCCAAACTTCGATTCCTTCAAGATCCTACGCATTTTCTTCATCCTTGGTTGATATCCAGTGGTGGTTTGCAACCATTTGTTTGGAGGAGGTGTTCTTGGCATTTTACATCATTTGGAAGCTAGGGCTTGAAATTAGGAGTTTGATTCTTGAATCCGGAAGTTGAGGTAGGGACTTCTTACACTTATTACGGGTATAGAACTTAATTTGGTTGTCATTTGATACTTTGAAGTTGAGTTGGAAAGCCCTACGTTCATATTTGAAATCTATCAAAAATTACCTTTGTTCTTGACCGAGGCACCAGTGCTTTATTTTTGGTAGCACCGGTGCCAATTGTTCTCTGTATCTCAGATTTGGTGCTAGGCACTGGTGCCTTGATTTTTGATACACCGGTGCCTCCCTTTGAAATTGCTCTCTGTATCTCAGACTTGGTACTTGGCACCGGTGCCTTGTTTTTTTGATTCACCGGTGCCTCCCTTTCAAATTCTCAAATTTTGGACTAAGCACCGGTGCCTTATTTTTTGTGACACCGGTGCCATTTGTTTGCAGCATCTTTGAATTTCACTAAGCACCGATGCCTTGTTTTTGGACACACCAGTGCCTTTAACCTTGAAACTTCTTAATGATTTTGTTATACTTAGACACTTGTTTCGACGTGTTTTCCTACTTGAATTGGAATTCCGTAAACTCTAAAACTTACTTTTCTTGGACATTAAATGTTGGCTTTTATTTATTGTTTTAGATCATGTTAAGCATTGTATTATGCCATTAATGAGAACAAAGGAAGTGAATTATGTGACACACATTGATATTGAACTTGGTGAGTGAAAGTAATGAACTTTATGACTCGTGTGCACATTTTTACGATACGACATGAACATTATGAGACACGTGACATATGTGAACACCGTACTAGACTCCTTCGGGAATGCTAGGCAGGGCCATGAACTGGAATGCCTTCGGGAGTGCCAGGAATGTACTGGAATGCCTCTAGGAGTGCTAGGAATGATTTTGAATTGAGATTTTTTATGAATGCCAGGAATGACACTTTGACACATAACGAGAACAGATTGGTGATACACGAAATTCGTGGATTTGAATTGAATAGATTAAGGAACCATTGTACACAATAGAGTTATCTATGCTATCTCTCAATCCAATATTGCTTCCGCTAACTCTATCTCTCTTTCGGTTGATATAAATGTTCGTATGACTCATCATATCATGTCATATGCATGTAATACTTGTGTAGACTTTCCTACTGGACTGTCGAGCTCAACCCTTCTTTCTTTTCAAGTACGACCTTGGAGTGATAGCATGGGGTGCTTGGCATGTATGGATCGACATGCATATTTATGAAAGTTGTATCGGAGGAATTACTTAACATCTTTTATTTATCATTTTTAAAAAGATGTAATGTAACTCATACTTTATTTATTTCGGTTCAAATGATGTAAACTATCCATTGGTCGAAGCGACCACTTTTGTAATCTATTTCAAACTTGTTTTGATTTATTCTATTATCAATGTACCTTTTGGGAATTTTGATGAGATTGTAAGTCTTTATTAATGGTAAATGTATAATTTTATTGTGTTTAAAATTGAGGGCGTGACATCATTTGTTGAACATCCTAGCGAAAACCTTGAGTCTCTAATTAAAGACAGTCAAATTGAGAATCCAAGTGCTGAAAGTGTTGCTCAGTGGTCTCGCGAAACTGCCCAAATTGTTGCTCAAACTCAACATGCCTAGAGTAAATGTCATCCAAAGTATGGTCAGAGGAACGAGAGCCGGTGCTACTGAATTGGGTGAAACCAAACTGTGATGGCTCGCCCGCAAAAAGGCCGGAGGGGGATGAACGAGAGGTGGTGGAGGAGCATCATCGTCGTCCTCATCAGGACCATCATCGGCCTCATTATCACTAGCAGAATAGTAGTGAAGTAGCTTCATGAGAGAAATGGAGGTCTAATTGATCGGTGATGTTGTGCCAATGTCAATTTTCCCAGTGAGGTCAACCTGAAAGCACGTAAAGATCTTGGTGAGCATACTGCCAAATGGAAGTGAACGATGGGATTCCAAAGTAGCAGCGGTCATCTCACTGAGCAGGATGTAAAGAAGGTTGATCTCAATGGCTTTAGTCATACGGTAAAACACATAACTCTGAAAGGGAGAAATCTCATTAAAGTGGCCAACTTTGGGAGTCACATTCTCAACAATAAAGCGATTAAGCACCTTAAGACCATTTTTTAGGACACCAGTACCATTAGTGCCACGATAATACTCAATACCAGTGAGGGTAACATAGAAATCATGAAGGTCGCTAATGAGATGGGAAAGTTCATTCCGGTCACTGAAATAGACTAACAAACTATCTTCAGGGATATCTAGGATATTAGCCAATGAGGTGATGTTGAGTTGGTCATCCTGTCATCGATTTTCATGTTACAATAAATAAGATTATAAATAAGATTATAAAATTTTTTGGGTACCTCAACTCGTCGATCACTAACAATGAGTTGATTTTGAAAGGAAGCCCAAGCATCTAATTTGCCACGAGAAGAGAATAGGGTGTTATCATAGGAAGCATTGCCTGCATCGGAGCCAAATGATTTGCTGCATTTTGACATGGCGTAGATGAAGGTTAGGATTTTGGGGAGAGAAACGATAGATGGAGAGAGGCGATGGAGGTGAGTGAGTGAGGGTTATGGAGATTGTGAGGTTTTGGAGATAGCGAGAGACGAGAGACGAGCGACGAGGGGAAAAGAAGAATGAGAAACAAAAATCCCGAGACCCTATTTTAATTTGGGCAAAATCTGGGCAAGCCGATTTTCTAGTCGGTCCCAAATCCGATCACAAATCCAAAAATCCAAATTGTCTGCCGGTGTGGGATCCGGATGGGCTTTCGGACAAAACAAGGGTTGGCACTCTGATGTTAGCTAAAACATGACTAAAGAGTTTGAACAAGCAAGGTTAAAAAGAAAAAAATTATTTGTGGTTGTGGTTGTGTTTTTTTTTTTTCTTTTAAGGTAAAATGACACTAACACAATGTACAAATTTATCTAAAGCAAAATAAATAGAGAAAAAAGTAGCTTATGGACTAGAAATTTCACCAATTTCTAATTCGCAACGTAGCTTTTCGAACTGTTCCTCTGCGAAAGGTTTAGTGAAGATGTTTGCAAGTTG
The DNA here is from genome assembly GCA_019985065.2 of Arctostaphylos glauca. Lineage (NCBI taxonomy): Eukaryota > Viridiplantae > Streptophyta > Magnoliopsida > Ericales > Ericaceae > Arctostaphylos > Arctostaphylos glauca. Next base: position 11,264,166 of record JAHSPW020000012.1, on the reverse strand, counting down.
TTCATCGGTCTGAACATATTCTAGTTTAACAACATTGAAAGATACTTGTTCTCGAAAAAAGTAATGGCGTATATCAATGTGCTTCGTTTGTGAGTGCAACACCGGAGTCTTTGAGATATTAATTGCACTGGTGCTGTCACATAATATTGATATAGTTCCAATATCTTCTTCATAGTCTTGCAACACTTGTTTTACCAAATAATTTGGGCGCAATAACTGGTTGCTGCAATGTATTCGACTTTAGCAGTGGATAAGAAAATAAAATTATGTTTTTTGTTCATCCACGACACTAAACAAAGACTTATAAGAAAATAATTTTCACTAGTGTTTTTTTCTATCCGTCTTGCTTCTTGCAAAATCTGCATCAGTATATGCAATAAGATGGAAACTTGTATCTCTAGGAAACCACAAGCCTAAATTAGGAGTTCCTTTGAGATATTTCAATATATTCTTAACAGCTTGCAAGTGGGAATCTTTAGGATTGGCTTGAAATCGCACACAATTTCCTGCATTTAGTAGGATATCAAGCCTACTAGCAGTTAAGTATAATAAACCTTCAATCATACCTCTATATCCTTTTTGATCGACATCCTTACCAAATTCATCATTTTCAAGCTTGACAGCTTGTCTCGTGGGTATTTTCTTTTCTTTGCTATCCGTCATTCCATATTTTTTGAGAAATTCCTTAGTATACTTGCTTTGATTAATGAATACGCCTTTCATCATTTGTTTTATTTGAAGTCCTAAGAAAAACTTAAGTTCTCCAATCAAGCTCATCTCAAATTCACCTGGCATCATCTTAGCAAAGTCTTGGGGAAGTTTATCGTTAGTAGATCCAAAAATGATGTCATCCACATATATTTGAAAAAGTAAAATGGACATTTTACTTTTTCATGATAAACAAAGTAGTATCAACATTACTACATGAAAATCCATTTTGAATGAGATACCCACTTAAGCGCTCATACCAAGCCCTAGGGACTTGTTTGAGACCATACAAGGCTTTGGACAATTTAAAAACGTGGTCAGGATAATCGGCATCTAAAAACCCCTATGGTTGTCTAACATAGACTTCTTCGTTCACATAACCATTTAAAAAGATACTTTTAACATCCGTTTGGTAGAAAAAAAATTTTGTAACATGCATAAGCAAGTAACATGCGAATAGATTCCAACCGAGCAACGGGTACAAAAGTCTCTTCATAATTTATGCCTTATTCTTGGTTATAACCTTAAGCAACTAACCTAACTTTGTTTTTAGTGATGGTTCCTTTATCATCTAGTTTATTTTTGAAGATCCATTTTGTTCCGATGATAGGATGGTCCGAAGGTCGAGGAACTAAGTTCCAAACTTTGTGACGCTCAAATTGTTTCAATTCTTCATTCATAGAAAGCATCCATGATTCATCCTGTTTGTTCAATGTTTTTAGGCTCAATTTGAGATACAAATTCTGGATGCAAACAAACATTAGCTTGAGATTGAGTAGTTATTCCGGATTTGAGATCTTCAATGATTTGGTCACTGGGATGATCTATCATGACTTTAGACTGCTTTTCCTTTTCTTCTATAATATCATATGAAATTAAAGGAAACATGTCATCATCATCATCATCATTGTCATGCAAGTTATATGCAATAGGAGTGATATCATCAATTTCATCAAATGTAACATTAGCCGATTTTTCTACAACTAATGTGCATTTGTTGAAAATCTATATGCATGACTAGATGTGAAATAGCCAAGGAATATGCCAATATCAGAAGGAGACCAATTTACCAACATCATTGTTGGTGTTCAAGATGTAACATTTGCAACCATAGGCTTTAAAGTAAGAAACATCAAGCTTTTTGCAATACTATAATTCATAAGCAGTTTTATGAATAATAGTTCGGAGAAAGATACAATTACCGATGTAGCAAGCGGATTTTACTGCTTCTGTCCCAAAGAAGTTTGGAAGTTTGTTATCCTTGAGAATTGTTTTTGTCATTTCTTGAAGCAATCTATTTTTTTTTTTTTTTGGCCACTCTGTTTTGTTGTGGAGTCCTAGGAGGTAAAAATTGGTGATATATTTCATGCTTGTCACAGTACTTTTCAAACTCCAAATAGTCAAATTCTTTTCCATAGCCACTTCGGATTTTTCAAATTTCATAACCTTATTTTCTTTGAGCTCTAGTCACAATCTTAGCAAACATGTTAATGATTTATTCTTGTGAGTAATGAAGCTCACCAAGTATATCTAGAAAAATCATCAACCGTAGTAAGAAAGTATTTCTTTCCTCCAATGCTAGTGGTCCTCATTGGTCCAACTAAGTTCATGTACACTAGTTCTAATAGTTTGGTGGTAGAGACAACATTTGTATGTTTAAAAGATCTTCTAATTTGTTTTCCAATCGAAATGTTTCACAAACTCTATCTTTTGAAAAATTTAATTTCGGAATACCTTTAACAAGGTCTTTCTGAGAAATAAGTTTAAGAGTTTCATGTTTGCATGACCCAGTCACCAATGCCATAACCAACTTTTATTTTCAAAATTAGCAAGACATTTCACATGACTATCTTTGGCAATATTACTCATGTTAACAAAATAGGTGTTATTAGTCCTTTTACTAGTAAAAATGATGTCATTAGTGATCTTGTCTTGAATCGAACAATTGCTAGTACAAAAAATGACTCGATTTTTCTTATCACAAAGTTGGCTTATGCTAAGTAGGCTATATTTCAAACCATTGACAAAGTAAACATCTTTAATACATACAGAGTTAGGGTTACCGATAGTACCTTTTTCCGACGATCTCACCTTTACCATTATCACAAAAAGTTACGGTTCCACTTTTGTGTTAGCTAAGGAGTGAAAATCTCTTCTTTTCTCCAGTCATGTGTTGGGAACATCTACTATATAAGCACCGCATTAAATCTTGAGTGTTAGCCTTTAATCCCATGATTTTTGCAAATAAACATTTTTGCTTTTGGTATCCATTTTCATTTGGGTCTTGATTTTTTAGTCTTTCTTTGGGGACAATTCATTTTCATATGGCCAAGTTTGGAGCAAAAATAACATCCGGTATTTGAGTAAAACTTTCCATGAACAAACCAATCTGACAACTTTCTTTTGTTTAGAGTACTAGTACTAGAAGATGCAATATATCCAATTCCCGATCGATTCCCAAAGTGCATTTATTTACCAATTAAAATATTCAATTTCTTTGATCCTTCAACATTTTTTTTCAAATGATCTTCCTTTTGACTCAAAAAGGTTTCAAGAACAACAATCTTGTTTTGCAAAGTACTCAATTCTTTCTCCAAAGATGCAACTTTCTTTTTAAGATCAATAATTCTCAAAACAAAGTTCTTGGATTCAATGTGGAGATCATCATAAGCATTTTGAATATTAATCTTATCAGATTCATAACCGGCCGCTAATTCATCCAAGTCATCAATATCATTAACATTATCAATGGAAGCGATAAAATCAAATTCACTTACTTCGGAGTCGGAAACATCCAACTCATTGTCATCCCATGTCACGAAGGCTTTCTTTCCTTTGTTTCACTTGGCAATTTGCTGCGATATGACCCACTTTGTTGCAATTGAAGAATTTTCTTTCTTCTTCTTTGTTTTTGAATCAAAATTCTCTCTTTCTACTTTCTCTTTCTTTTCTTACTAGCCTTTGAAATCTACTCGTGAGGAAAGTCATTTCTTCATCGTCATCTCTTTCTTCTACCTTTGTAGAAGCTTGTGGTTATTTCCTTTTTAGATTCTTCTTCTTCTTCTTCTTCTTTTTCAGCTTTTAACACTATCTCATGAGTTACAAGCTATCCAATCAATGTGTCAATAGTCATTGTTCTTAGATCTTTAGCCTCCTCAATACCAGTGACTTTTGGTCTTCGTTCTTTGGGTAAACCTTGCAATACCGTTCTCACAAGTTCCATAATAGGGATGTCTTGACCAAACGAGGTTAGAGCATTAACAATATCGGCGAGACAAATAAACATTTGAATTATAGTTTCTCTTGACTTCATTTTAAACATTTCATACTTGTGAACTAAGGTACTAATTTAAGGAGTCATTGACTTGATTATTACCTTCATGCGTGAGTTCTAAAGCATCCCAAATTTCTTTCGCGGTTTTATGAATGGAAATTCTATTGTACTCTTCGGGACCTAGTGCACAATAAAATTCATTCATAACTTTAACATTAAGGTATAACTCATCTTTTCTTCTCTAGTCCAAGTAGATTTGGGCTTCTTTGTTGTAACTCCTTCGACAGTAATTGATGGAAGACTATAGCCATCCTCCACAACGTCCCACATCTCAAAGTCCATGGACTCAATAATGATTTTCATTTTGCTCTTCCAATAAGGGTATTGAGACCTGTTGAAGTAAGGTGGACGGTTGGTAGTGTCACCTTCCACGTGAGATGAATTTGAGGTAGCCATAGAATCACCTTTCAATGGTTAAGCCTCTTCTTGAAGGTTCCAAGCTCTGATACCAATTGATAGTTCACCTAGAAGGGGGGGTGAATAGGGTGACATTCAATTTTCATTGTTTTCAATCAACTTAAGATAAACAACTAAATGCAATGAGATAATCAAATAAGTAAGTATAAAGAAAATAAGAGACGTTGATTTTTCTAGTGATTGGGTGATGTGCTTAGTCCACTCTTAGTGACGTTCCACTGAACTATCACCATTTCCACTATAATCAGTAACTTACACAAGGTTGGTTTTATGAGGCACAACTCCTCTTACACAAATACGTACTCTTGTTGATATGTACACGCGGACCGACAAACTTTGCTTGATATACACAGACCAAGCTTCTTGCAATTTTTTTTCACGCAGACTAGGCTTCTACCGCTCTTCTATTCCTTCTTAGTACACGCAGACTAAACTCAAAACATCAGTGAGGTGGTGTGACGTGAATAGTACCGATACACACAAATATGATAGTGAACAAAAAACTCCTAACTAATATCATAGTGGAAGGGTTCGCTCTCTTACAAGGTGGGTGGTGGTGGGTGAAGATATCCCGAATGATTTACAAGTGAAAGTACACTTCAGACATTTAGGAGAAATTCATTCTTGCAAGATCTTGTTTGAAGAAGATGATGAACAATAGAAGTCTCAAGTGAACTGTTCTTCCTTTTTCCTCAACATCAACCTTTCTAAGCTCAAGCTCTTTGCTTTTATAGAAAGCCCTTTGATGAAGAATCAGCCAGCTCATTTGTTCCTAATGTTTATCAGCTGTACAAGGAAAGAACATTGTTGTATTTCTAGAACTAGAAACCTGTAAACCCCTAAAAGAGCTCTAACTGTAAAATAAATGAGAGTAACTAATTAAATTCAAATAAGACAAATAAACAATTATCCTTAGTGAGCATAGATGATAGATTAATGCAAATATGGGAGATATTAAAAGGAGATCAGAATCATAAATCGACCAAAAAAAAGATAATCCATTATGGATTTCAATCCAGAAGACAGCCCGAAAATTTCAATTCCTAGCTAGACTCTTGACTGGCTGTGCATCCGGCTTAGGAGAGAGAAGTTGCAACTTCCTTCTCTCCTCCCCTATTTTTTCTCTGTTCTTGCTAAGGTTAAAAATCTCTTGTTGGTCTTTACAAGATACAAACAAAACCAATGTATTTCATTTATCAAACATGATTACGAAATTGAAGAAACCTGATTACGTAATCAAACATGATTACGAAGCCAAGAGTCAATAGACCACTTACACATTCAAACATCATCAAATTCCAAGCATTTATCACATTCGAGTATCATTGAGCACATACCGAAAAACCTCGTCAAACATATTACCTTTCACAATATTACAATGAGAAAGAGTAAGTTTTTTTTTGTATTTTAATTTTGAAAAACAATACTTAAAAGATATGTCTAATGAAATAGCTCATGCTTCCTACTGTCAAAAATATTAATGGAAGAGCAATTTAACAGTGTCACTTGTTGCTTTGAGGATCATCCTTACTAGAACTCCTTGCAATATTATGTGGTACAGATAGATAACTAAAAATTTCAAATAATTATTTTGAATAGTATATTTTTTTACCAAGAATTGTTGTATTTAGTATAAATTTCTATGAAAGACCACTGGGTTTATACCTCTTTCATCACTTTTTTTTTTCTTTTGAATCATATGAAGTATTATTTATAATATGCTTAAATCAATAATCGTTCTTTAATTATTTAAAACTCACAAATTAAAAAACTATGTTGGAGAAACCATACACAGACTAAAAGAAAATAACCTCTTTGTTTAGTAAAACAACTGAGAGATCAACCAATGCCAGCAAATTTTTTTAATGAAGGATCAATAATCGTTCTTTAATATCTCATGTGTTTCTCTAAAATTTTAATGAAGGGCCAATCAATTTATGCACTTATTGCTCTTAGAGCGACTCTCACGAAAAGTCGCCCTACTAATATATTAAAAGTGAACTTAGCAAAATATGGAATGAAGTTTTTAAAAGAAAAACAAACAAAAAGGGAAAGAAATTAAGAGAAATTTATAGTAGTTAGAACGAGGAATAAACAAAACATGTGGGTATTTTTTCTGTAAACGGATTTTATTTTCAGCAGTTAAAAAACCAAGTGTTAGTCATTAGTATAAGTTATAACCAGTACCGTATTCGTCAAACATTGTCACCTCCAAACCACAATCCAAGTTAAACAAAAAGGGGAAAAAAAATTAAACAAGAGCAATACTAGCTTGTACATCAATTTATACATCATGCCTACATGACATCTACTAATTTGAACACATATCAAAATTTATGGGATCCACTTTTATATTTTATACGTAAAATTATATGTCACGTAAGCATGATATACCATTTAATGTAAAACTTAATGTGTTAGTAGACTTATTTACTAAATAAAGCAGTGAATTGAAAAAAGAAAATAAAAGTATTTATATGGTCCTAGCTAATGTTCAAAGACTTTTCGTTACTTAATATCTCTCTTATCATTTGACAATAAGTTTGTTTTCACACCTAACCCAAATCCTTGAAAAGGGGGACCTCTTCAACTCAAAATAATATACTAAAGATGCTAGTATGTGTTATGCTAACACTAGTTAGTAATATATCGTCTACAAAAAATTAATAAAATAAAATAAATAAAATATCTGCCAAAGACTCAGAGAGAGAGAGAGAGAGAGAGAGAGAGAGAGAGAGAGAGAGAGAGATGTGGTCACGTGATTGGCTAGAGAAAAGCTAATATATTTGTCGGGTGAGATCTAGTTAAGATATAAATGAGAATGTAAAGGGTAGTTGAAAAATGCTACTCCTTTAAAAGAGCGTGTATAAATGAGAGAGATGTCGTCACGTGATTTTGGTTTTTCTTATAGTCCAAAATCTGATTGAATGAGTAATTGCATCCCGATCATTCATCTCTTTAGTTAATGATTTAAAATTATTAAAATTCTTCTGGGTAAAATTGCACGGATTGGTCCTGCAGTCGAAATACTGCAGACAAGTCAAGTCCAAATAAAAAAAAGATAATAAGGAATTCCTATATATCAAATTTATTATTCATAATTAAGAAAAATTAGTTTTCGAATGCCTCCAAAAGCTTGAAAGAAAAAAATGAAGAAGAGAATTCAGCTCCCTCTGATAATTCATCTTATTTGCTTATTTATGTATTTTAAAATGCAAAATAATTTATTTAGTTAGTTAATTTGGTTATTCCTACTAAACGGGGCCTTGGAAGCATTCTTTGCTTGAGGGAGGCCTTTGGATTCTCGTGACACATACAACTTTTTGTATGATGGGGTTAGCTATTCCAAGAGGGTACTTTCCGACCGGGGTCAAGATTTCTTTGAGAAAAGAGGAGTATTATTATGAGTTCGATATAATGGAGTCTGTTCCAAAGATGATAAAAATAGTTACGAATATATTGTCAGATTAATTTGTTATACAAAAAATGAAATTTAAATGTTTTTATGCAAAACTCATTCAGCTTAAAGCTAAGTTTTAACGAATTATTACTTGTCTTTTCAATGTATGATGTCTAAAATATTTTAAATCACTCGAGATCGGCTCGATTAACACTTATTTAAGATTGGTAACAATTACAACATTACTCGAATCATTTGATTCTTTTATTTGTCACATTTTCGACCAATGTCACACTTGATTGAGAAAAGAAGACTGATTGCAAGCTGAATATGTTGGATTTTATTTTTTAGTCAGGTTAGACATCGAAAGAGGTCAAATTTAATAAAGTAATATTAAGTTTTTTCTTAAATAACTTATTCAGTTTGGCAGCGAAGTGCTTTCATGCAATTGCATAAGTGCCGATCTCGTTGAATAAAGATGACTTGAGAAGGGCGGTTCAATGAGTAGTCAACTTGAGAAAGATGATTTAGAGGGTTGTCGACCAAGGAAGACGGTCAACAGTTTTGAATTTGAGATAGATTAGAACCCTGAACATATTGGGATATGTTTTAATCGGATGAGGATGAGGAGTCCTATGCTGGTTCAACTTAGAACCAATAGTTTGAGGTTGAATGAAACTATAATAGTAGAAGATAACTCCCTAGTGAGTCCAGATCGGTTTATCTCATTAGTAGTCAATCAGAAGATAGTCTTACTTCGATTCTAGTGAGGAATATAAGTTCAAAAGAATTGAGAAGATTAATTCGCAAAATCTATAAATAAATATAGAGGGCTTTGGTAAAAGATACATACTAATACAACACATTAGTTATTGCATAGAGAAATTCTTGTGACCTTCATTCTGGTTCAATCATCGGAATGCTCTTCCCACCACAGTGACAGTGGATTTTTTGATGGTTTATTGTCTTGCAGATCACATGTTTCGTATAAGAGAGAGAGAGGGAGGGAGGGAGAGAGAGCGTAAATCCTGTTGATTATTGAGGTATTAATTTTCTGCTCGATTGAGGAAATCACACCACTCACAATTGGTGCCGTTTGTGAAAAAATTAAAATCTCATGACAAGAACACCACAAAAAGATATACAAAAAGGAACCACCAGCCAAGAGAAGTTTAAATCTCCACCCCGGTTCTGCCCAAATCAAAGTGTCTTGGAAAAGATATACTGAAAACTCTCCCTCTAGTATTTTCGGGGAATTTATCTGAAGAACAAGTGCAAAATCCAACCAGTATGGATCCACTTCCGACACCACCAGTAGTCCTAGAGAACGAGCCTTTCGGCCCACTGCGAAAATACTAGAGGGAGAGTCGGCCCACTGCGAAAAAGTAGAGGATTTCGGCCCATGAGGATCACACTCAAGAACACGAGACGAACAAGATAAGGAAGACAATGATTGAGAAAGGGTGAGGAGGCAGGACTGTGAAATAGAAGAGATGAGGCAATATTTACAAATTGTGGAAAGAGAAAATAATAACCTTAGACAGAAACGAGACCAAAGTGAATTCTAAAAAGACTAAATGGGACGGGCGCACTAGGACAGTGGGGAGCCGACGTCTAGATGACATTCCTTGAGAACAACCTCGAGGAGGACATCCCCAGCAGGAAGCACTTGCAACAACACTCGAGAAGAGTAAGCTTCAAGTAGTGTGAAGAACTTAGGGTGTAGCGCAACAAAACTTCTAGAGATTGGGCAAGGATCTGCCCTGAAGAACCTGTGTACTTGATGATTTTCTTTACGTCGGCTCTCTTAATGGCGGTAAGGACTTGGCCGTCATTAGAGTTAGCCACTGCAAGACAAGATAGCAACATACACAAATAGTTAGATAGTAGCTGAGAAGGTGAAAATAGATAAAATGCAAGAATAGAGTATGAAAACTAACAAGGTATCCCAAATTGTCTCGGGATGCTAAATCTGGGGATCTTGGGATCTTGTAGGCTGAATTCCCAGTTGCCTATGAAAATTACAAAATTGTTGTCATTTCCTCAGTTGGAATCAGTGAGACTCATGACTAACCTCTTCAAGTTTTGGTCGGTCCTTTAAGTAGTATAGACCATAGTTAGTTTTGGCCATATTGTAATGGAATTGAATTTTGCGAACACCTAGATCAATCCCTACTAGTTTCTGGAGTTTGACAATAGACATAATGATACGATGTGTGTTTATAGAAATTTGCATCGAATAGTGGTTATATTAACACAGGACCTGTCGAAGAAGTGGATGAAGGGAGAATCGAACTCCGCCTTCTTTGATAACTAGGAGTGGAATGTGTAAGGTATCAGTGTCAGCTTTATCATGGGGGGTTTTAGGTTTGTTTAGTTCCACCACAACATTGTCTGGGATGTTGTAGTGTCGACAAAATTTTTCTATTTTATCTGGGGTTGCGAGTAGTTTTCTAACGAATAGGAGAGCAAAAGATAATGGTATGAGAAAATGATGAAAGTCCAAAAGGACTAACAGAGATAGGATGAGAGGTCGAGGTTCTTGAAATCGCTAGAATTGGAGAGCAATGGAGGCGCTGTGGAAATTGAAAGATATTTGGGAACTCTAGAAATTTAGAGATTGCGAGAGGAGAGAGAATATGAAAGCATAGGTTTGATTTGGTAAGGTTCGACCTTTTTTATAAGAAAAAGTTGGAAGGAATTTGAAAAGACCGCAATTTTGAAATTTCAGCTAAATACTTGAGGAGACGTGACATCTCCACCTCTCATTGGATGACGCGTGATGTCTCATCTAATGCAAGGAGGCAGTTCACGTGCTTTTGCAAACCAACGCATGTGGTATGTCTTTTCAACTAACATTGGTAGGATGGATGATTGACGCGTGTCACCATATCCCATACGGAGCCAAGCTTGCCTGTACGGATGACACCATCATCTTCCTTTTTCTTTAAGTTTGACGCATCTGTTGCTGATTCAGTGATTAGTGATCAACCCTTCCTCAATTAAGTTGGCGAATAGTTGAGGGGCTATTGTAGAAGACCGAAATCAGGATAAACAATGAGCCTAATCGAGTTAGAGTCAGGTTGTGAACGAGATCGAGCCCGAAGTCGACATCTTAGCAAGCCCAGCCGAGGTTGGATCAGGCCCATGACTCATAGTGCATCCTTGGCAGCCCATAGGAGCACTTCATGGTTCGAGCTAAGACCATCAGACCTGCATAGTTGAGACGGAGTCGTTTACAGCAGGCCAGAGTCCCCCTAGACAGATAGGTGTATAGCTTGTAGCACGCGATGTGTAAGTTGTAATTCTTTATATGATTGGCTAATGTCATAATAGAATTAAGTTACATGTCACTATCATCAAGAAGTGTGCTCCTCATATGTCAATCTAATCTTGATGCTCAAGTCAAGGGATGTATACAAGGTATAGTACTTGGAGGATTGAAATACGCACGCACAACCTTCTAAATCCTAATTCAATACTTTTCTTCCTCGTCTTCTTCTTCTTCAAGTATTGATTTATGCATTAGGGTGTTTTCTAGCCAAACTCCGGCCAATGGGGTACTAACATTGATTGTGGTTGCAGATCTAAGTACCCACGTTTCGGAGCAGAACGGATTCGTGAGTGGAATCATCGTATGGACTAAAGGGATCAACACGGAGTTTGCCGGATATTGTATGCGTACAAAAAAGAAGTTAACCAAGTATTGATAGTCGCATGGTCAAGATAAAATTTGTTTTCCAAAGTTGTTGATCAAAATATTTCAAGATATGAACTATAAGATAAATCCGTCCCAATCATGTAATTACACAAAAAAATTTTTTTTTTAAACTCGAAGTGTTTAGCAACATTATAAATAAATAGTTGTGATTGTGTTAATAAGATCTCAAAAGGTCCTATCGCAACCATGATGCAAAATAACCTTGCAAGTCATTCGGTGTGCTAAAAGGTCTTCATGTCCGACGATAGTTGCCTTCGACACAGACATGGTTCATTTTTCTTCTTTTTGTTATTTGCAGATTTCTAGACTTGTGCACTCTTATCATCTTCTTCCTTGGACTTTCATTAGTATTTAGTTGTTTATGTCTTTGTATAATAATTATTTTTTTCCCCGAAAAAATGGAACCTTATATTCCTCACCTATAATACATGTTCACCTTTAATTAAACTCTACACTATTAGTTTTATATTAATTAAGCATGGCTCACATGCCACATCATTCTATTATTATATTTATGTATTATGTATATTTTAATTAAAACTCTGGATATTAGATTTAAGTAATTAATAATGGTGACTATTTAAAAAGGTGTCAAAGTAACTTTCTTGATGGAAGGAAGTATAAGGGGGTGTGACTCTTGGAAAATAGTCTCATAAAGGGTTGTGACTATTGAGAAAGAGTCTCGGTCTATTTATATAGAGGCCTGTGATTACCATCAAGTTATTGGATTAACGTAATATAGATTAGACTGGAAATCCTACCCGTTACTCTCCATATAAATCAGTGAGGGTTGTGAGTGTGTTAGATTATTTGGTTCAAGAACAAAGACGATTTCTGAACACTTGACCACCATGACAGAAGGTATGTAATTCTTCTGCTATTAGAGTTTTCATTTACATCTCCCATATAAGTTTATCATACACTAGTACTTGCAACTCATACGCTTTCAAGGTTGGAGTCTTTTTTTAGAGCCGAAGTAATAATCCTGGAACACAGAATAATTTTTCCTTGACAACCCTCTAATTAAAGAAAAGGATTTTCTGTCTTTCAATGTAAAATTTCTTTTTTTATATTTTTTTCTTCATGGAAGGACCTCTTTTTTGAAGTGGTTGGAAGGATATTAAACCACGTGGCCTGCACTGTTTGATCCAATGAGTAATGATTCCCAAATGAAATCAATGAACTGTTATCATCATCCTTGCGTCATTCATGATAAAAAAATATTGTCTTTAAATGATGTTTTCGCAAGTGGACGATAGAATTGGCAAACAAGGAATAGGTGTACTAGTTACATTGTAGAGTTCAAATCTTTTGCATCGGATCTCTTGCACCCAGTTTCAGTACAAAAATTTGTATGAATATTTTTATTTTTGTTTATCTCATTCAATTATTTTGTGGGTTGGACGTTAATAATTTCTGACACCACTACCGGCAGAGAAGATAATGTAATCCAAGGACTGCAAAGGTAACGGAACAGGAATGCGGAATTCAGGCCCAGATGGTCGTAAAAGAATCTCATGGCCTTCTTTTGAGAGGAACAGAGTCCATCAAGAAAAGAACAATCACACATGCAATTGCAAATCGCATATTTTCTCAATACATCTAAACAACCGTATGGAAATTCTTCAACTTGATAAATCAAAAGGTCCCAATTAAAAGCTGGGGGTGGACAGGGACTGACACGTGTCACTCTCTAATTTTCAAAAGATCCCCAAGTTTAAAAAAAATTTATATTTATATTGATCACCATATCACGAGTAAATATTCAATAGTTTTGAGAGACGGTCAAGTGTTGTTCCAGTATTCTTCATCACTATATATTCGTGTAGAGCTCATACATATGGTACTAAGCCCCATATAATTATGTGGTGGTAAAATAATATTTAGACAACATGTGTTGTGTCTTGAGATCACCTAATATATTCATAGAATTAAAAACTTGAAAGTAGTTATTTTTCAAATATCTACCATATATCAAAACCTGTTTCCTAGCAGAAATGATTTTCCAATGTACGACTAAAAAAGTGGTCATTTTCCAATTATAATAAGGGAAAAAAAAAATCAAAATCTCTGTTTCCTATGCTTGCGAAAAAAAACCCTCCAGAAATCAAAATCTGAAAATAAAAACTAAAACCCAAACAGGCTACATGTTTATATCCCCCGTTAAAAATATTTTTTAGCGTTTAAAATTTTACTTTTAATATAAAAGAAAGACCCTATAGGTTTTTACATTGAAACATTTATTATATTTAGAGGTCCTTTTTTAATACAGTACACATCAATGAATATTGAATACACCAATCGGGGTTTTGTATTTAGTGCATTTATTTTGATATTGTGTTAACGAGTTGCTCTCACTGAAAAAAACTCATCATTAATTATACATTGTACTAGCCATCACATAGTCAAAAGTGACTTTTATTGGGATAAATTTCTGAAAAAAAACCTAGGCTGGAGCATTTTTTTTTTCGGAGAGAACTCCTAAGGTCTAGAGTTTGATTTAAATAGGAGATCGTAATGGTGTGTAATTGCACTAATTTTTTCGGAAATTTGAATTACAAAGTCAGATATGACTATAGGATTGTTGCTCTGTTAAAAAAAACAAAACTTGTGATAACAATTTGATAGGACATGTGGATTGTTTCCTGACTTTAGTCGTGAATGCCCAAGTGCGATTATTGTTGTGGAAACTGACTTGATTTGAACAAGTCCTTAGAATTATTTTCCGGTACCAAATCAACATCATTAATCAAAAAAATTTATAATAAGACTTTGGAAAAGGGCAAGTCTAGCAATTAAGGCCCAGGGGGTCAACCACTTGTATCATCATATCTCATATTCATTTACGTAATTGGAGAAACCTTGTACAGTCTACTGATAACTAATGAGGAATCTATGACCACTACCCAGCCAATAAGGAATTTGAACTACTTACTTGTACCTTTTCAATGAATAATAGTTAACCTGGTTATGAAATAAAATCGGAAAAAATTGTTAAACAACAATGAAGGGGGGTGATCAACCAATTAGGGCTAGTCTAGCTGGTCACTCTCTTACTCTCTCGATTGGGAGTTCATGTTGTTAAATATTGGCGACGGTAACCCATCAAGACTAGTGTCGTTGATCACTCTTCTATTATTTATGAGGAGATAAATCTTTCCGACGACAACCGTAAGCAAAGATTGATTGTTAGTTCTCATGTGTAGCAGTCCTTCGTCGGCAAACTCTTTTTTTATTGTATGGGGTTACTTATTAGTTTATTTTTATTTCGTTGTTGTACATTTTATTGGTTTGATAGTCAAGGCTTGCGAGTTAGAAGTTTGCTTCTTCCTAAAGTCTCAAGTTCAAAACTTTTCGAGCTATCAATTCTTATATGATCAATCCATGCATGACCGCTAGTGGATGGTGTGATTGGTCTCTTGAGCATGTGTTATGTGTGCCTCAACTAATTCGGTACAACTTCTTTGCCTTTTTCATGATTATTATGACTTGCTATATATTTGTATCTGTGGGTTGATTTTTTTGCGACTTTTTTTTTTCGGTTGTCACAACTCATTTGATACAACTTTTCTGTCCTTGGTGTTTTATATCAGATGTTGCAGAGTAGCCGAGTTCCATTCCAAGTATGAGGAGCCGGGACCTACTGAGGAAGACAACGGTGGCGTTTGGCTACCATACCGGCCCTTAGTAGCTCTATTTATTTATTTTGAACAAAAGAATGTAAATCCTAAGGGTATTCCTGTCATTTATATTTCTGTACTTTTAACTCTTATTAAACTTTATTTTCATATTCACTAATCGAAGGGTATTGTCGTAATTTATACATCAATTGATTTAAAATTTTTAATTAATATTCCGAGAAATCGGGACGTTGCAGTGACAGTAATCCATCAAGACTAGCCTTGTTGATCACTCTTCTATTCTTTATCAGGCAAAAATTATTTGTTAGTTCTCATGTATAACAGTCCTTCGTTGTCAAACTGTTCCTTTATTGTATGGGGTTACTTATTAACTTATTTTTATTTCTTTGTTGTAGATTTTATTAGTTTGATGGTTAAGATTTGAGAGTTAGAAGGTTGCTTCCTCCTAAGATCACAGGTTCGAAACTTTTCGAGTGCTATCAACTCTTATATGATCAGTCTATGCATGACCGCTAGTGAACGGTGTGATAATTAGTCTCTATAGAGATTAGTCGAGGCACGCATTACGGGTAAACTGAGCCAGATATTTTGAGTTGCCATATTAAAAAATATATACAAATATAAGGTGTTAAATTTGGTCTTGATGGACGGAGAGAAGTGGTAAAAAGCATGCTAGTGCGCCTTAAAACTAGGAATGGCATCGGAGCGGATATCAGGATATTTATATCCGATATCCGAACGCTAACCGATAACCGTATCTGCTCCGATATTTGTCGGAGATTAAAATTGGTGCACCATAACCATATCCAACGGCTATTGGTCAATCTCCGAACTGAATAGATATTCGTAATTTTTTTCGATTCCACCCTAAACCGATACGAATGCGATTTTAAAAAAAATAAATTTCTATTCATATTTTGGCAACAAACCAAACTCATAAATAATACATCAAATATTAAATAAACATTAAAAGAAATTCAAAATTGTAAGTAAACTGACAACGATTCAAACATTACTAATTAAACTAACAATGCAAAGAAATAAAAAGCAGTTTAACAATAGAATAAAACCCCAAAGTTAAATCATATAAGTAAGAAAAAGATTTAAGGAAAGTCTTAAGGCATAAGATAAGGATGCGTAGTGAGTACTCTAGTATTTGATACTACTGCTGCTTAACAAAAATTGGCATTTTAGTGTTTTATATTATATGTATAGTATATTATATGTTAGGAGTTTTAGTTTTAGTTTTAATTATATATATACTGTTCTGTTCGATTTCGGGTTCGGTTCGGTTCAGATATCCGTTTAGTTATTTTCGGATATTTAACAATAATTGTATCCGAACCGTATCCGATTGAATATTGACTTGCCTCCTCTATCACCGTATCCACGGGGAAAATTTCGGTTATAGTTTGGAAAAAAAATCGATTAAAGTTTAGATATCCATCAGATCGGAGCAAAATGTCATTTCTACTTAAAACTTGTCATTTATGAGAATGCAGTGATAAGTGTGAAAAGTATATTGAAATTCTAAATTTCATAACTTTCTACTTCAGTCATTGGGTTTGTTAAAAAGGTGGTATATGGTTTTCAATTTTTTTTAAACGAATTATTCATTTGGAAATAGTTGGAAAAGCAATTATAGGTAGCATAGTAGCCGACAATGATTGCAACTCAAGTATTCGGGTCGGTGGCCTCCAAGGCAGGTTTACGCATATGGCAAAACCGTGATGTGATGTTCTCGTCCGACCGACCGCCCCACAACACATGTACTGTACATCGGTTGAAATTAAAGTCTCGTCTGGTCGGGCCTTTATATTGAATTATTTTTTTAGTTTTCATGTGAATTTTTTTGTAATATTTTATTTTTCATCAATTTTTTTAATTATTAATTTATCTCAAAGAGAATTTTAAAAAAAATTATAAATAATAGATCAAATTTCAAAAAAAATTAAAAATTAAAAATAGAATATTTTTGTACTAATTTGTCGTTTTTAGTAATACTGTGACACGCACATACCCTTTTCCTCAGTTAAACTCTCTCCAACTTGGTTTATTAAATTTTGAACACCTATATTTTTTTGTTATTGAATTCAAATTTAATTCTTAGTTGTTTATTTATTTTGATGGTGACACCCCCAAATTCAAATCCTGGATCCGCCCCTGGTCAAATGGGACTTGTAGGGTTTTTTTGGTCGTTGGTCTTTATTGAAGTGGAGTACTAGCTAGCTTCGTATTTCCAATATCAAAAACTTATATACTTTAGTAAAGTGTGAAGGATGATGTCTCCTTAAGTAGACAAAATGGAGGGTGGTGTTGTTGGGAGTAGAGTCGGGGTTGGTTTGAAGTGTGGGAAGTGACCTGACCCCTATTAAACTTGGATATTATTACACATAATACCAAATATCACTACTTTAATTCTTTCTTAGCCGGTATCATTGTAGAGTGGGTCTTTAGGCAGGCCTCAAATTATGAACTTACCTAACTTGGAAAGCCACAACAAATAAAGGAAAAAAAAATGCTTTCACCTTGTGGAGGGGTAATATCACTACTTTTTTTTTAGGTAACACCATATTTACCTAACTTGGAAAACCACCACAAACCCTAACTTGGATTGCATGAAACTCAGTCTATCGGAGCTCTATACTTGCCAATATTGTATATTTTTATTGTTTTTGTCAATGCTAGTTTCAATTTTTTAATCATGTTTAAAAACAATAGGTATTGTTTGATATTTTGAAATCTTTTGTATAGTTTTTTTTGGGGGAGGTCAATTGTTTGGTCTTCCTTATACGTATCAACATGAGAATTCGAAAATGCATAAAACTATGTAGTAGAAATATATATATTAAAAAAAAAGTTCATCTAAGACGACGCTAACAACGCTAAAAACAATAAAAAGGTTATTTTTTCCAAATATTTTTTGTCTTGGATGAATTTTTTTGAGACTTTTTGTCACATTATTTTAGATTCTGAATTTCTTACCTCAAGACAAATG
This sequence comes from Arctostaphylos glauca, assembly GCA_019985065.2. Lineage (NCBI taxonomy): Eukaryota > Viridiplantae > Streptophyta > Magnoliopsida > Ericales > Ericaceae > Arctostaphylos > Arctostaphylos glauca. Next base: position 11,245,947 of record JAHSPW020000012.1, on the reverse strand, counting down.
ATTAAGTAAAAAAAAAAGAACATAAATTTGATAAAGTCTAAAAAAATTACCAAAAATGCAACGACAATATAGATAACTCCAAAAAATTTAAGCCAACGGTGCCTAACTTGCTGACATCTCAACGAAAAGTGTCATTATTTGTTTCATATCTTCCAATTTGAGAGAAGGCTTTCCTGTTATTTCTCAAAAATTATATATATATATATATATATATATATATATATATATATATAGAGAGAGAGAGAGAGAGAGAGAGAGAGAGATAGTATTTGTTGAAACCATAATATGTCTTGTAAAATGACTCAATATGTCCTATTTAGCATACGCGCAACACTTAATTATCAATTTTATCGAATAATGCACGTTGGGTAACTTCTATCCAATTTCAAATTTTTTATGTTAAAAGAAGTATTGGAACGACGGAATGGTGAAATCTAAAAGTTCAGAGAAAGTCTTGATACCCGAAGAAGGATGGAAGCGCGATTGCCAAAGCCAAAAGTGATGCAAAGTTCAAAGAAAATGCGAAAAAAGATAGAATAATCAATAAGGAAGAAAACCAAACATGACCTGATGAACAAGTCAGGCTGAAATTTGACTGGAACATCCGGTCACATGTTGAAAGAAGGAAACTTGACCTATTCATCAGGTCAGGCCAACAAGTCAGATTTTGAACAAAGAGGCAAAAAATTTCAGTGGGCAAATCTGACCGGTCAAGGTCAGAACCTGACTAGAACCTTCCAGTCAGGATTGTGTGAAAATTAAAATTATTTTATTATCTTTTCTTATTTTATTTAATCTTTTAAAATAGTTTCATATTAGAATTAGATAACTTTTCCTTTATCTTTTTAATTAGTATATTTGTAGTTAGTTTTCTTTTAGGATCAGGAATTATTTTTCTAATTTTTCTCTTAAGTTTTTTTTGTTTAAGGACATAGAAGGCTTAGATCTAGGATATACCATTATATTTAGACTTTTACATTCAATTACTTAGAATTCTTAGTGATAATTTCTTTTAGGTTTTATGTTCTTCTACCAATAAATTTTCAGCACTTTTATTACTTCAAGTTATGCAAGTTTCGTTCAAGTTTTCCTGTAAGATTATTAGATCTTTTGCGTTCGTCAATTCGAGTAAGATATTTTTAATTTATTATTTTGTTTTCAATTTCAATATGCTAGGCTAAATTCTCTAGGCAAGATCCAACGATGAATTTCATCCCATGATCTACGGTTTCAACATCTTCTCATATTTTTTCACCGTTTATTCAAATTGATTCAAGTTCTCACTTTTCGAACCAAACAAGGAGTATTATGTTCTTGATTAATCATCATCATTAAATTGGTACAATTGATATTTGGGTTGATGTCCGCTTATAATTTGACTTATTTTTATTGAATGGGAATCAGTTTTGAATATATCTTTTGATTAAATTATTTTGCATCGAATTATTTTTCGATCAAAATTCTCTGGCCTGAATTCTTGATTAAGTTATAAAAAGGAAGACGTTGTTACCTAAAATCTAGGATGGAAAGGTTCCACGGATCTAGCCTACTTTCTTAATCAATTAGTTTTCTATTTTGGTTTAATTACAGCTTTTAAATTTAAAATCCAACCAAATCAAAGGTTAGTTTCTAAAACGCTACAACTCCAAGTCTCGTGATGTACGTTCCTGCTGTTCTTCGTGGATCGATACTCTATCTTGCCGTTCTACTGGTTTTCTATACTGTTGAGGTAAGGATCAGTTTTATTATATTCAATATTAATTTGGCCGGCGCATCAGCGACACTTTTGCCGGTCGATCAGTATTGCACACGTCCCTCAATTGCCATTTACTAATTCAATAGGAATATGGTAAAAGCAGCTTAAGCCCTTCCAATCACCTGAGAAGCCTCGATGAACCGGCTATCATGTTGTCTTAATATCACTTGTGTTGTCTTTAATGTTTTGGTCTTTATTTATATATATATCTATACACATAGAGCACACGTGCGCGCGCGCGCACACACACACACACATATATATGAGTGTCCCTCCTTTTTTAAAAAAATATATTCAAGTCAATATTAATATTTATCTTTCCTCCTCTTCTTTTTTTTTCGTGGGAAAACTTTCAAGTTTTCTCTCACGTTCAAACTTCCTCTCTTAACATAATTTTACCATTTAATATTAAATCATGATAATTTGATTATGAGTTTACTTGCTCTCATACATAATACAAATACTACGCTTGTTATAATCTATAGACCCATACAGTTACTTCAGCGATCGTGAAACACCAATTTGAAATGTGAGATCTTGAGTTTGAGCCCATAGAATAGAACTGACATACATAATGGGCATGTTTGATTGCTCTATTTGCCTTAACTAGATTATTTGGATTGTCTGGATTATTCGGGAAATAATCTAGCCCCATTTGGCCTAAATTATTTACCCAAATAATCTGGATTAATCTAGCTCCAAACACAACATAACTTCTATATCCACAAATAATTTAGTCCAAACACTTTGAGCTAGATTATTCCGTCCGGCACCCAACATAATCCAACAATCCAATAATCTCATAATCTAGTTACGCCAAATGGACCCTAAAGGTTACATGGAATTATAGTGAAGGGATTATTAGTCTATAGACTAAATAGTCCTATGACTATTAGTAAAATAGTTTCTCCTATCCCGTGTTTGTTTGTGTATGAGATTATATGATGGACAAATCGTATTCAATCAATTCCATGTTTGTTTTGAATACATTTGGAAAAGGATTATTATTTTTCCCATATTGCAATGTTTTACCACAATTAAGTGTAATTTCTTACTCTATATATTATTTTATGTCTTTCATTCATTAATTCCAAAAACAAGAAATGATAAAGATAAATAAAAAAATTACAATCCAACCGAACGTCAGTTTGTTTAATTTTTAATTTTTTTTGTGCTTATTCACAAAATATGCAGAAAAAAATACATTTGATTTCACTAATGAAAGAAACAAAAACTTGATTCTCGTATAGATTCTCGCTATAAGGATCCAAAACAAAAAATATGGGGGTTGCGAATATTCTATCGTCTTAATCGCTCCAATAACCTGAGCAGTGAACAAACCAATTAGCGCTAATCAGGTTGTTTCCATCCTTATGACACTCTGATGCTAAAGTCAGAACATTGAAAGATCAAAACACGATAGTAATTGCACAGTAAATGATAGCGTACCTGATTGATGGCCTATGATCTCCAATTTATAAGCCATCGAGTGCCTATTTTTATTAACACAATTTTTAGAAAATCTTCCCTTATTTGCTGATACCAAATCTCAATCCTTCCATGTGGGATAACCTTCCTAACATAGCGCATTCCTAAACTTAGTTACTGACTTAATCTGTACTTTTCTAATTGAGATTTGTCATTCCCCCAAAAAGTTCCCACCGCCTTAGCCGAACAATTGGTCGGCTCTTAGTAGAGCCCATGCCTTCCTTGTATCAGGCCCGTTCGGCTCTCTTTGGCGGAAGCTCATCATGCCAAACTCGGACCAATATCATTACGCCATCCTGTTCAGAGAAGGCCCGTCTAGTCAATACGTCGGCTCAAACTCTACGCTGCCAACATGGCCCATAACCAAATATGGTTTGGCTCCATAATTTGGCCCTCCACAAAGAATATTAGTTTTCAACAAAAAAAAATATATCTGGCTACCATCTCAACGATAAACAAGAAAATAATTCAAAGAACATAGAAAAAAGTAATTAGGGTTAGGAGTATAATCTGTCTGGTTTGATCCAGTTTAGAGGAGATCGTCGAATCAAACAGGAAATTTCGATATAGGATATTTAAAACCAAAATTGAATCAAATTATTTCGGTTTGGTTTGATTTGAATTTTTTAATTTCGGTCCAGTTCAGTCCGATTTCCGATGTGGTTGTATCAAGTCAAATGTTAAAAAAATAGAATTTTTTTATTAACCCCTCCGACTTAGTTTTCCATCCCATCCACTTTTTGAAATTATGTTATCATCCTATAATAGTGTAGATAGACAATTTTGCCATTACTTTTGAGAGATGGTTTACCATATTACCCTGTGTTTAGTTAACATTTGATTTGTTGAGGTTAAATCTGTAGAACCATTTTAGGCTTAATTTATGGGATTACGTTTATCTTTAGTATAGTAATGTGTTACGAAAATGGCAGTGAGGATTTTGTTCCAATCATATCCCCAAAATTTTGTAATACCATACCAATTGGTCTATTTTCGTTCCAAATGTTATTCTCTTGCCTGAAATGTTGAATCACCGGAAAAAATAATTTTCTGCCCCGAATTGTTCAATCGCCGGAAAAACTACCTCTCTGCCCCGAATAGTCCTATTACCGAAACTTGAAGCTATCTGCCCTGTAGTGTTCAATCACCGCAAAAAACAGAGCTCTGACCCGAAGTATTCCACCACCGGAACTTGAAGTTCTCTGCCCCGTAGAGTTCCATTACCGGAATTTGAAGTTCTCTGCCGGAAGTATTCAATCACCGGATCGGACTGAACATTTTGGTAAGTTCTGATGATTATTTTCGTTATCTCGATATTACGGTGGTTGATGGTGAAACCCGAAATTTATTGCGATGATTAACGTATTGTGGATCTCATTTTGTGATTCGCATGGGGCATCGAATCCAGAGGGTTTAACGTACTGGTGAAAATTTTACTATCTGTAAATTTACCATAATGTTTATGAATTTCACCATAATGTGCATATTGATGGGGGTGACAAAATTTACCATGCAGATTGTCTGAATTTACCATAAATCAAGCAAATATACCATGGACGACCATAACTCAATTTTTAATGCGAATTTACCTTGTTTGTCAATTTTAATATGATAAAATTTACCAATTTCTGGAGTTGTTTGTGCAATTATATATTGTGTGTTATGTTGCCGCTTGACATTTGAATTTGGTAATACCGATTTTGTCACCATAATGTGCATATCGATAGGAGGCCATGAAATGTACCATGCAGATCGTCTGAATTTACCATAACACAAGCAAATATACCATGGATACTAGGTGTTGCCATTTAGTTCGTAAATTTACCATGAAATATAGCATTTTACCATATGTAGTTTGTTACATCCGGTTGCCCATGGTATTCATTGTATGTTTTATAGAGAAATTTACCATGGATGACCATTCCTCTTTTTTTATGGCGAATTTAGAATGATCGTCAAATTTTCTAGGATAAAATTTACCATATTCTGGTTCTATTTGTGCAACTATATATTTTGTGTCACGTTGTCGCTTGACATTTAAATTAGGTAATACTGATTTTTCCCCTTTTGTGCTACAGGATTGTTGCAATGGATTCCGTTTACCGTGATTTTAGGCGGCGGTTATGGTGTAGTGTAAATAAACCATGGTTAGATGTTTGGAGGGCAGGTTTGGTATTTTTAGAAAATATGGACTGGAAAATAATTCTCAAAAGTGTATGAGATGGAAACTTAATAAAGACTAATGGAAGGGATTGGAAAATAAGTACCCCAAATAATTATTTGAGTTATTAAAAAGTTAAACTCAACATAAAAATTACATATTAAAAAAAATTAAGAGAATACAGATTAAAAAATAAATATTACCAAAAATATATATATGATGAAAGAAATACAACTTACAAAAAAAATAAATTATAACCAAAATATCGATTTTTTATTCCGATTCTGCTCGTTCCGGTGTTTAGAGCTTGAAAATCAAAATCAAAATCGAACTGAATAGTTCTACAACATCAAATTGGACCAATCGAGCTCAAAAATCGAATCAAATCGCCGGTTCGATTTGATTTTCTTATTTGTTTTGATTTGTCGATTTAGGCTTATAACCATAGTTAGGTTTGGTCTGGTGTGGAAGTGAAGATCCATATATATATATATATATATATATATATATATATATATATATATATATATATATATATATATATATATATATATATATATATATACTTGCTTCAGTGATCGTCCAATAAACTTCTCTCGTCTAAGGTTTGGTCTGGTATAACATCTCTCTTGAATAGATGACGAACGACAGTTGTTTATTTTTTTCTCTTCTACAAAGTTATATATATCATCTTTTTAGATAAGTGAAGATATTTAGATAAATTTTCAATTAGTTCAGAACCCTCTATAATCTTGAGATTATTAGTCTCACATACACCTAGGATTAAATTGTCCTCCCTGTAAAGGATATTTAATCAAGTTGGAATTAATAGTCTAGGGATAAAAATATACACAAATATGAAATTAAAAGGAGTTGAGAGATTATTAGTCGAATCCACTTCTAATCCCCAATTAAACAAGCCAATTGGTTATCTAACTAAATAGACCGACTAACATCAATCCAGCCTCTTCGAAAATCAAAAACTGAAACTAGAAGACTTTATATCGAAGAATATATGTACTCAGACTAACTTTTTTTGAATTATTTTTTATTTTAATTTAATATTTTAACAATTTTACACTTTGTATCAAATTTTTTTTTGTACATTGTTGATCGGTCTCGGCGATAGGTTTTAAGAAAATAAAAAAATATGAACTAAATTTTAAAAAATTAGAAAAGACAAAAATAATTCAAAAAATTTGTTTGTTTAAGGTTATTTTTGTCTTTAGAATTTTTTTTTAACTTTTGAACATAATTTTTTTATTTCTTAGATTTTTAATCAAGACAAACTAATAATCCAACAAAAATTAGACGCAGAACTAACAAATATGAATGTTTTTTTAATAAAGACGAAAAAATACTACTCAATGTAGTTTGTCCAAATAGGGAGTTGAAGATAATTTTACATGCACATTTTTTTTATTTTAAAAACGCTCCATTCGTAACTCTTGGAAAAAATTATGAACAACATAATAAATAAATACAGTTTTTTTTAAAAAAACGTGCTGACTATAATATTGTAAAATCTGATTTTCCAAATAAGAGTCTCAACCTAAACTAGCAAATTTTTTTAATGAGAACTTCTCATTTTCTGGTCAAATTTTGATAATTCGAATTGTTCAATATGTTTAAAATATATTTTTAAGGGTACCGCGAGATATCGGCTCAAAAAAATATCAGGAAAAACTTGATCCAAACAGTTTTTCATAAATACTGACAGGAATAGTTTTATAAAAAATTGTTTGGATTAAGTCATTCCGAGTAATATTTTGAGTTGATTTCTCGCAAATACCCTTAAAAATATGTTTTTAATACATTAAACGTTTTGAATCATCAAAATTTAATCAGAAGATAAAATGTCCGTATTTTAACAAAATTTGAGATCTCTTATTAAATTTTTTTTTTTTGCATATTTACTCGTGTGTAATATGCATTTCTTTGGGGGAGCCGATGTTGAAACCCTTATCTTGAGAGACCTTGTCAGTGGGCCAAGCCACTTGCTTGAAAGCCCACCTAACTTTAGCACCTTAGAAGCCCACTACGTACGCATTTGTAACATTTTCAGCTTTCAGAAATTTCATATATCATTATCAAATTTTGTCGTTTTGTCTTCCATATATAAGAACCATCCAATATCAAATTTTTCTCTTGGTAAATTTTTTGAACAGGCTCGACCCAAATTTATCTTAGGCAAATATTTGTTGTACATTTGGTTATAATTTTTCTGCCTGGTTCGTTTCTTGCCAACTTCTCTTTCTTGTTGGGTGTCTCGGCTAGTAAGTGATTGTCCTTCATTTGAGTGCCAATAGGGTCCATTTCGACTGTGGTATTTATTGAAATTTTTTTTCGTCCTTATTTGAAATTTTTTTGTAATTTTTTGTTTTTCATCAACTTTTTTTGATTTATTGGTTCATCTCGACAAGAGCTTTCAGAAAAATTATCAATCATTGGCCAAATTTGAAAAAAGTTCAGAAAAGACAAAAATAAATAAAAAAACAGAGTTTTTTTTATTTATTCGTCGTTTTTAGTGACTTTTTTTAACTTTTGGACATAATTTTATACTCTTTAGATTCATTTCATCAAGACGAACCAATAAACTGCAAAACATTGAGGTTAAACAATAAATGCAAAAAAAGAATGAATAAAGACAAAAATAAAAAATAAATAAAAACCATAGGCCAAAGGGGGCTATAGTTAGTATTGACTCTAAGGTTTTGAGGACTTGAAACAAATTCTTCACTTTAGGCCTTTATAATATTTAACATACAAAATATATACAACAAAAAAAACTTTATGAAAGAACCATTACAAAAAAATATAAAAAATATAATTACTTCAAAATAAATAATTAGTTTAATTATAATTCAAAAATGTATCATTTGAACATTGTTCTTCTCGCGTGTTTAGCTGCAAACATATTAATTAAATTCTCACAATCTAGCTTTTTCACCAAAGTCTTCTCAATGGACAATATAGATAACTTATTCAATCTTTTTTGGGAAATAGTTGACCGAAGATAATTTTTTAATCAATTTTAACTTTGGAAAACTTATTTTTCTAAAAGCAACTGTAATTGGTATAATTAACAACTTCTAAATCTCCATCTTCTTCATTCGGTGAATTTTCGCGTTCTTCATTCGGTGAATTTTCGCGTTCTTCATTCGGTGAATTTTCACGTCTTAAATTGAACCAATGTCCGGAACTCTCTATTTGGTTATTGGAAAGAAAAAAACTTATTCATAACTCTTGCTTGAGACTTAATTCTCTCGTTTACCTTTAGCTTCTTTTTTCTTTCCTCAGACCTAGAAATATACTTTTGACGAGGTATATTAGATTGATATTCAAAATAATATGCAAATTATTAATATGAGTTTTAGAATTCAAAGATTTCAAATTTAAAGTAACTGATTTTACATGTGGATTTGAAGTTTTTTAAAAAATAAAGCAAAGTATGCAGAGCCTTCTAAGGGTATGGAATCCAGGTCTCGTTGAAGCATTCTCCTCCATAGCCCAGATCATGCTGCTCAAGTTGTATCTCTTGTTACATCTTCAGCTACTCTTCTACAGCTTGCATGAAATGTCAAGAGTAAAAAAATTATACCATGAGTTGTGACACTTGGTAGAAAACACCACTCGACAAACCCAAAAAAGAAAATAAAGTTTTGTAGAATATTTAGAGACAATAAAAGAAAACACATCGGCATCATTATTAATCTTCATTTAGTGCATCTAGTAATCTCCTCTTCGAGAAATCAAAACTAACCCAACCGACTATAGCATAAAGCCTTTAGTTGAGATTGATCAGTCCTTACATACAACATGTCAATGATGAATTCATACCCCACCTTATCTAGATCTTACAACGAACAAGGCGTATCACGTCCAACCCAATGAATCTTCACTGTCCCTTCCAGCTCAAGATTGTCCAGAATGGTAATCGTCAACCTTTCGGGGTTTGCTGCCATCACATTCGACTCCAAAGTCACCCTTAATCATTTCTCCTCCTTCTATTTGGGCTTCTTCAGTACATAAAATAATCGGGCCGATCTATCTAATCAAATCTCCATAGTCGAGGCCACCCAAATCGGTTATCATTCTATTCATTAGTCCTAGGTGTCACAAGGAATGAACCTACTTACAATGTTTGCTCGACCATCCTTCTATCACTTTGATCCAAGCGTCATTTGCACCAGTGTCCCTAAAGTTTAGCTTTCCCCATATTCAGCGTAACGACAATAATGACAATAATTGTAATGACCTACCATTTTAATAAGAAGTTAATATTTAGGTTAATAGTTTATTTTTGAGTTTTTAATTTGTGGAGATTGCTTGAGCAATCTCAGACCATTTGAGAAACCTGTCAAATTGTAGAAGATTGAAGACTGGAATCTTGTGAAGTTTTTAGTGTTCATGGCCATTAACTCGGGATTTTCATGGCAAATTAAGAAATTTCATCGAATTCCTTCGAATTAAAGATGAAATAATCAGATTTTGATGACCATTGATATTGAGTTAAGTAGATTTTTATTTGTATTAATGAGTTTTTATTTGAAAATTCATGAGAAGGGGTTATGAGGATTGATGAGGGGTTTCTCTCAATCACTGTATAAACTAAGCTTTTATCCTTAAAATCTTTCACCTAATTTTGTAATCAAAGATCGGTGAGTTTTCGGAGAGGATTATGAGGTTCTCATAGATCTTTGAGGAAAGAGAAAAGTTTGTTCTTGGTTTACAACCCTAGTCAAACTTTATTGATTTTTCATTGATTCAACCTTCGTTTTTCATTGTTTGCTTCGATCGAGGTAGAGATTTTTACCTCCAGCCGTAGGGTTTTACTTTCTATTTTCAATTTGAATTTTAGATCCAGAAATTTACTGTTAGGATTTAGTTCGAGCAAAATTCTGAAAATAAGAATAGTTGCAAGTTTTGAAAAACGAAGGCTCGCTCGAGCAGCCTGGCCAAATTTTCATGGTGCTATTCTATTTTTTCAAAAAGGTCAGAATCTATCAAAATTTAGATTTTAGTTGCTCACTCGAGCAAGCTTAGGCTGCTCGCTCAGGATTCACTTTTCTCTTCACTGCTACAACATAGAACTCCTTCACGGAGGTCTAGTCTCCAAAAAATTCTCTATGCCAAGCTCCCCTGGATATCATACCACTTGGTGATAAATCGCGACTGCCCTCATTTTGTGCAACCAAACGCATCCATAATAGCACTGTATTTGCTCGACACGTTGACAACGACGAACTCCGTAGTTTACTATCACAATTCTAGGTCGAACCGGTAACATCACCTTTCCAATGCGCTATACCATAGCCCCATTAAAGCCAACAATTAGACCTCAATTGGCAGTAAATCATTCTTTGACAACTCCATCTTTTTTAACAAAAAATAATAGAACACCTCAGTCAAGCTTCCTTGGTCAATCACTACTCGTCTCACATTGCAAATGCTGACACGAATAGTAAAAACCAAGGCGTTGTTATGGGGGTGATGTACTCGTTCTAAATCACTATCGGAGAAGGAAATTATATTGATTTGGACTAGCTCAAGCCTTGGTTTCTTTGCTGAAATCTTGATGCTCATCACCTGTGTTGTTGCTTTTTCTTTGTACAACTCTACTCGTATGCTTTGTTTGGATTTTTCATCCATCATGCCATGTATGACTTTGATCTTTCGTTCCTTCGTTGACTCAACTTAAACCTCTACCATGTCGGCCTTGCTGTTGTCTTCTACATATCTATGAACTCCTTCAAGTGTCCTACTACTAGCTTCTCCAAGAACTCTTTATACGACTTGTAGTTGGTGATCAAATGCCCTTTGTCTGGGTGAAAAGAGCACCTCCTCTTGGGGTTTTTTGTCATTGTGAGCCTCTTCCAACATTTGTAAGGGCCATTTGAAATATGGTTCCCTCTCAATTTTGTGCAATAGACTGTAGATCGGCGATGTAAACACTATAGTAATGGCTACAAATTCGTAGGGCATGGGCACCCTCTTCTTCCTAACCCAGACAACGTTGACTCCTCTTCTTTCACTGCCAGAACTTTGATTTCTTAAGTTCATCTTTTGCTTGGCCAACCTCCTCTTCTATCTAGCTTCCTCTAATCGACAGTTCTTGTCGATCTTGCTCATTAAATCGTTCATATTCGAAGGGTTTAAGAGCATAAGATCCTCAGAGAGGCGACTCCTATGGTCCAAACCCAACTCGAAGGACATGACCGCAGTGGAAAGATCACACCCCTAAATCTCATTGAACAACTCCCATTACCTTTCCATGTATTACCGAAGCAACTCTATTATTGACTTCGTTAGGTTGAGCAGGGCGTCGACCTCTCTTGTTCTAGCGCATGCTAGTGACGTATTGAGCTAGAAACACCTGAGATAGCTCCTTAAAAGTAAAGATGGAAGATTTTGATAATTTGTCAAACCAGAGAAGGCTGAGCTCGCTCAAACTTGAGGGGAAGAGCTTGCACATTAGCCCATCGTTTGAACTTTAGAGAGACATCATATGCATGAAATGGACCAGGTGGGTATATGTGTCCTTCTTCGGATCATACTTCTTGAACTTTGGGGAGCTGAACCTCTTCGGCGGCTTTGCAAACTCAATCTCCTTGGTAAAAATAGAGGAGGATGAGTTGGTCGTGCATAGAATATGAATATGACTGTGCTGGGCGAGGTCTTCTCTTCTCCAAGTGGTGCCTCAGGTCAATGATCTCGCGCTTCGATCTTCGTGACGAGATTATTCCCTCCTCTTTTCATATTTGGGGGACCGCTTGATGCGTCGGTCATGTGTTGCGACGCGATCCTCTCCTTGCCTGTCTTGCTCCTCACGCCTCCTTTTTCTCGATGCAGATTTCTCTCTAACTGGATTTCATGTGTTTTCGTCTTGTTATTAGTCGTGTCACAAGCGTAGTTAGGGAGGGAGCTGGCTATAGAAAGCTTGCCTAGCCAAAGTAATATGGGGATTCGTGAGGTCACGTCATTTCTTGTGAAGACACCAATCTGGCGGAGGGCTATGCTACTCGCAGAGTTCACCCTTTCCACCATCCCGGTTCCTTGGTGGCGTCGCGTTCCCCCAATCTGTCCTTAGTTGAGATTCTCCTCTCTAGGCAGTAGCATTTTAATGTTGTAGAATGGTGGTGGTGGTGGTGACGATGACGATGAGCACCAGACTAAGAACAATCTCGAGATTGTTGCGAGTGTACCTCCGTCCTTGATCTAGTCCTCATGCTAAATGGTTTGAATTAGCTTATCCTTTCCATTCATTCTGGCTTCAAACTTCTTGATGTACGCTCTAGAATTGGGATCTAAAGTTACAGTCTCTGGTGATGGAAGAATACTGTGAGATCCACTGGCAACGTGCAATGGATCCACCACGTGTTCTTTCGCAAGGTTGGGAAGGCCATCGTTCTCACCCACAACCACCATTGTTGCTACCGAAAGATGAGATGGGAAGAAGAAAAAGAAGTAACAATTGATAGTGAAAACCTCAAATCCTAGAAAAAATGGAATCGGAACAGAAATAGACTCTCACCGAGATTGCCATTGTGGAGCCATTTAGTCCATGTGGTGATTGCACTCTAGAGTCCAAGATCCACTGAAGGTTTCTTGGTACGTAGCTTACAGTCACAACCAAGGGTTAGTGTCTTACTTGCTATAGTTGGGTTAGGAAGCACTTCGATGCCTAAGTCAATACTTGAAGAAAAAGGTGAAAAGTACTGAACTAGGGTTGAAGGGTTGTGCGTGCCTCATTCTTCCAAGTATTGTACCTTATATACTCCTTTTGGCTTAAGCACGAAGCTTGGATTGTGCGGAACACACTTCCTAATTATAGTGATCCATAACTGTATTCTGTTATAACATCACCAAATCTCATGACAAATAAACAACTTACATTTCACGTGTGTTATAATAACATATACACCCAAATGCAAGGTGGAGATTCCAGTCTATTGTGAATGAGCTCGGCTCGGTATCATGATCACATACTAGACCTAGACCCATGAAGTGCCCTGGGATGGTAGGGAAGCGCTATGTGTCATGGGCCTGGTCTGGGCTTGGCCGGCCTGGCATCACACTATTGACCAAGGCTAAGCTCGGTTCGAAGCCATCGGGTCCCCCCATATGGGATATGGACCGTGTGCCTAGTCTGAGCTCAACCCAACTTGCTGCAGATGCTGAATTTGGGCTTGGTCTAGACCAAGACATATCAACTCAATCCGGCTCACTGAGTGTCTCGTTCTGATCCTCCACAATCAGGATCTAGAATTATCATGATCTCACAAATAAAATATCAAACAAAAATTAAAAAATCAAGAGCGGCGAACTTGGATCCATGAACATGCTCGATATGACTGGATCTATCAATGTGGAACATGAATAACTCCATAAATTAATTAAAACAGTCATGATTTTACAAAGAGTGTTAAGCCCTAAGAGGAACATGAGGTTTTTTCTTTCTTTTTTTTTTTTTTTTTTACAATGTAGTCACCTTAAAGAAATGAAAAGACTAATACCCTTTTATAGATAGAGAGTGGACCAGTTTCTTAATTAAACTGTAATTTTTACTTCCCGTAGAATTCTAAGAAAAATCACTTCATTTATTGATTAATTACATAAAAAAATTAAGAACATAAAGACATAATATTATGAAATTACTAATTAAATAAGAAAAGCTTTGAAACACAGATGTTCCGAATATATCCGAACACAGACGTGTTAGGAATTCTTAGATGCACGTGAAGTCTATACATTATAGAGATTTCTACATACATTGAATAATTTACATCTGTGTTTCTAATATTTGTGTTCCTAGCATTACTACAGTATATTAGTCTTACGCATGAAACTCAACTTGGTTACGTGTCTCTTTTCTCTTTCTCATGCAGCGTTTTTGAACGTTGAAACCCACATAAGTAGGAAACTGCCTGGAGCAAAGAAATTCCCCCAGCTGGCAAAGAGGCCTTTTCCTGGATTTTAAGTCTTTCCACGGCTTTAAACATCCAAATAACCAAAATCAAAGGCATGTCTGGAGAAATCGACCATTCAACTGACCCTATCTTGACCGCCAAGAACTTTCCCAGATTGACCTTGTATCGGACTTTGGTGCTTGCTGGGGCTTGGGGCACGTCAGTATTTTGGCTCATAGAACACTGATAGACCAGTTGAGCACTGACCGAATAATTTTTGAACAGTATTTTACACGTCAAAATAATATTATTTTAATGCACAACATACCCTATTATGTATTGTGCACAGCAAACCCTCACATTCCTTCTACGTATGTAGTGTCTCAAAAATAATATACGGCATACTCCTGTACCCTTAAACAAATCAATATTTTCTTAGAAATTGATTACCAATGGCAAATAGAAGCATAGTATTTTCCAATTGTATACGTGGCAATGGAGCGGATCGGAGCGGATATTAAGATATCCATATCTGATATCCGAACGTTAGTCGATAACCATATCCGCTCCGATATCCGTTGGAGATTAAAATTGGTGCACCGTAATCATATCCAATGGATATCGGTTAATTTCCGAACCTAATGGATATCCGTAATTTTTTTCGAATCTGCTCAGATTTCATCCCAACGCAATCCGAATGCGATTTAAAAATAAATAAATTTCTATTCATATTTTACCGACAAATAGAACTCATAAAATATGGGTTACCACTTACCTGTTAAGACTTAAGAGTTAAAAACTTAGGGCATAAAATAATGGAAATGGTACTAGGGTAGTGGCCAGTGGGCTACTGGGCTTAGCTGCTTATACCTTATGCTACTGGGCTAGCAAAAAATGGTTTGTTAAGATTTTATATTATGTATATATTATATTATATATTAAGAGTTTTAATTTTTTTATATTATATTATATATATATATATATATACATATAATGTTCGGTTTGGTTCGGTTTCGGTTCGGTTCGGATATCCGTTCGGTTATTTTCGGATATTTACCAATAACCGTATCCGATCGGATATTGACTTGCTTCCTCCATAACCGCATCCATGGAGAAAATTTTGGTTACGGTTCGGGAAAAAAAATCGGTTACGGTTCGGATATCTGTCGGATCGGAGCAAAATGCCATCCCTATGTATACGCTCTTAACAAATATTCTTTTCACGTATAAATCCATGGTAAACTGCAAATATAAGTACAATAGAGACGTGCCCCTTACAATAATTTTTTAGAATATTTGACGGATCATTAATTTTTATTTTTATAGTTTTCAAATTAATTTGAACAACCAATCATAAAAGAAAAATAAGAAGAAATAAGTAGATATATAGATCTGACAGAAAGAACGATATCATAGGAACAACAATACCATATATATACATATATATACATATATATATATATGGGAAAGGCTATATGAATCAATACTTTTTTAGATCAATATTAGACCAACTTCTAAACTCTTCGTTCCCGATTAAATTTTAATGATCCGAACCGTTCAATGTGTTTAAAACATATTTTTAAGAGTACCCACGAGAAATTAGCTCAAAATATTACCGGAAATGACTTGATCCAAATATTGGTTCATAAAACAGTTCCTGTCAGCATTTTAAACCACTGTTTGGATTAAGCCATTTTTGGTAATATTTTGAGCTGATTTCTTGCGGGTACTCTTAAAAACATGTTTCAAACACATTGAACGGTTCGGATCATCTAAATTTAATCGGGAATGAAGAGTTTAGGCGTTGGTCTAATATTGGTCTAAAAAAGTGTTGGTCCCTTGAGCCTCCCTATATATATATATATATATGGGAATAGCGAAGGGTTTTTGTATTTTATAGCTTCATAAAATCACAATCCCATGAGAAATTAACTAACAGATGATACATGCACATACCCATACAACGTTAATTAACAGGGTATATATGTATGTCTTTCTCATTACCTCAAATCATAGATTTTCTCTGTTGTTGGAGTAAAAACCTAATTAAATACATCAATATGCTGCCTTGTATAAACAAAAAACAAAAATAAAAAAATAAAGAGAGAAATTAATATCAATGGACCCTTGTAGTGATAAACCTTTCTCTCGTAGTCCGTGAGTGCACCAAAACCCCATCCATATTCTTCTTATGACTTCTCGGACGAAGCAACTTCGACCAAAACCCACCTTTCTTCTTTCCCTCTCTACCTTCTCCCTCTACCACAAAAGCCATGGACCGGCTTTTTCCCAGCATAACATTCTTTGACCATTTTGCCCCTGAACCCGACTGAGCCGGCCGACTGTGGACGGGAGACAGCTCCGAAGACGAATAAGATAAAGAAGATAAATATGAAGAAGAATAGTAAGAATCCAAGGGTCTAGTTTTACTGCGAGAAGAGGTTGTAGAAATTTGAGAGAGTCTCTCTCTTAAACATATGGAGCAAACCCCAGGGGATTGCTGGTGTTTGGGGTGCTTCTTGCACCGTGTTTGGCTGTTGTTCTTTCTTGGTTGCCTGTTTTCCATTGTGTTTTTTTGGGAGTGTTGGTTTGTGTTTGTGGGAGTTATATATAGGGGGTGCTGCGTTTCTATGAGAGTTCCATGCGAGCTTCGTTGTGAGTTTCAGGAAGTGGATTATTTTTTGACGGTTGAAAAGTCGATTGGAGACTGGGTGGACGGCTGGGATGTAAGTGGGGCCTACTTGAGCACTGAGTCGGTGGCTGGGATTTTGTGTGGGGAAAGCACGTAGCTTTTCCGTGGGCGGCGTGGAAAATGCAGACAGGGAAATATTTTAGAGTATTTGAACGTCGTATTTTCCGGGAAAATTCAAACAAGTGTGGTGTTGGGGGTAGAAATTTTAAAATATTTTCGGCGATATTTGTCAAGTTTCATACTTGTCGTGTTCACTGGCATTTGTCACACGTAAACTTTTTTTTTAGATCTTTTGGAAAAAGAAAGTGACTTCGGAATTCTTCAATGTGGTACCCTAACACTCTCTATCACAATATATTTATATGAGACTTACACATTCACTGCACATTTCAAATTCGAGAGATTTTTACTGAGCAAATTATATTCGCAAACAATTAGACTACTTAAATTCAGCACTTATTCCAAATTATTCATTAGTAAAGTGGAAAGAAATAGGAAAAGAAGAGCCTACACGAAATAAATGGGACGGTCGAAAAATTAGAAGGTGAAAGAATTTTTTGATTAGCTGCATTGAATTAGCTAAGTATTGTATTCGGACCAATAAGACTCCATATGTGTATGTAGTGGCGAATGATATTGGGTTCCGTGTGCTAGTGTTTCAAGATCATCTAATAGTTTTTTTGTACTGTGGTGGTGCTTGCCATGAAGAAGGTATAATGCATGGCTCCCACTTTTTGATTATTGAGTATTGATTGTGTGATTATTAATGAGTTGTCTAAATCATAGTCCTAATTTTAGCTACCACGTGAGTTCTCATCCTACTTAATATAATTAGTTATTATTGCTGTTTTCGGTGAATCGAAATCAAGTTTTCAATAAAAACGTTTATCACACATTGTCTTCAAGAGCACAAAAATAAAATACAGAAACTTACAAATGTCAATCTTAGGGTTCCGAAAATTAGCGAATCGAGGCGAATAAAGTACTATGTCCTTAAAGAAAATTACGTCCCCCACAATGGTACTAATGGGATTATCGGACGTTTACTTTTCAGAATACAACGACTTTCGACAGGAGGATGTAGCACTTCGATCTTCTTAACAGGCGAACCAAGAAATTGCGGTATAATCTCAATAGGGTAATGGTATGGTATGTATGCAAAGCGTGCAGAAAATTTTCTATGATGAAAAATGAAAACAGCCTCTATATTTATAGGCACAGAGGTTTAGAGGTATTGCAACTGATCGGAGAGTTGTGACTGATCAGGGAAAGATGTGTCTTTTGGAAGAAAAAAACGAGTCTGAAAATATAAAGGGTACTTCTAGAAGATGGGCTTCCGCGAGTTGGGTCATGGGTTAAAAAGAAAATTAAATTCGGTTGGGCCTGAGCCCAGTCCAAATTAATTTTCTCTAAAAAGATTATTTTCATTAACCCAAGCCCAAGCCTACAACCCAAAGCCCACGAGCTCGAAGCCCGTGCCCGGCTCGACCCTCCCACCAGTCGGATGGCAGCGCTCGCCCACGTGTGTGAAATTGTGTGTGTGCTCATCCACTCATAAAATTTCTATGACCCTAAGGGCCAAGTCTTAGTGCAAAAAACCTAATAATAAGCTCAAATATTTTTTCCTCTCCAAACAATGTGGGACAAACCCACATCTCTCATTTTACCAGTATTCATATATGAGCATGTAGCTCATTTTATGAACAATTTTTAACTCATCCAAAAATTGTATATGAAAACCAACTACATGAGTTCGTTCTCTACATGGAGATGAGCACAATAGTATGTGGGACCATCCCGTCCGAATACCGGGTCCTACTTAATTTATAGTTCCAAAATAGAGATTTTTAACAATTTTTTGACAATTATTTAATCCTATAGATGTTTTTAGAATACAGTAGAACGAATTTCATATAGAGTAAGGTAGCTTGTGGTTTTGAACTTTCTCCTGTGAATAATTATTGGATTTACTAGCCAACTAGTAAATGCGATGTCTTGAACTGTTCAACCGTTTGTGTAAATCAAGATAATAGTCATCACACGAAACACTTCTTGATACAGTTTGGTTCTTACGGTTGTGCCCATTATGACCCTGGAACACTCCTAGTGTTTATGAATGTTTATAGAGATTTCAGTCATTGACAATCTTATAAAAACGATTGCTTCACATTCATATAGGTGATTCTTATTAGGAGTATCTTGCTATACTCCATTTGATTTACCAAAGTATAAGAATCATTGAAAACATTGCTTATCCTAAAACACTGCAGGCATTACTGTCTTATCATAGGAATGGATAGGAGACATAGTCTCCACAGTGATATTTTTAAGTCACATACAACTCGATTATTCTTTTGAACCTAGATTTTGGGATCTCTAGTTAACTAGGTAGGACTGTCGTTATAGTAACTTTTGTCACGCCCCACTTTTCATAAAAAATAAATAAAGAGAACCGGAACCTTAAGTACATTAAAAGAAAATGTTTCCATAATTAAAGTACATCACTATTCCCTTTGACTATCAAAAGAAAAAAAATAAGAAAAATAATATGGGAACCCGAGCCCCAAAGGGATGATCAAAATAATAGTTCATAAGTTGTTACAATCCCATAATCAAAAAGTGGATGAAAGATTAGAGTTACTAAATCATTTTTCCCAAAAAGAAGTTGATACAAGGAAAATGAGTAAAATAACTCCATGCCATGTATGCTCCTCATCAAAGTCATGCAATCCAAACCATGCTCGATCAACGCTGGGTACCTGAAAATTTATAGGTTGAGCTACACTAGCCCAGTAGGAAAAACATTCTACAAACACTAGGCATATAAACATGATGCATGCATATGAGATGATGAGATGTCAAGTGGATGTCCTAGTGTCCAAGCCAAAGAAAGAAAATATAGAAGGTTTTCCACACACACAAGTGTCCAAGTGTCCGAGTCATTTCACAAACCAAAACCCATGTTTTGGTTTTCAAAAAAAAAAGTTTCGACGAAACCTAAAAGGGAAACCAAACCATTTCTTTCATAGAAGAACCACCATCATTTTTCTTATTCATTTGGTTATAGAGATTTAATCCCTCTGCCGGGTTCTATAGGCCCCGCGTGCCTCTGCCGGGTTTAATAGGCCCCACGCGCCTCTGCCGGGTTCAATAGGCCCCGCGCGCCTCTGCCGGGTTCTATAGGCCCCGCGCGCCTTCACCAAAATAAATTTTCAAGTTAATGGTATCCGTGAAAACATATCTCATTATCCCCAAAACGTTCGTGGTAAAAAAAAAATGGTATTAGTGAAGCGAATTCAATGGTTTATGAAGGGATAAACACTAGGGAACCAATTAAACGTCAAAGGGTGATCAAAGGGCCATCACAAAATCGAGAAATGGCCGGAATCTTACCCAAAAAAAAAAAAAAATCTGCATGAACAGTGAATATGCAGAATCTGCCCAAAAACAGTAGAAAAATGCATAAATTGGCACTTTCGGAGTGGAATACGCGTTAGGGAATCAAGTGAATATCAAACGGGCATTTCTGTGAATAGTGAAATTCGGTCATGAACAGTAAAAATGCAGAGAGCTGTGGTGAACAGTACCCGAATGCAGAATTTTGACATTTTTGGTGTAAAAATCCAACCCAATCACAATCTAGCTGGTTTAGGCTCAAATTTGAGATGCTACGCAACAATTAAGCATGAAGGGAGGCCAAGTTCACTCCCAATTTCATCAATCAACAAGAAATCTAAAGATCTAAGAATCAAATAATGGAACTATATCAAATTTGGGGAAACTTCGAAATTTAAGAATAACAACGCCCTAACCCGAATATATACCACACCTCATGAATATATAACTAGAAAGAGTAGAATTGGTTCACCTACCTCAAGGTTTTGTGTGAAATTTGATGAAGAACAAAGCCCTAATGGTAGAATCCGAATTTTGAAGCTTTCGGCGCGATTCCAAGGTAGCCCAAGCTCCTAACGACGCGTAGAACGTAAAAATGGCCTTGGTTCTTGAAGAGGTTGAGAGGAGAGGGAGTTATGAGCTTGAGAGAAGAAAAAAAAATGGAGGAGAAGAGAGAGGGGAAATTTCGGCAGCAGCAATGAGGGAGATGGCTGATTTGTGTGTTTTGTTTTGTTGCCAATTTAACCCACTCACTTCTCTATTTACCCCCTTTCTTTACTATTCTCTAATTAAATAAATACGGGTTCTTACAACTTTTATGACATGGACTTTAGCTCCATTCTCTTCGATATATTGAGAACTAATTCTGTAGTTAACCCATTGGTTAGCAGATCGCGATATTATTCTTTGATCTTACATAATCAATAATAATAACTCCATTAGAAATTAGTTGTCTAACGGTATTATGTCGTCGACGTATATGTTGAGACTTCTTGTTGTACAGATTACTCTGTGCTCTACCTATTGCTGATTGACTATTGCAATGTATACAAATAGCAAACACAGATTTTGGCCAGTTTGAAATATCTTCTAAGAAGTGACGCCATTCAGTTTCTTCACCAACCTTATCCAAAGCGATAAACTCTGACTCCATGGTGGTTCTTGCAATACAAGTTTATTTGGTGGATTCCAAGACACTATAGCTCCACCTAGAGTAAATACAAATCCGCTTGTGGATTTTGAATCATCGGTATTAAATATCCAGTTTGCATCGTTGTATCTTTCTAGTGTATCGCAAATATCCAAGTACCCTGATTATAGCCGTCCAGTGATCCTTTCCGGGATTAATAGTATAGCTACTTAGTTTACTGACTGAATACGCTATATCTGGCCTTGTATAATTTATCAAGTACATTAGACTGTCTATAACACGAGCATATTTCAATTGAGAAACTTTTGTACCAATATACTTGTACAGATGCAATATTAAGTCTACATGTGTTTTTGCTATGCTTTTATCATTCTTGTTGAACCTTTCAAGTATCTTCTCTATATAATATTTTTGAGCCAAGATGATACCATCAGATGTTCTAGTAATTTTAATTCCTAGAATAACGTCTGTTAGACCTAGGTTTTTCATATCAATTTTTGAGGTTAACAATTTCTTTGTGGCATTCATTACATGCTCATTGCTACCAACAATTAGCATATCATCCACATATAAACATATAATGATATAACCTTTGTCAGTGATCTTGATATATACATATTTGTCACATTCATTTATTGTGAAACCATTCAAGATCATGACATTATTAAACTTTTTAAGCTATTGTTTAGGTGCTTGGTTTAAACCATACAATGATTTAACAAGTTTACACGATTTGTTGTCTTTTACAGTAACCTTAAAACCTTCTGATTGTTCTATGTAGATCTCCTCGTTGAGGTCACTATTCAGGAAAGCAGTTTTAACATTCATTTGATGTATTTCGAGATTGTTCAATGTTGCAAATGCGATCAACATCCGAATGAATGTTATCTTAGTAACAAGTGAGTAAATATCAAAGTAATCCGGACATTTCTTTTGTCTATATCTTTTAACTACTAGTCTCGCCTTATATTTATATATTGATCCATCTATTCACATCTTCCTTTTGAATATCCACTTGTATCCCAAAAGCTTGCAACCTGGTGGGAGATCTACAAGTTTTCAAGTATGATTATGCAAAATAGACTCAATTTCATTATTCATGGCTTCTTTTCATAAATAAGCATTGAGAGAGGATATAGGTTCTTTAAAACTATGCAGTTCTGTTTCCAACATATAAGTTAGGAAATCTGAACTAAAAGATTTTACTGTTCTTACCCGTTTGCTCCATCTAGGCTCGTCCCCATCCTCGTTGCAACCTCTTGGTTAGGTACAATATCAATTTTCATATCATTAGTTTCCTTGGCGGAACTAATTACAGGTGTACTATTGTGTGAAATAATATATTCAAAGAAAGTAATATTCCTTGATTCCATAATCGTATTAACGTGAATCTCTGGAGTTTTTGACTTAATGACAAAAAATCAATATGCAATACTATTATTTGCATAACCGATGAATACACTATCAACGATTTTTGGTCATATCTTAACCTTTTTAGGTAAAGGAACTGTCACCTTAGTCAAACGCCCCCACACTTTCAAATATTTGTAGGAACGCTTGTGACCTTTCCACAATTCATACGGTATTACATTTGTTTTCTTGTGTGGTGTCTTGTTCAGGATGTAGTTTACAAAGAGAATTGCTTTCCCCTGCAAATTCTGGAACAAACCTAAACTTATCAACATGGCATTAATCATGTTCTTTCGTTCAATAACTCTATTTTGTTGAGGTGAGTATAGAGCTATAGTCTGGTGAATAATTCCATATTGAGCACAGAATTCTCCAAACGATGCTTCATACTCGCCACCTCTATCACTATGAATTACCTTAATCTTTTTACCAAGTTGATTTTCGATTTCATTCTTATAGTGAATGAATTTCTCTAAAGCTTCATCCTTACTTCTGAGTAAGTGCACATAGCAATATTGTGTGCAATCATCAATAAAAGTGATAAAATACAAACAGTCCAAGTTAATTAAACGATGGAGAGAACTCAAAATTACATGTCCTGATCTAGTATGCCATAAATTGAAAGAATCAAAGATATAAGCAAAAGATATGTTAATTTCATTAAAACCGGGAGAGATCGGAACCTTAGTCATTATATTCATCTTGAACATGCCATTATAAATATATCCCCTTCCTACATACATACCACTCTTAGACAAGACAATCTTATTTGACTCAAATACCAGTCGAAAACCATTCTTGCTAAGTAGCGAGCCAAACACTAAATTCTTTATAAATTTTGGGCACATGCCACATATATTAGAGTTAGCTTTCCCCCATAAGTCATCTTCAAAATCACTTTTCCTTGCCCATTGACCTTGAAGCTTGAAGAGCTACCCATAAAAAGTTCGCCTGAATCCACTGGTAGGTAGCTGGTGAACACTTCCCTATCTGAGCATACATGGCGAGTGGCTCCTGTATCTATCCACCACTCTTTGGGATTTTAATCCACCATGTTGAATTCTGAAACCACTGTTGAGAGGTTAAGTTCTGAAACTCTATTTGTGATATTTTGCACCTTAGTCACATTGGTCTGTGTTGGACGCCTCTTGAAATTTCCTTTTTTGCTATAATAGTCAGTGGCCCGATATCCAGACTTATTACAAATAAAGCACTTTTCTTCAAACTGAGTCTTCTTGTTTCTCCCAATTTTTGGAGCAAAATGCTAGCCTTTGTCTGGTTGCTTCATTTTCTTATTTTTATTGTTGTGTCTCTTAGCATGTTCCACCACATTAGCTTTGGCTGTAACTGAAAAGCATGTGTCCCTTTTTTCTCGGCATTCATATTGTCCTCAATCCTCATTCGTACAATCAGATCCTCCAGATTCATTTCTTTACGCTTGTGCTTCAACTAATTCTTGAATTCTTTCCAAAGCAGCAATAGTTTTCAAATCATGGAAGCTACTTGGAATAACTCACTAAGGGTCATCCCTTCTGCATGATTCTCATGAAGAATAACCTGAAGTTCTTGAATCTGTGAAATGACGGATTTAGAGTCTACCATTTTGTAGTCCAAGTACCTATTGACGACAAATTTTTTCATACCTACATCCTCGGTCTTGTACTTCTTGTCCAAAGAAACCTAGAGTTCTTTGGCAATCTTAACCGAGCAATACACATTATATAACGTATAGTCCAATCCATTCAGGATGTAGTTCTTGCATAAAAAGTTAAAATTTGTTCAGGCCTCAATAGCAGCAACAGCCTGGAAGTCTGCCTCGTTCTCTGGAACTTCTGGACGATCCTTATTGAGGAACCTAGCCAATTAGAGCGTCGTAAGATAGAACAATATTTTTTGATGCCATCTTTTGAACTCGGTTCCATTGAACTTTTCTAATTTTTCCGCATGGCCCATAGGAACGTTGGTGGCAATCGGTACAGGCACAACTGCAGGAGGTACAACTGTAGGTAGGGGTGAAAGTTTAAACCAAAAAACTGAACCAAACCAGTAAATCAAAACCGATGGTTTGGTCGAATTTTTTAATCTAATCGGTCTGGTCCGGTTTGGTTTGAGATTTTTAAAAAATTTCGGTTTGATTTCTGTTTTAGTCATTTAGGAACCAAATTGAACCGGACCAAACCGGTTCCTATACTAAAAATATAAAAAACTTAGATTGATACATATTTTTTTAAGTCTCAAATTAGTTTTTTTTACTTTAATTTTTTACAGGACTTTAATTTTGCTATGATTTATAATTTTGTATATTAACTTTATTAGGCTTTAGTTTTTTTGAAGTTTTTTTTAACTTGGGCTTAGGCTTAATCAAATTGAAAATCGGTATTAAAATAAAAATCAATCCGGACTTTATCCATTTAGCAATAACCTCTTAATTTTTTAGAAGTTTTTTTAATTTTGAATCCAAGTTCAACCGGACCGAAACCAAATCGAAATCGGAAAAACCAAACCAAACCAGACCGAAATAGTTCGGTTCGGTTTCGATTTACAAAATCTCAAACCGAAATTACCGGTTTGGTCCGAGTTTTTCTACCAAACCGGACCGATTTCACCCCTAACTGTAGGGGTTTGATCCGGTTTTGGAACCGAGGTCTGATTGTCTTTCTCGGTAGTCATTTCAGTTCATTTCTTAGTAGACGTCATTTTTCTATTAAGGAAATTCAACCGTGTGATAAATAATTCTAAATAAAAGTCACTGTTTAAATAAAGTCACCACTTAAAAAAAAAAACTTAACCAAACAAACACAATATTCATTTACTTGTATATCCAAGAACCAAAATTACTGATAACAATATTAGGTAGTGCTTTGACAAAATATTGTTGACCGTAGAAAGGTTAACGTGCCTTCAGTAAATGTTTGTTGCCACAAATATTAAGACTATTTTTTCGGTAAAACCTTTAACGCAGGGAATATACAAAATAATAACCCCAATATAGCAGTATATCAATTATTATCAAAAGCAAGCCAAATGATTTTCCTACTGTTTCAAAAAAAAATGAATAAATGGGTCCTGCTTTTGAATCTACGTGAGATTTGAACAAACAAATATAGTATATAGCCTCGGGAAAATTTTTACCTCTCACCAATAATAGAAAAGTCACACCCACTATCTTGAACAACAAAAATTCATACAAACAAATATGAGTTTTTATCTAACAGTGGCGAAAGACCAGATCTGCTAACTGCTACTGCCTTCAGAAACAGTGAAATCTTTTCTGAAAAAATATGCAATGGCTACTGTTGCTATATTATGCCCAGAAAAATGCAGTGAATTAACTAATTTACTTTAAGATTGTTATTTCCGATAAACCGAAATCAAGTTTTCAGTAAACAAGTTTAACACACACTGTCTTCAAGAGCACAAAAATAAAATATAGACGCTTACAAATGCCAATCTTAGGGTTCCAAAAATTGACAAATCGAGACAAGTAAAGTACTATGTCCTTAAAACAAATTACGTCCCCCACACTGGTGTTAATGAGATTATCGAATGTTTGCTTCCGAAGATAAAACGACAGGAGGAGACAGCACTTCGATTCTCTTGACAGGCGAACTAATAAACTGCGGTGTAATCTCAGTAGGGTAATGGTATGGTATATGTTCAAAGCGTGCCGAAAATTTTCGATGATGAAAAATGAAGACAGCCTCTGTATTTATAGGCACAGAGGTGTCTGTTCGGAGACATTGCAATTGACTGGAAAGTTGCGATTAACTGGAGAGTTGTGACTGATCGGAGAAGGACACATCTTTTGGAAGAAAAAAAACAGGTCTGAAAATATAAAGGGTCACTTCTAGAAGATGGGCTTCCACGAGTTGGATCAGGGTCAAAAAGAAAATTATATCCAATTGGGCCTCAACCCGGTCCGAATTAATTTCCTCTAAAAGGATTATAAGCCAAAGCTTGACCCCCCGCCGATCGGACGGCGGCAGTGGCGCACGTGTGGAATAGTGTGTGCGCTTGCGTGCTCACAAAATTTCTATGACCCTAAGAGACAAGCCTTAGTGCAAAAATCCTAATAATAAACTCAAAAAATTTTCCCTCCAACTAATATGGGACAAACCGACATCTCTTTTTTTATCAACATTCATGTATGAGTATATAGCTCACTTTAAGGATAATTTTTAATTCATCCAAAAATTGTATATGAAAACCAACCACATGATTTTGTTCTCTACCGGAGATGAACATAATGGTATGTGGGACCACCCCGTTCGAAGACCGGGTCCCATTTAATTTGTAGCTCCAAAAAGGAGGTTTTCAACAATTTTTCCAACAATTATTTAATCCTATAATTACCTAGTTTACCTATTTTGGAAACCTTTCAATGGATCAACCAAATTTAAATTAGAGAGGGATAAACAAAAATTCTTGTTTCGTAACAAACTATAAAGACCACATTTTGATTATAACAGTGGTGCTCTGAAATATTTTAAAATATCAATATCATTCAAAAAGTTACCGAAACTCTGAATTTCTTAAGGAATTTTCGTAAATTTTAATAAAACTGTGGTAGATTTATTCTTTCTCAGTATAAATATGATGAGTTTATCTTGTGAAAAACTAAATCCCTATCAGTATCTTTACTTAAACAGATCTTGGATACTTACACAGCCAAGCGATGCAAGACCACGATCAAGAGATTCGTTTTCAACTTTTGAGTTTCTTTAAAAGAGTTCGATGGATTTCTTTGACTGGTGTGATCTTTCAAATTTAGGCGATTGTTGTTAATTTGGGGCGAATTTTACGATCACAATCTGAATCAGCGTGTACATGGAAAATTGAATCGATAACTGCACTTATGGAACGATATGAGATATCGTTGTAAGATTATGTGAGGTACAATTGGATTTTCGTTATAAAAAAAAAAAAGGAAAACATAAGTGCTTAAAGCTTGTAGCACTATTTCTTAACGATCCGTTAATTCGTGGGTATTTTTCATATTTAAATAATTTTGATTTACGGATTTTTCTAGTAATTATCTTTTCAGGCCAAGTGTCTAGGTTCGTTGAACTTTCTGGAGGGTTATCCATTTTGGTCGTAACTATCCAAGTATATTTCAATTGAATAATTGTACTTTTAAATTTTTTTATTCATATATATCCTACCTGGTGATCATTCGGTTGGTCGAATCCTAATTCAATTCTACTTCTTTCATTCAAATCCTAATCAAATTCAACTTCTTCCTTACGTCTATATATATATATATAACCCTCTTCCTTCCCGATTTTCACTTTCTATCACATCTTCAGGTTGTGCATTTCAGGAGATTTTTTCATTCGAAATAGGTATTCGATCTTTTCTCTCGCTCTCACTCTCGCCCTCTCTCTCTCTCCTTCTCTTTCTCTCCTCTCACCATCTTTTCTCTCTACTCTCTTTCTTTCTCTTCTTTCTCCCTTCTCCCTTCTCCCTTCTCCCTTCTCTCTCTTTTTCTTACTTTAATATTTTAGTTTTATTACTTTATCAATTATTTTCAGTTATTGAACACAGTTTATTGATGCACGTATACAGATTTGTAGAGTGGTGCGGTGTGCAGTGATTGATCATTCATACTATCGTGATTGCAGTTTCTTGTGTTAGAAGAAAGGTAGCGTAAGGGAACCAAAACCCTAGCTAGTGGTTAATAGGTGTTGGATCAGGTTAGATTTGAACCCTAGGTGAACTAGAGTGATGATTTTATGTATTGATTTAATGACGATGTTAATATTGCATGTATGTGGATCATCACAGCACGTGAGTATGAAATTGAAACTTAATGAAAAGGCAGGGCACTTGGTACAAATTTGCGTATGAGAACTTTCCATCCTCAAACAAACGGGCAGTACGAGCGTACCATATAGATTCTTGAGGACATGTTGAGGTTGTGTCCTAAATTTTCATGGTTCATAGGACAATCATCTACCACTGGCAAAGTTTGCCTATAATAATAGTTTTCAGTTGAGCATAGGGATAGTTTATGAAGTGCACTACGAAAAACCTTGTAAGTTACCAGTATGTTGGGCTGAGGTTGGAGAAGGCAGGATGTTGGGGCTTGATTCGGTTCAGAAGACTATAGATAAGATTGTTCAGATACGGTTGTGGTTGCTCACCATCCAGAGTTGTCAGAAAATTCATGCAGACCGCGGGAGGTGACGATTAGCTTTCGAGGTGGGTGATCATATTTTCTTGAAAGTCATACCAAGGAAGGGGTTGATGCAGTTTCATTGTATTGGAAAGTTATAGCCGTGGTTTGTTAGGCCATTCGAGATCCTAAAGAAAGTAGGGGAGGTGGCGTGTCAACTTTTCGTGCCATCAAGGCTATCAAGGGTTTATGATGTGTCTCATGTGTCAATGTTGCAGAAGTGTAAGCCAAATGCATCGCATGTGCGCTATACTGGGCCAAGTTAGAGGTTGGGGATGATATATCATGCAAAGAAATGCCGATGAGGATTCTAAATACACAGGAGCAGGTTTTGCAAGTTAAAACTATTCTGTTGGCTAAGGTGTTGTGGTATTATCACGGAGTGGAAGAGGCCACGTGGGAGCTGGAGTAGAAACATCACTCTAAGTATCCGGAGTTGTTTCTTCCTTGAGACGCCAAATTTTAGGGATAAAATTTCTTGAGGAAAAGAGATTGTGAGGATCTACAGTCTAGGATCTTATTTCATGTTATTTTTAGTAGTTTTACGGTTTATTAGTGTAATTGATGCCTTTTTGAGACAATTTGAAAGTTTTGGGCCTAATATGAACATGTTAGAACTTGTAGGCTTTTGTTCGATTACTAAGTTAATGAGTATATAAGGCGGAAGAAACTCTAAAATCAATTTATTTTAGAAAATTTTATACATTCGTTTTATTTTTCTCAAACCCTAATTTTAATTCGGTTAATTGAGGAAGGTAAATTGACGAGTAGACGAGGAAATCTTGTGAAATACGTAACTAAAAAATTGATCCTGGTGTCGAGAGTTTCAAGTGGACCCTTGGATTAGCCAGGTACATGAGAGATTCAGAGAGTTACGCAAGTATTAGAGTTTTCTACCATTCTTCCTATTCGAGGTAGGATTGCACATAGTTTTTATATTTTAGTATTGTTTAAAGCATGTTTCGATTATACGTATATGCATGTTTATATGTGGATCCAGATTATGCCTGATTATATGTGTTTCATAGGAGTTTTGGATTATTTTGACGAAAAAACAAGGGCATGTTTGTGTTTTGTTCACGCATAATAGAAATTAAAATATTAGTGAGGCCACTCGAACAAGCTCTAGACTTCTTGACCAAGCTCTTTAATTTTTTAGACTTCTGTTTTGGACAGTGAGCATGTTTTTGGTACTCAAGTGAGCTCTTAGCCGCTCAAACAACCTCCTAAAATCCAAAAACTTTTTTTTTTTTTGTAAAATCAGCCCGTTTATTAATTTTCAATTTGTATGTGAATATTATTCAGGTTTAGAACAGTGAGTTATATGTTCATATGATCATCCATTGGTATCATGTTATCCTGATTCGGTGTCTTTATAATTTCGATGGTGAAAGACTGTTAAAATATTGTCGGTTTAGAGATGCCTCATCGATCGATGTAGCCCATGAACTCAATCGAGTTTGGGACGTGACATAGGTCTCAGCATAACATGGAGTCTGGGTCGGGACATAAGTCTTGGCGTAGTTGCACGAGTTGTCGTTGGTGGTGGTGGTGGAGGAGTCACATGTCATGCATGAGCTACATTGAGCATGATATCGCATGTTACTGTTTTAATATGCCTTCCATTTATATGATATTGATGCGATTCTATTTTATCTCACATTATCAAGTTTGTTATGTGTTTTTGTACTTGAGCTTCGACTTTTGTGTTGTAAATAACACGTTTACGAGTGATGATGATAAGCCAAAGAGATAGATCTTGAATGAGTTCTTTTGAAGATTGGTAGTTAGGTTTACACTTCAGTTGTTAGAAGTTCTTGACTTAACTTAATATTTTTGGACGATTGTGGGGTTGTAGAGTACATTGTTTAGAATTTTGGTATTATGACAAATGTTTAATTGTTCAAGGTGAATTTGTATGTGAGGATATGTGAAGTTAATCAGCAAAATGTGAATTTCTGAATGAGGCAATATGTGAATTTGTGAATGGTGGAGTATGTCTAGGTGTGTCAAGTTGCTCATTGGAGGTGTGTGAATTTGCAAAGTAGGGGTGTGTGGGAGTGTGAAAATTTGTTTGGGGGGGGGGGGGGGGGGGGGGGTGTGTGAATTTGTTTAAGAGAGTGTGGATTTGTGAATGAGGGTAGATGTGAGTGTGTGCGAATTTGTAAATTGGGAGTGTGTGAATTTGTGAATGAAGAGGTATATGGGAGTGTGAATTTTTTTAATAAAAAAGTATGTGTGGGCATATAAATTTATGGATAAATTACTCTAATAGTTCCTGTAGTTTAATTTTTTGTCACTTTCATCCTACCATTTCAAATAATTCAATTTTGACCTTTAATTTATAGTTTTGTGTCAATCCAGGCCAATCGTTAATGACCATTTGATTTTTATAGGAAAAAGTCAAAAGCTGATTTATTTTAGGGGTAAATTGGTAACTTAATATTTCTTTATTATTTTCTACACCACTCTCTCACCACACACACTCACTCTCTCTCTCTCTCTCTCTCTCTCTCATATCTTTTCTTTTTTCCAAATTTGCGTGTGTATGTATGCGTATATATATATATGTGTGTATGTATGTATGTATATACACATATGTTAATTGCTGCCAAATTCATACTATCTTCGTGAATCTCGCCTCCCCACCACCCCCCATCCATTTCTCTCTTCTTCAATCGCCAAAAATTCTTCTTGCAACCCCCAATCCTTGGGTTTTCAATTTTACTTTCCCTATTTTTGTTTGATCCATTCCCATTTGAGTAATTTACCCATTGATGGGTGAGAAGAGATTTGGGGGTGTATATATGTGTATACGCATATGTGGTATACACACATATGTTAATGACTTCCAACTTGATACCATCTTCGTGAATCTTGCCTTCCCACTGCCTGCCATCCATTTCCCTCTTCCCCAGTCCCTGAAAACTCATTTTGCAACGCCAATCCTAGGGTTTTCAATTTTACTTCTCCTGGTTTTTATTTGATCCATTCCCATTTGAGTAATTTATCCATTGATGCGATTGGGTCACAACAATGCCTACTTGCCTGATTCGGGGATGCGGGAGACGATAGCATTCAATCACTCGGCGAGAAGTTGGTACAACATATGGCAAGGTGTAGACGGGGTTACGTACATATGGTGGACAACGATTTTGCAGTGTGAGAAATCTACGTGATTGGAGGGAGTGGAAATCTGACAATTAGTAGTCATGGGAATTGGTACATCGCGCCCTTCAATTAGAATGCTAAACACCCTCTCTATCCTCAACTAAACATCCCCTCTCTCCACATTTTTGGAAGTTCAAAAGAAACCTCAATGGGTAAGGGTGATCAAAGAATCAAAATGGGTAAAGAAAACACCCTCTATTTTCAAAATGGATCATAATAGGCTTGAAAACAGATGAGAAGGGAAGAGGGGAGAGAGAAGTGTTTTTTTCTCCCTTTACCAATTTATCCCTAAATAAGTCATCATTTGTCTTTTCCGTTTAAAAATGGATTGCCGTTAGCAATTGGCCTTGGTTGGTTACTTAGCAAAAAAAAAATTGGCCTTGGTTGACACAAAAACATAAATTGAAGGTTAAAATCAAGTCATTTCAAATGGTAAGGACGAAAGTAACATAAAGTCTAAACTACAGGGACTATTAGAGTAATTTACCCTAAAATTATTTATGAGGGGCGTGAATTTGTGATAAGGGTGTATGATTGGGTGTGTGAATTTATGAATACGTGAGTATATGAGGTATGTAAATTTGCGAACAAGTTGGTATTGTAATGGTGTATGAATTTGGAAATAAGGGATGTGTGAGGATGAGTGAATTTGAGAAGGTGGGATATGTGAGGGTGTGGTTTATTTATAAGGGGGTGTGAATTTTTAAATTAAGGTGTATGTGAGTGTGTGTGATTTTATGCATTAGAGATGATTGATTTTATGAATGAGTAATGCTAGGTGCACAGATCTTACAGACACAAATGTGTCCGGAAGGCCTGTGCACTAAGACTTTTCTTTTATAAATTGAGAGTGTGCGAGGGTAGGTGAATTTGCAAATAAAAGCATATGTGAAGGTGTATGAATTTATAAATGAAAGAATATGTGAATTTCTGCGTATAATAAACTCAAGTCTTGGGACCAGAGCACCCCTTAGCGCTGGAATTCTCAGCAGCTCTTGCTATATGTTGTTGACATTGATCTATCACAACTTTATGATTAAAATTAGGATCATCGAGAAAGCATCAATCTCGTGTTCCTACTGGTGAACTAAACAAGTAGTAGCCTGATAGACAAAAGAAAAACTCATGTTCCATCATGAAGCATGTAAATTAAATAACTATTTGTAAACGGAATTTGATTTGTGTAAAGATTGAAATGGACCGACCTTAATGTGAAACCCTACAATTTGATCAAGGTAATAATAAAAAACATCTCTACGCAATCTTGGAATAATTTTGCCATCCATAGTAGTAGTATCATAGAAAAGACCCCATTCCAGGAGTATACACATGCAGTAATAATTTGACAAGATAATAAATTCTGCAATTTGATATACGCAACATTATCTTTTGTAAAAGCCAAAACAATTTTGCACTACCATGGCCCCTTTTTAAATTCATTTGATACAACAGCATGTCCATGAAATGTTTGGTGGCAGCAACAAAGAAAATCACTGCAAAGAGACTTTCAATTGGCAACAAAATTTCCATACGGTTTGAAATGTAATATCCCCTGAATTTTGGGATTCACCCCCCGCGTAGCAGCATATTAAATTACAAAATATATGCTGCAGTTTATCAACCTGCTTTGTCAAGAAATTCTCATTTAACTTCCTTCTTTGTCTACCTTTCACTATCTAATCTTGGGATGGTGAGAATGGAGCACAGCAAGAGGAGATATCGATTCCGGCAACCTCCATGGCATTGCAGACCCACTCAGGAACATCACCTTCAGGGAACTGCAAAATAATATCGAAACCAGAATATTTAATTAGTCATTGAGAATATGAAAAGAAGTTCAAAGGCCTCCCACACATAGTTGAATGATTCATGAATCATGACTGCAGTTTCCAAAACTGTTATGCCTCCCGTGTTTGTCCAGATTAAAGCATCTGACTGGGCAAAAAATCCAGAAGATTACAGATCCTGCTTTTAGTTGAAAATTTTGGGCTCAGAATAAAAAAACCATCTGAAATAAAAAGGAACAAAATATGGGAACACAATACCCTAGAGAAGTCATATCATCAATCGCCGCACTATATAGTCCACAGAGTTTACTTATCCAATAAATTATAGATATGCCTTCATTATTAGTTCGGTCAAACAAATAGGTCAAAGTGCCCGCAAAACCTTTGTTAATGATCTATACTAAACGAAGAGAACACACAAAGAGATGGCAATGTGTGCCACTCTTGGCATACCATTTTCTTCAGGAAGCAACATACAAACCTGCAGGAGGGAAAATGGAGTGTTAGCATAACTCTGGAAATTGATTGCCAAGAGACTTTTATCAGCATAAAGTTGTCAACTGTAAGCTAAAATACCAGTTGAGATAAAACTGAGAAAAGATTGAAGTTCAAATCTAAGCAAGGGAACAGGCGGACATACTCAGGAAGCAGTCCTTCAATAATTGACAAGTGTAGATCTCTGCTAAGCTGCAATTGTGGGAATGATTCTATATCAAATGACAATAGGAACAATCAATCAAAGTATTATTCCATAGAAAGGTCAACACCTTCAGCATGTAATACAAGTTGTGATATGACAGAAGCTGAGATCCCATCGCATCTTTTGTAACAAGGCAATGAATGTATGCTCTTGTAAATCTTTTGCAGACCTGCGGAAAAAAGTAACAAAACGAGTTAGAGATAAACCGTACCAATATAAAGTCTGGAGCAATTAAGCCTTCCATATATGGGCATACCATGCACGTGCATGTAGGGTCAATGGGGCGAGTATCATCTGCCATTGCTCTGTGCTTTAGCTTCAGAACTCCCTGCATGAAGAACTTTCTGTTAGAATACTGGGGATGTGGAACTTCTGATTCAACACTAATGCACTGTTACGTATACCCCCAGTTCATTAAGTCAAAGACTATGTTTTGCAATTTAAACATAAACACTATCTGCCAGCTTTTTGGTGCATTTTAATATGTATTATAAAACCACAAATAAGTCCTCATCTTCACATTTATTCTCAAGTATTTCTCTACCAATTCCTTGTGAATTTCTCTGGTGTAAGATTGACCCCTCAAAAAACTTAAGGTAAGCTTTAAATAAGTTGTTCGCATCAAAATCTCACAACCAAGCACGAGGATGGATGGATGTAAACTTGAAATAGCAACATGACGGTACAAAAGAAAGGTAAGCGTGTATAGAAAGAATGGCAACATGGACAATTTAAGAGTCTTTTTAAGCAAGTATTAATTGTCTTCTATTAAAAATACTCTTCTCAATTACAGCCAGTTTCCAATCTGTTTTGCTCACCCTCAAAATACCCTAATACAACATTCAAAATAACCAGGAAAAAAGAAAACAGGGAGGTCCTATTGAGTATTGAGTGAATGACATAAGATTAACATACATAAATAAAAGTCACCAAAAACTGAGTCAATGATCAAACGTGGAGCAAACAAGCATATAAGCATAGTCGTCGCGGCTTTAAATCTCGGTTGGTGTGTTAAAGAAGAAGCAATAACCTCAGGTACAAGAGCAGTGCCAAAGCGAGCAGTACGGGTAGGATAGACACAATCATACATGTCAGCACCTAAAGCACTGCAAACTACAATATCCAGTGGATAGCCAACTCCCTGAGAAAATTAACAATATAACACAATTTCTGTGAGCGGAGAATCAATAGTTCCCACCAAACTTGAAAGCACGAGTCGGAGCTTAGTATATCAAAATGTTCTATACCATAACATATCGAGGTTTATCCTCAGGCAGAGCAGCAGTGCACTGAGCAACAACACGCCAAAATGAATCTTTATCTTCACCGCCTGCAAGACCACCAATAGCATAGCTGTCACAGAAGTAAACTCAGTTATTTCAATCCCTATGTCACTTGAACAAATAAACTTATAACTAGACATCTGCTGCCTAAACGTTACATACATGTGCCCTGGAAACTTACAAGTTAGGTGATCAACTTACCATTTAAAAAATTTGAAACACTTAATGGCAAAAGCAATCCTGGCGACTCCTCAAATAGAAAGATTAACCTTGGCATATGACGATATGCCTAAGAACTTTCCATCTTGAACGAACAAAGCTTAACCTAGATTCAATTTGAGCTACTAATACCTTGCCTTACCAAACTGGGGTAGACCAAGATTCGTTATTAAAAATGTAGAATTGCTACTTGCCTACTTGCTACTGAGAAGTCAAGATGTGAAAAATGTGATAGATGGGCAGCTTATAGAATCCTTTGAACATCGAAATATGTCACAGAAATTTTCTTGTCTATATAAACAAGAATGTATGTTTCTTTCTACTCCATAGTTATTTAAGGCGCGAGGCGCAAAGGTCTCCTGGTTTAGGCGCGGGTCTTATTGAAGCAAGGTGCAGCTAAACGAGAGAAAATACGATATATATAATCCATAATTTCATAACCACCCCCACCCCCCAACATACAGTATATCCCTGTACATTTACGATTTACAAATTCGAACAAAGAGAAGCCAGGGATGGATTTCGACAAAAGCAATTGATCTATCTACATGAGTATATAGATCGATTTCATTAACTGTTTTTACCAAACGCAAAGCCCTGTATACATGAATATACTATTCTTACTCGATCTATATACATCTATTTATATATATACACAAATCGACAAAAGCATTCAAAGTTAGAGATGGATTTTGAAGTCAAGCGGCATGTGAAGGAGGAGGAAGAAGAAGCGACATACCTGTGCCTGGTCTTGTAAAATCAATCAATTACGCGCGAGAGAGAGAGAGAAAAGGGGGGGGGGGGGGGAGAGAGAGAGAGATAGATAGAGGTGGCCTGGTTTGGTAAAGCCGATTGAGAGAGAGAGAGAGGGGCCATTGGTCTAATGAAAAGGGAAAAAATGGGAAAACGAAGAGACAGAGAAAAGATAGAAAAATAGGTTAAACTTCTTTTTTCTTTATTTTCAACGAGGTGCGCCTTTCTTGCGCCTCATGCCTTTTGTGTTCCTTGAAGAAAAAACGTGCACCTATATGAAGGCGCCTCACCTCGCACTTGTTGAGGCTCGGACCCTACGCCTCATCACGGCTCGCACCTAGGTGCATGCCTTTTATAACTATGTTCTACTCCTAGCCATAAGTCAGCCTACTGATTTCAAGCGCAACATAGATTCAAACAGCACGGACTAAAAACGATTCCCAAGGCATGATGGCAAAATTTCAAATCAGCATGAAGCTCAAGAGCAGTGGCTAAAGGGTCAATATACATACCCAGGTAAATTCCGCTCCACCAAACCTTTGACACATATATCCCTGATAACATTAAATTTACAACACGAGGACTTAAATCCAAAAAAGAATAAGGGTTAACAAAACATAGAAAAGCCACATACCAAATAGAAATTCACCTTAATACAGGGTCTAAACCACCTTGTACAATACCAAATAAATTCTGCTCATTCGGTCTCTCGTGAGCTGTTAATATCAAGTAAACAGGTAAGAAAATGTTTAAGAAAGAGAACCAAAGGCGATGAATGAAGATATTATTAGAAAATCGCTTTTGAAAGCAACCCAGGAAGATTCAATGGTCCACAAAACGGTTATGTGCCCACAAATCAATCTATGATATTAGGCACAAAGACGGGGTTCAGGACCAACAAGCACACACCCACATCTCAACCATTTAAACATGTCATGTTTCCACAATGCACACCATCTACATCCAGTACACTAAAAACAAATCTTCCAACCTAGAGATAAACTGTAACTCCAAGTGGAAGCTTCCGGTAAAACAAAATGGTTTATGGTGTGCTACCAGAAGTCTTGAATGTAAAGAAAAAGGCTTCTAGCTTGGGAGCTCATGTTGGCCATGGTTGGACTGGACAGGACTTGCTTCAATTAGATTGTTTATTATCAACAGTTAATGGCAGTGCTTTTGGTTTGGAGTGTGAATGCATATGTGAGAGAGGCATGTCAAACTGTCTAACAAGTTGCTATTGTAACGATCCACTCCCGCCTTGTACAATACTGTCCGCTTCTGTCGCCAAACCACATGGACTTCCCAGTAGGTCACCCATCCCAAGATTTCTCCAGGGTGAGCACGCTTAACTGTGAAGTTCCATTTGGTGTTGGCGCCATCACGGCTTTAAAAGGCCTTGTACAAGAAAGGTTCATAATCTTATA
Source organism: Arctostaphylos glauca (assembly GCA_019985065.2). NCBI lineage: Eukaryota > Viridiplantae > Streptophyta > Magnoliopsida > Ericales > Ericaceae > Arctostaphylos > Arctostaphylos glauca. The sequence continues at coordinate 11,207,473 of JAHSPW020000012.1, read as the reverse complement.
AATACCACCGAACTTACATCCACCAAGCGATGTGGGACCCTGACCACCCATCCGGACGTCCCACTGAGACTCCATCTCTCGGACGCCGGCCTCACAGCTGGCACCACGGCCTGGCTGGGGTGTCACAATCTCCCCCACTTAGGAACACACGTCCTCGTGTGGGGCCGAGATTTTCCACATTTCTGGCTGGTGCAGGCTCTGATACCATTTGTAACGATCCGCTCCCGCCTTGTACAATACTGTCCGCTTCTGTCGCCAAACCACATGGACTTCCCAGTAGGTCACCCATCCCAAGATTTCTCCAGGGTGAGCACGCTTAACTGTGAAGTTCCATTTGGTGTTGGCGCCATCACGGCTTTAAAAGGCCTTGTACAAGAAAGGTTCATAATCTTATAAATACCACCGAACTTACATCCACCAAGCGATGTGGGACCCTGACCACCCATCCGGACGTCCCACTGAGACTCCATCTCTCGGACGCCGGCCTCACAGCTGGCACCACGGCCTGGCTGGGGTGTCACAGCTATCAAATGCATTTACCTGCTATACACCTGTCAATCCAACGAAGAGTGCGATACATAGCCTCTTCAATCCGTGGCCCCGTAATGGTGGTTCTCACAACATCATCAAGAGCCATGATAATATCTGCTCCAATTCTATTCTGCAAAAATGTTAGGTGGACTTTTAAGCTTCTAACCCCATATTTGTGATAATCACTCTGCTTGACGCAAACTCCAAAGATAGCTCAATTAAAACCAAGGACCCTTTTCTAACATGGTAAATAAGAAATAAAAAATATTTAAGAAATGCATGTAGTTGTTAAGGTGATTAATTCACAAAGATCTGGAATATCCTTAAGGTTTGGAAAGCCTAATCTTAGTTAGAGATTAAAAGAAAGTCCACTCTTTATGTCAATCAATGGATTAGGAGGGCATCCATCCCCCAACAAATTAAGTTTCCCTGAAGGTTAGACTTAGTGGGTTTGACCCTTAAGGTTGCTCAATACGAATATTTTACCATTTGGTCAAAAGAAAATCAAATAAAATAACTTTGCGTTCGTTCCGCACGGTGTGAACCCTTTAGGTGAGGAGTAAATAAGGTCCTACACCTCCCCGAGCATTACCTTAGTCGTGAATATGAATATTGTCACATTTGTTCAAAAATAGGGAGATTGAAGATAATAAAGTTTTGCTAGCTGATCTCCATGTGTGGCCCAAAAATTTAAATGATGTCCCAATTAATAAAATACTGGTTAAGAAAATACAAACACATTACCCAATGCAATTTTAAGGATTTCATAATGAGTGGACTAGATTCAAAAAACATTTGGCATTATCCACAGAAAGTGGTTGCCCTCACAATAAAACTTGTACTCTCTATGATGGCCAGGCTCGAGATTTTACCATCACACCAAGAATTGCCACTTCAAAGGTTCAAAAAGTGCAAAACTTTTTCAAATTAAAAAGAAGGCAAAAATAACGAATAGGGAAATTGGGGACACTATGAGCGAAGTAGCGTATATGCACGTGAATAATAATAATGCCACTTCAGATCTTGTATTAACACAGCAAACATGACAAAAACTACTCTTGAGATTGGAAGACCCACTTGGATCTGTATTGATTCTTCGGGTGTTAAGAGCATTGGCTTTCCATCAACTGGTGACTGCAATAACATTATGATCTCTCAGTTAAGCACCACCAAAAATAGAAGTGCATTCCCAATACTTGATTCATTTCAGAGTCAAAACAAACCCCGTAGAAGATGTACGAAAAAGTTATCAAGAATACGACATAGCAAAGTAACTTGGCATTGACGAGACTGCGTGAAACAATAAATGAAAGCATTAATTTGGTAGCACAATATAAAACACACAACAAAAATAAGAAAAAACAATTGCAAGACCTACATCCTGAAATAACCGGCAATATCCCAAGACAATAAATTATTTCAATCTGTTCGTTGATCCTGACGTATGGCCATATCTTTCGCTTAACTCAATGAACGGGTTACTTGTTTGCTCAAAAGCTCATGTAAAGGACGCACAGAATAACACCTGAATACATATTTGCATCCTGCTCTTGTGCCATCATTTAAATATTGGAAAAGGGCATGGCACCAAATTGACTTTTGAAAAAAGTCTCTGACCCAATGTTGGGCCCATCATTGCATGGCCTACAAAAGGGCGAAAAAGGAACAGTCCTAACCTAGAACTTCACTCACGAACTCAAAACAAACCAGGTCTTTCTCTTATTAGAGGCTTTCAAGGCCGTTAGCCCAAATCCACTTGTTAATTCGCCTTCTTACTAGACAGCTTGGCCATTGACCTTAGGCAAATTTCAAGCATATCGGTATTGTTAACCAAAGACAACATTTAAATCCTGTAAATGAGATCTCCGCATTCTAAAAATTGACCACTATAATATAAATGGTAGATTAGTTTGGAGCAACATGATGTCATGTCATTATAAATATTTGCAATCATGTATTTGCATATGTGCGTGGAAAGAAACAAATGAATGCATATGTGAGTCGAGAGAAATAATAATCCACAAACTTGTTTAATGGGATACAATCATATCATCATTAGTATCTCACAGACAAGGTTTGGCTAAATGAGTACAACACATAAATATTACCTGAAATGTGACACCTTTTTCTGTAATGTCAGCTAAATGCAGTAATGAGACCTGGAAAAAATTGCAAGCTTAGCTGCATTTATATTGTCACAATATCACTGCGCAACCTTTTCACAAAATAAGCTCCACGAAGATTGAATCATAAGAAAAACAATATTTATAGCATCAAGTCATCACAAGGAATGTTTAACCATTTTTAGTTTACCAGAAAACAAACGTACCAGTCATCTTGACAAATAACCATGGAACACTTCTGCAAATCTTGGCCCCGATATTACTATGTTAAATATGCTATGTAAGATCTCCTTGACTAAGAAACCGTGACAACTTACAAAGTCACTTTTTTACATTTACAATTAAAAATGATGAAGAAATGCAGCACAGATATGGACCCCAATATACTATATAATTTGTCATAATATTAGACTTCATATACACTATTTAACACAGGTCAGGGAACAAGGCAGAATCGTATGCTGCACATGAAGCAATGCAGCATTTTAAGGGGCCGCCAAAGCATTCTAAGAAATCACAATTTCAACCTTTAGAGCTGCGTAACCCAGATTAAATAGATTAAGCACCAAAGCAAGTAGATGACACAATGTGTAATACCTTTATAACAAAATACAAATTGTACTTACACACATGCAGTAATGTCAGGAAGCTAGGAAAAAGAAAACAGTAAGGAATCACAGTGCAGGTAAGAACATTAACAAAAAAGTCAATTAACCATTTGAAAGCCACCGGAATCTGTGAGCAAAGCCCTCGGCCAGTTCATAAATTTGTGGAGACCCCCCAACTCATCAATCAGTTCAGAAGTAGGTCGGAGTGCCAAGTGATATGTATTCCCCAATACTATTTGGCAACCAATTTCCTCGAGCTGGCTAGTTGTCAAACCTTTTACTGTCCCTGTAACCACAAGAACCCACCATCTTTCGGTCAGTGACTCAGAATGCTTTGACCTAAATTGTGCATGTACATAGACGTGATCATGTGAGATTGAGTAAAGAATTTCACTTTCTACAATGAGTTGCTTCAGTGAAACCAATTCCCATGGTTAATAGGCGACTAACTCCCATAAATCAAAACTACCTGCATGGACTAGGCCAGAGATGCTCATTGCAAATGCCATCACAAAAGAGAAATCAAATGCCCGCAAAAACATTAACCAGATCAATTGAATCAAAATCTAGTGCTTATTCTGTAAATTGGAGTTATATGATACTCGGTTAAATAAAACAATAAACTGTTACAATCAAAGAATATTACAGATGACACCTGGGCTATAGCGCTATTGCAGGTAGCTAAGACATCAAACTCGTATAACCAGATGCAAATTTCTGTTAGGTAGTTTCTGGTAAGTAGCTGTGCTTATAAAAATGAGATAATAAGACTAAAGCTCTAACCTTGTGTCCCCACGGGCATAAACAAAGGTGTTTGGCAAATGAAATGCGGGAGTGTCAGTTGAGCTGCACGAGCGCGATTGAATCTCCCAAGAATCTGAGAAACGGAAGACATAGCTCCAAATTTAGTAAACAACCAAAAACATTCCAATTAGGGTCATCTGTGGTTACGGTCTGTTCAATAGAGGCCATCAATATCAAATATACAGGAGTACAAGTACGAAAAGATATAGAACCTATGCCAAGTACGAATCGACATTAGTTTTATTGTTTCTGGTAACTGATTAAGTTGTTGATCACATGAAGCACTAGTCACTTTATGGCTAGTATAATGGCAGGCATAGAAGTAGACCCACTCAAAAGGAACATGTTCCTCCCTATTTTATATTAATCTCTTTCAACTGGACAAAATACCCTGGAAAGAATATTTCCAAGATTTTCAAACTAATTTTTGTAGACATTGCCCGCAGTTCATGCACGATAATTCAACCACGAATTCCAATAAAAAAGGCTATTGCTTGGTACATGGTAAACGTGGAAGTAATAGAACATGAAACTATGGGTTAAAGTCTAATAACAAGCAGTTAGTGCAAATAAGGGATTCATCTCCTATCACCCACATAAAGAGGACCAAATTCAGAGCCTCACCTCAAATCGAAGAGCCATCAAGCAACTGTTACTCCTTTCCAACCAGCCTATGTCTAAAAACTGTCATTAATTAAAAAACGAACACAACAAAACAAGGCCAATTACTTCAAAATACGGCAATGCAACCATCTAGCCACAGAGCTTTGCCCCTCTTATCCTACAAAATACAGTAAAATGGGACCAGTAGAAATGACTACTTACAGTAAGCTGTGCATATATGTGCTTGTGAATACATGTGGAGACAGAGAGAGTTCAAAGAAAGAAGCTTACTGGTACACTGCTATGGAAAACGGCCGTGAAGAAAAAAAAATGGCTCCGACGTGAAGTGATGCCCTAATTGGGTAATGTACAGAGCGCGCCGGCCGAGTGTTAGAAATTTAGAATCGGGTTGTTTTATTCTTGAACGAGGTGGAGGCGGGTCAAATTACAGAGAGCGCGCTGGGAACAGGGCCGGCTCAAGAAGATTTGAGGACTTAATTTGAATGGAAAATTACCAAACAGTGATTTTGACCTAACGTAAATCCAGTCTCATGGTCCCCGATTTCAAAATTACAAAAAATATGATCTTTAAAAGGGGTCGTTTACACAACAGTCCTCGGCAAAGGACTTTTAACGTAATTAGTCCAACAAAAAGACACATATAGTCGAAAGTAAAATACCATCATCATGCAAATTTGATTTTTACAAATCAGCGCGAAGAGGGATGATCGTTTCCGTTCTAGATATTAAAGAACCCTAACTTGCACAAACCCTAACATCGAAGATTACGAAGGAAATTCTTGTATCAGATTACGAAGGACATCGACATTCTGCTCGGTATGCTCTTTCAGTGTATCACCATTCATTCCAAAACACCATGAAATCCTTATTCCAGCACTTCGTTCTTTGTTCTTCGTTCTTCGTTTTTCGAGCATTTAAGTGGATATATATAACATTACCTATTAGTTAAAGTAATGTTATGTATTAGATAAGCCTATCTATACATTTCTAAACTTTGTTCGAATGAAAAAATAATCCATTCTAAAACACCATGAAATCCTGATTTCAACACTTCGTTTTTTGTTTCATCAAAGCATTTAAGTTAATATATATAATATTTCTAAACTCTATTTGAATGAAAAAACAATCTATTCTAAAACACCATGAAATCCTGATTCCGACACTTCTTTCTTCGTTCTTTGTTTCATCAAAGCATTTAAGTAAATATATATAACATTACATGTTAGTTTGTTAAAGTAATGTTATCTATTAGATAAGCTTATCTATACATTTATAAACTTTGTTCGAATGAAAATACAATCCAACAATAAAGTAACCTTATCTATTAGATTATATTACCTATTGGGTTGTTAAATTAATGTTCTGTTTGATCTTATCTTATAGATAACATTACTTGCTCGTTTGTTAATGTTCTGTTTGATATGTTATAATAGATAACATTATCTATTTGTTTCTTAAAGTAATGTTATCTATTAGACAAGGTAATCTATTAGATAAGGTTATCTACATATAACTTCCATGTGTTTTTTGTTATATCTCTAGCAATGCAATTAAAAAAGATATCTACACCTGAACAACCATTGCATATAGTGTCGCTAGTTATGTTACCAAAGTTGCTGGAACTAACGGATAATGCACACAGAGAAATGAAAAAGTACAACAAACAAAATAAAGAAAATAAACATAAGAAGAAGCATAGGGACAACAGGGGGAAGAAAAAAGACGAAGGTAAAACAAACTAGGAACAAAAACGTACTGTCGGACAAGGAACAGAAAAATCGAAAAAGACTATTAAGAACATAGCTGAAGATAGTGTGAACCAGGAAATGCTTCAAAGACATAACACTCAAAGACCAACAAAAAGAGATGCTTCATAATCCGCCATTGATAAAACAACAAGGAAGAAACAGAAGAAGACTGATGGAAAAAAAAACTGGAGACAAAGAGGTACAAGTTAAACAAGAATCCAATGCTTTGCAATATTGTTCATCACTGGTTGCACTTATCCATCTTTTAAAAGATTTGAGTTTCACTCCTACTCAAAAAGCTAAGATCGATAAAACACCATTTGTCAATCTAATAGAAGCAATCATTTCCAACAAGGTGAGTGAGCAAAATGCGAGGAAGTGCAATGAGGATGCAATGAAGATCATTGCAACGTACAAAAGGTGGAGAGTTACATTCAAATTAGGACAAAAAATATGTACATCTTACGGATCAAGACATAACTTTAGTCTTTGGCATCCAATCTGGAGGAAGACGAATAGAACTAGCCAAGCACACAAAGAGGCCATAAACAAATTTTGTGAGACGGGTTTTCCAAAAGAAAGAAAGAATCAAGATCATGCACATGAAAGAATATTTCTTGGATTCAATGAAAAAAAGACAAAGAAGGCTGCCAAAGATGTGGCAAGGTTGTTGACTTTGTTCCTTATAGTAACACTCTTCTGTGCATTAATAGGACCAATAATCAGTTGGTCTTACATCAATATGTTGAAAATATTGAAGATTCGACATCTTATGCCTAGTCGACATACATCAACAAATTCCTGTTACAAAGTTTGGATGAAATATATGACAATTCTAGGACCGTAAATAGATGTGTCATTGCACTTTTGGTAAGCATATATAACTTTTTGTCTAATGATTCCCATTTGTAAATGCAATAAGAAATATAATCAATAACTACTTGTTTCTTATTTCTCTTTGAGAACAGTACTAGTTGTGCGAACATGTTGAAATACTATTGATAGGACATGGCCACAAGTTTTCGAGATTTGTTAAATGGGTTTCCCTGGCTTGAGTGTATCACTACAACAATCACCGTTGAAAACTCTTGTTCCTGAAAAGGTATCAGTACTAACTACTTCTATAATTTGACACAACATAGAAACATATAATGTTCAATACATAAACTTATCTTTTGTAATGTTTATTCGCTATTTTGGCATAAATATAAACATACAGTGTTATCTGTTATAATTAGACTGTGTATCTTTACATATGCTTAGCAACATGTAACTTTCTATTATAATAATTGTTTTGCATTTTGAGAAAATATACCAACATATATTTCATTCATTACTTTTGTTTCTCATCAATGTCAACACGTCTGAATTGAAGCTAACAGCAGAAGAAAACAACACATTGACAATTATGAAGCTTTGCAAAAGGAAGCAACAGAGTTTGACGAACAAGAACATTGTGGCTAGAAAAACGCTGAAGAAAGGGCTAAAAATGATAGACTAAAATAGCTAAATGCTAAACTCCAACAAGAGATCAAACTTGTGAAGGCGAAAAATGAAAGAATGAAGAAAGAAATTGACAATAAAGAACACACCATTGTCATCTTAGAGAAAACAATCCAAATTCTTAAAGAACAACTTGGTCATGGTAATGATGGAACTAGTGGTGCTCAATATGACAATCAAGATATTGTTCATCTTGAAAAATAAATTGGTTCATTAATCATTGAAAAGGACATTGTTGAGGAAGAAAAGATCGAACAGTTGATTGAGAAAAAAATTGAAGTTGGTTCTATTCTGCTAGAAAAGGAAATTGTCACAGAACAACTTCACTAGTCAGAAGAACATAATTTTGTTCTCAATGAAGATATGCAAGATTTGTTCGCACACATAGTCACTCAGCAATACAAGGTAAACTTATCTCCTCTAATCCCATCTCCATATCTCTACATGTTATAACAAACATATAACATTATCGTTCTATGTTATCAATCTCTGCATCGCATCAAAGCATGTATACCTATAAACAGAACGTACTATCATATGTTCTTTTATATATTTTTGCATAACAACTATATATAGCTAATGCGTTTGTGCTTCGTTTCTATATCTCCGCATTACATGGAAACAAATACTATTATCCATTGTAATTTGTCCTCTAAATCTCTACATAACATAACAATAGATAAGGTTAACTGTTATAATTTTTATTCTCTATTTTGACATAACATAGAAGTATATAATGTTCTCTTCTAAGTCGGCCATTTCTATTGTGATTATCATTATTTATTTTGGACTAGAATTAACAGCATTCAACGGTTTTGATATAATTTCATCCATGAATATGTGCATAACAACAAATAAAAGATTCCCAGCAAGAAGAGGGACAAGATAAGGATAGCAAAATGGATGACTTTGCACCAGGCATTGTTTCTGAAGAACAAGTGAATGGAACAATTGAAGAAACAATAAATCAAATCCTTGAAAAGAGTAGTACTACTCCAATTATTGCCGTAGAGGACAAGAAACCCATGAAGAAAGTCGAAGTGTTCATCTTTGGTAAAGTGTGTAAAGGCCAAAGATAATAGAACACAAAATAAAAAGGCTGACTTTCACTACACTGACTTGAAGGCCACTGGAAGGAAAAACACAATATAGACAAACATAAAAATGAGAAGCGGAAGGGAAAAGATATGACAAAATTAGATGAAATTATCATCAATGTTCAAAAAATAGACAAGAAGTTGTTTCCAAACAACTACAAATTATCATCCATGCTCACGAACATGCAATACATTGTTAGTTGGAAAAAGAGAAAAGGAGGAGGAGATAGAAGTGTGTAGGGGAAAAGTTAAGTAAATCCTTACACATATTACTTTATTTATATTGCGTTGGAGACTTACACATACATAGAATAGTCAATGTGGGACAAACGCTTCTAACACTCTCTCTCAAGCTGGAGAGTAGATATCATAAAGTCCTACCTTGTTACATAAAATTCTAGACGAGATTTAAACAATGATTTGGTAAAAACATATGCTACTTGAGCTTTTGTGGACACAAAAGGTGTAGTCAACACACCACATCAATCTTTTCTCAAATGACGTGACAATCTACCTCAATATATTTAGTTCTCTCATGAAACATAGGGTTCGAGGCTATATGTATCGCTGCCCGATTGTCACCATACATAGGAATGGGTAACTGCACCTGAAATCCCAGTTCCTCAAGATAGGTTTTTCAGCCAAACAACCTCAAACGTAATATGAGCCATAGCACGATACTCTACTTCTACACTAGACCTTGCAACAAAGTCTGCTTCTTATTTTTCTAGGTAACTAAGTTGTCACCAACAAAAATATAGTAACCAGTTGTCAAACGTCTATCAGACGATGACCATGCCCAATTTGCATTAGTGAATGCTTCAACATGCAAATGACCATTAGAATGATAATAAGTCATGCCTAGGATAAGCCTTAAGATACTTCACAATGTGAATGCAAGTTTCCCAGTGTGAAACACGCGGAGCAGACATAAACTGACTTACCACATTAACAGCAAATGAGATATTAGGGCGTGTATTGGTAAGATAATTCAACTTACCAACCAAGCGACGATACTGATCTGGACGCAAAAATACCTCCCCCTGATCAATGCAAAGTTTGACATGAGGATTCATTGGAGTCTCCATAGGCTTGGCTCCCATCAAACCTATTTCCTCTAGAATATCCAACTCATATTTCCTCTGAGACAAACTAATCCCATCCTTGGATTTGCTCCCTCAATACCCAAGAAATATCATAGCTTACCCAAGTCTTTAGTGCAAAATTGACTATGTAGGAACTGCTTCAACTCATCAATTCCTTTCTAATCATTTCTAATGATAATAATATCGTCTACATAGACAATGAGTAATACTTTTCCTTGAGCTAACATAAGAGAATACAGAGTGGTCTAACTGACTTTGGCGCATGCCAAATCTCAAGACGACTCACTGAACTTACCAAACCACGCTCTAGGAGATTGCTTGAGTCCATAAAGTGATTTGCGGAGACGACATACCTTATGATGCTCCCCCTAAGCAACAAACCCAGGTGGTTGCTCCATTTAGACTTCCTCCGACAGATCGCAATGGAGAAAGGTATTTTTAACATCAAGCTGAAACAATGGCCAATAAAGATTGGCGGCAAGAGAAATAAAAAGCCACACAGAGCCAAGTTTGGCAATAAGAGAAAACGTGTCAAAATAATCAACACTATAGGTTTGAGAGTAGCCTTTGGCAACCAGACGGACTTTGTAACGCTCAACAATGCCGTCATGAAGGTACTTGACAGTATAGACCCAACAACAGCCAATAGGAATTTTACCAATGGGAAGAGGAACCAACTCCTATGTGCTAGTATTATGAAGAGCAAACATTTCATTCTCCATAGCTTTCCGCCACTCAGACCGGAATAATGCTTCCTGAACAATGTGAAAAATAAAAATGAAGGAAACAGTAGTAGTAAAAACATGTAAGGATAGAGAGCGATGATCATAAGAGATAAACTAAGAAAGAGAATGAGATGGAAATGATATTTTACCGGTGGATGGCAATTCTCACGAGTCGGATATTGATGAACATGCGATTTGGCGACCGGGAGGGGGGTGAAGACGGAGGTGTGGGCAAAGAAGGATCGGCAAACTGGGATGGTCCGGTAGGCTGTGTAGTCTGAGATGGTGGTGGAGGGTTGCTTGGTGCAAGAGTTGGAGGAAATGTTGTGCCGGTGCTTGAGAACGACGAACATATACCTGCAAGGATTTTTGTGAAACAGTGCGAGGAGGAATAGCCATAGAGTGTTGTGGAACAGTACCAGTAGGGACAACCATAGGTAACACAGACTCAATAGTAAGAAGATCGTGGGTAGAAATAGGGGTGGAGTAATATAGTAAGGTCTCATTGAATGTGACATCAATACAGACAAATTGACGCGTAAAGTAGGACAGTATCATCGATATCCTTTTTGGGTGTGTGAATATCCCAGAAAGATACACCGAAAGGACCAAGGATCAAGTTTACTTATATGAGGATCAAGAACATGAGTGTAACAGGTGTACCTAAACACTCGAGAAGGTAATGGGTGGGGAGACCGTCTAGGAAACAAAACCTTATGGGGAACCTGACCACCTAACTTGTAGAGGACATACGGTTGATCAGGTAACATGCAATGATAACAATGTCACTACAATATGACTTAGGAACATGCATTTGAAATAATAGGGCACACATAACATCAGACAAGTGCCGAATCTTGCACTTGGCAATTCCATTTTGTTGTGGAGTTCGAGAGCACAACAATTAGTGGATAATGCCATGTTCATAAAAAAAATAGAGAAAGTATACTGTGAAAGTATTCGCGGGTATTATCGGAACAAGATATGTTAATGCAGGTATCAAATTGATTTTTGACCTCTATGAAAAATGTTCTAAACACATATTTCAACTCAGATCATTCTTTCATTAAATAAAGATTGTGATAGAGAAAAATCATTCACAAAAATAACATAATACTGAAAACTAAAAACACTAGGCACGTGAATAGATCTCCAAATATCTGAATGAACTAATTGAAAAGGACACGACGCTCAACCCTAGGTAAAAAAGTGACTCGGTGGTGTTTACTAAACTCACATACTTCACATACCAACTTATTAATAGAACGACAAGAGGGCACAAGATGCTTCAAACTTTAAAGAGAGGTTTGACTAAGATGACAATGCTATTGATACGAGACTTTGATGTCTAAAAGGCTATAGGCTGAGGAATAGTCAGGTAATATAATTTAAAGATCTTGAAAAACACAGCCATGAGGAAGAAATGTGACGAAATAATTTAAAGATCTGGTGAGACGACTTACAGACATAAGATTAAACGAGAAACGAGGAACATGTAATACAGATGTCAAAGTAAGAGAAGAAGTGACAGGAACTAAACCAAAGCCAATAACAACAGTGGAAAAGCCATCAGCCAAGGTAACATGAGATAGCCTACCAACAAGTGGACGATTAAAGGAAATAGGTGTACCCGTCTTACAATCTGTAGCTCCTGAGCCAATAACCCAAGGAGAGGAAGAGGAGGAGACAACACAAGCAATAGATGGACCGGTTTGAGTGAGCATCCCGAAATGACAATAAACGTTGGTACTCCTCAACTGAAAGAACTGCACTATTAGCTGAATGTTGAGAAATTTGTCCAGTATCCTCGTAGATAGCAGCCTGATGAGACCGAGGAAAAGCATGCAGCTCGTAACATGTATCCACCCAATGATTGGTCCCCCCATAGTAAGTACGTAAGCAAGCACCACTGCCATGACCACGGCCTCCTCCTGTCGTGTTGCCGCAGCCTCCCCCACGACCACGACCACCAATAGTATTGGTATGGCCACCAAAACCACAACCATGCATCCTAGAAGCGCGGCCACGACTACTAAAACCAGAATCGCGGCCATGACTAACAATGAAGTTGGAGCTATAAAAAATAGCTGAAGTCAAAGCAAAGCGGCCAGAAGGTAAGACAAAAAGAGAGGATGACTGTCTGAGACGATTGAAGACCTCGCTGAGAGAAGGTAAGTCACTAGTCCCCAAAATCTGATTGCCCATAGGGTCAAAGGTCGGTGAGGCACCGGATAAAAAATGAGTAACCCACATACGTTCACGCTGGCGTCGTATAGCCGGAATGTAAGCAGAGAGTGGCTCACAGATATCCAATTCATGGCAAATGCGTCGAAACTTAGCATAGTAATCCTCAAAAGAATCATCACCCTGAGATATAGTAAAGAAAGACTGATGAAGGTCATAGGTGTGACGAAGATTGTCTACGCCTGAGTACAATTCTTTTGCCTTCGTCTACACCTCTTTAGCTATGTCACAGAACATCAGTGTACTAAAAACTTATTATGTCATACCATTCCATAGCTCGAAACAAATACGGGCATCAACTGCTTTCCAGGCCCTATATGTGAGTGCTTCAGCAGCAAGAGGCTCATCAATCAAATAGGAGTCCTCGGACTCACCTGTATAATACACCTCTATGGCTTTGACCCAAAGGACATAATTTCCCCCATGTAAAAGGGTGGATGTAATAGAGTGTTGCTTGCAGGATCGAGAGCCAATAGTAGTAGAACCAAAAATAGAACCAACAACCGTGAAGATAGGACCAAAATTAGAACCTGAGTTTTCCTCCGACATGTCAACAGGAGAAACTAACTCAACGCAATTAAAAAGTTAAAGGATCACCAACTAAATCACTGTACATAACAACCATGACCAAGGGTTAACATATCTGAACCAACACAAGGCAACAACATACCAACATAAGGAGGCAATAAACAATCGCAGGGTATGATAAACAATCGCAACAGTAGTTGGTTGGGCTAGAGAAAAGCGACAGATGATCAACAGTAGTTGGCTGGAGACTATCAGGCTTCAGAAGGCAACAGCAAGAAGGAGAGATCAGCGGAGAGATCAGGCTTCAGAAGACAGTAGCAAGAAGGAGAGATGATTGGGCAGCAGCAACAGTGGGAAAAAGAGAAAAAGAGAAAAGAAGGATGAGATAGAAGTGTGTAGGGAAAAAGTTAATTAAACACACATTACTTTATTTATATTGCATTGGAGAGTTACACATACATAGAATAGTCAATGTGGGACAAACACTTCTAATACACATATTTGAATGTGGACAAGAAGATTACAAGTAAGAGCACCAAACTTACTCTTGCTAAATGCACAAATTCTAATTGGTTTCACTAACTTATTTCTTTCCTTCATTTTCACAGCGCTACCATTTGGAACAAGTGCGGTGATCATGACAGTGTATCTTTAAGGGACATAATTCAACTGTTGAACAATTGAGATGTCGGAAATTCCCTAAGATGTGTTATTTTTCCATGTTATGAACAATATATTTATTCAATCACACATGCAACACAGATAAAGTTCTCTTTTTAAATTATGTATCTTGTGGAAATATCTGATTTGTTATAATATATAACTTTAACTATTTTATATGATTTCTTTAATTTCATCTCTTTATTACTCAAAGCTGATTGACGGATATCAATTCCTGCTACGGAAAACCCAGCGAGATAGAGGACAAGGCAACATATTCTTTTTCACTTGCACATGTTGGGTAAACACATCACCTGCTCTCTTGTTTAATAATCCAAACTGTTATAAATATTGCTATACAACATAACCTTATTTTTTCTATACTCCAAACCTTCTATTTTGATATTGTCATAAAAGAAAAAATCTTATGTTAACCAATTTTGTAATTCTTCCTTTACACATACGTTAATAAAATGAACAAAAAATTCAATCGAATCCCATCTACTAGACAGAAAGTTGATATTGCTGGATCAGAAGTTCCAGCAAGATAGAGATTACTATCGACGCATGGCATTCCTAATGAATTGAATGCGAAACAGATCTAGACATGAGAATCTATATCATTGGAAACAAATCTAACGATGATAGTCTATATCATTGGACTCTTCTAATCTTTGACATCCTCGAGGGAAGACGACTGCACTATTATTCCAAAAGACCAAGAAAGGTCTTACAAGATCCATACCTGGCGGATGCATTGCTAGTGGTAAAAAATTCTTCATTTGATTTAACTTCTCTTATACAAACTTTAAATATTAAAAATAATTTTATGATTTAAACGTGCAGAAAACATATGTAGAGCAATACATGAAAGTGTTGCATATTGATAGGGCACATGGCCCTAGTTTCGACCTGTCAATTAGGAGAACAATCTTTGAAGAATCTAACTTTGATGCTCCAATCTTGTCATACAAACAAACACCACAGCAATCAAACACATCGTAAGTCTATCAAATAGACTTCATCCATATTACATTCTAATAATTCTTGTTTCTCACAACATGTTTTATACAATATTTGTAGCGTCGATTGTAGAATAATCGTATGCTACATCCTTCAGCGAATTGCAAACTTTAATCGAATTTTACCACAAATCATAGTTGATGAGATTAAAATGTTTCAACTGGAATTGGTCTGCAACTTCTTATATGACAAACCGAGGTCATGGACTTTTGAGGACTGGCAAAGCAGTCAACTAGCAAAAAAATACAAGAACAAAAAGCCATTGAAGATGAAAATCAAGGGGATGTTACCATACTTTGAGTAAAATTCATTAATTCTAGAACTATAACTTGTTTGGTACTCTGTTATACTATATTACATTTTCGTTTCTTTGTCAATCTTGACTTGATGCAATACAAGACTACTTAGCTTCTTGTTGCTGATGTTGTTGATATTAAACGAGCCTCTTCTAGTCATTTCATATAGCACAAATAGTATTCGTGTCCATGTTTTGAGCATATAATTCAAAAATATAAATGCTATTAATTGTACAGTTTGTATGATAACAGTAGCTCTGCTTTGTCTCTTACTATGGAAAACATAATAACAAATAAACTTATATGTTTAAATTATTTCTCTGTATTTTCACACAACATGAAACTCAATTTGCAGAAGCAATGACAATTGTAAAAAAAAACTTCATTTGATTTATGTTGTCATATACCACACCTTAAAATATAAAAAATAATTTTTCCAAATTGAAAAATTCGTAATAGCGTGTCCTTCCACTAAAATGGGCTGGAATGCCTGTATGCCAAATCTATGCAAAGTAGGTGCTCTATTCAATAAAACAAGATGTCCCTGCATAAATTCCTAAAGCAACATATGTGGAACCATACAAACTGCATATCTCTCAATTCATTTATATGTAATAAAATAACATTATCTATATAGTGCATTCTCAACACTTTTACCCTGGTAAAATGATAAAAATACAACTACAAATTATATCGTTTCATTTCATTCTTATCCCTTCCCAACTATTGGATGCAAATAATCTAGTACACTTCTCATCCTTTGGTATCCCAAATGCTCACACTTTTACACTACCGTCTATAAAAGCCCAAGCAACCAAAACAAACATAACAAATACTTTGAGGGAGAAAAAATTTCAAAAAATGACAGACAACAACAACCGTTTTGTGCTCACATCTCAACAAGTGGAGATTATATCCTCCACGGTCTCCCATATGATAAACAACATGCACGCAGAGACAAAGCAAGAACTCGACAATCTTCGACAATGAACACAAAACCTTCAAGATAAGATGAATACTCTGGAAGCTGAAGCAAGACTCCGTCTGCTAGATGATTGGACGATGGTTTTCGACAAAGACAAGCCATGAACAACAACCTAGATCAACGTATTTTACATGGATTGTACTTTCGTTTTTTGTACAATGATCTTTGTAAATTATGTTATTATGATAATGAATGAATGACAATGGCCTTTGTATTTCATTTCTCTTTTATGTGCGTTCTATGCTTCATTTACATTTTCTCTTTTCATGTCCTTATATTGCTGCGAACTAGTTTTACTCAACACGAAATCAACAAAATTGATATAACATATAAGTTTACATGTGTCATGTCTATATACACTGTTCATTTTAGATTGCTAATGTAATTAATCCAACATCTTTTTCTTACTGAGAATTAATTTTTGATGGTTCATTTCATATCTATATCTAGATTCTTGTACCAAACACCAATGCAACAAAATTAATATGAAAAGGTAACTTTATCTGTGTGATATCTACACACACAGTTCATTCGATCTATGTCTACATTTCTTGAACAACAATCTGAATTTGACCTCCAATGGTCTCATTTAGGAATAGATAACTTTAACTGTGTTAATTATCTGACAACATCAAATCAAATCAAAGTCATAATTGTACTGTTGGCATACTAATTTTTGACGGTTAAACTCCTAACCATTCACTTCCTTCCTCAAATTAACTAAGCATCCTTTTGCTGCTAATTATAAACGGTTTAGCTCCCAATGGTTCAGTATTTGAAATTTTATACCTGTTACTTATGTGATGGTTCAGTATCTCAAATCTAACACCTTTTAATTATCTGGCGATTCACTATGGTTGCGTATCAATCGCTCTTTCTAAATTTTAGAGTATTCTTCTCTATATATAAAGGTAGAACATCTTGACATTTCAATGATAGCAACCCAGACCATATTGAGAAACAATGTCATATACCAATACCAACACTACTCTTCTAAATGACCAACAACTTGATACCATCTTTACTAGGGTATCATACCTCATAACCACCGCCCGATCAGAGTCTAATGAGAAGATACAACGTCTCAAACATAAGATCGTCAAATTGGAGGAGAAGGTTGATGGCCTTGAGGCTGAATCTCAAGGCAGGCTGCAAATGAAGATTGGAAGACGACCTTAAATAGGGGCAGACGTTGAACAACAACACGTGCTTGTGATCAATTTGCAAAGGTTATACTCTTTTTATTTTTGGAGAACAATTTATGTAATGATCATCTATTAAAACAATAAATGAAAGAAGTTTATCGTATACAAATAACAATAAGTTTATCATATCTATTTGTACGAATAGCTAATATTATCTGTTTAATCAGTCATAGTTTGTACGAACATGACTGTTTCGTTCTTCAAACAACAAATATTATACTTTAGCTTTCATAAATCTATTACTAAAAAATAAACCAATAAATAAACTTCTATTCCAATTTTGTGTACATCTGCATCACAAAAAACAATGAGCAATAAACTCATCTATATACTCATCTGCTAATATTATCACTGCTAAAATCATTAAAGTCAATCACATGGATCCACACAACTCTTGCTATTATGATTTCCTAACTTTCCATACCTACCACACTTTATCTGTCTAATCATCTCACCCCTAGATCGAATTCTTACAATCTCAAGTCTATCATGTAGCCTCTTCGTTTGAGGATGAAGAATAATTGCAGACTCTTTTGTCACTTCTAGAGCTCCAAGATTAGGAATAGAAATTATATAACACATGTGAATCACGATAAGCAGCAACAAAAAAATACTGATCAACATACTCAACAATATCACGGTCAGCATTTTGTAGAGCTGCGACTACATGTAAACAAGGAAAATAATTGAGTTTTCAACATGAGCATGTGCAAGTCCTCTCACGAATATTTACCACAACGGTTGGAAATGAAAACACTTCAAAAATGTCATCATTGCAAAATGTCACATTCCATGTCCGTCCCGTGTTGAAGCACTACAAGAAAATGCACAATTTGGTGACCAAAATGTATTTGGTCGCCGAAAAGTCACAATTGCCGACTAAACAAAATTTGGTCGCCAAAGGTTCACAAATTTGCTGATTACATAGTGTTTAGTTGCCGAAAGTGTAGATGTTTGCTGACAAAAAATTATCTTAGTTGACGAATGGTTAATCATCATCAGCCAATATTTATTTGGTCGCCCAATGTTTCGCTCGTTAAATTTTCCCGCGGGAGCGAATACTGGGAGGGAAAATTAATTAATTTACCGACTCAATATTTAGTCGTGAAAGCATACTTAATTCAACACTCGGCGACTAAAAGTGATTTGGTTGGCATATGTTAAAATGTTTACTGACCGAAATTGTTTAGTCGGTGAAGGACATGGAGGATATTAATGCCCGAAAAATGTGTTTTGTCGCCAAATGTAAATTACATGAAACGACGTCGTTTTAAGCAAAATGTAAAAGCACCGTTCATGACTTTAAACCCAAATCCTAATTTCTTTCTCACTTCTCACCTCTCTTGGCATCCTTTGGCTCTCACCCCTCTAGGTTGTCCTCATTTCTCAACGTAGGTCGCCGTCACCACTGCACCTCGTCCTTGTCGTCCCCTCCTACAGTGCGTACCCAACTTGTTACATTATATTATAGCATTTTCACAATGGTATGATATTTTTTCTCCCACTCATTCTTGTGGTCTTTTTATGAAATCTATAGAGATGTTTTATCTGATCCAAGAAGTTTTTTTTATGAAATCAGCCTTTATACGATTGCCGTCGCTTATGTACGAGGTTGTGACTTTTTTACTTTTCGCAGGTTGCGCTTTATACGATCCAAGAAGTTCTGTTTAATTTCAGAATGAACACTTTGAATCTCCAAAAGAAACTTTTGGTTAGGGAAAAAAATTCAATGAACGAAGTGTCGAAATATTTAGATAACTTGTTGTAGAAGACCAATGCAGAAAAATTCAAAGAACAATGGTTTCCTCTTGGCACCTTACTCAAGAGGAAACCAAAAAAGAGAGGCAATAGGGTTTATTTATTGACTACTGTTGTCTTCTTTTCCTTGTTGATGCTATTGCTATTTTATAGCTGAATGTGGAGTCTTTCTACTGTTGATGCTTCTTTGACTTTGCACCTACCCACACCCTCTCCACACATCTCTTCTGATAGTATCATTAGGCTCCATTACAACACCTTTTTAATATATTCAATTGATAAAAATACAAACTGATGTTGGTCAATGTTTTCTATCCAAGCAATGAGGGTTTACTTTATTAAATTTGGATTTGCAATTATGTGGTTTATCTAACTGGGTACCTGCTCATTGAATGCAATGGGTGCCTTTTAGGATATTGTTTTCAAATTAGTAATCTAATTTAAACTTGGTTTATAGGATCACTAGATGTTGATCTATCCTGTCTTCAGGTTTCAGTTTATTAGGATGTCTAGGAGCTTGAATATTTTTAGGTAACTACAACAGATTGTAACTTTTGTGTTGCGAGAATGGAGAATTTGTTTGGACAAGTCTAAACATTAAAAGGTTTTTGGACAATAATCTGCACCATATGCCTAGAAGAACATTGATAGATTCAAGCCTACAATTGCCTGCCTGCTTGTGTCTTCCACTTAGTTTGGATGCTATGCATCTTCAGTGATGGAAGGTCATGCAATTTGGTGACCTGACTATAACGGTTCTAAGGTAGCGAAATTTCTTATCAAGTAAGTTTCGACCCGCTTCAAAAGCATAACAGTTTGTGCACTGTTTCTGACTTCAGAGAGAGTAGTTTGTCTTCCTTGTTTCAAGTACAAACCATAGTTCAGATGGACTGGCTATAACAAACATCTTTGCTTGGTACTTTATTTTTAAAGGGAGAACCATGTTACTTATATATCTTGACTTTATGGTAAGTTTTTCTAGATCTAGATATTTCGGTAAAGTTTGTTTTACCATAAACATCCATTTGTCCATTGAAAAGGTTATTGTCTCATCATACATGATATGGTTCTATATTAACCTTAATAGATGAAGACCTTTAATTCCTTATTATCAAAAGTTTACCAATGTTTCGCTACTGCCGATTTCTCTTTAGCCTTGTGTGGCAGCTGCTAGCTTGATGAGAAGAGCATTCTTAATTGCGAGGATTGCAAGCTAATCAAGCCCATGAAGCATGACAAGAATATAGTCTTGGATGTTGGTCTTGTTGGCTTACAGGTTAACAGATTTTACCCAAATAATGCTAAATGTTTTGATTCCCCTTGTGAATTGGACTAAGATACAGATTGTGGTGATAGTGGATTTCGGTATGGGGGGGATTGTATAAAGCTTAGAATCGGTTTAACCCACTCTGAAATAATAGTCATGAGTTTGCTAGGTGCCATACTTTCCATTTTCACAGTTAGAAGTGAGTTGTATATTTATGTATACGGAAGATTGGAGCCCATGCCATGATTGAAGTCTCTTTGCCATAAGTCTCTTTGCCACAAGTGGTTCTATAGACTATGAAGTACATCCATTTGGCTTCTCTACATATACTTCCTATCAGAACTCTTATTGGCAAAAGTTATGGCGTTCAATGCTTCTTTGCACTCCACTTTTAATGGTATCCAAACTCATTGTATTTTACTGTATGTTAAGCTTGTAATCCACCCTTTTAAGGAATTTAAGATTCGTGAAACTTAAATCTCTTTTTTTTTTTTAAATTAACCCTCATCAGCCATTTTGCTGTAACAATGTCGACGCCATCGGAGAGTCTACTGGTTAGTCTATCCTGTCACACTTCCATCGTAAACATATACTCGATTACAATTTTTCCTAATTTGAACTCTAGAATGTGAAGTGCAATTTGAAAATTGCCGTATATGTTTATGAGATATGTATACAAATGCCTACGTTACTAGTCCCAAACTGACAAATCTTGATTGTTTATGTTGTTGCATTTGTAATTTTGTGATCATCTTATTCTTTAGTTATGCTTTATAGGTTTTAGTGATTTTTATGCTGCTTTATAGGTTTTAAGGATTTTGTGATCACTAATTAGCTTTCTATCACTCTAAGTGCTTGATATAATGTCAAAGTGAAATATCATAGTTTTCTGAACTTGGTATGAAATTCAAAACCTTTTTATAGATTTACCAACACTAAAGGAACATATTTTAGTACCAGCCTTAAAATACCATTCTCCTCGTTTGCTCACTTATAGATTTACCAACTTGGTTTGCTAACTTACTGTTTTGCAATTTTAAGAAAGGAAATGTGGTTTATTGATGGTCTAGCTTTGAAGATCATGTGTTATTTTGTTTTGCAGGGGGAAACAAAACAAAAGTTAAACTCTTGCGTACCCTTTGTATGATCATGTGTTATTTTGTTTTGCAGGGGGAAACAAAACAAAAGTTAAACTCTTGCGTACCCTTTGTATGATCATTTTTTCTTATGTGGTGTTATGTTTTGTTTGTCTCCTCATTTGCTGTTTTCTTTCTTGTGGGTGCGTGAAACCTAGTAGTAGTAGTATGGTTGATAGGAAAACATTTAATGTTCATAAGTTAGATGCCTTAAGTGACTTAGATACTTATGATATTTTAATGGTGAACTTCCTTTTGAAAATAAAGAGGCAATTGAAATGTCGGATCTACAGATTGTGGGCACCAGGAAAGACCTTCATTTTGAAATCAAGATACTAGAATTCTTGATGTTTGCTCATTTTATCATGTTGTTTGAATAAAACTTTTCCGAATCATTTTTATTCTTCAAATTTGTTTCTTGATGATTATAATCCTCTTTCTTTATCTTTCTACCTTGTAATGCTTCTGAAGTTGGGCCATTTCCATTATTTTTCCTAGTCTTTTCTATCCTTATTTACCATCAGACGGACGAGAAATTGAACCCCTTCTACACGTCGAACGTAAAAAAAAATCAAGTAACGTTGCTTTTTCTTTGTTGCTGTTATGCTAGTCCAATATCGTTAACCTTGGGCATGCTTAATAACTTTAGCTGCAGCTTTGGATTAGATGGATTGTACAAGTTCATGTTTTCTTATATTGTTTTATGGGGTTACTCGTGGTGAGTAGTTCATGTGTTTTGTCCCTTTGATTTACTTCATTTCTGAGCTGGTGTTGATGCTTTCATCTAGGATACTGTGTGGGCTATTAATAGTTTGTGTAATTTACCTCACAGCATCATTCAAGCTGGGTCAGACTTGGAGTTGAAACCTCTATAGTTCAACAAGTAGTTCAAGGTGATTTTCTTAAATTCTTTTGCTTCAATTTCAGCAATGGAATTGTTTAACTACACTTTTGAAGTTTTGTTAGTCATGAAGATGGTCATTGCTTCTTATCTGTTGCCAACATATGTATTGTCTTTTATTTTCAGGTTAATGTTTCGAGCTCTCATAACTTGCTGGCAATTCCAGTTGGTATTAAGAAAAAATGTAATGTTGATGCTATTGTTCAAAAGGTATAGCTGTTTACTAATGTTCGACATTCAAAAGTTATAAAAGTTCGATGACGATGTACCACAATGTGGATGTTAGATGCCTAACTTTAGTGAATTCAGTTTCTTACAGAAAATTTTACAATTATATTAATCCATTATGATGCCAATGTGAATGGATGGTGGGATCTTGATTAGAGTAAGAAGGCGATTCATATAGTTGCTCATAACTAAACAAAATGTTAAGTGCTTTAGGTGTGGATCTTTGTATTTACTTTTGTCATTGTTTAATTGGTCATTGCCTCCCCAAATTATGCATCAATGAAGAGACCTAACTACTGCATAAACCTTGTGGTAGATAAGGATGCACTTATTCAAAATTTTCCCCATGAACAGTGTCGTCAATGAATTTACTTGAATTTTTCATTTTCACGGCAGCAAATAGAACAAAGACAAGTAAGTAGAGACTATTGCCCTAATAGCACAAATTAGTTTCCCTCTGGGAGTATGCTTGCTTCTTTCTCATATTCCGCAAAGTGTAGTTATTGATTCAGATTTATCATTTTTGGTTGTCATCTTAGCAGTATAGAGACTATTGCCTTAATAGCACAAATTAGTTTTCCTTTATTCTTGTCAATTTATTTTCTGCTGTTTTGGCCTCTGAATAACCTCTTGTTAAGTATTATGTTGATCTTACACGGGGTAATTACTTATTTTGCCTTTTGCAGTGGAATGCACTTCGAGACCATGTGGATAAAATTGACAAGGCAATTGTTGGGAACAGTTAGCCGAAGGGTTTGGGGTTCTGTTTGATGTTCACTGAAGTAATTGTAGGAACTGTAAGAAGTGTTACTAAAATTGCATTTACCCATGTGTTGCACTTTTTATGTTTCATTGTGTTCATGGAAATGGTGCCTATTTATGTTTGTTCATAATGGAACTGTTCATGAATTGGAATTGGAATTGCTTTTCATGAAATGAAAATGAAACCTATTTATATATTACTAAAGCCATGTATTGGATTACTTCGCGTGATCGGTTCAGTACATGGCTGTTTTGAACCTATTTATGTTTTGATCAAATTCAGCATTGTATATGTCTGTAGTTAATATGTGAGATGAGACTATTTTTGCAGCAACATTAATATATGTTATACTTAGTTGCTAAATTATTAGACAACATTTGTAAGTTTAATTGGCGACTACAAGTGTTTCGTCGCCAAAAGTGACATTTGGCGAATACACGCGTTTGGCCTCCAAATAAGTTCCCGACAAATAATGCGGTTGGCAATTTGAACATTCAACGACTACTCTGTTGGTCGAGAATAGATCGGTGACTGATATCATTTGGTCGCTGAAGTCACTTGGTGGGTGACTAATATCTATGGGTCGCCAAATACATTTCCCAACCTCGAATTGATGACTAATGATCAAACTAGGGCTTATTTTCACTACTCTGAATTTCTTGTTGCTACTCCGGACTCTTTTTTCAAGGCCTTGAGCCTGGTCTGGGCATTGACTTCTAAATCCATTTACCTTGCTCTTCCTCCCTTTCACTCATTGAAGACCTTTTTTTATATAAGAAAATTAGAGATCCTTGTAACGTTGAACACCAATTCAAAATTAAATAATAATAAAATATTATATTAAATTAGAATAATTTATAATTAGCGTGATTTTGAATTTTCTTTATTAGTTTTCTTCATTTGGTCGCTGAAGTCACGTGATAGGTTTATTTATTTTTTATATTTTTTGTTTATTTAGGGCTATACGGACTCGAACCGTAGACCTTTTCGGTAAAATAGATCAAACTGATTATTATCAAAATGATTCGAACTGTTTCAAAGACCCAACATGTTTTTTTTTTTTTTGCATTGGGCTTGTTCATTAACTGATATAAATATCAGCCAGTCCGCCAAATATTTCGTTAGGAAATACTTTTGGCGACTAAATTGCTAGTCGACAAATGTGAATTTTCTTGTAATGAGTGTGTAGTAAATATTTTATCCATATCAGGACATAAGAAACTATTCTACTCCCTAGACATTTATCTTCTAACACACATTTGCTTCATCAATTGGATCCTTATCTGATCAACCATCTTCACAATTAGCAAATGTCGAGCACTAAGTATCCATTTGTTAAGTGATTCTGCAGCATTTGAGCACATTTCACCATACCACTTCCCTTTAAAATACGCATTTGCCTAATTTTCAAATGGCAATATAGAAAAAAATGTTCGAGCTTTATCTCCACCAACATCATAAAACTTAGCAAGAGCATTCTCAAAATTTAGAACAGAAGGTGCATATGTGCAATCATTAAATAAATTGACTGCCCATTCCCAGAATTTATTAGATAAACCACCAGAAATTTTTTTCCTCAAATTCTTCAATTGCAGCAAATAATAACCATGATACCCGTCTGAAAAAACCTCTGACACATACTTCACAAGACCAAAATGACGATCCATTATTATTGTCCTTGGACGCTTAGACAAAATAGTTTTCAACTTTGACAAAGACCATAACCAATTCTCATCATTCTCTTAATCAACCACATCAAAGTCAATGGAAATAATCCTACACCACCAAAAACAAATAAAAATAAGAAACAAATAATATATTTAATACTGTAAACTATGAGTGCTAGCAATACAATTCAAACAGATAACATTAACAAATATTGTAATACTCCAGTAACAATTTAACAGATAACATTACTTGATATTGCATGCTATAAAAACACTAACCTTGATAAGCACCCTTTCCTGTTGCTGCTAGAATACAACCTTTATATCTCCCTTTCAAAAAAATACCATCAATACACAAGAAAGGATGGCAGAACTTGAAACCTTTAACACAAGCATCAAAAGCCACAAATAATATTCTAAATCGAAGACTAACATCGTCATATTCAACGTCAACTACATTATCAAGATTGTGTTCTTTTGTAGCAACAACATACCATAGGAGTTGATCAAACGACAGCGCATAATCACCAAATAATTTAGTCCTTGCCTTCTGAACCCCCAACCAAGGATGGTGATAACTGATTTTACTGCCATACTGATTCTCAAATAGTTTGATAACATCTATTGGTGAACACAAAGGCTTCAACCGAACTTCCTCAAAAATCTCTCATGCAACCAAATTTAAACTCAGCATTTTTAGGACTACGAAACGTACCGCCACGACTATGCTCATTGTTAAACTCTTTAATGCAAAAAAAAAAAAAAAATTGCATGAACAAACCACTTGCAACCTGTTGATTCTTTTTTAAAACACTCTGCTGTAATTCTGAGTTTGTCATTCTTTACATATTTGAACGTAAAACCAACTTCAATTTCATATTTCAAAAGAGCATTTCTAAACTCATCTACACCAACTCTATATATTTGTCCAACATTTTAACCAAGTTCACCAATTTGATGACAAATGAACTGTCTCTTGATGAGAACAAAACTTATCAAGAGGATCATACTCTAATTGGTGAATCTAGTATATGAATCCTACTAGATTCACCAATCTCACCACTACCACTACCACTTACAGATATACTATTTTCACCAATGTCACAAGATGAACTATCCCTAGAGACGCATACATCCAATCTTCTTCATTGTCAAGAATCCAATTCGAATGATCTGGCAAAGAATAAAAACAAATGAAATATATGTGCTGACAACTTCTCCCATTTTTGACAAATTATTTGAAAAATATCCTCAAAACTAGTGTTATTCGTTACCTTAACCACAAGTGTGTGCGTGCCATTCTTGCATAACAATAAAAAGTGTTCTATTATACTTATAACAACGTATCATGCAATTCCGAAACATTAACAAATAATATTGTTAATAAATATCAATATATATTAATCAGATAAAATTTATCTGATAACATTTAAACATAAACAAAACACAGGAAAAAACTACAAAA
The DNA here is from genome assembly GCA_019985065.2 of Arctostaphylos glauca. NCBI lineage: Eukaryota > Viridiplantae > Streptophyta > Magnoliopsida > Ericales > Ericaceae > Arctostaphylos > Arctostaphylos glauca. Next base: position 11,180,478 of record JAHSPW020000012.1, on the reverse strand, counting down.
AGATAAAGTTATATGTTATGTACATCTGTAAAATAATGCCAACATATATACTTATCTATTAAAATTTGCGATATGTACAATGATTGGTATAAAGGTGTATCTTTGCTATGCCGTATCAAAGTGATTATTTAAAACTACTTGTGCTCTTTATAAATGAGAAGTGTATAGCAGCAAGTTGAGTATCGATCCATAGGGACATAGTTAACTTAATTGTTATTATTCCAATTGAATCTATTCTAAATCTTAAAGAATAAAGTTTAGATGTTTGTGAGTAAAGTAAATACAAAAATACAAAACAATAATGGAATATACAAAAAGTTGAGAGAAAAAAGGAGCTAAAACTCGAAATTTGCTTAACCTCGTCGTAATAATAATTTCAAGCTATCTAATATCTATTATCCAGATCCATCGAACACCATGCAAGTAGCAAGTCTACACAATATTCTTCTAAGGATATTCGTTTGTTACCAATTGGCATAGATTACCGCGGCATAGCACGAGTTGTCTTACCAGCACAAACCGTCTCTAAAGCATGGATCTTCTGATAGCACAACGCGTCTTACGGGGTATAATCTATTTTAGTTGGATTGTACGAATCAGTGAATTACTCGTTGTATGTCGTGTACACATGATGAACAAATAATAATAATAAGAAGATGGCTTTTATAAAAAAACTAGAGTTCTCTTTCATACAACGTCAATCCGAATAACAAAAATCAAAAGCTAGCAAGACACACACATTACGCGAAGTTGGAGCTTCATCTTTGTCATAGATAGAAGATTAGCTGGCTATTGAACTTGATTGCATTGATATAAAAGTGTAGCTCTGCATTACAAAGACCTGACTATGAAGATTACAATGCACACCACCTTTTCCACTCTTTCTGTCACTTTATATCCCTTCCCTAACGTCCTTCCCTTTGAAGTCAGCTTCTTACAATGATATACGACTGAAAAGTAAGGAAAATCAAAATACCCTTTAAGAAAATGCAAGTCTTCTATTTATAGACTTTTTCACCGCCCTAAGCCGTCCGAAAGCCGAGATGCCCATCTGGACGCCTGTGTGAGAGATTTGTCCAGAAGATGCAATTTAACTCCGTCTAGACGCATGTTCTCCCATCCGGACGCCTTTAAGAATAGAGCTGGCATAGGCATTACAGAGCTTGGGGCGGTAGATTCGTCCGGACGCTTAATTTTTCTGTCCAGACGCCTGTGAGGCGGTTGATGATGTATTTTTGTTGAGTCAGCATCCTGTCATTGGTGTAAAAATCCATCCGGATGTACGTCACAGCCGTCCAGACGTCTAGCATGGGAATTTTTTCAGAAGTTGAATTGTTGTCCCTTCTAGTCTCCCGTCCGAACATCTGTTCTCCCGTCCGGATATCTGTTGGACTTTGACTAAAGAACTTCAATTTCTACTTCAAAGCACCCCCACTTGTCTCCAAACCCCTTAAACAATGAGTAATCATGGCCTGAGAGTCTTAACAAAGATAAATTGGATGACACAAATATCAACAGTTACACACTATCACATAGCATCGTCAGATAATGTTATCAGATAACGTTAGTTGATCATGTTCTGTACTTGTGTTTTTCTATTCTGTTTTATCAAATAAATTACTGACATTGTCTAACACGTGTCAAAATGATTATATACAATGTTTGTAACAAAAACACTCACATAAACCATAACATCATCATAAAACAGATTAGTGAATTTTTAAAATCACAAAAAGATGACAATCAACAAAAATAACATGTCAATACAATAAAAAACAAATGTTCATAAGTATCTAATGAGAAGAGTGATAATCAACCAATGTTGATAATAGGATTCATTGTTAATAAGTATCAATAGCAAGGGAATGTTTAGTAACACATTAAACTTAAAGCTCAAAACGGATGCTACCAACGGTAAGTAAGTTTATCAAGCGAATAAGTTTGTTCCAATTGAAGAATACAAGGAATCCCCTTTGGTCATTTAAATAACCAATTAGGGTCACTGAGCGGAGATCAAGTAAATGGCAATATCAAGTTCCAAAACAAGCTCAAATATTAAGAGAACTATCACAATATCAACCACTTATGATAGAGAGGTGTACAACGATACAGATAATTACAACAATTTAAATAATACAACGATACATATAATTACAACAATTTAAATAACTCAATGACCAATAATGAAGTTGCAAACTCAAAGTATAAGCACCCATAAAACACATGGGTTACACGGTCATACAGACTGCCGATTGGCGATTTCTCAATATTAGATTCAAGTGTCATAGGAGTATTCAGTAAGATCAATATGAATCCATGGTTCAAAACGCACAAAAGAGACTGACTAAAGATAAGCGGTCATATAGATGCCACCCAAAGTAAAATGGAAGAATATCACTTACAAGCAATATATACGATTCATTAGGAAAATTCCAAAAAGATGTTAAGTCTTGTACGTCTCGCTATTAATCTTCACCCAAAAAGAGTAGAAGAATTTACCACAAAAGTCACAAAATTCTGAAATTAAGGTTTTAACATTACGTCAAATGTGATAATATCACAATTAATATAACACAACCTATACAAAAGGGCCAATAGGGAGGTCAACAAGAAGATATAGAACAACTGCAGAGTGAGACACAGCTTGCAAAATCATCTGTTAACCAAGAAGGTGGGTGTCAGGCTAGTTGATATCTCACTCATATCATGTTACATAATCATATTACCAATGGAAATTTCATTTTCGTAGTTGTCCACGTTTGCTTTTTCAATGTATCTCCATCTTGCCCAATTCTTTGTTAATCCACGATAACTTTAATTCTCTTCAATTGCTTGAGATTCCTTTGTTGCTGCTGTGTCATTTCTAGTGCACGATATTACATATCTCAAGTCAAGCTTTTATAATTAAGCTTTGGGAACCATTCGTTCCTCAATATAATTAATTCTTACTTTGTCATTGGATTAACATCCATTTCTCCTTTAGCCTATTAACACCTCCCAATAATTGGGGTATCAAGTCTGTAAACACATTCCAACAACGTCATATACGCAGGCAACACATATTCCATCATGTTAAAATGGTCGAACTCCTCTTTCAATGTTGTTTTTTCCTCCTCGCACCTTCTCACATTCTCATCACCAGCATGCGTCATGTGTGGCACATACACCACAAAATTCGTATCCTTTAACTTGCACTAAGTCGCTGTCATCACCTCTTTCTACTTTCGTTGCCCACATTCAATGTACTTCACATTCTACATAGCCTTCGTCGCATATTTCTCTTTGAATGATGCCTTGAATTGAGTCCAATTCATTCCCGGTTCTTCTATGCTCTTCAAATTCTACCACTAGTATGCCTCGCCCATGAACAAATGCGTAATTACCTCCATCTTCTGTAGCTCGTTGCATTCCACGATTTGAAAGTTCTTTTTCATTTCCATCAACTACTCCTCTGCTTTTATTGTATTTGTCTGTCCGTTGAAGGTCGAGTGTTTCAGCTTTAGAAATTCTCTTACCATGATCATATGTACTGTTGTTGATACCGAATTTGTGATTTCTTCTAGAGCTCCATGTTGTCTTCCTGTTTTGCCTTTTAGCTGAGTAAGTACATCCAATGTGTTGTAGATATTGTTGTTGAAGGTATAGCTAAAGTAGCTGTTGCTGGGCCTGTATTACTCCCATTAGGATTTGCATCATGTTTCTAAGTTCTGTCATTTGATCATCGGAGTCATTCTTCATGTCATTGTCGTATTTCCTCGAGCTCGTGCTCACCACCACATTACATCCGACGAGTCCTAACTTCAGCTAGGTCCATTGATTGGCGCCTCCAATTCATCGTATGATATCGCGCGCCCTGTTTGATTGACTTCTCAGGTATTCTGGAATTCTATAGTCTTCCTTCACTTTATATTCTTTGCCCACTTCTACTTTCAAGTGTTAATCCTGTAAGTTAAGTTTCAACTCTTGTTCTTGCAGGTGTTCCTTTGACCGTCACGTTCCTCCTCTCTGGTAGGTTCTTCATCTTTCTTGATCTCCTCCTCCTAACCACATTTTGTGTAAGCGAATTGTCTTGTGATTTCATCTCTCACAAGTCTTCGCCATCTCATAGAAATTGTCTGTAACATCGTTCATTGTCTTGGCATATGTCTGCCGTCATGCTCCAAGTTTGACATAAACCGATACTCATGCCATCTAGTTGATATAATGAGGCTTCTCTTTCATTACTTGGGACATTTCCTTGTGAGTTGTATGATTTGTTCCTCTTCCTCCCATTGCTTCACATGTATATATGTCAAGGTTCGACAAATTAGCCTTCCTTCTCCGTTGTGACATGTGTTGTAAATATCATTGTTGCTAAAGCTGTCCATCATACCTATAGTACACAATATGTAGTCGTCGACACCAATCTATCAGCTCATCATTACTAATGTAGGTTATAGACTTGAGACACAAGTAAACATGTAGCTATATATAAGCTCAGTGAATCTATCGTGTCTTAACATCTATATCCTTAGGTTTTATTTTGAAATGCCAAAAACTCCACTCTGATACCAATTCTGCCACGACCCATCCCGAAATAGGGAGGATTGGTGACTGACCAGTGAGTCTAACTCACTAAGGAGTATCCACGTTAGGGACACTAGTACAAATGCCACCGTAACACGACAGTTGAAGGTATTAGGTGATCATTATAAGTAGTGGAATAGGTAGTGAACAAGTAGGTTCATTAATGGATAAATAGATAATTGGTAGCCGTCGAGCCAATTTGTTGCCTAGTGTTGTGATTTGGACATCGTTCTGTTTGATTAAGGACTCCAACTAGCAAATGGGTGTATTCGGTTAGAGGTGACTTTGGGATGCGTCTGCATCGAGAGCTCTACGCCTAGAGGGAGTGACAACCTTGCCTTGGGCGACCTTGAGCCGGTAAAGGGGAAATGACTAAGGATCGTTGGTACTTGGCGAAGCCACGTATTTGGTTAGGTCGACTTAGAGCAAAGTAGGTATTGACTCGAGTAGATGGTAGAAGGTCTATGTCTTGCCTCGATAAGGGCTTGTCAATATCAACTGAGTACTCTAATCTAGATAGTTGGGTAAAAAGAAATACTGGGGGAAAAGGGAAAAATGTATTCTTAGATACTTAGAAGAACAAAAGCATAATGAACCTATGTAACTTTACTTATGCACTTTATCGTTTTTCAAGATTTATATGTCCTGTTGTATATCTATAGCTGTGGGTTGATTTTTTGGTGACTTTTTCCTACTGAGTTTCACAACTCATCAGTGCAAATTCTCTGTCCCTGATGTTTTATACTAGATGTTGCGGAGCAGTTAGAGTATCTCTCGAGCATGAAGAGCTAAGACCCGTCCAAGAAGATCTCGGTGGTGTTTGACTACTATACCCTTAATAGCTCTATTTTATTTTTATTTGAAAAGAAAAAAATGTGAACCCTAAGGGGTATTTATATTATTTTCGTTTTCACACTATTAAAACTATAATTTATCTTTATCTCTGATATTTGAATAATAAGAAAGGTATTTTATAAATTTCATTTTAATTGATTTAATAATTGAAAAAACAAATTTAAATAATCTTTCGAGAAATTAGGGTGTTTACAACTACAGTCTTAGAAAATTTTACTTGAAAATATTCCGAATTCAAAATTAAGGGTTATAATTTATTTGGATATGAAAGCTACAGACTCAGTAATCTAGTCAATTTATTTTTGATCATGAAAAATTTTCTAGAAAGCTTTTATGGGAGCACAGATTTTTCTGGAAAAAAAAAAGATTACTATGTGTTGGCTAGTGTAGATATTTTTTTTGTGTGAATACTAACTTATGGAGTGTAAATAAAACTATGTTCACCTCCTCCACCTCATATTTTCGTTAGACACGTCATTCGTTTTCCTAACTTGCTTGATGGAAGGGACAACATTGAGTAACAAATTAAGGTAAGCACTAAATTGGTCCAGTTAACGCTTTCTGGAGGATGAATCTGAAACAATCCTATAATTATAAGGACCGAAAGAGTAAATAAGGGAAATTATGAAAAACCCGACCAAAGCACTGTAGGGACAACGAAGAACGTCACCGATCAAGAAAAAGAAAAACGGAGAACGTGGGCCCACTACTATAATTCAAGCCTGCGCTTAAACTTCAACTCTCTTCCTGCGTCCAGATCTCCGCCAACAATCTCCAAATTCCAAACCCTAGCTCAATCCCACCAGAGTTTCCACACCCATCGCCACCAAATTAAGGTACGAATTTGCGCTTCACACCGTCTATGCAGTTGCAGTTGCGTATGTTTCGTTGATTCAGAGAACTCCATAGCCAATGTGCCGATCATTGTACCCAAACTCCACAAAACTTGCAAATTTAATACACATTGTGGTATAAGTTGTATTTTTTCATAGGATATCTGGAATGGTTTTTGAAATATTTCGATCATTTGATACACTTGTGCAGTACATATGTTTGATCTCGAATTATGTAGATTGCCTTTAGAAAAAACTCGAATTATGTGAATTATTTTGACATTTTATGTGGATCGCAGTGTCTTGTGTGAAAAAGGTGATATGCAGCACGCTCCAGCGACGATTGAGGACCAATTGATACTGAAAGCAGTCAAAGAAGAATGTTCTTGGGAGAATCTACCGAAGCGGCTTCAGTCCACTTTGAATTCCAAGGACGAGTGGCACAGAAGGTTTGTGTGTTTTAGAGATAGTTGATTCTTGTTTCCGGAAATTTTTTCCCAGTTGTGAAAGTCTGTGTATTGAGGTAGTATAAAGTTATAGTACGATTATCTTTTGCCCCTGGACTGATGAATTTTCTGTGGTTTAATATGCAAGTACAACTTCAACACAAGTGTCTCTGTAATCACAACTGCCAACTGCTCATAGAGTCAAATTTGTGACTCATTGGGATGCTATAAGGAACTTGTATTCGATCCTCGTACTTGCATTCCAATAAATTTGACAAACTGAATCTGAAATTAAGGATAAGAATGGAAAGATCAATAAATAGAAGTAAATAGAAGTAAGATGAAACCTATAAATTGAATGGCGATCTGTATAGTATGTTTTATGAGCAAACTTAGCTGGTAAACGGGACCGAATTGATAATGTCAAACAATCGTCAATGCGGTAGAGAGACTGACACTGGCGTCGATTCAGTTTTGTATTAAGGAGAAGACATAGAATCAATGTTCCGGAGTGCTAAACGTAGCAAATTATTTAGCAAAGTGACCGGAGACTGATGATGGCAAAAAGTTTGGTCGACTGCATCATGCTTTTTCATGAAGGGAAATTTCGGAATAGAATTACATTCTCCTTGGGCAGACACCTCTTATTCTGGGTGGAGTTCGTGGCCCTTGTAAGTTTCCCCTTTCCTAATAACATCCAAGCAGTACCTGGTTTAAGAGAGTTTGTTCTCCCATATGCAACTTTTTCATTAATTTTCTTCATGTTTTCCTATTATTCATATTAAACTAAATTTCGCCTCATTCGTGGATCATTTTGGCATTTCATTTGATATTTATAAGCATTCTGGTGACAATACTAGTTGGCTGGACCTGACCAAGTGCAAAAGCCTACTTATAGGACATGGAACTACGTCATGCAATATTTTGTAATCTTGCAGAGCAGTCCAAAGTAAAGAACTCTGTTTAAACCCCTCCCTTTGTAGTACGGAGGAAGCTGGAAATGGAGACAAAGAAGAAAAGAGAGTTCGAAGTTTGTTTTTAGTTCCGAGGCTGAGGAATTTGAAAATCTCACTTGAAGAGGATTCTATTACAGAAGACCAATTGCCCTAAATATGCTCCACACTAAATAATGAACTACTTTGCAACAAACATGAATAAACTTGAATTTTGACTATTGCTGAATGACTGATATATCGAACAAGAACTTAGATGAAAAAAAATGACATTTAAGTATCCGTTTTTAAAGCCCTTGAACACGCTTAGTCTCGTTCATATTCATTTTTTGTCCGCTCCTTCATTTTATTCTTTTCCTCTTTTGAGTTGATGTCATGTCTTATAGTGAAGAACGACAAATAGTTAAGGACATGAAATGAAATGAAACATAGGAAATGGTAATCAATTCCTTCCTCCCACCCCACAATGAATTGAAACAATACTGTGTCCTGAGGAAGTGGGAACCTAATTCAAATAATATTGACCCAGTTACATAACCTGCTGACCTTAATCAATCTGTGTGGAGAGTAATTTGTTTGAGAGTTTCTGAAACATCCTTGGTATAACATATACATGAGCAAATAACAATGAGTCAGAATTAAGAGCGGTGTGAAGAGTACTTTATAGAGTTATTTCTTGGTTCAAACATCTGTTTGCCTCGATAAAAGAAGAGGCTTGATGCCTAAATATGCGTAGGCATTTGCTTATGTCGGAACTTGATTACATTTTTAATGTATTACATTTAACTTGGTGGTTGACTGTTCTTGGCTTTCATGCAATAGTATTAATGTAAGCTCTTTTTGTGATATTTTTGATTATTTGGTTAAACACGCACGGACAATTATCTGATTGTTTAATACCTGAACTTTTTTGGAGTGGGTGAGGAGGTGTGACCATACTGCAAGGGTTCTGTTTTTTCCCTAGGTTTTACAATTATAAGTTTTCTCTTCTCGTCATGCTCTTCTTGCAGGATAATTGAACACTGTATAAAGAAGAGACTCCAATGGAACAATTGTTTTGCTCGCAAAGTTATCAAAGAAGGGGAATATTATGAGGAGATGATGCGTTATTTGCGAAAGAATTTAGCGGTGCGTAATCAGTGGAAATTCGTTTAATTTTTTAGTATCCAGAGAAGTTGTTCATACCGCTACAATTTTATGTATGCTTTACGCTAATGGTGACTTGATTTATGGTGCCGGTCTTACTGTTCCAACATGCTTATACCACGTCTTGTCTTTCACTTCTTGGAGAAAAGTTAACTAGTATTTAGGGAATGTAGCAGCAATAAATTCCTGATACTGGAAATATTCAACCAGTTTATTGAGACATTTGCATATTATAACTTCTTAGATGTATCATCTGGTAGAGACATCAAGTGTTTATGTAGACTATACTCGAAGGGTTTGTTCCCATATAAACTGGTCTAGTTATAGGTGAAACCTTGATGTTTATATACCAAAGTGTTTGATGCCTAAAGAAATTTGTCCAGTTATAAATTATGCCTTGATTTGCTTTATCTTGCAAAGTGATGCAGTTTATGTTTTTATTTGCAGCTGTTTCCCTATCACCTTTCGGAGTATGTTTGCCGGGTAATGAGGGTATCACCTTTCAGATATTATTGCGATATGATTTTCGAAGTCATGAAAAATGGTACTTGGTTATTCTTTTTAATATGTCATATGATTTGGCTAAAAGGTGCTGCCTTTTCTTGGTTATATCATTGGGCTATATATTGAGAAGATTTAGTACATCAACTGAGGTGCCATTTCTTTATGGGTTGTTCTTCAGTCAAGCATTGCTTTGTAACTACTATGTAGTTCTAAATGTCCTTGAATTTCCCCGAGGGAAACTGCACTTGTGCATATGATTTGCTACAGGGTTCTTATGCATGTTCGTTAAATAGAACTGGGTTTTATGCCTTTACATCTAAGGAGCACAGAGATGGACAAGGGACATGGGCACGGTATGAACATGCAAACATGTCATTTCAAATAATTTTAGGACACGGAAGCATTGGGACACATTGTGTGTGTGTGTTTATATATATGTACATATATATGTATATTATATGTACATATGTTTCTTGTTTTGCATTAAAATAAAAAAAACAAAGTTTTAATACCTCTTGTTCTGTTATTATTTTATTATCCATAGTGAAAATTACCATAATAATAAGTTTTAATATATTAATCTCAGACATAAATAATAGACTAACACTCAACAATAAACTCAAAACTTATGTCTTTATGGCCGATAAAAATTTAAAAGGAAAAGCCTTGCCAACAGCCAAATTGATTCATGCCAGGTTGAAGTTTGACTTTTTATCATCTTTAGTACACTTTTATCTCTTCATTTTGTTGTTATTGAGCCTCTGTTTGTGTGGTTAATCAACCTTGTTTTCTTATTTAACTATTTAAGTAGCATGCATATGTTTGTTTAGAATTAGATGTATATACATTCACTTCAGACACATGCATCGATACAAGATTCCAATTCGATAGATGTCTTATGGTCCACATGATTTCTTATTATCTGCAGAGCAACCTTATGATAGCATACCAAACTTTAGTGCTGCAGATGCCTTGCGACTTACAGGAATAGGAAGAAATGAATTTATTGATATCATGAACAAGTGCAGATCTAAGGTACTGCTTAGAACTTTTGCATGTTACTGTGTCTTACAAGTACCTATGTATGCCTGCGTGTATTTTTTATTTTCAAATTGGGGAATTTTCAAAATAACCCCCTGATCTTTCATCAAAATCACTCATAGACACCTGACCTTTGGAAAATGTCACTTAAACACCCGTACGGTTTAAAAACTCACCAATGTTTCGCTTCAACCTCTGTCCGAAAACAAACGGAGTGTGTGACATGGCCTAAACTTTGCATTCTAGAGGGAAAACCAACCTTTCGTTTGGGGGGAAATCTCAACCTCTTTATAAAATCACCCACCAAAAAGCTACACCCCTTATGATAAGACACCAAAGCAGGGCCCCCCTCCTCCATAACTTACCTCATAGTTGCAGACTTGCAGCACTTTTGATTGAAAGGGAAGCACAAAAATGGCATCCCCTCGTACCAGCCACTACCCAAGCTTCATGAAAGACCACCTATGCATATGACGCTGCCATACATGCACCACCATCCATACCTCGTAGACAGATGTAAATCCTGGGCGAAGGTTCATGGTTTTTCCCGAACAATGAATTCAGAGACTTCGCCTGGGTTGATCCACCCATGTGCAAGAGACCAGTCCAGATCATCCCTGGGCTACTTAGATGGTCAACAACATGTAAGCCAAGCTTGAGGAAAGCAAGGCAAGGGAGAAAAATTTGTGGGCTGCACTGTGCATGTCCTGGCTGATGATCTCCATCATTTGGCTGTTGGTGTAATGGTGGCTGGAAAATGGTAATAGTTGTTGTAGTAATATCAGTTGTATGGTGTTGTGTACAATAGTGTGGGATGTGGTAATTAGTAGTTGATGTAATGGGATGGGATGTGGTAGCCATGGTAGTTGTAGTTTGGCCTTTTGTACTGGTTTTTTGTAATGGTTTAAAATGGATTTATGGAATGGTGTGGCCTTTAAATGGATAGGATGTAGTAGACATACACATTCTTATCCTCAAACACTAAACCTGAACGACTATTTGTATTTAACGAAGTACCCTACTCCATTGCATCTGTGTCTGTTTTAGTATTCCAAATTCCATAGTGTAGTAGTCAATGGCAGCAAACCTTTCACCCAATTGATCATGTTTCAAAGCTCTATGACAAATATTTTCATCACTATGGTAATAGTCAAAATATGCTATACTACCCCTCTATATTCTGTGACGTACACCCAACATACCCCAATAAGCATCTATTGTAAAGTGACCAAAGTTAAAGATCTGTATACAAAATTTGAGGGAAAACACAATATGATACTCGTGTAAGGGTCCTTTAGTGTTCCTTAATTTAGTGATCAACTAACCATTATTAAAGCAACATAAAACATACCGTAGGAGTAGATATAGGGCACATTCATAAAACAAAAGATATTCATGGAGGATTGTGAAAAGTGTGAACATTTGAATGGCACTTTGTGTGCGTGTGGTCCTGTGCATGAAAAGGGACAACTCAATGGTAAGTTGAAAAAATACCATAGTGGGGAGGTCCACCATCCTTCTCCATCAAGTGCCACACCATGGTTGATTGACAGAAAAATATGGACTGATATTCCTTCAATTTGAAGATTGGAGCTCAAAGTAGGCTGCTGTGTACGAGTACTGTGAAATTCCCAAACTCTCCCACTCATCTGAGAACCCTAATTTGCATCAGCCATCGTGCTAATACAGCCCGTTGACTCCCAAGGGGCATTAGTGGTGCCACATACTTTTAAGCGCCAACTTTCCCTAGGAAATGCCATGTAATTGCCACAACCCATCTGATGTAGAACAAGTTGCGCAGGATTTTTTGGAGCAATTAGACCGTATCAAGTCAAAGAAGAAATAATCTGTCATGGAAACTTTTATTTTGGAAACTTTATTTTAGGAATAGTAATAGTATGAGATCTTATTTGTGCTGCTTGTTTAGCACGATTTAGTTTCCTATTTCTGACACAGTGGAATTCACGAGAGACTAGTTAGCGTACTAGTCCAAACGAGATAGGTACTCGATTCCACGAGTGTTCTTGAATCCACAAGAGAGAGATGAAACTCTGATTTGTTTATTGAATAATTGAATGATTAAGCCATAGGCTTGCACACTTATTTATACTAGTAGACCTAGCTAATAAGGTAATGCTTGGCTACCAAGGAAATAACTTGGAGTAGGGACCAAACAAACCAAAATAAGGAAATAAAATAACTCTAGAAAACTAGGAAATAGGAAACTAAATCGTGCTAAACAAGCAGCACAAATAAGATCTCATACTATTACTATTCCTAAAATAAAGTTTCCAAAATAAAAGTTTCCATGACAGATTATTTCTTCTTTGACTTGATATGGTCTAATTGCTTCAAAAAATCCTGCGCAACTTGTTCTACATCAGTCTCTTCTTCTTGGAGAGAACTCGACCTCGAGTTCAAGTCTGGATAGAGCGGCTCCTCTTCATGATACTCATAGATATCCGCAACATTGAAAACCTTGGAGATCTTCATGGACTCGGGAAGGTCAATCACATAGGCATTATCACCAATTTTCTGTAGAACTTTGTACGGACCATACTTCTTGGGCTTCAGCTTGTTATAGGTTCCTTCAGGAAACCTTTTCTTGCGTAAAAAGATCATCACATCGTCGCCTTTCTTGAACAACTTGACACGTCTATCCTTGTCAGCAGCTGCCTTGTTCTTTGCATTTGTCTGAGCCAGCTTCTGCCTCACATAATCAAGCACATCTTGAGACTGCTTAGCCATTGCCTCAGCCGCAACACTAACTTCAGGACCCCGAGGAAGACGAACCAAATCCACTGCATGCTTTGGAGGTGTCACATAAACCAAGGAAAAAGGTGATTTGCCTGTGGCACTGTGAATTGCACTATTGAAAGCAAACTCAGCTTGTGGCAATGCATTATCCCACTGTCTCGGCTTGTCCCCACAGATACTGCGAATCAAATTACCCAAGCTCCGATTAGTCACCTCGTTTGGCCATCAGTTTGTGGATGTGCGGTAGAGCTCCGCTGTAGCGTAGTACCAAACATCTTCCACAAAGTTACCCAAAAGTGGCTAAGAAACTTCACATCCCGATCTGAAGTAATGGACTGAGGAACCCCATGCAAGCGAACCACCTCTCTAAAGAACAATCAAGCCACATGGGATGCATCGGATGTCTTTCGACACGCAATAAAATGCACCATCTTAGAAAACCTGTCTACTACTACAAACACATAATCCATACCTCGCTGGGTACGAGGTAGCCCCAACACAAAGTCCATAGACAAGTCCTCCCATATGTTATTAGGCACAGGTAAAGGCATATAAAGACCAGTATTTTGGGACTGACCCTTAGATACCTGACATGTATAGCACTTCCGCACATAATTTCCAGCATCCCGCTTCAACTGTGGCCAGAAATACCTCTCCTCCAAGCTTGCAATAGTTCTGTCTCTCCCCAAATGCCCACTTAAGCCTCCACCATGCAGATCTCGGATTAAGCTTTCCCTCAGAGAAGACCTCGGTATACAAAGACGATTGCCTCGAAATAAATACCCATCAGTAACATGAAAGTCATTAACAGATCGATTTTGATTGCACACTTCCCAAACCCCTTTGAAATCCTCATCTTCCGGGTAGAGCTCCTTCAAGAATTCAAAACCCACAATCTCATGGGCCAAAGTCACCAACAACTTGGCACGACGACTCAACGCGTCAGCCACACGATTCGACACCCCAGACTTATGCCGAATAAAAAAAGGAAATTTCTGAATAAAGTTAGACCATCTCACATGCATACTGTCCAATTTCCTTTGACTGTTAATGAACTTCAATGCTTGATGGTCGGTGTATAGCACAAACTCTCTCTGAATTAGAAAGTGCTCCCAATGCTTGAGAGCACGAACCACGGCATAAAACTCCTGGTCATAAGTGCTCCATTTTTGCCTTGCTTCACTTAGCTTCTCGCTGAAAAAGGCCACTGGACGCTTTTCTTGGGACAGAACAGCTCCAATACCAACCCCACTGGCATCACATTCAACTTCAAAAACCTTCTCAAAGCTTGGTAAGGCTAAGACCGGCGCGGTACACAGCTTCTCTTTAAGTAAGGTGAAACTGTTGTTTGCCTCTTCTCCCCACAAGAACTTTCCCTTCTTTAGACACTCCGTGATTGGTGCAGCAATGGTACTGAAATTTCGAATGAATCGCCTATAGAAGGTGGCCAATCCATGGAAACTTCGCACCTCAGTAACTGTTTTGGGAATTGGCCAATCACGAATGGCGCGAACCTTTTCTTCATCTACATGAATACCTTCCGCACTCACTATAAAGCCCAAGAACAATAAGCTGCTTGTCAAGAAACTGCACTTCTTGAGTTGAATGTATAGCTTATTTTCTTGTAGCACCATCAGCACTTGGCGCACATGCCCCACATGCTCATCTTCAGATTTGCTGTAGATAAGTATGTCGTCGAAATAAACGACGACAAACTTCCCCGTGAAAGGTCTCAACACCTGGTTCATCACCCTCATGAATGTACTTGGAGCATTAGAAAGGCCGAATGGCATAACCAACCATTCATAGAGGCCATCCTTGGTTTTGAAAGCAGTTTTCCATTCATCACCAGGCCGGATACAAATCTGATGGTACCCACTTCGCAGATCAATCTTTGAGAACCACTTGGACCCATCCAGCATGTCTAGCATATCATCCAGCCTAGGTATTGGAAACCTATACCGGACGGTGATCTTGTTGATGGCACGACTGTCCACACACATACGCCAACTCCCATCTTTTTTTGGCGTCAACAAGGCTGGAACCCCACAAGGACTCAAACTCTCCCGTATATGATCCTTCTGCATCAACTCCTCTACTTTTTCTCGCAAAATCTCGTTCTCTTTCGGACTCATTCGATAGTGTGGCAAGTTGGGCAGACTTGCCCCAGGCACCAAGTCAATCTGATGTTGAATGTCCCTCATTGGAGGAAGCTCATTAGGCACGTCATCTGTAACCAGCTCTTCAAATTCCTCCAACAAAGGCTGTATCTTTTTAGGCACTGTGGAGTCTAGAATTCACTCTCGACTTCTCGGGTTGTAGAATCGGATCTTCGATCTGCAAAACACTCAACACTAAGTTAGTGCACACCGGGGGGGAGTTGGATCTCCGGTGGGCACTCCGACGATCAAGTTAGCTCTTTAGGAAGAGGAGATATAACTTGAAAGTAAGCTCTAAGCGCGAGTGTGCATGTACCTTTGATTGGAGTGCCGCCGGGGTATTTATAGAGGAGGAGTCCAACCGTTTGCCGGAATGTTCGGCCCAGTACGTAGGACGTGCGCCGAAGACTGCGGGAACGTTGCCACGTGTCCCACGCCCAAGCGGATCCGAAGGATGTGCTTTGCACG
This sequence comes from Arctostaphylos glauca, assembly GCA_019985065.2. NCBI lineage: Eukaryota > Viridiplantae > Streptophyta > Magnoliopsida > Ericales > Ericaceae > Arctostaphylos > Arctostaphylos glauca. The sequence continues at coordinate 11,164,750 of JAHSPW020000012.1, read as the reverse complement.
TCTCCTGCCACGTGTCCCACGTCCGAGTGGGTTGGAAAGGTGTGCCTGCATGTCCCTTAGAAAGCGGAGAACGTGTGTTCGTGCTTTGGAAAACCGGATTACCGGGCGTCTCTAAGACGACCTGGTCAAGAAACCGCCAAAGGTGATTCTGGCCGAAGATCGGTGCGGACTGTGATCCCACTGTTCGGCAAGGCCGAGAACCAAATTGTTCGGAACGGCCGAGCAAATGCTCCGGCCGATAGATCGTTCGGCCCAATCCCAGGTAAGTCTGGGCTTCGTGGAGCCCCAGAGTATGGTGCAACTGATCATGGGCCGGGGGCCCATTAATGACTATTCCGGCCTACTACAGGCACAGCAACTACAGCCGTACTCTTGTCCTCGACTACCAACGCTTTCACCACCATGGCATAAATCTGTTCATACTCCTTAAAATCTGTCACAAAATCAGCTTCTGAACTAGCAACTGTTAGAAACGATGGCTGCTCTACTTTAGGTTTGACAGGCACCTTTTGACTGGAAGGAACCATAACAACCTTATGGGCCTCCCAATTGAAAGAATAGGTGTTGTCACGACCCCTGTATACCACATCAACATCAAACTGCCATGGCCTACCTAACAACACATGACTAGCATCCATCTCGATAACATCACAAGCAACTTCAGCCTTGTAAAATTTTCCAATGGAAAGGGGAATTTTACAGACTTCAGTTACCTTTACTGTTGGGCCCTTCTTGATCCACCCAATGCTATATGGTGAGGGATGGGGTTCTGTCGGCAACTTCAGATGGTCCACCAACCTTCTTGCCACAAAGTTCTCGCAACTGCCACTGTCCACAATCAGATCACACACCTTTTGGTTGATTGAACAGCTTGACCGAAAGATGTTGTGACGCTGATTGTTATCTTCTGATTTTGGCGCAAACAACACCCTTTGTACCACGCAGTTTACTCGCTCCCCATCTTCCTCTGCATAGTCAACTTCGTACTCCTCATTCCATTCGCCCAGTGCTCCATCAGCGTCCTCATCTCCTTCCTCTGCCAAAGCCAACTTCCGATCTGGACAAACATTAGAACGGTGGCCAGGCTTTTGACACCTGAAGCACTTGTCGATCATGGGCTTGGCATAAGGATTTGGCGCCCTGGCCGCGGTTCTGTTGGAACTGCCTGCCTGATTTGTATCCCCATATTTTGCTCCACCACCTTCTGCAGCCTTTGGTTGAAACGTCGACTTCCCCCTAGAATCAGGAGGAATGGACGGTTCTGTCGTGTTACGGCGGTATCCTGAATATGTTGGTTTGCGGTCACGCTCCAACCGCTCGGCCTTCAATGCTAGGTTATGGGCTTCATCCACATCCTAGACTGTCTGCAACCCAATCTGTTCCCGTATTGACTGCTTCAACCCATTCAGATACCTTGCTACTTTCTGCCCATCCGACTCGTACAGATTATTGCGATCTGCGAGTCGATTAAATTCAGCCGTGTATTCAAACACGGACTTGTTTCCCTGCTTGCAATTTTGATAGATCGTTCGGAACGGCCGAGCAAATGCTCCGGCCGATAGATCGTTCGGCCCAATCCCAGGTAAGTCTGGGCTTCGCGGAGCCCCAGAGTATGGTGCAACTGATCATGGGCCGGGGGCCCATTAATGACTATTCCGGCCTACTACAATAGCCCCTCAATTCAGTCGTACGCGACTCGGTACGGGGGGATTGACCATGTGGCCGAGGCCTGGTATGAAGGCAGGTTTTGCTTGACGGCTGTGGAGAATCTGTTTTAGTTATTGATGCCCTGGGGCATTCTGTTTGGAACCGAACGAACCTGCAAGGTCGGCTCTGTGGGGAATCATTGGACCTTGAAAGAACGCTGCATGGTGCTTGGTAAGAGGATCCGAGCCGCACGTGAGTCGTCAGGAGCTGAGATTGCGACACGTGGCGTTCGATCCAACGGCAGAGCCGAAGTGATACTGCAGAAGGGCGCACGCGAAGCGTCAAGCGATGAGATGGTGACATGTGGCTTCCTTTAATGGCAGAGCTGAAAGGACACTGCAGAACGGCGGACGCGAAGCGTCAGGCGATGAGATGGTGACACGTGGAATCATCTGACGGTAGAGCGGAAGGGGTGCTGAAGGGCGGCGCACGCGAAACGTCAGAACCTGAGATGATGACACGTGGCACCCGTCTGACGGCAGAAGGCAGAACGATTCAAATCCTTGCGCTGGGCGCCTCGTTTTTCACGCCGGCCGTTTCCCGCCTCAATAGTCCTCTTATAAATAGAGGGTCTGGAGTACTTCGAAAGCTTTTTACTCCCAGACTCTCGTAACTCCTTCTCTCTCTAAACTCTCTGCGTTTTCGAAGCCATCAAAAACTTGTGCTAAGAAGGATCTTAGCCGCTTCACAGTGCATCAGAGTAAGTTTTTCATGATCTTGCCTTTTGCAATAGTTTTTGTTTTCTGATAGATTTAGGATGACTGTAGTTAACACCGCATCCCTGGTTTCGGCCGAGCGACTAGTGTCTTGGCCGAACGATGGGCGTTCCGGCCGGAGACATCCTGAGGGGCTGTGAAGCCCCGATCCTCTTAGATCTTTGTTTTTCTTTTGACGCCCGTGATCGTGTTTATAGGATGTCCGGGCCGGAAGTAGAATCAACATCGTGGTCGTCCTCCAGCGCCGAACAAGCTGGACCCAGCGGTTCGTCGGGGCTTCCAGAAGCCGAGGAGATGCCGAAGACCTCGGCCTCTCACTCGGGGAAGAACCGGTATTCTCGATTCTTCGAGGATCCGGAGAGCCTCGCAGATTTCCGTGCAACCTACGGCATACCGGATAACGTGTCAGTAGAGCTCGTTCGGCCGGGGGAGAACGTTGCAACAAACGACTTCTAGATCGTACTGCCCTTGATGGCTATTATCGAGGGTGGCGTGCGCTTCCCGCTCCACCCTTTCCTTCGGCAGGTACTGAATGTCCTCCAACTAACCCCCTCCCAGGTGACCATCAACTTCTACCGCATAGTGGTAGGGGTCATCGAACTCAAGGAGAGATACCACCTCGAGTTCGAGGTGGAAGACCTGTTCGGCCTCTACTTAGTAAGCCAGAACAAGGTAGCGAGGAGGAAGTACCTCAGCTGCCGAACCGGACAGAGGAGGCTGATCAGAGGCCTTCCGGACTCCGACAAATATGCCAACGACTTCGTCGTGGTTCGAGGAGAGTTTGAATTCGCATTAGGCGAGTTTCGTTATCACCCCATTCCGCGCGTCCCTGGGTTCGCCGGTAAGTTCCGTACAGTCAAATACTTTTTTATTTTTTTATTTTTTTATTATTTTTTTTTTTTAACTCGCTTGTTTTTTCTTCGCAGGGAAAGGAGTCGTCGACGGCCTAAGGAGCAGGGCGAACTGGAACAGAATCAGCCAGGCATTCACCATCCGGAGGAGAAGTAGGGACTGTTCGGTTCTGCTTGGCTACGTCGAAGTCTATCGGTCGAAGCTGAAGTGCCGAGGAGACTCCAGCAGCAGTGAGAATTCCGAGGCTCCAGAAGAAAACCGGGCCGACGACAGTGTTCCACTCGGGGTGATCAGAGAGCCACGGGACGAGCCGATTCCGGACGAAGTTATTCCAATTTCTTCAGGTACCTGCTCCTCCACGACTTCGTCCGGTTACAGTCTCCATTCTTCGGTAGACTTTACTGATCAGGAGCTTACGGACTTCTTCGCAGAGTGTGACAATATGCCGAGGAAGGCACCAGAAGAGGTCACCTTGAAGCTCGCGGTGGGCGGATCCGCGCCGCAGACTTCCCGCCCAGCCGATCCTCAAAAGAAGAGGAAGGGCCCAGAAGAAGGTGCTGCTGCGGCTAAGAAACCGAGGGAGTCGAAGGAGGACTCCCGGCGGAAGGGGGTCGCACACCAGCAAGTTGATACGGCGGCTCCGCCGAAAACGAACCGACCCCCGGCTGCTACCGAGGCGACGGGCTCATCTGCGCCTTCAGCATTTATCCCGAAGCTCATGTTTGACGGCAAGCCGTTGAACACCGAAGACACTCTCAACGCCGACCCTCTCATGGCGTTGACGCTGGCCAAAGGGATGACGCTCCCAAAGGATGCTGAGGCTTTGCCGAGGAACCTGGAAGTGTCCTTCTTAGAGATGGCTCGGCTCATGGTGAAGGTAGTCTTCTTCTCCAATTTCTTTTAAGTTTATTTCCCAAATATTTCTATAATCCGTACTCATTCTTCCGTTACTTCATGCAGGCAACTCAGCACTTGGTTCCGGTGTCTGACGGGCTAATGCGGAAAGCCGCTCAGATCCAAGGCCTGAGGACCCTGCACCAGCAGGAGATAACGGCCAAAAACCAAATGGTGGATGAGCGAAATGCCATCCGGACGGCTCTGTCGGCGGCCGAGGAGAAGGAGAAGGCTCTCGCCGCAGAACTCGGAGCCACAAGGGCAGAGATGGCGAAGAGAGTCGACGAGGCCGACTCGAAGGGCTACAATGATGGCTATGCTGAAGCTCAGGGGAAGTTCCTGAAGCAGATGGAAGGCATCAACGCCCAACTGGCTGGGCTGCTGCAGGATGCTTTCCGCAGCGGTTACCTCCGAGCACTCCAGGTTGCCGAAGTACCGGAGGGATCTTCTCTGTACAGGGACGTCCCTTCGTACGGAGAGTCGTCTGGTGCTGCCGAGCCGGCGAGTGATCCTGCTGCCGCAGTGCTGTCTCCGGCCGAAGAAACCCCTCTTCCGGATACGGAGCGAGTACCCAATTCGTCCGTCGCCGAAGATGGTGGCCAGCCTTCTTAAATAGAAACTTGTAGTAGGGCCTGCGTGCCAACCTTATCTTTATCTTGTTTTAGTAGTATTTAGCCTTTATGTAATGAACTCAATTTCTGAATGAAAATGAACTTCATTATTTGCCGAGCCGTACCCATTTATATCTCTTTAGTATAATGATCGCCGAAGAACTTCGGTTTATTTCTTTTCATACAATTGCATAGCTAATGCCGAACCGTTATGTAACGAATTACAGAGTGGCACAATGCCGGACATTCGGAGAAATCTCAAAAATTTCACAAGTATAGAATAAACCGAACCGTTCTGTAACGGATAACAAAGAGGTACGTCGCCGAACGTTTGGAGAATTTTCATAAATTTCACTAAGTATAGAAAAAACCGAACCGTTCAGTAACGGATAACACAGAAGCAATTCGCCGAACGTTTGGAGAAATTTGAAAAATTTCACTAAGTGAACATTAAACCGAACGTGTGGAGTATCATAAACTGCTAACAAATCATGATCACAAAAGTTGACCAAAAATGAATAAACTGAAGAGAGTGAGGCCGTAGGCCACGCACTACTCGTAATAAAACAAACAGAGAGAGAACTTAATGGAAGTACTTCCTTAAGTTGTGAGCATTCCAAGGTCGGGGAACAGGTGTCCCATTCATATCTTCTAGCCTGTAAGAGCCGACCCCAACGATCTTGATCACTCGGTAGGGACCTTCCCAATTAGGACCGAGCTTATTTGTACGCTTTGCGCCGACGACCTTTCTCAGAACCAGATCATCTGGTTTAAAAGATCTGGGCCGAATTCTGGCGTTATAGTCCTGAGATATCGTTTGCTGATAAGCGGCAATTCAGATTCGAGCAGCTTCCCTCTGTTCTTCGGCCAGGTCTAAGGCCGTCGACAAAGCTTTGTCATTGGTGTCCGGATGGAATTCTTCTGTCCGCATCGTCGGAAGGCCAGCTTCCAAAGGTATAACAGCTTCCGAGCCAAAAGCCAAGGAGAACGGCGTCCGGCCGGTAGAGCGGCGAGGTGTGGTCCGGTATGCCCATAGAACACTATAAAGCTCTTCGGCCCACTTACCCTTTGCTGCCATTAGTCGTTTTTTGATTCCGTTCAAGAGGATTTTGTTCGAAGCTTCGGCCTGTCCGTTACACTGTGGGTATGACGGTGTGGAATTGAAGAAGCGGATCCTGTGCTCGGCGCAGAAGTTGGTAAACAGGTCCCCAACGAACTGCGTGCCGTTGTCTGATATGAAAGCATAGGGGATACCAAACCTTGATATGATATTCCGCCATACGAACCTCTTCACGTCTTTGTCTTCGATTTTGACCAATGGTTCGGCCTCGATCCATTTGGTGAAGTAGTCTGTAGCGGTGATCAAGAATTTAAAGCCTCCTGGGGCCACAGGGAATTTTCCAACTATATCCAGCCCCCATTGTGAGAACGGCCATGGACTGGAAAGCGGATTGAGTTCTTCGGCCGGCTGATGTATGAGCGGAGAGAACCTCTGACATTGATCGCAGCTTTTTACCATTTCATCGGCCTCTTTTTTCATGTTAGGCCACCAGTAGCCTTGAGTCAGAGCACGATGCACGAGCGATCGTCCTCCGGAGTGATACCCGCAGCTGCCTGAATGTAATTCCTGAAGAACAGCCCCAGTCTGCTTGGGGTGCACACAAAGCAGATAAGGCGCCGAGAAGGCTCTCCGGTAGAGTTTGTTACCTGGTCCCAGCCAGAATTGGGCGGCTTTGTGAGTGATTTTGTGTGCTTCCCTTCGGTCTTCGGGTAACGCCTCGTTCTGAAGGTACGCTATAATGGGGTCCATCCAACTGGGTTCCTGTGAGACGCAATATACTGGCTCGGCCGCAGATTTCTCGATGCTCGGCTGTGGGAGGATATTGACAGATACGGTCCTCTGCCCCCCAGCGTCCGTGGCCGACCCGAGACCGGCTAAAGCGTCGGCATGGGCGTTGTGTTCTCTAGAAATTTGCTCCAATGAAAAAGTGCGGAACTGTTTGCTGGCGTGTTGTAAAGCGGTAAGATAGCGGGACATTCGGTCGTCGCGAGCTTCATACTCGCCGGAGAGTTGGTGAACTACCAACTGAGAGTCGCTGTAAGCTTTAATGTGCTCCGAACCGAGGTCTGCTGCGAAACGAAGACCGGCAAGTACGGCCTCGTATTCGGCCTCGTTGTTCGAGGCGAGGAAGTCAAGCCGGATTGCCAATTCATGGACAATTCCCTCTGGTGAAATCAGAACGACCCCGGCTCCGGAACCATGATTATTGGATGCGCCATCCACAAACATCCTCCAAGAATTGCCATGGAATAGTCGCCATTGAGCTGATCCCGCCGACTCTTTGTTCGGCAGTATTGCCCCTGAATCCGGCGTGAACTCGGCGATGAAATCCGCCAGAACCTGCCCCTTGATCGCCGTCCTCGGCTGGTATTGTATGTCAAAGTTGGCCAATTCCACGGCCCACTTTGAGATTCGGTTAGACAGATCAGCCTTACGGAACAGGCTTTTTAGAGGTTGTGATGTCAAAACCGTGATGGGGTGCGCTTGGAAATACGGCGCAAGCTTCCTAGAAGCGGAGACCAGTGCTAGTGCTAGTTTCTCCAAAGGCAGATATCTGGTCTCAGCACTGACCAGTGTTTTGCTGGTGTAGTAGATAGGCAGATGAGCTCGGTCATCCTGCCGAACAAGAACAGAACTGACCGCGTGCGGAGACACGGCCAGATAGATGAACAGTGGTTCCTTGTCCTTCGGCGTCGAGAGTAGTGGCGCCGAAGACAAGTAGGCCTTCAAATCCAGGAGCGCCTGATCACATTCTGGAGTCCATTCAAAGCTCCTTCGGCTGCACTTTTTCAGGAGTGCGAAAAATGGACGACACTTGTCCGAAGATCGGCTGATGAACCTGTTCAAAGCGGCCGCCATACCTGTTAACTTCTGAACCCCCTTGATACTGTACGGCGCTGCTAAGTTGTTGACGGCAGCGATTTGGTTCGGATCGGCCTCGATGCCCCTTCTGGTGACAAGGTACCCAAGAAATTTCCCAGAGCCGACCCCGAAGGCACATTTGTCGGCGTTGAGACGGAGTTTGTGCGCTTTCAGAATGTCGAATACCTCCTGCAGGTGCTTGAGGTGCTCATCCTCAAATTTGCTCTTTACCACCATATCGTCAATGTATGCCTCCATCGTATCTCCGATCTGTTTGGCGAACATCTTTGTGACCATCCGTTGGTACGTGGCCCCCGCGTTCTTGAGGCCGAAGGGCATGACCCGATAACAGTACAAACCACGGGGACTGATGAAGGCAGTCTTTTCCATATCCGGACCGTGCATGGCAATCTGATGGTACCCCCGGTAGGCGTCCATGAAACTAAACCGAGCGTGCCCAGATGTAGCGTCGACGAGGCGGTCGATCCTCGGTACAGGGAAGCAATCCTTGGGGCAGGCATCGTTCAAATTTGTATAGTCGACGCAGACGCGCCACTTACCATTTTTCTTTTTCACAACGACGGTATTGGCCAACCAGGTGGGGTACTGTACTTCCTTGATTGCCCCAGCTTCCAGCAGTCGGTCGACCTCCTCGATGACCGCGTCGGTATGGATTGTGGCCGAACGTCGCGGTTTTTGAATGACGGGTCGGCGAGATCTGTCCACGTTGAGGTGGTGACAGATGAAGTCTGGATCGATGCCCGGCATCTCATATGGTGTCCATGCGAACACCTCAATGTTTTTCTTGAGGAAGGAGGTCATGGATTCCCGCTCGGCTGGTGATAGGGTTGATCCCAACAGAAAAGTCCTGTCGGTATTGATGTCGTCGGCCGGTACTGTGATCAGCTCTTCAACTGCTTTTTCGGCAGCTGGTGTGCCGACGTCGTCCAGGAGGGGAGCGTCTGGCGCCTCCACCCACTGGACCTGTTCGGGGCAGACCTTGCTCTTGATTGCCGCCACATAGCACTTTTTGGCGGCTAGTTGATCACCCAACACTTCTTCAGGTCCCCATGTTCCGTTGAAGCGAAGGACTTGATGATAAGTCGAGGCTACGGCCCCAAGCTTGTGTAACCAGACCCGGCCGACGATGGCGTTGTAAGGGCTCGGCACATCGACGACTACGAACTCGACTTCTACGGCCCTTGTGCCCCTACGGATAGGGAGTGTGATCTTACCAAGGGGCCAAACAGGAGCCGAGTTGAACCCTACCAGCGGCACCTCGGTGGGCGTGAGGTCTGTCTCCTGTAAGTGCAACGCCTTGAACAGGGGGTAATACATGACCTCAGCCGAACTTCCCTGGTCGACCAATATGCGGCGGACCAGCGAATTACCGAGGGTGAGAGAGACGACTAACGCGTCATTATGTGGCATCTGGAGGCGTTGAAGATCTTGATCAGAGAATGATAGGCCGCCCTCAGACTGGCTGTCGAGATGCGGACGTTTGGCTCCTGTGCTTACGGACATGACCTGCTTGCCGCATGCCGCACGCCTGATCTCCGCCCGAAGAGTTTCCTCGGCTGCCGCATCCACCATACCGTGGATGACATCAATCACCCGGACTTCCCCACTGTTCTCTTTCTCCGGTTCTGGCTGTGGCCCGGCTTGTGTTTTCTCCTCGTTGATGAATTCCTTGAGGAGTCCCTGAGATACCAACCGTTCCAGAAAATCTTTCCACGCTCGGCAGCGTGTGGTCAAATGACCCTTCTCCCTGTGGTATGAACAACGGTACGGAGAGTCTGGCGTCTTTCGCTGTTCCCCCATTGGCCGCCTCGGCCACTCAAAGTACGGCTCATTCTGTATCTTCTTGAGGATCTCGTACGTCGGGATCTTGAAGACCGTCTTCTTCGCAGCAAACTCGAACGCCCGAGGTCCTTTGTTCTTCCCAGAGGATACCACGTTCACACTCCGGCGCGGCCCGTGTGGTGTATGCTTGTTCCCATCCCCCTGGCGGGGATGGTTTTGTTCGGCCTGACGCCGCTCGCTGCGTGCCTCCTCCAACCGGCAGTGGTTGTCGATCCGGGACATGAGGTCATCCATGTCGGTCGGATTGGATAACATGAGGTCTTCGAACAACCTGCTTCGGTGATCCAGCCCGAGTTTGAATGAAGTCACAGCAATGGCAGGGTCGCAGCCTTGAATCTCATTGAAGAGTTCCCAGTACCTAGCAGCGTACTGCCTGAGAGACTCGTTTGCCGACTTCCGCAGTGCAAGGAGGGAGTCGACTCCTTTCTTCTGCCTGCTGCTGGTGACGAACCGAGCCAGGAAGGCGAGGGATAAGTCCTTGAAAGATGGGATGGAACCCTTCGGCAGTTTGTCGAACCAGAGGAGCCCCAGTTCCCCCAAGCTGGAAGGGAACAGCTTGCACATCAGGGCGTCGTCGGCGCTGTAGAGAGACATCATCTGTCGAAAATGCACCAGGTGCAGGTAGGCATCTGTCTTGGGGTCATACTTACTGAATTTTGGGGGATTGAAGCCACGTGGTGGACGCACCCCCTCTATCTCCCTGTTGAAGGGAGAAGAGATGAGTTGGTCGTGGATAATGTCGCACTGTGAGCGTGCTGGCCGAACCTCCTGTTCGGCTCTTCCCCCTCGTCTAGCCACCAGTTGTGGTCTGAGGTCCTGCCCACCGCGATACCGAGGGGAACGCCCTCGATAGTTTCGACGTCTAGATGGGGATTGATCCCTTCGGGCGCCATACTTCCGATCCATTTGAGTCTCATGGGTCGGGGTGTCGTCCGAAGGTGTTGTCGGAGGAGAGTACGACTGGGTGCTGCTAACTGGTTGAGCTCCCAACCTTCTGTGAACCGAGACCCTCCGAGCTCCTCGTTCGGAGTCCGAACAATTTGCAGATGGTGCGGTTCGGGTTCGGCCCTGGCCCCGCGTTTCGTTGATCGCGTCGACCTCGGTTTCGGCTCCCAGCCGTTCGAGGGCCGGACGCTTATTCCTTTCTCTTTGCTCCGGAGAGCGTGTCCTGCGGCGCCTTCGTCGCCGTGCCTGCGATGTTTCGCCATTCTGTTTAGGTTTGATGGCAACCTTGAGTTGCGCAATCTCATCCCTGACCAGGTGGAGCAGCTGGTCTCGTTCTGCCAGTCGAGCTTCCAGGCGCTCGACATACGCCCTATCTCTCAAGTCAGCAGGGGGTGGGGGTAGAATGGCTGGTAGGACTGAAGGTTCTGTTCCGGTGACTACCATTGTTGATTCTGGTGAAGCTTTAAGGTGAGGATTTGAGGATGAGAAGTCAGAAGGAACTCCCACTGTGGTCGCCAAATTGTGGAGTCTAGAATTCACTCTCGACTTCTCGGGTTGTAGAATCGGATCTTCGATCTGCAAAACACTCAACACTAAGTTAGTGCACACCGGGGGGGAGTTGGATCTCCGGTGGGCACTCCGACGATCAAGTTAGCTCTTTAGGAAGAGGAGATATAACTTGAAAGTAAGCTCTAAGCGCGAGTGTGCATGTACCTTTGATTGGAGTGCCGCCGGGGTATTTATAGAGGAGGAGTCCAACCGTTTGCCGGAATGTTCGGCCCAGTACGTAGGACGTGCGCCGAAGACTGCGGGAACGTTGCCACGTGTCCCACGCCCAAGCGGATCCGAAGGATGTGCTTTGCACGTCTCCTGCCACGTGTCCCACGTCCGAGTGGGTTGGAAAGGTGTGCCTGCACGTCCCTTAGAAAGCGGAGAACGTGTGTTCGTGCTTTGGAAAACCGGATTACCGGGCGTCTCTAAGACGACCTGGTCAAGAAACCGCCAAAGGTGATTCTGGCCGAAGATCGGTGCGGACTGTGATCCCACTGTTCGGCAAGGCCGAGAACCAAATTGTTCGGAACGGCCGAGCAAATGCTCCGGCCGATAGATCGTTCGGCCCAATCCCAGGTAAGTCTGGGCTTCGTGGAGCCCTAGAGTATGGTGCAACTGATCATGGGCCGGGGGCCCATTAATGACTATTCCGGCCTACTACAGGCACAGCAACTACAGCCGTACTCTTGTCCTCGACTACCAACGCTTTCACCACCATGGCATAAATCTGTTCATACTCCTTAAAATCTGTCACAAAATCAGCTTCTGAACTAGCAACTGTTAGAAACGATGGCTGCTCTACTTTAGGTTTGACAGGCACCTTTTGACTGGAAGGAACCATAACAACCTTATGGGCCTCCCAATTGAAAGAATAGGTGTTGTCACGACCCCTGTATACCACATCAACATCAAACTGCCATGGCCTACCTAACAACACATGACTAGCATCCATCTCGATAACATCACAAGCAACTTCAGCCTTGTAAAATTTTCCAATGGAAAGGGGAATTTTACAGACTTCAGTTACCTTTACTGTTGGGCCCTTCTTGATCCACCCAATGCTATATGGTGAGGGATGGGGTTCTGTCGGCAACTTCAGATGGTCCACCAACCTTCTTGCCACAAAGTTCTCGCAACTGCCACTGTCCACAATCAGATCACACACCTTTTGGTTGATTGAACAGCTTGACCGAAAGATGTTGTGACGCTGATTGTTATCTTCTGATTTTGGCGCAAACAACACCCTTTGTACCACGCAGTTTACTCGCTCCCCATCTTCCTCTGCATAGTCAACTTCGTACTCCTCATTCCATTCGCCCAGTGCTCCATCAGCGTCCTCATCTCCTTCCTCTGCCAAAGCCAACTTCCGATCTGGACAAACATTAGAACGGTGGCCAGGCTTTTGACACCTGAAGCACTTGTCGATCATGGGCTTGGCATAAGGATTTGGCGCCCTGGCCGCGGTTCTGTTGGAACTGCCTACCTGATTTGTATCCCCATATTTTGCTCCACCACCTTCTGCAGCCTTTGGTTGAAACGTCGACTTCCCCCTAGAATCAGGAGGAATGGACGGTTCTGTCGTGTTACGGCGGTATCCTGAATATGTTGGTTTGCGGTCACGCTCCAACCGCTCGGCCTTCAATGCTAGGTTATGGGCTTCATCCACATCCTAGACTGTCTGCAACCCAATCTGTTCCCGTATTGACTGCTTCAACCCATTCAGATACCTTGCTACTTTCTGCCCATCCGACTCGTACAGATTATTGCGATCTGCGAGTCGATTAAATTCAGCCGTGTATTCAAACACGGACTTGTTTCCCTGCTTGCAATTTTGATAGGCATGAAATAGGTGTTGTTCATAATCAGGGGGTAAGAACCTGTCCATCATGAGTTGTTTCATCCTGCGCCATGTTCGCACAGGATCCTTTCCTTGCCTCCGTCTCTTCACCTGCAATTGGTCCCACCAAACTGCAGCGCCACTTTTCAGTTTGTAAGCGACCACCTTTACCCTCTTTGTGTCTGGAATTCCCATCATATCAAGGAATCGTTCAACCTCCGATAGCCAGTCCAAAAACTCCTCAATTTCTAGGTTACCGCTGAATGTGGGAAGATCCACCTTCACACGATATTCATCAAACAATTGTTGTGGTCGCTCTTGTCGAGGATTTTGTGGTGGTTCTTCTACTTCTGGTTCTGATTCTTCTTCACTATCCACATGATTAGCTGGGCGTCTCCCAACTACAATCTGGTTATCGGGCTGGCGTTGGGCAAATCCCACCGCGTGTTCCCGATCCTGGTTAAGAGGACGGCGTTGGGCAACTCCCACTGCGCGATCTTCCTCAACCCTTACTGGCCTTTGGTTGAGGGTAAGAGACAATTGTCGCAGCGTTTCTTGAATGTCTGCGAGCTGTGTTTGTGTAGCATCACGAAATTCTTGAAATTCTGCAAACTGGGTTTGTTGTTCTTCTACCGTCGCCCTTAGATCAGCAAGCCCTTGAGCAACGTCGAGGGGTGTGTTTTCAACTTTGTTCGGTGCCATCGAGCCAGGAAAAACCTGGCTCTGATACTACTTGACACAGCGGAATTCACGAGAGACTAGTTAGCGTACTAGTCCAAACGAGATAGGTACTCGATTCCACGAGTGTTCTTGAATCCACAAGAGAGAGATGAAACTCTGATTTGTTTATTGAATAATTGAATGATTAAGCCATAGGCTTGCACACTTATTTATACTAGTCTATGAAGCACGGGTACTGGTACGCGGTACGGGTACGGTACGGGTACGGGTACGGGGTACGGCAAAATCTCAAAAAGTAGGGTACGGGTACGGCCGGGTACGTTAATATTATTTTATTATATTTTAATTATTTTATTATATTTTATTGTATGAAACAAAATATAAACTCATTTTACCAATAAAAAACAACATACCAATCAAAAACAACATAAATAAATTAGTGTTTTCAAGTAAATAAACATCATAGTCCATAAGTAACAACGCAACATAAATATATCACAATCCCTCTGCTTGCTAAGTATCTTGATCTTCCTCAACTTCATCTCTAAACAATACAGCTTCCATCTCTGGCTCATCAAGTGAAAGATCAGCTATCTCAAGTATACCAGCACCATCCATTGAATCAAATGCATCTCCACAAATGTCCCACAACTTGGTCTCTCCTTCGTTATAAACTGGTGTCCTCCTTGAAAGAAGACGGATATTGTAGTGCACGAAAACTAAATCTTCACATCGTTGGGGCGTCATCTTATTCCTTCTCATGGAGTGAATGAAAGAGTAGGTGCTCCAATTTCTTTCGCAGCACGAAGAAGAACATGGCTGGCTAAGTAATTTCAGGGCTAAGGATTGGAGCGTAGGTGCAGCAGCTCCATGTACCAACCACCAAACTAATGGCTCCATCACTCCTCTATCAACAATTGAGTCCGCATCCCCAAAACTTTCTAGACAACCGGAGAACTTAGCATACTCAGTGTTAACAACCCTCCTTTCATCTTGGTCCGGAAAGTATCTCTTGAAGCACTTCATTCTCATTGCCGAAATTTCTTCATCCATGTGAGGAGGAACACGATTTACAACAAGCCACATTGCACTATAGTACCTAAATAATAGAATTAGAAGATTAAAAAACAAGAGAGTAGAGAAAATTATTTTTAGAATCAAGTCAATCAACTGTGTCTCTAAGGTATAATATTATACCTTGGATTCAATGAATGTGCGAGGCAATGAAGAGGTGTACTGCTCTTTGTCCATCTCTCAACTAGAATTCTGTAAACCACAGAATAGAATGTTGACTCTTCATTTTCTAGCTTGGCTTCATGCCTATAGATTGTTGCCTTTACCTTCTCAATCATTGAATCCCACATTTCATATACCAAGTGTAGACATGGCTTATCCGTGTCACAAAATCTAAGCATCTCATAAATTGGCAATGTAAAGGAGAGTATGTAATCAATCTTGTCCCACCAAACATCACTCAACACTTTTTCCTTCACTGATGCCGCCTTACCAACATCATCTTCTTTATAGGAAGACCACCTCTCACTTATCACCATCGCTTGGAGGCCACGAGAAATAAGTTTAAACCTTTTTAGCATAACAATCGAAGAGGCAAATCGTGTGTCGGCAACAGAAAGCAACTTCAATGGCACAAACTCATTATAAATAGCTAACCTCATAGAATGGTTCATGATGAAATTTTTCACAAACATCACATCTTCAATCACATCCTTAATCCAAAGGCATTCATCGTATGCAAAGCCACTCACACCTGTTACTTTTGGAGCACATATATTCTTCAAGGCAAGATTAAGTGTGTGCACAACACATGGTGTCCAAAAAATTTTTGGATAAATGCCTTCAATGATTGCTCCAGCGGCACTACAAACGGGAGCATTGTCAGTGATTACTTGAACCACATTTTGAGGTCCAACTTCATGAATTACTTGACCAAGTAGGTTAGCAATAAAGGTTTTGTCCTTGGTCTCACCCTCACAATTGACAGCCCTCATAAAAACAGCTCCACCATCCGATGCTCCCATAAAATTAATGAGAGGTCTCCTTTGTGCATCAGTCCATCCATCAGCAACAATACTTACCCCTTTGTCATTCCATGATCTTTTAGTTGGTTCCAACAACCTTTCAATATTTGCCCTTTCTTTTTGAAGTAGTGAAGTCCGCAATAAATTATAACCAGGAGGAACATACCCAGGAATATTATTCTCAGCAGCAAATTGAAAAGCAGCAACAAAATATGGATTCCTAGCCAAATGAAAAGGCAAACCAGCGGAGTAAAACATACGAGCAATCATAGCATGCAAAGTTTCTCGAGCAGCTAAATTCATCGCTTTCTCTATTGGACTGTTACCTGCTGCCTTTCTTTTCCTTGGCTCATACCCTTCTAATCTAAATCCTCCAATATTTTCAGTCCCCGCCCTTGCAGTAGCATTAAATTGGGAAGAAGAAGGTGGTAAAGGAATATTTTTGGGTTTTGCCATCCTTTTGCGATTTTCAGCCTCCTCGTCTAATCTTTTTAACTCGGAAAAAAGATTGGCCTTATTCTTCACATAAGAGCAAGGTCTTATACCCTGATTCTTAATTAGTAACAAATGGGCTTTCACCCTAAAATATGACCCGTTGAAGTCCATGTTGCAATAGTTACACTTGAATTTGGTGTTGTTCCCACTTCCTCCTTCTCCCCTTTTAGCTAGTTTCGTTACATGTTTCCAAAGAGGAGCACTTTCATCTTCTTCAAGGCTATTGGACGGTGTACTAAAAGGCACACTTGAATTGGTACTTGAACCCATGTTGCTTGATGTTGATGAACTCATTTTCCTATAATGATTTACAAATTAAAAGAAGAACCAATATAGTATAAAACTATAAATTCTCAGACACTGAAGACTGATCAATTCCCTTCTTTTTTTTTTTTGCAATGAAGTTCTTATTAAGCCATTAGTTTGTCAAACTTCACCCTAGCAATTTTTTTTGGTGGCCATGGCAGTTCAAAATAACCTGCATGTATATATAATTTCTGGAAGAATAGAACAGAGAAAAGAGGTAGCAAAGTTCTTTTTGTAAACTCTTCTCACGCTTATTCACAGAGTTCAACTTCCTTTAATCCAAAGGGAAATTCCTAGTTTTTTAAGGACTTTACAATGGACCTATATGGAAAGCATATGGTTGAACGAAATAGAACAACAGTCAACAGAGGTAGCAAAGTTCTTAAGGCCTTATTGATTTCATTCCAGAGGTGTCCAAATAGAACAACAGAGAACGAAATAGAACAACAGAAAACGAAGCAAGTACCTTAGTCCTTAGATCTATGCTCCAAGCCTCCAACAGAGAACCCGAGGGAGAGAGAACCCGAGGGAGAGAGAGAACCCGAGGCAGAGAGGGAGAGAGAACCCGAGGCAGAGAGAACCCGAGGGAGAGAGAGAACCCGAGGCAGAGAGGGAGAGAGAACCCGAGGGAGAGAGAGCGAGGGAGAGAGAGAGCGCGAGGGAGAACTGGGGTCTGGGTTTGAACGGGGCAGCAGCCTGGTGAGATGGAATCATGGAGAAGAAGATGTTAATGTAGGGTTTTATTATATTATAATTTTTACATTTTACCCCCTCAAACTAGAAATAACTTACAAAACGACCCCTCTATTTATTTTTTTTACGTTTTACCCAATTTCGTACCCCTCGCGTACCGGAGCCGTACCCCTCGCGTACCCCTCGCGTACCGGAGCCGTACCCAAATCTGAAAAACGTACCGGAGCTGTTTTTGCCGTACCCGGTACCGCAAAAAACGTACCGGAGCCGTACCCGTACCGTACCGGTACCCGGTACTCGTACGGCGTCATTTTCGGAGTACCCGTGCTTCATAGATACTAGTAGACCTAGCTAATAAGGTAATGCTTGGCTACCAAGGAAATAACTTGGAGTAGAGACCAAGCAAACCAAAATAAGGAAATAAAATCACTCTAGAAAACTAGGAAATTGATGTAGAACAAGTTGCGCAGGATTTTTTGGAGCAATTAGACCGTATCAAGTCAAAGAAGAAATAATATGTCATGGAAACTTTTATTTTGGAAACTTTATTTTAGGAATAGTAATAGTATGAGATCTTATTTGTGCTGCTTGTTTAGCACGATTTAGTTTCCTATTTCCTAGTTTTCTAGAGTTATTTTATTTCCTTATTTTGGTTTGCTTGGTCCCTACTCCAAGTTATTTCCTTGGTAGCCAAGCATTACCTTATTAGCTAGGTCTACTAGTATAAATAAGTGTGCAAGCCTATGGCTTAATCATTCAATTATTCAATAAACAAATCAGAGTTTCATCTCTCTCTTGTGGATTCAAGAACACTCGTGGAATCGAGTACCTATCTCGTTTGGACTAGTACGCTAACTAGTCTCTCGTGAATTCCGCTGTGTCACCATCCAAGTAAGCAACAGATTGCCAGGTTTAGGCCATGTCACACACACTGTTTTTGGATGGTGGTTGACGGTTTTTTTTTTTGGGTGGGCGGGGTGGGGGTTATTGTTGAGTTTTTAAACAATATGGGTGTTTAATTGACATTTTTAGAAGGTTAGGCTTCTGTGACTGATTTCAGTTTTCGTGTCGGGGGTTATTTTGAAATTTCGCTTCCTGGTTTATGAGTTACTTCTTGCTGCTTTAACATTACTACACATTCTTCATACATCTACAACGAATACTTGTTGAAAAGCCTGATAAAATGGACGTTACCTAATTGACCTTTACTGCTAATTTTTTTAATCTATGACCTAGTCACAATTCTCTTTGTGCTGTGTGTCTAGAACTCTCATGTCATGGAAAGCAATTAGTCACAGGTTTTGGGGATTGGAAGTCTTGATCATATTACCGGTGCAATGCGTATTGCTTTTAGTGATTATGCAACAAGTGCTTACTATGGGTCCTAGCCAATATCCATAACATTGCCTTTCACTTGCTGCCTGTCTTTGTGATGCAAAAGAACTTGTTTATTGGAAAGAAACATGTTAAAAAGGTGAATAGGCAGGGGGCAATTAAAGAAAACAATTCGAGGGGGAAATTGCAAATTATTATTGAATCAAAGCAAAGGAAAAAAAATCTGGACCACCAATTTTTTAATTAGAAACTTCCTAATGTAACATTCGATGTCATTCACTTACTACTGTGGAGAATCCTTTGCCTTCAAAATTTGGACAAATATTCTCTCCGTCTTAAAGTGATTGTGTCTGTAAAGATTGGACAGAAGCGCTCAATTGTGGCACAATTAGTTCACATTCTTTAGAAGTGAATACTTTAGAGTACTCCATTATTGTTACAGCGTCAGGTACCGCCTCTACTAGGTGAGTAATCCTCTCCATCCTAAAGTGAGAAAATTTGGCAGTGAATGCATATTCTCTTGTTACACATCTGCCTTTCTCAATTGCAAGAGGAAGACAATAATTGAAACTCGAACCAAACACGTGTTTTTACTGGAAAAAGTATCAAAGTTCATTTGATTAGCGGTGAAAGCGCAAACTAGGTGTCTAAGCTGATTCTTATCTCACTTGGCCCTTGCATATATCTTAAGAGCTGATTCAGCTCCTCGTATTAAGAAGACAGATTCCATTAAAAAAGGAAAGGTACATAAAAACATGTGTGGATGTCTATGAAGCTCCAACAGTCCAATCTAGTAGCTGAATCCTTGTCAGACATGCCAGAGACATGTACAATGTGCCCAATTAGTTTTCTTTTTCTTTTTCTTTTTTATTAAATTTTTTTAAATGGGTGCACAAAGGATACATGTGGAACATGATTGAAAGTCGAGACACGTAGGGACCTGGCATGGGTCAATTTATAAAAGTTCTCAAAGCTTATTTTAGGGGTCAAGTCTAATCCTTGAAAGGAAAAAAACTACAAATAAAAAGATTGAACATGTCAAACCCTCGGTTACATTATGATATCTGAATAGAAAAAGGCAAAAATCGCAAACTACATACTTGTTTTGGTTGTTTCTGGATTTAATAATGATGTGAAAAATTATTTAAGATACTCCAATAATATTGATATGTTTATGCCATATCTGTGTCCCTATTTTTTAGAGTTGTCATGTTTCTTGTTCATGTTCATAATTGTGTTCGTGTCTGTGCTTAGCCCTTGCAATGTTGCCCTCTTTGGATGACATTATATTCCCTTTCTGACAGTTTCATGCCGTAAGGATTATATGGAGGTGCATGAGTTTACTCCTTAGCAGATTATTTGTTGTTAGTCATGTGTAGCAAGATTCAAAATTCCCTAATCCTGCAATAATATTCCGGGTCTTGCAAGTTTCCTTTACATGGATATTAATTTGCTTTAGATAGCCTGTTTTGATGCTTTATGTCTAGTTATATCCGTGGAGGTTACTTCTTATTTCTTGCCTTTTTCCACTCTTTTGGAGCCATCCAGAAAATCATGTGGAAGCTTAACAAGTCAATTGCGAAAGATTTGTTACCCACACAACCTGTGGACTTTGTGATTGAGCCATGGTGGGGAGTATGTCTTGTCAACTTCACATTGGAAGAGTTCAAGGTATGCTCTATGTTCCTCCTTATGATTTTGAACTAGAAGTATGAAATACTCAGTTTGTGCCCCCAAATATGTACTTGTTTAAATAGCATATGCCCCAGAACAAGCTTTATGTGATTAATTTGAGAGTTGTTTTCCTTTTCTTCCTCCATCTTTAGAAACTCTCCGAAGAAGAAATGGCAACAATTGATAAAGTTTGTAAGGAGGAAGCAAATTCATTCATCCTTTTTGATCTTGAAATTGTGAAGGGTCTTTTCCGAAGAGGTTTAATATACTTTGATGTCCCTGTTTATCCAGAAGACCGGTTTAAAGGTAATTACACTGAGATTCAAATTTTTGTATTTTAGTTGGGTACCTTTTTTCTCATTCAGTCTACCCTCATTTTAAGGTGTAATTATGTTTACTTTTTCTTTACATGGATTAGTTTTTCTTTGTTTTGTCTTGGAGTTAGAGCATCTCTACTGCGAGAAGCTTTCTGCAATTAAGTCATGGCTAAAGGGAGATGAAGACCATTAACTTGGCAAAGTTTTGGGAGAATGGAGGACCATTTGTGGGAGCCATAGTTTTAGTCTTATTTTTTTCAGTTAGTACAAAGAACTACTGCTTTCCTTTAGGAAGTGAGAATCTTCATTCTGGAGGAAATAGAAGTTATTCTTTAAGGCCATTGACTTTGAATGTGTGTGTGTGTGTGTGTAGTTTTTCATCAGATCATGCTTTTTAACACCATTTTCAGCTACAATGATGGTTAGTTTAGTTTTGCTTTTAAACTTGCCCGTTGTTGATTCAGTTAAAACTATAGATATGTGTATATAGTTTTAACTGTATATGTATTTGTACATTGTTAAAACTGTACATATACTGTTAAAACTGTGTATAGATACACAGTTTTAACTACATACACACACACACACATATAGTTTTTCTTCAGATGTGATTCTTTAACTGTATTTTCAACTACACTGATGGTTAGTTTAGTTTTGCTTTTAAACTTGCCCGTCGTTGATTCAAACCATCCTTAATTTGCTAAAACCTGTATTTCATTTGAGATCATAGATATATTTGGGCCTTTATTATTTGTTTATGAACCCGAAAGAAGGGAAATGATAATTTCTTCTTGCCTGTTTTGATTGTTATGGAAATAGAGCAAGCGAAAAGACATGTTGATGAAATATGAGGTTTTGAACTTCCTATATGACCTTTCTCAGTGTGTGCCCTTTTTTGGTTTCCTTTTCCTCCCCTTTTGTAACTGACATTGTTGATTTACATGGTGGCTCAGTTTCCAGGCTTGAAGGATTTGTTTCCAACAGGGAGCAGTCATATGAAGATCCTATTGAAGAGTAAGGCAGTTGTTTTAACCCATGGGTACCTTGTTTCATTTGAGTTTATTTTCCAAGTTGAGGATTCAAGATCTTAACGAGATTAAGTCCATTGTCCAGGTTATTGTATGCAGTGTTTGTAGTTTCAAGTGAGAATTCAACTGTAGCTGAGTTGGCTGCCACCTTACAGGCTGATCTTTCTCAGCTGCAGGCCGCTGCATCATTTGCTTGTCGATTAGGTTGGGCAGTAAAATTAATTGATTTGGCATCCGCTCTCCATGAGTCAACTGTACCTGGCATTCCCAACATCAACCTTAGTGATGAAGAAGATAGTTCACATGCTAGTGTGAGCTCATTGAACATTTCTATTGATGGGAGTACTGTTCAGCAAGGAGATCTTTATGGGGCTGAAAACTATGGGTCAACTTCTGCTTACATGCGTGTTGCTTTTGTTGTCGATGCTAATATAACATCATATCTTATGATGGGATCTGTTTCACCAGGTTTGTTCCTTGCTTTCTTGTTTGGTGTCTTTCTTCCGACCTACCGAGTCAGTTGATAACTCCTTTTTTTGCCGTACTTTGAGCTTATTTTGTGTTTCGGCTGTAGTCAATTTTGTCTAGTAGAGAGAGAGAGAGAGAGATGACATGGTGGTCCTTTCAGTGGATGCCGGCAGGTTGCCTCATGCAGCCAGTGACAAACATCCTACCCATCTCCTGTACTCCGAGATCTGGCTTTGATAACATGTTAGACAGTCTTGGGGAGAGAGAGAGAGAGTTCCTAACATGGTGGTCCTGTCAGTGGATGACGGCAGGTTGCCTCATGCAGCAGTGACAAACACCCTACCCATCTGTACTCCGAGTCTGGCTTTGATACCATGTTACACGGTCTTGGATACAACTTAACCCAAAGAGCTAGCTATTGAGCTGAGAGTGCTCTCACGCTCATGTACTAGAATTCAATTTTGTACCTATAGACAAAGTGGGTCTTCACGTGAGATCAAATGTCCATGCAAGTAGGGATCAAATGCAGAGAGAGACTTGAACCCAAGACTTCCCAGAAACTACACCATGTAAGATCACCAATTGTCCCAAAGCTAAAGGTAATTGGAAGTAGGCGCAACTACGTATATCAAGCTATCCAACATCCACTTCATGGATTTTGAGTTCTTTCCCCATCTCGGCCTTGAGAAGCCGGCAATTTTCTTTGTAATGGTGATGTTTAATAGTCAGCAGTTCCTGAATGTGGCCTGACTATTTCTAGTTAGCTTTCTCTTTTTATAGGTTATCAATAACATAACATTGGGGTTAGCTGTGTACCATATAATTCCTATCCTAAGGGTCTGTCGGTTGTTACACGCAGTCGTCAATTATATTTTTGGTTGATGTCAAAGGCATCCTCAGAGAACTTTTATTTACTGTACTCTTCGCAGAGTTCTTTAGAGCAAAAATCTGTGGGTATAGGTGGTGTTCATTGGTCTAATAGGCGAGGAATTATCTTCAATTTGGTTCTGGTTTGTTTGGCGTGGGATTGTCTGATGGAAATGGGAGAGATAAAAGCTCTTTTGTGCAATTTAATGTTTTTTCAGTAATATTATTTCGAAATGGAATCATTAGGATAATACTCTTCTTAAAGTGTATCCTTGGAGTGAATGTGGATCTGCTGCATAAAGTGACTTGTGGTCCTGGTGGGAGGGAGGGGGAGAGAGAGAGACTACATCTAAAACAGATGCCTTTTTTGCTTTGTTGTAATGTACAGTTATAAATTAAAACTACATATTCAAAGGTATATATACCTTTTTTCTTAGTTGTAATATAGACCTTAAAATGTGGATAATATTCCAAAGTTGCAAACTTTCTTTTTAAAGAACATTTAATGTGATGTAAATTTCAAGCACAATGTTATTTACAAGTATTTTCTTAAATAACATCAGACTATTAGCTTTTCTTTTGCTTGGTAGCATTTTTTTTCCTTCTTCTGCAGTATCAATCCCAATTAGGAGTGAGATTCTGTCCAGATTGAGGTTCCTGCAACTAAGGTTCGAGACCCTACTAAGAGGATCCTGCAACCAAAGTCATCTTATTCTGAGCGTTTAATATGCAGGAGGTGTCAGTGGATATGTACATTTCTTTTTTGGGCTTTGGATATTTTTGTCTTGGTATAGTCTATAGATTTTACTGTTTATGGCAGCTATTCGCGATGCCTTAATGATTGTCAGTATCTCTATTTCTGACTTCATATTGCTATTTATTGTCTTTTGCAGGCTTGAAATCTCATGCTGTGACATTGTACGAGGCAGGAAAATTAGGTCATGCCAGCATTTCAGATCTTTGCAAGGATTTGAGTACATTAGAGGGAACAAAATTCGAGGGGGAACTACAGGAATTTGCCAATCATGCTTTTAGTCTCCGATGTGTTCTGGAATGTTTGACAGCCGGTGGAGTTGCTACTGATGAAATAGTCGAAGAAGGTTGTGAAAAGAAAAGCATGATATCTTCAAGCAACGAGGACCCTACTTCTTTGACAGCTGATATTACTCCAATTGACAAATCAGGATGTTCTAATTCAAACGAAGATAATCTGTATAACGACAGTTCTGTGTTTTTAGGAAATGCAGAGGAGGTTTCTGTTTGTAGTGAACCTATGAGTGGACATAGCGATATCCAGATGGTTTCTGTCACTACAGCCAACGGAGAAAATTTATTTCAGCAGGGTTCTAAATCAGATCTTAGTCTCCAAAATGATGAGATTTTAGAGGTTGCTGAAGCTTCGGACGGTGAAAAAGGACTTTCTAAGAGAAAAAGGAAATACCGTGTGGACATTCTCCGGTGTGAAAGCTTGGCAGCTCTTTCCCCAGCAACACTAGACCGGTTGTTTCTTCGCGACTATGACATTGTTGTATCTATGGTCCCACTTCCTCATTCTTCAGTTCTACCTGGGCCAAAAGGTCCCGTTCATTTTGGTCCTCCTTGTCATTCATCTATGACACCGTGGATGAAATTGGTAATGTATTCAGCTGTAGCTAGTGGACCATTGTCGGTTGTTCTGATGAAAGGTCAGTGTTTACGCTTGCTTCCTGCACCTTTGGCTGGTTGTCAGAAAGCGTTTATCTGGTCTTGGGATGGGTCTACAATTGGAGGATTGGGAGGAAAATTTGAAGGGAATTTAGTTAAAGGAAGTATACTTCTACATTGTATAAATTCACTCCTCAAATATTCAGCTGTCCTTGTGCAGCCTCTTAGCAGCTATGATCTTGATGAGCATGGAAGAGCAGTCACTATTGATATTCCATTGCCCTTGAAGAATTCAGATGGTTCATTTGCTTGCATCGGTGAGGAATTGGGTCTATGCACAGAGGAGAATTCAAACTTCAACTCTCTGTTAATTGAGTTGGCGAATAAGATAGATTTGTGGACTATTGGCTATATTCGCTTGTTAAAACTATTCAAGGAAAGAGAGTCAAACCAATTTTCACCTGATGATGATAAGTATGAATGGGTCCCATTAAGTGTGGAATTTGGGATTCCACTATTTAGTCCAAAGTTATCCAACAGCATATGTAAAAGGGTAGTTTCCTCTCAATTGCTCCAAACAAATTTGATCAGTGAACACCATGATTCAATGCAAGACTTGAGGAAAAGGTTGCGGGATATTTGTGCGGAGTATCAAGCAACAGGTCCAGCTGCAAGATTTCTTTATCAAAGGGAGCAACCAAAGGAATCATCTCGACAACTTATGAACTATGCAAGTGGAAGGTGGAATCCTCTTGTGGACCCTTCTTCTCCCATTTCTGGAGCCTTGAGCGAGCATCAGAGATTGAAACTTGCTAACCGACAACGTTGCCGCACAGAAGTTTTGAGCTTCGATGGTAACATTCTAAGGTGCGTTTCGAGATATGCGTGTGCATGTGCCTGATGCTTTGTCGCTGTGTTATTGGAATTTAGGTCTTAGTATTTAGACTATTTTTTAGTGGATGCGTATTTTGCTGTGCACATTTTTCTTTTATAAGTCATGCTTTCTTTTGGCGACTTGTTTCTTACATTTTATCTTCCAAACACCATCTGTTGGTCAAACCAATGCTGCCTGGCTAGTCCTTCAGTAACATTAGCCAAACCTTATTCTAGTAGGATTTTATTTCAGCCTGGTAAATGAGGCTTATCTATGGCTCATTTTGTATTGGTAGTACAAGCTAGAAATCCACTTTTGTGGTTTATTAGATTCCAGCATATTTTTGTGGGCACAAAGCTGTAGGTATGATTATGATGTTTCTATCAGTAGAATGACAATAGTAATATAGGAAAAATAGACCGCGAATATTGGATTTGGAGTTTCTACATTACCTAATATTTCCCAAAAACTGATATATGCAAAATAAGGTAAATTCATTTCGTTAATGAGGAAGAGAGAAGTAAATGTATGGTTGTCTTTGATGTTCTGTTCATTAACTTTTTGGAGCCATATATATATTACATGTTAATGAAAGAAAAATGTAAATGTATTTCCTAGCAATGACCAAACTTTTAGACCACCATTCTACCGCACCTGCAGATCATATGCTCTTACTCCTGTATATGAGGCTGCTACAAGGCCCGTTGATGAATCCGCTCCTGTTAGTACTTCAAAAGTTGAATCTGATGATGCGGACAGCCGAGAAGTAGTCCTTCCTGGTCTTAATCTTCTTTTTGATGGGTCCGAGTTGCGCCCGTTCGACATAGCTGCATGCCTACAGGCTCGCCAACCAGTCTCTTTAATAGCAGAGGCTTCTGCTCTGTCTTCTGCAATCAAATAGGGTTTTCAGAGACAGTTATGCAAGTATAGTGGGAGTTTCTCCCTTTCATTGTTCGCTGTTGCTGGTTTGTTGATTATGCTTCAACTTTGAGGTCGGGTGTCGTGCACAAGCGGAGGGTGATGTTAAGGCACAAGCTGAAGATGATGTTTAAGGTAAGGAGAAGACACTTTTTTTATGAATCTGTTATTAGTCATAATTATCACCCTCCCAATGGACATTCTCTGTGAAAGGGTAGATTACGGATTCTTAAAATTTTGAGCTGTTTACAGATTATTTGAAGTGGTTATCCATCATTCATTCTCCATTTAGAAGCATGCAAAAACTTCTTAGGCTGTACTTGCGAATATTACTCTGCTGCGTAATCGATCCTTTCAAATCCCCCAAACAGTTTTTAGATATCAATGAAACGAGAAATCTAAGATCTGTGATGGAGAATCTAACCCTCCGGGATTTGGGTATGAAAATGATCTCCAACAATTAGTCTTGTAGTACAGTAATTTAATGCCTGTGTTGTTCTAGGAATTTTTTTAAATTTTTTTATGTTGCTGCATTTTCCTCGTCAGCAGATGGTAGAATATGTCATGTTGACTATTTATCTATATCGTTATTGAGTAATTAGCACAAATGTGATTGGATTTAACATATTGATTGAACGCTAGGCAGTTAAAACATTTCTAGGTTTCCTTCCATGATGTATGTGGTTCTAAGCTTGAGATTTATGTATAGCTGCATATGTACCATGAAATAAGTACAAAATGCTATGCACAAGATTAACTTCTTTTTATTGAGATAACCAACTCTAAGGCATTCTGCACTAGGAAAGATCTAAATAAAGTGTTTTTAGTGAGGTAGAAACATTTTTTTTGGTGAGTACTTGAGGTAGGAACAAAGATCTAAATAAAGTATTTCCTGAAGGCGACAGTTGCTTAAATTTTTGAAGGAATACTTGAATGTGATAGGGAAATAATTTAGGCATCAAAGGTTCCGTGTACTGTCGTTTCTATCTCACAAAACGCCTGTGGTGCCTCTTGTGAACTTCCATATCCCAAGTGGACCTTTTCACGCAAGAGCCGTTTGGGGTACAATTAATGTTCCCACCTTCTTTGTTGAACTGGTTAATTATTTTATAAGCCTGTTTACTTCGTCTATGCAGGTGCAGTGCTTCTAGTTTGTCAAGCTATGTGGAAGATGAACCGAAAAGAAGAACAGCGGCGGTAAAGAAGGAAGAATGTTGTTATTCGTAGTTATTGCGCTAATAATTTGGTGACAATGTCGGAGTGATATAATAGCACAAAGTTCGATTCGACAGTTGCATATATGTATTGATCAAAAAGAATAAAATACTCGCTTTGTTTTCGGTGCAAAGTGTGTGTAGGAAAATGAGGACTTGGTGCTGAAAAAATGGTCCCCTAAGACTGCCTTCATTTCATTTTGTTACGTTCTTATGAGAATGAGCTTTTCGGGACGTGGTTGCAGCTCAAAGATGGTAATAGCCAGAAAACATGGAGGAAAAAATTTGAGTTTTGAATTTATTATATTTAATTATTTCTTTTTAAAAATTTTCATGCAGAGTGAATTGAGTTTCTAACAGCGGTTTTTAGCATTTATTTTTTTCCGTGGAATACGGATAAAGGGTTTTGAATATTGGGGGTTGTGACATTTATGTTGATGCAGAGATGTGGATCCATATCCTAATTCACGAGAAATGAGGCAAAGAACCATTTATTTACTGAGGTGGGTGCTTTTAGGAAAACGATGGGAGCTGTTGTTAAGGGACAACGTCACCGAATCACATGATCAACATTTTAAAGTGGACCTTTACCCTTTGGAAGCTGCTAATGCCACTAAAAAGTTAAACTTCAAGTTGACTATTTTACCCTTATTTGGTTCCTAGTTACCTTTTCCTACCTCGTCCTTCTCTTTGTTTGTGAGTGTTTGGCCATTTTATTTTACATTTTGAGTATTTAGGAGTAGATAATAGAATCTCTTGCAAAATAGAATTTGAAAAATGAATCGGAGAATACATAATTTTAAAATTATCTTTGAATGACTTTTTTAGAATTTTCTTAAGAGGTTGAGGATGAGATCTACTTCGATTGTTGAGTCGGGCAGATAAGCGGGTTTATGAAGATGTATATAAAAAAATCTTTTTTCTTTTTCAAGTGTTGCTAAAGAGGATAAGCAGAGAGGAAGATAGGAAAGAAGAGTGCCTACAGGAAAATAAGAAAAACTATCCTTGTTTGCTTCTCTTCCTGTAAGGTAAGGCAATAGCGATCGAGTGAGACTGTGTTGAGCATGGCTTCCTTTTGTCCTCTAAGTGATCTCGCAGGTCATCCCATTGCCTTTCTCTGTTATCTTTTAGAGAAAGCTATCTCTTTCTATGTTGCCGAAGGAACTATTCCTTGTGGTGATCCTGAGCTGCTGCACGTGAGGAAGAACGTGCACATTGCTTTTGACGCCTCCTTTGATCACGGTGTTGGTTTTCTCCAATTGAGTCTCATGTGTTGTTGTTTGGTCACTAGTTGTGTCGCAGGCGTAATCGGGGATGGAGCTAGCGACGAAGGGCTCGCCCAACTGACATAGGGCATGTAGA
The DNA here is from genome assembly GCA_019985065.2 of Arctostaphylos glauca. Taxonomy (NCBI): domain Eukaryota; kingdom Viridiplantae; phylum Streptophyta; class Magnoliopsida; order Ericales; family Ericaceae; genus Arctostaphylos; species Arctostaphylos glauca. The sequence continues at coordinate 11,135,935 of JAHSPW020000012.1, read as the reverse complement.
CGTGGAGGATCTCGCCGATCGTTGCGAAGATGCCAATCTAGTGTTGGGCTGTGCTCCTTACGGTGGTTAGTCCCTCCGTCATCTCGGTGTCTTGCGGGGGTGTAGTCCCCCAACTATCTTGACCAAAATCCTTCGCTCCAAGCAAGTGACGGTCTGGCATTTTGAGTATGATGGCAGTAACAATGGTGAGGGACCCCAGATAGAGAATAATTTTCAAATATTTGAGAACATACCTTTGTTCTTAACTGGGTGACTTCACATTGAATGGTTTGAATGAGTTTGTCCTGCTCATTCATCTTTGCTTCTAGCTTCTCGATAGAAGCCCTGGTGCTGGGGTCCAGAGCTGTGGCTTCAATAGATGGGAAGATGTTGCATGACCCACTCGCGATGTGTTGCGAATCCACCACATCTTTCTCCTACGACTGATTAGGACATCTATCATTCTCTCTTACCACCACCATTGCCACGATATAAGGGTGATCTTAAAGAAGAAAACAATCAAAAATTGAAAATCAAAGGTATGGTTCTCGAAAGAACATAGTCGGAACAAAATTAGATTCTCATTCTAGTTGCCAATTATGCAGCTCTTTAATCCGCATGGCGATTCCACTCACGGTTCTGGGATAAGACAATGTTTTTATGGGTACTTAGTCCTATAACCACAACCAAAAGTTAGTGCCCTCATTGGATGGAATTGGGTCAGGAAGCACTTCGATGCCTAAGTTAGTACTTGAAGAAACAGAAGGAAAGTACTTAGCTAGGGTTGCAATATTGGGCATACCTCTTTTCCACCAAGTATTGTACCTTATATATCACTCCTAGTTTGAGCACCAAGCTTGGATTGACCTGTGTGGAGCACGCTCCTGATGATAGTGATCCATAACCGAATTCTGTTATGACCTCACCCTTTGAAATGATGAATTACAACACATGTTTAACGTGCTGGTCTAACTAAATGTCAGGTGGAGATTCGACTTTGACATAAATGGGCTCGGCTCGAACCGACGAAGTATCTCTCGAACTGGGAGGATACGATATGTCATGGGGCTGGTCTGAGCTCGGTTAGGTGCCGTGCTAAAATATGGGCCAATTTGGCCCAATAGGTTATCCCGCTATGAGTATGAATTGTGGGCCTAATCGGAGCTCAGTCCAGCATGGGGGATTTGAAATGGGGTCAGCCCAGTCTACTAAAAGATCTCACATTTGATCTCGGCTCAGCTTGTGAAAGATTTCAACTCGATCTTTTCTGGGAGTCATGCTGATACGGTCCTCCACATTATTTTATATTTAAAATCCCCAATAACTGCATTTATGGTTCATATTATATTTCACTAGTGGCTTTAAAGCTAATATGCCTATTTCAAATTGGCTTATCTTATGGTTCAACGAATTTGGACCCAATATCAAAATACTCCTTGATTATGTCTTTAAGACTTATATTATATGCTATGGGAAAAATTTATGCAGCCAAAAGAAACAAACTTGTTACAATTTCTAATACAATTCAGTCTGCACTTTTTAATACAATTCAATCTTCAATGGATTACCTTCTGCAAGTATTTCATCTCTCATTTCCATCAAATACCTTATTTATATTGGCATTATGCTTCAAAATGGTGGAACACAATTATAGTCTCCAATGATTTTCGCATGGGCCAATATAAACGGCTCATTAAACTTCATAAGAAACATCTAAAAGGAGTTTATGCCTATGATACACAATCTCTAACAAAGTCACCTACCTATGAGTACCACTGGAGGATCCCTTTGTACGGATCAACGGAATAATATCGTATGTTAAAAGCCTCCCCCAGAGACAATTACCCAGAGGCCTCCAAAGTAGAAATTAGATCTATGGTTACAAATAAACTGGCTAAAATGATATCGGAACACCTGAGTAGAGATTCCTCATATGAGGACTGTAAAAATTTTTGTTTTATTTTGGTGTTTAGAATGTCTTACGGTGATTGGAAAGGATATTGATATGAGTTGGATGAGATGAATGATGATTTAGATGAGTTTTGATGAAAGAGAAGGAGTAAACAAGGAGAAATAGGTGAGTGGTTAGGACTGAAGAAGGCTGGAGTGACCAGTCACGCAAAAATAAAAATTTAGTCAGTAACTTGCCGTGACCAGTTAGGCTTCTTAGCACTTTTTCCGTGACCGGTCAGGCGGTTAAAGAAGCAAATTTAAAGATGACGGACCAGATTTTCTTTAGTCATATCATATACACACCAAATCAGATTTCTTCCCTTTGTCTCTCTAGGAAACCCTCATCCTCACTTTCTCTCCACCCAAAAACATGATTTAACCCTTAAATCCTTCAAATTCTTCCAAGGATCTTTCAATATCTTTTGATATCTAGCTCTTCGAAGTGGACATTTGCTTGGAGAAGACTTGGGTGAACTTTCTTCCACTACTAAAGCTAGGTTTTCACCTTGGAGTTCAAGTCTTGCATTTTTCTCCTTGACGTAGGAATTTTCTTGCTTCTCTTAGTTGTTTATGACTTTTTTTTTTACAATATTTGAGTTTACCCTTTGTTTTGAAGACTTGAGTGTGCTTTGTGAGTTTTACGATATAGTGTTGTATGTTTGATTGGTAGATCCATTTAAATTTCTTATCTATTTTGCGAATGAATTAGGATATGAGTTTCACAAAGTGAAATGAGACTTTTCTTTTATATGTTCAAAGTCACGATTTTGATACATTGATGAAGTGGAAGTAGATTATGATTCTTGTTGTGCGTGAACACGTGAATGACGTGATATGCATAATAAACTTCCTTATGGGAATGCTAGGATGTATGGACTTGACTTCTACGGGAATACTGGGTATGAGACATTGTTAATGCAATCCGAAAACGTTGCTTGATGCTGATGGGTGTAATAATATAAAATAAGTCTATGAAGAGTTGGTTATGATCCATAAATAATTTAGTAGAAAATCTATATAAATCAATGTGTTTTATTATGCTTTCAATGAAGTTAAGTATTGTTGTTTATCTACTACACCATAACATCCCATATTCACGTAAGATTTACAGAGAATTTTTCTACTAGACTCGTTAGCTCAACCCTTTATTATTTTTTAGATATGGTCCCAGATGTTTAGCTTGCATTGGCATGGAGTGCGTGAATTTTTGCATGAATTTTGATGATCTGCATTCACAGAGTTATTTAACATCTTTTTTATCCATTTTGAAAAGATGTGTTGTCACTCTATTTGATTCGAATGTCTTAAGTCTAATGTAATATTTTGAAATTTGACTTTTCATAAATAGTTATTTGGGAGGGATAACCTTTTGTACTTGTGAATAATTTGGAACAATTATTTTGTATCAATGGAGATTGGGATATTTGGGATGAGTTTGTGAGGATTGCCTATTATTGTTAATTATCTTTAGTTATGTTAAAAATTGAGGGCGTGACACCTCATATGATAATAATACAGAAGATGCAACTCAAGCACCATAACAAAATGATATAACTATTCAAACTCAGTCGATATCACAAACTCAACCATACACCCCTCCTCAATTAAAAAATAGAGATGATTGTTTTAGAAAAATCCTGACATGTGAAGCATCATCCATGACATCATCAATACAATAACTGTTTTATTACGTCACCAACGACGATTACATCCAAAGAACAAATATTTCACTGTCCAACTTTCAGTGATCAAAACTCAGAGTAGACAGAGATAAAGCTATATATTTCACCATAAGCAGATTGGGGCCAAAGCATCTTTTCAAAAGTTGCGGCCCACTTTATCTTAACTTTTCAAAAAAGTTATAGTGTTTGCTTGAACTTTAATCTGTGTTTGATTTGACTTAACATTTCATGGTCGAGTTTTTAGTTTTATATAAATCATTTGTGTGTTTAAGTTAGGCAGACAAATTTTAAGTCTTAAGTTGTCAGGCTTTTTTCCTCTCAATTTCAGTTTAGTTCAAGCTTACTCCCAACAATAATTATAACTACTCTATAGTTCTCATATTCAAACCTATCTGATTATCTATTTACTCCAATCTTTTATATCATCCATTTCGTGTAAAATCTAAACGTTGGAATATAATGAATTTTATAAGGATAAATTTTACGGACCTCCTCTAGGTTTCTAACAAATGCAAAGACCTCTTTTGAGGTTTTCATAAATATACTGACTTACCCTATTTTATAAACTATTTAGCAGATTTCTCCCCGTGGTTAAAATTTTCACAAAACGCCATTAATTTTAATAGATAAAAAGATTAAAATACCTCTCTTTAATTTTTTTACCTTATTTTTCGTATATATTTAACCTATTGTGTGTGTGTGTGTGTGTCCTCGAGAAAAGTCTACGCACAAAATAATTTTCAAATTTAAAGCTTGAAATGTTAAAATCAAATTAGACTTGAGTTATATTTTTGTTAAATTTATACAAATAAATATGCTTCTTATATTTTAATAAATTATTTTGTCTTACAAAAGTTATATCTATCACTTAATATATCTTGTCATATTTATATTTCTACATATATTTTATCTAATGAAAATACATATATATTTGTAGTTTATCTCATTAAAAAAACTACCATGACTTTTAATATAACTAATTTGTTCTTTAATGTTTTAATTTACTTTTTCTATTCGAGTTTTAAAGGCTAAAACCATACTTTTTCAAAGAGCCCGTGAATTTATTTTTTCTAATCCTTAAAATTTGTTATCAAACTAGACAGAATGGTCTCAAAAGAATTAGTGGTAATTTTAGTCTTTTTTCCCATGCCACCTCTCGAACTCCAAATCCTATGTTCTTCAAACTTAATACTCAATATGTAATGTTTTAGCAATAGTGGTAAGACATCTCAACAAGAATAAAGGACTTAAAGTAATCATATGTAAGATCTAATCTAGATTAATTACTAGTCATTAGTTGGAAATTGATTGTGATAGCATTTTCCCCACCAATGAAGTTTACTTCTTGTTAATTCCTCCATAGACATCCTACATGTACTATTATACACATCCTACACATATTATTATACACGAGTACAAAAACTTCTTAGTAAAATTTATCTTTAGTTTAATTCTAATGAAAGGAACCAAACCATATTACTAAGGGTGGGTAAAAATAGTTTGAATATTATTTTTAAAAAAACATAAGTGCGGAAAATGAAGAGTAAATTAGTAAAAAAAAAAATCAAAAGTGAATGACGTGGAATTATAAAAATAAACAAAAACCAAACCCTTTTTTTATTTTTTTTGAAAAGAAAGAAAAGAGGTCTTATATATATAAAATACATTTTACAACTGTGCGGACCCCACACATTTTCGATCCAACGGTTATCATTGATTTCATCCTACGGTTGAAGTTAAAACACATTTTTACAAGAACGGTCATGATTGATTTGATCTAATGGTTGAGATTCATCTTCATAGACGTGCATGTTCGTACTCTGCGGGTGTAGATCGATGTGTTTTGCCCCCCTTTCTCTCCCTATGTCATTTCTAAATTTGAAAAACCTCATTTCTTTTTTTTCTCTTGCTTCCCATCTCACTCCCCAGAATTTGATACACCTCTCTCTGGAAAATCCAGAAAATCCAAGGGATCCGTCTTCAAACCATCGCCACGTTTCAGTGAAACTCTATAAAAATGGAAAGGCACATAGAGAGCTGGGAACAATTAATGGAAAGGCAACAATCACCCTTTATATTCCTCAACCCCCACCCCAAATCCACCTGCGACTTTTTCCACTGCCTTTGATCCACGGTCCAGTCCTTCTCCCGAGTCCTCCGCGCCTCCACCAGCTGGTTGACTTGCAGCTGCTGGTTACCCGAGTGGACCCCCACAACTTGCGGTGTTCAACCTAGGGTTTAGCATGCATTTGGATTAGGCTCTGTTTCCGTCTACATCGCGGCAGTGTGGTATGTTAAAGGTGTGTGTGTGGTGGTGGTGGAGGAATGAGGTGAAAGAGGTTACTGCATTCTTGGAAGGATGTAAACAAGGTACTATCCTAGAACCTCTGTATGAACCCATCTTAATATGTAAACCACATCTTGTTGTTCTGTCTTATTGTCCGATATTTCTCCTTGGTGAACCCATTTTTTGAATTGATTATATTGTTTCGTTGTTTGAGTTGAGTTGAGTTTATCATCGTTCTCAATCAGTGATTTCATTGTTTCACCAAGTATTATGTTTTGATAGTTCCACAAAGATGCATTCCACATGTTTGATAAAATGACGGCTTCAAGAAAAGGAACTGATGAGTCCTGAAGCATCACGTTAAACATTAGTTTGAATTTCTCATATGTATGTATTCTAGATATCACATTAAGCATCAGCTTTCAATTGTTTTTTTATACATGAGTCTATTTTTTACCCGTGCAATTTCTCATTCGTTCACCAACCCTTCTCTTCACTGTTCCAGTTGTTTTAGGTATATATGAGCTGTTTGCGTGGTGAATGTTTTTAACGATGCTATGTTTGGGGTTTCTGGCCTTTTTTTAACATCTAAGAAATGGAAAAATGACTTTGAATGACAAAGAGAATACACATAGTTCTTGCTTTTTTCTTATACCCGTCTTGTGGTAAATGCCACAATTGGTTTCTCTCCTACAAGAACTTTCTCTTGATTGGTAAACTTTTGCTTGATTGGTAAATTGACAGCTAATACTTCTCATGCAAAGAAAGAAGTAACACTTTAAGCGGCTTTGGCATGAGCAATTCGAACAATGTGTTTATTTTGAGTTTAATAGAACAAAGAATGCATAGTATAAGAAAGAATAAATGTAACAAAAACACGGGTTGATGTGGATAAATGAAAAGATTGATATTCAACCGTATTCCCCTCAATGACATATGGAGGTATATCACAAAAATATGGTAATAATATCAGTGGATTGAGGATCAAAAATTCACATTAGAAAGAAAATTGGGCAAGATTCTAATTACCATCACTAATTTATGTTAATTTAAGGATGGGGGATCAAACTAGGCAAGATTCTAATAAATTTATGTTAAATTGTGAAAACAATCCACATCTGCAGTCTTCCTAATTAGGCATATAATAAGAAAGAGCATATTTCCTACGGGAATTAATTTTTTATATTTTAATTAGGAACAGTTTGCTAATACTTAGGAAGATAATTCAACTTTAATTAGGAAGAGAATTTTCATTGTCATTTTGAAAATGTTTTCGAAAAGATATTATTCTAAAAATATTTCGTTTATATTCTTGCTTTGAAAAGAATTTCATGTTACTTAAAAAACCGTGTAAGAGAAAATCGGCTTGAAAATTTATGCTTTAAAATCTGTAAAGCCATGCCTATGCAGAAGAAGCAAGAGAGCCACGCAATGCACGAGTAAATTGACTGGAAAAAGTATTTGCGTATCCAGAGAGTTTATAAAATTTACTATTATTTGTAGATTCAGAGAGCAAATAAATACATATATTAGAAAGCAAAATCGAATGAAAGGCACGAGGTTATTTGTTTCGATATATTTATATTTTCGTATTTTTATGTTTTCATTTTTGTCTGGAATTTAATCTCATCTCCCATAGGTAATTTGATTTAGTGTCTTTAAGAAAGTTTCATCACCGGTTGAAGGTAACTTATACTCTCTCTCTCTCTCTCTCTCTCACACACACACACACACACACACACACATTCTTTCTGTATTGACGGTAAAGTTATTGAAAGGTTAGAGATTTGAGAGTTCTGATTAGTTTGGTTTCTTTTGTAGGTTATGTTTTTGTTACATAGAAAATCTACTCTCTATGGAACCCACTTGGATTTCTATGGTAATTTTTTTTGTAAATTTTTTTTTTAATGTTTCAGTTGAAATTTCATTTTACTTTCTTCATTATATTGATTAGTTTGGCTTTTTAGCAAAAATAACCTTTTGGAATTTTGGAAAAATATTGCGGGAATCAAGGATGGTGTCATACAACCTCAATACTTATGACAGAAAATAGTATGATCAGTTATGCAATAGGCCAATTAGATTTTGAAGTTGAAGTTTGTCATTACTCAATGAGCTTAATTTTCATCAAGAGACGAGTTGATTGAACTTATTTAGGATGCGGTTAATAGGTTATTTGCTCCCAACTATTTTGTCCTTTAGAAAGATACCTAGGTTACATCTTTAGTAGATCTGTTATATTGCATGTGAGTTGTCTAGCTGCTAGTCTGAGATGGGATATAGCTGCCTAGCCACAATGGTTGCCAATAGTCTTGAGTTGGACCCTGGTGATTCAACCTCCTACATAGTCCCCACCTATTTTCCATAAATAAAAAAAGGGAAAGTCTTTGGTCCATAAAAGTTTCCAAAAAAATTCCCACAATTCAAAATGAATAGTGTAAAGAAAACTTTACGGGGAAACTTTTGAATTCGGGAATATTTTCGAGGAAATTTTTTTGGGACTGTAGCACTCCTCAAAATAAAATTAACAAAACGAATTACCCAAATATAGAAAAGTGTAAAAAAACTGTATTTTTTGAAAATAGATCTTATCATCTTCAATTTTTTGCATAATAGTTAAATTCCGATATCAATATGACATGCTAATAATTTTGTCGGTACATAAGTAATTAATACGTTAGGAGGTTTGAATTTGATATTTTTCGCATTTCTCATTTAATTGATTCATGGGTTATTCATGCATTTCTTCTTTCCCATTTCGTGACTTTAATTTCGTTGGTAGTGCCGTAGGCATGGGTAATATGCTAGTGTGTGTGTATATATATATATATCTTAAAATTAGCCCTTATTTTTTCTCTAAAAAATAAGAGTTAATTTCTAATTTATTATAAAGAATATATATTTCTATAAAGACATAATAGATTAAGCATATACAAAAAAGAGGTAAAAAGATTAAAGAAGAATATTTTGGTATTTTATCAATTAAAACTAATAGTATCTGTAGAAATTTAAAGGCAAGAAAAAATCTGCTAAATAATTTGTAAAGTATGGAAAGTGAGTGCATTTATTAAAATCTTAGAGGAGGTCTTTGAATTTGTTAGAAATCTCAGGGGAGGTCAGTGCAATTTATCCATTTCATAAATTCCAACCCTTTTGGCTTCAATTGGTGGAGATCACCGGTTTCAGCGTGCCTTTGATATTTTGTCAAGTGGAACAGAGCCAAACGCACAAAATATCAGAACAGAGACAACGAGTGTCCAAGCATGGAGCCGCGTCTCGCGGACCCCGTTCACGTGGCAGACAAAACTAAAACGGAAGAAATGCCTCCCGCTTCGATGCAGAAAGGGTAGCCGAATTGAATAGCAAGAAGCGTATGTGCTCACAAATCTCACCGAAAAGATCCTTTTCCGTTCATCAATCTCTCTCACTCTCTCTCTCTTTCTCAATATACAGCACACAGATGCATACCCATGTCCATTGATGCTCAGGTTTCATCGCAGCAGGGGGTAAATATGCTCCACTCAGCTCTCTTCGATTCTTGTATACAGTCTGCAACGTTGGCTTTTGGTGTTTCAAGAGCTACGTCTGTGAATCGTTCTTTCCTTGCAGCATATCGTCCTTCCATCACGAGGTAAAGATTCAAGATTCAAGATTCAAGATTCAAGAACTTCGTCTTTAGTTGTACATTCTTCTGAAAAAGAAAATGTTTCAACACCTCAAACTGTGAATTTGTATTATTTGGAATGGATGCAGCTGTCTGATACTCCATTTTTCTAGTATAAATTTGCGCATCAGCATTTTGCAGAATTGTTTTCTCGTGTTTATGACATCGTTAAGATAGGGAATCTATGCTAAGGCCAAGAAAAAGTGGCTTCTGTTGGGTTTTTGGGACACAAGGCACACCACAGAATTGTTACGACTAACGAGACATTAAGAATTACCCTGTTTACCCAAAATAATTTACGTCCAGGACCAAGAGATTGTACTCACTTCGTGGCTTCTCTGTTCTTTGATACTTTTCCTAATAAAATGCTCTCTTGCAATCGATTACGTAGATATTCGTTAATATCCATTTTTTTTCCTTTCTCTGCTGTCTGCCTTAAAAACTAAATAGCCTCAGCTATATATAGATGCTGGAAAGTTGCTGATTACGAAGAAATTCCTTGTTGCTTTATCAGCTCAAATGATAAACTTATGGGCTGCTCCATCGTCAAACCACACTTTTTTTTCCATTCTCAGACATCATCTCAGGAAGGAAAAAGCAAAACCTAACCCAATAATGCCTGGCCTCCTTATTGATGGCCGGATCAACCTGCAAGTACCTGAATTTTTAAAACCTTACTGTATATTATTATTGTAAGTACGTAAAATTAGAGTTCAAGAAGAAAAGTGACTATAAGAATGACAAGGAATCCATCCTTCAAATTCTTGGTGGCTTGATTGCCCAAGTATTAGCCTGGTAGGCGGTGATATCTTTTGTGAGTTGTAACATACTTGTATTGAAGGGAAAAAAAAATGCCGGAGACTGATTTGTTGAGTGTGGCTTCTGGTTTTAGTTACTGAGACTTCCCGGAAGAATGGTAAGACATTTTGATGATCGAATTGTAATATTCCAGCAGGTTGATGTCAAGCAAGGAAGGACCAAGTGACAACACGGGCCCAAGAGTTATTTATATGGTGAGCAATATTTCTCTAATGTAAAAGTGTTTTGAGAATCAACTTGTGTATCTAGTACTTATCTTTTAACCCATTCTGCATGTTTAATTGTTAACATGAACTTGTGTTCCTTATGGTAGACAACAGGCCACGGCAGACATAAGAATATGAATGCATATGGTCGCCATGCAGAAGAAAGCGTGCTTGAGGTACAAATTATTTTCCTATATCTTCACCTATAATTTGATTGTATTTCTAGTCCAGCTCGTACATTACTGATGCATATTTCTGAACTGATTATTTTAAATTCAATTTTTTTTAGAAATCGCCATCCAGCACAATTACTCATTGCCAACTGAATGGCTTTCACTATTCGGCACCAACTGAGCGGCCTTTTCTATTCAGCAATGTGGTGTCAAATCTTTTTAATGGCTGCTTAAGGTCTTCTAGTTCTAGGCTAGAAGGGCAGTCATACGTATATGACCTCATACCGTCTTGGTTTTTCATCTTCGTTGGCTGCTGTTTTTTAAATTTTGTTGGTAGCGAAATGACTGCTAGAAAAGTCATGCTTCGTACATGCTAAAGAAGGTTAAAGCTACATCTAGTGAGTCAAAGAGTGTTTAAAATATTTGGCAAGTAAGTGATATGTTTATTTGGGAAAGTACATTTTGTACTCCTTGAAGCCACAAAATATGAATATTTGAGTCTCTGACATTGAGAGCAGTCCCTTTTAAATGCATACTTTGTATTTTAATTGTTGAGAGGGATAGTTCCTCCTTCCACTTGAATTCCTCTATCTTTCACTTGAATAAACCCCAGTCTCTTTCTGCAGTAAACCGTGTGCTACATGGCTAACTAATGCTGATTTAAGTCTAAGCCAGCAATCAGCGGTGATAAAAAGTTGTACCAAGAGTAGTACCTATGTCACGTAATACCATAGATATGGATTTTTAATAATATTACAAGGAGTAGGTCCTGCTTTATTTGCATTTATAGAGATTACCCGTGGCATACTGCAATTCGCGAGTAAGATGAATCTGATTCTTTTATGGCTTTTTGTATCCTTTGCCATGTGTACTGCCATTATCAGCCAAGTTTTATCTCCCGATTTCAAGGTAATAGAATGTCGTATATATTTAAAGAGGCATTGTCGTATATGTTTAAAGAGGCATTTATTTCGTATATCTCATGTTTAGTTCCATTTGTTGTAGGAAGAGGTTACTCAAATGGTAGAGAGCAGGTCGTCATTCAGAGTCTTTCCTGGTCAGGCATATCCACTGGGAGTGTCAGAACTTGAAAATGGAGTCAATTTTGCTATTTTTTCTCATCATGCAACTGGCGTTACCCTTTGCTTGTCACTTCCTGAGAGGTTAGAAAAGCCTTCCTAGTATGCCATTGTGTTAAACTCTAGTCATGACTTGTGTATTGTCCTAAATGTTGGAGAACATTGTGTTCTTCTTATTGTTTTACCCTCATTGGTTATTATGTATTGCAATTTTCTTTGTTCGCATTTGGGTATAGCAACTTTCTTTGTATGAAAATTCTCATCCATCTTTGTTTTCTATTTGGGATCACAATCAAGAATATGTTAAATAAGGCTTGCCCCAAAAGAAGAATAACTGTGCTTAGCTATGTAGGAACTATTGTGAAGACAGTTAGTGGAGAAGGAAGGTGACAAAAAAAAAAGCCTTCTCATTCGCTCCCATGACAAACGGACAAGCAATGTAATCTAACCGTCGTTTCCTCTTGATAGAGATGGATGGGTCCTATCATAGCCCTAGATGTAAATACCAAATTGGACCTAAAATCATAAAAATAACTGCTTGTAACTAACACATGTAAGTTAAAAAGACCCAAGATGAACAAAAGCCACAACTTTCTTCTGGTATAATTGTGTGTATTTGGAAGTGTTTGCTCCAATTGCGTGAATAGTAATTTCAAGTTTTCCACAGTAAAGCTATTATTCTTGTAATAAGTTTTCACTTATAAGTAGCTACAGAAATGAAAATGGAGTGCATGATTCTTTAACAAATATGGGACTTTATCGATCTTTTCTTGCCTTGAGATTGTTTTACAGCTTTTCCCATTCTACTGGTCTCTTATAGAGTATTTTTATGTTGCAAGTGGTCCATTCTCTAGGGAAGAGCGTGGCAAGTTGGACGGTGGAATGATAGAGTTGACATTGGATCCTCATGTGAATAAAACTGGGGATATATGGCATATATGTGTCGAGGTAGTGTTTGCTTTTAAGATTCTGTCAAATCCACCTAGTTTGTAATAACTTTGCTTAGAAGTAGATTCTGTATTATTAGCACTCATTCAGGCTTTATTTAAATTAGCAAAATTTTAACGATGACTATTACATCTTTATTGTGATTTGTGATAATTAAATTACTAATCATTAGTTTCCATGTGCATAGCATTGCCATAAGTTGATTCTTATAGTATATGAGTTTGATTTGTGACAAATATATGTGATGAAATGCGGCATGGGAGAAGGACTATAGCGTGAACAAGCCATGCTCCAGCCAAAAGTTGTAGAAATGTGAGGGCGTAAGATTAAGCTGTAAGAATTTCCAGATAAAGATGAGTTGCCTGTTCTTCAGTATGGGCCAACTTGTTCCTTTCCCTAGAAGCATGTATACATTTGAAAATCCGAGCTTAAATGCTACGAAACCTTGATTTGGTATCTGAGGTGGTAGGAGCATTTCGATCAACCACACCCCGAACAGTGATCAATATTAATTGCAAAAGCTTGTCCTAATTACCGAAGAACTACAGAAAGAGGGAAAGAAAAAAGTAAAACTAGCAGTCTAAAACTGCTAACAGATTGAGCAAGATACCTAGTCGTATTGATTCTAAGCATCAGCAACAGGTAATGTCTTGGCTCGTCAAAGATGCTCGATCTTATTCCACCGGATCTAGAGGACGTAAATAATTCCCGTGCCTTCAAATGTGCATGTTAATAAGGAACATAAAGACATAGAAGGAGTAAATATTTTTTCTTTTTGTGCATTGGACTCAGTAGTGGCAGAGCCAGGTTTTAACGAACTGGGGCACCCTATTCATCGTATCCATGACAGCTTGTTTTTCTAATCAACCACGACAAGATATATTTAACTTGGATATTCATTGCTAATCACGAAAAAGTATATACTATTTGGTTTTTCCAGAAGAGTGAAAATAATCACAAAACTTAGATTTTCATCAATAAAGTTTCGTAAGTACATTTCTACAACTGACTTGGAAGGGTTTTTATGCTTCTATTTATCTTTTTGTTTTAAAGTACTTCTCCATGAAGATTCAACGCCATGAAATCAGAGGTAAAGGCCCCTATCTAGACTTAACAATATATAAACCAATGTGTAAATCAACCAACATTTTGGAGCAAAAGTTGAGGCACAGATTGAGAGGCCTTCTTCATTTTTGAGATATATACAGGGGTGGTATGCTGCAATTTAGTGGGGAACTCATACAATTGTTGAAAATCGTAAGGATGCTAGTAATGTTTTTGATTTTGAGTGGGGCCATGTGACCCCACGTGCTCCTTACTCAGTCTGGGCTTGCCCGCAGGTAATTCAATCCATGCATTCTTCTTTTGGAGGAGATGGAGCCAAGAAATCCTCTACATTTGATTTTATATCTCCTCTTGCAAGTAACTTGCCATACACATTATGTAAATAACTTGGTTAACATACTATTGGAAGAGTGCTGCCATGGCTAGCAAACTTATATGGATTTTTTTTTGTTTTTAACCAATTGCCATGTGGTCAGTCTTCCTTACAATCAGTAGATAGTATTACTTATGTTGGGTTTCTTCTCCTGCAATACACTATGAGTTCTATCTTCTCCTGTGTTACTAAAATTGGTGGCTTATCTAAACTTTCCTGCAACAAAAAGCGTTGTTCTTTATTTATTTGCATTTCATGTCATTAGCTGTAATTTTGTTACCTATTTAACTGTTTAATGCTACTGAAGGCACTCTTGTGGATCCAGGATCTGCCTCAAGGTGATGTCTTGTATGGTTACCGGGTTGATGGTCCTCGAGGATGGCATCTAGGACATCGATTTGACAAAAGCATTATTCTAGTAGATCCTTATGCGAAATTAATTGAAGGTCGTCAAGTTTTTGGTGATTCAAGCAATAAGACGGCTAATTTTTTTGGAACTTATGATTTCAGTAGTTTGCCTTTCAATTGGGGTGACAATTACAACCTACCTAATATACCGGAGGTAATTCTAGTGTGTAGCTTAAATTGCTTTACACTTTTTGATCTATGTTACCGGAACGCTTAACCATCGCAATTTATGTTTTCGGAGCATGCATTTTGAATCATGATACACGTTTGTTTTGAAATGGTGAATTTAGCAATACCTGGAGTATTTATTTACTTTTCATTTTAGTCAGATTAAAAAAGTCAAAGTAAAGAGGTACTGGTGCTTTGACAAGACAAAATTTATAACGTGTAGTCATCAAACTCCTAGAAATGGGGTTCTCATGAACAACTTGAAAAATAATAGTTTGTTTTACTAGATGTTTATATCTTGAAAGAAGTACATTTGGTAATTACATAGCCTACCCCAATCATATCACAATTAGCACCACATTTTGTTGCCATCTGGTAGTTACAGCCTACAGCTGCCATACCACAATTTAGGGCATGTCGCATATCATGTTTCCCTCCTTGTTCCTCGTGCTGAGCAATCCATGTTCCAAGTAACATTGATTTTGACTTATAAAATAGAGCATAATTCTTTGAGTGGTTGTATCTTACAATTGCTTGGCCCCTTTTGTGCCTGATTTTGCTTTCTCATTTCTTTCCCCTTCTGTCGTTGGCAACAATCCGCATGATTAAGCATTTCAATGTTTGGTGTCCCAGTTCCTTTTACCTAGTGCCTAGGTGCCTATTTGTAATCTTTGGCCTGCTTATTTTTTGGTTATATTTTCTTTCCCCTTTTGTCTTTGCAGAAAGATCTCGTCATCTATGAAATGAACATTCGTGCTTTTACAGCTGATGAGTCCAGTGGGCTGGATCCAAGTAGACGTGGAAGCTACCTTGGCGTTATTGAGAAGGTAACTATTTTTTGGTGAACTCAATACATTCTAGTATTGCTAAACACGAGTTTTCTTCACATACACAAGATATTACCTTCAGAATGGTACTACCAATCCTTGTCCTTCTATCAGCAGACTACCTTGTCGGACGAGTTACCTAATTATTGAATGGCAAGTAGATGCTTCAATTAATTGTACTTACTTTTCTTGTGAGACGATTTGTTTGTATGAACAAGCAACCATTGAAACTCAGCCCCCATTTTCTTGTATTATTCATTTTGGACCAGAAAACATATGCATCTACTCCTTTAGAGTTGCAGGAACGAGTGCCAAAATATTTTTGATGATCGGGTTGCCGTAGGAGTTCTAGGATATGTTTATACTTGCTTTTTTCTCACAGTTCAGTCCTGTATTTTTGGTGATCACAATTGTTAATCACCATATGTGTACAACTGTAAATGTGATAGGCAGATCCAGTAACGAAACTGATCACTTGAGTTTTTTGAACTCCTTGTTTTTGAATTTTTCTGGTCGACGGGAAGATCCAGTAGTGAAACTGATCTGATGCACTACTTCTTGATCTTGCATTTAAATTTTTTGGCCTAACAATCTCCTGTTTATTCAGTTGTTGATTTTTCTGTAATTTAACACTCTCTCTTTGTTGCGTGGTTGTATTCAGAAACAAAGAATCATGGTACTAAAGGATTTTTGTTCTTAATAAAATTTGCATATTGCTTTGCTATTTGAATTGATGTCTTAGTAAAAGTATATTGCTCAGAGTTGCTATTCCGAATTTCTCATGATATTAATGCGTGCTATCTTGTTGTACTAGCAGTGTAACATTGTGACTCAATTCTTTCTGTTTCTCAAGGTTTTTATTGACAATTTTTGTTCATTTGAAGATACCACATCTTCTTGAGCTTGGTATCAATGCGGTGGAGTTGCTTCCTGTCTTTGAGTTTGATGAGTTCGAATTCCAGAGGCGTCCAAATCCTAGAGATCACATGGTAATTGTTTCTATGAATAGTGTTACTTGGTTGCTTCAGTAATACTAGGATAGATTTTCCTGACCAGTTTGTGCTTTAAAGCTTTTCCTAATATTGCAATCTTAGTTTACTCTCTTCCCTCTTTTTCCATCTCTCTTACATGGTTTTCAATTTTGTTAATTTTGCATGAATTTTTTGACGTTAGGTTAGTTTCCCGTTGACCTATGAAATAACGAGGTAGTTGAATGAAAATAGGTGGAGAACTAATTTTAATAGAGTAAGCGAATGATTTACCTAACATGACGGTAAGTAGTTATCAAACATTCTTCATCATAAGTTTTAGAATATCTGAACTCCACTGACAAAATGAAGAATTCTCGAACAATCTGCTACGTGACTTCTCGTTATGCGTTGTTGCACATACCTTAACAACTTCATGTTGTTTTTGGGTCAAAAGCTCATGCAAATGGAATATGAGTCGATCTCCGTTGTAAAGGATAGAGGTCATAGTCGAATACATCGAGTTGTAATCCTCCTAATGGTACTCATTTACCAAATGAAATTACATTGCATGTTGTTGCATTTTACCTTTGCATCCTTTGTTTTTCCTACATTATCCCATTTTGTTTGGGCTTAGAATGGGTTACGACTTTATAAAATGTGGATCTCTCCACCTAGTAGCTTAATCTTTTGGGTTCAGTTTTGAAGTTGTCTTTGTACTTCCACGCAACTTTCTTGCAGGTAGATTTATATGAGGAAGTGTAAATCCTTGAAGGATTACGAGTTACGAGCCGCATCATAATGTGAGAAGGGTATGTTAAGATAACAATTTGAAATGAATGAGCAAGTGAAAAGGATGAATTGGAGTTAAAACTCCATGCTTGGAAGTTTAGGGGGGGGGGGGGGGTTGGATTTTTTTGCCATAAATGGCCACCAAGGTTCGAAGTCCCGGGCGTCTTGGCTTAAGAAGCAAAATGTTGAATCAAAGTTTATTAAAAGCTTAGTTTACTTCTCGTTGCGTTGATCTGAACTTTACCAAATGGTATGTCGTAATTGTTTGTAGCTTTAAGGTATAAGTGTTGGAAGGCTTGCCTTCCTTAAGTGTACGAAATTATGCCTTGGGCTGCATTGACCAATCTTGCATGAGGCGAGTGCTTGAAATGATAACCACTATTTTTGTCAAAGAAAATACACTTGTTAACCGGTTTTGCTCAAAGGTTGTTACATTGAAGGACACTTGTAAAGAGGAAAACCCACACTCTTTAGAGAGGAGCGGGACGTTTATTTATAATAAAGTTAATAAGGTTAAGATTAACCTAGTCGGCTCTAGTCACCGAGGCCCATTAGGGTTAACCTACACATGTAACCTAATACATAACATCTAACACCCTCCCTCAAACTGGCGCATATACATCATATATGCGCCAGTTTGTTACATATATATGAAACCTGATTCTCAACTAGTGGTTTAGTAAAGATATCCCCCAATTGTTCACCAGTGCGCACATGGCTAGGAGTGATCGTGCTTTTCTTGTACTCATCGCCGATGAAGTGACAGTCGATCTCAATATGCTTCGTGCATTCGTGAAACACAGGATTGGTGGTAATATGGATGACATATTGATTATCACAACATAGTTGGGCTGGTCCGTCCACTGCTGCTCGTAATTTGGAAAGAATCTGCCGAATTCACATAATCTCTCGGAAGTGGATAGGGTCATGGCCCTATAATTTGCTTCTGCACTCGAACGGACCACCACGACTTGTTTCTTGCTTTTTCAGTTGACCAGGTTACCTCCAATAGTGATTGAAAACTCAGAGATGGACCGCCTATCAGCTGGGCATCTTGCCCAATTGGCATCGGTGTATCCCTCTATCCGGGTATGTCCTTGATTATGGTACTGAATGCCTTTTCCTGGATTGCTTTGTAAATACCGGAGAATATGTACGACTGCGTGCCAATGAGGATCCCGTGGGTTTTGAGCAAACTGACTAACAACACTGACAAGATAAGTAATGTCTGGCCTAGTCATCGTAGTCAGTTAATTCAACTTCCCAACCAACCGCCTGTACTGATCGGGGTCAGGAAATAACTCACCAGTATCGGCTAGTAGCTTGGCTCTTGGGTCCACAAGGGAAGTGGCCCCCTTTGCCTAGAACAGCCCTGCATCAGACAAAATATCCAAGACATATTTACGCTGAGAAATAACAATACCCTTCTTTCTGCGCAACACCTTGATGCCAAGAAAATACTTCAACTGCCCAAGATATTTGGTTTGAAAATGCTAATTAAGAAATTGCTTGAGATCAATAATCCCCTGTGCATCATTACCTGTAATGACAATATCATCTACATATACAATCAGCATGATGCATCTAGAAGGGAGGTGGCGATAGAAGACCGAATGATCCTTCGCAGACTGTATCAGCCCAAAGTTGGAAACCACTTGACTAAACCGACTAAACCAGGCCCATGGAGACTGCTTTAACCCATAAAGGGAGCGGCGAAGCTGACAGATACGGCGTTCCCCTCCCTGAGCAACAAACCCGGGTGGTTGCTCAAGATACACCTCCTCAGTGAGATCACCGTGAATAAAAAAATTCTTCACATTCAACTGATATAATGGCCAAGAATGAGTAACTGCCAAAGAGAGGAGACGAAGGGAGGCCATTTTGGCCACTAGGGAGAAGGTCTCGAAGTAATCAACACCATATGTTCGGGCATAACCCTTGGCCACAAGGCGAGCCTTAAACCAAGCAATAGAGCCATCGGGATGTACTTTGACGGCGTAAACCCATTTACAGCCGATAGCTTTCTTAGTAGGGGGGAGAGCAACAAGATCCCAAGTATGATTAGCCTCCAAGACCTGCATTTCCTCTTCCATAGCAACACGCCAGCCAGCATAAGCCAAAGTCTCACCAAGAGTACGTGGCTTGGGTACAGCCTCCAAGTTAACAATCAAAGAGTGAATAGGAGTCGCCAAACCATGGTAGGAGGTAACATATAAGGGGTGATCACGGCATGAGCGGTAGTGGCGGCTGGGTGGGGCAGGAGGATCCGCAGAGGAAGAGGCCGGATCAGGCAGCAAAGCGACTAGCTCAGTAGGGGAAGCTGGGGGGAGTGGGGTGCTGGTGCCAGGAGCGGTGCCGGAGGAGCCGGGAGAAGGGAAAGAGAGACAAGGAAGTCATCAAGTGGAGAAAGGGACTCGGAGACACGAGTGAGAGGATAGAATGACTCAGTCTCGACAAATGCCACTTCCCGAGAGGATAGATATCGATGCAACTGGGGGGAGAAACACCGGTACCCTTTCTGGGTTTTGGAATACTCAAGGAAGACACATTTGAGGGAGTAGGGATCTAATTTGGATAGACTGGGGCGAGAATCGCGAACATAGCAAACACACCTGAACAGGCGAAGAGGGCGACTATAGGGAGTGAGGGTAGGAAAGAGAACAGACTGAGGGGTGACACCACGAAGGACGGAGGACGGTAATCGATTGGTGAGATAGCATGCGTTGAGGACGGCATTGCCCCAAAAGCGTTTGGGGACACCCGTGCGAGAAAGGAGAGCACGAACAGTGTCTAGGAGATGTCGATTCTTGCGTTCGACAATCCCATTTTGTTGGGGTGTCGGGACAAGATGTCTGGTGAACAACGCCATGGTGTGACAAATGTGCCTGAAACCAATGGGGTACATATTCCCTACCATTATCACTACGGAGAACACAAATAGTATGACCAAACTGGGTGCGGATCACAGAGAAGAAAGAAGTCCAAACGGAAAAGATTTCGGAGCGAGCTCTCAAGAGATAAATGTAAGTAAAGCGAGAGTAGTCATCCATAAATGTCAGAAAATATCGGTAGCCTAAGGGTGTAGGAACGGGGCACGCCCCCCACACATCAGTATGGACAAGACCAAAAGGAATGAAACTTCTTTTATTAGTACGAATAGGATAAGACACACGGTGGTGCTAAATGACATGACTCACAAGATAAATGAGAGAGAGAATTAAATTCAGGATATAAAGACTGTAAACTAGCTAAAGAGGGATGACCCAAACGATAATGAGCATCATAGGCAGGGGAAGTGAGCCCGGCACAGGCAACCGGCCGATTAAGCACATAAAGGCCCCCCGTAACACTCACTTTACTGATAGTCTGTTTCGTCACTAGATTCTGAAAAACACAATAATCAGGAAAAAAACGTTACTGAACAGTTTAAATATTTAGTAACGCGACTAATAGAAGGCATATTAAAAGGAGATCCAGGGGTATGTAACACATGTTGTATGGTCAACGAGGAAGTGGGTGTAGCAATGCCACAATCTCGAATGTCAAGAGGAGAACCATTGGCCACTGTAACCTGTACAGTCCCAGTAAGAGGAGAATACTCAGAAAGAGTACCTGTAGTTCCGGTCATATAATTTGAAGCACCAGAGTCAATAACCGAAGTGCGCAGAGTAACTATGCAGGCGGTGGAGTTAACTGTAATAAATGTACAAACAGCAGGAGAAGGGAGCATAGGGGACTGAGTGTACCGGTCATACTCAGCATCAAACATATGGACCACATGACCCGCAGAAGAGGAAGCAGATGCAGTAGCAATATGAGCCATAGAAGATGGCTTAGAGCCCAACTGGGGATAATGGGGACGAATGTGGCCAACACCACCACAATGATGACAGGTGCGAGTCTCCTGAGATCCAGTACACCCTCCTTGGCCCCCGTGGCCGCCACGGCCCCACCCGGGGAAGAAAAATAGACAATCCTATCAGCGGAATCGGGGGGTAAAGGGCGAGCATCAGAGTGACTCACGGGCGACTCAAACGACGAAAGGCCTCTGGGGGGATGGAATATCAACCCCAGCAGGGATTTGTGACCGGGCAGCCTCACAGTCACCACCACCAAGACTGGCTAAGTAGAGTACCACCATAATTTGACTGCGTTGATGGCGAAATACTGTGGGTTCGGAAGTAGATGGTAGCAAACGGTCAAATTCATAAGCAAGAGTCTTGAACTCAGCATAGTACTCCTGAAGAGTTTTTCTCTCACACGAGTTGGAAGAACCCCTTCATCACATCAAATAGACGGGACAGATCATTAGCAGTGGAATATGTATCGGACAAGGATTGCCAAATCTCCTTCCCAGTATTGGCATTGGCGACCAACACCTTAACATATTCAACCATCGAGTTTAGCAATAAAATAAATAGTCGGGCATCATCCCGAAGCTAGGAATGGTACTGAGGTGAAGTCTTGGGCGGAGCACTGTCTGTCAGATGGGAATCAAGATTCATATCCTGAAGAGACTTTAGGACCTTCTTTTGCCATAACACATAAGTGGACGAGTCAGTCAGCTTGGTTTCCACCAAACGAGTGGATGAGGAGAAGATCTGAGGCCGGGCGGACTCACAAGCCACCACGTGCTGAGCAGACGGGGCAGCTGGTGATGGAGGCGAAGAATCAGTAGTCGACATGACGACGATAATGGAGAATATAGGACAAACCCCGCTTTCGACAACTATATCCGCCCAACGAATCACCAGATCAGAGCATTCATCTATCAAAACTGAATAACCAAGGAGCAGCAACAATGCTGATCAAGGAGGCAGGATGCAGATGAGGGAACACACCAGACTTGGACAGATTAGTCCAGTGCCCTACAGAGACAGAGGAGAGCAGCAATAAGGAAGGCAGTAGCAGATCTGGGGAGGTGTGGAGGTGATGGTGGCGGACGATGGCGGCAACGGCGGCGGAGGGTGGCGGTGGCGGCTGCAGCGGTCAGATAGCTAAGGGGCTAGATCGGGAGAGACAGTAGCTCCGGAGGTGGAAGGATGCAGGTTGGTGGCAGAGAGAGAAGGTGATGCCAGGAGGAAAGGGCGAAGGCGGTGGAGGAGAAAGAGGCAGCGGAAGAGATTGACAGTAATTCTGAAAAGGAGAGCCTAGGACGCCGACGACGGCAGTAGGGGCGCGACGCCGTCGGAAAGATCAGTGCATAACCGGTGGCGGTAGGCGGCGGTGGTATAATGGGTTTAGGGTTTTATTATTTTTATTCTTTACCACGGTTCTGATACCATGTAAAGAGGAAAACCCACTCTCTTTAGAGAGGAGCAAGATGTTTATTTATAATAAAGTGAACAAGGTTAGGGTTAACCTAATGGGCTCTACTCAGCGAGGCCCATTAGAGTTAACCTACACATGTAACCTAATACATAACATCTAACTATTGATCCAAGTCATTGTTTGTGCTTGTTTATCTCATGGTGTCTCTTTTCCCCGGGGTTAGACAGCGGTGTAACTCATAGTCCTTTTCATTTAGTTGTTTCGGTCATGTGTCATCACGCTCTGGCTTTCAATATTTTGTTATTATCGAGTATAATTACTCTTGCGTCAAAGTGGTAATCAATTCTAAATCAATTTATACGCAAAAAAAAAAAAAAAACTCAATTTGATGTTCTTATTCGTATTTTTTGTTCTCATCGGTCCTCTTATGCTCAGACTCTCCAATAAATTGCCGTTGCTGAATGCAAGTTGAGACACTTATTAGATGTTACATGGTTTGTTTTTTCAAATGCGAGTGTCCAAATCTTTTGGGAGTGATTCTTAATACCAATTACCTGGTCAACTTGATTCCCTCTACAATATTACGGGGTTAGATACCTTATAGTGTGTTTTTTCTGGACTGTCCCCTTCATTCCCTGCCCGTTGAGGTATTTGGGTGCATGTGTTATGTTAAACCTATTGATCCGGGAAGGAATAAACTTGATTCTCGATCAATTAAATGCATGTTTTTTGGGTATTCTTGCATGCAACAAGGGTATAATCTTTACTTTCCTTTTCATCGTCACCTTGTCTGTGTTGGTATCACCTTCAACAAGTCTCTATCTTTTTTCAACGAGTCTTTATCTTTCATCTTCAACCAAGCTTCAATATCTTTTTTTGTTAGATTTAATAATCTAGAATGTTATGATTTCTATGCAAGATGTAATAGTTATACAAGTAAAAGAAATAACGAAATTACACTACTACCTTTATCTACTACTCTATTTTACATAATAAAACTAAATCTAATCTAATTTTATTACTACACGTATAACTTAACACAACCCCTTCAAGTTGGTGCGAATATATCAATCAGGCCCAACTTGAACACAATAGGGTGGAAACTCTTGTTGCTCAACCATTTCGTGAAGATGTTGGCTAATTGATATTCAATCTCACAAAAGGAATATATATCAAACCCTCACTCAGCTTTTTCCTTATAAAGTGTGTCAATCTCAATATGCTTCGTTCTGTCATATTGAATAGGATTATGAGCAATGTTTAAGACAGCTTTGTTGTCACAATAGAGTTTCATAGGACCATTATCAGACATTCCCAAATCACGTAACAGGGTTTATAGCCACAGGAGCTCACAAACTCCATGAGCCGTAGCTTTATACTCAACTTTTGTGCTAGATTGGGTGACTACTAATTGCTTCTCACTTCGCCAAGTTTTTCCAAGGAGAGTACAGTAGCCAGAAGTAGAATGTCTATCATCTACAAAACCAGCCCAGTCGGCATCAGTGAATGTCTCCAACCGGAGGTGACTGTGATTAGAAAAAAAGTTTCCTTCTCTTGAAGCTGATTTGAGACACCTCAAAATACGATAAATTGCATCTAAATGTGAAGTACGAGAATGATGCATGAACTGACTAACAATGTCCCACTGCATAAGTAACATCCGGTCGAGTGTGGGCTAAGTATATTAGTCAATCCACTAGGCTTTGATATCTCTCCTTATTAGTGCGCTCCTCCAAGTCTTCACTGAGATGATAATTCGCCTCAATAAGGGAATTTGCAAGTCTACAATCCAACATACCGGTGTCTTCCAATAGATCAAGTATGTACTTCCGTTAGGAAATAAAAATACCCCGATCAGATCTTGCCACTTTCACTCTAAGAAGTATTGCAGTGATTCAAAATCTTTAATCTTGAATTCTTGAGTCAGATTAGATTTGAGATTAAGAATCTCATCCACATCGTTGCCCGTCATTATTATATTATAAACATAAACAATAAGGATTGTGATCTTACCAACACTTTCCTTGATAAACATAGTATGATCGGCATAACTCTGTTTGTATCTAAACTGCTACATAGTCTTTGAAAATTTGTCAAACCAAGATTTAGGTGACTGTTTCAACCCATAAAGGGCCTTTTTCAACCTGCACACCTTTTCCTTCGTCTCAGCGGATGGAAAATCTGGTGATATATCCATATATACTTCTTCTTTTGTGGAATAGATATCATGATTGTATCCTGCCAATTCTGTGGAATAGATATAGAAGACAGAGACGAAAGAAAGGCATGGTACGAAGGAAATAAACGATCATAAGAGACAAACTGGGAGATGGCATGTTGAGTACATGACCTAACACCTTTCCGAAGGGCAATACGATGATTATCATAATCAATAAATATAGGTTCAATGAGAGAAGAGTTATTACCAGATGGGTCAGCTGAGGAGTCTGGAACTGGAGCAGGTGATTATGATGGATAATCTGGTATCACACATGGGGACTTGTTTTTCTTTTGGCTCATGTAGGTTTTCAAGTTAGCCTCTTGTAGTCGGTGTCTCCGTTCCCCCATATTACCACCAATGTCATGTGTGGCTGCCTCTTCAACAAATATTTTTTCCCCTTCACTACGGTTAGAGAACAGTGGCTCCCCCTCAATGTGATTATACCAATTAGACATCTCTTCCTTTTGCCTAAACTCTCCCTAAAGTGATGGAGGGGAGGGAGAGGCAAACGACTGGGACTCCTAAAAATTAACATCCATATAGACATAGAACTTCTTAGGTGTAGGATCATAACATTTGTAGACCTTTTGGGTAGGAGAGTACCCAATGACACATTTGTGGGCTTTAGGACCTAACTTGCCACTCGAGGGATGAGGCGCATGAACAAAGCACACTGGATGACACTCTGGAGGAGTTTTGGAGTGGAGAATATTGGATGACAAGCGATTTATAATATAGGTAGCAGTCAAGAGTGCTTCACCCCAAAAAAATTTAGGAACATTCATAGTGAATAAAAGAGAGCGAGTAACTTCAGCAGGATGCCGATTTTTTTCGTTCGGGGACTCCATTTATTGTGGAGTATCATTGCAAGTGGTCTGAAAAAGTATACCGTCGACATCTGGGAAAGCCCGAAAACTCCTGTCAATATATTTATTGCCATTGTCATTGAGAAATTTTTTTATTGGCGTATCAAATTGAGTGCGAACCATTAAAACAGGAAAAGACTTCACCTTTAGACTTACGTAAATACACCCAAGTGACACGAGAATAAGAGTGTATAAAAGTGACAAACCACCGACAATCTTTTAGAGAGGGAATAAGGGAAGGACGCCAAACATCAGAATGAATAACTTTAAGCGGAGAATCGCTTATTTTATTAATAGGTGTATAAAAAGAACATTTATGTTTTTCAAGCTCACAGGCTTCACAAGGAAACTGACTCCTAGAGCAATGTTGAACTAAATTAGGAAAAAGTTTCTCTAGGGTCCCAAAAGAGGGATGACCCAATCTACGGTTCCACCAATGTAACATAGAAAATGCTGAACTTGTATTTGCTTGTAGAACTAGATTACATGACAAGGGTGAAGGAGCTGGGCGAGCTGCAAAGTCCAAGAAATAGAGACCATCATGTGCTTTACCACTGTCAATCATCTTCCTTGTGTTCAATTTCTGAAAAACACAATGAGTAGGAAAAAAAGTCAAGGAACAATTTGCAAAACAAGTAAGACTACTAACTAACAGAAGATTAGTAGCAAAATTGAAAATATGTAGAACTGAAGAGAAAAACAAGGAGGGAGGGAGAATAGCGAACGGAACCCTTTCTTGATATAGCAGAGAATGATCCGTCGACAATTCTGACCCTATTGTTGTCAAAACAAGTAGAGTAAGAATAAAATACGGAAGAACAACCTGTCATATGATTGGAAGCACCGAAATCTATAATCCAAGGGATAACAGAAGTGGCAGTAAATGCACGAATTGAGATACCTGTATAAGCAAGATTGGGTGAGGTTGAGGCTGCTATAGAAGCAGAAGTAGTAGCAGAACCTATAGTAGATGGAGAATCAGTCCGAGCCATAAGGCGCCGGAGATTGTATTTCCCCCCACTGCTGTAGAAGTAGAAGTAGTAGCAGAAGTTATAGTAGATGGAGAATCAGTCCGAGCCATAAGGGGCCAGAGAGATTGTATTTGCCCCCAAAGAAAAGCCACCAACATGATTGGAAGCCCCAATACTGAACCCAGAATTAGGTAAGGTGGCAGTAGCAAATTCAGGATCATGGGCCTGGGCTTGAGAATGCCCGGAACCACGACCACGTCCGCCCCCTCGCCCATGAGAGAGGCGGCCATGTAATTTCCAACAAAAATTCTTGGTATGGCCGGTATTATTGCAATAATCACAACGGAGGGACTCGTGATCAGTAGGCTTGCTAGTAGCATTAGATTGGAACTTACCACTTGGTTAAGGGGTGGCAAACAAGGCAGAGCGATCAGAAGAAGAAGTGGGCACCATGGTACTTCGTCGACTCTCCTGCTGGACAATAGTGTAAGCCTCTTCGAAAGACAGAAACGGAACACAACCCAACACTTACACGCGAATCTGATCGTATTCTATGTCAAGGCCAATAAGGAAGTCATACACATGCTCTTTCTCCAACCTTTTCAACTAAGTTGCAGCATTAATAGTATAAACAACCTGAAAAGCCTGATAGTAATCAAACTCTTGCCATACTCCACTCAACTCTGCATAATATACAGCTACAGGTCGTCAGTGTTGATCCAACGTATGAAGGCACTTTCTCAACTCAAAACACTGTGCATTATTACCTTGTTGTGAGTAAGTTTGGGCCGCAGTAGTCCAAACTCCAAATCTTATACCCTGTATCCATGAGTAGAAAGGTGTGGTGAATCTCAGCCCGTATAAAAATAAATAACCAAATCATGACTAATGATTGCTAAGATTTGAACTTCGTAAGTGCAACAGGTTCACTCTTATCAAGTGAAAGAACAGGGCCTCAATGAACTTTGACATTCCTTTGGCTTCAATGGCTAAAATGATAGTGTGAGATCAAATCAGATAATCAGGACCGTCTAGCTTGATAGAACAAATGTCCAATGGAGCGTTATCGAAGAGACGGTCATAATGGTTCAAGGCATCTTTAGTTGTAGACGAAGCACGGGGAGCAAGCTTTAGATTCATAGCCATATTTGTAATGCAGAAAAATAGACGCCCAACAATAAAACCAACAGCAATTGACAAGCCAAGTCCAAGAGAAAAACAGTGACAGATAACCACCAATAGCAAATAGCAACACAGCCACTAAGAGAGAAAACCAGCAGAAACGACGACAGGCAAAAAAATACAACCAGAAAAACACCAAACGAAGTTTGGGCAGAAGGTTGGCAGCTGGACAGAGCAACACTGGAGGTCGGCTGGACAACCAGCAGCTGAGCAAGAGCTGTGGTTGGATAGGGCGGCGTTGGAAGTGGCTGGACGGCCAGCAGTTGGGCAGTAGCTGTGGCGGCAACGGTCTAGGACAGAAAAAGAGGGGACAGGCAGTGGTGGCTAGGGTTTTGGGCGGTGAGAGTGGTGTATGATACCTAGGGTTTGTCATCCCGTTCTAATACCATGTTAGATTTAATAATCCAGAATGTTATGATTTAATAACATTTTCATACCAACGGAATTCTCCATTACTGCATGAAAATATCTATACGACACCCTATCAACAGTAACTGAGTTTTTAGACACTTGAACAGAAACAAACTAAATACATGATTGATACAAAATCACAACTCCTCCCTCCCGCCCTCTTCCCCCTTCTCTTCACCCCCCCCCCCCCCCCCCCCCCCCTTCCCTCCTCCTCCTCTTCTTCCCTTCCCTTTTCCCTAAATATTTGTACAGATACAGATCCACGTGTATAAATCACGTTGATTGTTAAGAGGTTCTTGGGGTAAACAAGAAACTGAAACCTAATTTCAAAAGTGTGTATAATATTTCAGGTGTTAGGGTTAAAGGGAATAATCCTAGTACACTTTTTGTTGGAATATGGAATATTCTTAAAATATAGAATATTCTCTAGAATTATTCTTGTTGGAATAAGCAAACTAAATAATTGTAAATGGAGATACCAGATCCCTACAAACCTAGGCACTCATGCTTCAGCGGTGATAAAAAGTGATCTAAATGTGGAAGCTGGGTTTAGCCACAATGTGTAGGTTTAACAATACAAAAATACATCAATACGAAGAACTCAAGTCTAGTTAGTGGTTTTGTTGCTGGTCAGTACTATTTTATCTTGTACACCCTGTGCCTCTTTAGTCTATTAAAGCTAGATAGATGTACTATTGAAGGTAATAGAACGTATTTGTTATAGTCTTTGAGTTATGATCAATGACCACTTTTACTTGGACAAGAGGACTGATATCCCAGGTCTTAACTCGTTAATTTATGTGATATGAAGCTATATGACAGGACCCAATTTTCAGACTCTGTGATTCCGTCTTTGGTTAATCATTCTTGGAATTGACGTTGACAAGATCCTAGTTCATATGATCAACCGGTAGTGGTACCTGATTTTGTATGCAACTCGACACTTTGGAAGGACCATTTCACTGCATCCTTCCTCATATTAGTGAAACTTTATCTTGTTCCGGTTCACTTCACTTGTGACGGCTGTACCTTCATGGATGATAAAGGGATTATGACTCTAAAGCAACATTTCCTGCACCACCTGTGACACATGAAGAATCCAACTAATGAAGTGTCTTCATGCAGACTATGAAGAAGAACATCTTAGACAGTCTGAAGGTTTGACTCTTGCACAATTAAGGAGTTACAGTGTGACACCCATCACCCATGTGCTTTTACATCTTTTTTACTGGAACCTTGTCCCCCTGTCGTGTTATTTGCAATCCATGTCAACACTTGGAACATAGTTTTCCCTTAGAAGTTTAGCACTTGTTAAGTTTTAATTCTTGACCTAGTTCTTATTTGGAAACTAACGCGTGTCAAATTATGCTTGGGATATATAATCCGCCCAGATCAACACATGGGGCTATTCAACAATAAATTTTTTTGCTCCTATGAGTCGATATGCTAGTGCTGGTGGAGGACCAACTAATGCTTCCCGGGAGTTTAAAGAAATGGTTAAAGCCTTGCATGGTGCAGGAATAGAGGTATGTTCTGCACTTGGTATCGTTTTTGTTTCTCTTGCTTGCTCTGCCAGAGTTTGAAACATTTTTTATTTTAGTATGGTGTTGCTACTTTTTTCAACAGGTGATTTTGGATGTTGTCTATAACCATACTAATGAGGCTGATGATGACAACCCTTATACAATTTCGTTTCGTGGCATAGATAACAAGGTGATTTCCACAACTTTTTCAAGTTAAATGCAATGCAATATTTGGGTTGGGCAGAGGACCAGAACACTTCATAGAGTTTGTTGGATGATCTTTACCAGTTAATGAGACGTGGTTATTGGTATGAAGTTAATTATATTGAATTTCTTGTTGGTGGACAAACTGTTGTCACCTAATAATGAGGGCTAAGAATTGCTGAAATTGAATAGTTCTTTAATAATGTCTTTTCGGAGTAGTTGGGAGATATCCTGAAGATGGAATATCTGTAGAGTTGTCAAGTTCATATGTTGTGGTTGATGTCATCGTAGGTAATCAATGAGCTCATTGATACTTTGCTCACCCTTTTAAAACCACATATGTGACTTTTAACAGGAGGTCTTTGATCTTATTTGTTGCCTTGGCCAAGTATTGCATTTACCAACCCTCTATTGGAATGGACCCATTATATCTGCTGCATGGTTTAACTGTTTTACCCAATACAGAACAAAAAGTTAGTGCATAAAGGCAGCTTGACCTCTTTTACCATGAAAAGAAGTAGCTTCTTGTTCTCCATTTTTTGTCTGTAACATTTTTTGTGAAAAAGAACCATATCGAAGCTTCATTTTTTGGTTTTTTTTGTTGGGGGGGGGGGGGGGGGGGGAGGGGGGGAAGAGAAGGGTTGTGAAGTTTTCTTCACAGTTGCATGATGTCATGCACTAGAATTGAAGGGCTGTATTTTAGGACAACTTAGGAACTTTATGTTACATTTTGCGGTTTTCGAGCACATGAATTCCTATTTTACCAATTTACAAACCTCAATATGCTTTCAGGTCATAGATGTCAGTTTCCTGGACATGCCGATGGAGAAACTCTTTTTTTTTTTTTTTTGTGTGTTTTCAGGGAAACTATGAGTTATCTGACTCTGCCAGATTTCTGATGTGCTATGTGAAATCTCCAACATGCATTTCTTGTCTGTATTTGCATTGTATATTGATGGGTATTTTTTTATCAGTAATATTTTTGACAAATCCTTTTTGCTTTTTCTCAAACTGCAATGCTTCTAAACTGGTCTGCAGGTTTATTACATGTTGGACCCAACCAACAATGGCCATCTGCTTAATTTCTCCGGTTGTGGTAATCGACACACCTTTAAGTACTATCAGATACCGTCTTTTTTTTTCCTCCCTCCATACATATTAATGAGGATTAAGGTCTTGTTATTACTATACGGAGATAACATTGATAGAGGGTTTGATATGGTAATCTAAGAAGAAATTAAGAAGCATTTCTTAAAAGGTCAATATAGAGATTCGTTTCCATAGTTATGTTCGACTAGAAGTGGTCGTACATGAATGAAATGTTTACTTGGAAAGACAGAAGCTGAATGGATAGTATGTATTTTGGTATATGCAATGATTAATGCTGAAATCTCGAGGGAGGACTCCAACATAATCAAGTGGAAACCAAAAGCATATATTCCAATAGAAAAGATTTGAAAGTAAGCTGACTTCAACTTGCAATTGGAAACTGAACTATCCTAATGGTTATTCTTCTATGCCATCCTTAAAGTACACCAACGAACATTGAAACTCTCCATATGCACTCATTCGATCTATAGCTAACTTAATTACCAAAGGGGAGTGAAACAGAAGGGCAATGATGTGAGGCCTGTGTAATACTAGAGTTAGTAAATATACGAGGCAAAAGGTCCCCTGCCATTGAACGTACAATTTAGTTTTTTTTGAGTTTCCAATTGAAGAAATATCACAAAATATTCGATGTTAGTTCAGTGGAGTTTAAAAGATGGATAAAACTCTAGAAGGAGAAACAATTGATCTATAGTTGTGTCAATGGAAGGGGAAAACAAAATCTTCATTGTATAATCCATCAATAATATTGGGAAACAAAAATACTTGCAAATGTAAGTGTGGTTTGTTTGTGTTAGAGTTTGTCCCACATTGATTAATCATAACCGCCAAAACTAGTATATGAACAAGCACGACCTCTTCACTCATTGCCATTTGGTTTTGAGTTAGATGCCTTAATACGGTATATCAAATTTAGGCTTTTAGAGGCTTTTGGACAAGCTCTCCTATTGCTCCATTGTTTGTGCTTTAAGTGCACCTTGTTTTGTTGTGATATTTATAAATGGGTTCTTTGTTTATCTCTCCACATGTGGGAGTGTGTTAGAGCTTGTTCCACATTCATTCATTAACAACCTCCAAAAATATGAACTGGGACGGCTTCTCCACTCATTGGCAATTGGTTTTGAGTTGAATGCTTTAACAGTATACTGCAGAGGCTTGAGGATATTTCTCTCTGTGCAAAGCCTGAAGTGCACTTACAATGATAGGTTTGCTGAATAGGCAAAGCTTTCCACATTTTGGAAAAAACAAATGACCCAATTATTCCTCACAATAAGTAGGACTAGTAAAAATATTATGAACTTGTTGACTGGTTCATGAATGTTTTGTACTGATCAATCATTACCCGAATTGTTACTGTAGCTTATGATCTTGTTTAGGGTTCACTTTTTGACTTCTAAAAGCATTTTGTTATTAGTCAATCGATTTTGTCAAATCAAGGTACATCCATCATTAATTTGGACAACTGATTTAGTCGTCAATATTCTGGACCAAGATCTTTACAGCTTACAATAAAATCTCTATATTTGTGCTAATGGTAACATTAGTAGTTAATTGACCTTTCAAGTGGAATGACCCTCGGTGATCTTTCTTATGAGCTAAGAAAGTTCTCAGATGCAACTTTCTGTTGATATGCAGGAAATACGTTGAACTGTAATCACCCAGTGGTCATGGAACTTATACTTGACAGCTTAAGGCATTGGTATGTAAAGACTTCATCAAATTCATTGAACAACTTTTTCGTGTCATATATGTGTATGATTTATCAACCTTGAGACTTGAGATCTAATGATAGCACACCACTTGTAGCTAGATAATTGTCATTAACCAGTTCTTTTTTAATATTTGTCTACTCTGGAAGCTGTATGTGCGCAGACATGTTTGTTTCCATGAATTGATACTATATTATGCAATCAATACTATTTATTTGACAGCCTATCAATTTCGTTATCTTGTATCCATTTGTTTTTGAAAACATTGCAAATATTGTTTCTTTATTTTTTTGTCTTTTGTTTCCATTGTTATGTGTAGTTTTACTAGATTTTGACTCTTATTTCAACTCGTTGAAGGGTTGTTGACTATCACGTGGATGGTTTCCGCTTTGACCTTGCTAGTGTTCTTTGTCGAGGCACAGATGGCTCTCCACTTGATGCTCCTCCGGTTATTCGGGTGGGTCATAAGTTTAGTTATTTATTACCTAAAGGTAGTAATGCATTTGTATTCCTTTGAAAGTAAGGGGTATCTGAAGAGTGTGTTTATTGTGACTTGAAGAAAAGATGTAGCTATTTTTTTTTAATTCCCCTTCCTCCCCCGCCCCCTGCCCCGGGGGCTCCAATTGATCAAATCAACTCCACGTAGATTTAGTGAATAATGAAAGGTTCTAACACGACAAAATTAGGTGACTTGAATCCATCCATGAGATGAATTATGAAGTGTATTGTTGCATCTGAAGTATATGCTATATGTCGTGATTTAATTATCGAACTTGTGGGATTTTTTAGAAAACAGGATATAATTGTTGTCTTGTAGCATTGTTAACATGTGTGTCATTATTGTTTTGTGGAGCAGGCAATTGCCAAGGATACTATACTATCGCGGTGTAAAATTATTGCAGAACCTTGGGATTGTGGAGGCCTTTATCTTGTTGGGAAATTTCCAAATTGGGATAGGTAACTTATGCTTTGTAGTATTTTCTTTCTAAATTACATTTGATTTCGAATCATAGGTACTTGCGTCCTCTCTGAAACTCGCGCACGCACCTTATTCACCACAAAATAAAGTGAAGAAATAAAGGGAGTAATTCTTATTCGTTGGAAGTGCATTATTAGCTATATTCAGACTTACTATTCCTTTTGCAGGTGGGCTGAATGGAATGGCAAGTACCGTGACGATATAAGAAAATTTATAAAGGTGAATTTTATTTTTATTTTTTGTTAGAAGATGATTCACATAATTTTATTGTTGAGAGTGGAGACAGAGTCGTGGACTTTAGTAGCCAATTAGCCAAAAATACGAACAAGGAAATTTTGAGAAAATGAGTTGACAATTATTCACGGTACATGAATTAAAAAAAATGCCCTCAAATTTTGTATGTGCTTCTTGATGCCCAAGTCCTGAATCAATGTTGGATTGTTAATTAATTTGTTTAGAGATTTCCCAATATATACAACTTACTCCTTACACGTTGGCAGTTTTGATTGAACTTACATTACTTACGATGCTCTCAATGATACTTATTCCTGAAACAACCTGGCTGCTATATTATATAGTTAATGGGATTACAGAAAATATGTTTATTTTGTGGATTATCTATATCTGCCTAGCATATTATACCCTAGTTCTTGCTTTATTCATCGAGGTTGCCATTTAGGAATGAAAAAAGAGATGGGATTCTATTCTATTCAATGAATAATACCGTACACAATACTAACACAGTTTAGTGTAAGCTAACCCTATAAACCTTAATGAGATAAAAAGATTATATTACCTTTAAAAGATACATAAACAATAAATATTGGTAATGGTACTTTATTTTCAATCTCCCTCAAACTCAGGATGCAGAGAGCATTGTGAGTTTGCCAAATATAAAACGAAACCGAGTAACTATGTGAGTCTTAAGAAATCAGCCAACTAAAGCAAGGCGGAACAAAAGGGGGATCAATGGAGTCGGATTGGAGATGTTGATGGATGAAATACCAATCGATCTCAATATGCTTCGTACGCTCCTAGAAAAATGAATTTTGGGCAATCTGAATGACACTTCTGTTGTCACTGTAAGGTAGTGTGGTTGAGTTAAGGGAAACACCCATATAAGACAAAAATCAACAGAGCCAAACAATTTCTGTAGTTGTCTGAGACAGCTCTGTATTTAGCTTCAGCAGTGGAGTGCATATTGTTTCTTGCTTTTCCAAGAGATGAAGGAACTGCTAAGAAATGCACAATTCGGAGGTTAATTTCTGATCAGTGATGTCATTGGCCAACCAGTGTTAGCATATGCCCAAAGTGTCAAATATGAAGTAGAAGAGAGTAGTAAACACTGATAGATAGTACATCAAACATACCGCAAGCCATATAGCAATGCAGCCCAATGGATAGAACGAGGAGTAGACACAAACTGGCTGATAATATGGATGACATATGCAATATCAAGGCAAGTCACAGTAAGATATACCAAGCAACCAACCAATTCTTGATTCTCAGTAGGATCATCGAGGAAAATACCATCGGAAGCAGAAAACTCGGCATGCAATTTGATAGGAATGTCGACAACCTTGTCATCTGTGAGACTGGCACGATGGAGAACATCAATAGCATATTTGGTTTGGTATAAGAGATCTTTTGGATTCATCTCAAACTCTCAAAATAGATGTGATTTTGCTTCACTAATGGCAATAGAATTAGAACCCGTGATAATCATGTCATCTACATACAACAAGAGAAGAACTAGCCTAATAGAAGATCGACAAATAAAAAGAGCAGAATTATGCGTACTAGGTTGTAAACCAATTGGTAGCGCAATAGATTGAAATTGCTGATACATAAGTACGAGAAGACTGTTTGAGACCATAGAGAGCACGACAAAGCTGACAAACAAAACCAGTAATATGAGAAGCCCCGGAAGGATGCACATATATAGACTTCCTCAGATGAGTATCTATTAAAAAATGCATTCTTAACATCCAACTGAAAGAGAGGCGATAGCTACAGAGTTGAAATTGCGAACTGTGGTCATCTTAGCAACAAGAGTGAAAGTCTCCTTGTGATCAATTCCATATTCCTGAGCAAACCCCTCAACAACTAGGCGAAGTTTATACCGCTCCAAAGAACTATCAGAATGAGTTGATTTTGTAAATCTATTTACAACCAATAAGATTTTCCCCAGTTGGCAGGGGTGCCAAATTCGAAATTTGAGTTTTAGCAAGAGCAGTGATCTCGTCATTCATAGCATGCACCTAATTAGGATAATTACAAGCTTCTTTATATGACCTGTGTTCAAAATAAATATGGATACGAGAGAAAGGAACAGTAGGAAAAAGAGAAATAAGTATTAGTAAAGCCAAGTCTTATCGGGGGGATGACGATTGCAAATCAGGATCAGAGGAGAGGTTGATGGGCCGTAGAGTCTGGAGTTGAAGTCAGGGCAGGAGGAGCTTCAAGACGACGAGAGTAGACTAAAGGAGAGAGAATGAAATGATGGTAGAGGTACAAGAGCAAAAGAGGTAACACGAAGATCAAAGACTTCGAGAGTGGAATGTATTCATCAGAGGGGACATCGGAGGAGTTAAGAGATTAGAACAAAGTTTTTTTTGCAACAAGTGGTAGTTTGGGTGGAAGGGAGAAATATGGCGAACGCTGGAGAAAAGTAACATGCCTAGACACATAAAACGTTTTGGTTACAGGGTCATAACAATGATAACCGTTTAGTTTAAGAAAACATGGACACCACAATGAGCATTGAGCTTGCTGCAGTCCAGCTTTGGGAGGAGGACAAAGTAAGTAAAGCCAGACACACGAAGAGGGGAATAGTTGAGAATTTGTCCATAGAGACTCTCGTAAGGAAAAGTACCAAAGAGAAGAGAAATAGGCATCTGATTCAAGAGATATGCTATGTTAAATTTAATAACCCAAATGAGTTAGTTTTTCTATTCATTACGTAATAGTTATACAAGGGAAAATGAGATAAATAACGAAATTACACCATTACCCTCAACTAATCTATTTACATAATAAAACAAATCTAAGCTAAATATATCAAGACGCATAATTTAACACTTCCCCTCAAGTTGGTGCAAAGATACCAATCAAGTCAAACTTGAACACAATGGGATGGAAAATTTTGCTGCCTAGCCCTTCTGTAAAGATGTCGGCTAATTAATTTTCGGATTTCACAAAAGGCATACATATCGAACTCCCACTTAGCTTTTCCTTGATAAAGTGCCTATCAATCTCTATATGCTTTGATTTGTTATGCTGAACAAGATTATGAGCAATGTTAATGGCAGCTTTGTTATCGCAGTAGAGTTTGGTAGAACCATTATCATTCATTCTCAAATCAGGTAACAGGGTTTGGAGCCACAGGAGCTCACAAATACCATGAGCCATAGCTCTATCCTTAGCTTTTGCATTAGACCTGGCGACCTCTGATTGCTTATTACTTCGCCAAGTAATCAAATTGTCCCCAAGGAAAGTATAGTAGTTAGAAGTAGAGCGTCTATCATCCACAAAACTAGCCTAGTTGGTATCAATAAATGCCTCCAACCGCAGGTGACCGTAATTAGAAGACAAAATCATTTTCCTGGAGCTAATTTGAGATACCTCAAAGTACGATAAACTGCAGTCAAATGTGAAGTACGAGGATCATGCATAAATTGATTGACAACGCCACTGCATAAGTAACATCCAGTCGAGTGTGGGCTAAGTATATTAGTCGACTCACCAGGTGCCCATACCTATCCTTATCAGTGCGCTCCCCAAGTCTAAACTAATATGATGATTTACGTCGATAGGGAAATTTGTAGGTCTACAACCCAGCATATCTGTTTCTTTCAAGACATCAAGTCTGTTCCGTTACGAGATAAAAATACCCCTATCAGACTTTGCCACTTCCATTTCAAGAAAGTACCGTAGTGATCCCGAATCCTTAATATCGAATTCTTGAGCAAGATTAGATTTGAGATTAAGAATCTCATCTACATCAT
The DNA here is from genome assembly GCA_019985065.2 of Arctostaphylos glauca. Lineage (NCBI taxonomy): Eukaryota > Viridiplantae > Streptophyta > Magnoliopsida > Ericales > Ericaceae > Arctostaphylos > Arctostaphylos glauca. The sequence goes on along the minus strand of JAHSPW020000012.1, from coordinate 11,098,090 downwards.
TGCCTGTCATTATTATATCAACGTAAACAATAAGGACAACGATCTTATCAGCACTTCCCTTAATAAACATAGTATGATAGGCATGGCTCTGTTTGTATTCAAGCCGCAATATAGCTTTTGAAAATTTGTCAAACCAAGCTCTACGTGACTGTTTCAACTCATAAAGGGTATTTTCTAAGCAACACACCTTTCTCTCTGTCTAAGAGCAAGGAAAACTTGGTGGTATATCCATATGCATTTCCTCTTCTAACTCACAATGAAGAAATGCATTCTTCACATCAAACTGATGAAGAGGCTAATTCAAATTTGCAGCACAAGAGAGTAGGGCTTGCACAGAGTTAGTCTTCGCTACTGGAGTAAATGTCTCCTCATAGTCCATAGGTTTGGGTAAAACCCTTGGCAACAAGTCTCGCCTTGTATCTCTCAAATGTATCATCAGCATTCTACTTAATAGTGAAAATCCACTTGCATCCTATTGATTTCTTTCCTCCTGGAAGTGATACTAGATCCCAAATACTGTTCTTTGCGGCTATGATACCATGATATATGAAATAAGATAAGATATTCTATTGTGTTCAATAAATAATATTGTGCAAGACTAAAAATGATTTATATAGGCTAACCCTATTAATCCTAATGAGATAAAAAGACTACATTACGCTTAAAAGATAAATAAGCAATCAATAATGCTAATGGTATTTGTTTCATAGTCTCTATATTGATATTTGCCCGATATGTATACAAGCACTTTTTGTGGAAATTCTAAAATAAGATGAAGTTTTTTCAGAATATCAGATTTTGATTACTATGTATGATGAATTCGGGTACTTATGTGAGATGTTAATATTTAAAGGCTATAGGAAATTGATGCAGTGGAAAGTTCAATTTGGGAGTTGTATGGTGATACATGAGACTCCTCCCTTTTTTACTATTCCCACAAAGTTTAGGTTAGTCTCTTGTTTATCCCCTTGTTAGATCAATGCAAAGCCAAGTTTTTGGAGTCTGGACCCTTCTATGAGAACTGTGGACATATATTTACCCTAAACAAAACAACTGGGAGCACTCTAGTGATTACCATTGTTCCATTCATCGTTATTATGTATTTTAATTTTATCTGGGCTTCTATTATTTGGACTACCTTGTTGTTCCTTTGTTGAATTATCCTATTCGACCCATCAAAGGTCCTTGCAATGGAAATATTGTTTTGTAAATTGGTGGCATGCCCATTTTGTTGCACTAAGTTGTTTGTCCCACACATAGGGTGATGCTGGTATGAAGGGGAGTTTCGCTACTCGTATTGCTGGTTCTGCTGATTTATATAGAGTGAGTGTACTAAGTACCTTAGATCATCTTTTCGACTTTTTGATAGTCCACAGAAGTTACCAGACTTGTCACAAAAACTATTTATACATTACTTCATCACACTGTTCCACCTTTGAACTTTTAGGTTTGTCCATGGATTGAAGTAGGTATGCAAACTAAATTAAATATAGTATTTGTACAATGCACTTCCTCAATGCGTATTGCTTTTTTTGGGGTTCTGTTTGTTTGTTTAGTTTCTGAAAACACACTCATATCTTGTTCTTGGCTTTGTCACTTTGATGTCAACTATTACTCTGTGCAGGTGAATAACCGCAAGCCATACCACGGTATCAACTTTGTTATTGCACATGATGGGTTTACTTTGTATGACCTTGTTTCATACAATTCTAAGGTGTAGTAGCAAATCCTGACAATAGCCATCTAAATGTTTTCGTGGGCTCTCAGTGCCATTTTCATGATCTAATTTGTTGGTATCGTAGCATAATGATGCCAATGGAGAAGGTGGCAATGATGGAAGCAATGATAATTTTAGCTGGAATTGTGGTTGTGAAGGTAGAATCAGAAATTTGCTACCTTATGACGTTTTGTAACAGTATGTTGTGTAACTATGAATACTTGTTGATTGTGTAATATGTCTATGATCTAGGCATTGGAATTTTTATGTATAAAATTATTTCTCTTGGTCCGCAGTCGGATGTCTGCAAATCTTCTGTTATTAGCTCTACATGTATACTTGCATTAATCATTTTTTATTTTCCCCTTTGCTTTTCCATTAATTGATGTAGTCCTTTCTCAATGGTGCTTTCAGTAGCAATCATGTGGTGCTGCATTATCTTCTACACACTAGCAAGGTGTAAAATTACAGTTTGTTTCCATCGAATGGCAACACGTTTTACTTTCTCTGTTTTGACCAACACAATAGTGGAAAATTGGTATTCCAATGCTTACAAACTCAATGAAACATTACCAAACCTTTCAAAGAAACAAATTCTGACATGGTAAAAATCAATGACCGAAGAAAATGAGAAAGTAGAAGGAAGGATGAGAGAAAGATGAGAAAATAGAAAGGTTTTGTTTTGCTCATTAGACTTGAGTCTCCTGTTCTCTTTCTTTGTTAGTTTACTTTCCCTTGCTTATAAATATGTCTCTACTGATTTCTTTGTATGCATATGTACTGCTACTATATATTATTACGTTTTCTAAAGACGTGTATTTCAATATGTTGTGGAAATGACCTTTCACTCCTTGGGAACCCATTGACCTTGTCTACATTTGGTATCGAAATAATTTTGGTTTTCTGCAATCTGTTAAAATTGTTCTTGACATAATTTTTTTTGTTTCCACTTTATATTTTCATATTGCGTGGTTTGCATAGTATATAGTTGCAATTTGTTTGCTTGTGCCCTCGTGTAAAGGGGTGTGAAGACCTCAAACAATGTTCGATTGTATATTTGTTGACCTTGTATAGTTAATGAACCCATAGTTTATGTTTCCAAACATTCCTATGTGGGTCATTCCCTTTCTATTTGTCGAACAGGTGAAACTACTGATTCAAATGTTTTAGCTCTACGCTCCCGGCAAATGAAGAACTTCCATGTGGCACTAATGATATCCCAGGTATACATGTTTGTCAACCAACTTGATGTGTCACCCATTCAACAATATTATTTGTTCTCTTCTTTCCTTGTGAGAAATGAGCTTTTATATGTGGTGATATGGATGATTGAATTAGACTGCCTTAAGTTTCTGTTCACTTTGAAAGGAAATTGTTAAGATATGGGCCCGTATGTATATTAGTTGTGAGTATGTAATTAACTTAGTGTTGGGGGTTGTAGGGTAATTATGTCCTATTGTACTCATATATAGACTTCAACGGAACGTAGACCTCAATAGTTTTTGACGGATTCTACATCTTTACATGGTATTAGAGCTACGATTCCTTTTGTTTCCATGTTGAGGTTTCTCAACCCTAAAATCTGAGTTCCCTTAGCCGTATACCTTAAACCCAAAAACTCAACCTCAGTTGTTAACCCTAGAATCTAACTTGCCTCAGCCGTCGATGGTGCCGCTGTTCTCTGTGCCGCTGGTCCTTTTCATCACCAGCATTGGTGGTGTCCCTGCAATCCGTGACAGTCAGTTTGGGTCTTCCTTTCCTAGATTTGTGGCAATCAGTTGGTCCTCTTCATTGGGTATTCACTGACAGTCAGTTTCCTCAAGGTGGTAGTGGTTTTGTTTTTCCTTTGCCGTGGCATTGGCTAGTTCTCCTTGTTATCGTTGCGATCTGTGATTATTTTTTCTGGTTCAAGTCTCTTTAATCCGTTTTAATCTGTTATTACCTATGGCTGGAGATCCTAAGATTGTTGTCAATGGTCCGAATGGTGTGAAAGATGACTTTGAGTCATGTTGGGACTTTTGGTAATACTATTTTGGATATTTGCCCTATTAAGTTGGATGGTACAAACTATTTGATTTGGTTTCACACGTTTACTTTGGCCATTGAAGCCCAAGGGATGTCTGAGTTCATTGAGGGTCCAGTTCCTAAGCCAATGGCCCCTTGCTGACCTAAAACGATTCAAGTCTCATGAGTATTTAGTTATGATCTGGTTGTTTAGTTCCACGAGAGCTAATATTCGCCATACCTTCCTGCTTCTTGAGAATCCGTATGCAATTTGGACTATTGCAGCCTGTACATATTTTCAGCAAGGGAATGATGCTTAGTGCTTTGAGTTTAGAGACTTCATACATTGGATCAACACCATCGGTCGGTCGCTGAGTGTTATGCCGACTTGAGTTGTGCATGGCAGGAGTTTGATTATTATCAGGGATTTTAGGCTGTATGTACTGAAGATGCTACTAAATGGATCCAGCGGCTGGAAAAAGAATGTGTTTATGATATTTTGGCTAGCCTTAGTATGGAGTAGATCAGATTAGAGTGCAGGTGTTGGGTCGTGTTTCGTTTCTATCCTTGGGCAAGGTCTATGCCATTGTTCAGCAGGAAGAGAGTCGGCGGGATGCTATGTTGTCTACTCATACTTCTTCTCTTTCTACCTTCGTGATCGCTCCCCCACTGAGTGGTCAACCTGGTGCTAATAGTGGCTCTACTGATTGTACCGCTCTCCGGTGTGATTACTGTGACAATACCGGATATACCAGGAATTTTTGTTGGAAGTAACATGGTCACCCTTCTCGTGGCGAGGGAGTTGGACGCGGTGGTCGTGGTCGTGGATCTGCACGTTCTCTGGCTCAGGCTCATGTCTCAGAGTTTACAGTTTCTACTTTGGCTGACTTTGGGGTTCAGTTCGGTTCTGATCCTATTGGTGGCTTTTCTCAGGGGGAGATGCAAGCTCTCAGGCACCTTATGGTTTGGGCTGATTCTCCATCTATTACTGCCTCTACTTCCACGACTTTTCCTTCCACTCAGTATGCTCACGTAGGTATCCCAGCTAGTGACTTTACTGCCTCTTCTAGTATTACTTGGATTATCGACTCCATTGTAGCCGACCATATGATAGGTTGTTCGTCTATTTTTTATTCTTATTCTACTTGTTCTGGTAAGGATAAGGCAAGAATAACAGTTGGATCTCTCTCTCCTCTTTCAGGAAAAGACTCCATTTGCTATCCTCCTCCTATTTCTCTTGCTTCAGTTCTACATGTTCCCAATTTGCTACTAATTTGCTCTCTGTCAGTTGTTTTACTCATTTCGCAAATTGTTCTTTGACATTCTTTCCTTCACATTGTGTTCAGGACTTAGATACGGGGAAGGTAATTGGCAGTGGGTAAAGCACATGATGGTCTCTATTTTTTGGAGTCTACACCTCAGCCAACTTTGTCATATGGTCAGGCCCTACACGCAGATAGTAGTTTTGATCTCTCTTTATTGCATCAGTGACATAGGAAATTGGATCATCCTTTTTTTTGGGTATTTTAGAGAAATTTTTTCCTCATTTGACTAGGTCTTGTCCTGGGAGTCAATTTTTTTTTGAAGCTTGTGAAATTGGAAAATATAAACGTTTCCTTTATGCCCCTATTAATAAAAGAAGTGCTTCTCCTTTTATGGTATTCATTCTGATATTTGGGAACCTTATCGTGTTAACTCACTTAAAGTTTTTCGTTGGTTTGTCACATTTATTGATTGTTATTCTCATGTTACTTGGGTGTTTCTACTCAAGTCCAAAAGTGAGGTATTTTCTTGTTTCGTGTCGTTTCATCGGATGTTGTGCACACAATTTGAAACCAACATTAAAATTCTTTGCAGTGATAATGGCACCAATATATTGATTGGGCCTTTAGGATCTATCTGGATGATCATGGTATCTCTTTCAGACGACTTGTGTTGACACCCCACAACAAAATGGGGTTGCTGAACGCAAGAATCTTCATTTTGCTAAAGTTGCTCTCTCCCTTCTTATCACTATGCATCTTCCCAAATTTTTTTGGGATAATCGATTTTGACGATTGCTTATCTTATTAACCGTCTATCTTCTAGTGTTTTCTACTTCAAAACTCCTATTGTGTGTGTCCCTCATGTGTCTAGTTTTCTCTCTTTCTCCGAGAGTCTTTGGCTGTGCCTGTTTTGTTCATGTTCCCCACTCCGTGGGTGGTTGGGTACTCGTCGTCCAGAAGGGTTATAAGTGTTACGATCCTTTAAGTGTTACAATCCCAACTCTCGGAAGTTTTTTGTCTCAAGGATGTTACCTTTTGGGAAACTGAGTCCTTTGACTCTCTTTTCACTCCATCTCTTCAGGGGGAGTTATCATTTGCTAGGGAGGAAGAGATATTTTTACCATCTCTTGGTGAGGGGGAGAAGGAAATATGTCGCACTATGGACAGATAGGAACCTATATCTGTGGACAGGGCCGACAAGGACATTGCTGATCAGGTTGGGCGTGAACAACAGCTTGCTAAGCCTACTATATTGCAAACATATAAGAGAGCTAATTCTTAATGTGCGATGCCATCTTGCTAATCGCCAACGCCAGCTCCAATTCCAGTCCGAGACCCTATTGTTGACTTGTTTGGTAATGAATCGTCTCCTATTGAACCATCATTTCTTGAGTCAAGTGATCTTGATATTCCTTTTGCTCTCTGGAAAGGCGTTTGACAGTGTACCAAAATCTTATTTCTCAATTTGTCTCATATGATTGCTTGTGTCCTTCGTACCATGCCTTTATTTGCTCTCTTTCTTCTATATCTGTTCCGCAGAATTGGCTGGATGCAAGTAGGATACCCAAGTGGAAGGAAGCTATAGTAGAGGAGATGATAGTTTTGAAAAAGAATGGTACTTGAGAACTAGTATCTCTTCCAGGCGGAAAGAAACCAGTGGGCTATAAATGGGTGTTCGCTGTTAAATAGAATGCAGATGGGACAGTTGATAGATACAAGGCGAGACTTGTTGGTAAGCGTTTTGCTCAACCCTATGGGATAGTCTACAAAGAAGCCTTTGCTTTGGTAGCAAAGATGAATTTTGTACAGGCTTTACTTTCTTGTGCCGCAAATCTTAATTGGCCTCTTTAACAGTTTGATTAAAAAATACTTTTTTCCATGATGATTTAGAAGAGGAAGTCTATATGGCGATATCGCTAGGTTTTTTCTCGTCTACAAGTGAAGGAAAGGTATACAGATTGAGAAAGGCCTTGTATGGGTTAAAGCAATCACCAAGAGCTTGGTTTGACAGGTTTTTGAAGGCTATATTAAGATTTGTATACCGGCAGAGCCATGCTGATCATACTATGTTTATCAAAGGAAGTGATGGCAAGATTGCTATCCTTATTGTTTATATTGATGATATGATAATGACAGGCAATGACGTGGGTGAGATTTTTGACCTTAAAGCTTAGCTTGCTCAAGAATTTGAGAATAAAGATCTAGGATCAATGAAATACTTCCTTGGGATGGAAATGGCGAGGTCTGACAAAGACATTTTTATTTCCCAATAGAAATACATTCTTGATTTATTGGAAGAAACAGGTATATTAGATTGTAAACATGCAGATTCCCTTATTAAGGCCAATCATTATCTTAGTGGAGATACGGGTGAAGTATTGACAAAGAAAGATATCAGAGACTTGTGGGTCGTCTGTTTAGCTCACACTAGACCGAATATTTCATATGATGTGGTGGTTGTTAGTTTATGCATAATCCATGTATCGCACATATGAATATTATTTATCGTATCGTGAGGTATCTCAAGTCAGCTCCAGGAAAGAGGATTTTGTTCTTTTGCCACGGTCATTTGCATTTGGAGATATTTACTTATGGGCATTGGTCGGGGTCCGTAGATGATAGACGTTCGACTTTGGGCTACTGTGCTTTCATTGGAGGAAACTTAGTTACCTGGCGGAATAAGAAGCAGTCAGTGGTTGCTCGATCCAGCGCAGAAGCCAAGTACAGAGCCATGGCTAATGGTGCTTGCAAGCTCCTGTGGTTCCACACCTTGTTACATGATTTGGGGATTGGAGATGATGGTCTAATGAAACTTTATTGTGACAATAAAGCATCCATAAACATTGCTCATAATTCTGTCCAACATGACAAAACGAAGCATATAGAGATTGACAGACACTTCATCAAGAAAAAGATGAGCGAGGGTTTGATATGTATGCTTTTTGTACGGTCTGAAAATCAACTTGCGGATATATTCACAGAAGGTCTTGACAGCAAGACGTTTCATCCCATTGTGTCCAAATTGGGCTTGATTGGTATCTTCACATCAACTTGAGGGGGAGCATTAAAATATGGACCTATATGTATATTAGTTGTGAAGTTAGTCTAAGTATGTAATTAACTTAGTGTTAGGGGTTGGGTAATTATGTCCGATTCTACTTATATATAGACTTCAATGGAACGTAGACCTCAATAGTTTTTGAGGGATTCTAAATCTTTACAGAAATATTCCCTTACTTTTTAGAAAGATTTTCTCCCCAGAGATCTTTATCTCGCATTGATATTTTGTCTGTACCCTTGAAAAACTTAATCTTGTCTTTTCAGATAGCTTAGAAGAATAGAAACTCTTTTTAACTATTTGTTCAAGGGAATTATTCACTTATAGAAATTTTCATCATACAGGGGAGGTTTTAACAATGTCTCACTCTATCCTCTGAATTCTAACAATTTGAATGTTTCCATACTATAAAATATAAATTGTTTTATTAGTTGCAAAGACTTTTTTGTTTTTTGGTTCTCCACAAAAAGACTCATGACATTTTCATTGATATGAAACAATAACCCTTTTTAACCCAAGTTCATTATTTTAAGTTCTTTATGTGCAGTCTAGGTTGTCATTCTTTTCTCGTCAATTGACTCAAAAAAAGTTGGAGGAATTTTCATGTACCGAAATTGATTGTTTCAGTCAGTTGATGATGTTATTTGTTTGTCATAGCATTAGGAAACTATGTGGACATTTACATAGTTAAAGTAACAATATCTGTGCCTGGCAACCAAACAATATCTGTGCCTGGAAGAAAGTACGCGGAACACATTATGGTGTTACCAGTCTTTTCTGTTTTGGGGTTTTGCATCTATTACATGTTCCTATGAACACCGTATGCAATTTGATTTTATGTTACATGGTTTTTGATTTACCTATTTAATGTCTTTCCACGTCATCTTTAGTTTTCTAAACAAATGACATCTTTGTTACTTGATGTGGCCAACAACTATTTGTCTTCACAAAAATTTCATTCACTATGCCTAATTTATTCACCAGATTTACTTTTGTTTATTTTTTCTTGGTTAACATTTGCAACTTCACATTATCCCTCTTGAGTTGGAAGAATTCATGTGGTTGCATATAATAGGGAACACCAATGATGCTAATGGGAGATGAGTATGGGCATACTCGCCACGGAAACAACAACAGTTATGGACACGATAATTCTATAAACAATTTCCAGTGGGATCAGGTTTGTGAAATCTTCTATTTTACCGTGATAGCTTTTATCTCAGTAATATGAATGAGGACATGAACTTTTAATAAGACAGTTGGAGGCAAGGAAGTATGGTCAATTTAAGTTTTTCTCTGAGATGATAAAGTTCCGCAGATCTCGCCAAGCATTTGGACGTGAAAATTTTATTAGCAAGGTAAGTCTTCCAGCTTATCTGTCTATAAAGATAGGTTTTCTAACTACGCAGCCTTTTCCTTTGATGACTAGCCAATTGTGTACATATCATCCCGTAATGCCAATTCATACAATGGCCTACGATGTCCAATATTGGTACTTTAGAGTTTCTGTGTTCTTGGGATGTATGGACTTTCTATTCCACTTTAGGGGCTAACTTTATAACTCTTGGAGATTTGCATGCAGCCCTCACAAAACGTGTGGGCAAATCTCAGTTGGATTTGGCTCCAATGGACATGATAGCCAAAGCCTCCTGTCATTGACTTTGACTCAAATAAAAGTGAAGCCTGTCAAGAACAGAAATTTTCATGCATTCACATTCTTGACTTTTTAGATCAGATTCTCTATCAGAGAGACCCTTTTTTTTTTTTTTTTTGCTAGGAATCAGAGAGACCCTTGACGTTGGATAAACAACGGATTGGAGAATCAAGCCATTTGTAATCTCCAAAAATAGCAAAATCTGCTGTCGTTGATGTAAGCAATTGCCGAACCTTGTAAATTCCTGTGTGTTTGTGTGTTTTTTGGCGTGCGTGTGTGTGTGTGGTGGTGTTTTTTTCATGAAGCAATGACACACCTAAGTGGTCATTGTATCTATGTCGGACACGCCAGGGATACACCGGGATATATGATCGTGTCGTACCGAGTCAAAAATATATTTATAAAAACTTAGAATTAACTACTATTCTAGAGAATAGTGGATAAGTCCGAGTATCAATCCATGGAGACAAGATGGCTAAGTTACAATTAATTCAATTACTTTTTAAAATTAATTCAATTGAAAAAGAATTTTGTTTGATTGTTTGAATTTAAAAATAATTAATTAAAGCAAAGTCTACGGTTTCGAATCCACCCCAACTGCATAACTAGGTGATGTATATGTTAGACTTTCTATTCGAATCACACATGTCGAGAAAATAATTGAGTTGTTAATAGGCATGAACTATCCCATAGCACAAATCGTTTCGCTAGTACAATCCGTTTATTTCATGGACTGTCTAGTGGCATGATCTGTCGTATGAGTATAATACATCTCAGTTACCCAAGCACGAACAAAGAAAACTATTGATTAATTATGTATTTGAAACTGCATACACAAATACTCAACAAATTGAAAGGAGTAAATCTATTTTATTCACGCGCAATAAAAATATGTTCTTAATTAACCAATTGATGCGAATATGAAAAAAACCTAAACATAAACACACCAAAAGTTACTTGAGTCGGTGCTTCATCTTTTCCCTAGATAAAGGATTTAGCCAGACATGAGAGTAGAAAGCCTCAGAAATTCCATCCTTCCTCTGATGTTTACTGTCGCCATACTGTGGGTGATTTTATCTTGTCGTACCTTTCGGAGTTGTCTTTACTCTCTTGTTTTCTTTGACGCAAATTGATGTGTATTGCTGTGCAAAGCCTGTGAATATATATTCCGTCATTTTATATCTAATTAAGGGTAGATTAGTCTATATCTAATTAAGGGTAGATTAGTCTTTATGTTATTAGGGTTTAGTTGTTCTCTTTTTCTATTTAAGTACTCTTACGTTCATTGTAAATACATTCTTTTCCAATGGAATAATACGTTGTTCTCTCTCACCTTTGCAATCTATCATGGTATCAAAGCCAGTCATCTGGCCATCGTCTCCCTCCTAGAACGACAACGCCGCTTATTTTCTGTTGTTCATTGCAATCAACGCCGATCTTCTCCCCAGTCGAACAACGCTCCTCTCTTTGCATCGACCAGTCGACGATCTTCTCCTTCCAGTCGACGATCTTCTCCTTCCAGCCACCGTCGCCCAACCACCTGCCGCCATTGATCGTCGAAAACCCTTCGCCGACCGTCGGCGACCACTCTCTAGACACCGGCGACTCCCACCGTTCTTGATTGGGTATCGTCTGATCCCACCGTTCTTGATACCATCCCACCGTTCTTGATTGGGTATCGTCTGATCCCAGATTGGGTATCGTCTGATTGGGTTCTTCCATCGTAAGTTCTGTATTTTGGTACTGGTTTGTTACGAAGTCTCTGTATTTTACAATGTCAGACGATAAAACTTTTAATGCTATTAGCGTACGATTGACTGGCAGTAACTACTCTTATTGGGCTAAAGTTATGAAAAACTTTGTTGTTGGAAGAGGCATGTGGAGTCATGTAACAGGGGTTATTGTCAAACCTACCCCGCCAGAGCAATCAGGTTCGTCAGGTGCGAAAACAGAGGAGGATCCTTCATACACTAAACAACATGCAGCATATGTCCTCGCATTTGACAAATGGGAATTGGAAAATGCACGAATTCTTACGTGGTTTCATAATTCTGTGGAGCCTAGCATTGGTATGAATTTCTCGAAATATGATACGGCAAAGGAAGTTTGGGATTATTTGCGGGGTGTGTATCTTCAATCCAATTTTGCAAAGGAGTATGAGCTTGAGGCTACAATCCGAGATGCTAAGCAACATGGTAAATCTATTCAGGATTTGTACACTGAGATGACACAATATTGGGATCAGTTAGCTTTGATGGAACCCGAAGGCATGCAGTCTTTTGACTCCATTCTTGAGTATCGTGAGAGGCGTCGTCTTGTTCAGTTTCTTATGGCCCTTCGTGGGGAATTTGAGCCGCTTCGTGGGGCTATGGTTCATCGTATTCCCCTTCCCACTGTTGATGCTGCAGTTCATGAGCTTATTGCTGAGGAAACTAGGCTTAAGATGTCCTCTATTGCATCTCCTTCTCAGTCTGTATTTGCTGCTCCACCTACTCAGTCTATGTCCCCTCTTTTGCCTACTCCAGCTTCTCACCAAATTCAGGTTACAGGCAAGCCTAGGCCTCGTGTTGCTATGGATGAGTGTAGCTTTTGTCGTCAGAAGGGCCACTGGAAGGATTCTTGCCCCAAACTGATGGGACAAAATTCTCGTCCTAAGTCATCCACTTCTTCTCGTCCACCTCAGCAATATCAACAATTTTCTCGGCCACCACAGCAACATAAGCAGGTTTCTCGGCCTCCATCAGCTTTTGCTACCTCTGATGGGGTCTCTCCTTCTCTCTCGTTTGACCAGTTTCAGCAGTATCAGGCATCTTTGGCTACCCAGCCAAATCATTCAGCTATGACCACCACTCAGTCAGGTTTGCTTGGTTCCTATACCACAGGTATCCTACCTACCACATGGATTTTTGATTCTGGTTGCTCCCATCATATGACACCCGTTTTATCCCTACTAAGTCATTGTGTCTCTCCCACTTCTCCTATTAGTATTTCTACTGCAAATGGGTCCCCTATGCATGTTGTCTCTATTGGGTCTATTCTCCCAACCCCATTTTCTTTTCTCTCTATCCCTAATGTGTTTTATGTTCCTCAGTTGACCCTTAGCCTTCTTTCCATTACTCAATTGTCTGATTCTGATTTTGATGTTTTGTTTTCCTCTTCTGATTGTATTGTGCAGGATCGGATGTCCAAGAAGCAGATTGGGACCGGGCGTAGAGTTGGTGATCTTTATGTTTTAGAGGAGTTACATGTTCCTATCGAGTCTACACCCACTGTCATGTCTTCATTTCGTTTAGATCAACAGTCTTCTCCTTTTTATCTTTGGCATTCTAGATTAGGGCATTTATCTAGCGAACGTTTGAAAGTTTTAGTTAATTCTGGTCATTTGGGACACACTTCTGTTAGTGATATTTCTGAATGCAGTGGTTGTAAACTTGCCAAGATGTCGGCTTTACCTTTTAATAAAAGTACCTCTATTTCTACTTCCCCATTTGAGCTTGTTCATACAGATTTGTGGGGACCTTCCCCCATTGCAACTCAAGGTGGTTCCCGTTATTATTATGTCATTTGTTGATGATTTTACTAGATTCACATGGGTTTATTTATTGACACATAAATCGGATTTTTACCACATTTATCGCACTTTTCACTCCATGGTCCAAACTCAGTTTTCTACCAAAATCAAAGTTCTTCGCTCTGATTTAGGGGGCGAATATTCTTTGGGTGAATTCACGCACTTTCTAGCCACTCACGGGAATATTCACCAGTCTTCATGTACTGACACTCCATCTCAGAATGGACGCGCTGAACGTAAGTATCGTCATCTTCTAAACATCTCAGAATGGACGCGCTGAACGTAAGCATCGTCATCTTCTAAACACTGCAAGGTCTCTTCTTTTATCATCCTCTGTGCCTGCCGTTTTTTGGGGAGAAGCTGTGCTCACTGCAACTTATCTTCTTAATCGGATGCCTACTCCTCTTTTGTCTAGTTTGACCCCATATGAACGGCTTTATGGCAAAGTTTCCAACTTTTCTCTTCTCCGTGTTTTTGGCTGCGCCTGTTTTGTTCTTCTCCCTCAAAAGAGTCGGACTAAGCTTAGTGCTCGCTGTGTCTTGTGTGTCTTCTTAGGATATGGCATCCAGCAGAAGGGCTACCGTTGTTATGATCCTGTCTCTCAGAAATTGTATGTGTCTCGACACGTTACCTTTCTCGAGCGTTTGCCCTTTTTCTCTCTTCCACCCACCCAAACGCCTGTTGCCAAAGAGGATCTTGTGCATATTGATCCATTCCCATTAGAAGTCCCTGTAGAAGAGTATGTTATTACCCTCGACCTGTCAGATGTTTCAAAGGTTCCTTCTTCTCCCTCCTATCTTATTTCCCCTTTTCCACATCACTATGTCCGACGTGCTCCTCCAACTCCGCGCCCTCCATCTGCTTAACCAGACTCTGATCCGCCTGAACCCCGGTATCCCCCTCGTGACCGTCGCCCACCGGTAAGACTTGGTTTTACTAATACTTATTTTACCTCTTCTTATTGCTCCTTCTTATCTCGTCTTCATACCTACTTTGAACCTCGGTCTTACAAAGAAGCTTGTAATGATCCAAACTGGGTATCTGCGATGAATGATGAACTTACTGCTCTTGCTAATACTCAGACTTGGGACTTAGTTACCCTTCCGGATGGTAAGAATCTTATTGGTTGCAAATGGGTCTTTAAAGTTAAGACTCATTCTGATGGTTCTTTGGAGCGATACAAACCTCGCTTAGTTGCCAAGGGTTTCTCGCAGGAATATGGTATTGATTATGAGGAGACCTTCGCTCCTGTTGCCAAAATGACATCTGTTCGCCTGTTAATTTCTGTGGCTGCTGTGCACCAATGGCCTCTCTTTCAATTGGATGTTAAAAATGCATTTCTCAATGGTTATCTCACCGAGGAAGTTTATATGCGTCCTCCTCCAGGATTCTCTCATGCTCCTGGTCTTGTTTGTCGTCTCCGTCGAGCCTTGTATGGTCTTAAACAGTCTCCTCGTGCTTGGTATGCTCGCTTTCATGATGTGGTTTTACAGATTGGTTTTCAACCCAGCACACACGAATCTGCTCTTTTTATTCGTCGTACTTCGCAGGGTTTGGTTCTTATTTTGCTCTATGTTGATGACATGATTATTACGGGCTCTGACTCTACTGCTATTGATGAGGTTAAACGGCATTTGTTTCACGAATTTGAGATGAAAGACTTGGGTCCTCTTCGGTATTTTCTTGGCATCGAAGTGGCATCTTCTTCTGACGGCTATCTCTTAACTCAAACTAAGTATGCCACTGATATTCTTCACCGTGCTCAACTTACTGATGACAAAGTTGTTGATACTCCTATTGAATTACATGCTAAGTTCTCTCCTTCTGATGGGGTACCTCTTGCTGATCCTACCGAGTATCGTGAGCTCGTTGGTTGTTTAGTTTATCTCACCGTTACTCGGCCCGATATTTCCTATGCTGTGCATGTCATCAGTCAGTTTGTATGTGCCCCTCGCTCTACGCATTGGGCTTCCTTGCTTCGCATTCTGCGCTATGTTCGTGGCACCATGTTTCAATGTCTACATCTCTCTTCTTCTTCTGCCTTGACTCTTATGGCTTACGCTGATGCTGATTGGGCTGGTGATCCTTCTGACCGCAAGTCTACCTCTGGCTATTGTGTGTTTTTGGGCGACTCACTTATTTCCTGGAAAAGCAAGAAGCAATATGTTATTGCTCGTTCTACTGCGGAGGCCGAGTATCGTGCTATGGCCCATGCTACTTCCGAAGTTGTTTGGCTCCGTTGGCTTTTATCTGATATGGGTGTTTCTCTCTCCTCCCCTACGCCTCTTTATTGTGACAATAAAAGTGCTATTCAGATTGCCCATAACACGGTTTTCCACGAGCGCACGAAGCATATCGAGATTGATTGTCACTTCATTCGCCACCATCTTCAGTCCGGCACTATCACCCTCCCATTTGTCTCCTCTTCTCTTCAATTGGCTGATTTCTTCACCAAGACGCACACCACAGCTCGCTTTCGCTTTCTCCTTGGCAAACTCTCGATGCTCTCCGGGCTCGCATCATGAGTTTGAGGGGGGGTGTGAATATATATTCCGTCATTTTATATCTAATTAAGGGTAGATTAGTCTATATCTAATTAAGGGTAGATTAGTCTTTATGTTATTAGGGTTTAGTTGTTCTCTTTTTCTATTTAAGTACTCTTACGTTCATTGTAAATACATTATTTTCCAATGGAATAATACGTTGTTCTCTCTCACCTTTGCAATCTATCAAAGTCCTCTGCAAAGTATTGCCTCCCCCAAAAAATTATATCCAGGAGTTCCACCTTTTCTTTGTATTTATAAGTCATGATGACCGGACCGGCAAAGTGCTTGTCGTTAGGGGTGTGCCGGCCTCTGAGTCAGTGGTTTAATTTCATAAAACTGAACTTATCCTCAAATATTTAAAAACGAGTATAGGGATAGTCCGGAGTATCGATCCACAGGGAAAAGAATGTTGCCGTCAGAGAATACGCAAATTGATATTTTCGACGTTTCGGACGTCAACCTCAAGGTTTTGTTTGGTGCGGTTAAGCAATTATATCACTAAAATGAGGATTAAAACTGGATTAAAGAGTGGGGTTAAGTCCTAAGGTTTGGTTTATTCGAAACTTTCGTTGGTCTATCTCTTCTCTTTTATAACTCAATCTAACTCCCGGTCCCGGGTGTTCGATCGGAATTTTCTTCGATGAAAACAAGGATTTTAATTCTAAAAATAGTTTTGACGGATCTTTCAAGTTTAAAGGAAATAGGATTAAAAGATGAAGGACATCGATTCAAGTATTAAATATACCAACTCTAAGGATGGCTATATCTAATCAAGAACTTAACACTTCATTTTTATTTCAAAAGAAAAAGCTTAGAAAGATCCATCAATGGCATTAAATTTTGGAGAAGATAGAGACCAACATGGTTTTTGAACAAACTTCACATTTAGACTTAACCCACACTAAATTAACTACTCATGCTTTGACATAAACATAATGGAATTGAAAGAAAGCATAATAAAACAAGTTAATCTAAAGACAATAAGGAAGAACTAAGTAAAACTGAAAAGAAATCAGATATTAAAGCGATAAAAACGGTATTTAAGGCAGAAATACTTAAGTGCTTCCAAGAGAATCCAAAGATTCAAAGGGGAAGAACACTTAAGAAAGGAGAACTTGACAAGAATTGAAGAAATAAAGAAGAACAAGACAAGAAAATATGAAGAACAATGTATTTTAGCTCTGGAACAGTAAAGAAAAATGGAATACGTTGTATCTATGGTGCTGTAGAAAAAATGAAAAACTCATTATAAGAAATAGGGAGACTACTCCTTATACAAGTCAAGAAATCTAACCTAATAAAATATCCTAACAGATTTCTATTGTTAAAGTACCAAAATACCCTTAAAATGGCAATAAAAGAAGCTTCTAATTCCTAAAAATGGCTCTGAGTTCGCGTCAAAATCGTCCTGATAAAACTGGGTCTCTATCGATAGGAGGAGATCCCTATCGATAGAGAAGTCTACTGGTCTTCTGTGGTTGAACCTCCTATCGATAGGAATGGTCCTCTATCGATAGGGGAGTCTTCTGATCATTTTTGATTTAAGCCTTCTATCGATAGGAAGGGATCCTCTATCGATAGGGAAGTCGTCTGATCCTCTTTGATTGATCCTCCTATCGATAGGAGTGATCCCTATCGATAGGGAAGTCTTCTGACCTTCTTTGATTAAGGCCTTCTATCGATAGGAAGAGATCCTCTATCGATAGAGGCTTCTTTTTCCTGGTTCTTTGCTAGGGGCTCTATCGATAGGGATAAACCTCTATCGATAGAGGGACTTTTGATTCCCAACCATCAGTTCTTCCTTCCTTGGTTCTTTGATCCGGACCCACTTTTGCTCCTCCCGAGCCTTCAATTGGTACTCCATCAGTATTGCCAATGGTTCCGAGGCCTTAATTCATGGTAGAATCTTTTGGCATTCATTCAGTGCTCGAAAACCTGAAAGGGTAGAAAAAACAACTACGCGTGCAATATCATTTAAATAGAAACATTTGCCTACGCATAATTGCCAAAATGAGCGTATTGAGCCACGTTATTATACAATATAGTGCGCTCATCACACCCCCCAACTTGAAGGTTGCTAGTCCCTAGCAACGCATCATACTTAACAACAGAAAAGAAAGATTATTTCCCATGCAAGCCTAATTATCAACCATGCTTGATTTCGTAGTTTTCATGTGTACTCGGCGCCTTTTAGTAAGAATGAGCAATGTAAACACGCACAACCATTCATGAACTATAAGGAACAAGTGAGCTTTAGCAATCTATTAAGCAATGTTAACCAAAGCGAGCCTTGATTCCAAATCTCTCAGTTTGCCCTCAAAACAAATCGTGAACTCTCATGAATTTAAACTTTGCATCCCTAACTTGCGCGAATATACACACCGAAGATGTGGTTATGCATTCAAGGAATAAGCGCAATCACAATGAAAGTACTTTGGTATGCGTTGATGGATCATAACAATGTGATATAGGAATGCCAAGTGCTTAGAAACACGTAACTACTCAAACATGCATCAAGATAGAATCCAAAACGTAATTAGAATCGATTAGGACTTCATAAGCTTATAATATTCATGGTTTTTATCAAGGTTGAAGTACAAAAAGTGACACCGGCTGATATGTGACTCAGGTAATCTACCCTTTGCCGGTGTCGTGACACTCCCAATGTGCACCCGGTGCACCATCCATGAAGACTAAAATAAAGAAAAAGAACCAGACAAACTAGACTCAAAGACTTGCTTTATCTGACTCTATCCCCCTTCTACTTCTAAAAACTTTCCTCCTCGAAGTCCTCTCCCCCTGAATCTTCCCCACTGTCATGGCTGTCCTCCTCCTCTGTCTCACTCTCCTCTTCCTCAGATATGTACGGCCGCCCTGTCTGTGCAGCCACATAGTCCATGGTGAACTGCTGTCGTCTCAGAATCTTCTTCTGGGTCTTCATGATCTCGGACTGACGACAGAAGATTTTCTTCATCATCTTCCACATCTTCTTCTTGAAGGAACCTTCTTCAGGCACTGCCACAGAGGGGCCTGAAGTCCTTGAACTAACCCGAGAAGCTGAAGGAACGTGGGTTCTAACTGTTGGTGGAGGTCTCACAGCGGTTGGGTCTTTGGAGTGGGCCTTGCTTTTACTTGCAGTGACCCCAGAAATGGGTCCCAGACCCTCAGCCCATGCATCACTAGATTTCTCCTCCACTCCCATGTTGAGGCACATTTGGGTGATCATTGCCGGGTAGGGGAAATTCGCCCTACGCATGGTGTTGGTCCTGAATTCCACCAACTGTCTAAAAATGTATCTCCCAATATCGATCACGTCGTCATGCCGGAAGGAGTAGACTAACTGGACCTCCTTAGCCCCCAGAATGTTCTCCACCCCTCGGGGGTAGAGATTGTAATGCAAGATTTTGTTGAGGAGTCTATACTCCTCCTTAAGTCTCCCAACGGGGAATTGACCATGGAATTCGTTGGGATCGATGAACATCATATCCGCATAAAAGCGGGGGTCATACACCTCTTCCTCGCGTGGGAAGGTGCAAATGGTTTCATCAAAGGAGGGGCATCCTAAGTAAAATGTAATGGACATTGGCGTGATGAGGATTCGCTTACCCCGTACGGTTGACGTGATTTGGGTGATTTCCCCCTCGGGCCTCTCGGGAAGCCGCATATTCGTGAAGAATGACTTCACAATGGGTAGAATATACCCTTTGACGGGCTCGAACCATTTCTTCAACCCTCGATTATCAATAATGAGGACCGCTTCCTCTTCGCCAATGTGTTTCCGATGAACCATCCTCTCACACGTGGCCTTGCGGGTGGCCATTGAATTCTCCCATTCCCGTTTGGCCGCGTTCTTCGGGTCTCCCTTTGATTTCTTCTTTTTCCCCGAACCCTCAACCGCCTTACGCTTGCCCCTTTGAATGTCTTCCCTCCTTCGAGCTTCATCACTCAATTCCTCATGATGTTCTTCATCCTCACTCACATTGGGGACCTTGGTACGAGCCATTGTGCTTGATTTTTGAGGTTTGAGGTTGAAATTTTCGGACTTGAGGGTTTAGGGCACGAAATTCGGATGGAGGAAGGTGGGTGAGGATGTTTGAGTAGAAATAGGGTATGATTTCGGTTTGATTCGGAGGGGTTGTGATGTTTCGGTGGATTTGAGGAGAAAAATCGTGACTTTTGGGGGAGGAGGTGTGAATTTCGGATGATTTGGAATGAAATGGTTCGGGTGTATTTAAGGGTTTTTTCCGATTTCTGGGTTCTCTATCGATAGAGAAATGATCTCTATCGATAGAGAAGTCTTCTGTGATGAAAATTTTCTTCCTCCTATCGATAGGAGCTTTTCTCTATCGATAGGGAAACCTTCTGTCCGAATTTTGGCTTGGCCTCTATCGATAGGAATACTCCTCTATCGATAGAGGATACTGAAAAAGTTGCTCTATCGATAGGAACATTCCTCTATCGATAGAGGTTGAATCTGTCTGTTTTCTGCTCTGATCCTCTATCGATAGGAATAATCCTCTATCGATAGAGGTTCCTTCTGACTGATTTCTGCTTGGCCCCAAATTCTTCATCTTTTGACCCCTCTTCTTTTCATCACCCATTCAAACACTCTCAACACACCTCCTAACATCCGGTTTCCTAATTGTTCCGTGAAAAATTGGGTGACTCGGACTTGGTTCAAAAATTTGGATTAAGAGACACGTTTGTGGTTTAATCATGCAAAGATAGCCTAATTTCCTTTTCTCCGTACATTATGGATTCCAAATTGATGCACGCGAGATGTTAAGCATGAATTGAGCATAGCATGGATTTCATATGAAGATTGAGTGCGGGATGCTTTTTCAAATTAAATCTCCACTCTATATGATCAACTCACCTAATTTCACACTTAGCTTAAAGTGTTCCAAATAGTTCATGTTTATGTGTGTGAATTGATGCTCAAAGACAAATACATCGCATGCATGCCTCTTGTACATATCCAAAATATCAAACATAGGTTTCAACTCTACTTTCATGGGAAATGGAACAAAATTTGAAAAAAATTGGGACTAAAATGACTCAATTAACACTAAAATTGGACTAACCCCTCCCCCCAACTTGAAAATTGCATTGTCCTCAATGCAAGAAGACAACGCACCATTACGCATAAAAGAGGGACGAACATACCTGCGAGGTGGAATGTCAACCACCATATACCTCGACCAAGTTTGAGGATTTCTCGTCACGTGCACCGTTTGTCATTGGGAGGGCTTCCAAGGTGTACTCTTTCGGCTCCAACTTGTGGACCATAGCTAGTCACATAGGATCATCGCCGGAGCTTTGTTGGACTAACAACCGTAGCACATAGCTACACCCATGACTTTGGGCTCTTGAATGCCGCATTCACCCCGTACTTAGACCCAAACTACCAAGGCTGATGTGGTAGCGTGTACACCTTGCGAAGACTGAACCACCAACTACCTACTAAGAGCAAACATGACTACATGAGACACAAAATTTCATTAGCAGGTTAGTCCAAAATGAACAATAAATGAAAGTAAGCAATAAATCCACCAACTTCTTCACGCGAAGGACACGAGTACTACTTTTCTTCCTTGTCAAAGACTGTGTTTCCCTATTGTTGGAAGGACAGTATGCGTGGGGTTCAACAATATCTAGAGAAGCAGCGCCATCATCTAATAGGCTACCACTCCCTTTGGAGGGGGTCCCCCCAAATTCCTTACCCCTTCATTCCGCTTTGAAGAAATCTCCACGGAACTTGACACTAAAGCCGAAAGGGTTCAGACAGATTTCTCATTGTCCACGCGCCTGCCGTCAGACCCAACCTCAAGGTACTTCATACGTAGCTTAACAAGGTGGCTATACCAGACCATCTGATGCCGTTCGAGCACGGCAAACACTGGAGGTATCACATACTCCATGGATTTATAGTCTCCTAGACTTCAAATAAAGCTCACGGACCCAAAGGGTTGGGGTCCACATGGTTCACATCGGACCCGTCATAGACCGGGTCTCTCAATTCCTCTATGGATTCCTCAGGATCAAATTTTTCAAAGTAGGGCTTCAACCGGTGACCATTCACCTTAAAAGTGGTTCCATTCTTGGGGTTCTCAAGTTCAACCGCTCCATGAGTGGAGACGGTTTTCACAATGTAGGGACCTCCCCACCGGGATCGCAATTTACCCGGAAACAAATGTAACCTAGAGTTGTACAGTAAGACCTTTTGGCCTTGGATGAAAGTTTTCCGGACAATGTTTTTGTCGTGAAAGGCCTTAACCTTACACTTGTAAATGTGGGCATTGTCGTACGCATCCCGGCGTATTTCTTCAAGCTCATCCAGTTGGAGCTTGCGGTGGGCACCGGCTTCGGGCATCCGATAATTCAATTGTTTGATAGCCCAAAAAGCCTTGTGCTCCATTTCCACCGGCAAGTGGCAAGCTTTGCCATATACCAAGCGGTAGGGAGACATGCCCAACACAGTCTTGTAGGCAGTACGGTAAGCCCACAAAGCGTCAATCAGTCTAAGAGACCAATCCTTGCGATTTGGGTTCACCGTTTTTTCTAGGATGTGTTTGATCTCACGGTTGGCCAATTCAGCTTGGCCATTGGTCTGTGGGTGGTAAGCAGTGGATACTTTGTGGTTTACCCCATATTTCTTTACTAAGGCCTCCATAGGGCGATTGCAGAAGTGCGTGCCCTGATCACTAATTAGGGCTTTAGGCATCCCAAACCGGGAGAAGATGTTCTCCTTAAGGAATCGGACCACAACAGAGTGGTCATTGGTTCGGGTTGGAATGGCCTCCACCCATTTGGACACGTAGTCCACGGCTAACAGAATGTAAAGATTCCCAAAAGAATTGGGAAATGGACCCATGAAATCGATGCCCCAACAGTCAAAAACTTCAATTATCAAGATGGGTTGGAGGGGCATCATGTTACGCCGTGACAAGGCACCTAATTCTTGACAGCGCGGGCAAGCCTTGCAGAATTCAAAGGCATCCCTAAAGATGTGGGGCCAATAGAAGCCACACTGCAAAATTTTAGCAGCCGTCTTCTTAGAGGAAAAATGCCCGCCACATGCCTCGGTGTGGCAAAAGGTCAATATTGACTTTTGTTCGTCATCGGGCACACACCGCCGGACAATCTGGTCCGGGCAAAACTTAAAAAGATAGGGATCATCGAAGACGAATCTCCTCACCTCAGCTAGAAATTTTCTCCTATCTTGAGGAGTCCAATGTGAAGGGAGTTGTCCCGTGGCCAAGTAATTGGCAATATCAGCATACCACGGGCAACTCGAAACAGCCAAGAGTTGTTCATCGGGAAAGGAGTCGGGAATGGGTATGTTAGAGGAGTGATCCTCAAACTCGAGGCGAGACAAATGGTCCGCCACGACATTCTCAACCCCTTTCTTATCTTTTATGGTCAAGTCAAACTCTTGTAACAGAAGTACCCACCGAATGAGCCGAGCTTTGGCATCGGGCTTGGTGAGCAAATATTTAAGAGCTGCATGGTCGGTGTAGACTATTATAGGTGACCCAATGAGATAGGATCGAAACTTGTCTAAAGCAAAGACAACCGCCAACAGCTCTTTCTCAGTTGTTGTGTAATTCATTTGAGCCTCGTTTAAAGTTTTGCTCGCATAAGAGATTACACAAGGAACCTTGTCCCTCCGTTGGCCGAGCACAGCGCCTATAGCATAGTCACTGGCATCGCACATGAGTTCAAAGGGCAGGTTCCAATCGGGTGATCGCACGATTGGAGGAGTAGTGAGACTGATTTTTAATTTTGAAAAAGCCTCCTCGCAATCGGGTGTCCACTCGAAAGGTGTGTCCTTCGTAAGTAGACGACACAACGGACGGGATATGGCGCTAAAGTTCTGGATAAAGCGCCGATAGAATCCAGCGTGTCCAAGGAAAGAACGGATATCCTTGACACACTTAGGGGTAGGTAGTTTAGAGATGAGCTCTATTTTTGATTGATCTACCTCAATCCCCTTCGAAGAGATGATGTGACCGAGAACAATTCCGTGAGTGACCATGAAATGGCACTTCTCCCAATTTAAAACCAGGTTTTTCTCCTCACATCTCACAAGAACTCTCTCCAGATTCTCCAAACAAGACTCAAAGGAGTCTCCGAACACAGAAAAATCATCCATGAACACCTCTACAATTTTTTCTATCATGTCGCTAAAAATGCCCGTCATACACCGAGAGAAGGTGCCGGGGGCATTGCAAAGCCCGAAGGGCATGCGACGATATGCAAAGGTGCCAAAAGGGCATGTGAAAGTAGTTTTTTCTTGGTCTTCCAGAGAGACCTCTATCTGATTGTACCCCGAATACCCATCCAGGAAACAGTAGAAAGCATGACCAGCTACCCTCTCTAGCATTTGATCAATGAAGGGGAGAGGGAAGTGGTCTTTCCGGGTACCAGCATTGAGTTTCCTATAGTCTATACAGACACGCCAACCGGTGACTACTCGAGTGGGAATCAACTCCCCACTCTCATTTGGCACAACAGTGACGCCAGACTTTTTGGGCACAACCTGGATGGGGCTGACCCATTTACTATCAGCAATCGGGTATATGATACCCACATCTAACAACTTCAGAACCTCATCCCTCACCACATCTCTCATGATTGGGTTCAAACGCCGTTGAGGTTGGCGAGATGGCTTAATATCATCCTCTAAATAGATGCGGTGAGTGCACAAAAGTGGGCTGATCCCGTGAATGTCAGCAATGGTCCACCCTAAAACAGATTTGTGGGCCCTCAGAATTTCCAATAAAGCAGCTTCTTGGGGATTGTCTAAACTAGATGAGATGACAACCGGGAAAGTTTCAGAATTCCCCAAGAAAGCATACTTTAAGGTAGATGGTAAACTTTTTAGCTCGGGCTTGGGTGATTTCACAGAAGATGGTAGAGCCCGAGCTGTCGGTGGTGGTAGTTTTTCAAAGTTGGGCACCCACTTTTCAGTACCCAACACCTCTTCTTCATTCATGAGGGAGTAAATGTACTCAACCTCGGGTGAGTCTAGGAATTCCGTCTCTTCCACAGTAAGCATGGCCTCTAGGGGGTCGGAAAAGAGATGACAATCGACGTGCTCTTGAACAAGTGCGTCTATAACGCTCACATCGCGAATGTCATCATCATCCCCCATTTGGCTCCCAATGTTAAAAATGTTGAGCTCTAGGGTCATGTTCCCAAACGTCATTTTAAGCAGCCCGTTCCGACAATGGATCACTGCGTTGGATGTGGCCAAGAAGGGCCTTCCAAGTATGATGGGCGTTTGGGCTTGCAGATTGGACGTGGGACAAGTATCAAGGACTATGAAGTCCACCGGGTACACAAAGTTGTCCACTTGGACAAGCACATCTTCTACCAAACCCCTCGGTACCCGGACACTACGGTCAGCTAATTGGAGGGTCACCGAGGTTGGTTTCATATCCCCCAACCCAAGTTGCTCATACACCGAGTATGGCAACAAATTCACACTAGCCCCTAAGTCAAGCAGGGCTTTCTCTACTACCTTCCCCCCAACTCTCACAGAAATTGTAGGACACCCGGGGTCCTTGTACTTTGGTGCGATGGGGGTTTGTATGATTGAACTCACTTGCTACGTCAAGAATACCTTCTTTTGCACATTGTGCTTGCGCTTTATTGTGCACAAGTCCTTCAAGAATTTGGCATAGGAAGGTATTTGCTTGATTGCATCAAGCAACGAGATATTGATCTTCACTTGCTTGAAGAGCTCGAATATCTCGTTGGAGTTCGTCAATTTGGGTAAAGGCCTTAATCTTTGTGGGAATGGGGCCGGCATTGGGCAAGTTGAGCTTGTGGGTTCTCCCATAGGAGCAGATGTGGATGTGGAAATGGGGGAAGGTTGAGGCAAAACACTGGGTTCATCATCATGGGGTTGTGGAGTAGGCACCGAAGGAGGAGTGGGGATTGTTTTCGGGAGAATGGTCTTATCGACCTCTTTCCCACTTCTTAAAGTGGTGATTGCCTTAGCTTGTTCCACGTTTGACCCCGAAGGAGACTCTCCTTGTATAAAATGACCACCTTGGGGATTTGCTTGTGGTTGTGCGGGAAATTTCCCTTTCTCGTGCTGCATGGTACCCAAAGTGGTGGTCAACTTAGTGAGTTGGGAGCGGATGTCCCCAATGGCCTGAGTGTTCTGTTCGTTGACATTTGCTTGTCCTTGCATGAACATTTGCAAGGTATCCTCCAAGCTTCGCCGGTTAGGCGGTTGGTAAGAGTTGGGACCCGTGGAGGGACCCGGAGGATTGTAAGAGTTTGGTGGATACCGCGGTGGTGCCGGCCCTTGAGTGTTTTGATGGGCCGGGTATTGTCCTTGAAATCCCGGGGGTGCTTGGGGTTGTGCACCCGCCTCATTGTTCCTCCAACTAAAGTTGGGATGATTTCTCAATCCCGGATGGTAGTTGTTGTTGTTGAAGGGCATATTGGTAGGCTTTTGGCTTTGGTGAAGGGCGTGGACTTCAGCATGGTCCGGACCATGGAGTACCTCTTTGAAAGCAGGTATGGTCGGACAAATATTGGTTGTGTGGTCCATGGTGTCACAGATAGCACAAGCCTCCCCGGGCTTTGAAACAGAAGATACCTCGTTCACCCTATTTATCTCCAATTTCTCTAGTTTCCTAGAGAGGTGATCGAGGCGTTTGCTGATGTCATCCTCGTCCCTAGGCACATGTTTGCCCATGGTTCCATGATTAGTGGGGGGTTTGTAGGAGCGGTCATTGGGATCCGAATAATCCCATGATTGGTTATTCTCCGCTAGCTCATCTAGATAAGCCAAAGCCGCGGAGGCTCCTTGGTTCAGAAATTCCCCACTTGTCATGAGGTTGATAAATTGGCGATTGCGGACTGAGATGGCTTCGTAAAAGAATGCCACAATCTGCCAATCCTCATACCCGTGATGAGGGACGGCGAGGAGACGTTCCTTGTATCTCTCCCAACATGAACAGAAAGATTCGTTGGGTATTTCCTCGAAGTTCTGAATCTTCTTCTTTAAGGTGGTGGTACGGTGGAGTGGGAACCATTTTTTGTGGAACTCCACCTGCATCTCCACCCAACTTGTCACCGAATTGGCTCTCAAGGAGAGAAACCATCGCTTGGCCTTCTCCTTGAGAGAAAAGGGAAAGAGCTTAAGACGTGCCGACTCCAGATGGGCGGTCACGTTGGTGAAAGTATTCACCACTTCCTCAAATTCTTTAATATGTACATAGCAGTTCTCCGATTCCATCCCATAGAAGGTTGGTAACATGCCAAGCATGTTAGGCTTGACATGGAATTGTTGTCCTTCGGGAGTATCGGTTGGAAAGCGTATGCAAGAGGTGGTGGTGGTGTGAGTGGGGTGCAAGTAGTCCCGCATGGTGCGACCCATGGGTGCATCATTTTCATCACGGTGTTCGGCCATTGGATCGAAGGGAAGATTGTCTTGGCGAATTAGCCGATTTGTCGCGTCACGAGTGTAAACACTCATACACCGAAGACAGTCTCCGAATCAATCAAGTGTGAGTGAAAAAGAAAATAAAATAAAATCTGCAAATTACACGTCCCTTTGGCTTGCGTTACACCTTAGGTTTACCAAAAAGGGTAGGTTAAAGGTTTCCGCCAAAGAAACTTGCACTTTGCAAAAATCTGCGATTATCTAAAAACAACTATTCAAGTCCCCGGCAACGGCGCCAAAAACATGACCGGACCGGCAAAGTGCTTGTCGTTAGGGGTGTGCCGGCCTCTGAGTCAGTGGTTTAATTTCATAAAACTGAACTTATCCTCAAATATTTAAAAACGAGTATAGGGATAGTCCGGAGTATCGATCCACAGGGAAAAGAATGTTGCCGTCAGAGAATACGCAAATTGATATTTTCGACGTTTCGGACGTCAACCTCAAGGTTTTGTTTGGTGCGGTTAAGCAATTATATCACTAAAATGAGGATTAAAACTGGATTAAAGAGTGGGGTTAAGTCCTAAGGTTTGGTTTATTCGAAACTTTCGTTGGTCTATCTCTTCTCTTTTATAACTCAATCTAACTCCCGGTCCCGGGTGTTCGATCGGAATTTTCTTCGATGAAAACAAGGATTTTAATTCTAAAAATAGTTTTGACGGATCTTTCAAGTTTAAAGGAAATAGGATTAAAAGATGAAGGACATCGATTCAAGTATTAAATATACCAACTCTAAGGATGGCTATATCTAATCAAGAACTTAACACTTCATTTTTATTTCAAAAGAAAAAGCTTAGAAAGATCCATCAATGGCATTAAATTTTGGAGAAGATAGAGACCAACATGGTTTTTGAACAAACTTCACATTTAGACTTAACCCACACTAAATTAACTACTCATGCTTTGACATAAACATAATGGAATTGAAAGAAAGCATAATAAAACAAGTTAATCTAAAGACAATAAGGAAGAACTAAGTAAAACTGAAAAGAAATCAGATATTAAAGCGATAAAAACGGTATTTAAGGCAGAAATACTTAAGTGCTTCCAAGAGAATCCAAAGATTCAAAGGGGAAGAACACTTAAGAAAGGAGAACTTGACAAGAATTGAAGAAATAAAGAAGAACAAGACAAGAAAATATGAAGAACAATGTATTTTAGCTCTGGAACAGTAAAGAAAAATGGAATACGTTGTATCTATGGTGCTGTAGAAAAAATGAAAAACTCATTATAAGAAATAGGGAGACTACTCCTTATACAAGTCAAGAAATCTAACCTAATAAAATATCCTAACAGATTTCTATTGTTAAAGTACCAAAATACCCTTAAAATGGCAATAAAAGAAGCTTCTAATTCCTAAAAATGGCTCTGAGTTCGCGTCAAAATCGTCCTGATAAAACTGGGTCTCTATCGATAGGAGGAGATCCCTATCGATAGAGAAGTCTACTGGTCTTCTGTGGTTGAACCTCCTATCGATAGGAATGGTCCTCTATCGATAGGGGAGTCTTCTGATCATTTTTGATTTAAGCCTTCTATCGATAGGAGTGATCCCTATCGATAGGGAAGTCTTCTGACCTTCTTTGATTAAGGCCTTCTATCGATAGGAAGAGATCCTCTATCGATAGAGGCTTCTTTTTCCTAGTTCTTTGCTAGGGGCTCTATCGATAGGGATAAACCTCTATCGATAGAGGGACTTTTGATTCCCAACCATCAGTTCTTCCTTCCTTGGTTCTTTGATCCGGACCCACTTTTGCTCCTCCCGAGCCTTCAATTGGTACTCCATCAGTATTGCCAATGGTTCCGAGGCCTTAATTCATGGTAGAATCTTTTGGCATTCATTCAGTGCTCGAAAACCTGAAAGGGTAGAAAAAACAACTACGCGTGCAATATCATTTAAATAGAAACATTTGCCTACGCATAATTGCCAAAATGAGCGTATTGAGCCACGTTATTATACAATATAGTGCGCTCATCACATGACCTAGGGTGTGTGGTCCCACTTTCTTTAGGATTTTCTTTGACTTTCTTAGACAAGTCCATCTCCTGATACTTCTACTTCTATTTCTATATATTTTTTTTCTTTCTTTCTTTTTCTAATTCGCATCTTGTAATCATTTTTGTAGAAGAGGACTCTAATTAGATCCCCTAAATCACTTGATATCATACATAGCAACGACCTACTAAATTCCATTCCAAAACTTTAATTAACTTGGATCCACTCCTTAAATTAATTTGATCACGCGACTTGCTTTGACATCAATTATAAATCGACTTTACAATCATTTTTTTTTTGTAACGGAACCTCTAAATACCTGCAACATGAAAATAAATCATTATACTAAGTAATAATATTAAAACAAACTTTAACCAAGATAAATTAAGGAGCGCTAATGTGAACATTTATGTGCTTATCAATATATTATGTTAGAATTTAACAGGGATGTGTCCAGGACACATGATGTCACATTCCAAACTCCAAGGGCATGATATAGGCAGAAAACAATCCATACACGATCCCAATATAAATAAAAATTCATAATAATTTAAATCTGTTACATCAGTTGCCAAATAAAAACAATTAAACAATGGATCCGGACCCACAATGTCCAATAAACTAAAGTGAAACAGAACATAAAATAAACTTTAAACTACTCATCACAATTCCAGGGTCTACCCCCCAAGTTAAGCTTCATTTCCTATAGAAAGGTTACACACAACAATATAAGTCGAAGCTCGTATAGGATGCAAGTAAAACCATAATTTAAAGAAGTTTAAGACATCTCATACCAAAAATTATAAATCTTCAATTTGTACAAAAGTATACGTTCCACAAATGTTTTGTAGTATCATTATACAATTCAAACCACATACATTTCATGAGACCCGCCACAACCGGCTACCAATGCATCCTATGAAGCTATACATGTTCCAATCACCAACCTTTTTGGATTTGAACCGAAGGAATCACACAGACACGCAATGCATTTTTACAGACTTCCATTCACGCCTATATATGGAAACTATGGGGACCGGTATTGTTACAGCCTTACACCGACAGCTGTCCACGAGGATCATAGAGACCAGTTTCTTTTTACGGCCTTTTATCGATAGTTGTCCAGGGAACATGTAGACCGGTACAGGATAATCACCATCTCGACCATGCATATAGACTCAAACCACTGCATGACCATGCACATTTAACTACAACCTTTATCCAGAATTGTCACACAACGTTTCTCCCAAACTATTCAATCAGTAGTTAGTTTTGTAAAGATATATTTCCCTGGCCAATTGACAAAATGTTCAACCAGTTGACAGTATGCTTGACCGGTTCACGCTATTCTTGATCGGTTGAAATCAATTCTGGATTAATTTTGGAAACACTCTTGACCGGTTGAGCATATCTTTGACCGGTAGATTTCTGTACTAGAATACTTTGAACTCAACCCCACCTCGACTGGTTTAGAACTATCTTGACCTGTTGAAATGATAGTTCAATCGGTTGACTTTCATTCTGGATAATTTCTAAGAATGGTTTGATTGGTTGAAACCATACGGTCGAGCGATATTTTTAGTGAAATATGCAGATTACGGCTACATATGAGCCAACCCCAATTTTCCATGAACAAACACCACATACAACATAGAACAACACCAAAATAAGATACAAAACGTATTAAACGACCATAAATCTAAGTTTGATAAGAATCCTGCCTTGAATACGATGATCACTTCAAACCCTATCACGATGAGATCTGTCCGGTTCGTTTGCGAACACACGAACACCCGGCTCGATCTACACATTCGACACCCGGTTTGATGTTCCCTTGTCGCATTCTCCGAGAATCTAGAAGGAATATCACTCACACTCGGTAATACACTCGGGAAGATCTCTAGGGAACTCTCTAGGGTTTTTTGTATGTTGAATATTTGTCAGGAAAAACCTGATGAGGATTGTAATGCAGATTATATAATAAATAATGAGCAAAATACACTTTAACTCCAAGGTTGTTCTATTGTCAAAATTGATCCACAACTTTTCAAAAGTTACAGTTTCGTATATCAAGTTTTTTTCATCAAATCAAATAATTAAATTTACAAGACCGGGGACGGTCCCTACATGTGAGGAGAAGGCGTGGTGGCACTTCAATATTTGATAATGTCAAAAACTTATTTCATGGTTTAAAATTTACAACAACCTTGCCACTTGTGACTCGTCGTTCGTTCTTTTGGTGGATCATTTCTTAATTATGTAGAAGTGGTGTTAGTTTCCATTTTGGTGTTTGTATTGGTTTCTAATTGTTTGGGTGTTTGCGGATTCAGTATTTTTATTGATCACAATTAGTTAAAAATATATAAAATTGCATCTCTTTTATTTTTGTCGTGTCTTTATCAGTGTCCGTCAACGTGCTTCTAAAGTTGTTTTGGATACGCTGGTTCTTGCAAATGGTATTAGAGCCATAAAACTTCGAAAATAGAGGAAACTGAAGTCTATTTTTAGTTTGACCTAACGTTTTAGGCTCAAATAAACAATTTTAAGCACACGGTTGGATAGGTCTTAGTGAGGCGATTTTGGAAGGTTATACACGTTGCTAGAAGTTCAAGGACGTGCATCCAACCACCCTCACAATGAGATGCATGTATACCCACTCTCCCCCTAGAGTTGCAAGTGTTGGCCACACGGCAGTACCTCTTCCAAGTCGATCTAAGCCGAGTTGTACAAGCAAGCCGTACAAGTCATGGACTTGCTGGTGGAGCTATTGTCCAAGTCAGCTTCTAAAACGATTCGCTAACGTTTTGTTCTTTTCTTACCATTGGTTACTAGTCATGTTTGTTCATGTCATTATTGTGTGCATATCTACAAGGGGTAGGTTTTGGTGTACTTGTGAAACCTCGACCCGTAATTTGAGCTTAGTTAATAAAAGTGGAGACCTAACAAGTTAAAATACGTTTTTTAATACCTGGCTATCCTAATAAACCCGGCATCGAGTAACCTTGAGATTTCCTCGTTGATTCTTGCAAGTCATTGACTTCAAAAGTGATTGCGAGAATCGAGGAAATCTCAAAGTTACTCGAGCCGGGCAAGGACTCTAGAAGTGATTGTGAGAATCAAGGAGGAAATATCAAGGTTACTCGATGTCAGTTTATTGTCAGTTTATTAGGACAGCTAGGTACGTAGAATGATTATCATAGGATTGGAATCAATTGAAATTAGCTACACTGAAACTACTTTTGCCGGTTCAAGCATATTGTGGGCTCTATTTGACAGGTCTAGAGTGATTCCTAGCTACTTTGGCCGTTCTAGATGCAATCGTGGTCTTATAATACCATAAGTTTGCACCAAAGTCACAGTATTGTCCATTTTGGAGCATAGAAATGGTTGTTCCAAGGGTTTTCGGGCAATAGTCATTGTATGTGGTGGAGCCTAAGAGGTTCCTATCTCAAAACTTCCGAAGTAAAGATATCGGAGCCTTCGATCAGCTTCGAGCAAACAACCACAGTTTTTAATGCCAAGTACGAGGTTGAATAGTTTGACGGAACAACTTTGGCATGTGATAGTGTGAGGTGATGGTTACTGATCCAACAAATTTTGGATATCACCTAGGTTGCACGGACTCGAGTGCAAGTTTTGGGTGCGGGTGTATATTTAGGCGTTGGACACCTAAAACTTAGGAATAGAGAATTTGTAGATGTGGATCAAAATTTGGATATGGGTGTGGGGATTCGTCAAATATTATTTTTTTAAATGTATTTCATATGGAGCTAATCCCCCATAATTTTTTACATAACTTTTACGAGTTAAAAAAATATACATCAAACTCCAAACTATTAAAAAAAACCATTATATAGGCCATATGGCCCATAGCCCCCCAATTATGTTTTTTGTGACACTAACACTTGGTGAGATAATTTTGTGGCCTGTGGCGTAAATATAAACAAAGGCTTAATGATACTAATGGCTCAACTCCACCATAGCTTCATCTTGACAACAAAAAGGTAACAGCAAACGAGTGAACTCTCTCTTTCTTCTTCTTCTTTTTCTTCTTAGAAGGATCCATTTATTTTTAAAAAGATATGATGTGGATTCTACACACACCCGTATTGTGTTGTGTCGACGTGGGTGCTTCCCTGAAAATAGGGGATCCTTGTGACGTAGGATATCACCCTAGAGGATAGACCAGAGGAGATGGTAGAGAAAGATTGGGACAAGCTCAACCAGCAGGCTTGGGCCAACAATCTGATAGTGCCTCTACGAAGATAAAAATACTTAGATTTGAAAGAGATGAAAGCGAAAGATCTTTGGAAGAAACTCGAGAACAGGTACAGGTTGAGGAGCATTGAGAGCGGCCTTTATCTAAATAAGAAAATTTTGGATGTCCAAACACCTACATAATAATACTAAAACATAAGTTAATTTACAGAACTTGGATGTTGAAATCCAAGACTAGGATGAGGCTCCACTGTTGTTAAATGCCTTGTTTGATACCTTGAGCATCTGATTACCACACTTTTGTATGGAAAAGAACAAGATTTTGTTTAATGATGTATCTAGGATCTTGGGTGAATCATTAGTGAAAGACAAGCATGTCCACTGAGATACTGGATATATAAGATGAAGCCTTGACAACAAGAGGCAGAAATGAAACCAGGCAGACAACTGGGAGGGTTCTTGTTCATAATCCCCTTGGTGGTTCATATGACAACAGAAATATTGCCAAAGGGCACTGGAAGGAATGATTATCACAAATTAGTGGCAACTAAAAAAACACAGCAAATGCAATTAATGTTGCATGTGAAGAAGTAGATCCAGACATTGCCTTGACGGGTTCCTCATTTGTTTGACATTCTATCAGGCGGATGTTGGACTCTGGGTGTACCTATCACATGGGTCCTAATAGGGACTTGTTGTCTGGTTTCTTAGAGAGTGAAGGTGGAGCTGTTCTTACGGACAATGACACTGTCTATAAAACTCGAGAGATAGGGAACATTCTGTTGAAGCTGCATGATGGGATAGTCATGGCTCTTTTTGACGTTCGATATGTATCAGAGTGCGGAAGAATCTCTTCTCGCTTGGGACTCTCGATTCAGAAAGGTTGGTGTCGAAGGTGGAGTTTTCTAAGTGGTTATGGGGGGTTCTAGTTGGTACGAAGGGCACTAAACGCAACTACTTGTACTCTCTTCAGGGGAGCACAGTGTTATGTGGAGCTTTGACTTTTTGTGAGAGGCTTGATGATGATGATTCTGGCACCACTAGAATTCGGTTGATGTGATTGGACCACGCCAAGGAGAAGGCCTTGTGAACCATTATGAAGCAAGGCTTATTCAATAGTGCCAAAATAGGAAAGGTGGCTTTTTATGAGCATTTTGTTATGGGGAAACAGACCTAGATCAGGTTCAGAATTGCAGCCCATCATACGCAAGGGACTCTTGACTACATGCATATTGATGTTTGGGGACCTATAAAGTTGCATCTTTGGTGGTAAGCATTGATTTGTTACATTTCTTGATGCTTACTCAAGTATGCTGGTGGTAGGATGAAAACCAAAGTGAAATGCTGGACATCTTTTTTGACTTGAGGAAGATGGAAATTCAGATCGGCAGGAAGATCTGCCAGCTTATATCAGACAATGTAGGAGAATGTATCTTAGATCTATTATGGATGTTTAGTGGAAAGTGAGTATTGTCAGAAACTTTACCATGCGGAAGACTCTGCTGAAGGAGGTGGCAGCAAGAAGCATGTATCGTACTTTGTTGGAGAAGGTCAAGTGCGTGCTATTGAATGTCGGATTAAGCAACTATTTTTTAGCGGAAGCCATGACATGTACTTGCCACCTATCAATCGTCTTCCAGAACTTCTATTGGCTGGAAAAACAAGGATTGAGATATGGTCAAGTGTTTATGTTATTTTTTTTTTGAAAGGCAAAAGAATATATTGAAATAAGAACAAGAAGAGACTAGTACACAAGTGTTACAAGGGGAAATAGATGGCAACTGTTACAAGAATAAAAAGTCTAAGTTAGTGAGTCACCAACCACAACAATAGATCCTGTAAGAAACTTGCACCTAATTGAACCAGCCACGGTGAGACGAACCTGAGATGTCCTGGAACCTAATAACGCCTAGACCTCCACCCTCCCTCAACCTTGCAATCAATTGAAGATACCGCTCTAAATGATCCCTGTAGGATTATAGAGGATGCTCGCAATCGGAGGGTTGTTCCGGTGGTGGGCCATGGAACCTCTAACCCAAATGAACCTGATCTCCTCCTCCAAGTTATCCCACAAAACTACCTTTCCGTTAAAACGCAACTGATTCCTCGCTTTCCAGACAGAATAAATGATTGTAGATGGAAGGGAATACCACAAATCCTTCGATAGGAGGTTCGAACCAGTAGAGAAAAACCATCCAGACCACCATTGTAGCAAGCGGTCAACAGAAGCTGGAGTTGCCCACATGATATTCCACCAAGATAGAAATCTGGTCAAAATCCGCCAAACCTTTGAACAATGGAGCAAAAAAAGTGGTCCTGAGACTGGAGTCTCTCACCACAAAAGGAGCACATGGCCTCCCTAATACTTAAAAATTCCCCTGAAGAATAGGCTCTGAGCTGATTTGATTCTACCTCTCCAAGCCAACCAACACAGAAATTGAACTTTGGGAGGGGCAGAGCTGAACCAGACGCATAGAGGAGGAGTTATGGCCAGGTTAGTGACCATTGTATCTAATGTTAGGTAAAAAGATTTGACTTAGTATTCCGGTTCTTTCACCCCCCCTCCCACTGACCCAAGAAACCGAATCCTCCGTAGCCGAAATAGTTGGCTTGGAATTCTGCTAAACTTGATTCATAGAGGCTATATCAACTTTTTCCCAAGAGAAAAGGTTTCTTCTGAAATTGAGCTGTAATTGAGTAGAATTGTCCTGAGCCAAATCTGCCAATTTGACCTCCTTGTTAAGGCACATTTGAAATATCCTTGGGTATTGGACACAAAGAGTTTGGCCTGAGGGGATCCATGGATCCCTCCAAAAACTGATAGATCCTCCATTCCCTATTGTAATCCTATAGCAAGACATGTAGGAGTTGAAAGCGTGGGGATGAGTGTGCTTCAACTTCATGATTGAGCTCCATATGGTGGCACCCCTTGGATCCCTCTGAGAGATAGGCTGCTTAGCTTCAATAGGAATATTGTATAGATCACATATAACTCTCCTCCACAGGCTTCGATCTTCCTTAGCAAATCTCCATCACCATTTGAAAGAAAGGCATAGGTTCATCAAAGAGAGGTTTTTGATCCCTAAACCCCCCTGTAAGTGGGGTTTAGAGATAATGTCCCATTATACTAAATTCAGTCTCCTCCCTTCCCCTGAGCCTCCCCAAAGGAATTCTCTCTTCATTCTCTGAAGTTGATTGGAAACCGCCACTGGCATTTTGAAAAGGGAGAGATAATAGATAGGAAGGCTGCCCATGACTGCTTTGATCAGCACCAGTCTCCCACCAAAAGATAGTAGCTTTCTCCTCCAAAATGACAGTTTGGCCTTTACTCTTCCCAAAATAGGTTTCCAAGTGTTTATTCTAGAGGGGTTAGCTCCTCAAGGTAGGCCTAGATACATCATAGGAAGAGATGCATGTCTACATCTCAGTATATCTGAACAAGCCCTGACTACACCCTCTTCTTGGCCTACACCACAAATAACAGATTTTCTGTAATTGATCTTAGGACCAGATAAGAATTCAAAACCCTTGAGAATTCTCTTGAGAATCCTGACTTCTTGCTCACCTCCCTCACTGAATAAGATGGTATCATCTGCAAATTGGAGATGGGTTAAAGATCCAGAGATAGGCCCAACCCTAGAACCTCCAATCAAATTAAGAGCCCTGGCCCTATGGAGGAGGTAGCTAAGGCCTTCTGCTGCCAAGATATAAAGGAAAGGGGATAGGGGATCTCCTTGCCTAAGGCCTTTTTCCATCTAAAATTGGGCAGTGGGAGATCCATTAACTAAGACAGAGAGGGAACAGGTAGAGATGCATACCTCCATCCACTCAATCCACTTAATAGGAAAACCAAAGACCTTAAGCATAGCTAGAATGAACTTCCAATTCAAATTATCATATGCCTTCTCAAAGTCCAACTTAATAAGCAACCCTCTCCTTCTTCTAAGTTTCCAGAATTGAACCACCTCATTTGTGATTAAGATGCCATCTTGGATACCTCTCCCACCTACAAAAGCAGATTGGAACTTACCTATAAGAGAAGGCATAACAGATGATAACCTCTTGACCAAGACCTTCGCCAATATCTTGTATATGCTGCCAATAAGACTGATGGGCCTGAACTCCCCCAAAGACAGTGGATTCTCCACCGTAGGAATAAGAACAATGAAGGCTGAGTTTAGAGCTTTCAAGAGTTTACCATTGAGATGGAACTCCTCAAAGAACTTAAGGAAGAGGTCCTTGCAAAAGGGCCAACATTTCTTGATGAAGAAAAAATTAAACCCATCCGGACCAGGGGCTTTATTCCCTTCACAACCTGAGACAGCCTCCCAAACTTCTTCATATGAAAAGGGCTTGATCAACGAAGAGCTCATCTCCAAGGAAAGAGAAAGGAAGTAACCTGGAATTGTATTCCCCAAGAATGGTCTAGAATGCCAAGTTTCACTGTAGGCCTGTTTAAAATATGAAAAAATGGCCTGTTTGATATCACTAGGATCCTCTCAAGTGGTTCCTCCTACGAGGACAGTGTTGACCATATTCCTCCTTTGCCTGCTGGAAGCTATGATATGGAAATACCTAGTATTCCTGTCCCCTTTCATTGACCAGTTAAGCCTAGACTTTTGTAATAACATCCACTCCAAAACTTTGCTGTTGTTCCAATAAGATTTCCTGGCTTCCAGTTTCTGGATAGATTGGTCTTGCTGGAGAGGACCCTCCTCAGCCTTCAAATCCAACTCAGAGATAATTGATTCAGCCTTTGAAATCTTACCCCTGATGTCACCAAATTCTTGCCTTGCCCAAGATTTCAATGATGTTCTGATCCCTTTAAGCTTTTGATGTATTTGGAAACCTGCCCAACCCTGATGATTGGAGAGGGTCCAAGAGTTCCTAACCATCCCCATAAAGTCAGGATGCAAAGACCAAGCATTGAAAAATTTAAAAGGCTTTGGGCCCCATTCCCTCTCATCTTCTTTGAGAAGGATGGGGCAATGGTCTGACAGGATCCTGCTTAAGCCCCACTGCTTGATATTGAAATACTCTAAAAGATCATGGGAGAGAAGGAACCTATCAAGCCTACTCCAAAGGTCTAAAGCTGGAGGTCCTGCCCAAGTATATTTTCTGCCTAACATAGGAAGATCCAGAAGTTCCATTTTCTGACCATAGTTATTAAAGGCGAAAGGCGCACCAAGGCGCAAAGGGCATCTGGAGCCTAGGCGCGAGGCGCAAGGCGAGGCGCGGGCTTTATTGAAGCGAGGCGCACCTAGTATAGAATATAGACTATACTCTATAATATAGACAGAGTACATATATACAGTAGAAACTAGTCACTAGATAGCATATATAGAGTATATATACAGTAGATAGAGCATATATACATATTCACTATGACACTATTCATTACTACATAAAGCTTATATATACACATATTCAGTACAAAACTACAACATATATATACATATTCATATTCTGTAAAAGTACAGAATATACAGTAGACAGCGTATGTATATAAAGTAGATACTAGATAGAGCATATATAGAGTATATATACAGTAGATAGAGGAGCATATATACATACAGTAATCAGTACATAGAGCTTATATATACACATATTCAGTACAAAACTACAGCATATATATATACATATTCAAATTCTGTAAAAATGCAGCATATACAAAGCATATATGCATATTCAATACGTACAGCATATATATACATATTCAGTACAGTATACATACATCATATATACGACATATATAGCAAAGAACAGAGAGGATCGGAGAGAGAAAGAGAGGCCGGCCACAGAGAGGATAGGAGAGAGAGCGCCGGCCACAGAGAGGATCGGAGAGAGAAATAGCGCGCACAGAGAGGTCGGAGAGAGAGAGGCGCGCACAGAGAGAGAAAGAACACTGAGATAAGAAGAGGGGCAGTGGGAAATAGGGCAACAAGAAGTTTAAATTCAAAGAGGCGCGCGCCTCGCGCCTTTCGCGCCTAGGCTCCTAAAGCCCGCGCTTAGTTGAAATCGCCTTGCCTCAGACCATGGCAGGCGCAAGGGTAGCGCCTCGGTGCGCCTTGAGCCTAGGCGCGCGCCTAGGCGCGCCTTTTACAACTATGTTTCTGACCTCCTCTAAGGACTTCATTGAAATCTCCCCCCACACACCAAGGGCTGGGAAACTGAGGCTTCAAACTAGATAACTTGTTCCATAAAATTCTCCTATTAGGACAGTCATTTGGAGCATAGACATTGCATAGTACACACTGGAAAGTTCCTCTAATGATGCCCTCCACACAAATGAAGTTAGATCCTGCCAGACAAGAATTTAGATTAAAGAAGGATATATCCCAAATCATAAGTAGCCCCCCTGCTGCGCCTTGCGCTCCCACCTCCATAAAATCAAAAGTTATCATCCCTCCAGAGGGATCTAACCCATTGTCTGGATATAGCAACTTTCTTTGTTTCTTGAAGCATAAGGAATTGAACTGTATTGGAATTAATAACCTCCTTTACCTTCCTTCTTTTTAGAGCTCTACCCAAACCTCTGACATTCCAAGACATTATAAACATAGAAAACAAAAACTTGACCAAAAACCTTTGTAAAATGAGCTGAAGGTCAGACCTCCCCTTCCTTCTCCTTGTTTGCCTCCTGCCATTCCAGTGATTCCATGTCGACCAATTTGCTGATAACCTCCTCTTCATTTGCATGGGATTCAATTCCCAACTTCTTGCACAAGTCCCAGGTAAGTTCTGCTTCCTTGCAGATGATTCTATTTCTGTTGAGGATATCCACCGAAGGAGTGGATGATGATGTAGCAGCAGCAGCAGCAGCCATGTTGGTAGATAAGCTTGTTTTCACCCTCTAGATTTCTTGATACGCTTGATTTTGAGAAGGTTGTTAAGGTTGCCCATAACTTCCTGAACAACTTTGGTGTGTTTCCTCCTATTTTTCACCTTTTTCTTTAATTTTCTACAGCCCATATTGGACTTATAAATGGCCGCCTCTTCTCCTGCGATTCCGAAAAATTGGAGGAAATTGAGTTTACTGTTGGCCCATTTATAAGGCCCAATCTGTCCACATTAGGGTCCGGTTGAGGTTTGGTTAAGTTTAAGGCTAAGGGAGCCCATTTATGCTCCTAGAGCCCCACCCACTTGTAAGTCATTAATGCTGTTGTCCTCTTTAAAGATGTTGACATTTAGACGACTCTGATAAGTCTCTGCGACCTTGGATGAAGAAGGTGTTATATCCTTGTCCTTTTCTGACTCAAAAACTTTATTTGAGCAGTCACTGTCTGACGGGACCACTTTCCCCCTCTCCTGTTCTCTATTGACCATGGCTTCGTTGACATTCAAATCTGTAATCTTCTTCTCCCCCAAGTGGCACCAGCAAGCATTGCTTCCCATATTGTGCCTTGTTATACTGTCCTCAACTATTCTTATAGTTGAAGTGGATCCGTTACATACCAGATGAACTAACTGATCAATATTTTCCAAATGTGTTGTTAAAATCTGAACCTTCCCTATGTCCAAGTGAGTAGCATCCAATGTATGTTGATCAATGGCAATGACCTCTCCCCATAAGCTTCCAATCTTGGAAAAGGTTGATCCGTTCCAGGCCTGGACGGG
The DNA here is from genome assembly GCA_019985065.2 of Arctostaphylos glauca. Lineage (NCBI taxonomy): Eukaryota > Viridiplantae > Streptophyta > Magnoliopsida > Ericales > Ericaceae > Arctostaphylos > Arctostaphylos glauca. The sequence goes on along the minus strand of JAHSPW020000012.1, from coordinate 11,056,983 downwards.
GACTCCCAAAACGGACAGCCAGACAATCCGTTTATGCTCCCTCACAGTATTAGAGTCCCATCCACTGATACTAGAGAACCACACATTGGAGAGATGTAGTCTTTCCCCCTTGACCATAGAATCCCTGGAGGATATTGAATCAAAAGTTATAATAATGCTTACACCTCCTAAAGATCTGAACAAAGTTGATGCCCCAAACTCTTCTGTAAAAGCTTCTTGTAACCTATCCAATTTACGAAGATCTCTGACTTCAGCCAAAGCACTCCTCTGTAGCCACTCAACTCCTTCCTCTATGGCAAAGATTGTCTTATTAGCACTTACAGATGTAGTATGCACTGCTTTAACCACATCTGCAAAAGAATCCCCAATATGAGGAGATGACTGCCTGGCTCCGGATTTGGGAATGAATACTGGCTGTATCATATTGTTGGTGGTTTTGGTCGGTTGAAGCTTGTATCTCCCCTCCCCATTTGTAGTGTGGTAATGAGTTGGTTGATGCTTGTATCTCCCTTCCCCATTTATTTTGTTGTAAGGAAATGGTTGTGGCCTAAGACTCCCCTTCCCATTGCCCTGTTTTGATTGGAAAGTGGCCATCTTGACATGTAGTTTATTCCCTCTGATTAGAATACCATTGAGTCCTTGAATTGCTGCTTCTGCTTCTGCTTCTAGTTTAGATACAAACCCAAACTTATTGTTGAACTTTGATTTTTTTTTTTTTTTTTTTTGGGGGGGGGGGGGGGGGGGGGGGGGGGGGGTGCTAACCTTTGAAATGGCCCCAAAAGGTCGGAAAATTTGATGAAGCCACTGTCCATCCATTGAGAGAGGTAGGTTGTCTACGTATAAAGCTACCGGAATAGTAGGACTAACATCATCCCCACCACCATAGTAGGACATTTGGAAGTTATGTTTCCTTCTAGTAACTAAAGACCAAGCCCCTTGCCCTTTCTCCCCCCTGCCTACAATCTCTCTCTCTCTCTCTCTCTCCAGACATTCTTTTAGATTTGCTTTGGTTCACTGTGTGACCTCACAAGTGTTTATGTTATTGATCATGATTCGTTGCATTAGTTTTAGGTGCCCTCCTTATTATCATGTGCAGGATGGTAAGCTTGACCGTAGAGCCAAGAAAGCCAAATTCTTGAGCCTTAATTCTGGTGTAAAAGAGTGTTGGCTCTCGTGCAAGAATTGAAGAGGGATTTGGGGATCGAGATCACTAGAGATGGGGTGGAAGACACTATTTTCTAAGTTAGAAGGCATATTTGAGGCGGAAATACAACGTTGTGGCATGTAGAAAAGTGTGAATCAGTACTCTATTGGCCCACATTTCAAGCTTATGCGGTATTTTTTCCCAACTTTGTCAAGGACAAAGTCATTGTGAACTTGCCTGATATCTCTCACGCCGTAAGTATGGTTACTCGATATGTGCATAAACTAGGAAAAACACACGGATAAGTGACTAGATGGATTCTGCGGTATATTTGAGAAATTGCAGATCATGGTTTGAAGTTCGAGAGAAGCGATGCTTCTGATTGCCTTGTTGGCTATGCTAATGCAAATTATGTTGGTGATCTGAACAAGTGGCGATCCACTACTTGTGTCGTGATGGCTAGAGGACTAGTTAGGTGGTGATCTTGAAAGTTTTATTATTCTGAATGATACTTACAATGCTCAAAGAGCCTTTAAATAGAAAACTAAGACTAGGAAATCCTACTAAATCATTCCTAATTTACAAGATACTAAATCATTCCTAATATAAACATGCCTAATATAAAAGATACTAAATCATTACTAAATCATTCCTAATTTACAAGATACACTTTCACACCCCCCCTCAAACTCAGGATGCTAGAGCAGAGAGCATCGAGAGTTTGCCAAGGAGAAAGCGAAACCGGGCAGCAGTATGGGTCTTCGTGAAGAAGTCGGCCAACTGCAGCGTAGAAGAGACGAAGGGTAAAGTAATAGTGTCAGACTGAAGATGCTGGCGAATGAAGTGACAATCAATTTCGATGTGCTCGGTGTGCTCATGGAAGACCGAGTTGTGGGCGATCTGAATTGCACTCTTATTGTCACAGTAAAGAGGCGTGGGTGAAGTAACAGAGACACCCATATCGGAGATGAGCCAGCGAAGCCACACAATTTCGGACGTAGCATGAGCCATAGCACGATATTCGGCTTCAGCAGTGGAGCGAGCAACAACAGATTGCTTTTTGCTTCTCCAGGAGATAAGAGAATCACCCAGAAAAACACAAAGGCCGGATGTAGATTTGCGGTCGGTAATATCCCCAGCCCAATCAGCGTCCGCGTAAGCGTGAAGAGTCAAGCTCGATGTAGAAGAAATTAGAAGGCACTGATGCAGAGTACTACGAACATAACGGAGTATGCGTAAAAGAGCTGCCCAATGCGTAGACCGAGGAGCAGAGACAAACTGACTGATAATGTGAACAGCATAAGCAATGTCCGGGCGAGTCACAGTAAGATAAACCAAACAACCCACCAATTCACGATATTCGGTGGGATCCTCAAGAGGAATACCATCCGAAGCAGAGAACTTGGCATGAAGTTCAAGGGGAGTATCGATAGTCTTAGTATCAGTGAGATGAGCGCGATGAAGGATATCAGAGGCATACTTGGACTGTCCCAAAAGATATCCTTGGGGAGAGGAAGCAACTTCAATGCCAAGAAAATACCGAAGAGGGCCCAAGTCTTTCATGTCAAATTCCCGAAAAAGGTGACGTTTCACGTCACTAATAGCAGCAACATCAGAACCAATGATGATCATATCATCAACATAGAGTAAAAGAAGAACCAAGCCATGAGAGGTGCGCCGAAGAAAGAGAGCAGAGTCATGCATACTGGGCTGAAAGCCAATCTGAAGAACCACATCCTGAAATTGCGCATACCAAACGCGAGGTGACTGTTTCAATCCGTAGAGAGCGCGACGCAAACGGCAAACAACACCAGAGGGGTGAGAAAAGTCAGGAGGAGGCCGCATATAAACTTCTTCAGAAAGATATCCGTTGAGAAAAGCATTTTTGACATCCAACTGATAGAGAGGCCACTGTTGTACAGCAGCCACAGAGATCAGGGTGCGAACGGTGGTCATCTTGGCAACGGGAGCAAAAGTTTCCTCATAATCAATCCCATACTCTTGAGAAAACCCTTTAGCAACTAAGCGGGCTTTATACCTCTCCAAAGAACCATCAGAATGTGTCTTGACTTTGTAGACCCATTTGCAACCAATAAGATTCTTACCAGCTGGCAGTGGGACTAACTCCCACGTATGATTTTGAGCAAGAGCAGTAAGTTCAGCTTCCATGGCAGTCACCCAATTAGGGTCAGTACAAGCTTCTTTATAAGATCTTGGCTCAAAATAGGTGTGAATCCGAGAAAGAAAGGATTGATAAGAGGACGAAAAACAGGTATTAGTGAAGCCATATCTTACCGGAGGGTGCCGATTTGTGCGAATAGGATACCGGTGAGTAGGTGGATCGGGAGCTTCAGGAACAGATTGGGGATCAGGAGTAGAAGCCGGACGACGGGTGTAGACCTTAGTGATTGGGGGACGGCCAGGAGGGGCTGCAGAAATATCAGATATCTCAAGAGTAGAGGTATATTCGTCAGTAGGCACATCCATAGGAAATGGGTCAATACAAATCAAATCCTCTTTGGCAACAGGAGCAGTTTTGGGAGGAAGAGTAAAATATGGAAGACGCTCTAAGAAAACGACATGCCTAGAGACATAGAGCTTTGTGGTCACAGGATCATAGCACCGATAGCCTTTTTGAGTAAGGCCATATCCCAAGAAAACGCCTAAGACACAACGGGCGCTGAGCTTAGTGCGATCTTTCTTGGGAAGGAGGATAAAACAGGTACAACCAAATACTTTAAGCAAGGAGTAGTTAGGAACCTGACCATAGAGTTGCTCATAAGGGGAACTACCAGAGAGAAGAGGAGTGGGCATCCGATTCAGAAGGTTGGCTGCAGTGAGAACAGCTTCTCCCCAAAAGGTAGAGGGGACAGAAGATGATAAGAGCATAGACCGAGCAGTATTAAGAAGATGACGATGCTTTCTTTCAGCTTTACCGTTTTGTGCGGGAGTGTCAGTACAAGAAGACTGGTGGATAGTGCCATGGGAGTCTAAAAAGGCTTGAAACTCAGATAGAGAATACTCCCCTCCTAAGTCAGAACGGAGAATCTTAATGGATGTAGAAAATTGAGTTTGTACCATGGCATGAAAACGTTGATAAATTTTAAAGAAATCAGATTTGTGTGTCATTAAATACACCCATGTATACCGACTAAAGTCATCCACAAATGAGACATAATAAACAAAACCACCTTTTGTGACAACAGGGGAAGGGCCCCATAAATCAGTATGGACAAGCTGAAAGGGAGAAGTAGAAACAGAAGTACTTTTATGAAACGGTAGAGCAGACATTTTAGCAAATTTGCAACCACTACATTCAGAAATATCACTAATAGGAATGTTTCCCAAATAACCTGATTTAACCAAAAGTTTCAAACGCTCATGAGACAAATGCCCTAATCGAGAATGCCAAAGATAAAACAGAGAGGATTTATTATCTAAACGGAAGGACGATGCAGCAGTGGAAGAAGACTTTGGTGGGATATGCAACTGATCCAATATATAAAGGTCACCAACTCTACGGCCTGTCCCAATCTGCTTCTTGGAAATCCGATCCTGCACAACACAACCAGAAGAAGAAAAGGTAACATCAAAACCTGAATCAGACAGCTGGCTAATCGAAAGAAGGCTCAATGTCAATTGAGGAACATAAAAGACATTAGGGATAGAGAGAGAAGAAGATGTAGTAGGGAGGATGGAACCAATAAAAACAACTTGCATGGGAGAACCATTAGCAGTGGAAATACTAATAGGAGAAACAGGAGGCATGCAATGACTAAGGAGGGATAAGTCAGGAGTCATATGATGGGAGGAGCCAGAATCAAAAAGCCAAGTGGTGGGTAGGGTACCTGTGGTGTAAGCACCATGCAAACCTGTAGTAGTAGTTAGGGCAGAAGCTTGGGATGAGTTCCCCTGGATGGCTGCCATATAGGCCTGATACTGCTGAAATTGCTCAAAATCAAACGGAGGAGGAGTGGAACTGCTGGAGGAAGATGTTGCCAAAGCTGTAGGAGGGCGAGAATGCTGGTGTGGTGCCTGAGAGCCGGAAGAACCAATAGACTGAGAAACATTACGTCCCTTAGCCTGAAGACGCTTAGGGCACGCATGTTTCCAGTGACCTTTCTGGTGACAATAGCTGCACGTATCCACGGGTGTCTTGGGCTTGCCCGTATGTGATGCAGGAGTGGGTAGAAGAGGTGCTGAAGGTGAGCGGAATGGGGCCGGTGCAGCAAAGGCAGACTCTGATGGGGAAACCATACTAGCCACTTTGAATCTGGTTTCTTCTGCAATGAGCTCATGAACAGCTCCATCCACAGAAGGTTGAGGGTCACGGTGCAGAATGGCTCCGCGAAGGGGCTCAAATTCGGATCGGAGAGGCATGAGGAACTGGACCAACCTCCGTTTCTCACAATAATCAATAAGCTCATCTTGGGAACGCAAAACAGCAGGCTCCATACAGGCTAACTGATCCCAATAACTAGTCATCTCATTGTAAAACTCCTGAATTGTCTTATCACCCTGTCTAGCAGTACGAATAGATGACTCAAGTTGATACTGTTTGGCAAAGTTAGATTCCAGATACATGCTCTTCAAATAATCCCAAACCTTTTTAGAAGTGTCATACTTTGAAAAATTCATCCCAATACTTGGTTCCACAGAGTTGTGAAACCAAGTAAGGATTTGTGCATTTTCGATGGTCTATTTTTCAAGAGCAGTGGCATCATAGTCTTCGGTTTTGGGATTAGATATTGGTTGTGGTTTTGAACCGTCCACATGTCCCCACACCCCTTTTCCAACAACAAAATTTTTCATGACATGTGCCCAATAGGAATAATTGTTACCGGTCAGACGGACACTAATGCATTGATTTTTATCCCCAGACATGATGTAAAGTGGAGTAAAATTTCTCAAATAAAGGAGCGGAAAACCTGATTTTAGAGAGTGTAGACCGAACCCCAAACAACAGAGTCACGGATGGGTTGATAGCAGCGACGCAAACAGAGACAGAGGAGCGGTCAAACCAGGTCAGAGGGTGCGGCAAACAGAGGCAAAGGGTGCGGCTGTGGCAAAACAAACAGAGGAGCGGTGGTGGCAAATAAACAGAGGTGCGGCGCAGCAAATAGAGGCAAACAAGCCTAGATCAGTGGCGGAAACAGGAGGGTGGTGGCGGCCAGAGGCTGAGACAGCAGCCGGGTGGTGGCGGACAGAGGCGGAAACAGCAGGCGGCTGTGGTCGGAGGAGCAGGCAGCTGCGGTTGGAGGCGGGGGTGGCGGAAGAACGGCTGGGGGAGATCAGAGAGGCGCTGAGGGAGAACAGCAGCGGCTACGGTCGGAGGTCAAAGAGGCGCTGAGGGAGAATAGCAGCGGCTGCGGTCGGAGGTCAGAGAGGCGCTGAGGGAGATCTCTGTCGTTGATGGTCGGAGAGGTCAGAGAGGCGCTGAGGGAGATCTCTGTCGTTGATGGTCGGAGAGGTCAGAGAGGCGCTGAGGTCAGAGGCTAAGGATCGGGGAGGTCAGCGGCTCTGATACCATGAAAGTTTTATTATTCTGAATGATACTTACAATGCTCAAAGAGCCTTTAAATAGAAAACTAAGACTAGGAAATCCTACTAAATCATTCCTAATTTACAAGATACTAAATCATTCCTAATATAAACATGCCTAATATAAAAGATACTAAATCATTCCTAATTTACAAGATACACTTTCACAGATCTATTGTGTAGTCAACATTTGCACTATCTAGGATGGAGAATGAATATATTGCTTTGACATAAGCAATATGCGTGTGGGGATTCAGCAAGAGCAGTTGACCACCTACTGTTACAGTCGGATTGGAATTCACTTGGTGAAAATTCAGGTGCATCACTCTTGTACAAAGCACATAGATGTCCATTTTCATTTTTTTGCTTTCTAAAATGAGGAGACATCTTGCTTCATAACAATGGTACTGCAGATAATTCGGTGGATATCATGACAAAGGTCTGTCACTAGGGTCAAATTTCAACATTGCATGTGCTTTATCCACTTCTCACAATGTTGAGCACTTTTGGGTGCATGGCACCTTAGAGCAAAATTCTTGCCAAGGTAGAGATTTTTGGAGATTTGCAGTGGCCAACAGCCTCACAAAACATGTGGGCAAATCTAAGTTGGATTTGGCTCCATTTGGCCTGATAGACAAAGACTCTGTAATTGACTTTGTAGCTTCAAAGTAAAGTCAAGCCTAAACAGGATTTCCATGTCTATATAATCTGGCCTTGTTAGCTCAGTTTTTGTATCAGAGAGAAACACAAGTTAGTTTGGGTATACACAGGGTTTGGGGATTTGAGTGAATTGTAATCTCCTACCAAAAAAAAAAAAGTGAAATTGCTGCCGTGGATGTAGGCTACTGCCAAACCACATAAAATCTTGCGTCTTTGTGTTGTTTGGTGTCTTTTTGTATTGTCCTGGGTACCTGGGTTTCTAAAGTAATGTGGAATTTCTCTACTTGGAAGAACTTAACTTGCTGTTTTGTTAATCAGGATAACACTTAGTGTGAAGTTATAAAACCTATCTAATATGTATCTTACTTGTTATCTGTGACTTTCGTGGTCAAATACATATAACTTGCATGCTTTTAGCCTGATACACCTGTTATGGTTCTCCCTCGTATTAAAGTTTTATCCTTGTAACAGTGGATAAGAAGGGCGCCTTTTTCAAGTTAGTATTTTTTGGCTGCTCATGAAACCTTTTCATTTTTGCAGAATGAGGTGACATGGCATGAAGACCAATGGGACAATCCTGAGAGCAAATTTCTTGCATTTACGTAAGATAAAAAATGTCGTTCTATTAGCATGATCTTTCTATTGTATGTTGTATGAATCAGTATCCAATTTTTGTATGGGCATGGAGTAACATGACTAGGGGTGAAATCAGTTCGGTCCGGTCGGTTTTTCCGGCCACAACGGACCGAACCAATCGGTTCGGGGAGGATGCCGGTGGAACCGATCCCGACCAAAAAAAATGACAAACCGAAGTCGGCTCGGGGCTGTTCGGTCCGGTTGGTTTTTCGATTTTTTCGGATTGGGCTTGAATTTGGGCCTGTAATAATTTTGGACCATACATAAACGAGTAAAGTAAAATTTTGGCCATAAAAATGCAATTTGACCCCTTAGATTTTTAGGGTTAAAATGGTTCGGTCCACAACAGTACTAGCTTTCGGTTCGGTCAACACCGGTCCATTCCGTTCGGTTTGGTCCGGACTAAATATGAGATAACCAATCCTGAACCGAAAAACGAATATTTTTTACGAGCAGAACTGAAACTGACCGAACGGAGTGCTGGACCTACCGAGGACCGAAAATTTTGATTGGTTTTTTTCGGTTTTTTCGGTTCGTCAATTTTTTGTTTTACCCCTAAACATGACGGCTTTGTAGTCTTCATCGACATCCTTAGTTCACTCAAATTAGTCACAAAAGCAAATTAATTGGACGGCTACTGTGCAAATTTCAGGAGACTGCTTTATCTTTAACAAAGTATTTTGTTTCCTTATTACCATGGTCTATACTATCTTTGGACATATACATATTGGTTTTATTGTGCACACATACACAAGAATCAAGATACTATCTTCTATTCTTTTCCTCTTGGTCTTTGGATAGATGGGCCGATGTCGTTCTACAGTGGTCCTAGATTATGAAGCACAGATTTGGATACAGGACACACATATGACATGATACGGATACGGCGACAAGTCAAAATTTAAAAAAAAAGGATATAAATGCGCTGAGGATACGTCGGTAAAAATTAAATAAATTTATAATACTGGTCTTCTACTATGCATAAAGAAGAGACAAAACCAAGAGTAAAATAAAGACTATGGAGTGTGTAGAGTCTACCATATGTACAGTTCAATAAGTAAAATATGTATTTTCATTTGCGGTTTGCGAATATAATGATGTGCCAATGTTTTGCAATTTGAGTATAAGTCGATTTACAATAGAAGTTGATCTACCACGGTAATAGAGAGAGAGAGAACGCGGAACGATCAAAGATGTAAAGTCGACTTAGAGTTTTATTCATTTTCTATCTCTATCACAATATGTAGTCGGTCTATTTTATGTAATTCATATGTATACTGTATTTAGACTTTGCCCCCATAACTTTTACTTTAACTTCTTTAAAAAAATAAGTCTGCTGAATAGGCCATCCCAAAAGTATCCCGTTGTATCCCTCGCGTGTTATTAACGTATCTAGAATTAAAAATATTCATTTTAAATACATGATGCTTATTTGCAATATTCGATACATATTGGAGCGTATCGAGTGCATATTGGTATTCGATCTCTATTTCATACCCATACCCAACTACTTTCAGTATCCGTGCTTCATAGGTCCCAGAGATTAGCATTGTGGTTGAGTGAGTTCCCGCTTCTTATAGTGTACTTCGTACTGTACTCTTTCTTTGCTCTTATTCACAACCTGACAAACCAAAACACATAATATCTGATGATACTACCTATTATTATAATCTTAACATTCTATGTAATTATATGTTCTCTCTTTCTAATTAAGCCATTGCTTGCATGTTGCATCTAAGCAGAATATCTAAATAGTTTCAGCATGTACTAATGAGAAGGAAATTCTAGGGATTTTCAGTAATGCTACCAAAATATAGTTTCCTCGGTCAGAACCATTTTTGGTATTTAAACTTCTCGTAAAATGACACTTGTGAACCACTTCTATGGGTTGTTTTGTAGGCTTCATGATAAAGATGGAGGGGATATCTATTTGGCCTTCAATTCACACGAGTATTTTGTTAAAACTGCAATGCCGTCACCACCCGAAAAGAGACGTTGGTTCCGAGTGGTTAGTTCTCTTCCCTCATTTGGCTCCAAGCTTCAGTGAAGTTTTGTCTTGACCTCATAATCTCCTTATATATCGATCTCTAAAACATATGTAATGTTATTTTCTTGTTTGCTTCTATTTAAGACGCTTCCATTGACAAATTTATTTGCGAATATTAGATGGTGCTTCCTGTGATATGTTGATGTAAAGCACTATAGCCAAAACATTGATTATGACGGGTGAAAGTCATTCTAGGGCACTTGATAGGGGACTACGTACTCTTGTCTAGAATAAGTTTCTGTTCTCACGTGATAGATAAAATTATGTCCATTAGCCAGTGGCGGCTCCAAGAATATTCTCAACGGCAAAAGCTCAAGTCTACCAATTGTTCAATAATAAATTTATCAAACTATAAGTAAACTAAAACTTCAGTATATTCACACTAACTTTTCACGGAAGAATTATAAGTATGGACTTATAAGAACTTCTATAATTGTCCGTGATGAATTTTTGTATTTTGAAATCATTTTGTAAATGTCTCCTTATGAAAACTATCATATAAATCCCTTAAATGATATGACTTGTTGAACAGTTGATATGCATTGGTGGGCCTATTTTTTGACAACTCAAGCTTTTGGGACAATCAGTAAGTTGACATGGTATCAAAGCTTAGGTTGGGAGAGATCTAGGTTTAAGTCTTTTCATTTTGTATTTGTTCGTTGTTTGCGTTTTGCTCTTCATATTTTTGTTATTTATCTATGAATATTTGCACACGTGCAATAGGAGGTTGCCTGTTAAATAGCTTTATATATTGTTGAGTTCATTTCCTCATAAGCCTCTGGGACAATTGGTAACTTCACATCACCTATCAGGTCGATCAGTGATCTTCCATGGGATCACACAATTTATTCTTTATCAACTTCCATTTGCTTTTGTTTGTTCTAGTGGTTTAGTGGCTTCAATCTTTCCTTGAGCATTAGTTGTGGAATATTTTCATTGTCGCTATTAGTTTTATTCGCATTAGGCGTAAGGATTCTAGAGGTTTTCTCCTGTGTTTCATTTATTTTTTATTCTGAGTAATGTTGTTACTGTTAAACATGTAGGTAGACACAAATCTTAATTCTCCAGATGATTTTGCACCTGAGGGCGTCCCTGACATTGGGACAACATACAATGTTGCTCCTTTCTCTTCAATTCTGCTTGAGGCAAAACCTTGAGATATCGGGGTACCAGGTTAGACTCCAATTTCCATCTGTTGCGAACATCACTGAGATATCATGTACGCTCAAATCAATTTGCAGATCGGTGCTGACTAAAGTTTGAAATTTTCAACTTGTTATTTGAAAGCCACGTGTGTGAGCTAATAGCACAATTTGGCTGTACGAGGAAGACTTGAAAATACATCGGTTGCAAAAAGTACTTTTCTTCTTTACTTTGTTGAAGAGTCTAGCAATGAAAACGTTACTGAAAAGTGGATATCTTGATTTTCAAGTCTGCTATAGTATAGTGTTATGTTCAAATTCAATTTTCTTCCCAAATTAGGTGAAAATTCAGTGGATTCCAACAACAATTTTGTCGATATGCAGATATGTGCTCTCTGCAAGATGTAAGGGGTGCTTGCTGCACCTGAGTGATGTAGTTCATCATGTTTTTTTTTGTTTGGTTGTATCAATCTATTTGGCATTTGTGCTTTCCGTCTTATGGGCAGATATAATTTCAAGAATTGATAAAAGTTAAATTTTAAGAATCTCTATTTTTATGCTTTTTGATTTTTATTTCTTAATAATCGCTTAGCAACAATATGGTCAATTGGCAAGCATTTGAAGTCCTTTTACTTGTTGGCTTCGGATGCCCTCAAATTCGCTAATCAAGATCCTCTTTTGTGAAGCTCTCTATAAAATAAGATCACTGTGGTCCCATTCGAGGATCCTAACTTTTCATTTTGATGTGTTTGTTATTCATGAAAAAAATTAAGTCCATTGGACATCAGTTAAAATCTAGTCAAATTTTATTCAACAAAATAAATATAAATAATAGTAATTAGATCGTCAATTTTCATTGCGACATTTTTCTCAATTAGGTACTGAAATTAGAGTTTTTGTACATAGACAATGTATACAGTGAGAGTTACAAAATTAATAATTAGGCGAGTTTTATTTTGCGTCAGATGAGAGATTTTGAATTCCCCAATGATGATGATGATACTTCTATACATGTAAGAGAGTCCAATATATATATATATATATAGAGAAAAGCTATATAGACCAACACTTTTTTAGATCAATATTAGATCAACATCTAAAATCTTTAATCCTGATTAAATTTTAATAATCTAAACCGTTTAATGTGTTTATATATACATATATATGTGTGTGTGTGTGTGTGTGTGTGTTTGTGTGGAGGTAAAATTTAATTAAGATATATTGAGTTTTTTGAATTAATTAAAATGAAGATAGCTTGGCAAGAGGGTGGTCTCATGCACGTGTTTATTGTTGAGAGAGAGAATAGATCAACGAAGTTGAGAAAAGAGGTTAACAGGTTAGTCAATTTGGAAAAAATGGTTAAATAGATTGAATTAAAGATAACACAGAACTCTGATTATTTTGGAAGTTGTTTAGATTAGAAAAGGATGAGGAATTTTTGCTAAATTCAACTTAGAATTAAGAATTTGTGGTTAAGGTTGAATGAAACTCTAACAGTAGAAGATAAGTTTGGGGAGTTCAGATCAGACTTGTCTTGTTAGTAGTTAATCAAAAGACACTTTTAATTTGTTTCTAATGAGGAATTAAAAATTAATCCCTCCGTCCTAATTTGTTTATCTATTCTTGAAATTTTAACTTATTCAGGAAACACAATCATTACTCTTAAAAAATTTTACTTTCTAAGAATAGCTTTAACTTTTTTAACATTAAATGAGAGTTCAAAATTTTCAAAGTGTGGTTTTTAAAAAAGGAAAGGGCATTAAGGAAATTTTGACAAGTTAACTTCAAAATTACACAATAATTTGGGACATCTAAAAATTAAAATTGGACAAACAAACCGGAACGGATGGAGTAGAAAGAACTCGAATTGATTAATCAGATAGACTAAAAATAGATGTACACACTCGGGTGAAAAAATACTCTGTAAATCATTATTGCATGCACAGATAATGAGAGTTTTTCGTAATTGACTTGGTCATCGAAATGCCTTATCGCCAAAGAGGCAGATGATTGTTTTATGCTCTTTTGTTTTGCAGATCACAAATTTCAAGAGAGAGAATAATATTTGTTTGTCATTCTAAGGTATTTAATTTTTCAATTTAAGAAAAATCATCCACCTACGATTAGCATCATCTTAGGAAAGTTAAGATCTCATGGTAGGAACACCACAAAATCATAATGCAAAAGGGTCAATACTCGGATCAGTCAAATTTTTTTTTCCAATCCCGATCAAGAGAAAGGATCCACCATGGGACCATCACGAGACCACAGGGTCCACTAAGTGATGCACCACAGAATCCACCTAGGGACCCATCACATGATGCACCACAGAATCCACCTAGGGACCCATCACATGATGCACCACAAGATTTGACACGAGGAGCACCAGGAGACGAACTACAGGACCATTTCGGGGGAAGCAAGAGGATCCTGAACTCATGGGAGTTCCCACACCAGGATGGGGTGACAATTTCCTTGCCAATCGTGTCAGGTTATAAGATGCTCTTATGGCTTTAAAAAAGAGATCTGATGAGACACTTAGGAAATTCGCAAGCATGTATTAAGTCGTTTACAATGAAATTGAGGGTTACAACTAGAAGAGATGTAACCACCTTCAAGTTTGGTTACCTGTTCGCGAGAAGCTATGCAAATCCCTAACTGTCAATCTAGTGGAGATAATGTCTGATCTCATGATTAGTGGAGCAGTATGCCAAGTTGGAGGAGAAGATCCTCCGTGAGTCTAAAAAGGGAGCATTCCAAATCCACAAAGAGTAACATGGTGAATGAGGCCGAGCAGCAGAGCAAAAAGTGAAGAAAGAAAAAGGTTGAGGTAGCGTCTGCAAAAAGGGAATACAAAACGCCCGGTCCCCAAGCTTTCAAGGCCATAAAGACTGTTTATAGGACCCCGATTTACAAAATGATCTGGCCACCTAAGGAGGAGCCCTACTAGAAGTGGCCACTAAGGATTGGGGGGGGGGGGGGGGGGGGGGGAGGGGGGCACGGTGTGGTGGGCGAGCAAGGGCAAGCAAGAAGAAGGCTAATGAAGATCAATGCAGCTATCATTGAGATATTGGCCATCTCACCGAGAACTAGAAAGCATTCAAAAGGTTACTTGAAGAACTCGTTGAGGCTAGCCACCACAAGAAATATATCACTGAGCTCGGGCAGGATACCGACAGACAAAAAAAAGCCAATGCACGAGTTTGATTCTTCAAAGCAGGACACGGATGCAACAACTACAATCCACGTAATTATGCAATCGTCCAGCCAGCCAATGAAAAGAATGCCAAGGCACAAGGCTTAACACCAACATCATGTCCTGGAGGTTGGACAGAAGAGAATAAAAGCATGGACATTTCTTTCACTAAGAAGATCTTGAAGGCATTTAGTTCCCCCGCAACAATGCATTGGTAGTTTACCTTGAAGCTCGACAAGTTCGACACGTTGAGAACCCTTGTCGATTAAGGGAGTTCAAAAAGAATACAATACTTTGAAGCTGTAAAGAAGATGGGACTCACTCAAGTCAATCTTAAGAGAGCAGACATTCTCTTATCAACTTGCATTCAGAACAGTCTAGTCGTTGGGCATGGTTACCATACCAATACGGGCTGGTAAGGTAACCAATGATACAAGTTTTCTGGTGGTGGATTTCCCATCAACCTACAATGCTATTTGTTGGCCAAACATGATTACACCAAGAATGTGGGTCATACCATCCACCTACTGTTAGGTTATCAAATTCTCGGCACCAAAGGGAATATAATGTGTTTGTAGAAATTAAAAGATGGTGCGAAACTGTTTTGTGGCTTTGTCAAGCACAAACCAAAGCCGAGCAGGTCAAGTCGATCGAGGTGCCAGACCAACTTGTATTGGATGACGTTTGGGGAAACCAGCAAATAGGGTGGTTGGGAAGCTGAAATAGCTCCCGACACATGATACAAATCTTGAGAGATTTTTTCTCACTAGATAAGAACTTCGTAAACCAAATGAAGAGGCCTTGGTTCGAGTCCTTCTGGACTATATAGATGTGTTTGCTTGGACCCACCAGAAGATGCTAGGGATGAATCTAAATATTATGTGTCATCACTTGAACATCAACCGGATACACAAACTAGTGATGCAGAAGCGACGAAGGTCGGCGATTGAACATATTGAGGCAGTGATTGAGGAGGAGGATCCGCTACATGATGTCGAGGCCATTAGAAAGGCTTACTACCTAGGGCGGCTATTCAACACTGTGGTGTTAAAAAAGAAAAATAAGACATGGAGGATCTGTATGGACTTCATGAATTTCAACAGGGCTTGTCTTAAGGACAACTTTTCACTCTCCAAGATAAACTAGTTGGTGAATGCTATTGCCGGGTTTAAGAGAATGAGCTTTCTTGATGCATATCAGGGGTACCATAAGATTGACATGTACGAGTCTGGTAAAGAGAAAACCTCCTTTGTTACACCAAGGGGGTTCTATTATTACCAGATAATGTCATTTGGGCTTAGGAATGCAGGAGCCACCTACCAGTGGTTGGCAACTTTATTGTTCAGGGATCTTCTTGGCAAGAGTATGTCATCTCCATCGATGTGGTTAAATTTAAGGAAGCTGAGACTCATATCATCGATCTCTGTTAGACCTTTCAAGTTTTAAAGGAACATAAGTTGGCTCAATTGCTTCAAAAGACACGTTTGGCATCAATTCTGGGAATTTTTGGGGCACTTGGTCACCCGTCGGGGTATAGAGGCTAGCCTTGATTAAATTGTGGCTTTGCAAATGTTGCAAAGTCCACAAACAATGATATAGGTTCAGAGATTAATAGGAATGATAGTGGCACTCAATAGGTTCATCAGACCATTGGGGGGAAGAACATGAGAAGGCCTTATAGGATATAAAGAGATACTTGGCTTCTTCACCTTTCATCGTAACTCTTAAGCTTGAGGTTGTTCTAAAATTTTATCTGGCCGTCTTCGGGCATGCTGTCAATGCTATTTTTATCAAGGAGTGTGGTGCCGAGTATAAGTCGGTATACTATGTAAGACAGACACTCATCAACTCAGAGACAAGGTATTTACCCTTGGAGAATTTGATATTGGCTTTAATTGTAGCTTCTAGAAATCTGCAACATGATTTTCTCGCTCATATAGT
Organism: Arctostaphylos glauca; assembly: GCA_019985065.2. Lineage (NCBI taxonomy): Eukaryota > Viridiplantae > Streptophyta > Magnoliopsida > Ericales > Ericaceae > Arctostaphylos > Arctostaphylos glauca. The sequence goes on along the minus strand of JAHSPW020000012.1, from coordinate 11,040,676 downwards.
AAAGGTACCCACCAAATATCCCATTGGATTTATCTTGAGAAAAGTAGACTTCTCAAGTAGGGTGGCAGACTGGTTAGTGGAACTTGGTGAGTATGATGTATGATATCTCCCCAGAATGACGATGAAGGCACAGATCCTTGCAGAAGCAGAACTACCACTCCCTAAGCTTGAAGTACTAATAGAGCTAGTGCCTGATACAACAGTTCATTGGAAGTTGTTTGTGATGGCTTGATCTGTACCAAAGTGTCTAGGGTTGAGATAGTTTTGTTTTCTCCAGAGGAGTTGGCCGTAGAGTAGTCCATCTGTCTCAACTTTAGTACTTCAAACAATGTGGTAGAACACGAAGACGGATTGTCGGGTTGAAGTGCACCAACAATCTTAAGGCAAGAGAACTTGTTATTCATTGTTATTCCCAACTAGTTGTCAATCAACTCTTTGAAGAATATGCTACCAGAGATGAGCGGATGGCCTCCTACACCAGAAGGTTAAGGAAAAGTTGCAAAATTCTTTTGCAACATAGATTGTCCAGGTAAGTTCTAGATAGAACAATCATGTTGATGCCTTAGCTTGCCTAACCTCGGCTGTTCTAGCAGAGTTCCACTAAACAATCTATGTTGATTCTTTAGAACGGCCGAGCATAGAGGTTCCAATAGTCGAGAAGACTTTGAACCGTGACCTTGGTCCCAGTTAGATGGATCCAATCAGTGCATACCTTAAAGAAGGGACACTACTAGAGGACAAAAATAAAACACACATGATCAGAGTTAAAGTTGTAAGAACTGGTTATTCCCTACCAACCAATTGTAGAAAAAGTCGTTTGCATGACCATATTTGAAGTGTGTGCACCGTAACCTAGTTCAACAATTTTTACATAAATTACATGAGGTGGTGTGCGGCAACCATGTAGGAGGCGGGTTAATCGCTCACCGAACAATCTCTTAGGGTTATTGGTGGTCATACATGCAAGAAAATGCTGAAGAGTATGTCCAAGCGTGCGAAAAGTGTCAAACGTGTTATGTTGTCATGCATACACTAGTTGTCAATCTGATACCATTAAACAATCCTTGTTTGTTTGCTTAATGGTGTTTAGAAAAATAAACTAAGGAAGAACGATTCAAATGCGATGAACGAATTAAATAATAAAAACAAAATTATATTAATTATACCTGAGTTTCACAACGAAACAAAACCTATTACAATGAAGAACGAAACGAAAACGAAACTTGAACTCGATTAAAATGGTCTTGCAAACACCGGGAATCAAACATGGAAACAAGAATTAAAGCCTAGCATATGCTACGAAATTAAGTTGTAAAATAATTTTAGAATACCTAAGAAGAACTAATAGGCATCCTCTGACTCTAATTTATAAAAAAAAACCAAGTAACCTAAAAGAGTTCCAAGCAAATTAGGAAACAAATTATGCTAGTCGCCCCAAGTTTTACGGTAGAGCCGAAGTTTCTACGGCAAATCAGAGTAGCCTATCTTAAATTTTGGATGACTCTCTATGGTAGAATATTCATTTCTACCAGTTGAACAAGCAAGTTTCTACATTTTCAACAACCTTCAAGCTTTGTTTCCATTCCGGCCTCTAGTCTTCCATCCCAAAATTTGAACCTTTCTTTCTCAAACCTTCAACAACTTATTCAACTCCCCTTCAGACCTTGAGATTCCACGAGAACACTTGGAAATGATTTTTAGTTCAAATAACCTAAAATGAATCAAACGAAGCCATGTGTGCAATATCAAATAGAACGATATATAACTCATGCACATATGCCAACTTTGATGTTTAAGCCACATATCTATACTATTATAAAGGAAACACTTTTTTTTGGTGTGAACCTTTTTTAAAGTCGGCTCACACTTTTACTTTCCAAAAATATTCTTTATAAAACTTCTTCCATCCTAATAACCATATGGATATTTACGTAAAAAAAAATTGCTCAAAAAAACTAAACATAAAAAACGGATCCCAAAAAATTGCATAAGAAAAAAATTATTCCACAAAAAACTGATCCAGTAACTATTTGACGAAAAAATTATTCTACGTAACAATTACAAAAATTATCAAATTGTGTTTGTACACGCATCGTGTTTGCATATGCATCACGATGTTCGTGTTTGCATGTATGTATGTACGTATGTGTGTATATAAACACACGTTTTAAAATACATTAGACGGTTTAGATCATTAATATTTGATCAGAAAATGGGAGATACTCGTTTTTACAAAAGGAGGAATCCTTTATTAGATGTGCTTCCTCCTTTATTAGAAGTGCTCTCTCTCTCTCTCTCTCTCTCTCTCTCTCTCTCTCTCTCTCTCACACACACACACATCACAATAGTGCGAATTTCAACGAATGAGTAGAGGATATTGACTCGTGCATAAAGTCAAAGGGTTTAGATAAGCTTTCCTTATTCCGCTAGTTCAATAAGGAGCAGACAAAGTTGGAGAATAATTGAAGAAGCTAAATTTTAATTAAGATATATTGTGTTTTCTGAATCAATTAAAATGAAGATTAATGGCTCGACAAGAGGATGCTCTCGTGCACATGCTTATTGACAAACATATAATAGATCAGCTGACCTGAGAAAGGAGGTCAACAAGTTAGTTGACCTAAGAAAGCGGTTAAGTAGATTGAATTAAAGATAAGACAGAACACCTATTATTTCGAGAGCCGTTCAAATTAAAGAACTTGAGAGAATGGAAAAATTATGACATTGCTTTTCCATTGATTAAAGAGTGTGTGTACATACATATATACATACATACATACATACATATAGATATATATATATATATATATATATATATATATAAGATTATGTTTCTAAACTAAATTCCTTAAATCAATGAATTTGAAAATCAAATAAAAGAAAAGTCTACTTCCTAAACTAGATTTTTTAAATGAAGGAATTTGAAAATTAAATAAAAAGAAAATCTACTCTAAGAAACTATCTAGATCAATTCAACATACAAGAAAACGAATAATTACAAATGCAAATAAGGAAACTGAATTAATTAGTGTTATTATCTTCTACACAAATTAGATAAGGGTGAGGAGTTTTAGATAAATTCAATTTAGAATGAGCAATTTGAAATTGAATAAAACTCTAACAGTAGAAGATACGTATGTGGAGAATCTATATCAGATTTGTCTTGTTAGTGGCCAATTAGAAGACACTTCTATTGTGTTTCTAATGAGGAATTAGAAACTAGAAAGAACTCGGATTGACTTATAAATTGTTATTACACACACAAATAATGAAATTTATTTTATTCTAGTACTGACCTAATCGTCGAAGTGTCTTTTCACCACAAAGGAGAGAGATTCTTTAACGATATTTTGTTTTGCAGATTACAAGTTTCAAATGAAATAGACAAGAATATTCGTTGTGCCATTCCCAAGTATTTAATTTTTCAGTCTAATAAAAACAACCCACCTACATTATTACATATACGTGTGTGTCCGCATATATATGCTTTAAAGTAAAGAGAGAATGGCGAATGAGGCGAGTCCCATGTTCTGTTGTAGCATCTTTCTCATATATCCTAGTTTTGCTTTTGTGGTGCAAAGTTGGAATTACACAGCAGTAAGCAAAAAAAAGAAGGGCAGATAGATAGCTCATAGCTGTCACACCCCCAGTACTTTTGGTGGGTGAGTGCACATGCATGCATCTTATGCTCTGCTTCCAATTTATTCCAAATATCAAACAGAGCTGTTTACAAACTCATCTGTTTGGGTCATTGATGCCTTTATATCATTCACAGAAATTTATTCCTTGTATATATGCAGCTGTTGCTTTGCGTATTGCCTAAACGTACTTCACAACAACCGGGTTGCTTGGAGTAATATATTCACCCACACACACATTTTGTAGCATTCCTCAAATTGTGGAAGTATTAATTATTGGGTAAACGGTGTTGAGGATGTTTTTGTACCCCCTCCCCAAGGTTTAACCTGGCCGTTCGATTGATCGTCAAAAGGCTTTTTAAGAAGGGTGTTGTTAATGTGTACCTTAAAGGCACATGATAAAGATTATTACATAGGACTAATCAAATTCACTTTTATAGGAAATGATGATAGTCATTAATGTCTTGTGCAGAATTGATTAAGAGAAAAACTTGTATTATAGTGAGACCAAAGTGCCCTTTTTACATTTCTCTTAATGTTACATTTTTATTTTTTCTTCTTTATTTTTTTAATTCTTTTAACTATCTCGAATGTCTCAGATGATGAAATAACTTGTCACACGAGGACCATTAGCTGTTTATTGGCATAGACTAAAAAAAAAAATAAAGGAAAAGTACCAACTAAAAATAAGTTCATTTCAAGTATCCACTTTGATTTAAATGAACTTATAAAAAATATAATATCCTCCTCTTAATTTTTTAAATGAACTACCCACTCATGGTTTCGTAGATTTTTTTGTATTTTTTTAACATTGGTTTTTTGCCTAAATTTCAACTACCTCTCTTTTTCTCCTGCTTATTTAACTAAATTCACACAAAAAGAAAAAAATATTTTCCCAAAAGATCCGTGGTCTACATATGGTATTCAAGTTGTGCTATAGTACAAAAACTCCAGTTTTACCTGAGAATGAATTGCCTAGGTAGTTAGTTACTTCCTAGTAAAAAAAAAAATTTTAGAATTTTATTTCTTTCGATAATTACTTTCGAATATTCAACAATCGATAGTTACTTTCAAATATTCGACAATATTTTGCTTATTTTTAAGATTTAATTATTTGACTTTGTGTTTAAAAATTGCCTAGGTAGTTAGTTACTTCCTAGTAAAAAAAAGATTTTTAGAATTTTATTTCTTTCGATAATTACTTTCGAATATTCAACAATCGATAGTTACTTTCAAATATTCGACAATATTTTGCTTATTTTAAGATTTAATTATTTGACTTTGTGTTTAAAATGATATAACATTAATTATTCGACAATATTTTATTGATTTTTTTACTCGTCAAAATTCGGTTATAATTTATTTTAGAACTGGAGTAAGAGAAAAAAATGAAATTAAAGGTTAAAGATTGGTAAACTAAATTGTAACCAAATTTTGACAAGTACAAAAATAGTAAACCATTGTCTTATAATTAATGTTATATCATTTTAAACACCAAGTCAAATAATTAAATCTTAAAATAAGCAAAATATTGTTGAATATTCGAAAGTAACTATTGAAATAAATAAAATTCTAAAGATTTTTTTTTTTTAAACTAGGAAGTAACTACCTAGGCAATTCTCATGTAAAACTAGAGTCTTTGTACCATAGAACAACTTGAGTACCATATGAAACCATGGACCTTTTGGGAATTTTTTTTTCCTTTTGTGTGAATTTAGTTAAACAAGTGGGAGAAAAAGAGAGGTAGTTGAAATTTAGGCAAAAAACTAATGTAATATAAAAAACTAATGTGAAAAAAATACAGAAAAATCTACGAAACCATGAATGGGTAATTCATTTAAAAAATTAATGTAAAAAAATTAAGAGAATGATATTACATTTTTCAGAAATTCATTTAAATTAAAGTGGGCAGTTGAAATAAACTTATTTTTAGTTGGTACTTTTTTTTTTCATTTTTTTAGTCGATGCCAATAAATAGCTAATTCCCTCGGATTTCAAGTTATTTTATCATCTGAGACATTCGAGATAGTTAAAAGAATTAAAAAAATAATGAAGAAAAAATAAAAATGTAACACTAAGAAATATAAAAAGACTATTTTGGTCTCACTATAATACAAGCTTTTCTCTTAATACAATTCTGCACAAAATATTAATGACGGTTATAATTTCCTATAAAAATAAATTTAACTAATTTTATTTAATGATCCTTATCATGTGCTTTAGGACATACATTAACAGAACCCTTTAAGAAATAGTCGAAGAAAAGAATAGGTGGGACGGTTGAGATTGCATATTTGAAAACGTGGACGTCCAAGATTGTATAACTCGTAAAGGAAAGTCCAAGTCCTTGAAGGGAACAGAAAACGAAACCGGTGAAGGGCTGGGATTTAAAGGAGGTAATGATCCTCTGTCGCTGAGTTGTCAATCAATGATTAGTGAACAGTGTGTGAAATAGAACAAACCCCCCGCATTCATTACTCCATTCTTTCTTCCTTAAACCGACTCCAGCCCTTAAAACTGTCCAGTGTCCCCATCCCCCCACTCCACTATATAACCTGCTTTTCTCATCGCTTCACACCCCACTCTACCCCTCTCTCTCTTTCCTCTCCTCGTCTATTTGTGCTTTGTGTTGGTTGTAGAGAGAGAAACGACAACAATGGCTTACTCTAGCGCGGTGTTGGTGTTGATCTTCGCTTTGGTTGCCGGATCTGCTTTTGCTCAGGCTCCGGGAGCCTCGCCGACTTCTTCGCCGGCGAAATCTCCCGTCGCGACTCCTCCGACTCCGTCTCCCGAAGTCAAGTCACCTACCCCCGCCCCGCACACTGCACCGCCGACCTCTTCTCCCGTCGCTTCACCGCCTGCTCCTCCTACCGCTCCCGCCTCTTCTCCCACCGTCTCTGCAGTTCCTCCGTCCTCGATCTCCACTGCTCCAAGCCTTTCTCCCACTTCCACCCCCTCTAGCACCGCCGGCTTGAACAGAATCACCGTCGCCGGATCCGCCGCCGTTGTATTCTTCGCATCATCTTTGTTGCTTTAGATTTGATTTTTTCTTATATTTTCCTCGTTCCGCCGGAGTTGATGACTTAGGGTTTGTTTATTAGTTGTGCGTATACTTTTATATTTATTTTTATTTGGCGGTGACTGTTGCTGATGATTATTACTATCACATTGTGCTTTTTGTAGTTGATTTGATTATTATTATTATCGTCGATTACAGATTCTTTGGTATGTTTTATTATATGATCTCTGGCTTCTCTTTAATGGTGATTTTGTTTTTGTTTCGGAATGGATGTTTAACATCCATTTACTCTATTTATTAATGTACAACCATGGCTGTCAAACATGATTGTGATCGTAGAGATCACATGAGTGAGACTGTTATCAACTGCTCCAAGAATAGACTGGAGAGAGAGAGAGAGAGTGTGTGCATGTGGTGGGTTTTGTCCGCTTGTGGGTGGATGAAGCCCCCTTCGTGTTTAGTGTTGGGCTTTGGAAAAGTAAAGTAGATGATGAGTGAACAAGTGTCACGTGGCTTCACAGATGTTATTAAACCCTTTTTGTCGCTCTGCATCTCGGACCCATGTGGCCATGTGCCATTGTAACAGTAAAGCTGGTAGTTAATTTTGGGTTTGGGCTTTGGGTAACGTGAAACAATCAAACTAGACTATTATTCGTAAACTCATGCCTCGTGAGTCGTGACAGTGTAAAACCCACCACATGCACTCACGATGGAAAATTATACTGAACAAATTCTATACTTCACAATTGGGTAGATTCCATTTCTAATGCTTTGGGTATGAATTACACTCTCTGCCGAAATATTTTTCACCTCTCTGTCTCGCAAGAAAGAGTAGTACCGCAAAGCGCCCCATGAGGCTTTAATGCGCTAATTTGCACCCTGATGCGCTTCTCAACGGGGCCAAAAAATTGATTTCAATAGGAATAAACAGCTCAAAAACAGTGTAATCCACAAAGGTCAGCTGTCGTATTTAAATCCAAGATATATGTTCATCAAAATTTTAGGTTAACTGTTACTCCCTCCGTCCCAATTTGTTTGTCTATTCTTGAAATTTCAACTTATTAAGAGAACACAATGATTGCTCTTTTAAGTTTTGATTTTTTCATAATACCCTTAACTTTTTAGCATTAAATAAGATGGCACATTTTTCAATGTGTGAGTTTTTAAAAAAGAGGAGGCCATTAAGATAATTTTTACAAGTCAATTTAAAATTGGACAAATATTTTGGAACATGTAAAAGTCAAAAAGTGGACAAACAAACCGGGACGGAGGGAGTACTTTTTTAAAATAATTGTTAAGACTAATAATTGTTTTGCTGAAAATGAATGGTTGAGTTATGATGGTAAACTTCAGCTATTTCTAAACTTATTTGGAGAAATGATGTATTGTTAATTTATTTTTAAAGATATGGTTAAATCAAAAGAAATGACCAAATTGATAAAAAACTGTGTGACAGAAATTCCCCCCTCTTAAAACTTTCTTTTGAAGAACTTCCTCCTCTCTCTCTCTCTCTCTCTCTCTCTCTCTCTCAGCTGCTTCTGCCTTGATGTTTACTTGGGAGAGCGGTGAAGTGGGTAATCTTGCTTTTTCGGAATTTCATTAGGTGTTTATGGACATGTCTGGGAACCGAAAACGAGATGGAATACAGTTTATTTTCCAAATGTTTCTAAATTAGTAATATAGCTCACACCTCTTGTGATTCATAATTTTCGGACTTGGGGGTCGTGTACATTTTGCACAGCAAAACGTGCTTCATTTAATGCATAAAAAATTATCCTTACAATTAAGCAACACACTTTGTTGTATGCACCTTAGGGGTTCCCGTTGCATAATTTTCCACCCTAGTTATACTAGGATTTCGAATTTACTAAGGCCGCATAATAAAACAAAATGTATAGATTATTTTAATTTTGAAGGAATTATTTTATTAACACAAGGAATCAAGTGTGATTATATAACTCGTCCTACTAGTATGATTTATCTTAGTTAGTCAAATAACAAACTAATTATAAACCATAATATAACCGTTTGAAATTACAAAGAGAAATCTAAGATCTATACGAATAGCAAGTTACTAAAATTGTAGATTCAGTTATACCCTAGAGGAGGGGGAGAGAGATTAGAGCTGATAACTCTTCAATGGAGGAAGCCGAGATCGTCCTAACTCTTTCCTAATTCTCCCCTAGCTCTTGAAATGTTTCAAAACCTTCAAAATTGAAGTACGATTTTCTTCTATAGTTTTGCACTCCACAACCTTCAAAGACAAGTTTTTTCAACTCGAGATACCGTTGATTATCTGGACAAATTTAACCACCGTTCAAACAAAAGAGCAAAAGTTTTTTCCTAATTATAGTTTATCGTTTTAACGAAATTTATCCTAATATGCCATTTTTGCTTCAAATTTATCTCCAAATTAATACCCCATTTCCAAGGTGATCGTCCAAAAGCTTCTCCTAACCCCCAAATTCACATCTGAAAGCTTCCTGTAACTCCGGATTTTATGTTCAATGATTATCGGAACCTGCAAATACAAGAAACGTACTAAACTAACCAAATAACAAAATATCAATTAGTTAAGTAAATACAGCTGAAAAGGTTAAGATATGCTTTTTTAGTTTAAACACACAATAATCCGTTTTAAGTACATCAAATAGCATCAGGAAATTAAGGTTAAAAGTCTGAGGATACAAATATAAATTGCCATCAATTCAAATTAACACATAGAGCGGGAGCCGGGAGGAATATATAAAAATGGGACCCCAGAGTTGAACGTTGGTCGTGATTAATTTTTCATTATCTCTGTCTCTGAATTCAAAATTTGGAGAAGCCTTTTAAGGGCCAGATGCGTACAGTTTACTTCTCCATTTGGAAAATGGTCCCAAACCCTATTTCGTATTCAATTCAACTCTAGTAAACATCACAATCAATTGTTGTTATTAGATTTATGATTTATAGATATTGTGGTTAAGTATTTATAACAAGTATAATTTTGTTGAACAAAATATATCATTTGAGCGATAAATTTGCCATATTATTTTAAAAAATATACCAATCCTAAAAAAAAAATACAAAAAACTTTGCTCCTAGCTTTATTGACTTTTATTTTCTACTTTAATTTTGCTGTGAGCACAAATGAGGTGTACAAAATATGAGAGGAGAGGGGGGGATGGGGGGCTCACCCGGGATGGACCTCATCCCTCTTATATTTATACACCTTACACTTAAGACAAGAATGGAAAAAAAATACTTGTATTACACTCACACTTTTTGATTGATACAAAATGGCTAGAGCTCACCCCTATTTATACTTCTCCAAGGATGATTCTAGACCTAGATATTTATCTTACAAAATAATATTTTACAGTACATTTTAGAGACGTGACAAATACAAAATATCTAAATATTTCATAAGGGTTCTCTAAAACTCTTCTAGAAACTAGATATTATGGAAATGTTCTAGAAACTAGCTAGATTTTATCTCCTCCAAAAATATCTCCTTCTTTGGGCCTCTTGTATTGGGCTTTATTTTTTTTTTTGGACCAAATCAAATTTACACTTCAATATCTCCCCTTAAACTTGATTTAGTAACTCCAAGAAAAACTCTTAACTTGAAAAAGACGCCATGCTTGAGCGGCTTGGTTAGAATATCGGCAATTTGATCTTCTGACATTGTGAATGTCATTCGGACCTCCTTGTTTGCCATGCACTCTCTTATAAAGTGATATCTTATATCAATGTGCTTGCTACGATCATAGAAGACCGGATTCTTTGCTAGTGTTATCGCCGATTGATTATCCACAAATATGTCCGTTATTTCTTCTTGTGTAAGCTCCTTTCGTAAATTTCTTAGCCACATTGCATGACATACACATGAAGCTACAGCGACATATTCGGCCTCACAAGTGGAGAGAGTGACAATCAGTTGTTTCTTCAAAATTCATGTGAATGTCGTGTCACCGATGTAAAATAAGAAGCCAGTTGTACTTTTCCGATCATTTACGTCTCCAGCCCAATCACTGTCACTATATCGAACAAGTCGAAAATTGTTAGATGATGAATAAAGTAGGCCGAAATCAAGTGTACCTTTTATGTAGCGAAGAATCCTCTTGGCCGTCATCAAATGAATTGTGGTTGGCTCCTCCATGAAACAGCTCACAACTCGAACGCCGAAGAGTATATCGGGCCTTGTGTTTGTCAAATAGAGCAAGCTTCCTACCAAACCCTTGAAATATGTTGGATCCATATTTTCTCCATCATGAAGCCTTGACAACTTGATTCCACATTCTACCGGTGTGCTAATTGGTTTGCAATTTGTCATGTTGAACTTTTTAAGAACTTTCTTCGCATAGCCTTCTTGAGAGATGAAAATGTCATATTTGCTTTGTTTTGCTTCGATTCCAAGATAGTATGACATGAGCCCAATATCCGTCATTTTAAATTCTCGAGTCATTGCTTGCTTGAAATCTTCAAACATTCTTGGATTGTTGCCGGTGAATATCAAATCATCTACGTACAAGCAAATAAACAAAACATTTCCATTCTCCACTTTGGTGTAAAGAGCATGCTCATGAGAACATTTAGTAAATTTATTTTCTTGAAAGTACTTATCAATTCTACTATTTCATACCCTTGGCGCTTGTTTTAAGCCCTATAAGGCACTTTTTAGTTTTAAAATTTTATTTTCATGCTCTTTCATCTCATAACCTATAGGTTGATCTATATAAACATCTTCTTTAAGAAAGCGAATTTGATGTCTATTTGATAGATTTTCCATTTCATTTGAGCCGCTATAAAAATAATTAATCTTATAGTTTCTAAGTGAGTAACGGGAGCGAATACCTCATCATAGTCAATTCCGGCTCGTTGCTTGTATCCTTTGGTGACAAGCCTTGCCTTGTAGCGTTCTACTTCTTCTTTGGCATTTTTCTTGGCCTTGTACACCCACTTCATACCAATCGTTTTGTGTCCATTTGAAAGATTGGCTAGCTCCTATGTGTCATTCTTTTTGATTACTTAAATTTCTTCATTCATGGCATCTCTCCATTTCTTCCTTTGCACCGCTTCTTCAAAACCTATTGGTTCACAATCGGCAAAAAGACAAAATAAAGTGAGATTGTCTTGGTTTGCCTTACCTCATAGAGCTCTAGTAGGTTCTTCATGCGGCCTGGCTTTTCGCTTGAGCTTTTCTCTGAAGATGGGTCTTCACAGTTAGAGTTGGTGATGGAGGTGGTGTCATGGACTCTTGCGGCTTCTCCCTTTCTTAAAACCTTTCTTCTAACACAGGAAAGAAATCATATTACTCTTCTTCTTAAGTTTCCCAATCTCATGTGCTTTTTTCGTCAAAGACCACATCTAGACTTGAGATCGCCATTCCATTGCTTGGATTGTACAACTTATAGCCTTTAGAGTTTGAGTCATAGCCGATGAAGGCATACTTTTGGCTTCTATAATCAAGTTTCGACCGTTTTTGCTTCGGCACTTGTGCATAGTCAATGCTCCGCAAAACTTGCAAGTGTGAGATCCCGGACTTTCTTCCACTCTATGCTTCTTGCGGAGTCTTTCTCCAAACACTTTGTGTGGGAGAGCGGTTCAACAAATAAACTGTACAATCAACGACTTCAGCCCAAAATTCTTTGGGCATTCTCTTACTCTTCAACATGCTTCGAGTTATATTAAGAAATTATCTATTTTTTCTTTCAGCAACACTATTTTGTTGAGAGGAGTACGGAAGTGTTAGAGTCTGGCGAATTCTATTTTCATCACAAAATTCTTTAAATTCATTTGAAGTGAATTCACCTCCTCTATCGGATCTCATGGCTTTTATATCGTAGCCACTTTGCTTCTCAACAAGCACTTTGAATCTTTTAAACACATTGTACACTTTCAATTTTTGTTTCAAAAAATAAACCCATGTCTTTCGGCTATAATCATCAATAAAGAGGAGAAAATATCTATTTTTGCCGAAAGAATAAGGATTAATTGGTCCGCAAACATCGGTGTGAATAAGTTCCAAAGGCTTGCTTGCTCTTGATATTGCCTCTCTTAGAAAGCTTTTTTTAGAGTGCTTACCAAGAAGACATCCTTCACAAAATTGATCTGGATAATTGATGGAAGACAATCCTCTCACCGTTCCTTTGTTGGATAATAATTTTAGTCGCTCAAAATTTAAATGTCCAAATCTCAAGTGGCAAAGCTAAGTAGTATCTTTGTAGGCATACTTTCAAGTATTTTGCAATATCATTTTGGATATTTAGCAAGAATATTCTATTGTTTGACATTGACACTTGTGTAATCAAGTTTCATTTGTTACTTCTTATAAAAGATTACTATTTTTCTTGTGGATATCATAGTCTTTTTTTAAGAGTTGTCCAATAGTCAAGATATTTGTTTTCATTTTGGGGACATAATAAACATTTGAAATAAATTGGTACTTTCTACTTTTCAAGAGGATCAAAATTTTAGCTCTTCCCTTTACCAGAATTTTGGATAAATCTCCAAAAGAAATATTGCCGGTTATTGATTCATCGAACTCCAACAACAAGCCTTTGTCTCCATAGATATGGTTGCTTGCTCCCGTTTCAAGATACCACATATTCTTGTCTTCACCTTCATTGCCTTTATATGCCAATAATATGGTAGATTCTATTTCTTCCCTTTTGCTTTCAACAAAATTAGCTTTCTCTTTCACTTGGTTAATATTATTTTCACATTCCCAAGCAAAATGGCCAAACTTTCGACAGTTATAACATTTAACTTGAGATTTGTCATACTTTTGCCTTCCGTTGGCATAATTTTTTCTTCCACAACCTCTATTTGTTTGAAAATTTTAACTTCTTTTCTCATAGTGATATTGCCCTCCTTTTCCTTGTCCTTGGCCACAACCACGTCCACGTCCATAGCCGCGTCCTCGTCCACCTCTATTTTGGTTTGTTTCATATCTTCTATTGAGATTGAGATTTGTTTGAAGAACTTGCTCCAGTGGCTCTTTTCTCTTTATATTGATCTTCTCCTCGTGGACTGACCGGACCGGCAAGGTGTGTGTCGTTAGGGTGCCGGCCTCGAGATCAGTGGTTTAATTTCATAAAACTGGATTTTCCTCAAAATATGTAAAAGTGAGTATATGGATAGTCCGGAGTATCGATCCACAGGGAAAAGAACATTGTAATCAGAGAATACGCAAATTGGTGCTTTCGACGTTTCGGACGTCAACCTCAAAGTTTTGTTTGGTGCGGTTAAGCAATTATATCAACTAAAAGGAGGATTAAAACTAGATTAAGGAGTGGGGTTAAGTCCTAAAGTTTGGTTCATTCAAATCTTCCGTTGGTCTATCTCTTCTCCTTATTACTCAATCTAACCCCCGGTCCCGGGTTTTAGATTGGAAAATTCTTCGATGAAAATCAGGATTTAAATTCTTAAAATGGTTTTGACGGATCTTTCAAGTTTTAAGGAAATAGGATTAAAAGATGAAGGACATCGATCTAAGTATTAGATATACCAACTCTAAGGATGGCTATATCTAAGCAAGGACTTAACTCTTCATTTTTATTTCATAAGAAAAAGCTTAGAAAGATCCATCAATGGCATTAACAAATATGGAGAAGATAGAGACCAACATGGTTTTGAATTGAACTTCACATTTAGACTTAACCCACACTAAATTAACTACTCATACTTTGACATGAACAATATAGAAATGAAAGAAAACATAATGAAACAAGCTTATCTAAAGACAATAAGAAAGAACTAAGCAAAACTAGAATGGAATCAGATTCTAAAGTAAGAAGGACAATACTTAAGGAAGAAATGTAAAGAAAACTTGCTAACACTTAAGTGCTTCCAAGAGAATTCAAAGATTCAAAGGGGAAGAACACTTAAGAGATTAAGAACTTATCAAAACTTGAAGAAATATTGAAGAACAAATGAAGAACAGTAGATTAAAGCAATAACAATGGAAGAAAAGCTCTCAAACTCTCTAAAAAAACTGATATACGGTATGTTGTGATATATTTTATGAAAGAGAGGCTACACCTATTTCAAGTAAGGAACAAACCTAATTAGAATATCCTACCAATTCTTAGTGAAAGTACCAATCTACCCTTTACAATGGCATTAAAAGAAGCTTCTAATTCCCTGATTTGGCCAGAAATCGAGATAAAGTCGGCCCCACAAAATCTGGCGATTTTGGGTCTCTACCGATAGAAGTTGTTTCTCTACCGGTAGAGAACCCTACTGTCTATTTCTAGATTCTTCTCTCTACCGATAGGAGTGAATCTCTACCGGTAGAGAAGTCTTCTGACTTCTTCTGGATTCTTCTCTCTACCGGTAGGACTGACCCTCTACCGGTAGAGAAGTCTTCTGACTTTTTCTGGTTCTTCTCTCTACCGATAGGACTGACCCTCTACCGGTAGAGAAGTCTTCTGACTTTTTCTGGTTCTTCTCTCTACCGATAGGACTGACCCTACTACCGGTAGAACATCTTTGAATGGCCTTAATTTCTTCTTCTCTACCGATAGGACTTGTTTCTCTATCGGTAGAGCAACCTTCTGAGTGAATTTTCTGGCTTCTTTATTTTTTTATCCCAACTTCACTTCCGTCATTCCCAGGCCTTTCTTGGCTCTCAAACAAAGTCGTAATTGGTCCGAGCCTTTGGTTCGTGCTTGAGCTTTACAACATTCTTTTAATGCCTGGAAATCTGCAAAGAGCACAAAAACAACTACGCGTGCAATATCAACTAGATAAATATACTTGCCTACGCATAATTGCTAAAACGAGTAAATTGAGCCACATTAATACGCAATATAGTGCGCTCATCATGGACTTCTAATGATCCTATGAGTTCATCAATAGCTATGGAATCAAGATCTTTTGATTCCTCAATGGCTATACTATATGGTCAAATTTTGGATCCAATAATCGGAGAATTTTTTCGATCACCCGGACATCATCCAAAGTTTCACCATTTGTTTTCATTTGATTTACAACTGTCAAAACTCTTGAAAAATAATTCGAAATTGATTTGAAAACTTCCATTTTTAAAACTTCAAACTCACCTCGAAGAGTTTGGAGACGAATTCTCTTTACTTCCTCACATCTTTTAAAGGAATTTTGAAGGATCTCCCATGCTTCTTTGGCGGTAATAGCTCTTGCAATCTTCTCGAAATTGGCATCATTCACTCCTTGATAAATGAATGATAAAACTCTTTTGTCTTTTAACTTGGCTTCATGCTTTTGGCTTCAGTGCCTTTTTCGACAACGTCCCATATATCTTCTCCACTGAGGTAGGCCTTCATTTGAATACTCCAACGGCTATAGTTATCTTTGGTTAGCTTGGGGAACAGGACTCCTTGGGTAGACATTTTCTTCAACATGAACCAAGACTCTGATACATTTTGTTGGAAGAGGATGAATTTGGACAATATTTTCGAAGATAGTAAAACACTTAAGACAAGAATAGGAAGAAAAGTACTTGTATTACACTCAAACTTTTTGATTGATACAAAATGGCTAGAGCTCGTCTCTATTTATACTTCTCCAATGATGATTCTAGATCTAGATATTTGTCTTACAAAATAATATTTTATAATACATTCTAGAGAGGCATGTGACAAGTACAAAATATCTAAATATTTCATAAGCATTCTCTAAAACTCTTCTAAAAACTAGATATTATGGAAATGTTCTAGAAACTAGATTTTATTTCATCCAAAAATATCTTCTTTTTTGGACCTCTTGTATTAGGCTTGTCTTGGGCTTTATTTATTTTTCTTTGAGTTAAATCAAGTTTACACTTCAACATGGGGCCCGTCAATAGAAGATGAATAAGATCAAATGTATTATGGAAAACTAGTAGGAATATTGATGGTTGGCCTATAAAACCACATAAAATGTCATAATAAATGATATATATTCAACATGTTTGCAAATTAAAGTGGTATTGTGATCGTATATATTTAAATCTAGTTACTGTAATATCCATGGTTTTGTTATATACTCGTAAAAAACTTAAACATTCAAGCATATTAATTGAAAGCTATATGTGTGAAAATTTTTTCTTTAAGCACACTAAATAATATATTATGAATCATATAATGGTGAATGATATAATTGCAGATGATATATACCAATAAGATCTCGTGATTAGTTCTTCAGTTTATTAAACTAGCTCATTTGACAAAAGTTTGAATGACTGAATTTAGTTCTTAAAAAAAAAAATCATCTTATTAAAATTTATCTCTGCCCACCTCGAGTTCTATTTCCGACACCGCTCTGGACATAATTCCCATAGAATAAAGTTGGGCGAGCCTAATCATGCAACACAGTAACAAATTCTTACATAAATCGCCGATAACCTACTCAACCATAACAATAGAATAACATCAATACAATCGGGGAGAGAGAGAGAGAGAGAGAGAGAGAGAGAGCGCACTGCCTCTATCCTGGCTCCTGGCTAAGCTTATGCACCCTAGCCAAAATTACGGAAGGACAACAAACTTAAACAATGCGACTCCAGTAATCACCATAGCTACAAAGGGAGAGAGAGCCGCAGAAGAAGATGGCTTGGTAGCAGTCGTCGTTGTTGTCGGCGTCGTCGGTGTTGTGGTGGTGGTGGTGGAAGATGGAGTTCCGGACGGGGTTGTGGTGGTGGCTCCTCCGGAAGCTGCTGTCACTGTGACGGCTAGCTTCATGCCACTGCTGCAGTGACCGGGTACACCACAAATGAAGTAATGTTTTCCAGCGGTGCTGAGAGGCATGGTGGTGGCGCCGCTGCTATCTGTGTTGATGGCGTTACCCACGGTGCAAGTGTTATAGTCGCTTCCGCTTACTTCGTCCACTGTGTGCCCACTTCCATAATTGAACACTACCCAAATTATGCAAAAACAATAAAAAGTCAGATCTACCAACAAAATTAAAAAAAAAAAAAAAGGAAAAAATCATATTAGCACTTATGTAACAAGAAAGAGTACTCAATTTGTAGCGATGATGTAGCACGGGATGGAATCAGAATTTAATTTTGGATGCCTAAACTTGCAAAAGTAAATTTTTATCAGTTGAGGAGCTTGGGTTTTAAAAAGTAAATAAATTTAGAGACCACATTTCTGATCGCCATCTAAACCAGTACCACCTCTGTTTTCCAAAGGCGGGGGATGTAGCATTGTGAGAGAGGCCGTCATTAAACGGTGACTTGTATAGAAGTTTTGTATATTTTCTACCAAAAAAAGGGCCATGAATCATCTTTTTTATGGGCAATTGTGTTGTTGGGTTGAGGGGGGCTAAGAATGTACCGAGGCTGTCACCAACAGCAAAGGTCTTCCCACTAGTCCAGGTGCTGTAATCAGCACCTGTTACCCATCCATTTGAGTCCCCCACAGTGTAAACTGTCGCCAAACTCGGCACGGCTGAACATATGACCAAGACAACCCACACTATTCTGGCACCAGAACTTGCCATTGTTTTAGCAGAAAGAGAGAGTGTGAGAGAGATAGGGTTTGATATCACAAATGGAAATGGGGGCAATGGGTAATCCTTAAATAGTGGTTATTGGGAGAATTGGGGTAAGTAGTTGTTTGTTTGATCAACTTAACTCCCCTAAATTGTTAAAGAGTTGTTATAGTACTTAAATCATTCCATGGGATTGGTTGAATCAGACTCTGTACCTAATACCCAGCTGCCCCAACCAGAGTGGTTGGTTGCCCTATTCTTTTCATAGTTTTATTGGTTTTATTAGTGGAGATGGTTGTTGAAAAGGGTGTTATCCTATATATTTATCATGATGTTTTAGAACCTTTGGTTTTTGCTAAACCGGCCAGAGGTGTAAAAAACACATAAAGGGGCTTGAAAAGATGCATGTGCAATGCTTTAAAAATAAGCAAAAGAGGAGTCAATAATTCCTCAAAAGAATAGTTTGAGTATGAATTGAATACCCTAATCTCAAACAAAGTATGTATAATGCTATAATGCTACTCAATGTTTCAAATGGAACCCTTTCTGAGGAACCCAATATTTGAGGAAGCAGACGGTAGTGTTTTTCACAGTTATTTCAAGTGGTTTGTAACCCCTTGTTTCAATGGCGAGGTTTTTTTGGGGGGGTTCGTGTTCATGTAGTGTTGAACGTTGGGCTACGATTTAATTAATGATCTCACTCAAGTTACATTTGGCAAAGAAAAAGAAAGTACACATGAAAACAAAATTAGCTTTGAAAGAATAGGTGGAGTCCTTTGTCTAAATATTATTCTCACTCAAAGTAGCTAGGTTCTATGAGAGTATTATTTGGATCTGCAAAAGTCAGTAGTGTCGTATGACCATTGATAAGTAGAAGATATTATGATACTTAAGCTAACCCCTGAGAGGGTATGAAGGAGGTCCAAAGAAGTCGAATTTTTCTTTTATGAAGTAGATCGAAGCCACAGTTATATTAATAAAGCAACAAGTAGAAAAAAGACTTAAAAGTCCATGCAAATACAAAACCTAAACTAAAATACAAAAATAAAAACAGCTAAATCAATCACTATATTAAAACTCATCGATTTGCTCATGAAGGCGGGTGGAGAAATCATAATCAGCACTAAGGCTAAAGTTTGTTTCCACCGCAATCACTGTTGCCTTTACTACAAAAAGAAAAAAAGAGAAAAGCCCAACAATCCATTGTCATGGCAGATCGAATCCAAAATCCTACAAAAGTTCGAGGTTTGTATGTATGTAACCATGGAATCAAGATAAATCAAAGATAGATCCTCGTAACTTAATTAGTCTACATTCACAAGAACACTTTTAAAAAATGCACATCCTAGGATGCTGGAGGGAAAGCGGGAGAGAAGTGTGCCACAACTTGAGGAATACAATTGTAAATAGGTGTACTATATAACATTTTTGCAGTGCCATAAAATAGCGCAACTTTTTTAGAGCTTAATTATATTTGCATTGTTTTAAGGCACTACACCCCTGCAATATTTGCATCTCCCAATCCGTGCCTCGTCCATCATATGATCAACCTCGAAACCATCCGTCGCGGGTGCTAAGCACCTCATTCATCAGGCTTTGAATGCGAACGTCTAAGCTTTTCTGCATTTTAGACTTCATGCCAAAGAAATGGAACTTTAAAAACTGTTGTTGTGCTAAAAAGATAAGCTTTCCACCTTAAAATAGAGAAGGAAAACAAATACTTTATTTGGAGTACATATAGACATACCAAACACAGCCTTACTACAAATTGGGCATTCCAATTTTAGGTCCAAAGTAACGTTTACCAAACCTGTCACTGAACAACCTCATGTGAAAGCCTCTTGTTGAAATTATCAAAATAAAATGGGTTTTTTAATTGGGTGTTTTATCAAAATTTCCTTGTGCTTGAGAAAACCTATTTTAGAGTGTAGAGGTTTGTCCCACATTGCTTAGGTGGGAGAAAACCTATTTTAGAGTGTAGAGGTTTGTCCCACATTGCTTAGGTGGGAGAAAGTCTAATGGTCTATATAAGGGAGCACACCTATCAAGTTTACTTTAATAGCTTAGCTCTAAAGTGGCTTGGCTCATAGGTGCTTCGCATCGTAATTAAGGTGCTCCGCACCTTAAACCGGCAAAGCCGGTGTGCTTCGCACATGCGTGCGTGTGCTCGTGCTCGTGCGCATGCGCGTGCGCGTGGCAGTGGGCTGTGTGGCGCTTTGATGGCGCACTTTGCACTTAGCACGTCGGCGCGAGGCGCCTAGTAGGCGCCCTTTCTTATTGCGATTTGGCAGTAAGGTTGCGCTGACGTGGCACACGCGTTGCGTACGTGTGGCGGTTGAGTCACACGGGGTGCGCCTGTTGGATTGGACGCGACCCATGGTTCGTACCCGTTCGGGTGAACCGATTGGGTGTGGGCGTGTCCGTTCGCGAACAGGTACAACCCTGCGCGAGTGGGTGCATCTGGGTCTATAAATAGAGCCCAGATCACAGCCATTTAGACACTGAATTAACCAGAAAACTCTCTCACTCCAAAATTCATTTTTCTTGTGCTGTTAATTCGTTATTCTGCAGAAACGGATTTAACAGTCCCTTGGTTCTTTTATTTTATTTTTGATTCGGTATTCTGTCTGTTCTTCGTTTGTGCGTACGCAGACAGAAGATCTTTCGATCGGGCTTCGTTGTATCTTCGAAACATATTCGCTGCAACCCGGTGCACACCAATTGGTGGGGGCGAATACTGTTTTTCGGAAAGCGACGTCGTAACGCGCCTCGAAGCAAGTTCATCGTATTGTTCACATTCCAAAGATTCCAGATTTTGCACCAACACCTCTCTCTGTCTCCCCCTCCCTCCCTCCCTCCCTCCCTCCCTCTCCTGGGTCAACAGTTCATCCTTATTCTTAACCAAAATCAAAGAACAAAGGGTCCCACACACAAGCCGAACTCAAGAAAGTATGCTTACTAATTTTCACTTTTTATGGTTCCGTTGGTAAAAGTTTGATCGGGGCAGTTGGATATCCATTGGGTTCAGCCAACAGCCCTAAGTTGTGACAAAGTCTAACCTGTCCCAATCCTGTAATCAGTTCAAAAGCCACCACTATAACATTGATATTTGCTCCCCTTTTGTTTAGATGCTCCCTTTTCACGTTATACGATTCAGGGACAAAATTAGTCAAAGAAGTCGTTTTGCCCTCTCGAAATTGAACATATTTTATAGGGCCTACCCCTATTCCAAACTTCTATTTATTTCCCAGAATTAAAGGAGTATCAGATGAAAGAACAATGCAAGGAAAAGGAATGCCTAATTTCCAGGGAAAAAGAAAAAGAAAAAAGAAATCATTCGCCATTCCGCTACTTCAAAAAGATTGACATGCATAAGCAATTCCAAAGACTTTGTCGATCTGGTAGGACAGAATGTGGACATATATTATGATGTATTTAACGGATAATATGTAATTTAAAAAATTTAGCATCTCGTGCGCAACGCACGTTTTGTACCACATCATTTCAAATGAAGTTTAGCAATAACATTTCTCTAATGCAAAGCCCAACTTATGAAAGAAAACCTGTAATAGGAGAGGGGAAAAAGGTCAAATGATTCAAATCATGCATTTGGCAAAAGGCAAGCATTGTATACTTGACCTTGTAGCTGATAGTGTGCAAAGCAACGAATTAGGCCAACTTCATTGATTATTTTCATTTTCTTCACAAACCTAATATCCAAACATTGTCAGTGATAAAGGAACAATGATATCCAAATAAGAAGCAGATGCATCTTTGCATAGTTAATGCTTATATTGATACAAGAACTCGACACCAGAGCAGCTGATAGTGAAATCCAAGCCAAATACACAGACTCTATGAATTGGTGCATATAATAGGTACAGGGCAACAAAAAAAAAACTGAAATTTCCGTAAATGATGCTAGCCTTTAAAATTGCAAGTGATAGCAAACAATCCAGGAGCAAGACAATCTAGACATCTGAATGGTGTGTTTCTGAGGGCAAACATGACTGTGAAAGTGGTTTCATTTGCATTTCATTTTCTTGAGTAGGTAAACAGACTGGCTCCCATGATCAAACAGATATTATTAGTGCAATTTTGACTAAGATCCGTTGTGCCAACAAATAAGAAAAACCCTTTTTCTTTTTTTACCTAGATTTTAGGTAGGATTTCAACTTGCACCTATATTTTCATACTTTTTCCGGTTTTTTAAACTCAAAGGTGTGGTTGAGCAGATGAAGCATCAAATTTAGAATTCTGGTGTAAGAATGGTGCAAACAAAATCCTTAACAGATCCTTAGCAGTTTTCTTCCCTGTTCTGTATTCTCTTTTATTATTAAGTTCGAGACTCCATACATCACGAGAAACACTACGGTTGTGACATAGAGCTTATTATAAGGTAGCAAAAATTTTCTCAAGCTCTAATTTTTCGTCAGGCACAACAAACTACTGGTAAACATGCGACAAACTGTGAAATGAGAAGCAGGCATCTTTTCGTTTCCAGAAAAACTGACAAACAGAGAAAAAGTCACATTTGGAAACCAAAAGAGAAAATCTAAAACTGTAATTGCAAGTTAAAGGTACAATTTACCCGAGTTATGTTCCAATGTAGTTGAAGTTCAAAAGTACCAGAATACATTAGTAGGGTGCACAACTGCTTTAAAGGAGAGTGGGCCAAGTCAAACACGTGATTCAAGTGTGCATAGACTGTGCAAAGCATATACAAAGCAAAGGAAAGATAAAACCGGTAGACTAAAAATAACCAAGCACTGCAATACACAAGAGACGTGGAAATGGAAGATGGAGAAGTCAGATGCAGATATTTGGCTACTTAACGTAATCCAAATAGGACAATACAGATCTAGATAAAATAATGCAGATCCAATGAAGAAGAGGATTCAGCTAGTGCAAAATAGAATGTAGATGCAGATTCAAAGTGAACAAAGAGAGAAGAGAAGTAGCGGCTGGTACAAAATAGATTGCAGAAAACGATGCAGATCCAGAGAAAACGATGCAAATTTAGAGAAAACGATGCAGATCCAGAGAAAGAAGTAGATTTGACTGATGCAAAACAGTTTGCAGATGCAGATAGAGAGAGAACGATGTATATCCAAAGAGAAGAAAAGTTACAGCTGGTGCAAAATAGATTGCAAAAAACGATGCAAATCCAAAAAGATGTAGTGAAAACGAGGATTCGATCGATGCTAAACATTTTGCAGATGCAGAGACAGAGAGAACGATGCAGATCCAAAAAAATAGTAATAAAACAAGTAATGGGATGGCGGATGGTAGCCGGGCTAGGCTACTCGCCAATGAACTAAAATCAAATAGGTCTTAACCTATAGCTCTGATACCATGTTAAAATATTGAAAAGAGAAAAAGAATATTGAAGTTCTGGATTGACTAAATTAATATTAAAAAAGCGTAGGACATGCTTAAATAGAATATTGAAGAAACCCTATACTACGCTGGATTAAGCAACATATAGATTCACAAGGGTGTCATCGAAAATTGCTTAAAGTACAAGGGGTGAATCTGCAGTTTCCTCTAAAAGGAATTTTAAACTGGAGTTCCTATTATATTACATTCAGCAGCAGCAGAATGAACCAAACCAAACACAGCCATAAATCCCAAGCTATTGGATCGCCTACATGAATCTATTTTCCCCACTGGGCAGCAGATTGAAGTTTCATCTACTTCTATGCACATGATTATCAAAAAAGAATAATACGGCTATCTTTTAATTTTTTTCTCTTTTTGTTTTTTGCTGCTACACTAGCTTGAAATGGGTTAACAAACCAAACATAGAATGATATGTTAATAATCGTGGTTCAATAGAAATGTTTACAGTCAAAGTTAGACATCAACTCCCATGTCAAAGTCCTCATTAACTTTACTTGTAAAGTACATCGGCAACACAAAACATAGTACAATATCATAAGACATTTTTTCTCTTTTTTGTTCAGCATGTCCAATCAAGATAGACAAAGAGGGTAGCAAAGTTAATTACTACAGATCAAGTACATCATATCAAATCGGATAAGTAACTTCTTTTTTTTTATTGCCGGTCCAATCAGATAGACATCGTGCATGACTAAACTCTCGTAAACAATTTGTTCCCCCCCAAAGATGACTAGCATTGTCTTTTTACACCATAAGGGACTACCACTTATAGAACATAGATACTCCATCTTCCCCGGGAAAGGGAAGCTCCATCAGCACACACTTGGTATCTATGATTCACTTTGCCTATGTCAGAAACAATGGCCATGTTGCGAACATGACCTCCCCCAACAAGCAGATGTGCACACACAGACGCATGAAGAGAGCGTCTAAATGTTCAATATTGTGCACGAAGAAGCAATACATGCTCGTAAATGTTCTTAAAACAACAGAAAATTGTCACATGTATTCATTTTCTTGAAGAACAAAAATCGAAATGCCAACCCATTCCGCACCTGTAACTACTTCAATTCACAAGTCTGAATGTTTATGTTTGATGTTTCATAATCTGTAATTAGATTACACACACTCTCCATAATCCAAAAAGTGACACCCTGCTAGCGACCGATTCTGTCTTAACTACCATGGTTCAACTGGAATTAATGGAATGACAAGAATAGATGAGTAAGATTTATTTTGTGTAAAAGACGACTGGCGACGTGTTGAATTTTGTACTTATTTCCGACTGCTTTACTAGCAAGGCTTCTCATTATATTCCTTCAATTATTGCAGTTTTCATCCACCTATAAGACTTAAAAGAAGTTGGTGCTCAAACATTCAAATCCTTCACATTGTGAAGCACTTTTCACTGGGCCGATGTCATCAAGGCAGAGAAGAGAGCCTTTCACCGAGTCAAAATATAGCTCTATTTCAAAAAATGGGGCAAAACCCAGCGAGGTATCTTTCCAGACTTATGAATGTAAGAAGTCAGAGAACCTATTCAAATGAATGACTTGATTATCAATATGGACAAGTATTTAACCATTAACTTTCGAGCACTACTTTTCTACTGTTGGTTAGCACTTAGCTCAGTAAGATAATGGATTTCTATTTTAGTAGATTGAGGTTTGCAATGCAAAATTAAAATGCATCCAAGACTTCACCATGCAGTCAATCTAGGTAAAGTTAGTACTACTCAGATAACTCTTCTATAATTTGCAAACAAAAAAAATACACCATGATACCAGCTAATGATCAAAACAAGTGGAACGTCAACTTGAGCTAAATTGAAATCTCATATAAGTTTTTGCTAAGACAAACTGAAAGTGACACTACGTAAGTTATACCCAGAGGAAGAAAGCTCATTGGCCTCCAAAAGATACGCCATCAAGCTGCATCAGCTGCTTCTGGTTGTTCAGTGTTGGGGCTCACCTTTGCTGAGGCACTCTCTAATAGGATGGTCGCCTTTGTTCCTTGTCTCAAAAACCTTCTACTACGTGCTACTCGAATTGGCCTTCCCATAAACAACTGCAAAACAGTAACTACTCAGAAAGCATAAGGTAAAGTCTTCCAAGTATTGCACTGTCATTCAACAAGCACAGAGGGCACGTTTTGTTCACTTGCTTATTTTCTTATTGCTTAAAAATATGCAACAACCAAATAAGTTTGTTTGGTGAAGCTAGAATGTGTAACTACTTAAGAAGAAAACCAACACACGGAGTAAGCAAACAAGCAATGCAAACCAAAAAGGCCCTAGATAGGCATGCCGACATATGGAATCACCAATGTACAAAATGCACTCAGCAGAGTCACCAAACCCCACCCCCCAACAAAAAAATTACCTTTCCTTCAAAAGCAGAAAGTGCTGCCTCAGCCTCCTGTTTGGTATTGAAGGAAACAAACCCATACCCGGCGGAACTTCTTGGATTTTCATGAAATATAATTTCTGCAGAAACAGCATTGCCATTCTCAGAATTGAAAAACTCCTTCAGATCTTTGGCCCTTGCGTGAAACGGCAAATTCGCAACAAACAAGTTGTGAATTGGTGCTGGCTTGGGCTTCTGTGCAACAGGAGAAGATTTTTCCTTCTTTGGCTTTGCCCAAGTGAGCCTTAATGCTCGACCCTCAAATTCCTACAAAGAAAAAAAGAAGAAACTGCAACGGTAATACTTCCACTCCAGTAAAGAAACAGAACCCACTTCAAAGCCAATATGCTTACATATGATTCCAGATTGTTGATGGCTGCCAAAGCTTCCTCATGTGAACCCATAGTAACGAAAGCCAATCCCCTGTTCCTGTTCTTAGTCTTGTTAAACATCGAGAACTTTTTTATACCCCCCCAAAAAAAACCCAAAATCAGAAATAAAAAATAAACATAAACCAGAAAGAGAAACCAACATACGAAGTTTGAAACAGAAACAAACCTCTATATCCACAACGGTCCCGTATTTCTCAAATAAAGGACGAATGTCATCAATGGTGCTCGTCCAGGGGACATTCTGGGCAAGCACTCTGGTCTGAGAGGCTTCATCAACAAGTTGTTCATCTTCTTCTTCAGCAAGTTGGGATTGGGCCGACTCGGCGAATTCTGGGGTTTCAATGGTAGCTTGGGATTGGGTTGAAGAGGACGAGGCAATGAAAGGGTTGCTGGGCTTTCGGGTTTTGATGGGAAGTGTGAGGTAGAGGGGGGATGGGGATGGGGAGGTAGAGAGAGAAACAGAGGGGAGATGACGGGAAAGAGTATTATTTAATTGACGACGTTTGGGGAGAGAGGATGGGGGGGTTGTTAGGGAGAATGATAGTAATTGTTGGGTAGAGAATTGAGAGGATGTTGAAAAGCATAAAAGGCGAACAAGGGCCATTGAATCAGAGGAAAGAAGCATTCGGAAAGTGGAAGTGTTTCTTCTACGGAAATCTCCTATTCAGAAAGCCATTTTCTGCAGATTGGGAAGAAGCGGGAAAGGAATTCCGGGACCGGGAGGGAGTATTCTTCCTTGAGGTTGTGGAAGTAGTCAAGTAGAGGTCAGTTCCACTGGATAAGGGAGCTCAGATAGATATACATACTTCATTTTTCTGCTTTTTTGGGCAAGCAAAACACAGCGTTCAGAGACTGCACGTTTGATTTTTTCCTTTTCCTCTTTTTTATAGGTCAGGGGGTAATGTTTTTTGTCACTGGACCTAACTTTCTTTTTCTTAATTTTTTTCTATTTAAATTTTTTCACATTTGTTATCTTGGTCTAAATATTTTATGAATTATTGGCCCGTCTCAATAAAAAAAATTTAAATTATAATATTATGTTTAAAAGTTGAAAAAATATCACTAAAGACGACCAGTAAGCACAAAAAAACTATGTTGTTGGATTTATTTTTTATTTTTTATTATTTTTAATTTTTCAAATTTGGTGTACTATTTATAGGAGCGGCAATGGATCCATATCTAATATCCGAATGCTAACCGATAATCGTATCTGCTCCGATATCCATTGGAGATTAAAATTGGTGCACCATAACCGTATCAAATGGATATCGGTTAATCTCCGAACCAAATAGATATCCATAATTTTCTTTGAATCCGTCTCAAACCGATCCGAATGCGATTTTTTAAAAAATAAATTCCTATTCATATTTTGGCAACAAACCAAACTCATAAATAACGCATCACATATTACATAACAATTAAAAGAAATTCAAAAATTGTAAGTAAACCAACAACGATTCAAACATTACTAACTAAACCAACAATGTAACGAAATAAAAAGCAGTTTAATAATAGAATCAACCCTAAAATGAAATTATAAAAATAAGAAAAAATGCAATGGAAGTCTTAAGGCATAAGATAAGAATGGATAGTGGATACTCTGGTATTTGAGTACTACTGTCGCTTAACAAAAATTGGCATTTTAGGGTTTTATATTATATATATACTATATTATATATTAGGAGTTTTAGTTTTAATTTTAATTATATATATACTGCTCGGTTCGGTTTTGGATTCAGTTCGGTTCGGATATCCATTTGGTTATTTTGAATATTTAACAATAACCATATCCGAACCGTATCCGATTGGATTTGACTTGCTTCCTCTATAACCACTAGCGGCCGAACACACGCGATGCGTGTGCAAGTTATTTTTTTATTATAAAGATAGGTAGTTACCAAATCATGGAGGATAGTGATAAGGATAGGTAGTTACTAAAATATCTATTTACTTATTTGTCCATGGTAGTTAAAATGAGAGTAATATTTGGTTTGAGACTTTTTAAAGGGTAATAATGGAACTCACTTTTGTGACACGGCTTCACTTTTTGTTCATGCCAAAAGGGGTAGCCCCTTTCTATTAGTATAGATAGATAGATATCCATGAGGAAATTTAGGTTATGATTCGGGGAAAAAAAAGCGGTTACAGTTCGGATATCCGTCGGATCGGAGCAAAATGTCACCCCTAACTATTTATAACTATTTTGAAATCTCTCGTAAAGACGAACTAATAATTCATAAAAATTAATGAAAAATACAAAAATAATTCACATAAGATTGAAAAAATAATATGATAAAAAAAATAGGGTCAGATGCGAAAGCTAAGCCCAGCTTCATCAGTTTTGAGCCCGTAATCTTCATTTTTTAACTCAGTAACAAGAGATAAATCACTTTAATCTAAGCCTAACGTCTCATGTTGGTTAAACCACCCCATAGTGTTCTGTGGTTTTTTTTCCCTTCCCTTTGTTTTTAACAGCTGAGTGTAGAAAAAGGGAACATAGAGTTGTCGATAAAACTAAAACACCACACTGTGTATACGCAACAATAATGACCATGAATTTATTATCTTTAAGAGAAATTATTTTCGAAATACACATCTAATTTTAAATATCGTATGAATAACTAACTGCACACTGTAAAATTTACTTAAATACTCAATGATTTCAGTTATTGTATATTTCTTACAGAGTGTAGATACATTGATGCAGAGTCTATAGAAGACCTCAAGTATTCTAATTACCTAAACCACATGAGTGTATGGATGTGCATGTAAGAGTTGACAGTCTACTCTCTTTTGTTTCATTTTGTGGACGGACTAATATGAACAAAATAAAATAAAATAATAGTTATCACTGTGAAATAAAAGAAGGGGTTTTTTTCTCATCATTTTTACACTTGGATCCAATCCTTTGGCTCTTACCTTAATTTTGGGAGGAGTTACAAAAGTGATATTGTTTCCCAGATGTTATAAATGACAAGATTGCATGAACTCAAATAACCTTCAATAAAGAAATGGCAAGAAGACAAATTTTGTAGCTCTGAGCCAGTGTTTATGTTTAAGGATCCCTCGTAAAAAGATAACTTGTGCATTAAAATGTACAAGGACCATTTTCATTCTCACAAAAACATGTTAGTGTGTCCTCTGACCTCTCTCGATGAACAGCTACTGAATTGCCTTACACAAAAGGAAATATATTTCTTCTTCTTGTTATGTTGATTCTTGTACTTCTTCTTCCTGCAGGAAGTGGAATCGGACAGGAAACAAGCTCTCTCCAACCAAAAAGAAAAAAGATATGATAAATTCCACAATCAGAACACTCAACCTGTTTCCGAATTCATTCTTCATTCGCAGAAATGCTCTGTGGTCCAAGTAATGTGATTTCTTTCAAATGCACTAACATCAGAAGTTACCAGAAGAGTAACATCTTGGATACAACAATTACCACAGGAAGGATATTAAAAAAAAACGAAAAAGGGAAAACAGGAAAGAAGTTGGAGCAAACCAAAAATAATTCCTATTTTTACTTCTTATGCATTCTGGAGTCGGGGGAGTTATGTTGCAAGGGTGACAGAGGGTTTCTTGGCGAATCAACATCACAAAAATCAATTTTCCTCTCAATTGGGCTACTCGTCTTGGGGCTAGATTTCCGTTTGTTCCCCTACACAGGCCAAAATATTTCTTGTTACCACCATTTTTAGCATGCGAAGTCAGAATTAAAAAACTGACAAGTTGCAGAATGAAATTGTAAATGAGTTCTCTCCTTCTCACCTTGGCAGAAGCACTGTCAGCATGTTTTTCACTAGAACCAGGATGGCACCTTTCTTTGTGGTGCCTCACCAGCCTTTTATTCTCCTTGTCCAGTACTTCGTTTTCCTCAAACAACACCTTCACCTAAGAGCATCAAAGAAAATGGTTTGGTAATTACTAATGTGCCATATAACTGAATCAATAAGCAAACAAGTACTACTTACCTCCTCTTCTGCTCTAGTGAGATTAAACCTCAGATGTTCCTTATCATTCTGTAGAGTCTTGACTTCAGCAGCCAGTGCCAGAATTTTCCGAGTTGAAGGCCTCAAACTAGAAAACAAATATGAATCAAGATATTCACCAAATTCACAGTTGATAAAACTAGCAAGCCGAAACATGCAGTGCACTTTGGAAATGCAAATATGCAGGTATATTTCAGATCACAGATGTATGATGTGTCCAGTTATTACCGAAAATCATCTCACCTATTCCAGGTTTTGAGCAACTTTTGGCACACTTCTAGGCCACTATTTGCCTCTAAAAAGGCATGTGCACTTGGCGTAACTTCATCATTACCAACCAAAGTTGTTATCAGTGACTCAAGTAGAATTTGTTCAATTGCAGAACCCTCTCCAAAAGAATCCACCTGGTAAGATAAAAAAGGGTTCAGATAACCACCAGCCTCACACTCGTAATGGATTGAACCACAATTTTGCTGAAGTTAATGGCAAATCATCAGCCTCCAGAAAAGTAAAAAGAAACGAAGAAGGATACGGCTCACCTTAATGTGGACAACCTGACTCACACGCACCTTGGTATAAAATGAATAAAACAAGTATATGATTCCCCTTTTTGATGATTCATACCAATTGCATTGGTGATAAAGAAGCAATTTCATTACTACTAAGCTACATTGCACGGATCCCCCATTTTGAGGGGAAGCACTAGTGTCGACACGACACAGTTGTGGGTGTAGAATCAGTACCGGATCATTTTAAAAATAAATGGATCCTTATAAAAGAAGAAGGAAAAAAAAAGAAGAAAGAGAGAGTCACGCGTTTGCTTATTTGCTTTTCCTTTTTCAAGATGAAAGTATAATGAGCTTCAAGTATAATGGATTGAGCCAGTAGTATCATATAAGCCCTTGTTTATATTTGGAAGTGTTTGGACCACTTGCCACAGTAATTGCTTGGGCAAATGTTAGTATTATGTAAAACATAATAGGAGGGCTACATGTTGTACGGCCTACAAAGGGGTTATTCTTTGGAATAGCCTGAAGTCTGGTATGTATTTTGATAACGTCAAAAATTAATGGGAGAATTTTTCAAGGCAGTGCCATATACAAGTACATTTGAACTTTTTTTAATGAATCCCCACACCCGCAGCCAAATTCGATCCATATCGACAAATACTCTATTTTTAAGTTCTAAGTGTCTGACACTTCAATATACAGCCCCACCCGATACGTACACCAGAGTCCGTGCAACGTAGGTTATAAGCACCGAGATAATGGGAGTTATCGAACCAATTATATAATTTTCTAACCAAATTCATCTTACTTGCCTAGTGATGATGTAAGGACCCAACCCGTAATTTGAAAGATTAAGGATTTAAAATTTTAATTAATGGAATGATAAGCGTATAAGTTAGAATTAATTGTAGATTGAGAGACTTAATTGAGAATTATTATAATCTAGTTTAGCTTTTGAGATTAGTACTAATTTGAGGGACTATGATGTAATTAGACCTAGGTTGTAGCATAGATATTAAAAGGTGCCTACACTAGATCATTTACCTTGGTGGATTATCTGTCAACGTTCAAAAATTTGAGTTGTGCATGAAGGAGGTGGCAATACCAAGGGGATATTGGGAGGACACCTCATAGTTGAGGTGTCAATTGCTCAACTCTTCTAACCATCTGATACTCCTCACAAATCTCATTTTAGGTTAAGTTATTTGGATACTAATAGAGAGAGGGAGATGGTCGGCAAAATGGAGCAAGAGAGAGAGAAAGTGAAGCTATGATTGAAGAAGACAGTGGTAGGAGAAAAGGAAGCCATAGCCAACCATTGTGAAGTTTGAAAGTTGAGATTGAGCAACGAAAGTATAAATTCAACCTCTATTCTACTGAATTAGAACCCTAGAATGATAATTTCAACTATTTTGGGGGTTGTTGGGGTACCATTAAAGTTTATAGAACCAAAAATGAAGAAAATTGAGCTCTGATTCGTCACTGAGCAGTGACCGGTCGACCGGTCGACGAGTCGACCATCCCCGGTTGACCACCCCCTCCGGTCAACCGCCCTTGTAGCCAATCAACAGGCAGATGGACAGAATAAAAATTTTGCTTAGTTTTTTATGTTTAACCCATCTAATGACTTGGATTCCTAATTTATTATAATAAGAGGCATTTTGGGGAACCATAATTAGTGGATACAAGGTCCTAAGACCCTTAATAACTAATAAAATCGACCTCCGGTTGTCATTGATCAATCCCCGGTTGACCGTCCTGTTGTCCGGTCGACCGGATGTAGACCAGAATGGAATTTCTTTTGGTTTTGGAGGAATATCATATGTTAGTTAGGTCTTATCTATCTAGTTTAACATTATAAGAAGGACTTTAGGGGGATTTATTTAGCAAACCCGAGGTTCTGAATCTCCCGATTAAAGCATGAGGTCAAGTAATAGGAAAATGGCCATGATTAGACCATGAAAGTTATAGTTTCAAAGCTACTTTGCACTTTGTGATAAGTTAATAAGATTTATGATTATCTAAGTATAGGAGATCTGATTGACGATGAACGTTGATTGAAAAAGTTTTTACAACAATCGGTTAAAAAGGTGAGTTCAAGCATACGATGTTTACTTGTAGTTCATTTAAAGCATTCAAAGCATGTGATATCCTTAATACATGAATTAAGAGATGTCTTGAGCATGTTTACAATTGAAAACTCGTGATTTTGATAAGCCATATAAAGACTAAGGAATATGGATGGAATACGTGAATTAAACGTGCCAAACGGTGCCCCGGTCCGCTAGATGAGGAATTGGGTGGTTACCGTGGCCAATGCGGTTATGTGGTTGACGTCATACCAAGAATATATGAAAAGGGGTTGCTCCCACCTACGAATAATTGGCAGCCGTTGGACTATTAAACTTGAAAATGGAAACATGACATTTCGTACTAAAAGAAGATGGAATTAATTGTTGCTTCTTATGGCCTTAACAATGATTCATGAAATTTCTTATAATACTGATACTCATACTGTTGCTTTTTGATGGCAAACCTGTAAATACCGTATGTTTGAATTCACACTAGCATTGCTAATGAATGTTGTTATACAACATATCAAGTCAACGTGAGCAAGGAAACCAATTTTAGAAGACGTTGATTTGGTAGTTCTTTTTGAAATGTTAGTAAGAATTTGTTAAATACTTTAGTATATAGTTTGGACGGACAGTAACTTGTACTTTTTGAGCAGGCTATATGTAGGATTGTAATGATATTTTGGGTTGTATGTTGATAGTTATGCACGTTCTTTGAGTTTTGACGATGTTGAAAATATACTGTTGTATGCTCAGAACCTTGAAGTTTTTTATACCTATAATTTGATCATTCCATGGTAATTTTCGATGAACATTAGTAAGGCCTTAGTGATTTTACTCACTGGCCGATCACTAACCCATCCTTTCTCGGATCAGGTGGTGATAGATGAGCACACATAATTGCATATCTATAGCTCATTACAGTAGTTTTGGGCTCGCGTATATGATTAATTTCATGTTTTAAATATATATTACACATAAAGTATGTTCCTCCTTGTTGCGGGAAAATTGAATTAAAAAGATATTCCCAGAAGTCTTCATGACTCCAGAATGTTCTATGAAGCCTGTTGAGACTATATGTAAGCATTGAAGTGATCCAAGGCCCGGAAGGAAGCGCGAGGAAGGCCCGGGATTGTTAGAAGGGTGTTGTCAAAATGCTAAAACTGATAAACGTCATCCGGATGAGATCCCAATTCATCTAGATGTACTACTCTAATGAGGATGCCAAAGAAATAAAGCATCCGAATCACTAAGGAGCTCATGCGGTTATCAAGAGCCTTATTCATCCGGATGAGGTACCAAACCATCCGGATAACATGCACTAACGGAAATAGCAAAAGAAGGCAGAGAACCTACTCATCCGGATGACACTTCAATTCATCCGGATGACACTTCAATTCATCCGGATGTCAAGCCATTGAAGATTCAAGCAAAATATGCCAGAGAGTAAGTTCATCCGGATGACCATTTGGGAAGAAAAGCATCTTGAAGACCATCCGAATTGAAAAGAACTTACTAATGATATTTTATCCAATGCCCAATGATTTTCATCCGGATATGTTGCTTACGAAGACCAATTCAGAAGACCGGAGTACAACTTCATCCAAATGAGGCCTTCATTCATCCAGATGTACTGGGCCGAAATCAGCCACTATTGTTGACTTTTCAGGTCACCTTTTTGGACACTTTTGAACCTCTTCCCAAGGGAGAATATCTAGACCATGTTAGTTGTTATGTGGGATAGATTAGGTTATGTATAAGTTAACCCTAATGGGCCTAGGTGGTTAGAGCCCATTAGGTTAACCCTAGTCTCATCTATAAATAAATGGCTCTCCCCTCTCTAAAGAGTGGGTTTTTCATCTTTACATGGTATCAGAGCCTGGTAAAGAATATAAACCCTAACTCTACTGCCGCCGCCGCCGCCTGAGGACGCCGCCAACGGCCGTCGTCGGTCGCCGCCGCCGGATATGCACTGATCTTCCGGCGGCGTCGCGTTTCCACTACCATAATCGCGTCCTAGCTTCCCCTCTTTCAGATCTGCTCTTTAGCTCATCCGCTGCCTCTTCCTCCGCCGCTGCCGCCATCTCCGCTGCCTCTTTCTCCTGGTGTTAACTCCTCCTCCTTCCACCGATCTGTATCCCTCTCCTTCGGATCTGATCTTGTGGCCGTCTGACTGACTTCCCAGCCGCCCGCCGTCGCCGCCGCCGCCACCCTGCTCCTCCTTCCTTCATGCTGATCTTCTCTGTCTCTATATGCCCGTGGACTGATCTGTTCTCTCCGGCTTCATGCCTACTTGATCTTCGTGTTACCCTTGGTTGTTTGTCTGCTATTGGTGAATGAATGTTTTGATCCGGTGATTGGTGGTTCGTCGGGCTGATATAGGTGTCAAGAGTGGACTTTGTCCTATATTATCGTAGTCATGTCGACTACTGATTCTTCGCCACCATCGCCATCTGTCCCGTCTGCCCAGCCTGTGGTGACTTGCGAGTCTACTCGACCCCAGATCTTCACTAAGCCACTAGTTGGGAATCGGGTTTCATATATATGTAACAAACTGGGCATGATTGATGTATATGCACCAGTTTGAGGGAGGGTGTTAGTTGTTATGTGGGATAGATTAGGTTATGTATAAGTTAACCCTAATGGGCCTAGGTAGTTAGAACCCATTAGGTTAACCCTAATCTCATCTATAAATAAATGGCTCTCCCCTCTCTAAAGAGTGTGGGTTTTTCATCTTTACAGACCAGTTAAGCAAGGATTTTTCCAAGATACTTTGTTTCAAGAGGAAAGCTAGCATGATAAATAAAAAACTTTTGGATGTAATAGAGAGATATCGATAGTAGAAGAGTAAAATAGAAAGGAAGAGGTTTAGACTTAGATATATTATACACTTTGAGAGTTATAGTTTGTAATTTTAGTAAAAGTTCTACTTGTAGTCTTGTTGTACTCTTACTTTCTAGTGAACAAGTAGCAAGTTGTTTTCTATATTGTACTTTACTTTCCATTGTATTTCTTCATTTCAAGTTAAGGTATTAATTCCAATTTCAACTTTCAATCATGCTTTCCATGTTCTCTCTTTTCCTCACAACATTTACTTTGAGTATGCTAGGCTAAATTTAGAAGGCCTAGTCATGGGATAACCTTCATCCCATGGCTTGAGTATGGATGTCTTCTCAAATGATTTTCATAGCATGTTAGGAGGTAAGTAGAGTTCTAATCTCAAAACCTAGAGTGGAGTGTTATAGCCTTGACTAGTTATGCCCGAAATCAATTCTGGTTTATCCAATACTTGGTTCCATGTCCTTTATATCTAGATTTATTGTCTAAGGGACAAAGCTTAAATTTTTGCATATCTTTGTAGTGCTAGATTTCCAAAGAATAATTTTCCGACCAACGACCCTTGGATTGAGAAATAAGAAGATGTACTATGTTTAAGCTAGGGAAGAAGTAACCCCCATGATTATGCCTTTTTTTTTTTCATTAACAAGTCTTGTGTTTAGTATCTTATTTTAGGTTTTAATCCTCAAATCCAAACCAAAAGGAGTGGCGTCCTAAGCACTAAAGTTCAGTACGAAAGCATTATCAACTCAAATACCAATTTCCCTGTGGATCGATACCTGGAGTTCACTACTATACAATCTATAAGAAGAAGAGGAAAGTTCATGTTTAAACTCTGACCGTACCTAGCACCACAATGATGTACTAAGTTGGGATCGGTCACCTAGTATTTGCTAAAAATAGAACACAATGACATTGGGCAAACAAACTACAAGAAATTTGGGATCATATAGTTTCACCAGAAAATAAGGGTTTGACGGTATCTTATGACAATTTACATGTCACCTACTTCTTTCCATGAAAACTAAAAGGGCGCGTGAAATACAGCAACGAACTCCTAACCACTTGACACTAGGATATAAATAAACTATAAATGTCACTTTCAACCTGTTGTGAAACTAGAGAAAGGAGAATTGTATTATTGAGTGATTATGTTACAAGGGGCCAGTACATCAATATATAGAGAAAACCTAGAAACCCTAGGTAACCCTAATTACATGAAAGGTCAATAATACCCTTGCAACTAAACATTAATAACAACTTAACCATTACTGTTCTAACACTCTTTTATTTATAGATGAGATTAGGGTTAACCTAATGGGCTCTAACCACCTAGGCCCATTAGGGTTAACATAACCTAATCTATCCCACATAACAACTAACATGCTCCAACTGATGTCTTTGACAACTTCGATTCTCCAACGACTTCAATTCTTCAACAACTTTAATTTTTTGACAACATTAATTTTGGTACCCAGTAGAATATAACTAACAAAGGAATATGGGACAAGTTCTTCCCCTCACGTGCGAACCCCGAATCGCACGGGAAGAGAGAAACAAAGAATCCAACTAGGATCACAACAAGGTGCCACACGGCACAACTTGGAGCCACTTGGCACACCAAACGGGGATTTAACAACCAACCAACAAAAGAAAGACTTGTCCATAAATTCACCAAAAGTCTAAACTGCAGGGACCAAAATCAAATATTGCAAAGTTTGGGAATCAAACTATAATCAAAACAAACTTGAGGGGCAACCGACAACAATGAGGGAGCAAGGGGGGTGCGGCCCACAACAGCAGATCAGGCCCACAACACAACCAAGGGGCTGGAGCAACCAACGCCTAAAACAAAACAGGTTAGGGTAGAAGACTGACGAGGGTACCACAAGATTCAAACAATAGACCCAGGCGGAAGCAGGCGGCTGACCAGGTGGAATGGCTAGCACCAGGCGGCTGACCAAGTGGCTGAAGTCAGCAAACAACAGACAGCAACAGCAACAGACCAGAGGTAGACGGCAGATCAGAAACAGACCGGAAGTGAACCAGAGGCAGGCGAGCCAACGAAAGGCGGCTAGCAAAAGGCTTAACAGAACCAGAGACAACGAACTCAAACAGAGGCAACGGAACCACAGGCAAAAGCAAACAACAGAGGACCCTGATGCAACCGGCGGACGGCGGCAAGGCATAAGCCGCCCGCCGGAAAGCGAGTATTCCACAGGCCTAGATCTTATGCTCTGATACCATGTTGTGAAACTAGAGAAATGAGAATTGTATTATTGAGTGATTATGTTACAAGGGGCTAGTACATCAATATATAGAGAAAACCTAGAAACCCTAGGTAACCCTAATTACATGAAAGGTCAATAATACCCTTGCAACTAAACATTAATAACAACTTAACCATTACTGTTCTAACACTCTTTTATTTATAGATGAGATTAGGGTTAACCTAATGGGCTCTAACCACCTAGGCCCATTAGGGTTAACATAACCTAATCTATCCCACATAACAACTAACACAACCAATCAACAATAATGGACAATATGTGGTTTCTAAGAAAAAGTAAACGAAAATTGTGAGCATATATGTTTGTTATTTACATTTAAGGGTACTATTGTCTTTTTATATTATTAGGGTTTTCTAGACCTTTTCTTGTTTCTAGGTTTTCCTAGGCTATTTTTCCTTTTTTATTAGGGTTCTATTTAGTAAGCCCTAACCATGTATTTTTATTCAATAATAGTAGATATAAAATAAACATAAGCATTACATTGGTGGCTGCCTTTGCACCACTCCGGCAACCTATGATTTTCGAATCTCTCCCTCCATAGATCCGTCCCCTCTCTCTCTTCCTTCTCACCCACATCAGAAAACCCATTGCAACCCTTGTCTACCTGACTGCCGCCACCTCCTACCAACGCCGCCATTATGTCATCGTCGGATCCCGCCGCCGACACTGTCGGATCCAGCCTCCTCCACCACTGCAGTAGCCGCCGCTGCCGAATTCCACCGCCACCACTTGAGTTGCGGTTTCTACCATTGTTTACTGGTTTCTTGGTTTCCTTCTGACTCTATAGAGTTCACAGATCTAACTTTCCATTTCTGCCTCTCCATTTCTTGGTTTCCAGTTTATTAGTGGCTTAGTTTCTCCATTTCCGGTTGGATTTCTTACTCTGGCCTCTCTCTGTATTTGAAGAAGTATCTACATATATAGTTTCTCTAGTTTGCTATTTTGTACCACCATCATGTTTGAGGATAAACTGCAAACTATAAGCATGCATTTGAATGGAGCTAATTATTCATATTGGTCCAATCTTATGAAGAATTTTATTGTTGGTTCAGCAATGTGGGGCATATATCCGGCTCTATAACCAAGCCACCAGATCCCGAAGCCGACAAGTATGCTGTAGCCTTGGCCACATGGGAACGAGAAAATGCTCAAATTCTTACTTGGTGCCATAACTCTGTTGAACATAGCATTGGTATGAACTTTTCAAAACTTGATACAGCGAAGAAAGTATGGGATTACTTGCAGGGTATGTATCTCAAGTCCAATTTTGCCAAACAATATGAACATGAGATGTCCATTCAATATGCCACCCAGCATGATACTCCCTTCGTTCTATTTTGTTTGCATGTTTTCACTATTTCAAACCTCTCAAAAAATGATCTATATCTTTTAATTCATAACTTATTTTATACTCAATATGGTATCTTATTTGATACATCTTGATTAATTCTATTAGACAATATTTTTATAATCATTTAAAATATTTATTAATTACTCAATTTAGATAATTTTCTAAAAGGCACGCATGCTGAAATTAGGCAAACAAAATGGGACAGAGGAAGTAAATCCATTCAGGAATTTTACAATGAGATGAAAAACTAAAGATCAGCTGGCTCTTATGGAACCTGCTGAGTTACAGGTTCTTGATTATTATGTCAAGTACCGCGAGAAACAATGATTAGTTCGATTTTCCATGACACTTCGTCATCAGTTTGAGCCCCTTCGTGGAGCTCTTTTTCATCGCTCTCCTTTACCCTCCGTGGATGGTGCAGTTCGTGAATTTGTTGCCGAAAAAACTAGATTCAAGGTGGCCATAGTTGCATCTCCCTCACAGTTTGTGTTTGTCACCCCACCTACTCTAACTTAAGCACCTCTCTTACCCACTCCATCCTCTCATTTGATTCGGTCACCAAATAGCCAAAACCCGAGTTGCTATTAATCAATGCAGTTTTTGCCGTCAAAGGGGACATTAGAAAAATGCATGTCCTAAGCTTTTACAACACAAAGGGCGCATCCCTTCCTCTTCAACTGCCTCGCTATCCTCCTAATCATCTCATTGTCCCTTGGCTGCCCTTGCAGTTCCCACCTCTAGCACTACTCCACTACTTAAGCAATTTCAGCAATTTCAGGCTTACATGGCTGCAACCCAACTGGATTCACAACAAGCTTTTACCATGACTACCACTTCCTCGGGTTTGCCTAGTCTTCCTGCCTCAGGTATATCACTCACTATATGGACTTTTTATTCTAGTTGTTCCCACCATATGACTCCCCATCTGTCCCTTCTTAGTAATTGTATTTCTCCCATTACCCCCATTAGTATTGCCACTGTCAATGCCTCTCCTGTGCATATTGTTTCTATCGGTTCTATCATACCCCATCTATCGCTTTCCTTATCCCTCCCCAATATTTTCTATGTTCCTCACCGATCTTTATGCCTTATTTCTATAAGTCAATTATTTGATTCTGGCTTTGATGCTTTGTTCTCTTCTTCTGGTTGTGTTGTGCTAGATCAGGTATCAAAGAAGCAGATTGGGACAGGTTGTTTCTTCCAATAGAGTCTACTTCCGCCGCTATATCGTCGTTTCGTTCGGATGAGAACTCATCTCCATTTTATTTTTTAGCATTCAAGATCAGGGCATTTGTCAAGTGAACGTTCAAAACTTTTAATTCAGTCAGGTTGTTTGGGTAATATTTTTGTTAGTGACATTTTTTAATGCTGTGGTTGTAAGTTTGCAAAAATATTAGCTCTCTCTTATAATAAAAGTGCTTTTGCCTCTACATCTCCTTTTCAAATTGTGCATACTGATTTATGGGGTCTTTCTCACGTTGCAACTAAAGGGTGGGGCAATTTATTATGTGTCTTTCGTCGATGACTATAGTTGGTACACTTGGGTTTATTTGATGAAGAACAAATCTGATTTTTTCAAAGTTTACTGCAACTTTCACATGATGGTGCAAACTCAATTTTCTACCTCCGTCAAAATCCTTCGGTTTGATTTGGGTAGGGAATACTTTCTTTCTGAGTTTACAGACTTCTTAGCAACTCAAGGGGTTATTCACCAATCTTCTTATTCTGATAATCTGGCCCAAAATGGTCGAGTTGAGCAAAATCATCGTCATCTCCTTGATACTGCTCGATCCCTTCTTTTGTCATCCTTTGTTCCATCTGCATTTTGGGGCGAAGCCATGCTCACTGCAGCATATCTTCTCAATCGAATACCCACCCTTCTTCTCTCTGGTACTTGTCCTTACTAGCGTCTTTATGGTCAAGTTCCCAACTATTCTCTTCTTTGTGTATTTGGTTCTACTTGCTTTGCCCTCCTTCCCAAATAGGATCATACAAAGCTTAGCGCTCAATGTGTCTTATGTGTCTTCTTGGGTTACGACATTAATCAGAAGGGTTATTGTTGTTATGATCCTGTGACCAATAAACTATATGTGTCCCGACATGTCACCTTTCTCGAGCATTTGCCTTTCTTCTCCCTTCCACCTACCGCTGTACCTATTGCCAAGCAAGACTTGGTTCATCTAGATCATTTCCCCTTTGATGTGCCCTCCGAGGAATTTGTCTCTACTATTGATGTCTCAGATCTTCCTATTGCTTCTTCAGTTCTGTCATCTACTACCCTGCATTTACCCTCTCCTTTAGTTTATTCTCATCATCACCTCCAACTCTTTCTCTTAGCTCTACTGCCGACCCTTCGGATCCTAATCCATCACCACCTTGGTATCCCACTAGTAATCATCATCCTCCAGTAAGACTTGGCTTTACTAATACCTATTTTTCAACTTCATATCGTTCTTTTCTTTCTCGAATCCATGCTTATTTTGAACCCAGGTCATATAAAGAAACTTGCATAAATCCGAATTGGGTTGATGCCATGAATGCCGAGTTTACTGCTCTTGATAACTCACACCTGGGATTTGGTTTCTCTCCCGGATTGTAAAAATCTTATTGGCTGCAAATGGGTTTACAAAGTCAAAACTCATTCGGATGGTTCCTTAGAGCGCTC
The DNA here is from genome assembly GCA_019985065.2 of Arctostaphylos glauca. Lineage (NCBI taxonomy): Eukaryota > Viridiplantae > Streptophyta > Magnoliopsida > Ericales > Ericaceae > Arctostaphylos > Arctostaphylos glauca. Next base: position 10,998,662 of record JAHSPW020000012.1, on the reverse strand, counting down.
AAAACTCGTTTAGTTGCAAGGGGTTCTCTCAAGAATATGAGATTGACTATAAGGAGACCTTCGCCCCTGTTGCAAAGATGACTACAGTTCGCACTCTCATTTCTGTGGCATTAGTGCATCAATGGCCTCTCTTTCAGTTCGATGTTAAGAATGCATTCCTCAATGGCTATCTCTCAGAAGAAGTTCATATGCGTCCTCTCTAGAACTTTCCGATTCTTCTGGCCTGGTTTGTCGTCTTCGCTCTCTATGGTCTCAAACAGTCTCCACGTGCTTCGTATGAGCATTTTCACTCCGTCGCTCTCCAGATTGCTTTTCACAACACATGACTCCGCTCTATTTCTTCGCCATACTTCTACTGGTTTGGTTCTTCTTCTGTTATATGTAGATAATATGATTATTATTGGCTCTGATTTTACTGCTATTAGTGAGGTCAAATCGCATCTCTTCCGCGAATTTGAAATGAAAGATTTGGGCCCTCTCTGTTATTCCTTGGGTATTGAAGTTGCTTCTTCTCCTAAGGACTATCTCTTATCGCAAACCAAATATGCTAGTGATGTTCTCCATCATGCTCACATCACCGACGACTAGGTTTTTGACACTCCTATTGAATTACATGCCAAGTTCTCTAATTCTGATGGTAATCTCCTAGATGATCCTACTGCATATCGGGAGTTGGTCGGTTGTTTGGTGTATCTCACTGTGACTCAGCTTGACATTGCTTATGCCATTCATAGTGTCACTCAGTTTGTCCCTGCTCCTCGCACTACACATTGGATGCCTTGCAACGTATCCTGCGCTATGTTCGTTGCACCATCTACTAGTGTTTACTTCTCTCCTCTACTTCAAGTCTGACTCTTCGAGCATATGTCGACGCCAATTGGGCTGGCGATGTCACTGATCGCAAATCTACTTCTTGCTTCTGTGTCTTTCTTGGGAATTCTCTCATCTCTTGGAAAAACAAGAAACAAACTGTTATTGCCCTCTCCACTCCCCTACACCCCTTCATTGTGATAACAAGAGCACCATCCAAATAGCGTACAAAGCATATTGAGATTGATTGTCACTTCATTCACCAACATCTTCAAGCCAGCACCATTGACCTCCCTTTTGTCCCGTCCATTCTTCAGCAGGATGACTTTTTCACCAAGAGTCACATGGCTACTCGATTTCGATTTCTCCTTGGCAAACTCACGACTCTCTCTGCTCTCTCTTCTTGAGTTTGAGGGAGGCTGTGACCATATATGTCTGTTATTTACATTTAAGAGTAGTATTGTCTTTTTATATTATTAGCGTTTTCTAGACCTTTTCTTATTTTTAGGATTTCCTAGGCTTAGCCGTCTTTTTTTTTAATTAGGGTTCTATTTAATAAGTAACACAACTTCATCTATTGTGTAAGCTATGAAGCACCAATCCGATACGCCATACGGATACAATATGTTACGAGTACTGCGATACAACAAAATTTAAAAAAGCACGAACACGAGTACGATTAGGATATGTCACAGTTCAATATATATAATAATTGATAATGTATTTTATATATGTCAGAGTAAAAAAATGAATTCAAAAGTGTCACATCTTGATCTAGTTAATGTCAATCCTTAAGCATTGAAGTATCCTCTTAGGCAAGGGTTTGATCAACTTTCAACAAATTAAAATATGCGTGATTTCATATATATGCTCATGTAATTCAGACTTCTTTTCTTCATGTTTTAATGTTATTTTTGTAAGTACTTCTCTTACTATTCTTTCATGTTCGTAATGTCACTCTAAAAATAAGTATATTGCATACCATAAGCAATTCTCTTTTCATTTTTCTTATGGTGTTGTTACTTCAAATAAATTCTTTTATAGATAAATCTGTTCTAAGCACGAATAGAAAATAAAATTACAATTCGGAAGGGGACAAAAGTACAAGTTTTTAATATTAACATCTAGTACATTACATATAAAAAGGCGTGCCCGATACATACCCACCCCGTACCCATGCCGTACTGGTGATGTACCCAATATGTTTTTGGCATACTGCGCACGTATTTTTCTATATTGGTGCCGCACCAATACTCGGTACTCATATGACCACATTTTTAGACTTCATAGGTGGTGTAAGCTCAAACTACGCCTGAGAAATGATAACAAAAGTAAAAACGAAAAATAAGACTCTTTGTTGTTTCTTTGATCAAATACAATAGATTTTGGCACATGTTCTATTAGTTCTCCGGCAAATCAAGATCTGCCGCGACCGTGAACCATAGTAAAGAAGAAAAACACAACCAGCTTTGTGAGTCAACCAATGGGCTGACAGGTTCCAGTTTAGCTGTTAGAAGACTAGGAACTAGCGTATGATATCATATGAGTAGATATTAGGTAATGGCCCTTCTCGATCCATTTCTATAGTTATGCTTCTGAATAGGTGACCCTAGGAAGATTTTTTAATTTTCCCTTTCACACCAAAATTAGTTGTGTATTATGTCGAAAAAAGGAAACACATCACTAACATCCCAAAAGTTTGGAAACAGTGAGGTTTGTGTTAATTAACATCACCACTAAAGATGCTGATTAAGCTATTGTGTAAACTCCACCAACCATGAGACCCAATACTCGAACTTAGGCATGATGGCAAAAGAAGGCATGGTTATAAAGTTTTGCTTCCTTTAGGGCCCGTTTGTTAGCGGTTAAAATTTTGGAAGGTATAAGGGAGATATAATAAGAGGGGAAATTAATTTAGAAGGGGAGATTAATATTTACTTGGTTTGTTTACTTTTCATATAAGGGGAGATAAAGATATGATTGGTTTGTTTTGTAATTGATGAGAGTGGATATGAAGGGTGGATAATATAAACTTATGATAATTTCCTATTTTGCCCTTATACAACTCTTTTGTTGTTACTAGTGATTTTCTTAACTTTTTTTTAACTTTCATTTGATTTTTTTGAATGAATCTAATATAATTCTCTCTAACAAAATTTTATTTTAAAATTTCAAGTTTGCGGTTAATTTTGAAATATTCTTTTTAAGTCAACGATAAATTTTTTAAATTTTTTTGAAAGTAAAATTCATAAAACACGAACAAAAGTGGTTCAAATGAGCGGTGTTTATTATTATTTTTAATGCCAAAAGGGCAAAAGTAAAAATAAAGCCATAAAAATATGCTTATTTTGCCACTGGTGCATTAAAAAAAGTGGCTAATATTGCTAATTTAAACCCCTTTCGGTCGTGATCTCTGAATTTTATTTTTGAAAAAATTTAAAAAAGTTCACCGTTAACTTAAAAGAATATTTTAAAATTAACCGCACACTTGAAATTTTTAAAATAAAAATTTGTTAACAGTTTATGAGCACAAAATACACAAAAAAATGTTAGCGGTTAAAATGTGCGGTGCCGGCCATTTTTTTATGAGGCAGTGGCAAAAGTACCAAAAAAAGCAAAAAAATATGTCCATTCAGCCATTGCCTCGTAAAAAAAAAAGACCAACACCGCTCATTTAATCTCATTTTCATCGTGTTTTCTAAATCTTATTTTTTTAAATCCTAAAAAATAATCATTAACTTAAAAAAATATTTTGATATTAATCGCGAACTCGGAATGTGTTAAGCCTAAAAAAAATGACGACATGGTTGAGAGCGCAACGCACACCTTCTAGTAATTTTCTTTATCCCTTCTTTTTTAGGGGTATATTAGTAATATGTACACCCTTCATAAATTTGGACACCAAAATACCAGTCCACCATTAGGCTGATAATTTTGTCCCTGGATAAGCTATCTAGGGTCCAAAAAACCTAAACAAACACTGGATTTGTTTTCACATGGATAATTTTATCCGGGGCTTTCTATATCTGGGGGATTTTACCCCTAACAAACAGGCCCTTAAAGTTTATAGCATATTTTGCCATCTATTGTGTCAAATGATCAAAATTGGATAATAATCTACTCTTCTCTCATCATAAATAGAGTACTCTCCCGTTGTTTAGTTGCAGAGCATGTTATCCTCCTAACAAGAAGAAACAAGCACATAACTTCATAGCACTTTTTTGAACAATAAGGCTCCACTATCACCAGCAACAGATTAAAGAAAATAACAATGTCAATCCTTCACCTATATTCTATTCAATTGTCAACAAAATGGTACAGAAATCGTTCTTGAGAAAACTACAGTGAAGTAAAGGAAAGTGAAATGTACTTTCTTTTGTGTGTGCATTTGGGAAAATAAATTTGTGAGAATGTTAAATACTAATAGTTAATTATGTAGGAAACTAAATTAACAATAAGATTTCTGCAAAATCTTGTACTTTTTGCTAGACATGGATCTCACAACTTTTTTGCTAACAGAACTCATTAAAAGTGCAAGAAAGTTAGATATTCCCATTTTTTTCCTTTCCTAGCAGACTAAAAGGGGCCTAATATTCTTGTTCTATTCTCTTTCTATTCTCTATTGACTAAAAAAAGCATGGTGCACAGATTTTGGCACATATTCTATAAGTTCTCCGGCAAATCAAGATCTGCCACAACTGTGAACCGTAGTAAAGAAGAAAAACACAACCAGCTTTGTGAGTCAACCAATGGGCTGACAGGTTCCAGTTTAGCTGTTAGAAGACTAGGAACTAGCGTATGATATCATATGTAGATATTAGGTAATGGCCCTTCTCGATCCATTTCTATAGTTATGCTTCTAAATAGGTGACCCTAGGAAGATTTTTTAATTTTCCCTTTCACACCAAAATTAGTTTTGTGTATTATGTCGAGAAAAGGAAACACATCACTAACATCCCAAAAGTTTGGCAACAGTGAGGTTTGTGTTAATTAACATCACCACTAAAGATGCTGATTAAGCTATTGTGCAAACTCCACCAACCATGATACCCAATACTCGAAGTTAGGCATGATGGCAAAAGAAGGCATGGTTATAAAGTTTTGCTTCCTTTAAAGTTTATAGCATATTTTGCCATCTATTGTGTCAAATGATCAAAATTGGATAAATAATATAATCTACTCTTCTCTCATCATAAATAGAGTACACTCCAGTTGTTTAGTTGCAGGGCATGTTATCCTCCTAACAAGAAGAAACAAGCACATAACTTCATAGCACTTTTTTGAACAATAAGGCTCCATTATCACCAGTAACAGATTAAAGAAAATAACACTGTCCCTCCCCTATCCTTCACCAATATTCTATTCAATTGTCAACAAAATGGTACATAAATCGTTCTTGAGAAAACTACAGTGAAGTAAAGGAAAGTGAAATGTACTTTCTTTTGTGTGTGCATTTGGGAAAATAAATTTGTGAGAATGTTAAATACTAATAGTTAATTATAGAGGAAACTAAAGTAACAATAAGATTTCTGCAAAATCTTGTACGTTTTGCTAGACATGGATCTCACAACTTTTTTGCTAACAGAACTCATAAAAAGTGCAAGAAAGTTAGATATTCCCATTTTTTTCCTTTCCTAGCAGACTGAAAGGGGCCTAATATTCTTGTTCTATTCTCTCTCTATTCGCTATTGACTAAAAAGAGCATGGTGCACAGAACGCCCCTACTACCTCTCCTCACTCCTCATTTGCCACTGCCACCCCCTTCTCATCACTTCATAATCAGTGCTCTCTCCCTCCAGCCTGCCCACCACCTGCGCCACTCTCCTTTTCTCGTCAACACTTTGTAGTACTTGTGTTGCATTCAACCCACTACAATTTTTTTTCTCCATATCTCCCTCTTTCTCTCTCCACTTTATTCTGAGCTCCACTTTTTCAAGGGCTATTTGTGTGGTGACTTGGATGGCGTCAATGTAATTGTTAACTTAAAAGTTACATTTTATCTTTCACTAAGAAATTTCAAGGTTCTCTACCAAAATTGTCCCATTCCTATTAGTTTTCATTTTATGGGTTTCCTACATATGTTGTGATACATCGATGTACAACTGTACCAAACTAGCATAGTCGGAACAAACACCGTTGCAATCTAACCCGCGTACAAGTGAGAAAACCTTTTACTTCTCTCCTCCTCCTTCATTCCTAAACCTCTTTGGAAAACAAGATCAACACTAGATAATCAAAATCAAAACTGGATAGCTTCCAATAACAGAATAGGCAATTGGCCTAATGGTCATGTGGCAGCACATTATGTTGTGAGGGTCTTGGGTTCGAGCCAATGGAGCAGCAGCTCTAGAAGCATCTAATTTATTTACTAACCCACTAACATCCTAAGTGCAAAAAAAATAAAAATCAAAAGATTCCATTGCCAATCTTCCTGTTTGGTCTCTATTTAAATATATTTATGTATAGATTCTTTTTGGCTAGTCAAATTCAGATTAAGCATTTTCTTAGAAGCAACACAAAAAATACTTTAACAACAAAACTCACATTCCTTTAGCTAATTTGGATTCGACCTGACAAACTCATCTGTCAAGCAAGAATGCCGTCAGAAGGTGTCCTTCTCCACAATTTGATACCTACTCTTGAATTGGATGATTGGGTAGAAATTCGGACCACAGAGTTTTAGTCATGACCACGGAGTTATGTACTTGGTTATGGATTTCAGGGTTAACATGGACAGACGGTTTCAAACAAAGGGGGTGTTCTGTAGAAATAGCACCAAAAAGAAATGTAAAATCAACAGCATTTACCGATTGCATTTCGCACCGAAGCTTGTAGAGCTGCAATTCCTCCATCACTCTTCTCAACTCCTCCTCCAACTCATGCGCTCGAATCTCAGCCTCCTTAGCGCGTTCATCAGCCTCATTGCCGAAATCCATCAACGCTTCTCTATCGTGGTCGTATAAGGAGCACTCCTTCTCCCACCTCTTACACTGACTCAAAAGATTCTCACATTCCCTGGCCAATTTCTGATTTTCCTCCACAAACTTCTTCAAGGCTTGGGCATTCATACTCGATTCAGACTAATTTCAAATGACAACAAAAACAGAAAAAAAAATCAGCGAAGGAGGACTCAGAAAACCTAATGAAATCTCGAAAATAAGTAAAGTTCACAAACCCTAGAACGGTCAATGACGTTATCTTTCTCTTGCAACCTGGTTTGAAGGTACAAGCACTGTTGTCCAAGACGGTTACAGGCTTCTTCGGATGCCTGAAGCTTCAACTCGAGAGTATGTCTAGATACAGGGAGGCCAAGGGTGTACTCGATCGATTCCTTGATGTAGTCGTCTATTTCTTGTGAGAGATCCATTCTTGATCGTCAAAACACTAGAAGTCGACAGTGAGTGAAGAGCCCCAGGGATCGAAAGAAACTAGAAAGAAACAAGTCAGCGATCCCTGGAAATTGAGAGATTCCACAGACTGCAGAGAGAGAGAGAGAAGAGAGAGACAGAGACAGACAGAGCGGGAGAAGATTTTTGCTTGGGTTTGGTCTGAACCAGAGAGAGGGCGAAAGGAGGGGATTTGGTATTAATATTTTCTATTTTATGCTTTCGAATTAGGAGCGCTAGCCGTTACGAGTCCACGATTTCAAATGGATGGGTTTTTTTTTTTTCTTTTTTGTAGGATCAAATGGTTGGTATTAAGCACGCATTTTGGGCCTCTATTGATGGTATGTGGCCCATTGTAGTCTTCTTCGTGACTCGGATTCCGGACCCTATCGCATACTTTTTTGTTGTAAAAATGAAAATTCGCATCTGCCTCAAATAAATAATTTGATATTCATCCTTAGAGTCAAATTAATGCAAAGTGTTAAAATTCAATTTTGGATTTAGCCCAAATTAGTCATCCATGGGCATGATTTGATAACTCGATTTTATTAGATTCTATAAAAGATATGGGTTGTTTGCTTTCCAAATCCTTCTAAAATCCCTAGATCCTCTCGTATCTAAGTTACGTGTTAATTGGACGAATATAAATATAAGTGTTATTCTAGGAGAATAGAACAAAACTACACGCAAACAAAATAATACACCTCCAAAAGCTCTATCTCTCTACAAAGTACACTCGTATGGTTCTTCTACTGTGAATACAAAGACGTTGTTCTAGTAGTTACGTTCATCCACGGAGTTTATAAGTTCGCATGCATGTGATTCACTGTGGATCATCTTTGTGATTTATTCATCAAGAAAGTACGCTTTCCGCTATACACGTTCTTTGTATTTTTTCTTCACAAAACTTAGAGAATAAAAATGATAAATTTACATGTATGGTACACTAATGTTGACTTTATTTTTACAGTTTAACAAATTTTTATCCTCAATAGTTGTAAGGGCATAACGGTAAAACAAAACTAACTGACAACTATCAATATTATGGAGCAGTTACTCTCCTCTAAAACGAACATCACCCTCACGCCGTAGGACAGTTACAAAACAGCGATTCGATCATCACCGGAGAAATTGTAATACAAACTAAGAAGTGGAAGGGCACCCACATTAGAGTCACAGGGGGGCCCTCTGCTCAGTCTCACACAATAGTTCAAGGATGGTAGCTCAGCAACGTGAAATCATTCATGCAAACACCCCTAGGAAAGAAATGCTGTTGGACCCAAGTACGCTACGACCGACCCCTGGCTTGGTCTATGGGACCGTTTGAGTAAATGTCCTTGTACAGATGGAACAAGTTTTTGATTAACCAAGAACTACGCCATGATTCGAAGAATAAAGAAGGCAAGTAGACCCACATTAAAGGTGATCCATTGGCCTACACCTCTTTGAACATTTTTATTACACTTGGACTCCACGTATTTGATAAAGCTAATAATATAAGATAAGGTTCATCATAACTAATTATTATTTATGAAAAAATATATTTATAGATAATTAATTAAGAGACTCTGATAGATTAGGTGTCTTATAATATTATATCTCTAAGCCCTCTTCTCTCCTCTATAAAAAAGAAGAATATCCAACTCTTTATAAGGATCAATTTTCATCAAAAATAGATTATTGGGTTATTATTCATAAGAGTTAGAGACAGAGAGGAAAATATGAGCCGAGAATTAAAGTTTAACTAAAAGGTTTTTTCCTTCTACTTTCAATGGCGAATAAAGGTATGTTTACTATTGTTTCTTGAGATATATTGATTCAAGACTATGTTTTCGCATAAAAGTTTAACCATAATTTTATCTAAAAGTTGGTATCATAGCATAAGGTTTTCTCTGAATCATACATCTTGGAATTTAATCACGTTAAACATATTGGCTAAGCTATGCATATATGTTAAAACATAATTTTGTGGATGTTATTTGTAAAAGATACCGAAACCGAAAGCCATTGTACATCGTCTTTATTGTTTAGCATATCGGCAATAAGTAATCCCTCGAGATTATAATGGGTGAATGGTTGTGATTTCATCCTAATATTAGTAAGTGAATATTATTTTTTTTTTTCCCATGAAATTAAGACCTACTGCCCGCCTCCGAGCGGCCATCTAAGTGTTCACGGGAATTCGAACTTGATATAGATTTGTGGTGTTCATTGTGCTAAACCTAACATCCAATGTTATCCAACCTACCATGTTGGCTGTCGGTATTGATTTTTTCCAGTAAGAGATTTTGTTCTCTGAGTGGAGTTTATGTCTTATTCTTATTGGATTATATTTTTTATTTGTAATTTGGGTTAAAACTGTGATTTTAGAGTTACAGTAATATTAGCCATTAATTCCATAAGCTCCGCATGGGGTCTTAGTAATTTCACAGATAGCAGATTCGCCATTCCTTCTTTTAAGGATAACTCACGTAGGGTATCTCTGTTTTCAGATCATACATAGCTAAATCACACGAGTAGATGTAGGTTCAAACTGTACAATTTTTTAGAGTTATTTTAAATCTCTTTTGTCTACATGAGTTTCATATTTATTGTGAGTTATTATTAATTGATTGTCATTGAAAAGAATTTTTAATCACATAAAATATATTTTCTCATATATTGTGTTTTTGTTGAGAGTGATTGATTAAATAATGACATTAACATAACAGCTAATAATTATAGAGAATATTATTGGATAGTTCGATATTCATTTGGATTATTAACTTAGGAATTGCCAAAGTAATCTAGGTTAGTAAAACTTATGAATAGAGAACTACATAAAGAATTATTAAAAGGGTAACATTAAAGTCAATAATATTCTAAGCTACAATTATAATTATGAGAATGTGATTGGCCTAAAGGAAAGTCACTTTTGAATAATTATAAACTGGATGGGATAAATAATTTGTATTACTTAACGAGTTAGAATTGGATTCCCAAAGGTAACATAACTAACTGGTTAAGTGCTATAAATTATTTAGGCATATATGAGTGATCATTATTGCACCTAATTAATGAGTGAATAATAGATGTACTTAGGTTTCACGCAAAGAAGAACCTAGGTGATATCAATAGTTCATCATTATAAAAATTTTAATTTCTCAAAGTTTTAACATAAGTATTGTCCATTTTTCTTTTCAGTTATTGTTCCTGTTTTACTACACTCTCATGCCTCCAATGTTCCCATCCTTATTGGACCAAATTTTTCGGAATGGTATGAACATGTTCAGTTCACACTGGGTGGTACTGGACCTTGATTTGGCTTTACTTGTTGAAAAGCCTACGGACATTACTGATGATAGTACAGAAGAACAAGTTAGCCATTTCAATTTATGGAAAAGGTCAAATAGACTCAGTTTAATGTTCATGAAAATGACCATTGCGAATAAATATCAAAACCTCCCTACCACAGAAAACTAATGCACCTGAATACTTAAAAGTTGTGGAACATCGTTTTAAATCTGCTAATAAGTCGCTTGCTGGCACAATTATGGCTCAATTGATTACAATAAAATATAATGGTAATTGTGGGGTTCAAGAACACATCTTGAACATGTGTCTGACAAAGATGTAAAACTACCAACCTTGGGAATGAAAGTTGATGAGTTCTTCCTTGTTCAATTTATACTCAACTCACTTCCAGCACAGTTTGATCCATTCAAAATCCACTATAATACCATAAAGACAAGTGGAGCTTTAATGAGTTATCCAATATGTGTGTTCAAGAGGAAGTGAGATTGAGACAGGAAGGGCATCACATTGTGTTGGTAGTGACTGAAGTTGCTATGAAGAAAAAGGGTAAAGCAAAGAGATATCCACCAAAGAAAAGGAATGTACTTGAGGAAAGTAATCAGACTCATGTCAATAATGGTTTCACTGTCAAGTGCTAATTTTGTGGCAGGAAAAGACATGTAAAAAAGGACTGCAAAAAGTGTAAGGCTTGGTTCGAAAAGAAATGTAAACTTTCTTTTGTATGTTATGAATCAAATCTTATTGGAGTACCTTCTCATACTTGGTGGATTGACTTTAGAGTCATGACTCATATTACCAATTCCTTGTAGGGATACCTTTCAACCAGGAAACCGGAGGAAAGTGAAAGATTTATCTATATGAGGAACCGTCTTAAAGCTAAAGTGGTAGTTGTTGGTATTTATCGCTTAGTCTTGGAGATGGGTCACCAAATGGATCTTGCAAACACTTTTTATGTTTCCTCTATTTCTAGAAATTTGGTTTCATTAATTATCTAGATTAGATGCTTCTCTATATTTAGTTTTATTTGGTTATCAAAAACTCAGCTTGATGTCTAATTCAATAATAGTTGGTTCTGGCAATTTATGTAATGGTTTATATAAATTTGCTTTGAATCATGAGTTTGCACAATCATTAGTGATCCCGCATTCAAATATTGGTTCAAAACATAGTCAAATTAATGGAAAATTTTCAAACTTGTGGTATAATGATTGGGGCACATCTCCAAGAATAGAATTGAAAGATTGGTGAATAATAAAATTTTAGAAGATATAGACTTCACTAATTTTGAAGTGTGTGTAGATTGCATTAAAGAAAAGCAAACCAAACCAAACCAAACACACCAAGAAAGGTGCCACAAGGAGCAATGAGCTTCTTGAGATAATTCACACTGATATTTGCAAAAATCATATTCGATGTTTTACCGGACAAAAATATTTTATCACTTTTATAGATGACTTCTCACGTTATGCGTATGTATATCTAATTAAGCAAAAGTCTCAAACCATTGACCATCCTTGAGGTGTACATAACAGAGGTTAAAAGACAATTAGATAGAAAAGTAAAAATAGTGAGATCAGATAGAGGTGGTGAATTTTATAGTAAATATGACGAGTTAGGCCAAAATCCTGATCCATTTTCCAAACTCCTAGAAAAGCGAGACATTCATGCTCAATACACAATGCCTGGTACGCCGCGGCAGAATGCACTACAACAAAAAAGACTTATTAAGGCATTCATAATTGTCTCAATAAGGGACCTATTGGGGCGTCTTACCTGTTGGGGCACTATGCCTTAGTGTCGCTTGTATCGATGCAGCTATAGGGGTAATGCGGCACTTGTGATGAGGCACTTTACGGAGCCTCAAATGCTCTTATATGTGGCACTTTTAGATGCCGCATAGATGACTTATTAAGGCATTTGAATGAGGCATTTTGGAGAGCCTCAAGAGCTTTTTCTATGCTGCACTTCTAGGTGCCGTATAAATGACTTGTTAAGGCATTCGGATGAGACACTTTGTGGAGTCCCAAGAGTTGTTTTTGCTGCACTTCTATGTGTCGCATATAGTACCTATCAAGGCATTGTCGAAGTGCCGTGTAGATTACTTATTAAGGCATTCGAATGAGGCACTTTGCGGAGCTTCAAGAGTTTGTTCTTGCTGCATTTTTAGGTGACGCATATACTACTTATCAAGACATTTTCAAGGTGACGCGTAAATGACTTATTAAGGCATTTGAATGAGGCAATTTGAGGAGCCTCAAGAGTTTTTCTAGGTCTTTTATTGAGGCAGTTATTAATGTCCTAACAAGCGTTTATTATTGTAGTGTATATTACCTATCAAGGCATTTTCTAGTGCTACCACAAAACTTTTGAAATTTATTTTTAATGCACTATTAAGGCGTTTTAAATTATCGCATAAACCACCATCTGCGAGGTCAAGAGGCTAACTTTCAAGCAACGACAGTTAAATAAACGCCAATAAATTATAGTTTGTATTCCAACCAAATTTATAAAAAATAAACCATAATCATTAACTTCAACCAATGCATTTAGTCAACAAACTCCATAGGGATTCAAAACAAAACAATATCCATTAAGAAAATAAAATAGAAGTATTCTAAAATTTCTATCAGAAATATGAAACAATATTAAGAAAAACAAACAAAAGTCACAAGTTTAGTATCTATGTGATATGACCATGTCTGCTACACATCTTCTAAGTGAGCTCTTCATTCAACAAAGCAACCATCATCGTCTCTCACTACCTGATAAAAACAAAATTAGATACACAACTTTAAGGTCAATTATTCTTGATAAAAAAAACTAATATTGTGGATTAAACGTACCAAAGAAATGGGCCATGCAATTGGTGTACCAATAGCATCGCCAACCGTCTTAAGGCCTCCGTAAGGCCTTATCAAATGCTCATCCCATCGGATTGGGAGCTGAACGTGAATCTCACACCAGTTAGCTCCAAGTTCTTCTCCACCTACCTTAGTAGATGAATCCAAACTAACAATCCGCCCTTTATCCACAATTGCTATTGGGTTGGCTATGCTGTTGAAATAGACAAAATCTCCCACCTAGCATTAATAAGTAAGAAAATATGTTTAAATTCCGTGATATCAAATTTGTATGACAAGTTTCTAATATTTGCATTATCACTTGACATTGTCGATTACATACAGTTGAGAGCAAAATATTCAAGTATTGAAAACTACTTGTAAAATAGTCAAAAATATTAAAAAGATTAATTATAAAATTGAAGTATATTTAGGAGAATAGTTACCTTAACACGTACACGTTGGGAAATAGATGGTGAGGAGCCCATGTGTTGGTGTTGGTTTGGTAACGGGACTGGAATGTTTGAAGGATTAACCCCATTTGCATTACTCTGAGAATATAACTGTGTTAGCTCTTCCAATTTTTTATTTGTTTTATCAAGTTCAGTCTTCCACTCCATTGATGTCCTATAAGACGAGCTACTGCTAGGCACTGCACCCCACACATCAGATGGGCAAACCCCTAGCCCATACATCCGCAAACTACCAGATTTCTCTTTGCCCATAATTTTGGAGAATACATCATCTGGTGCGGTAGAATCAAGTTCACCCTCGGGAACTTGGCTTGACAGCTCACGCATTTCTTCCTAGAACACAAAAATTTATGTTATTCTCGATGTCATATTTAACAACAAAAGTTTGTGTATGGAAAAAGTTTTGAAACGCACAACTTTCTTCCCCAATTCCTCATTTGAGACTAAGCCATTCTTTGTGAAGCAAGTAATGAACAAATGTGCACGCGATGGGTCATGGCCAAGCTTCTCTGCCTGAGAGCATACCAAAAGTTTAATCTCAAGCTACATACAAAGTTTCGATTATGTTACCCAGGAAGCAACCAAAGAGGGGGGGGGGGGGGGGTGAATTAGGTTGCACTAAAAATATTGTTCTAAAATAAACTTTCCGATCCAAAATAATATGAGATAGAAATAGATAAATGATCAAGCACACAATATGTCAATCAAAGCATAAACATGGATAAGGAAGAGAAGATACAACCGATGTATAGTGGTTCGGTCTGAGCTTGTCCACTGCCCAGCCTAGTCCACTCCCTAGGAGTCACTTTGATCTACTAGAACACGAGCAACTTTGGGTGTTACTCAAACCCTTACAAAACCTCTTCCCGTTAGCTTTCCCGAGGAGCTAACCGAACCGCCGAATCTTTTATACCCAGATTCGATTACCCAAGGTTTGTTCTTCGCAAACCTCACACGTACACAGCAATACAGAAGTGAAGATGGAGACTAGGTCTCACACAGTTCGTACAGAAGGAGAAGAAGAATGAAAGTGAACTTTTTGTAGCTTATCTCTCTCCTTCTCTCAAATAAACTCACTCTAAAGATCAATACAAATTTGTAATCACGTGAGGATGATAGAGAGTAGGTTTATTTTCCAGTTGAAGCTCTGTGAATCGAAGGGGATCTGTATATACGTCCAATAGGTTTATATAAACCCTAAACGCGTAGAAACCGAACAAGGGAGGAGCCTCTTGATTACCAAAATTGTTGATTCGATCTTCCAACCTTCCAAAACTCTCTTAATCGACCGTTTGATCTATTTGGGGAAGGAAATCATCAATAAAATCTTTGAGACGCTCCAATCTGTGATTTTCCGCGCAAGACAGCGACCGGTCGACCGCACGATGGTCCCGGTCGACCGCCTGGTCCGGTCAACCGCCTGTTGGCTCCGGTCGACCGCATAGCCCGGTTGACCGCAGGTATTGGCCGGTCAACCGCACCCTGTAGCTTTTGAATAACCTGTCAAATCCTTATCCAAAACAACTCCAAACAAGATTAACATAAATGTAATACTATTTTCAACACGAATATTGTCCGATGATAGTTTCTAGGTCATGGTACTCTTAATCTATGATTAACATACTTACGCGTGAGTACCCCTTTTTATACATCAAGTGATTATGTGTAATTTTCATATTTAATCTTGGCATCATCAAAACAAATACATAATGTGAATACACTATTTCTAACAATCTCCCCCTTTTTGATGATGACACTTGTATGCATGGTTTAAAGATGATAAATTACAAGGATGCTATAGATGGAATTATGCTCCCCCTCAATATGTGCATCGGTTACCGGATGATCATGGTTCAATGATTTGATGAGATAGTAATCATGTCACAAAGCCAAGGAGTTGAGATAGCACGTGTGCATTATGCAAATTGAAACATCCCATATTGCGCAGACAATATCATGATAAAGACAGTTTCAACAACCACGACAATTTTCAGATATAGTAAGTACATCCACCATGATCAGCATAATGATATCAAGGAGAATAAGTAGCATCATAGTGAGAATGATAAATACAGTAACATCATAACCAAGGGTGATAATAACAAATACGCTCCCATAAGTAGCAAACACCAAACGCTCCCAAACTATAGAGAACTATTTAACTTCTAAAGACCCTATATACTCTAAAGACACAGTAACTCTCCCCCTGTGGCATCATCAAAAAGGAGTGAGCACATCACGGAGCAGAAGGATCCGGTGGCGGGAACTGACTGCGGTATAAGTCATGGAGATGAGCCACATCAGTCTGGATGGTATCAAGCCTGCCATGAACGCCAGTGAACTGATTGTTGACTTGCTGAGCGAGGTCAGTGTGGTGTTGGGTGAGAGAGGAGAGCTGGTCAGAGATGGTGGATTGTTGGACACTCAATTGGTCAAAACGGGTCATGAGATCAGTCCAGTACGGTGGGGGCTGCTGGTAATAAGAGGGTGGCTCAGTGTAGTACGGTGGAGGCTGCTGGTAGTAGGAGGGTGGCTCAGGGTAGTAGGGTGGAGGCTGCTGATAGTAGGAGGGTGGCTCAGTGTAGTAGGGTGGAGGCTGCTGATAGTAGGAGGGTGGCTCAGTGTAGTAGGGTGGAGGCGGCTGGTAGTAGGGTGGAGGCTGCTGGGAGTAGGGCGGTGGCTCAGGAGAATGTGGTGGCGGTGGTGGTGGTGGTGGATCAGCTGCTGCGGCAGGACCACGAGTATCCTCCTCACTCGCCTCATCAGCCTCTGTGGCCTCATCATCCTCTTCTTCTTCTTCAGAGTCTCGGACAGCCCGTGCAACACGCTTGGACGCACGAGTGACAGCAAAAGATGTAAAAGGTCCGGCAATACGAACGCCATCATCAGGAAGGGGGATATCAAAGTGTTCGAAGATTTTTGTAAGGAGGGCCCCAAAAGGTAGACTTTTGTTTCGAGAGGTGAAAGCAAATACCATTTCACGAAGAATGAGATGAGGCAGATTCAGTTCAATGGAGGTCTGTAAGCAATAAAGGATAAAGCATTGCATGGGGGAGACGGCTTCAAAATGGCCTTTCTTGGGAATGATATTAGCATTTAGGAATTGGTGGAAAAGCCGTAACTCCGGTTTTAGGTCCGAGCGGAGGACACTCCCGGTGGTGGAGCGTCGTCGGGCAATGTGGGGCATAATGACACAGGTGGGAGTGTGATTAGAAACCTCAGAGTCGGTGGTAAAATGGAGCATGTTACCAACATTGGGTACATCAAGAATGTGGGCTAATCGGTCAGCATCTAATTCAATAGTGACAGCATTTACTAAAGATTCGAGGTGAACGCGTTTCGTAAATGTGTCGGTGGACTCGTCTAGAAAGGTAATTTTGAGATTACAATAAAAAAGACGTACAAGCGTAGGGTAGTAACGATCAGGAAGGGGAAGTAAATTTTGCCAACCTAGGCGAGCCAAGGGGTTAAGGATTCCTTCAACAAGTTCCGGAGTTTGTTGGACATCGCGTCCCGTGGTAATGGATCGTGAAACAAATTTGGGCCAAGATTGAGAAGCGGGGCGAGTACGAAAACGGGCCATATCGAATCCAGGGCCCCTGGAGTGAAGAGATGAACACGGGGGTGGTTGTTCGGTTGGTTGTGGCGGGTGACGAGATGACCGGGTGGAACGAGGACTACGTGCAGCGTGTTTAGATCGAGGCATTGTAGGATATGCAAAGAGGAGGCCGAAGTTTGACAAAAACAGAGATGAATGGACTAGTTGAGGGCTGGAAAATCAGTTTTAGGGCTGGAAAATCGAATTAAGGGCTTGAAAATTGATTTTAGGGCATGAATGGATGATGATGAGTGAATTTATGGAGATGAAATTGATCAAAATAGAGAGAGAATAAGAGATTACCTGAGGAGGAGAAAAGTACTCTTCGGTCGACCTAGGAGGAGGTTGAAATGAGGGAAAGATAATGGATCAGACGGTTTTAAAAGAGTTTTAAAACGCCGAGTCCGGTCGACCGCTCGACAGAGCCCGGTCGACCGCCAGTCCGGTTGACCGCAAGAAGGTGCCGGTCGACCGGAGACAGTTTTGGCAGACTAATAACATGAAAGGCAAAGCAATCTGGGGAGAGTGATTAAGGGGGGATTTAAGGAGAAATGTGGGAGTATTTTTCATATACATCATGATATAATATACTCCGTTTCGATATGAGCGTTGAGAGCAATAAATCCTATAGAACCGTTTAGAAAACGATTTTATATATTATCAACCATTCCAAGTTCTCGACAAATAAAGTTGAATTGATCCTCGTTCAGGGGTTTTGTAAATATGTCCGCCAATTGCTTGTCGGTATTTATGAATTCAAGAACAACATCTCCCTTTTGAACGTGATCTCTAATAAAGTGATGTCGAATTTCAATGTGTTTGGTTCTGGAATGTTGAATGGGATTCTTAGTAAGATTTATTGCACTCGTATTGTCACATAGAATTGGAATATGATCATAATATAGTTTGAAATCCTCCAATTGCTGTTTGATCCATAGTAATTGAGCACAACAGTTTCCAGCTGCTATGTATTCTGCTTCAGCAGTGGATAAGGCAACTGAGTTCTGTTTCTTGCTAGACCATGATACTAAGGCACATCCTAGGAATTGGCAAGTGTCACTTGTGCTTTTACGATCAGTTTTACTACCCGCATAGTCCGCATCAGAGTAACCGATAAGATCAAGGGACGTGTTTTTAGGATAGAATAGCCCCAATTTAGGAGTACCAGCGAGATATCTGAGAATACGCTTAACGGCTCCTAGGTGTGACTCCTTAGGGTTTGATTGGAAACGGGCACATAAACAGACACTAAACATAATATCGGGTCTACTAGCAGTGAGATAAAGTAAAGATCCTATCATACCGCGATATAGCTTTGTATCTACCGATTTACCGTTCTCATCTTTGTCTAGCTTGGTTGCAGGACTCATTGGAGTCTTCATTGGTTTGCAATCCTCCATCTTGAATCGCTTTAGCAGTTCCCTTATGTATTTGGCTTGATTAATGAGGATGCCTTCCTTTGATTGTTTGATTTGAAGACCAAGGAAGAAGTTTAACTCACCCATCATACTCATTTCGAACTCTCCCTGCATTCTCTCAGAAAAGTCCTTGCAAAGAGATTCATTAGTAGCACCAAATATGATGTCATCAACATATATTTGCACAATAAGCATGTCATGGTTTTCTGTTTTGATAAAGAGTGTCGTGTCAATCATTCCTCTAGTAAAGCCATTTTCTATGAGGAAGCTACTTAGCCTATCATACCATGCACGTGGAGCTTGTTTTAATCCATAGAGAGCTTTGGTGAGTTTGTAAACATGATCCGGATATGCATGATTTTCAAAACCCGGAGGTTGTCTAACATACACCTCCTCTTGAATAAAACCATTTAAGAAGGCGCTTTTAACATCCATTTGAAACAGTTTAAAGCCTTTAAAACATGAGAATGCTAACAACATGCGGATAGCTTCTAATCTAGCAACTGGGGCAAATGTTTCATCAAAGTCGATCCCTTCTTCTTGATTATAGCCTTGTGCAACTAACCTAGCCTTATTTCTAACAATAGTTCCGGATTCATCTAATTTATTTCTAAAAACCCATTTAGTGCCTATTATAGTATGATCTAATGGTCTTGGGACTAAAGTCCAGACTTTATTTCTTTCAAATTGATTTAGTTCATCTTGCATAGCCAAGATCCAACTTTCGTCATTTTCTGCTTCAAAAAATGTTTTAGGTTCAAGTTGAGATAGAAATGCCAAATTACCACATATGTTTCTAAGAGATGAACGAGTGGTTATACCTTTCGATGGATCACCTATAATTTGTTCCGTTGGGTGATACTGGATGTATTTCCATTCTTTTGGAAGATCATCATTGTTACCTCCTTGTTCTTGATTTTCCTCATTCTGTGAAGTGGGGTTGGAGAGGTCTTCCTTTGAGATATCTTTGTCACAAGCTTGACCTTGTTGACTAGAATCTGTATCATCATCAATACTAACAAGTTCCTTTGAACTATTAATTCTACTATCATCAAATGTAACATGAACTGATTCTTCAACAAGTAAGGTGCGTTTATTGAAGACACGAAAAGTCTTACTGTTTGTTGAATAGCCAACGAAAATAGCTTCATCAGATTTTGAGTCAAATTTACCTAAATTATCTTTTCCATTATTTAAGACAAAACATCTGCATCCGAAAACGTGGAAAAAGCTAACATTAGGTTTTCTACCTTTCCAAAGCTCATATGGAGTTTTCTTCAAAATGGGTCTAATCATGGCGCGATTTACGATAAAGCAAGCTGTGTTCACAGCTTCAGCCCAAAAATATTTAGGAAGAGCATTTTCACATAGCATGGTCCTAGCCATTTCTTCTAGGGTCCTGTTTTTCCTCTCAACGACACCGTTTTGTTGAGGAGTTCTAGGAGCGGAGAAGTTATGGCCAATACCTTGACTATCGCAGAAATTTTCAAATAAAGTGTTTTCAAGTTCACGTCCATGATCAGTCCTAATATTTGAAATTGCAAAACCTTTTTCATTTTGAAGACGCCTACAAAGTTTAGTAAAGGCTGGAAAGGCTTCGTCCTTATGAGCTAGGAAGTTAACCCAAGTGTATCTTGAGAAATCATCAACTACAACAAGTATGTATGCTTTGCCACCTAGACTAAGAGTTCTAGAGGGACCAATCAAGTCCATATGAAGTAGTTGTAATAGCCTAGTAGTGGAAACAACATTTTTGGATTTAAACGAAACTTTTGTTTGCTTACCTTGCTGACATGCACTACACAGCTTGTCTTTTTCAAAAACAATTTTTGGTAGACCAATGACAAGTTCCTTTTTAGAAAGTTTTGAGATAAGATCCATGTGTGCATGTCCAAGTTTCCTATGCCATAGCCAACTATCATTGTTAATCGCAGAAAGACAACTAACATTAGATGATGACATATCGTCTTGGTCAAAGGTGTAGACATTTTCATGTCTTTGGCCGACAAATAATACCTTGTTGTCTTTAATGGTTTCTATGATACACTTAGACTTTTCAAAGATGACTCTATTTTCCTTGTCACATAATTGACTAATGCTAAGTAAATTATGTTTCAAACCATCAACTAACAGAACATTTTCAATTATAGGGAAGGGATTTTTACCGACATTACCAATACCAATGATCTTCCCTTTACTGTTATCGCCAAATGTCACATATCCTCCATCTCTATCAGTGAGCATTGAGAACATTGACTTGTCTCCAGTCATGTGTCTCGAACATCCACTGTCGAGATACCATTTTCCCTTTTTGGACTTTGACCTTAAGCAAACCTGCAAAAGTAAATGTGCATTGATATTGGTACCCAGTCTAAGTGGGTCCTTGGGTGTTAGTACCAGCTAGTTTAGGAATCCACATAGTTTTCTTTCCTTTTTGAACATGCTTCTTAACACCACAGAAGTAAGGTGTGTGTCCTATTTGGTTACAGTAGGTGCAAGTAAGGTTAGGTGCATTTGATATAGGTTTTTTAATGAATGCATTTTTCAAATCTTTTTGTTTTTGAAAAGGTCTGTATCCTAGACCGGCTTTGTCAAAAACGCATTTTTGTGCACCAAGTAATTTGTTCAAGTTTTCTTCTCCTTGAGTAAATTTTAGTATTATCTTTGACTTATCTTCATCTTTCTCTCTTAACTTTCTATTTTCGTTTTCTAAGTTGCTTAGTTCCTTAGTAAGAGAGGTAACATGTTTCTTTAGCTTATCATGTGCAGTTCCTATTCTTATGGACTCATTATATAAGTCTTTAAAAGAAGCTTGTAATTCTTCAAAATCACTTAACAATTCTTCATAAGAGATAGGGTCAGAATATACCTCATCTTCATCGTCTATCGCCATTAAACAGAAGTTGGAGTTGTCAAAGTTTGTTTTGGCATCAAAGAACTCATCTTCTTTATGTTGAGCTTTTAAACATATATGAGCAACTTCATCTTCACTGGAGTCATCATCTGAACTATCTCTCTCACTTTCTCCCCATGCTGCTACCATAGCCTTTTTCCCTCTTTCTTTCTTTTTGTACCTCTTTTCTTCTTTAGTAAGTTTTGGACATTCAGACCGGATATGTCCCGGCTTCTTGCACTCATAGCATATGATCGGGTCCCTTTTTCCTTCATCTTTGGAGAAATTTCTTTTAAATGGCTGTCGACCATATTTTCCCCTTGCCATTAATTTGTTGAACCGTCGGGTCAAGAAGGCGACTTCTTCGTCGCTTCCATTTACTTCTTCTTCTTCTTCTTGATACGATGATGTTTTGAAAGCTATAGTTTTCTTTTTCTTTCCTTCATCCTCATTCGTGGCCATCAGATTTATCTCGTGAGTCATGAGTGATCCCAACAGTTCATCAAGGTTGAGCACATTCAAATCTTTTGCTTCTTGAATTGCTGTGACTTTTGGTTCCCAAGTTTTAGGTAGGCACCTGAGAATCTTTCTGACCATTTCTGCATTTGAATACACTTTACCAAGAGAGCTTAGTCCATTAACAATATCAGTGAATCTAGCAAACATGACAGATATGGTTTCATCAGGATGCATTTTGAATAATTCATATTTATGGACTAACATGCTGATTTTTGTTTCTTTGACTTGATTTGTTCCCTCATGCGTAACTTCTAGTTTATCCCATATTTCTTTAGCAGTTTCACATGTGGATATACGATTAAATTCTTTTGAGTCTAAAGCACAGTATAGGAAGTGTTTTGCCTTAGCATTAAGTTGAATAGTACGTTTGTCACTTTCATCCCATTCATTTTCCAATTTTGGAACACGAACACTGTCCACTACTTTAGAAGGAATAGTAGGTCCTTTAGTTATGATAGACCAAGCATCAATATCAGTAGCTTGAATAAATATGGTCATCTTAGCTTTCCAGTAGTTATAGTCGTTTCCAGAAAACAAGGGTGGTCGATTGCTAGATTGCCCTTCACCTAAGAATGAACTCATGATTGCCGAAAGTAAACTCTAAGACTGTGAAGTCTAAATAAGTAGAGCCCTTGCTCTGATACCAATTGTTACCCAGGAAGCAACCAAAGAGGGGGGGGGGGGGGTGAATTAGGTTGCACTAAAAATATTGTTCTAAAATAAACTTTCCGATCCAAAATAATATGAGATAGAAATAGATAAATGATCAAGCACACAATATGTCAATCAAAGCATAAACATGGATAAGGAAGAGAAGATACAACCGATGTATAGTGGTTCGGTCTGAGCTTGTCCACTGCCCAGCCTAGTCCACTCCCTAGGAGTCACTTTGATCTACTAGAACACGAGCAACTTTGGGTGTTACTCAAACCCTTACAAAACCTCTTCCCGTTAGCTTTCCCGAGGAGCTAACCGAACCGCCGAATCTTTTATACCCAGATTCGATTACCCAAGGTTTGTTCTTCGCAAACCTCACACGTACACAGCAATACAGAAGTGAAGATGGAGACTAGGTCTCACACAGTTCGTACAGAAGGAGAAGAAGAATGAAAGTGAACTTTTTGTAGCTTATCTCTCTCCTTCTCTCAAATAAACTCACTCTAAAGATCAATACAAATTTGTAATCACGTGAGGATGATAGAGAGTAGGTTTATTTTCCAGTTGAAGCTCTGTGAATCGAAGGGGATCTGTATATACGTCCAATAGGTTTATATAAACCCTAAACGCGTAGAAACCGAACAAGGGAGGAGCCTCTTGATTACCAAAATTGTTGATTCGATCTTCCAACCTTCCAAAACTCTCTTAATCGACCGTTTGATCTATTTGGGGAAGGAAATCATCAATAAAATCTTTGAGACGCTCCAATCTGTGATTTTCCGCGCAAGACAGCGACCGGTCGACCGCACGATGGTCCCGGTCGACCGCCTGGTCCGGTCAACCGCCTGTTGGCTCCGGTCGACCGCATAGCCCGGTTGACCGCAGGTATTGGCCGGTCAACCGCACCCTGTAGCTTTTGAATAACCTGTCAAATCCTTATCCAAAATAACTCCAAACAAGATTAACATAAATGTAATACTATTTTCAACACGAATATTGTCCGATGATAGTTTCTAGGTCATGGTACTCTTAATCTATGATTAACATACTTACGCGTGAGTACCCCTTTTTATACATCAAGTGATTATGTGTAATTTTCATATTTAATCTTGGCATCATCAAAACAAATACATAATGTGAATACACTATTTCTAACAATCTCCCCCTTTTTGATGATGACACTTGTATGCATGGTTTAAAGATGATAAATTACAAGGATGCTATAGATGGAATTATGCTCCCCCTCAATATGTGCATCGGTTACCGGATGATCATGGTTCAATGATTTGATGAGATAGTAATCATGTCACAAAGCCAAGGAGTTGAGATAGCACGTGTGCATTATGCAAATTGAAACATCCCATATTGCGCAGACAATATCATGATAAAGACAGTTTCAACAACCACGACAATTTTCAGATATAGTAAGTACATCCACCATGATCAGCATAATGATATCAAGGAGAATAAGTAGCATCATAGTGAGAATGATAAATACAGTAACATCATAACCAAGGGTGATAATAACAAATACGCTCCCATAAGTAGCAAACACCAAACGCTCCCAAACTATAGAGAACTATTTAACTTCTAAAGACCCTATATACTCTAAAGACACAGTAACTCTCCCCCTGTGCCATCATCAAAAAGGAGTGAGCACATCACGGAGCAGAAGGATCCGGTGGCGGGAACTGACTGCGGTATAAGTCATGGAGATGAGCCACATCAGTCTGGATGGTATCAAGCCTGCCATGAACGCCAGTGAACTGATTGTTGACTTGCTGAGCGAGGTCAGTGTGGTGTTGGGTGAGAGAGGAGAGCTGGTCAGAGATGGTGGATTGTTGGACACTCAATTGGTCAAAACGGGTCATGAGATCAGTCCAGTACGGTGGGGGCTGCTGGTAATAAGAGGGTGGCTCAGTGTAGTACGGTGGAGGCTGCTGGTAGTAGGAGGGTGGCTCAGGGTAGTAGGGTGGAGGCTGCTGATAGTAGGAGGGTGGCTCAGTGTAGTAGGGTGGAGGCTGCTGATAGTAGGAGGGTGGCTCAGTGTAGTAGGGTGGAGGCGGCTGGTAGTAGGGTGGAGGCTGCTGGGAGTAGGGCGGTGGCTCAGGAGAATGTGGTGGCGGTGGTGGTGGTGGTGGATCAGCTGCTGCGGCAGGACCACGAGTATCCTCCTCACTCGCCTCATCAGCCTCTGTGGCCTCATCATCCTCTTCTTCTTCTTCAGAGTCTCGGACAGCCCGTGCAACACGCTTGGACGCACGAGTGACAGCAAAAGATGTAAAAGGTCCGGCAATACGAACGCCATCATCAGGAAGGGGGATATCAAAGTGTTCGAAGATTTTTGTAAGGAGGGCCCCAAAAGGTAGACTTTTGTTTCGAGAGGTGAAAGCAAATACCATTTCACGAAGAATGAGATGAGGCAGATTCAGTTCAATGGAGGTCTGTAAGCAATAAAGGATAAAGCATTGCATGGGGGAGACGGCTTCAAAATGGCCTTTCTTGGGAATGATATTAGCATTTAGGAATTGGTGGAAAAGCCGTAACTCCGGTTTTAGGTCCGAGCGGAGGACACTCCCGGTGGTGGAGCGTCGTCGGGCAATGTGGGGCATAATGACACAGGTGGGAGTGTGATTAGAAACCTCAGAGTCGGTGGTAAAATGGAGCATGTTACCAACATTGGGTACATCAAGAATGTGGGCTAATCGGTCAGCATCTAATTCAATAGTGACAGCATTTACTAAAGATTCGAGGTGAACGCGTTTCGTAAATGTGTCGGTGGACTCGTCTAGAAAGGTAATTTTGAGATTACAATAAAAAAGACGTACAAGCGTAGGGTAGTAACGATCAGGAAGGGGAAGTAAATTTTGCCAACCTAGGCGAGCCAAGGGGTTAAGGATTCCTTCAACAAGTTCCGGAGTTTGTTGGACATCGCGTCCCGTGGTAATGGATCGTGAAACAAATTTGGGCCAAGATTGAGAAGCGGGGCGAGTACGAAAACGGGCCATATCGAATCCAGGGCCCCTGGAGTGAAGAGATGAACACGGGGGTGGTTGTTCGGTTGGTTGTGGCGGGTGACGAGATGACCGGGTGGAACGAGGACTACGTGCAGCGTGTTTAGATCGAGGCATTGTAGGATATGCAAAGAGGAGGCCGAAGTTTGACAAAAACAGAGATGAATGGACTAGTTGAGGGCTGGAAAATCAGTTTTAGGGCTGGAAAATCGAATTAAGGGCTTGAAAATTGATTTTAGGGCATGAATGGATGATGATGAGTGAATTTATGGAGATGAAATTGATCAAAATAGAGAGAGAATAAGAGATTACCTGAGGAGGAGAAAAGTACTCTTCGGTCGACCTAGGAGGAGGTTGAAATGAGGGAAAGATAATGGATCAGACGGTTTTAAAAGAGTTTTAAAACGCCGAGTCCGGTCGACCGCTCGACAGAGCCCGGTCGACCGCCAGTCCGGTTGACCGCAAGAAGGTGCCGGTCGACCGGAGACAGTTTTGGCAGACTAATAACATGAAAGGCAAAGCAATCTGGGGAGAGTGATTAAGGGGGGATTTAAGGAGAAATGTGGGAGTATTTTTCATATACATCATGATATAATATACTCCGTTTCGATATGAGCGTTGAGAGCAATAAATCCTATAGAACCGTTTAGAAAACGATTTTATATATTATCAACCATTCCAAGTTCTCGACAAATAAAGTTGAATTGATCCTCGTTCAGGGGTTTTGTAAATATGTCCGCCAATTGCTTGTCGGTATTTATGAATTCAAGAACAACATCTCCCTTTTGAACGTGATCTCTAATAAAGTGATGTCGAATTTCAATGTGTTTGGTTCTGGAATGTTGAATGGGATTCTTAGTAAGATTTATTGCACTCGTATTGTCACATAGAATTGGAATATGATCATAATATAGTTTGAAATCCTCCAATTGCTGTTTGATCCATAGTAATTGAGCACAACAGTTTCCAGCTGCTATGTATTCTGCTTCAGCAGTGGATAAGGCAACTGAGTTCTGTTTCTTGCTAGACCATGATACTAAGGCACATCCTAGGAATTGGCAAGTGTCACTTGTGCTTTTACGATCAGTTTTACTACCCGCATAGTCCGCATCAGAGTAACCGATAAGATCAAGGGACGTGTTTTTAGGATAGAATAGCCCCAATTTAGGAGTACCAGCGAGATATCTGAGAATACGCTTAACGGCTCCTAGGTGTGACTCCTTAGGGTTTGATTGGAAACGGGCACATAAACAGACACTAAACATAATATCGGGTCTACTAGCAGTGAGATAAAGTAAAGATCCTATCATACCGCGATATAGCTTTGTATCTACCGATTTACCGTTCTCATCTTTGTCTAGCTTGGTTGCAGGACTCATTGGAGTCTTCATTGGTTTGCAATCCTCCATCTTGAATCGCTTTAGCAGTTCCCTTATGTATTTGGCTTGATTAATGAGGATGCCTTCCTTTGATTGTTTGATTTGAAGACCAAGGAAGAAGTTTAACTCACCCATCATACTCATTTCGAACTCTCCCTGCATTCTCTCAGAAAAGTCCTTGCAAAGAGATTCATTAGTAGCACCAAATATGATGTCATCAACATATATTTGCACAATAAGCATGTCATGGTTTTCTGTTTTGATAAAGAGTGTCGTGTCAATCATTCCTCTAGTAAAGCCATTTTCTATGAGGAAGCTACTTAGCCTATCATACCATGCACGTGGAGCTTGTTTTAATCCATAGAGAGCTTTGGTGAGTTTGTAAACATGATCCGGATATGCATGATTTTCAAAACCCGGAGGTTGTCTAACATACACCTCCTCTTGAATAAAACCATTTAAGAAGGCGCTTTTAACATCCATTTGAAACAGTTTAAAGCCTTTAAAACATGAGAATGCTAACAACATGCGGATAGCTTCTAATCTAGCAACTGGGGCAAATGTTTCATCAAAGTCGATCCCTTCTTCTTGATTATAGCCTTGTGCAACTAACCTAGCCTTATTTCTAACAATAGTTCCGGATTCATCTAATTTATTTCTAAAAACCCATTTAGTGCCTATTATAGTATGATCTAATGGTCTTGGGACTAAAGTCCAGACTTTATTTCTTTCAAATTGATTTAGTTCATCTTGCATAGCCAAGATCCAACTTTCGTCATTTTCTGCTTCAAAAAATGTTTTAGGTTCAAGTTGAGATAGAAATGCCAAATTACCACATATGTTTCTAAGAGATGAACGAGTGGTTATACCTTTCGATGGATCACCTATAATTTGTTCCGTTGGGTGATACTGGATGTATTTCCATTCTTTTGGAAGATCATCATTGTTACCTCCTTGTTCTTGATTTTCCTCATTCTGTGAAGTGGGGTTGGAGAGGTCTTCCTTTGAGATATCTTTGTCACAAGCTTGACCTTGTTGACTAGAATCTGTATCATCATCAATACTAACAAGTTCCTTTGAACTATTAATTCTACTATCATCAAATGTAACATGAACTGATTCTTCAACAAGTAAGGTGCGTTTATTGAAGACACGAAAAGTCTTACTGTTTGTTGAATAGCCAACGAAAATAGCTTCATCAGATTTTGAGTCAAATTTACCTAAATTATCTTTTCCATTATTTAAGACAAAACATCTGCATCCGAAAACGTGGAAAAAGCTAACATTAGGTTTTCTACCTTTCCAAAGCTCATATGGAGTTTTCTTCAAAATGGGTCTAATCATGGCGCGATTTACGATAAAGCAAGCTGTGTTCACAGCTTCAGCCCAAAAATATTTAGGAAGAGCATTTTCACATAGCATGGTCCTAGCCATTTCTTCTAGGGTCCTGTTTTTCCTCTCAACGACACCGTTTTGTTGAGGAGTTCTAGGAGCGGAGAAGTTATGGCCAATACCTTGACTATCGCAGAAATTTTCAAATAAAGTGTTTTCAAGTTCACGTCCATGATCAGTCCTAATATTTGAAATTGCAAAACCTTTTTCATTTTGAAGACGCCTACAAAGTTTAGTAAAGGCTGGAAAGGCTTCGTCCTTATGAGCTAGGAAGTTAACCCAAGTGTATCTTGAGAAATCATCAACTACAACAAGTATGTATGCTTTGCCACCTAGACTAAGAGTTCTAGAGGGACCAATCAAGTCCATATGAAGTAGTTGTAATAGCCTAGTAGTGGAAACAACATTTTTGGATTTAAACGAAACTTTTGTTTGCTTACCTTGCTGACATGCACTACACAGCTTGTCTTTTTCAAAAACAATTTTTGGTAGACCAATGACAAGTTCCTTTTTAGAAAGTTTTGAGATAAGATCCATGTGTGCATGTCCAAGTTTCCTATGCCATAGCCAACTATCATTGTTAATCGCAGAAAGACAACTAACATTAGATGATGACATATCGTCTTGGTCAAAGGTGTAGACATTTTCATGTCTTTGGCCGACAAATAATACCTTGTTGTCTTTAATGGTTTCTATGATACACTTAGACTTTTCAAAGATGACTCTATTTTTCTTGTCACATAATTGACTAATGCTAAGTAAATTATGTTTCAAACCATCAACTAACAGAACATTTTCAATTATAGGGAAGGGATTTTTACCGACATTACCAATACCAATGATCTTCCCTTTACTGTTATCGCCAAATGTCACATATCCTCCATCTCTATCAGTGAGCATTGAGAACATTGACTTGTCTCCAGTCATGTGTCTCGAACATCCACTGTCGAGATACCATTTTCCCTTTTTGGACTTTGACCTTAAGCAAACCTGCAAAAGTAAATGTGCATTGATATTGGTACCCAGTCTAAGTGGGTCCTTGGGTGTTAGTACCAGCTAGTTTAGGAATCCACATAGTTTTCTTTCCTTTTTGAACATGCTTCTTAACACCACAGAAGTAAGGTGTGTGTCCTATTTGGTTACAGTAGGTGCAAGTAAGGTTAGGTGCATTTGATATAGGTTTTTTAATGAATGCATTTTTCAAATCTTTTTGTTTTTGAAAAGGTCTGTATCCTAGACCGGCTTTGTCAAAAACGCATTTTTGTGCACCAAGTAATTTGTTCAAGTTTTCTTCTCCTTGAGTAAATTTTAGTATTATCTTTGACTTATCTTCATCTTTCTCTCTTAACTTTCTATTTTCGTTTTCTAAGTTGCTTAGTTCCTTAGTAAGAGAGGTAACATGTTTCTTTAGCTTATCATGTGCAGTTCCTATTCTTATGGACTCATTATATAAGTCTTTAAAAGAAGCTTGTAATTCTTCAAAATCACTTAACAATTCTTCATAAGAGATAGGGTCAGAATATACCTCATCTTCATCGTCTATCGCCATTAAACAGAAGTTGGAGTTGTCAAAGTTTGTTTTGGCATCAAAGAACTCATCTTCTTTATGTTGAGCTTTTAAACATATATGAGCAACTTCATCTTCACTGGAGTCATCATCTGAACTATCTCTCTCACTTTCTCCCCATGCTGCTACCATAGCCTTTTTCCCTCTTTCTTTCTTTTTGTACCTCTTTTCTTCTTTAGTAAGTTTTGGACATTCAGACCGGATATGTCCCGGCTTCTTGCACTCATAGCATATGATCGGGTCCCTTTTTCCTTCATCTTTGGAGAAATTTCTTTTAAATGGCTGTCGACCATATTTTCCCCTTGCCATTAATTTGTTGAACCGTCGGGTCAAGAAGGCGACTTCTTCGTCGCTTCCATTTACTTCTTCTTCTTCTTCTTGATACGATGATGTTTTGAAAGCTATAGTTTTCTTTTTCTTTCCTTCATCCTCATTCGTGGCCATCAGATTTATCTCGTGAGTCATGAGTGATCCCAACAGTTCATCAAGGTTGAGCACATTCAAATCTTTTGCTTCTTGAATTGCTGTGACTTTTGGTTCCCAAGTTTTAGGTAGGCACCTGAGAATCTTTCTGACCATTTCTGCATTTGAATACACTTTACCAAGAGAGCTTAGTCCATTAACAATATCAGTGAATCTAGCAAACATGACAGATATGGTTTCATCAGGATGCATTTTGAATAATTCATATTTATGGACTAACATGCTGATTTTTGTTTCTTTGACTTGATTTGTTCCCTCATGCGTAACTTCTAGTTTATCCCATATTTCTTTAGCAGTTTCACATGTGGATATACGATTAAATTCTTTTGAGTCTAAAGCACAGTATAGGAAGTGTTTTGCCTTAGCATTAAGTTGAATAGTACGTTTGTCACTTTCATCCCATTCATTTTCCAATTTTGGAACACGAACACTGTCCACTACTTTAGAAGGAATAGTAGGTCCTTTAGTTATGATAGACCAAGCATCAATATCAGTAGCTTGAATAAATATGGTCATCTTAGCTTTCCAGTAGTTATAGTCGTTTCCAGAAAACAAGGGTGGTCGATTGCTAGATTGCCCTTCACCTAAGAATGAACTCATGATTGCCGAAAGTAAACTCTAAGACTGTGAAGTCTAAATAAGTAGAGCCCTTGCTCTGATACCAATTGTTACCCAGGAAGCAACCAAAGAGGGGGGGGGGGGGGTGAATTAGGTTGCACTAAAAATATTGTTCTAAAATAAACTTTCCGATCCAAAATAATATGAGATAGAAATAGATAAATGATCAAGCACACAATATGTCAATCAAAGCATAAACATGGATAAGGAAGAGAAGATACAACCGATGTATAGTGGTTCGGTCTGAGCTTGTCCACTGCCCAGCCTAGTCCACTCCCTAGGAGTCACTTTGATCTACTAGAACACGAGCAACTTTGGGTGTTACTCAAACCCTTACAAAACCTCTTCCCGTTAGCTTTCCCGAGGAGCTAACCGAACCGCCGAATCTTTTATACCCAGATTCGATTACCCAAGGTTTGTTCTTCGCAAACCTCACACGTACACAGCAATACAGAAGTGAAGATGGAGACTAGGTCTCACACAGTTCGTACAGAAGGAGAAGAAGAATGAAAGTGAACTTTTTGTAGCTTATCTCTCTCCTTCTCTCAAATAAACTCACTCTAAAGATCAATACAAATTTGTAATCACGTGAGGATGATAGAGAGTAGGTTTATTTTCCAGTTGAAGCTCTGTGAATCGAAGGGGATCTGTATATACGTCCAATAGGTTTATATAAACCCTAAACGCGTAGAAACCGAACAAGGGAGGAGCCTCTTGATTACCAAAATTGTTGATTCGATCTTCCAACCTTCCAAAACTCTCTTAATCGACCGTTTGATCTATTTGGGGAAGGAAATCATCAATAAAATCTTTGAGACGCTCCAATCTGTGATTTTCCGCGCAAGACAGCGACCGGTCGACCGCACGATGGTCCCGGTCGACCGCCTGGTCCGGTCAACCGCCTGTTGGCTCCGGTCGACCGCATAGCCCGGTTGACCGCAGGTATTGGCCGGTCAACCGCACCCTGTAGCTTTTGAATAACCTGTCAAATCCTTATCCAAAACAACTCCAAACAAGATTAACATAAATGTAATACTATTTTCAACACGAATATTGTCCGATGATAGTTTCTAGGTCATGGTACTCTTAATCTATGATTAACATACTTACGCGTGAGTACCCCTTTTTATACATCAAGTGATTATGTGTAATTTTCATATTTAATCTTGGCATCATCAAAACAAATACATAATGTGAATACACTATTTCTAACAGATTATAATACAATTAAAATAATCTACAAATTTATAAGATTACCTCTGTTTTTCTAACTACGGCTAGCGGAGTTTTGCCCATTCTATAAATGATGTTTTGCCCCGCTCGACTAGACTTATTTTTATCACTAACTTTCTGGATAAAAAAAACATTCGTGAAGTAAGGAAATTTTTTTAAGAGTACTTAAATTGGTAAAGATCAAAGTCTCGTACCTTTCCGTCGTCATGCCAATACTTAACAAGTTCTTTCCATTGATCTGCTTGCACTCGATCCGGAGGACAATGTATTTGCTCCGCAATGGGTAGTTCAGAATCAAAGTTATTACGCTTCACTGTAGTCTTCCAGTTCCTCCACTTTTTTGAGATTGATTTCAAGATCCATCTCTTGTGACCAGGACAAATATCAAATTTTTGCTACAAATTCACAATATTTTTAAGATACATTTTCAGCAAGCTAACAACCAAAAATTTACAAGTATTAATATAGTATAACTATCAAGCTTACCAGTACCAATGCTAACATATCATCCTTATAAACTCCAGGCATCTTGTGCCAAGTCTTATAGTGAAGCGGCGCATACCTCCCATTTCTTGCTATTGTTCCTAAGAAGTGACTCAAAATGCTATTATTAGAGATGGGTTGTCCTTTGTCATTGAATAAAACTTGTATGCGCTCATCGCCGTGCTGACCCCAAACTTTACACATAAAAGTAGGACCTCGCACTCTCTTACTTTTTTTCATGCCACCTGCATTTTGTTCAATTCCAATTTTTAATTGATGACAGGTAATGCTCATGTACACTTACAACAACAAAAAATAGTAAGTACAAAAAATAGTGCACTTGTGATTTTAATCATTTACCTGATTCACTAGTAGGTTGATTAGTAGCCGAATCACCCATGTTTTCTTTGTCTGGCTGACTCGAATCTAGTTGAATATTTGCTCCTCCGGTATTACAAGTGGTTGGAGCCATGAACTGAACTGGGCTACTCAGAATTTAAAATTATGTTCCATCAGCCTGACATATGCTAGCACTAGCGGGCTCAGTGTTCCACATTTGGAGAGAGGAATAATCAAATTTTCTGTAGTAAGTATGTTGATCCTAATTCTATACAGCTATATTAAGGATGTACAGACAAGGCAAGCTATGGAGGGGATTGTAAATAACAGGGAGAACTTGGATTTATGTAATTCTTGGAATATATCCCCTAAAATACTTGCAATAAGTTTGTAGTTAGGTTTTCTGTTGGATTTCCTGGTATGGTGTAATTTTTGTTTGCAAAGGTTGTCTCGCTTTTTGATGTTGGGAGCTTCCTCCACTCCAGGGGTATGCCCCTGTTGTTCAGTGTTTTCAGGGTTTTTCTTTCTGTCTAAAATCTTATTTTTACCACCAAAAACAATAAGAACCCAAGTGGTGAAATGGCATAAAAAGGAATTGGAAACCGAAATGAACGGAATTGCATATCATCCTTTTCGACACCTAACAACTCAAAGTAAGGTTCAGCTGACAATATATATATATATTGGAGCACAAATAAACTAATCCAGACCTAGTAGTACTAATAAGGGCAAGAAATCCCCAAGGCTTTACCAAATTTAAAATTAAATCCCTGAATTTGTAATTCTTGAAAACAGTTTGTGCATAATTTTTTCATCTACAAGGCTATACTTTAAGTTCTCTTGCAGTGTTAATGTAAACCCCTCTCTCTCTGTCACACGTATTGATCAACTTAAACTTTGATCAACCAAATGTCACCACCTCTTAATCTGTCACATCAAATGATCAATTACGCTTAATTCCAGAATGAAGGATTTAAAAAAAGAAGTCAAGGCAAATGGGTGGCGGCTGAGAGGAGATTTGGGTAGGTATATATACACATGCATACAAATAGATGTCCAAACTAATTAACTATACAGATAGATGTCCAAACTAATCAACTGAAAACTACATGTGAAACAATAATTTGTGGACAGACAACAACTAGTTAAGGGCAACGGAGAATGGTAATCAAAGCAGATTAAAACAAATCAAAATAAACCCAAAACATAAATGCACCTTGAATTTTTCACCGGGAAAAGAAGCAGAATCAAGGTACATACCTTTTGGGCTGTTTGTAAATGGCTGAAATTCAGAGAGAGCGAAATGTGAGGGAGAGCAGGGGAGAATTGAAATGTGAGGGAGAGCTTGGTTTTGGAGAAGTAATTGTGGGCTGTTTTTTCGTGTATGTATTTGTGGATAAAAAACTGATTGTGAGCAGTTTTTTTGAGTGGGAAATTTTTCATTTTGTTCTCAAAGTTAATTTACCCACTATTGAAATTTTGAGTGGGAAAATGTCCACTTTTTTCTGAAAGTTAATTTACCCACTATCTTCCAAATCACAAACTCAGCCACCCACGTAATAGTATGACTTTTATTACGTGTTTTGTGCAATTGTGACTCGCGGTGTGATTATGGGGAAAAATAAACTACAACTCGTATTATAACTATCAAATATTTATCAAATGAGCAACTTTTTACACTAATACATATAAATATAGCCCATCTCTTATAGAGTTGTAGCAGACGCCTCTCCTTCAACTCTCCTTAAATATCACTTTTAATATCTGAGAGGTACACAGTGCATGAACTTGTCCAATTTTTAAAAAATAGTGAAAAAGAAAAAATCATTAATCCATGAATTTTTTTTTATGTCAGATAAGTACTAAAATAACATTTCTTTTCAGACTTAATTGCAGAAGTTATTGAAATTTGGGTTTAATAGCCGCTTAAGGATTATTTTTTAGGAATAAATTATTGAGGGGAGGTAAAATATGATGAGATATTATTTTTGAAGAGTTGCCACATATTGATGTGATATTTATAGACGGGATATAAAAAGGTAGATGGTTTGGATGGGGTATTAAAAAAAAGGATGTTACATATGTGTTTTGCGCGAAATTTCAGCATAATAAGACAACAATCACTTATATGTGTGCGCCAAGTGGCGTCTTCTAGAATAACCAAAATTAAATGTCAAAAGTCATTTTAAAAAATAATCATTTCATCCTTGATTTGAGATAATCTTTTTAAAATTTAAAAATTATTCATATAACTACTAATCTTAAAAGATATACATTTCAAACTATGATAACTTATCCTAATCTTTTCAAACTTTCGTCCTTGATTTTAGATAAAAAAAAATTAACTTTGAAATTTTTTGTATTGCCGAAAATTTAACATTTCAAATTTTTGTATTGCCGTGGATATATATCTTGGATAACCACTAACCTTAAAAGGATATATATGTTATCACCTAATTAACACCTGTTATCACCTTATTAACACCTATTAGACTTCCGTCCGTGGATCACTAATCTCCATTTTTGACTCTCATTGTCACCTCCACTTCTCAACCTATTAGAATGTCTCAAGAGAAATTGGTGAAAAACTAAGTATCATTTATTGGTTGCTGGGTGGAGGGCCGATAAAAACTGCTCCATAAGATCTTAAACCGAAATTACTAAGGTATTATACCCATATACTAATTTTGTATTGTTTTCTCTCGCTTTTTTCATGTGTTTTTTCTTCTACTTTTGATTTTTTTATTATTGTTGCTAGGCTTAATTGCCATTTTTCTTATTGATGCAATAATGATCCAAAGGTATTAATCTCGAGAAACAAGTGCATCACGATAAAACAGGTATTCAATTGGAAATCTCTTACTCATTACGTACGTTACTTTGATTCAAATACCTCTTTTAAACATGATCTTATTTATCATTTTATCTTATATGTGTGGATATTTCAAGGTAAGGTAGATAAGCATTGACGTTATAAATATAAGGCTTAAATTGTTATCATAACTTCTATATTTAATTTATTAAGTTCAATTCACTAACGTATTTAATGGATGCTTTTTATTATGTAAAATAATAAAATAATATTTGATTCTACATTAATATCAATAAATAATACGTCAATCCATCCCGTGCATAGCATGAGTTTTTTGCTAGTACTATTATGTATTGCAAGGTGACTTTTTGTGAGAGTCACCTTGAGAACGACAAGTGTCAGAATACGATTGGGTTAGAAGTTAATTTGATAAATATTTAACGTATATAAAATAATGTAATACTAATTGAACAAGTAAAATTTAAAGGAATTATTGTCATTAACAAATTAAATCCAAACCAATACCTATCCGTTTGAATAATACGAATATTAATAACTACCAGGAAAGGTAAAGAATGAATTTAGGAGAAGATAAGACTGATGGCTCTCATGCTCAATACGAATATTAATATCATTTATCCCATGCTAACTCTACGGAAAGATCTATTTGTTTAAATTATTG
Organism: Arctostaphylos glauca; assembly: GCA_019985065.2. Lineage (NCBI taxonomy): Eukaryota > Viridiplantae > Streptophyta > Magnoliopsida > Ericales > Ericaceae > Arctostaphylos > Arctostaphylos glauca. Next base: position 10,961,772 of record JAHSPW020000012.1, on the reverse strand, counting down.
GTAATAGTTTTACTTTTCATCTAAGGCTTTTAATCACACCCGACTTAACAAATAATCTCATATCCCAACGCCTTCACTGCTAATTTTGCCATTAACCACCACCACCCTTCTTAGAAATGTTACACAGAGAGATTCGATTCGAGTCGATTCGACTAGAGGTGTCCAATTTTTAACACTCAATAACCTAAGGTAAATTGATTTTTAGCAATAAACACAGGTATTTACGTCTTCAATAATCTCATTTCATCTATAGAAATCTTCTCTCCTCAATCAATAAGGTACTCCAAATTGGGGTTGAGAGACATAAACGATAGTACCGCAAATTGTGTTATCATAAGGTATAAATTGATGTGTGTGTTCATGGTATTATCGTTTGGTTTAAACTTAATCAAAGAGGAAGTCTCTAAAAATTAGATTTCTAATCATTTTGTGGTACACTAAAAAATTCGAAAATCTAATAAAAAATAATTTATATATGTCCAATTATTTGAAGTTTTACTGTTTTTTAGTATAACCCTATACATTGACATGGGTTTATAGTAAATAAAAAGTAAACTTTCAACAAAACAGAAATCAAATAGGGCACTTAAGAAGTAGTGCCTCATTAATTACTTGATAAGGCAGGCTTAAAAAGGTGCGGCTAAAGGAACAAGTAAGAGAAAAAAATATAAAACAAAAACGACGTCGTATTATGCCTCCAATAAAGTGCCCTATTATATCAAGTTTTTAGAGTCACTAACAATTGCCCCATCAACATTATCACGAATAAATTAAATATATAACATTAGAATTAAATCCAAATGCCGCATTAGGTACAATCCAAATGAGGCACTTAAGAAAGTAGTGCCTCATTAATAACTTGATAGGGCAGGTTTAAAAAAGTGCTGCTAAAGGAACAAGTAAGAGAAAAATATATACAATAAAACGACGTCGTATTATCCTTCCAATAAGGTGCCCTATTATATCCAGTTTTTAGAATCACTAACAATTGCCCCATCAAAATTATCACGAATAAATTAAATATAGAAAATTAGAATTAAATCTAAATGCCGCATTAGGTACAATCCAAATGGGGCACTTAAGAAAGTAGTGCCTCATTAATAATTTGATAGGGCAGGTTTAAAAACGTGCTGCTAAAGGAACAAGTAAGAGAAAAATATATACAATAAAACGACGTCGTATTATCCCTCCAATAAAGTGCCCTATTATATCCAGTTTTTAGAGTCACTAACAATTGCCCCATCAAAATTACCACAAATAAATTAAATATATAAAATTAGAGTTAAATCCAAATGCCACATTAGGTACAATCAAATGAGGCACTTAAGAAGATAGTGTCGCAATAATAACTTGATAGGACAATTTTTAAAAAATGCCCTTTAAAAAGTGCCCTTAAATCCCTATTTTGTTGTAGTGATGGTACTGCTAAAAGGCATAATCGTACACTTATGGATATGATTAGGAGCATGATGAGTTCTTCAATTGTACCTATTTCTTTGTGGAGTGAAGCATTAAAGACCGCAATGCATATCTTAAATAGGGTTCCTAGTAAGGCGGGCCCAACTACTCATTTTGAGTTGTGAATTAGTAGAAAACCTAGTTTAAGACATTTTCATATTTGGGGTTGTCTAGCGAAAGCTAAATTTATAATTCACAAGAGAAAGATTAGACTCTAGAAAAATTTCTAGATATTTCATTGGCTATCTAGAAAAATATAATAAACTTGTTATTACGGTCAAAAACTGTGATTAATTCTCATGACTTTTAATCACGCCCCAATCAACCACGTTTTCAAAACTGTGATTAAAAGATAAAGATCACACTTTTTAACTGTCATCTTTATCTATTATTCTAGTAGTGAACACCGATAGATTTATCGATACCATCACGTGTTTAAGGTAGGCAAAAATAGGGTTGAGCCTTTTGTGGTGGAAATTTTACATATTTTTTGTTCTTTAACTTAAGTGTGTAGGGTAAAGAATATTAGATCAGTTAATTTTTTATTGTTACGTCTTAAAGTTTTTCTTTGGATTTTTTGGTACTATCTTTGTAGGCCTTTATGTTTTTATTTATGTTGATGCACGTAATATGATACGTATATCTACATGCAAAAGTAAATTCCTAATTCATATATCAAATTCTTGATTGAATCTTTTAAATGCTTCTTAACTAGGTTATAATGACCAATCTTTTAAATTATAATAGAAGTGGATAAAAAATGAATTTGTTTATTATAACTGTGAAATTATGGTTAAACAACAGCATAAATCGGTAATAATATTATCTATTATAACTGATCGAAAATCATCTCAAATCCAGCTTATCTAGAGTTAAATTGAGACCATATTTCAGCTTCTAGGGATTCTTAGAATCTCAAAATCTACGGATAATTGTTTTTTGACAAACACTCAATTTCTTTCTAGAAGTTAAAATCTTAAAATCTGTTGGTTAAAATTTTTCGTAAACACATACTGATTCGTATTTTTGTTTTCCGCCTTAGAAATATTGCGATTGCATGAAATTTGATGATTAGTGTTAAAGATCGATGAACAGTCTTACTACTAGAGGAGGTGATTAGTTGGTAACCATGATGTCCGATTTTGAGTTTATATGTAGTTGGAAGTTGCAGCTTAATTGACTAATCTTTTGGAGAGTTCAATTTTGTTCACCCTAGCTAGGGTGAGTGAATAAAGCTTGTTCACTCTTTGTCTCACTTCGATAATTGAAATCGTCTATTTTATTTTGATTAATTTATTTAGTTATCACCAAAAAATTCAGTTCAATCAGTGAAATTGACAAGTGTTTAACCTAAAATCCTAGTTTTTAACCTTTAAAAATTAAAAGGTTCGAAGTAAAAAACTAAATTTTTAGGTCAAGTGCATATCGATATTCAGTTGAACTGAATTTTTTCCTGAAAACTAAATAACTTAATTAGAACAAAATAGACGGCTTTGATTATAAAGAGGGATATTGAGGTGGTCTCACACGACTTTGTTTACCCTAGCGGCCCGTTCGTTAGCGGTTAAAATCATGGAAGGAATATAATACATAAAGTGTGTGTGTGTGTGTGTGGTGGGGGGGGGGGGGGGGGGGGGGGGGGAATATAATAGAATGAGAGATTTATTATAGAGGGTTGAATAATTATAAAGATTTTGTTTGAGTTTTTTTTGAGAAAGAGAGATGTGATAAATAAGAATTGCTTTTCACCCCTCCTATGCAAAAAAATAGGGAGAGTTTTCTTCCCAAAGACCAAAAGATCCCTTTCTCTTTTTTATTTTTACTATATTTGATCGTCCTTATTTTAAGGAGTTGGCTTGAGGGAGAAGACTTGATTTTAGTTTTATTTTGAAAAAGAATTAAAAATTCACTATTGATTAAGGCTTGGTTATTGAAAAACAATTAATTATTTTTGTTTTTTTTTAATTTTTAAGTGTTTCGTGGTATTTCAAAATTTAGGATGAATATTTAAGGTAGTTTTTTTTAAATATTTAAGTATTTCATGGTAGTTAAATCATTTATGTTTTTTTCTTTTCACTCTTTTTTTTTTTTTGGAACATAAGGACGAAACATATAAATCTTTCTTGATTCAAAAAAATATAAGTGCTGTAACAACCCTTAATTTTTAATAAGAATTTAAACATTTATATTTAGTATTTAATCCTGAGTACAAATTATTTGATTTTTAGAATTTTGAAAATAGGGAGGCTGCTCGAGTGAGCTGTCGATTTATAGCAATCTCGAGAAGGAATTTTTTAAGAGTTTGAGGTGCTCATGATAATTAATGGCAAAATAAAGAAATTTATGGATGAATTCCCTAGGATTCCTAGAAGTTAATCGATTTTATTTCATATTGATGACATTGAGTGTGGGGTTTTACATAAAATAAATAAAATTTATTTTATAAATCAACTGAAAATTCATGACAATGGTTACTGGGTTTTTAATTTGGGAATTGATTCTTTGGCCTATAAAACCTAGTGAAAATTCTTTATAATTTACACCAATTTTTTAATCTGGAGAGTATATTGAGAGGTATTCTTAGTGTTTTTGGCATTCTTGAAGGAAAGGAAATTCTAATCAAAGCTCTATCCAATTCTTTCAAATTCGTATTCGATTTTTTGCTAGATTCTTCAATTGAAATAGGGAGAATCACTTTCAACCTATAAGATGTCAAATTATAGTAGGATGGCTTGTCAATTTTGTTATAGAAATGCATGCTAGGGTTTATATTTAATCTCTTTGAAGGCATGAAATTCAATTTATTTGTTGATTAGTTCACTAAACTGACAAAGGGGAAATAATTATCGAGTATTAAAGTCCTTATTTTTGTTCTTAATTTCTATATTAGACCAAAATGATAGATTAGGATTGCGTTCATGCTTAGTTTTCTGCAAAAAAATAGAATCCACAATCTGCTAAAAATGATGGCTTGCTCGAGCGAGCTATAGACTGCTCAAGCGACCTGTTTAATTTTTGATAGATTTTGACTTTTGAAAATAGAATTCAAAATTTGATATTTGGCAGATTGCTTGAGTGACCTACTGAAACTCAAAAACTTGCAGAATGTTGACTGAACTTACCAGGCAATAGATCCAAACAATAACTACCACTATTTTGCATATTCACACATCACAGACATCCACGAGCACATTATATATGACGAAGAGTCCCCGTGGGACCACGTGTGAACGAATTAACCAATTTTGACTATGACTTTGTAATATCGCATGTTAACAGTATTGTGGTTATGTACATGATTGATAGTAATGTTGGTGTTTTGGATTTAGCCATCGTGCTGTCTGAAGTCTTGTAGTAAGTTGGAGTTACAACTATCGTTGCTAGCTGACCTTGAAAATATAAAGTGGTGATATGGCCTTCATGCTGTTAGTTTAATGTAGAATAGCCGTCGTGCTTTCAGACTGTAGTAAGTTGAACTATACGATGATATGTGATATATGTGAAAACCTAGAACTTATGTTAAGGACACTAGTTCGAATTTCACCTATAACAAAGCAGCAAAGGGTGTTGGGTGAATATTATAAGTAGTGAAATTGTGTAGAGAACAAGTAAGATTGATAATGAAAAATTGCAAAACTAAAGTTAGTAGCCGTCATGCCAAGTGTTGTTCTAGCTGTCATGCCAAGTATTGTTCTAGCTGTCATGCCAAGTGTTGTTCTAGCTGTCATGCCAAGTATTGTTCTAAGCATCGTCCCAAATTTATGTTCCATGTGTATTTGAGTCTCACCGGACGTCGTCCCATTTGATTAAGGACCCAAGTTAGGAGATGGGTATATTCAGTTAGAGGTGACTTCGGGGTGTATCTGAGTCGACAGCTCCCAACCGCAAGGGAGTAACTGCCTTGTCAGCCGATAAAGGGGAAGCGGCTGAGGTTCATTACTACCTGACTCGACAAAGTCACGTATTCGATCGGGTCTAGTTATAGTGAGATAGTTATTGACTCGAGTAGACGGTAGAAAGCCTATTTCTTGCCTCGGTATAGACTCATCAATATCAACTGAGTACTCTACACTAGATAGTCAGGTAAAAACGAAATATCGGGGGAAAAGAATATTCCTAGGAACTCTAAAGTGAAACAGAAAAATAACAAACCTACATGTTTACTTTCATATTCTACTCTTATCACACTTGTTATATTCCCTGCTGTAGATCTATATCTTTTAGGGTTGATTTTTTGGTAACTTTTTCCTATTGAGTTTAATTATTTATTGGAGCAACTTATTTGCCCCTTGTGTTTCATACGATATGTCGAGGAGCATTTGGAGAATCCATCAGAGCAGGAAGAGCCGGAAGCTGCTGAAGAAGACTGTGGCGGCATTTGGCTATCCTACCCCTAGATACTCTGTTATTTTATTTTTCAAATAAATGTAAATACCTAAAGGGTATTTCTATCAATTTTATTTTCGTATTTTAAAACTCTGATTTATAAGTTTTTTGTTATTTAAATTATCAATAAAAGACAATTTTTCTTGATTTTACGTTTTAATTGAGTAACTAATTGAATTAATGTCACGAGAAATCGGAGCATTACAAATGCTTCGTTAATGCACGAAAATACGGTGTTTCTTACATTTAAATTAAATAAAATTTGAAAAGTAGTTCTCTTAATGCTTGCATTACATTTTAAAAAAATTAAATCTCATTCAGGTCGGATTATTCATGAACTCCTCATTTGTATCTAATTAGAACTATGTCAAAAAAAATAAGAATTATTTATAACTCCAAAAAAAATTATTATTATTATTTTTTAAGTATTCTGTGGTACTTAAAGTTTTAAGGGCAAATATTTAATTTTTTAAAAATATTTAAGTGTTCCGTGGTACTTAATTTATAAAAAAAAATCACCATTTTTTCGTTTGAATATAAGGGCAAAAAATATAAGTGTTCCGTGATACCAAAATTATAAGTTCTATGAATTGGTTAAAAAAATTGTTGTTTTAACTGTAGCTTAATTGATAAATTTTAAGACTAAATGCGACCGCTAGTTTTATGAGTTCTTGCAAAAAAAAAAAAAAAAATTCAAAGATAAAAAGTTGAATTGGTTAATTTTTTTTAAATATATATATATATATATATATATATATATATATATTAATATTATTACTTGTTTTATTTTTATTTTTAATTATACATTTCTTTTTTAAACGCAATGTGAAAGAGTGAAACAGAGCAGAATGGTATTTTCGTAATTCGAAGGAGAGAGGAGATTGTCATTTTTGTAATTTGAGGGAAAGAAAAGAGGAAGGAAAGAAAGTGATGGTTTTAAAATTTTAGGGGAGGGATGAGATATTTGCTTGGGGGTTGGGTTTTTGTTTTGAAGAGGGATGAAAAGAAATTTACATGGTAAATATAAGTATATATTCGTATGACATTTTTATAATTAATAATGTCATTCTTGTAATTAGTAGTGATAATTGCTTAAATAAAAGGAAGATAGGATAATATATATATATATATATAAAGAGAGTAGTCTAAATTTTATCCCGTTCAAAAGCCGATAACGAAATCCAACTTTAACAACTTGAATTGTCATATTCAAAGTTCAAATTTTATTCTCTTTGATCGCTAACCATGAGGCCTAAGAAAATAAAATTGAACTTCCTTTTAGAGTTCAATTCATGGATTAAAGCATAGAGTTAAGACGAGAAAGGCATTTTCAACACGGTGGTGCAGTTTGAAAAAATAATTAATTCTCAGAATATTAGACTTCTTATGATTATTCCATTTTATTTTTTTGGTCAGCGATTATTTCGATTTTATTAGTCATACTCAGCATAGAGATTTTTGCTTCTTTATTACTTGGTCGACCAATCAAACATGGCCTTATTCTCCTTCCATCCATTGAATATAAAACAAAAAGAGGTAAAGCAATATTACACCAAAACAAGAAAATAATTTTCTGCTCAAAATCCTACTTTCGCAATTCAAAATGCTTTTTTATTCATCCTCCCAAAATCAAATTATAGATACAGTTTATTCTCTCTTGCAGTTTATTTCCAATCCCTAAAATCAAATTTCCTTTACAAATAAAAACAACAAATAGAATCATAATCTACATATATGCATCAACATGTTTTGTTTAATCATGCATCAAAATAATATATAAATTTCTCATCACTTGCTTATTTTTGTTGCCTCTTTGGCTTGATCATTAACGGGTTCCATGAATGCCTCCATCTCATTCTCTACTTCCTCAACCTGCAGCATAAATTTCATTAATTATATACTCAAAAATCACATCACAGAAAACTCAAAAACATCAAGAATACTTCTAGGTTTGTAAATAAATAAATAAATCTACTCTATAATACGATTGAAACAGTAGGTGATACTACTGTCTCTGACCAAAACCACAAGCAAGTAATTTTTGGCTCATTTTCTAAATCTACCTGTCATTAAACAAAACTATTATGTAACCAATTTAATTAATCATGATTAATTTGTTAGACTAAAGAAAAAGTAATGAAAGAACAAGATGGGTTAGGTAGAAAAATTAAATAACCTTGTCAAGGATTTCATCAGCTAAATGAGCAACCTTGGCTGTTTCCCTAGCTGCGTCTTCAATGAATTCAAGGGCATCTCTTAGCTTTCCACCTTCTGGGAGCTGGTCGCCGACCTTATCTGCCACCTTCTCCACTTCTTCCGCTGCCTTTTCAATAACTTCTGCTACATGGTCTACTGTCTCTACTACGGCTTCAACTTTCTCTGTAAATATTAACCCTTAATTAAATTTATGGCCAAAAGAAATTTTTTGACAAGTAGCAACATGTAAAAAATCTAATGAATTTATCAGAAATGACAACGAGGTTGGGAATTCACAATGAAAATATTGAAAACAACTGTCGTTTTGTGGACCCAAAAAAAGAAGGAATAATGCATATATAATGATTGATGCTTACTGGTAATTTGGAATAATGGCCCCCATCTGTGACTAAAGAAAGGTAGGATGATGGTTATTACTGCTCCAACAATCCAACTTTTCCTATTAGAATAAACACGAAAAAGAATTATTCATAGTGAATTAGAATGTAAAAAAAAAAAAAAGAAGTCAACAAATGATGTTTATATGCTTAATTTACCAAGAATCTGAAGGGGGTCCTGAAGGAAGTGGAGCACCTGGTAGTATACTGCTGTAGACAGCCGAGTCCCTGCATGAACAGATATATGATTTTCAACTCATGAGAAAGAAAGAAGCTTATCAATATCAACTAATAATATTTGCATAATATACCAAAGTAATTCATAATTAATGTCGAATATTTTGCAACTAGTCAAAATCATTCGTAACATTTTGGTACTTACAGGTGCACACTTCCTGATAACTCACCAGAATAATACATAACAAACATCATAAAAAACCGTGCTAAATAAATGTAAATAAAAAAAAAAAACAATAAAAGTAGGTAAACAGAAAAAATAAAAAGAAAAGTAACATTTACACAAAGCTTTCTCCCAAAATAAGACATGGTTCCATGTCAATCCGGCAATGGAAGAAGACCAAAAAAGAAAAAGTCACATTTACACAAATCTTTCTCCAAAAGGAAGACATGGGTGCATATCAATCAGGGAACTAATGGAAGAAATTGAAAAAAAAATACTTGCCTCTTTCCATATCTGGAATATCGCGACGGCTTATTAACAAGAAAACAAGATCCATACTTGTGTTCTGAGATTTGAGAATGAAAAAGGGTACTGAAATTGAGATAATGGAACTTGGAATGGGGCTTTGTGGAAATAGGGGTCAAGCTGTGGGGAACGATGAATCTTGTTGTTGGTACAGCCATAAATTGGATGCGATTGATATAACTGTGGATGATGTATGTAGAGCTGTTGATGAAGAAGATGGAGATTGGAAGAGTAATCTATAAGGTGGCTCTGTATTTTATAGTTGAATTCAGACACACGTTTATTAATTACTTGGTCCATTCGTACAACTGAATATTATAAGCCCAAAGTCAAAGTTGGTAAAATAATTCTAATTTTAGGAGCTACACGCTACGCGATTCATTTGTTATTGGATTTCAAGTTTTCTTATATTTTCTTATTGACTTCTAAGTTAATAATCTCCAATGTAATTTCCACGGCGCTTCTAATTTGATAAATCCCCAACCCCCCCCCCCCCCCCCCCCCCCCCCCCCCCCAAATTAAAAAAATAGTATTAACCAGTTTAGTCTAGATTAACTATTTATAACGTTTAAAGTCCATGCGAATTAGTCTTTAAAATTAATGTGCTTTAACTTTAAAATGAATAATTTTATTGACTACTCATTCTTGTACTCCCTAAAAGCACTTCAATTATTTATCGCACCTTCTCCCATTTCTCATATTATCACTATCACTTACGGCCACCACGAATCACTAATTTCTTTGCACCTATGACGACCCAAGACCTTTTTTTGGCAAACGCAGAACATAAAATTCACTGTTCATTTCTTTTGAGAAACAATAAATTAATCCTAATGGTCCTATTTGGTTGCTGAGAAAAATTAATCCTAAGATATGCAATTTTATGCAGCCACCAAGTTTCTAGCCTCGTTGACATAAATCGTAAAAATTTAAAGGTAAAAGCGAGTGTTAAATACAAGAAATACTATAACTTAACGCACGGTGGTGATCATGATATTACAATAAAAACACGAATTATATGGAATTACAATTGACCAAATTGTGGAGAAGTTGAATGAAAATGTTGAAGATCTTAATAAGCCCTTCAAGTTTAAACTATGGAAAGAACAATGCTAGGTACACAGATTGTGCACACAGATGTGTCCGGATCCGTCGGATGCACGCGGATTGTGTCCGGATCTGTATACACAAGTTTATGTACACAGACTTTCTCCTATGGAAAGGCATGGGTGTTGTTCTATCTCAGCCTTCCCAAAGTGAGTTACATCCTCACCGAGAAGAATTTGAACAAAATTTAACACCGACGAAGAAGAATATGCAGCTCATCTTGAAAATGCTGACCAGCAACAAGACTCCAAACTAATTGCAGCGGAGGTCAAATTTAAGGGAATCAAGATTGGGGACAATCTTGTTGTGAGAAGCATTTACTGACTGTAATGTCCTGATTTTTAGCAATGTTAATTAATTTTTTTAACATTATTTTATTTGTCAAGATAATTATTAAAAAGATAACTTCTTTTATTTTAACAGAAAATTTAAATAAGTACAGAGTCTAAAATTAAAATGACGAAAATAGTCTTCTGGGTTTACATTTATTGAAATAAAGATAGAGCTAACTAAACTAAACGTAAGACAATCACGTGTTGAACTTTTCCTTAGGGACCACTGGTTCTTATTGCTAATGTGGGAACTCCATCTGCATGTCTCCATCTGACATGAAACTTTAAGGGTTGAAAAGTTGTTCCAGTAAGTAATTAAACTCGATAGGAAAATATTACCCAACAAATCAAACCCACAAGGAAATCAAATTAACATGCAACAGAATATAAGTAAGAACTGAAAAAAATTGAACAATCAAGTAAACACGTAAGTTTATTATGCTTTCGCTTATTATATTTCTAAAGAATTCCACCGAAAAGCTTCGTCTCCTACTCGACTATCTAACATAGGACACTCATTTGATATTGACAAGACCTTGCCTACTAAGGGACTATAGTCTAAACTTATGTACCCGACTAAACTACTGACTCGATAAGGAAGGTACCTCCTACCGTCCACTCAAGTCAATAACTATCTCGCCCTAATTAGATTCGACTAGTAAGGTGGCTTCACCATGTCAGGTACCAACGAACCTTAGTTGCTTTCCATTTATTGGCTCATGGACGTCAAAGACATTAACTATCACCCACTAGGGGTCCAGAGCTGCACTCACAGATGGTCCCAAAGTTCCCTCCAACTCAATACACTCATTTCCTAATTGGTGTCCTTCTATGAATAAACAGCGGACCTTTAATTGACTACACCCACCTCTTAGTTTAAGTCCAAAACAAAAGTCACAACAACGGATCGACATCTGACATCAACATTTGTCACAACAGACACCTTTATCAAATTATCATCTTTTTATTTGCCGTCTCTACTTGTCTCTGCTTAATTTCACTACGTTAATAATGTTTATCTAACACCCTCCTCTTCCTTGTTACAAGTGACATTTGAACCTATGTTCCTAACATAAATTCTAGATTTTTCCTCACAAAATTCTGAGTACATTATGTCATCACAAAGTTTTCTAATTCAATCAAGGTTCAACATTTCTGTGAAGATTTCGACAGTATAACAACTGTAATATCAACTATCTCCTCGAGTCGCACGATGGCCATACCCGACATCTCCAATCACTTCCAACACAAATCCAATTCACACAGTTCTAGTTACACTTTGCTTATCACTCATCACTCATATCGACTTAAATCAATCACAATCAAACATAATCAAACATGGTCATACAATAACAAATCATGGTCAAATGACTAACACGAGATCCTACGGGGATCCGTACGTGGACATGGTTCTAGTACTGTGTATGCTTGTGCGGTGTGATCATGCTATCTGAATAATTTTACAAATTTGGACAATGTCCAAAAATAGAAAGAACATCATTCTGTAATTCTCAGAATTGAACAGGATGCTCAAGTGAGCTACCAAATTTCAAATTCTGACAAAAGACTGACTTCTCTAAAATTGGACAATCTCTGAAATCTACAAGGTCGCTCGAGCAGTCTAGAGCTCGCTCGAGCAAGCCTTCTTTTTTCATAAACTTGTAACTTTCTAATTTTTCTACAAACAGCTTGAAACAAACTCTAATTTATGCTTTCTAGTTTCATACTGAAATTAAATTACATGAATGAAATTTACGGGTTGGAAAGTAAGGAACCCTACCTCGATTGAAGGAAAACACAAACGGATTGTGATGAATTTGAATCAAAACTTCATCCAAACCCTACCTTCGCTCTCTATGTAAAACTTTAAGAACAACCTTACATCTCTCTCCAGAAATTCAGAATAACCTTATAACCTTCTCTCTGAATTATGAATTCGTGAATGAAACCAACAATTCGTAGTTATTTATACAGGCAAAGGAGGTATTAAGTTTCCATTAACCACATTCTTTATTTTATCCATAAAACTGTTATGAATTTTTCTTTAATTCAAGTTCCAGTATTAATTTACCAATAATCCGTCACAAACACCCCAAATAAATCCAATTATATGCCTTTGAAGTGAAAGAATCCTGTGCTATAACTTATTTCGTCCATAAAAATCCAAAATTATGCCGTGAATGCGAAGAAACCTTTGAAGATCCCTTCTTCGAGGTTCTATATCTCGACACCTCGCTCAAGCAGTTCCGAGGTCGGTCAAGCGGCCTCCTTATTCTTCGAATTTTAAAATTCTGAATTAAAATTATTAAAGACACGAGTTTAAATATTAAATATTAATAATTTTAAATTATTTGAAATTCAGGATTATTACACAAATTAACTGCCACCTTCGTGGAGAGAGTCTCAGAAGTTAAGACACCACAAGTAAAATGAGACGAGCCTTTAAATACCCCCATTTGTGTGGAGAAAGAGGCTTGAAGCCAAGATGCACTAATGACTCATAAGGGTAATGAACATTCTGCCGCAAAGGTAAATTTGGTTTCTACAAATGATAACTTGACCAGAGGTCAGTTTTCTAAAAATGCTTATATAAAGTCAAATTTAAAAAAAAAAAAAAAAAAGGAAGAAAGAATAATGATAAATCTCATGGTGGAATTACTATGAGTCAGGAGTGGCTCGATTTCGCAAGTTCTGAAAATAATAGTCTGATCTGTTGCCAAAGAGCCATTTGTGGCCATCATTAGAGACATTTTACAGGTTATGACTGCTCCACAATTTACTGCTCACCTGCACACTTCCACACATGAAGCAATCATTATTATGCTTGGTGAGCAGAGGCATGTCTCTATAATAATGACAGGCTCTAAATAATGTTGACGTTGTTATCAGGTTTCTCTTCGATTCAACTGAAGATCAATGGGAAGCCAAGTGCATTTTGAAGTAATTGAAGGGAATGTCTAAGACGTGCTTGTGATCTGGGAGTGCAACTTAGACCGAGCTCAAATTATCAGATTATATTAATCGAGCTCAAACTCACTATATTTCAAAGAACCACGCTCAAAAAGTTTGGCTCGCCTCATTTGTAACTCTATATGCTTGTATCTTGGTATGGATATGGGGGGAGAAAAGAGAAAATAATAGGTTGACGAAGTTAATTCCTTCACAATCTCCTCTCTGTTTTATCTATACTTATTTTTCTCTTGTAAATTATTCTGCAAATGCAAGATAAAAAATAACTAGAGATGCATTGAAAAATAGAATAATCAGGGCCACAGATATCAATGTCAAATCCCAAATAGGTATTAGTTTGTATACCAAACTGACAAACATCAATTGAGATACTTTCACATATCCATAGCCTGCTCCATATGCTGTACACATTAGCTTTCTTAAACTCTTTTCTTTTGACAATTAATTATATTCTAGCAACATTATTGTCTTTTACAAATCACGAGTTGCTTCTTGTTTCAGTTTATCTACCTACATTGCACATAAATTTTCCCCCAATATTCAAAAAACAAAGCATAAGTAGAAACAATTTTTTCATTTATTCTCTCATATATAGCATCATTATGTTGTTTGTTTTTTTCTTTTCTCTTTTAATATCGATCAACAAAGAACAGATTGTATTGAGAGAACGAATTTACAAGGGAGCTTATGGTTGGCAAGAGTCCAACCGTAGGGAAAATTGAAATTGAAATTCCACAAGGTCACATCTCATAAGGTCTAGACAAAAATCCAAACCAAAAAGCCTAGAAAAACTCCACAATGACATTGCTAGCCTAGGCATAACAGAGAAGAACAGGGTAAAACACCCAAAGAAATAGGAAAACCTCTCCACCTGCTGGCCAAAATTTGATAGCCTTTGACACACCAGAACCTGGCATCCAATAAAAGCTGTCTCCTACAGACTCCCGCTTTGCAGGAAATCCATGGGAACTATTCAACTGCATGCTTCGCCTTCCAAGGTAGAAGACTAAAACTTGAGAAACTTCTGAAATCTGCACCACAGGCTGAGAGACATACAGAATGGAAAACAAACCAGACCAACACCACCTTACTCCAAAATTGCCTTACCCAAAATCCCTTTCATGAACTGCAGCAGAAACTTCAAATCACCTGAAAAAATTTAGGAACCAAGACTCCCTTGGACTAGAAGGAAAGAACCAAACCAATACTATATGTCCAAGGAAAACCAGGCAGAAGCCCAAACTCTACACCCTCAGAACCCATTCAGACAGAAAAGGCAAGACAAACAAATCAGACACCAGACAAACGCGCCGCAACAACCCCCCCGGGAAAAACAATAATAAAAGAACCAGCAGCCCAATTCAGAGGCAGATGCCCACTGCCCCATCGTTGTGGAAACACCCCAAAACCACCATACTCCCTCCAACAGATAATAAAAACAGTCAAGCCATCCCTTGAAGAAAGCCTACACCCTGCAAAACTACCCTAAAAAACATTAGGCAGACTATGACATGGGCTAGAGAAGCCTCCGTCCCCAACCCATACAATTACCTCCACAACACCGGACTCCCACAAGAAGACCAAATAGAAAGATCAAGAAAGACACCCCCCGAGAAAGATCTACCACTACCAACCCACCAAACTGAACAAAGCAGAGCACCCAGCTAAATGGATAGCCTCCTCACTCCCCCCGATTTCCATTTTTAATCCTCTATATTTACTCCTAGCATCTTGATTTTGACTTTTATCCAAATAGCTTTCCTTGTAGTTGCCAAATCAAGGATCTCCTCAAAGTCAATTGACTTCCCTTTGAAAACCAGATTATTTCTTCACAACAAAATTGACCACATAATATAGTAGAAAGCTGTATGCCATATGCACTATTCCAAATCTCTGAATCTACTGAGAACCATAATGCAGCCAAGTTTGAGGCATTGGTAGGGCTAACCCATGCCAATCCACCACTTGTACTTTCTGTGGAGCCCTTTAATCCGTCTAACGATTCAACTCAGGATCAACTGTTGGCTCGAAGGAAAAGGATGCCCCGTTTGAGGTTTTTTAATAAGCTCCCAAGACGACGTGGTTTTCAGGCTCATGGAGTTTTGAGTTTTTGGCACCGAAATGTCATTTTGGTGCCCTACAGGAGCGCACTACAACCCCTTTGTTTGTCTTCCTGCTTTTAGTGATGCTAGCATAAATGTCATTTGAGATACAAGAGAGGGTATGACAGGCATGTCTCAATATGCGATACTTTAATCACCGTGTACAACAAATGTGGTGGCATCATTGACTCTAATGGCCTCGTCCAGTTCTTAATCAACCCTATATAACATCCTATTGATCTAGATTTTCACATGAAAAAGAACTTTCATAGCAAATCTAACTTCTTAGCCAAAAAAAATTTACGAAATAAAAAATAAGAAAAGGTAAAACCTTGTGGGATTTGATTCATTTGAAGAATTGTTAGGCGAGTCTGGCGGTTGGCGGTGGTTGATGTTGGCGTGTAGTGATTGGGGCTGAAGCATGGAGGAACCCCAGTTGAAGAAACTCTGCTACTGAAGAAAAAAAACCCTAAGAAGATCAATTGTTGGCGTGATTAATGAAAACGCATCAACCTTTGAATTTTTTTTTTTAATCGGCTCCCAAAATGACGTATTTTTAACGTTTATAGAATTTTGAGTTTTTGGCACTAAGAGGCAGAATCAATCCTCTTTCAAATTTCTCGCTAATATTATGATATTTTGTCTCCTTTTTTTGTTCCAATAGCATAAAAGGGACTAGAATAGATATCAATATTTCTGCATGCACAAATTTTGGAAACTCCCTCGTGTTCAATTTTGTTCACATGTGATAAATAAAGTTTATTAACCCTCAACTGTGTAGGACTAATTCAAGATCTTAATTTGATAATGGAAATCTATTTACTTTATATTTTTAATTTATGATTTCAAAAAAAATTAAACTCAATCGGATATCGATAGGTGTTTGACCTAAAAATCTAATTTTTTTTACTTCAAATTATTAACTTTTACGCTTAATAATTAAATTTTTAGATCAAGTACTTATCGATATCTAATTGAGTAAAAAAAATTCGTAACATTAAAAAAAATTATTTGAACAAAATAAACGATTTCGTTTATGAACATGCAATCTCAAAATAACTCCACACAATTAAAAATAAATAAACTTCGTTCACATGTGAATGAATAAAACTGAACTATTGTATCTCTCACATAAATAGGTCTTAGATTTTAGACAAGAGTCATCCATATGGAGGTCTGTATCTTTGTCGACTGTTTGTAGGTATTGTTTTTTTCGATAAAACTGTTTGTAGGTATTGTTGGAATAGGGTCTCTCAAATTTTCGTGATTACGCCTATTTCCTAATCATCTTTCTCCTCTTTCTTTTGCAGATTGCAAGATGTGTCTCACAAGAACGGACTCAGGAATTGAATCTGGGGTGTTACTATCCAAATAAATAAATAATTAAGAATAAAATTTATATTCAATAATTAAAAAATATAAGTGTTCAAATTTAATAACCAAATTGAAAGAATCTGACATAGCAAAAGGGCTATGGGAATGTCACAGTACTATGCGATAAGCTTTCGATTACTCTTAAATCTTAAATTTTTTTTTTTTTTTAAGTGGAGCAATATGGGGGGTGTCATCTGACACCTTCCCCCCCTTAGTCTTCCCCCCTTCGTAGGTACGCCCCTGGTGTCTCATCAGGTTAAACCCACTAAAAATGGGGCCCAGGTTGAATGTAGACCTAAGTTTTTAATTTTGGGTCACCGACATTCAACCCAGTAATAAATATGATGAATTCAAATATAAAGTCTTATGTTGTGCGCGTGCAGTAAGCCATGCCATCTTACAAATTCTTCGCCAAGGTTTCTCAAGTAAGGGAAAAAATCCTCAGTATTTAAAAACAAAGGATTACTTCCACGTGTTAACAAAATAAAGAGAAGGGATTTTGAGCTGTTTGTCCCTTACATGACTAGATTTAGGATCAACTTGGCAGGTAAATGTCTATTTCACTGATAGATATTTGCTACCTTTTTTACTTCAAATCCTAGGACTTTAACTACTGTTAATCCAACAACCGGACTAAAATTGTTCTAGATGAACACATTGATTGGACTTACTACCAAATAAAAATGACTTGTAATAGAACTCCATTGATTATTTTGAATATTCGGTTTCAATCATGTTAGGCACATTTCCATCAAGTCTGAGACTTTGAACTTAATAACTAGACAAACCTCTAATAATTATATAAATCTTTTGTTTCGAAACTAGAAAAGTAAAGTTCTTAATTGTTATTATACTATCTTTCGACCAATTTTTTTGTGGCTTTTGCCTCTTCGCAATGGTGATGGTAGAGACTAAGGCGTACTCATACCATGAAGAGGCATTAGTCGTGATTACATACACTAACTATCGGGTATTTTGTACTATGTGACATTGCTTATGTGATAAGCAAATTATAGTGTAGTCAACACTTAAATCAACATATTTCACATAATATTTCTGTTGGAACTTATGGTTCATATGGGTGGCTACAACCTAATTGTATTAAAATTGGACAGTACGACCTAATTAAATTTGTATTATAATTAGAGTTGGTTTACCTAATTAGAATAAGACTAGGATTGGAATAAAGTATATTTATAAATACTCTTTATTGTATAATCCTAGGGATTAAGATCAAATAACAAATCTCGTTTCGCTCTCGTGGACGTATCCGGTTTTAGGGAACCACGTAAATCTTATGTTGATTTTTTTACAATTTCGTATTTGATATTGTGTGTGTGATTGAGTGATTGCGCTAACAACTTCAATAATTACTCATTTTTACATGTAACACTGTCTTCTGCAAGAACCAAATACCAATGTGATACGACTGTGACCATCAACCTTCCTCCCTGATATACAGTATACGTATAAAAACAAACCCATCACTGTCTACCACCAAAACTTTGAAAATGAGCCATTGGAAAAAGAAAATAAAGAGTCTTACAATGGGCATCATTTCCTTTCATGTTTCCTCTTCTCTCTACGAAAAGAAAGTTTATGGTTCTTCAATGGTTATGAAGAACAGAAAACTCTTTCCAACTTCAACTAATGAAACCGACTGCCCAGAAATCTGTTACACAACCACAACCTGTCCGTATGGTTGCTACCCATATCCAGATTTCTATGTCTTCCCCCCTCCACCGCCGACGCCACTGCCGCCTATTTCAACCCACCAAAGCCAAAATCTCTCGTCCCACCTGATCATCATAGCTTCTGTCCTCGCCAGCTTCTTCCTTCTCCTCGGCTACTACTTAATCATCGTCAAGTGCTGTTCCGGTCGCACCCGCTTGGAATCAGACGGCCAAGATGTGGAATTTCTGGACGAAAATCAAGGGCCAGGAATTGACCATCCCATCTGGTTTATCAACACGATCGGACTTCAACCCTCAGTCATCACGAAGATCACTGTGTTTAAGTATAGGAAAAATGATGTTTTGATCGAAGGGACCGTTTGTTCGGTGTGTTTGAGTGAGTTTCAAGAAGATGAGACTCTTCGGTTGCTGCCTAAGTGTAATCATGCCTTTCACATTCCTTGTATCGACACTTGGTTGAGGTCGCACACCAATTGTCCACTCTGTCGTGCCGGCATAATATCGAACACCAGGACTGCGAGTAATCCTTCTGCTTCAGATGAGCAGACTGCTTTAAATTTGAGATCTCAGGAGGAGACTCAGATTGAGAATCCAGAGAGAAGTGACCAAGTGGGTGACATCACGGAAGAAACAGGCGGGGGAAACGGACTAATACATGTTGATGGTGAAAGAAAGGAAGTTGATGGTTCAAAGGACAAGAATCATATGAACTTGATGCCTGAAGAAGGGACCCCAATTGAGAACTCGAAGAGTAATGGTGAATTGGGGGAAAACATGGCTGAAACAGAGAGTGAAATCGAACTACCACATATCGATGATAACATAACTGGATTCGAGGATTCAAAGGACAGTGGAAATTCTAACGTGGGTGGTGTTTTCTGCGTTGCTGAATTAGAAGTGAGGAGGACTGCTTCCATGGATTTGTCGTCTGATGTAACTGGAAATTCTACTTACCGCAGACAAGATTTGCCACAATCCAATATGGGTATTGTTCAAATGCAAGATTTGGGGAATTCAACTAGGGAGTGGTCCCCTGTTTCATTGAAGAAATCATCTTCATCTGGTGGGAGTATGTTTTTGCCAAAGACCTAGTAAGAATTTTGAGTTCAATTCTTCCGCTATGAATCTCGTAAATAGTTGTGAGTTGTGAGGAAAACCATAACTAAGCAAGCATCTGCACCACCAAGGGAGCAGGAATTAAATTTTCTGAGTCTAAACTACCCATGTAAATTGTCAGTTTTCTTTGCTATAAAACCCTTACGTATCTGTGAAATCGTCCAATCCATTTAATTTCAGATTTGTGTCCTTCTTTTTTTCGTCCTATCTGTTCATTTTATGTCAAAATTTTTATGAATTATTGATTTGTCTTTTGTAAGAAGAATTTAAAAAATAAAAACTTATGTCTACAAATTAAAATAATTAATAATTGACAAAAACTAATCCAAAAAGAAACATATGTTTTTTTTTTTATTGTTTTTTCTGAACTTTTTAAAAATTTGCTTCTTATGTTTTTACTTTCACCTCTTGTTGAGACGAATTTACAAAAATTTGATGTAAAATTAAAAAATACATAAAAATTTTAAACAAATACAAAAAAATAAAAGAAAAGAAAAATTAGACAAAATATCACATGACTGTTTGGTCCGTTAACTTTTTACCTACATTTCTTTAAGTTTTCGCAAGTTAATTTTATACGAAACCTTAATTTGCATATCAAAATATAAATAACAACAATTGAACAAGTTTGTTTTCTTTCTTATTTAACCCATGGAGTCTAGAACACAAGTTGTGTTTATTTTGATTGAACTTCACTGGATGCTTGTTTGTGCTAAAAAAAAGAATTTGTTAGTGTCGATTGATTGTTGGTAGTCGGAGGGCACTGTCATGCTTGTATCAATTTTACAAAAATAAAGAGAAATAAAATAAAAAGCTTGAGAGTATAATTAATCTTTTATAGGAGTTTGTCACGATGCACACGACATGACGCCCAAGAATGTCGAGTCGTTGGCTGTCTAATTCAGTATAACCGCAATGTGCTCCGTGCTTGGGCATCATGGTCACCATGCCACCACGTTTGGCAATGGTCTGTTCCCCATTACTTAACACACCTAGCACCACGTTTTGCTCGACCCACACTATAAGGACCAACAAATTTTAATTCAATAAAAAAAGATTCATCAATTTATGTGTAAATTTAGTAAGATTTCACGAATAAATAAATAAAAATATGGATTAATGCACTTTTGTTTGTTGGATTGAATACGAAATTTTGCACGATCCTAGCATGATTTAAGTATTGTATGAATTGTGTATGCATATTGACTAGCCCAAACTCATTTGGACCCTTTTTCCTTGGAAGCCCCACTTCATCCAATCTCTTTCGGCACAATAACTTGAGTATTTGGACCCTTTGTCCTTGCTAACGGAGCGTTCCTTGTCTGACGCCTTCCTCAATTTTAAGATTTCTTTAATCACCCTCAGAATCCTACGATATGGGTATTGTTGTAGACATTGCTGAAAATTTATCAAATACTTTGCTTGACAGAGCTCTCTCCAACAGCTACATCCATATTACCTTCAACTACCGCAACAACCACCAAACCAAGTTATACTTATAATCCTAATTTCTTTCAATTTAATTTCTCCTCACACTTATATTAGTATTTTATTACAAGTCTATTTTATTTGTCTATTTTCAACAAACTATGATTGTATATGTAAATCTAAATTATCTCACTTCATAAAAATATTCGCTAAAAAAAAAAGAGAGTAAAAAATGAATATAGATTTGAAATAAGATATTATAAAATGACTTTGCCTATTTCTCAAGCCAAAAAAAAAAAAAATGAAATTTTCATTTCTAAAGCCAAATTTGTCATAAGAAATGACAAAGTCATTTATTTTCATATCTACATTTGCGTTGTTAGAATTTTTTTTCTTAATATCTCTATAGAATGATTCAAGTGATTCAATAACCATGATAAGTTAAGGTAAGAAAGAATTTGGGGGCCTACATCGTCTCGAGCTCAAAAATATGATTTGAATAATTTATCCTATAGAGCTATAGGCCAAAAACGACTTTGTAAAAAATCATGTCGATCGAATACTAGTAACCTAATTAATGAATCACTTTTTTGGACTATTTTCAAACTCAATTTTGTTAGACATTGATAATGTTTTTTTACAAATGTGATTCTAGGTTATTGATATCTCGTCGACTTTATTTTTACAAATGTGGTTTTTAACTAGGTTGTTGATATCTTGTCGACTTGATTTTTCACATAAATATTCTACGCTTTGAGATCCACGAGATGAAAAATTAGAATCATATTTTTGAGCTAGAAATAATCCCCATCCCCCTGATTCGATAAGAAATAGTTTCGACACCATTGACTTAATTTTGTCAAAATTTGACAAAATAATACCGTAATAAGTCAAATAATAAATTTGACTAGCTCAACCAGTACTGGATATATATATATATATATATATATATATATATATATATATATATCCAGTTTAATAAAACAAAATTGGTAAAAAACATCGTATTAGTATTTGGCAGAAAAATAACCTCAAGGAGTTAGATGACCATGTGATAAAAGACTCAAGACTTAAAAGTTTATTTATTTTTAAGTTTGTAATTTCTCAAGTATTGTTAACTCTTATAGAACTAATTCATATGGTGATCTACTATAATTTTAATTGGAGCTTCTGTTAGTGAACAGTAAGATTAGTCTTGTAAAAATTAGTCGAGATGCACTTAATTAGTCCGAACACCCTGAATTATCAAATAAAGAAAAAAGAGAGAGAGGAATTCTGAAAAGCAACACGTGTGTGTGATCCAATTAATTAAGTCCAACACGTAGTATGGCTGATTTGGGGAGCTGTAGTGTACTTTCCTATAATGTGCATACAATGTGGACAAAATGATGCAATTTTGTCCTCAAAACTATATCGTTTTAACTTATTACACGAAGTGTTATCAAACTCCATGAAATCAAAACGATATAGTTTCGAGGACAAAGTGCACAAAACTTCATAGTTTTGTACGCACTACAAAAAAATGGACTACAGCCTCCCCGCGGGTTAGGTTAGGTTAAGATATCTGAACTAGCCAACCTCTGGTTTGTGTAAAGTCCATGTGAGTAAAAAATGGATCCCCTTGTGATGCTCAAGTCTCAGACTGAGGTGTGGTTAACTGAAAGGGCTGTGTTCCGGCCCAATGGACTCCTGGTCCAATTCTATCGAAATGCTGAAGAGGGAAACCACGATTGGACAAAGCCGGCCCCAGTTGGGTTACAAAGAGCAGAGCTCCAAACGACGTCATGTTTTAAGTTTGGCTTGCAAATTTAAGAATCTTTAAAAATATATTGCAACTTCAGTTTGTTTACGACTCTAGTCAAAAGGCAAATGAATTTTAATCGAGTTGGGACTATTCTTTTAGTTGGTTACTTTTCATGGTAGTAGAGATTTTTTTTTTAATTATTATTATATACAGTCTATCCCGAAGACTCCAAAAATATCTAAAAAAAAAAAAAAGCCACAAATATCCGTATTTACTCGTTTCTTTGGTGTCAATGCAGATACATGACATACATCAGTGTATATCAAAAATAAAATCTCGTGATTCTCGAGCTGAAAAACATTAGGAAGGAACAATTGTGCTTCTACAATATCAAAGCTTTCACAACCATTTAAACTTCTACTTTGAATTGAGCTACTCGAAGAAATACCTAATCCGAAGCCATGGTCGTTGTCCTTAGCATTAACGACAGAGAACGGTATGCATCAGTCACATTTACATGTTGAGTATTATACGTGTTAGATCTTTAAGCGAAAATTTCTAAATTTACCACATTATGGGCAGGGCGATTGGGTTACAATCTCAATCTTAGACGTCAGACATAAATTCAAGCGGTGTAATAACCCTTTGTTATTGGATTGCTTCTAAATGAAATGGTAAATACAAGAATAAATTGTGCGTATTCGTTAGCGAATTGTGTCATTTTGTCATATCTGTTTGATTTTCATCGTTAATTAGTACGCGTTGTTTTTAGACTCTTTTCTCTGTCACTCTGGTTTATGAGGAAGTATGATTAATACGGGAACAATTAAAAAATATGATCTCAAATAATGATTATAGGAGTTATTTGCATAATTGAGATCTCATAAATTACATTTTTTTTTTATCCTTTAGGGCCTGACTGTTAAGGGTCATGGAAAGGGTTCATATTTTTTTTATATTCAAAAACAATTCACATTTGTTAGTTTTGAGTCAAATTTTTGTAGAAAAACTATTAGTTTTTTTTGACGATAAAAATCTAACACTCAAAAAGATAAGATCAAAATTCCTAAAGAATTTACTAAAGACAAAAATAATCCAGCATAGACATACATATCTATATTATTGTCTTTTATGAAATTTTGTTCAAGTTTGATTCATAATTTGTTATCATTCTTACTTTTCTCGTCAAGACGAATCAATAATTCATAAAAAAAAAATAACGCAAAATAAATAGATACAAAAGAATCTTGGATGAGGATTAAAAATAGTCCAATAATAAAGTTAGGTCAAACTTGAAAAATAATTAAGTGTTGAACAAAAGGGTACAGTAGGCTAAAAAATCTCTACTTCTTATCTTAGTTATTCTTTTTAATTGCTATAATGTGTTATGAACCACGCACATGTAACTACCAGTTAGTTACAATCTGTTAGGTTACGTTGAGCTGGCACATTTTTAGTGAATGTTTATATTGTCTCTTTATAATTCTGTTAGGACATTTAATTAGCCATAGAAGAGAAGTCGAGTAGCACAATTGATTGATGGAATAAGAGAAACAGTTATTCTTTTCCATTCTTATTACGCTTTTCTTCTTCTTAGTCAATACATTGGTATCAAAGCATGCATTTCTTCTAGGTTGATTTCGTCTTGTTAGTAGCCAATGAGAAGATATTCTATTTCGAATCAAATGAGGAATTAGAGTTCTAAGAAAATTGAAGTGATTAAGTCACAAAATTTATAAATTGAGGTGCAAACACATGATGAAAGATACACATAATTCTCAACTAGAGCTATTCAATTCAAGAGATTTTTGTGATTCTTGTTCTGAATTAATCGTCGGAGTGTCTTTACGTCACAACGACAATGAGTTCTTTGACAATTTATTATCTTACAGATCCGGATTTAGTCAAATTTGGGTGCTGGGCTCAAAAAGAGAAAAAGAAAGAAAGTGATCCTCTCCATACATGTAATGGTAATTTTTGGAAGGAGATATCCATCAGCCATGGCTGCCGCAGTGAGAAGTAATGGTAATTTTGATACGTGCATGCTTTTAGAATAATTTTTTGGGTGATTTTCCCTTTGAAAATGAGGAGCTCGCTCTGATTCCGAGAACAAGTATTGAAAAAGCAGAAGTGCTTTATCTGGTTGTGTTTGCGTGGGTTGTACCTTGAAACAGGTAGGAGTAGTGAGTAGTCATTTCTCTTTCGACGTCGTGAAAAGCACCATACAACTTTTACTAACGAGATGATGTTTTGGAATCACATCTTTCCATTCCTGGGAACTATTGATTACTCATCTTTTTCTTTTCCCCAATGATCATTTTATGCATCAAACTTCACGGATGCTGCTGCTGCTCCTTCAACAACAATTTCCTGTCCTTTGTTAAAAAAAAGAATGGTACAGTACAAACCCCAAAATTCCTCCGAATTCAAAATTAAAAGTCATAATTCACTTGAATTTGTGGATTTGTCCTTTATTCAAAGAGGAATGCTACAATACCAAAACTCCCCCGAATTGAAAATCAAAGTTCATCATGATTCACTTGAATTTCTGGACGAATCATAGCATTTGATTTTGAATTCGGGGGAGTTTGTTGTTGTTGTTTTTTTTTTTTTTTTCTGGTAACTTTGCTTTTCCTTATTCAAACTAGGGATGACAATTATGTCCGCTCCGATCCAAACTGATTCGTTCGGATTGGAGTTTTTGGGATTTTTTTGGGGAACAGGTTGGATTTGGAGACGAAAGTAAAAAAAACAAATGGGAAATGGGTCAGAAGAGGAGTTTGGTACCTCTACCTTGTTCCTTGTCCCGTTTTCCTCCCCATTTTAATTAATTATTATTTTACTTTCTAACCCTTTTATTTATAACTATTTACAATATTTTTTAAAAAATCTTTTAATATTTTTTCTTAATCAGTGTAAAATTTTCCATTTATAGATGCACATATGTGTATATATATGTATATTAGTTCATTCTCCATGTATAGATGTATATCAGTTTATATATAGATGTATATACGCATATAAAATTGAGGCTGTATATAATTAAAATTCATTTTATCTTGAAATGGTTAGTCTAGAACATAGACTTAAAAATTTCAATTTGTCTTGATAAATTAAGTGGCTTTTTATTTTAAAAAATAGAGTGGAGCGAGGTGGGGCGCGGATCCCTGATCCCCATTATGGGCGAGGATCCCTGATCCCCATTATGGGCGAGGATGGAGGGTGGAGTTCATTCCCTGAATGGAAAACAGGGCGGGGATGGAGGTAGGGGTTGGAGTCGGAGATGTGTAAATCCGGCCCCGATCCATCCCGTTGTCATCTCTAATTCAAACATTACACCTATTAAGAGCATTCATATGAGTTTTTCTATTTTTTGGACCAAATTGAGGAGAAATTTTTATTTTCCTATTTTAGGGAGCCATATTTTCTAATGTCTTGAACATAAGACTCTCTATTCTGTTTATATTTATTAAAACTAGCAGCTGAGCACACGCAATGCATGTGCAAGTAGAATTTGATAATTTATTTGATAGTAAGAGTAGTTACTTAAAAAAATAGTGAAACTTGCAAAGTTATCAATCTTGTACCGTCGAACTTACCGATTTTGTTACTAGTACGGTATGTATCGGTACCGATGCGTACCGGCATACCATTTCAAATTTATCGATAAAACTAATATAAATATTTTATACAATATTTTTTAACAAAAAATCATATCAACACATATAAAATAAAATATCACAATCTATTAAGGGGAACTTATTTTTTAGTCCTATCTATAAGTGTTCGTTATTTTTTCATCCTATGCACTTACCAAAATTAAGTTTTGGTCCTTTTTTAAAAAAAATACCAAACTTACCCTTATCTTGACATTAACCAAAGTTAGCAGTCAATTCCTAAAAACACGTCATTAACAATTATCTCCTAACCCTAAGGGGTTGTCCGAGTGGTAGAACAGGCAAGCTGTAAACCCCAGATGCTGAGTTCGAAACTTGGCAACCGCAAAAACTTGGGGCCACTGGAGGGTATTCCCGGTCGTTCACTTCAGGGCCCCGAGGACTAGTCGGCATAGGTGGGGGGCTCCCCCAGGAATCCCAGCCTGGTCCCCAAGCCGTCGGACACCTCGGTTAACAAAAAAAAAACAATTATCTCCTAAATATCAAACTCGTCTCTCCCAAAATAGCGGGACTAAAAAAACGACCAACAATTCTTCATTTTAGGATGACACTAGAGATCTAGGGCTCCGGAATCCATCAACTCACTGGAATCGCATACAAATACCGCACTACATCTACGGAACATCGATCGCCAGTGTCAAAATACAAAATACGAGTTTGATTTAACTGCTACCGGAGAAGGACGATGGAAGTTGAATGATTTTCGTCGGACTACGGGCTAGGGTAATGTACAAATCGTTGGAATACATGTTTATTTTGGATGATACTGACTCAGACATAGTATATTTGAAGATATCATGGTAAATTTGAAAGTTATGGTAAATTAGTAGAAAACATGGTAAATTTGCTAGAAAGAAACAATACTTACAAGTCATGGTACGTTTTCAGATATCATGGTAAATTTGAAGGTCGTAATAAATTTGCACGTAAAGAACAACACTTGCTGTCCATGGGAATTTTGCATATATCATGGTAAATTTGAAAGTACGACACGACATCTGGTAAATTAACAGATTTCATGGTAAATTTAGGGGGTAAAACACTAAATCTACAGATTATGGTAAATTTACAGATATCATGATAAATTTGCAGGTAAGAAACAACACATACAGGTCATGGTACATTTTCATAAAATGGTGAAAATAATTACTAAAGATAATTATGAATCTCAAACTGCCATTTTCGGCAAAGATAATTACTAAAGATAATTATGATTTCATATTTTAAGCCTAAATTAGTGCTACAAATTTAAACTTAACAACAAATCAAGAATTAACTAACTAAAGGATAAGAGGGTAAAGTACCCCTCAAAAGTAATGGCAAATTTGTCAAACCATATAAAAATAGGATTAAAACATAAGTTCAAAAAGTGGATGGGATAAAAACCTAAGCCGTAGGGGTAAATAGGACCCTGATTTAAATTACCCTATTAAAAACAAAGAAAATACAAATTTTAGATTACAACATATTAATTATGAAATTAAAGTCTTGACGAAAAAAAATTACATTCTAAAATATCTTTCAAAAATGATTTACAGAGCAACCAAAACTATATAAATCAGGGTTCAATGAAGTCTTCGTCCACGGCGTTGACATCAGCCGGATATAAATCGGGTCTTCAAACCCATTTTTGGTACCTGGCTCTTCGGTTCCTAATTCATTAGGCCCAGGGGAGAAAGTCAACAATCACATATTTAAGAGGTAAATGGGTTGAAAATAACACACCACCATGCCCAAACAAGTCCTCATAAAAGTGAGTTCGAATTTATCAAGTCCTGCACCACAAGAGGAGGCCTCAACAAATTAGACCAAAACCATGGGAGGAGAAGGAGAAAATTGGCAATCGGTCTATTAACTCTACAACCCACAGAAACCCTTGCCAAAAAATAATGTTCTGCCAATTCAAACATCCATTACTAAGAGAAGGAAACTTAAGAAAAAGATCAGAGTGCAATCTTTCAGAAGAATATTGCTATTCATGCCAACATTATCAACAGGCTGATGTCTTGGTTTCTATACAAACTGTAATTTTAGGGTACCAGCAGTGAAAGTTAAGGAACATTCATGGTGGAATTTAGGAAGGTCGATTGAGTTAACGACACTAATGATGGTCGTGTTTTGTCAAGGTATGAAAATTCAGATTACGAGTTTTTCTTTTAGCTCTTTTATGTTTTTAGTCGTATTGTTGAGCTATTCTACTTGATAGCTCCTTCTGTATCTGAGCAGTTGTTTATTTATAAAAATGGGAGGCTTAGGGTAGGTGATATTTCTTGCGGGTAGCAACATCAGAAGAGTATATATCCACTATTTGAAGCTCTCCCTATGATGAATTATACCTGTAATATTTCATCTTTTATCTCCATGATAATGAAATTTCTCTGCCTTTCTAAAAAAATCCTATCCGTGTATTACAATTTATGCGCATGATAATAATGAATGATTCACAGTGTCGCACCCGAAATTTTTTTGGCCTTCCTTGCGGAAAACCAGTTGACGAAATATGAAAATGATTTCACAGTTGAGACTTGTTTCAAAATAAGAGTTGCCACTTGACATAGAGTTTGGGTGTGACAAGGCAACCTTTGAAGCTATTTCTAAAGAAGATGTATTTAGAAAGATATTTTGAATTATTGACTCAGAAATCCGATTGTATTTATAAAATGACTCATTTTAAAGAAAACTAGTCTCGAAAATAGATATGGGTTCAGAAATTTACTGTTACAAGTTGAAAAGGTGTTAGGCACTCAACATCGTCCTTTCGGTACTTACTTTTCTTTTATTATCCTTGGACAAGACAATTAACATCTAGTGATTGAATGTACAACAGGATAAAATGTGAAACAGGTGCGAGGGCATGGTCTTGGCTTGTGTGATTATGTTCTCGGTGACAAAATATCAAACCGAGCATATGTTAAACTTTAATCGAAACATAATAGGCAAATTGGTGTTTGCACGTCATATTTCTATTTCTGAGATGCCAGGTACTTAAATCTCAACATCTAAACTTTCAAGTTCAACAATAGTCTAATTATGCTTGATTGATGAATTATAATATTAATCTTTCTTGAAAATGAAATACATCGTCTCAGCCTAAGCTAAGTCAACTATTATTACATTTTCTACTAACTTCCTAAATCACCAGCATTCTGAAAATTTCAAGGTTAATTTGGTGTAAAGTGTCATTGTCGTCATGATAATTTTTTGAGAAAACACGACACGCAAATCGACAATTACCTGACAATTTCATTTGAGATTATCGAGACTAAAGACCGTGAGATGTGGACAACATAACGACAATTCATATTTTTCAATTTTTGGGCAGGACACATGACTGCTCAAAATTCATTTGTTTGTGATCCTTTATCCTGCCAACTACTCACTTTATCGACGGTCCAAATCGCGGAATAGGGTAAATGTCATTTTAATCATGATAATCTATCACAAAAAAAGATAACGTGCAATGTCATTAAATTTTTATTTCAAAATACTGGCTACATAGATTACCTATGTTTACGAAATTTTGAGATTATCGGAACTTAGTCAAGTGATACGGATAGCATGTCGATGTGAGTTAACGACCACTATTCATATTACTTAGCTATGAACTAACATATTTTTATTTTGATTTTACGAGAAATGAAAAGGAAAGATAGTAGTAACTGCTTCGAGGATACAGGAAATGTGATAAAAATAGAAAAAGCTACAGGATACGATAAAGGAGAAAAGGGAACGTTAGGAATTAAGGTAGTTTGCGCAGGTTGACAGCAAGAGAGCATATTTTGGGAAATGTAGTCTTTCACGAGATCTTTGATGAAAAGGTTCTGAGGGGTTAGACTGTAGTTGACACGGGTATTGAGCCAATAGTAGAAGAACCATTGGAAAATGAGGACAACCTGATGAGGATTGGGATTTGGAAAAGACAACCCTAAGCCACACAACACCATAACACATAGTTTTTTCAGTTTTTGGTCACATGGACATATTTTGAGAGTCGGTGGAACCTTTTTTGTTTTCGATGCTTCATCAATTGTACATAGTAGTTAGACTATTATTGTACCATGGGGGAAATTAGGTAGGTACCATCTCAAGGTAGTTCGTGACCCAAACCTCATGTGAGGCACGAGATGGTACTTGTTTTGTGATCTAACCTATTCTTTTTGTAATCCATGGTCATTATATGCTAATACAAGTACTTGGTTGATCCTTTGTCTATGTTGAATTTTGTTTAATTGTGTTTTACATCGATACATAGTTAAATATTGGCATATGTACTTTCTTCCCTTGTTTAATTATATGTGCATTCTTAGTTTGCCTAAGCGCTGAATTTATTGAAATGCATAAGTCTTTTTGTCACTATTGTTGTGATGTCCCGTCCCACATCGAAAGTCTATATAGGTGATCCTAAGTATATAAGGAACCATATAAATTATTACTAATAATTTGGGCTTAAGTATTTTGGGCCACATGGTTGGGCTCAACAAGTTGTTGGATCACTGGTTTACATGGGGCGTTACAAATGGTATCAGAGCGACCCGTGTACACGATCGAGTGTGTGGTCAGGATTTTGTTTGGTCACTAGAGAACAGACCCGGGGTTAGGTCGTGGTGACTCTAGTGTTGAACCCCTTGCGAGGGTGCAAGGTCTTAAAAGTGGAGAGATTATGATGTCTCGTCCCACATCGAAAGTCTACATGGGTGATCTTGGGTATATAAGGAACCATGTAAATTATTACTAACAATTTGGGTTTAAGTATTTTGGGCCATGTGGTTGGGCTCCAAGAAGTTGTTGCGCTTGATATGGGATATGCCTTGAATTTCTGGAGTTAATTTCATTTAAGAGATTGTCCGGTAAGAGTTGGAATAAAAGCTCATATTCATTTTCTATAATTTGCATGCCATGCTAGTTTAGAATGTTCATTTAAATTTTTGAATTGGTTGCACATTGAGGAAGGACAACATGAATTTCATATACATTGGTTGTGTGGACAAAAGATCGGGCGTATGCCATACGGTCTGAATATAAGGGAGACTTTTTCTATTTTCTTTTTTTTGTTTGTTTCCTGTTTTAAGTTTTTGATTGGTAGGGACTAGCAACTCTCAAGTTGGTGGGTGTGATTAGCACACAATATTGCATATTTTATAGCTCAACGGATTAATTTTGGACTTGCATACATAGTTAATTCTAAGTTTTAGCTGGTATTACACGTAGGGTACGATTCTCCTTGTTGCAGGAAAATTACGCTAAAAGGATATTTCGGGAAGTCTTCGAGGCTTCCAGATGATCTATGAAGTTATTTTGAGATCGGAACCAAGTGTGGAGGCTCAAAAGGAAATGCAAAAGAAGCAAAGAAATCTAACAAAGCCAAGAGATTACAGACTTAAAACAAATGTTGCCAGAGGTGAGCATCATTCGGATGTTTTCCCGAACAAGGACAACCCAAGTAACCAAAGGACTAAAAGATCTAAATGTTACCACAACACGTCAGGATGTTTATGCTTAAAATACCAAGTCAGAAAACAAGAGATGATAAAGATCCGGATATAAAAGAATCAAACAGATGGACTGTGGACCATAGTAGTAACATCTGGATGTTTTCTACATATATTCGATGTTTTAAAGGCAAATTGAAAAATGAAGAAGGCAAAGGAGAAAAATAACCAGATGTTCTATACGTAGCACAGTAACTATTGTTGACTTTTCAAGACACATTTTCAGTCACTTTTTGGACCCCTGTCCAAGAGGAATATCTATACCAATGTGAGAACCAATCAAGTGGGGTTTCTTGGGAGCCAAATGATGCCATCAAGTCTCCATTTTTAGCAAAACTTGGAGGCTAAGCAAGGACTTTTCTATAATACACTTTGTTACAAATGGAGGAAAACTAGCATTATAAATAGGAACTTTGATGTAATAGGAGATATCTAGTTATCTAAGGTAGAAAATAGTAGAATAATAGAGATATTTAGACTTAGAAATGTTTTGATAAGGAGACCAAGGAGTTATGTCAGAAGTTCTTTGGTGGCAATACACGAGATGGATGGATGATTCACGCCAATCGAAGTCTATGTTTTCGAGAAAAGTTGTTTGTACCTGTTGTTTGTTAGGAAGAGATCTTGAGAGAGTTTCACCATGCGTCTTTAGCTGTTCATCCGAGAGGGACGAAGATGTACCATGACTTACGTCGGTAATTTTGGTGGTTCAGAATGAAGCGAGATGTTGTGAGTTTTTATCGAGATGCTTGACGTTTCAACAGGTGAAGGCCAAACACCGTTGACCTACAGGGGAGTTGGAACCATTACCAGTAGTCGAGTGGAAATGGAAGAATGTGACGATGGACTTTGTTATTGATTTGCCGAGATCGTCGAGAGGACATGATGCGATATGGGTAGTAGTGAACCGTTTGACCAAGACCGCTCATTTTCTACCGATCCAAGTTGTGGATTCTACTGAGAAGCTCAGTCGATTGTATATTCGAGAGATTATCCAGTTGCATGGAATTCATGTTTCTATCGTGTCAGACCGAGACCCGAGATTCACTGCATGATTTTGATAGAGTCTGCAAATAGAACTTGGCATGAATTTATTGTTTAGTACCACATATCATCCTCAGATTGATGGGCAATCCGAGTGTACAATTCAGATTCTTAAGGATATGCTTCGGGCATGTGTTTTGGATTTTCGGGGCAATTGGGTTGATCACTTGCCGCTTGCTGAGTTTGCGCACAACAATAGCTATTAGTCGACTATTGAGATGACACCATTCAAGGGTTTGTACGGTAGGCCATGTAGATCGCCTGTATGTTGGACCGAGTTGGGTGAGGCAACATTTGTCATACTGGATTTGATAAAGGAGACTACCGAGGATATGAAGATGATTCGCAAACAATTTTTGACCGTGCAAGAGAAGACTACCGAGCAAATGAAGGTGATTCGTCAATAATTATTTACCACTCAAAGCCGACAACAAAGTTATGCCGATCAATGTCGTCGTCCATTATTGTTTGAGGTGAGAGACCATGTGTTTTTGAAAGTATCACCGCGATGAGGTTTATCACGTTTTTGGCACAAGGGTAAGCTTTCACTGAGATATATCGAGCCATTTGACATTATCGAGAAGATTGGAGTAGTCACGTATCGTTTGGCATTACCGCCAAAACTATCGAGTGTTCATGACGTATTTCATGTGTCGATGTTTGGATCTATCACATGTGCTGGAATGATCTGAACTTGAGTTAGAAGTCGATGCATCATATGGAGAAGACCCGATACGTATCTTAGATTCGCATGAGCAAGTTTTGAGGGGTAAGACGATACTCTTTGTTCGAATTTTGTGGAGCAATCAAGGCAAGAAAGAGTCAACTTGGAAAAGAGAGGACGAATTTCAAGAGAAATATCCGCATCTGTTTATATCTTGATTATTGTGTTTTTATTCAAACTTGATAAGTTGTTGATTTAGTTTGGCATTGTTGATGCATGTCTTGTTTTGGGCATTGTTTATCTAATTTCGAGGACGAAATTTCTTTAAGGAGGGGAGGATGTAGAGACCTGAAAATTTTTTCGTTTTAATATTAATGTCCGAAATACTTTATTGGGCATTATATTTATGTATGATTATGTGATTTGGGTCAATGCGTAGTGAAATGATAGTCATGAGACTTGAGGTTGACATGTTGCAATGTGGAGGGGGTAAGTGTAATAAATTGGTTTCGGTTTATGTTTATATCAGATGTTCTTTCCTCAAAACTCACATATATAACATATATATCTCTCTCTCTGTCCAACACTCCACCAAAATTTCTTGCTTTAAGTTTCGATTCCTCCAATAACCTTTCATAATTCGTTGATCTTCGAAGATTTTGGGCGTGTATTTGCTTGGAGGAGTTTCATTTCAAGATTTTTCAAGTTTTGAATCTAAAGGCTTGCTATTGGAGTTTGGGTCTTGCACTTTGAAGCTTGAGGTAGGGATTTCTTATACCCCTTGAGTGTTTTAGGACTTGTTGTGAACATTCTTTCATGTATTGATCGTTCTTTGTAGAGTTGGAATCAAATCCGAAGTTCTATAGATCTTTTTCGAACTGCTCTTTTTTCACACTGGTTGAGCCATTGTGGGCCATGCGGATAAGTTAGCTTGCAACATCTCCTGTTATTCTGAAATTTTGCATCTCAACCAGATGGCTTAGTTTGACTCATCCAGATGATTAGCTCTTTGTATTTGTTCATGTGTTTAAATTGTGTATCTCATCCGAATGGCCATTTTTGACCCATCCGGATGACCTTGCCTATAGCAATTGTTTTTGCTTATGAGATTTCTGATCCATCCGGATGACCTATTTTGCCCCATCTAGATGACTTGGGGCAGTTTATTAAGATTTCTCCTAGGCTTTATTTCGTTGTCTCTTATAATGGTTATATATTTTAATGGATTTGTTGACATATTATGATGGATGGATAATCGAACTTAGACACGTGATATAAGTTGACATTTAATTGATACAAAGACGTTGCTAGCCTCCTCTAGGAGTGTGCTAAGGGATAACACAACATTGCTAGTCTCCTTGGGAGTGTGCTAGGATATGATATTACATTGCTAGCTTTCGTCGGGAATGTACTAGGAGATGACATGACTTTGCTAGTTTCCTTTGGGAGTGTGCTCGGGAATGATGATAAATACACAATATCAACGTGATAACGAAACACATAAGTAATTGAATGGGAAATGTGCTAATGAGTTTGATTTGTTTAAGTGATGAACATATTCTCCTTCTTTATCTATGTGCTCGAGTTATGAGAATTTCATTTTATCCTTGATGACCATATCATGTGTCCCCTCATTCATATTCATAGATATTGTGTCGATTTTCTACTCGGCTTTGTAGTTTAACCCTGCTTTTTTTTTTTCATGTAATGATTTGGAGTGTTAGTATGGGTTGCTTGGCATACTTGAAGTGATGCATTTATTTTGGAAGCTCATACGAGAAAGTTATTTTGCATCTTTATAAAATATTATTTTGGAAAGATATTTTGTAACTTCCATTATATATTCTTTTGATCCGAAAAGGAAAATGTTTAAACCCTTATTTTGGACTTGATGTATATTGGGCTGGATATTGTCCTTTTGTGTACTCGTTTCAAACTTTAAACTTATTGATACACCATGAATAAATATTTTGGGTTTACTTATGAGTTTTGTGAGGTTTTTATCAATATTTAGTATTATTCTATTTTATTTAAAATTGAGGGCATGACAGTTCCAAACTTAGAACCTAGAGTGGAGTATTATAGTCTTGATTAGTTATACTCAAAATTAATTTTGGTATATCTAATACTTGGCTCCATGTCCTTCTTATCTAAATTTATTGTCTAAAGGACAAAACTTATCTTTTTGCATATCTTTGCATTGTTAGATTTTCAAAGAATGATTGTTCCGAGTCAAGGTCATAAAACGTTGATCCTTGATTGAGCCAGGAAAGAAGTAACCCCCATGACTATGCATGTTTTTTTTCATTAAGAAATCTTGTGTTTAGTACCTTGTTTTACATATTAATCCTCAAATCCAAAGCAATAAAAGGAGTAGCGTCATAAGCGCTAAAAGTACCGTACAAAAGCATTGCCAACTCAAATACCAAGTTCTCTGTGGATCGATACATGAACTTCACTACTATATAACTCATCAAGAAGAAGAGAAAAGTTCATATTTAAACTCTGACCGTGCCTAGCACCGCAATAATGTACTAAGTTGGTATCGGTCATAAGTCCTGTGGAGGGATTAGGGTGGGATTTGTTGATGATGGAATGGGAGGGGATTAGGTGTGATTAAGTCCATGAGATGCATATGTATATGTATGTATACGTACGCCGTATGCACACATGTATATATAATGTATACAATCAAAATATGCGAATAAAAATGAATTACTTGGAATTATATAAGTACTTGAAATTAAATTTTAAATATAAAAATTCATTTATTCTTTAATTAAAAATGTGGGCCCTTACATGCATTTTTGGAGCATGAGGCATGGACACGGCGAAGAATAACACATACACAACAGGATTATATATTTTTATTTAGTCATAAATTTATTGGGTTTAATGTAAAATTATCTTAAATTTATCTTGTAAAAATTAGTCAAATGAAACCACTTACTCTCGTTTCCATAACAGTATAAGTCGATAACAGTATGATTTAAAATATTCACGTTTGGGACTTCAAAATTTATCATGGAAAAAATAAAAAAAACATGTTTTTGTAATTTAGATATAATTAATAAAACGAGTTCAAAGGAAGAGTGAGAATTATCTTTTTTTATAAGGAAATATCAAAAGGAAAAATCTGGGTTGATTTGACTCATTAAGGACATGTTAATTTAATTTATGAGTCAGGGTCCATGGTTTGATAATCTTTAACGTCGAAGGTCCTTTTACAGATGAATTTGCCTCTGAACGCGAAGAGATAATTTTATCTGATAATATTATTATTTCAAAAACTAACAAATAACGTTGTTTATTAAGATATCTATTAAAAACAACAGATAATGTTAACTGATAAACACTAACAGATAGTTTTATCTAATAAAATTATTGTTTCAAAACTAAAAGATAAAATTATTTTTTAATAAGCGAGTTAGATAACATTACATGTTTGTTTGATATATGTATTGGTCAAATTAGAAAATATAACATATAATTTTATCTAATAACATTAGTATTTTGAAAATTAACAGATAATGTTATTTGTTAAGGTGTCTATTTAAATCGACCGAAATATTAACCGAGAAACATTAACAGAAATAGTGATCTAATAAAATAGATAAAATTATTTGTTAAGGTATTTATTGAAAA
Organism: Arctostaphylos glauca; assembly: GCA_019985065.2. Lineage (NCBI taxonomy): Eukaryota > Viridiplantae > Streptophyta > Magnoliopsida > Ericales > Ericaceae > Arctostaphylos > Arctostaphylos glauca. Next base: position 10,924,242 of record JAHSPW020000012.1, on the reverse strand, counting down.
CGACAGAAAATATTAACTAAGCTAACAGATAATTTTATGTAATAAAATCATTATTTTCTTATCTAACGAATAAATAATATCGCGTATTCACTAAAAAGAATATTTCAAACAAATAACGTTATCACGTGTCTATTAAAATGGATATCTAACGAACAAATAACGTTATTGTAATGCCCCGACTTTTTGATACATTATTTAAATTATTTTTAAATCATTTGTTATATAAAGTGAACACTTAAAAAGAAATAGCATAATTTTTTATTTTTCTTTATTAATAAATAAACTGCAGCGGAAATACATTTGAAATAACATAAATATCCTTCCGGATTCAGATGACAAAATTATAAAACTCAGAGCTTCTAATAGTACGACCACCCGATCCTGTTGTACTCTCTCCATTTGCATCGTCTGATTCTTCTATATGCACTTCTAAATTTGGCATGAAATGCGAGGGCAGAGAAATTGCTCCAATGAGTAATAAAACTTAGTAGAAAAAATACCCAAAAAACTAAACCCAAGGTTAATAGCACGTACAATAATATATACAAAATAACTGCACAACATTAGTAGCTAGAATATTACGCGCAATAACGAACATGTAGATACATTATGATTTTATTTTCTCTCTTTAACGGGATGATGCATTGGGAATCACACCCACGATAACACGGCTTGACGCCCAGTGAGAGAATCTAACCCAACTTGAGAACCTAAACCGGAAACATAATTGATGTACCGTTTGAAGCGTCAAGATCGTCTAGCACACCAAGTACAGTTCAACGCATTAAGACCATCCGATACTCCGATCATGTACAGTACAACACATCACAACCGTCTAGCACACTGAGTACAGTACAACGCATCTAGACCGTCTAGCACACAAGTACAGTCCAACACATCTAGACCGTCCAGTACCTCGAGCATTACAACGTATTGTGACCGTCCAACACCTCGACCGACACACACAAGAGACTCATTGGCATTCCAAAAGATCCCAAAATTATACAACTAAACACCATTTAAATTTTTTATTCCTCCTTACTTGTCTCTACTAGTGACCATATTTTATTAACCAGGCAATCATCATTCGTTTCCTAACTTTCGGGTGTCATACGAGGCAATGTCTAATGTCCCTTACGTATAAACTAAATTTGTTCAAAATACAATCAAGTAAATTCTACATAAAATTGGGCAGCATAACGGTTGTAAACTAAACATCTACCAAAATTTATGTACTCCACAAAATCATAAATTGACGATCCAACAGCACAACATTGATGCACACGCAATTAATACATTCCTTATATAACAACATAATTGAAATAACATAATATGGTCAATATTGAAGAGTCTACTCTCACAGAATTCCACAGAGATCCATGGATATGAGTTTATATAGCAATAAGAATTAAAGCTTACTAGCAAGATAAAACTTATTTATTAGTATCACTGCTGACCAGAGGGATAACTAGGGAAATCGGCTACTAGTGAATTCATGCATTAACAGATTGCATAGGTATAGGGTGATATGGAGTTATTTGGATAATAATAACCCCAAAGCTTCTATCCACAATCCCCTCCATCTCGCAATGCCGGCCAATAGTGGTGAAATAAAAACAAAAAAAGAAACTGCCTCCTATCAAAAAATAAAAACATAGTTTGGTCGGTTCGAAATTAATTCAGTGGATTCCGATTTTTTCAATTTTTGGGTTTCTAGTTCGAAACTAACCGTAAAACATGAATTTGTAGACCAAAGCTTGCGACTGAAACAAAAAGAAAAAAAAAATTGAAATTGCAGCGATTAAAAACAAGAATATGTCTCCTAAGGGTTGGAAGGTATAGATCCCTACCTCATTGCGTGATTCCGGTGACAAACGGGTGGTGTTCGACGGTGGTTTGACAAAGATCTAGACTTTAGCAAGCACGTCCCTCTCACTCTAGAAACTCTTGCTCCGTCCCAAATTCTCTCGTCGCATAACCAAATTGTGTGAAAGAAGAGGTTAGCCTAGAATTTATATTACTCTTAAGGTATAACTCCCTATCAATTACGTGCCATGAATTTCATGATTGCAAGCCATAATTCCAAATGGGTTATGAATTTCAAGAGGCTCCAACAGTTGAGGGAAATTGAAAAGCTCTAATTATTAGCTAATAAAAATAAAGTTTGTTCCGGTACACCTCGCACCATCTTGCTATGCATGTATGTGCGACTTCATCCATCCGTTAGAAAATTAATGTACAAATGGTTAAATTAACAAGTAAACGTTACTTAAGTACTTTTTTCTTTTTTAAAAAAAATTAATCTTATTATTAATACGTCAAAAGTTTCGGGTTATTGCAGTTATCGCGTATTTTACTAGAAAGGTATTTTTGAAACTTATGTGCCAAAAGGACTTCCGCCCGTAATTTAATTTGAGATGGACTTAATGAGTTAAAACTCCATTTGGATAGATTTTTTGACTGAATCACCCTATTTTTTATAACCTTTAATATTCTAAATCTAAGTTATACAAATGATTAATAGTTGAAATGTCCTCACACTGATGCATGCAATGTCTATCAATTTCTTTAATGAACTTAGTGTTTCTAGTTATTGATAAAATATTTTGTTTAATTTATTCTGTTATTATTATGATCATTGTTTTGAGAATATTGATTGCTTCAATGTGATTGAGCAAATATTACTTTTTTTTTTACAAAAGCATATATGGCACGGGCACGATACGAAGTCTGGCACAACACGGCTCGAGACGTGCCCATGGGTCAGGCCGAGCCTAGAATATTCTAACACGGTATGACATGACATTGTTCTTGGTGTGGTCATGGGCTGAGCCAAGTCTAGAATAAATTAACACGGCACACTCAATGAATGAGCTGAACTAGACACAACACGAAACACACTAAGCTCAAAATTAAATAAAAGGGCCACATTAGAACGGCGCGTTCCAGATAAGTTTTTGGAATAAATTTTTCAAATATTTTTATTTTTTTCTCAAACAATTTATTCTCTCTATAAAAGAAGTGTTTCTGAAACATTTTTTCCCAAATAAATTTCTGAAACACTTATACCAAGTAACATCTCAGAATTTATTTTTCAAAAACACTCAAAACTAATCTTTTCCACATCGCCAATCAATTCAATCATAGACGAGAGAGATGATCAGAAGGAATCAAACCATCGTACATCTTTGATTATCTTAATGTGTGAGGATAATATTAGTCAAATCCTCCAGAAAGCCCCAAACAAAAGACAACAAAAATCAAGGGCTTTTTGATATTAATAAAAATAAATAAATAAAAGTCCTTTGACTTTGGGGACTATTTATTACCTTACATTAAACAAATATTGTGTACCCTATATTTGAGATAGATAATTAAGAAAAAGGTCCCGTCGTATGTCCTATCTAGTTCTTCATGTCTTCACCTCTCACGTTATCAAATTGATGCCGATGAAGATTCGTTTCCGCTCATCACGATATTGTGCAATTTTTTAATTAAAAATAATATATACTTTTTGCACAATTTAACTTTTTTGTATAAATTTTAAAAACTATGACATCTTTTATGAGGTATTAGTTCTGAATATATTAGTCGAAAGCTACAAAACAGAAACTGCAGACAAATCATAGAAAATTCACTTACAGCCTTGAGAGAAAGTTGTAATTTTGGGTAATACCCAAATAAATGAGGTATCTGATCATCTTCCAAATTATTTATTTACTTCAGTGGATAGCTAGATGGGAAATTCATGTCCGATTCCAAATAACTTAATTAATGGAAAGATGTCGGAGAATATTGGACTTCTTGTTAGCTAGAATTTCAACATGGAAAACAATCCATACATATATATATATATATAAATATAGTGTGTGTGTGTGTGTATAATTAAATAACACACCCTTACAAAATCTATATATAGTGATTAATTTATCAACCCAGCGGCTTATATTCTGCAATGCTTTCAGCAATGATAATGCCATTAGCACTTTTTCATAGGACTTGATTGTTTGTTCTCTTGTCTGTGTTCGGTTATATAAAATTTTAAGGGGTCGATTGGATGAATGATTATTTTCAAGGGGATACGTTATTGAGAGGGATAAGATAAAAAGGGGTATTATTTTTAAAGAGTTGGCCCACATTGATGTGATGTTTATAGAGGGAGTAATAAAAAATAGATAGTTTGGATGAAGTATTAAAAAAGGGGTATAAAATAGTACTTGATTTGAATGGAGGATAAAATAGGGGGATAAGGTTATTTTGTAGTTGTAATGAGGGAGAAGGGGTATTATCCTTTTATTTTTTGGGCACCTTCCCCCCGGCCCAAAAGTTATCCCCCTTTATCTCTCTTGGGAGGATTATTTTTGGAGGGGTGAAAAATTATCCCCTTGCATTTTTTGCTCCCAAACCATGCTAAATATGTCACGTCGATCATTTTACCCCCTTCAAAAATTATCCCCCTTCTTTTTCCTCCATCCAAACGAGCCATAAGGGTATTATATAAAAAGAACAAGAAAAGTATAAGCAGGTAATTAAAGATTCCTACAACAAAAATGGGTTTCTCCCGCCTTTTAAAAATCCGGGGTTGGAAAGGTTCAAATCTATTCTAAAACAGGAGAACATGACTTAATGTTGTTAAACTAGAATTAATGTGGCATTGAAAGTCTTAAAACTTGTACATATTATTGAAATTAAGCCAAAAAAAAAAAATACACTGAAACTCATTCTAACGGGATTGGAAAAGCAAAAACCCATTGAAATAAAACACAGGGTTTCAGCTGAAAGCAGCTTCTTCCTCGATTCTGCCAAGCAAGTGATTAACGGCGTCAGCAATTTCATCCACTGTCGTCAGTTGGCACCCATCCTCAATCTGCACACACATGTGCACAAGAGTTAGGAGAGGCGACATAGCATTGGTAAAATAGTACACTTGCCTCAAAAAGCCTGTGCCCAATTGTCCATATCGCGTAATTTGTAGTAAGTAAAGCAGTAGTGATTTTATGAGTAAAAACTTAACATAAAAAATAGCTAAACACCTCACAAATCACATCATGTTTCACCATATTGTTTCTAAAATTGAAAAGTTGGCAAGACTACCCAAAAAAGACTAGTAATGATCGGGGGGACAGAGGGAATATATCTGTGTCATATGAGGGACCCCAAATGCAACCTGATTTCTGCATATTAATAAGTGTGATCTCATAATACTCACTAACCTTAACACTGAGTGAATAAAGAACCATTTGATCAACTGTGGTAACATTAAGGTGAAGAACAGAGAGCCGGAGACACTGAAGACCAGTCACCAACTTCAATAGCTGTCTGGGTCTTCTCTTTGAAAGTATCTTCAGATTCGCATGTCCCTCTACCATCGTCACCTCTATGTCTCCAAATGCCGCCGCCGAACTGCTCTTGCAGTTCTTCGAATTTGTTGAATACTGAGGGAAGGAGAAGAAGTCGCCGAAAAGCGATGTGGGGGAGAAGCCATTGTGGGGGTTTTGTTTTGGGGAAGTTGTTCTCTTTTCAGCCTCTAGTGTCTGAAGAAGCTGTTCGAGCTCCTTCACGAAATTAATGGCGCCTCCAATAATTGATGCTTGGTCACCCTGAATTTTGAAAGATGCTAGACAATTAGCTTAATAATTTTCAAACGCACAGAGAGACAGAGATAGAGAGAGAGAGAGAGGAAAAATGAAAAAGAAGAAAAGACATCATTATTATCCGTGAAAGTCTTTCGTCTCAAAAAATCTCCCTTTTTGCACCGGGGATTAAAGGAAAATTTAGTCAAAAATAAAAAATGAAACATAACAAAATGAGTTGGGCTCGAGAAGTTTTTTTTTTTTTTTTTTTTTTTTTTCTACCCGTAGAATTTTATGCTTAATTTAATGAGCAATGCTACGGTTTTAAAAGATAGATGAATTTTTTTCCGAATTTAAAATTAATAAACATGAGTAAATTGAATTAATAGGACAATAAATACAAATAAACTATAATCATTAATTTTAAATTTGAAAAAATTTTACTGGTCTAATATCGAAAACTGAAGACTTTTTCTAATTTAATTGGACGAATAGCAAAAACAAAATTTATCCTTCAAATCACTCGCAACCAAATTTAGATGTAAATAATTGAGGACTGTTAGGGTGTGTTCGTTTTAGGGTGTTTCTGAAATAGTTTTAGAAACATGTCTCTGAGACGTTGTTTGGTTATAAGTGTCTCAGAAACTGTTTCAGAAACTGTTTCTGAAACTTTTTCTTTTATAGAGAGAAAAAGTTGTCTGGGAGAATGTTCCAGAAATTGTTTCTGAAACTGTTCCAGAAACTTATTTGAGAGAAAGTCTCTCAAACTCATAACCGAACACACCCTTACTTTTCATTTCTATACAGAATAATACGTTTTCTATACCTCACTTCTTTAAACTTCTCACGGTCTGCCTCTTTTTCCCCTAAATGGGTTTTAAATTAATTATTATTTTTTATTGTGAATTATATTTTGAAATTAATTTAATTATATTACCTGATTTAATTGTTAAGGCCTTTTAATAACTCATATACTGTATTATCGCTATAATTCACCTGATAGGAAAAAAATACTCTTCCACGGAATGGAAAAATCAACCACCATAATCCGAAATTTCCAAAAATAAAAACTGCATCATTTGCAATAAATGAATTTTCTGTGTAAGGTATTTCTACGAAAGAAAAATAAAATTCCACCCGTTTATACTATAGGGGCAGTTGTAATTAAGGGCGTGGATGGTTAAAGTTATTCGGGATTAAACTCTCTTTAATTAATTTTTCTGAAATAAATAATTTTATGGCAACAACTGGCCAACCTTATTTGTCAGATTTGCGTTAATTTGTTGAATTAATTAATATTCTCGATGAATGATATAAAAATTAAAAGCCAATTACTAAAAGTTTCAACGAAAATTACTAACAAGAAAAAAGTTTGGAAAAATATTATTTTCCATATTTATATGCATTTTGTATTACTCTCATCGGCGACCAATAATTAATTTTAAAAAAATTTTAACAAAAAATCATTCTAAAAATCACTAGACATTGATAATATGCACTGTTTTTGAAAAGAAAATTAATTTTATCCAAAGACATCCTAAGTAGTGATTGGCAGAGGTTAGAGAGAGGAAGTGCAGCAGGACTAAATGAACTAACCCTTTGAACATAAGAATCCGGCATCAATGAGCGAACGACGGCAAGGTACTCATTCATCTGTTTCCGGCGGTTCCGCTCAACTTCAATGTGAGTCATCCTCTGGCTCTCCAATTCTTCTTTGTTCTTGGAGCTTTTCGTCCGCCGCCTCTTCCGCCGTCCGGACGCCGTGTTCGGCAGTGCTTCCAACGGTGGTGACTCTTCACTGAAAAATTGGTCACCGGTACGAGCCTCCGGCGAAGAATAGGGAGCTTCCCAATATTCCATCACATTTTGCTTGAGAGAAGAAGATGAGGAATCCCAAATGATTCCAATGTTGAGGCGGTGGTCCATAATGTTATCCAAAATCCCAACACTGCCAAACGGTTCTTGTGGGTATTCTACAGTTTCTAATGCCATATTCCTGTTTTGGTCTAACCGATTTTCTGATCCACCCTTTTTTCCACATACACCTTATCTAATTTGTATATTCCACTCTTACTTTTCTTCCTCACATGTAGACAAACAGATGTGTGGTGGGCATGAGAGAGCAACAAAGTGGAAGAAGGGGGTTAGGAGCTCACTGCCTCACTACTGTTTCCTGTAAAGAAACCCACATGAGAGACAGAGAAGAGAGAGAGATTGTGAAGCTTAAACCCAGCAGCTACATATACTAAACACCGAACAAAGAAGCCCTTTTATCCCACAGGTGAGTGGTATTCCGTAGGCCCAATTATAGATAGCAACGCGGCTAGATGCACAACCGAGATTCGATATTTGGGGTCGAGATTTTTTTTAAAGAAAAGAAAAAGACCGACTATAATTTGGGAAAGTCAAAATGTATATATTTTTTTATAATTTTCAAAATTTATCCCTAGGTCTAAATTGTTTTTTAAAATTTTTGAAATGGCCCGAGACCGCTGCGGTCTCCATGTAGTTTTTTCCCTGAACACGATAGATCACGGTAAATATCACTGTCCCCGTCTTCAATTCTCGAATTTATGTTCGATCTCCGTCTCTAATCCGATTCCGGTGAAGATTTTAATTTTTACCCACCACTCCTGCCTCAAATGGGGAATGGAAATCTCCAAATAGAAAACAAATGTCAAAAAAAAAAAAAAGAGAGATTTCGATAACCACAGTCTAATGGGCGGTGGATGATGTGCATATAAAGACAAACAAACATGGATATCACTACATATTTTACAGGTATCTATGTATATTTAGGGATATCAATACACAGTTTACGAATATCAATATATTTTTTACACATTATCCATCGCCTAATGAATAGTAGTTAGCATTTTCCTAAAAAAATTTAATGTTTTTAATTTAAAAAAATTACATTATTAATTATCTTAAATTTTAAATAGTTCTCATTTTCATCAAAAAGAGAACAAAAGGGAATAAATAAAATCATGCATACTTAAGTTAAACAACAACGTACACTAGTAATTAAAATCATCTATTTTTTTTAACAACTAAAATGTTTATTTCTAACAAATAAAATATTAAAAACAACAACAGTAAGTAATTAAAATAAGGCTAAAGGGTAATGGGCTAAAGAAATAGGGGACGGGAATAAGGGACGAGGGATACTCATCCTCGAATCTTACTCGATCCTTGAAAAAATTCTTAAATTCCCAATCAGTTTGAGGGGGAGGTGGTCGGTCGGGAGAAATTATCATCCTAGGCCCAATAGCCAACACATACATGTATAAATTAGATTAGAATACTTCCTTGAGATTACTAATAAATTCGTTGCCCTCCCTTGAGGTTCTGACAAATGTACTGCACTCTCTTACTTTACAAGCGATTATCTTGGGGACCCATCCTGTTAGTTTAGACTTGACGATGTTAACTTTAAAGGTGAAATAACCTTTTAGCCTTACTATATTTATATTTCTAAGTCTTAAACTTTTCTCAAACTTATTTTTCATCCAGTACGTACATCTTGATACTAGACAGTACGAGATCTATAACTTTGGTATAAATAAGTTACTCTTTTTCAATTTTTGATTTTAAATTAATTTTAAATTAATTTTGGATTAATTTTTTAGATTACGCATTCATCTAAATATGAAGGATCTAAAAAGTAAGTAATCATGGTTAAAAGTAAAGAAAATCGGAAAAGATCGTTTTTGAGTTTTTTATTTGTCTTTTGTGATTTTTTTTCAAAATTTTGTTGTTAAAATTTAATACTTTATTAATTTTTCTCATGGAGACATGCATAATTCAATATATTTTGACGAGACATTATAAAAACAATTAGTAAACATCAAGAATACTTTTCGCCATAACAAGTATAAACACCTTCTAATTCATTTTTCTAAGAGAACAATTGTTTACTATGCGGTACAAACACATATACAAACACGGAGCATGATAACTCTCAAAAAATATAAACATGAACATGATGGGAGACACAATATTTTTGTTTTGGCTTATATTGAATGCGTTATTAAACGATAGTGGGTGTCTACAAACATAAACAAATATTTATATTACAAGTTTGATTTACTAATTTTTTGTTGAAACTATTTACTGCTAGAAAAATTATTTAAATTGACAAAAGCTACAACGTCGTGTCCTCTTATATCCCTACCATCACTGACCCCCCTAGATTCTGACAAATACTCCAATGATGTTTTGGCGATGATAGAAACTTCGAGTTCAGTCCTTCAGAGCAAAAGATGTTTCACGTTCCTTGCAAGAACGGGACAATAGGTCGTTACTTAGAACATATTTTGTCTTTCTTTATTCAAATTTCATTCATCTAACCATCATTTTTTGTTGCAAGGATGAGCATAGTTCCTCTCTAGAATCAAAAAGCTTCACTACGGAAAGTTGACGTGGACTTTGACCTTTCAAACTTTGTGCGTCGGATGCCAAAGCTAGTTGGCTCCATTCCTCTGTACTCTCACTCCTTTCAGCACCATTCAATAGAAAAAGGGAACATAAGCAAATCCGTGCCAAGGTTACAAACATTTTTTCATCAGTGTAGGTGATGTTGGGAGATTCAGATGCTCCAACGCTCTAGGTCCAGCCAATGAGGGCCCAAGTCGAGGAACATGCCTCAGTTTAATAGACTTTTGCCACACCGACTAAAGCAGCCCCCTTTTTTCAATCCTCAAAAGTTGCTTGGCCTTGAGCCTCGGTTAATGTGGGAAAAATTTTGGTACTTATATTAGACAACATCCAAAATTCTAGAGTTGATGTCGCTCTCTCTCACTTAGTCACCCTATTAAAAGGACGTTGACGTGTCGAGTTATATGGGGATATGAAGAGCGTGTATAATCAGGCTATCGAGTTGGCTTTATCTGTAAGTGATGTTATCTTTTACATCTTTCATTTTAGTTACATTTCTTCTGATGTCTATTTCTTTCTTTTAGATTGTTTAGAGCATGGTGGACATCAATTTCCATGTAGTGTAAGCGATCAGGCTCGCATAGCACTCTGCCGACAAGTTGAAAGAAGAATACCATCGGAGAAAGGCACTAGTGATGGATTCCCAATCCAAGTAAAGAGAGAAGAATGCTATGTCGATTAGTAATGTAGAGCTAGACTAGAAGCTAAAGGAGGTGCGAATGAAGTTTATCGAGAGAGAAACTAATCGGGTGAATGTGATGATGGCGGCCATCAACAAAGGGTACGAAGAAGTCGACGAGGCCTACGCGTAGCATATGTTATTGATTAGGGAAGAAGCATACCAAAAAAGTGGGATAACGCCCTTATGACAGTCCAAATTCTTAATGACTCATCCCTTTTCATACATTGTCCATGCCTTTATCGGCTCCTCCTGGTTGGAAATTTCTCTTTGGTGGGAATCGATAAGTAGCTCTGTCCTTGGAAAGATATCAACAATGAAGTCTGTTAGCACTTCTGTGTTGATGGTCTTTTGGCAGGATAGGCTGATAAAACGGCCGACACTTGTTCAATGGGTGGTTGATAAAATAGTTTAGAGCTGCTTCTGTCCCATTCAGGTTTTGTACTTATTTTGAGGTCGTGGGCCTCTCTAGTTTTTAAATTGCAATGCCTTGGTCTGGGTCAGCTTCAATCCCCTATAGGGTTATAGGTAATCGAGAAATTTTTTGGAGCTGATGCACAACGCATATTTTGAGGCATTTAGATTTACATAGTGTTTCTTCAAAATGTCAAAGACCTCATGTAGGGCGGCGATCAAGAGGCCCTCTTCTGCCACGCTTTTTATGACCACATCATCGATGTAAGCCACTACTGTATATTCAAGCTATTATTTAAACATCTTTGTTGTCATCTGCTAACAAGTTGACCCGACATTCGTAAGACCGAAGGGCATGACCCTATAATAGTAAAAGTCCCTCGGTGTTATGAATTGTGTCTTGTCCTGGTCTGCACTGAACATAGCTATCTGATTGTAGCCTTGGTAGGCATCGTTGAAACTTCTATGCGTGTGTCTTGCCATTGCATCTACTAATCGATCGATCATGGGTATAAGGAAACTATTTTTTGTGCAAGAGTCGTTGAGGTTTGTATAGTCTACACTCACCCTTCACTTCCCCTTTTTCTTGTTGAACAAGGTTTGATACTAGACCTTTCTAGTCACTTAGGCTTGCAACAACCAATCAACTTCTACAATTACTATTACGGTATGCATGATAGGCAATCAACGCGCCTTGTGAATTATTGGCTACCATGCTAAGTCAGAGTTGAGATGGTGGCAAATAAATTTCAGATTGATGCCCATCATTTCGTATGCACTCCATGCGAAGACTTTTATGTACCTCTAAAAAAACTCCGTCATTTTCTCCTTTTCTTCCTTTGTCAAGGATGAGCCAATGAGAAAGAACATGTCTTTCTCATTTTCATTCACTAGTACGGTCACTGAGTCTTCTAATGCTTTGCCTACTGCTGGAGCACCAACTTCTTTTAGGACTGGTGTGTTTAGAACTTCAACCAAATGAAGTTGATTTGGTGTGATCTTGCTCTTGACAACAGTAATGTAACATTGTTTGGCTGCCAATTGGTATCCATGCAAACTTGGTTTTCCCTCGTGTGTAGAGCAATGTCATGTCAATAATAATAAACTCTCTCGGTAAGGTCACCGGACATGTGACGACATGGATGGTGAACCTGCTGAGGGGCAAACTAAAGCACCATTAAAACCAATGAGAGGTGTTACCCAGGTGGCAACCCAAGAGGGGGGGGGGGTGAATTGGGTTTATGAAAAATATTGGCTAATAAAACTTATGCGGAAACAAGCCAATACAAACTAAATTAAATGTCACAGCAAACAACACAATATGATAGACAGTAAATAAAGGAGTAAGGGAGAGAGTACGCAAACGATGTATAGTGGTTCGGTCTGAGCGTGTCCACTGCCCAGCCTAGTCCACTCCCTAGGAGTCACGTGATCTACTAGAAACCCGAACGACTTTGGGTGTCGCACAAACCCTTACAATCCTTCTTCCCGTTAGCTTTCCTGAGGAGCTAACCGAACCGCCGAATCTTTATCCCCAGATTCGATTACCCAAGGTTTGTTCTTCGCAAACCTCACACATACATCAGCAAAACAGAAGTAATGATTGAGACAAAGTCTCACACAATTCGTACAGAAGGAGAAGAACAATGAAAGTGAACTTTGCTAGCTTATCTCTCTCCTTCTCTCAAATAAACTCACTCTAAAAATCAATACAAATTTGTAATCACGTGAGGATAGTAGAGAGTAAGTTTCTTTTGCAGTAGAAGCTCTGTCAATCGAAGTCCCCCCGTGTATATTCGTCCAAGAGGGTTATATAAACCCTAACGCGTAGAATCCGAATCTTGGAGGAGCCTCTTGATTTCCAAAATGGTTGATACGATCTTCCAACCTTCCAAAAGTCTCTTAATCGACCGTTTGAACTATTTAGGGAAGGATATCATAAATCAAATTCTTACGAAGATCGAATCTGCAAATTTCCGCGTAAGACTGCGACCGGTCGACCGCACGTTGGTCCCGATCGACCGCCTAGCCCGGTTGACCGCAGACAGTGGCCGGTCAACCGGCCCGGTTGACCGCAGACAGTGACCGGTCAACCGCACCCTGGGGCTTTTGAATACCTGTGCTATGCTCAACCAAAGCAACATCAATCATGATCATCATATTATAAAAGTAATTTCAACACGGATATCGGTCGATGATTGTTCCATGGTCATGGTACGCTTAGACAATAATTTAGATTCTTACGTGCGAGTACCAACTTTCCATACATCAATTTGTTTATATATAATTTTCATTTTTAATCTTGGCATCATCAAAATAAATAAATAATGTGAATACACTATTTCTAACAAGAGGGACTTTCGGTTGGCTGTAGGTTTGCTTCGACATACCTTTTTCCTTAAATAGAGAATAGTACATTACCTCCACCGAGCTGCTAAGGTCCACAAGTACCATATTCACAACGTAATTTGCAATTATGACGGTCATGACCAGACCGTTAGTGTGTGGATACTGAACCCTCTTGAGGTCCTTGCTAGTGAATCAACTTGGCACTTTGTTGGTGCAGGTCCTACTCTCATCACTTCTTTTCTCAAGACTTCTATTTTAAGTTCATCTTTTGTCCTTTTCTTGGCACACTAATCTACCATACCTTGGATGACCTAGATTGTTCGAATCTCCTCCACTTGCTCGACCCTTGGCAAAACTTGCTTCGTTACTCTAGCTTTCATGTTTTCCTCGTTAATGGATTCCTTAATATGGTCGACGGCGACGAGCTCTTCTAGGTGGGCTTGAACGGTTTGCAGTTGGTGGTCGTCCCTTATCCTTTTGATTCATTTTCAACTTTTTGGATGAGATGTGTAAGGAGATCTTGAACACCATTGTTTTGCCCAGCAACACAAGGGATCAGGGTTCCCACCATTCCTCGGTTCGAACAACATTAGTCTCCTTTCAGAGCTCGCTTATCCACTTGTTCTTTCTAAAAGAGTTCTGTTTGAACTACTTTTTTTTTCCTCTTTGCCTTCTCCAGGGAGCACACAATTTGATTCGTTCATCAACTTGTCCATGTAGGCTGTGGGGACATACAGAAGATCCTTAAATATTCGAATATTTGGATCCAAGCCGAGCTTGAAGGACGTCACCGCTATCTTTGGATCACATTCTTATAGCTTTGACTACTGAGTTGCGTACGACCTTAATGATTTGGCCTTTGTCTTGCGTAGATTGAGAACTGCATCAACCTCTTTTTTAACCTTTGTACTAGTGATGAACTGAGCCAAGAAGGGCAAGCACAAATCCTTGTGACATGAGATCGACCCCTCTTGCAATTTATCAAACAGAGGAGGCCAAACTCTCTGAGACTAGACAAGAAAAGCTTGCACCTCAGAGTGTTGTTTGCGAAGTACAGTGACATCACCTGCTGGTAGTGCACTAAATGTGTGTCGGAATCAGTCTTTGGTTCATAATTGTTGAACCAAATATGTATAAAGCCTAGGGGTGGTTTGACCAACTCAATCTCATAAGTGAACGATGACTAGATGAACCGACGGTGGAAAATCTCTAATTTGGAGCGACCTAACATGGCCTAATGAGCTGGTATTTAGTTGTCGACCCTCTTTGCCCATTCGACCCTATCACAAATAACTTCCTTGTGACACTTATAAGCCTTCTCCTCATTGCGATCAAATTGTTCGGACATGCAGTTGACGGTCCATCAATGTGACCTCTATTCTCATTTGAACATGTTGTTGTCCACCTCTTGATCCCCAAGCCTTTGAAGGGTTGGGACTTATCGTTCGTCTTGATGCAAGTCTAATTGTCGGTCGAGCATCAAAGTAGGAATATGTTGATGCTCTCCGTCCGTTTTTAACCCTACTACGTCTATTAGTGTCATCAGTGCAATTGCCTAATCTGTAGCATATGGAGACAGACTTGGTTCTCTCCTGAGTGTTCTTCACTAGGGAAGGAGTTCGGTATCCAATACTTGCAGCCTCCCCCCGAGTGTGGCTTGAGGTATAGGATTGTTTCCCTGGTCCTCAACTCAGAGTTGAAGAAACTCCTAGCGCAGGCTGTCCAAGGCTTGGTCCCTGTTCTCCGAGTTCTTCTTCGAATGTTAGATATAGGCCTTTGTGGACATTCTAGGGGCCCCTTGTGAAGAATGAGGTCCTTCGGCCTTAATCTCCTGGATGAACAGGGCCTTGTTCTTGTGTGCAGATTGTGTGGTGGCACCCTCGTTACTGATGAGAGTTTTCCCATCAGCCTTGGTTGTTGTAATTTTATTAGTAAAAAAGAACCCCACATGATCAAATTATCTCAACTTACTCAACTACCAGCCCATTAAGGAAAGGAATGTCGGTTCTAAACCTATAATGTGCTTGTGGGTGGAGGTGAATATAAGAAGGCACCAATTGTGGGGTTGCGAAATCCGCCAATCTGATTTGGTTCTCCCTCCTTCTTCCAAATAGAACATGCTTGCCTATAAGAGAAGCAATTTGTTAACACCACTCAATCGATACTAGATGGATGGCACTCCAATGCTTAAGTCAAATCTCATAATTAAAGACACAAAGGTATATATACTAGCATTAGAGCGTACCTCTTTAGGGTTCTTTGTTATCCTTCTTATATTTTAATTCTAACTTAGAATATCAATAGGATTTATTAAATATCCTTTCTAAATAATCTCCAAATTCTCTCCTGAGATCACTTTCAGATGCCCTTGAGATCCCCTTAGGATGCTTGCCATATCCGTCCTAGATCTCCACAGGATATTGCAAAAGTCCCGTCGGCTCGAATCATTTTTGGGCCGCATTGTCGACCCAAATCGACATGTAGTCTTAGGCCTGCAGGCTAGTTGGGCCTCTGGCCTTGCTAGTCCATAACTCAGTTTGGCGCAACCTTTTGCTATCAAGACCTGTGATGTGTTGTCGGGTTAACGAGAATGACCCAATACTTCAAGCTAAAATCCGGTACTCTACCTCTATCATTAAGGTATTCTTTGGGTTTTGACCCTTTGCTCTCTTGGAATATTAGACACACCCTAGAAAAAAAGGATCCCGATGGATTATTTTTGTCACGTAATTTTCCTAGTTTATTCTGTTCACCTCTATGATTGAAATATTTTGCTAATTTTTTGTTTTTCGATTGAACAAAAAAATAATCGAAAAAATCCAAACCCAATTGGCATGTTTTGAACTTATTAAATGAAATTGCACTTTTAGCGATTCGATGAATTCGGGGTCCTTGTAGTGAACATAAAATGACGTCGTTTTAACGTCTTGGGCCTGAGATTTATTAATTAAAAATGACATCGTTTTGACAAATGAATCTTAGAACTTTAAGGGACCAAAACAATGTCATTTTGATATTTCTACCTGCACAAAACCAGTCCAAAAAATCCCAAAAGTTCACCTCTTGAAACCTATATCCCCAAGTTCACATCTTAAAACCTACATCTTCTTCTTCATCTCTCAGTCCCCCTCCACCTCTCTCTCTCTCTCTCTCTCTCTTTCTCTCTCTCTCTCAACCATTGTACACTAAAACCTTCAACACCCACCATTTGGATTGCCTTGTCAAATCACCGCCTGATTTGAATCGTCATCAAACATCAGAGATTTAAAGAGATTCACTTGCTTACTTCTAGAAACTAGAACTCGAGCATGTAATTAAAGTACTCTGTGACGAGCTTGGAAAATGACGATAGCTTATTCTCAAGAAACTTTGGTGCGTTTTAGGTCCTATTTGGCCTCTGGTTTTTATTTATTCATAATTTTTGTCTTTATTCAATTTTTTTTTGCATTTGTTGTTTAAATCTCAATATTTTGTAGTTTATTGGTCCGTCTTGATGAAAGGAATCTAATGAGTATAAAATTGTGTCCAAATGGTAAAAAAAAATCACTAAAGACGACGAATAAGTACAAAAAACTCTATTTTTTTATTTATTTTTGTCTTTTCTGAACTTTTTTCAAATGTAGCCGATGATTGATAACTTTTCTGAAAGCTCTTGTCGAGATGAACCAATAAATCAAAAAAAATTGATGAAAAACAAAAAATTGCAAAAAAATTTCAAATAAAGACGAAAAAAATTTCAATAAATAAACATATAAAAACCACCGCCCAAATATGGCCTAATTGCTTAATTGGGATGTGAAGAATGTAAGAGTTAAAAGAGAGAGGGGGTGAGAGAAAGAAAAATATTCAAGTTTTAAGACGTGAACTTCAGAAATTTTTTTAACTGGTTTTGTGTGGATGGAAAGACCCAAATGACGTCGTTTACGACGTCTTAAGATTTGAGATTCATTTATCAAAACGATGTCAATTAAATCAGCCCCAAAACACCAAAATGATGTCTTTTATTTTGCTGCAAATTTGACCTCACCACAGAAATCCCTGATTCCGATTCGATTATTGAATATACCATTAGGAGAATGCAACTTGAATTGCAGCCTTTTTCTATTAATTTTTTAGATTTATTTTAGGGTAAATTTCACTTACCTCCCTTGAGGTTTCTGACAATTACAGATACCTCTCTTGTGATTTCTGAAATTGCACTTACTTCCCCTGTCAGAGATGTGCTGTAACAGGCCTGGATGGAAACTGTAAGAAAACCTATTCGCCCATGTGAAAAAATAATGCCGCTAATAACCGGAGAGAATTCTATCCCTCTTTCTTGAACCGTCCTCTTTGTTCAAATTTGTTTGTAAACGATTCAATTCATTTTCACAATATCATAAGAGTAATTTAATTAACTACTTCTGTCGTTTGTATTTGTTTTTTTTGGAGAGACGTGAATGTCTGGATACAACATAATTTATATTCATAAATAACTTTTTAAACTTTTTGCAACAGTTTGAGAATATACTATTTTTATTCAAATTTCAACATGACTCTTTAAAAAAGACCAATAATAGGAGACGGATGGAAGTAATTGGACGCATGGATGAAACTAGGATTCGAAGTTTGGGGAGGCTAAATTTCTTTTTTTAAGAGGAGGAGGAGAGGGTGGGACTGAAATAAATTTTTTTTATAAATTTATTAATTTATACATAGGTCCTAAGTTTTTTTAATTAAATTTTTAGAGGGCCTAGACTTCCGATCTCTTAGTAGTTCCGTGCTTGATTGGACGGGTCCATTGTACACTATACTTTGCATTTTAAACACTTGTGCATTGCTGAATGGCTTACACTTATTATACTAATAGTTTGAAATTTGAGCCTTCACTTTACAATTATCTTGTGAGAGCAGCTCCCCTCCCGCCTTAGAGCAAGTGCAACAGTTCATAGGTAAATTTTCTACTCAATAGTATATTTATAAATTTAGCTAGCCTTTTTCCCTTTTAAAAGTCCAACAGCACTATCTATTTTAGCTATTATCTATTAAAATATGTATTATTCTACTTTTCTTTTCGAGGAGAGAGAAATCATTAAAAAATGTAATTGCTAGTGAGTAGTACTTAGGTATATTTGGCTAAGTACTGCTGCAAAAGTTAATTTACCTCTCTTTTAGCTAATCTGTTGGAGAACTTATTTTATGCATTAACTAGGTATAATAGCTACAATTTCCTTTTTAGCTAATATGTTGCACTTCCTCTTAGAAAATAAGCTAGAGCTTATAGCCTTCATATTTGTGATTTTCTTTAAATTTATTTTAATGATCAAAATTATTTATTTTGTAGAGCTTATCAAAAGTATTAACCATGCCAAAATTCTTGTTAATCTGCATTCGTGATCTAGAGCCCTTTGGGTCGATTTGGCCTATGAAATTTATTTAAATTTATTTTTTTATCTCTATTTTTTTTTTTGGTATTTGTTGTTTTAACCTCAATGTTCTGTTGTTTATTAGTCCGTCTTGATGAAATAAATCTAAAAAGTATAAAATTATGTTCAAAAGTTCAAAAAAGTCACTAATGACGACGAATAAGTTGAAAAAAACTCTATTTTTTATTTATTTTTGTCTTTTCTGAACTTTTTTCAAATTTGACCCATGATTGATAACTTTTCTGAAAGCTCTTATCGAGATGAATCAATAAATCACAAAAAATTGAGGAAAAATAAAAAATTATAAAAATATTTCACATAAGGACGAAAAAAATTTCAATAAATACCACAGTTTAAATGGACCAAAAATAAGTTTGATTTAATGTGAGAAACATAATTCGATATAAATTTGTTCTGTAATCATATGAATAAGTGTTTGATCAACATAATTTTTGGTATAATTGATGATCTTGACAAGATTTAAAACATGAATCGTTTTGAGCATTAAAGTAGACCAAATTGACAAATTGGACGATCAACTTTCGTCTAGAGACCGGGAAGGGACATATGCTCTTATCTTATTTTCAACCCATTTTTGATCAATATACCTTAAGAATGAGGAAAATAAACGATTTCATCAAAACGGAATCAAAATTTTGGAACAATTTGTGTGCACAAGATCTTGTGTGCAAATGTGAAGATAAATGTGTTTGAAATTATTTAATACAAGTGGAATCCATAAAATAATAAAAACTGTTTTTGTATTGGACAATTCAGAATATAAATATGTTGAAATCTGTGCATGTCATTCCTCTTGTCACAATAAAAGAAAAGAAACTCTCGTTGCTTGCTCCAATAAATGCACGTCTCTTTGATATTCTAAAGTCAAAACTCCATCTTTTGATTTGATAGGCATTTTGGATAACACGTTATTTGGTTTTCCCTACCAAATCAAAAACGCGTTTGCTGTAATGATTTTCTTTTTCTTTTCTACTTACCAATCTCGCATTGGCTTCGCCCTGTTTTGTTCGCTAGCTTATCATTTTTTTCTGAAAAAAAAAATGAGACAATTTAATTGCTACCTTACTTAATTGTCAAGCAGGTGATGATTTAAAAACTAGTGATGATGAAGTGATTCCGATGCTTACTATTCTCCGACTTGCAATAAGAGTGTACCAATCAACACCTTCGATTGCCTAAGTCAGTTGAAATTAATTGTATGAACTGATGTCTAACGTACACATATAAATTAATTAACAAAAATAGCACACTTAAATAGTTGAATGAAAATGTGATTTTATAGACGAGAGAGTTTTAATTCTATTAGAGTTCGATCATCTAAGAAGGCAGCAAAACTAATCATGATTTTGTGGGTTTAATTAACTCTCTCTGTTTGTCCTAATAGCATGTGTTTCAAGCGCAAACCACGGTGGCCCCAAAAAGTCTAACGTCCACATATGAGCACCGTTTACAAGATTCGGCGGCTACTCGTTTGATTCTCCTCTATATGGTAGAATTTGATTGGGGGACCTGTTCAATTAAATAAGCCATGATTCTGTGCAATACATATGCTGTAAAACAAAGTAACAAAAATAAA
This sequence comes from Arctostaphylos glauca, assembly GCA_019985065.2. Lineage (NCBI taxonomy): Eukaryota > Viridiplantae > Streptophyta > Magnoliopsida > Ericales > Ericaceae > Arctostaphylos > Arctostaphylos glauca. The sequence goes on along the minus strand of JAHSPW020000012.1, from coordinate 10,903,785 downwards.
TGTAAAATATAAACATGGAAGAAGTAATACGTAAGCCTCAAACACGAAATCATTCTTGAAGTACTATTTTTGCATCTTCCTCATCAAATTTGTCCACGTTAGGATTACTCGTTAATCGTTAATTAAATTGGATAAATTCACCTTTATTATTGTTAAGATGCCCGAAACTAGTAAACCATTCCTAAGCTCCTGCCTTGGCTTCTATACTCAAGTCCGGTGGTCCAGAAGTAATTGTGTGGCTAAGGACCCTCCGACTATCCAGCTGGTGATAATAGAATACTGGTAGGCAAGTCTTTATGAACTATGGATATGAACATATTTGATCTCGTGGCTGCAAAATAAGCTTTAATAGTTCAAGGAGAGGATTAACCCAAGGCGAACCAGTGGCCATCGATGGCGACCAACTTCCATCCAGAGAGGGTTGTCTTACCAATTATGGGCACCATTTCTGGGATGCCAAGCAATTAGAAATGTCAACTCTACAATTGTCTAAGCAATCAAGGATGTCTTTTGTTTCATTTGGGTAAAACACTCATGTTGGAGCGTGTGTATTAGCCGACCAAGGCAGAAGCATGCTAATTGGCGTTGCGCATGCTTGATTGGTCAGTCATACCTTGCTTTGGGTGATTAATCCCATTAGTATTGAGAGTGTATTTGCCACTAATTGGTTCAGAGCCAAACTAGGCTCATCAATTATCCCACAATCCCCAGTCAAGGCGCGCAGCCTGGGCACAGAAAAAAAATTCGGAATCGATAAGCGGCAGTTACATCAGGCATTAAATGTATGTCCCTTGACTTTTCCGCCACAACCATTGGATCCTCCACATGTGTGCCATATTAATCATTTACTTAAAAAATTATTTCGGAATTAATTGGGAACTTTTTATGAAAAACATAACCAAACATTTGCTTTTTGAAATTAAAAATAATGAGAATTTAAAAGTTGTATTTATTTAATTTCTCTTACTCGTCGAGATGGAAAAGAAAAAGAAGTGACTTTGATTTTATAAAGTGAAATCTAATCTTTTGGTGAAACCTAATCTATACATAAGAAGGTGAATTTAATTTTATTAAATGACCTCTCATACTTATGATCGATTACACAAATTATATGGGTCTTGCTAATCAGTAACCACCGCTCACTAGACAATAGATGATATGCATATAGTGTCAAATAAATACGAGTATTAATACACATTTTATAATATTGTATATTTATGAATATTAATACATATTTTGTAGATATTGACAAATCTTTTGGTATTATTCACCACATACAAAACTAGCATTTACCTTGGATTAAAGGCGGCTTGTCAAGCAAGAAGGAGCAAATTACATGTTCAGCAGAAATGCTATTTGTAACCCCGAGAGAGGGGATTATGTAGAATTCAGAACTAAATTAGTATTGAGACAAATAATCTAGTACTATTAACCCCAGAACTTAATCCTTCCTGTTGTTATCCCTGCATCAAACAAGACCTAGAGGTGCAGTATTTTTAAAGAAAAAAATTAAGCAAACAACTTTCTATATAGAAATTAGGACACAGGCTCATCTGGAACTGTCTGATAAACACGAGCTTATATTGTTATGTAAAATTTTACATGCATCAAACGGGTGCAGATGAATCTGTGTCAAAATCTGCATATGAAAAATGTATTTCTAAACTTGCTAATTTTTAAACCCAAATTATTAGTTTGATAAAATCCTATATCCTATTAGACAATGTATTCTTTGATTACTAAACTAAATCAATCCAAATTATAAGTCCGAATCAGTGGAGGTGGGGTGAATGAATTCATTTTTTCCATTGAGCTATGTCAAGGTCCTGAAAATGGGCTATTATTTTAATGAATCGGAAAATATTCCAAATGCTTGAACTGACACTAGAGTCAATTTTTAAAAAATCAAAGAGAATTAAGCTACTTATTTATATTTTCAGTTTTCTTTTTGTATTTATTCAAGTTAAAATACGAGATTGTCCTTTAACTTTTCTATTTTTCATACATAAGAAAATATTGCTGTAAATTCATAGAAACGAGGACAAAAAAAGAGAGAATAAATTGAATAATCAAAGCAGGAGCGTGAAAATCAATTGCAGTATATTATTATTGGCTTTATTTGTCCCAACTTGATTGTTTTTAAGTACGTTTTTGTCTTTATTTAGATTTTTCTGGATTTGTTGTTTTTACCTTAAATTTTTGTGAACTATTTGTCCGTCTAAATGAGATGAATTTAAAAAATATAAAATTATATTTAAAATTAAAAAAATACTAAAGACGATGAATAAGTAAGATCGTATTTTTAGATTATTTTTGTTTTTTCTATTTTTTAAAAAATTTAATTTATTATTCATAAATTTTTTAAAATTTTTCATTGAAACGAATTAATAATTCAAAAAAAATTGCTGAACAACAAAAATTTTAGAAAAAGATTCACATAAAAATAGAAAATAATCAAATAATAATGTGAGATCAAACCGAGTTAGAGTTACATATGCAGTTTAAATCAAGAGTGTGGTGCTCTTTTGAAGTGACATATTGGTTTGTTCGCTTTGGACAGAGTATCAACTGACTATCAAGTGACATATTTGAGGCGGTACAGTATGTCATTTTAGTACCGACATCGTTGGGCCCAATGATTCAGATAGGCCGTTCTAAAGCTTGGAAACCGCGGCGGGGCGAAAAACCAGTACTTGAAAAAAACCTCAAACCGTGGATCTGTTTTGTCTCCATGAGAGTATGTAAAAAAATTTAATATGTCCAATTAATTTCATTTTTGCCCAAATAGTTTGCACTTGATGAATATTTATAAAAGACTCACTCGAATCACGCTAACTCCATGTTCAAAAAAGAAAGAAAGAAGGGTTTGTTAGCTAATTGTCCCTGACGAGGGTAAAATGTAATTGAGAAAATACATTTAGACCCCCCAAGTAAATTGGGAGTTCGGCCGAGACCGAATAACACATCCAGAAGCACATGCCGATCACGTGAGATAATGGCCGACACGAGGAGTGCCGACCATACCCGAATCAAGATAACAGAACCAAGTATTGAGGGATGCCGACCTGAGAAAGGCGGATCGATGACCTGCCGAACTGAGAAAGTCGGTCAGGATTACGGGCAGCCCGAGAGAAGCGACAGGTAACCGCTTTTCCTGACAAAGACATGGAATCCCGGATAAGACGGGATAAGACGAGATTCTGTCAGGAGAGTCATGGACGTGAAATCCATAGCCAATCAGAAGACACTTCGGTCAAAAAGAAGGTTCTAAGAGAATTAGGGCACCAGAGGGCCCCAAGAGGATTGAGGCCCAAAAAAGCCCTAAGGGAATTAGGGCAGAAGGTAAAGTCTATAAATACAGCTCCAGATGAACAAAAAATGTACGCCTGAATATACTGTTTTCGCCTGCTGATAGAGAATATTAGCTTGAGTTAACATTCTCCCTGTGAGTTTTGCCTGACTTAACCATCAGAGTGTCTTCCTGCCACAGCGGCAGAGGGCTCTTTGACGGGTTATTCTTTTGCAGATCACAGGTCCACATATATTGAAGAACACCGTTTCGGCTGGATAGTGAACTCTAGCTTTCCGTCTTGATCCTCTAAATCAACCCCCTTACAATTGGCGCCGTCTGTGGGAAAACTAAAGATTCATGGCTGAAACATCTAGAAAAGATCAGGGGAGGGAACGTGATGGCAAAGGGAGATCAAGGTCCCCCCCTCCAGTTCCACACAAATCTAAGGGCCACAGGAGGGAGATTCCTAGGGTTCCTCCCCCAAAGATAGTAGGGGAGCAGCCTAGAGAACAGGTGTTGCATCCTACCGTTCCGCTATCTGCCAATACATCGGGAGCTCCTGCGCTACCCACGCCATTGCCTCTGGAGCAACGTCCAGATCGTCCGCGAGAAGCGGAACGGTCAAGGAACAGGGACAAATCCCTGACTCAATCCCGGAATGAGGGAGGGAGAGAATCCCGAACTCATGAAGGGTCTCGCCGATACGAAGAATACAATAATGCTGATCGGATCCGAAGGAAGGATCGAGAAGTAGAAGATATGAGGCGTTACATACGTCGCATGGAGAGAGAAAACCGAACTCTCCGCAAACATAGAGACTCAGTCCGCCAGTCTGTGTCTAGACTTGACGAGCGCTCCGAGACTGGGCCGTCTCGACAAGATAGCCGACATAAAGCCAGCAAAAGGCCTCGAGGAGGAGAAAGGCAGATGGGGGCTTCATCCACCTAGGCGGACCGCCTCAGGTGCGGCCGCTTCCCGACATGAGGGAGTGGCTGAATCAGCGGGCAGAATCAGCCCCAGACGCCCAGCAGAAGCTCCCATATCAGCCTTTGCCGCCGGTGGTTCCACCGACTGACATGAGGGCGCTCCATCTGTGGGGCACGCGCAGGAGGCGCGTGGCCCCAAAGCCATTAAAGCCTGCTGCACGTCCTGCTAGATTTCAATGCGACGTTGCAAATTCAAGAATGGCGGTTCAGAAACCGCCCGATCAGGAATAAGAAAGGGCACCACGGGTACACTGTATAGCCTCGACTACTTCGCCGAGACGGTTCAAAGCAGCCGAAGCTAGGGGGCAATTGACGAGGGTAAAATGTAATTGAGAAAATACATTTAGACCCCCGAGTAAATTGGGAGTTCGGCCGAGACCGAATAACACATCCAGAAGCACGTGCCGATCACGTGAGATAATGGCCGACACGAGGAGTGTCGACCATACCCGAATCAGGATAACAGAACCAAGTATTGAGGGATGCCGACCTGAGAAAGACGGATCGATGACCTGCCGAACTGAGAAAGTCGGTCAGGATTACGGGCAGCCCGAGAGAAGCGACAGGTAACCGCTTTTCCTGACAAAGACATGGAATCCCGGATAAGACGGGATAAGACGAGATTCTGTCAGGAGAGGCATGGACGTGAAATCCATAGCCAATCAGAAGACACTTCGGTCAGAAAGAAGGTTCTAAGAGAATTAGGGCACCAGAGGGCCCCAAGAGGATTGAGGCCCAAAAAAGCCCTAAGGGAATTAGGGCAGAAGGTAAAGTCTATAAATACAGCTCCAGATGAACAAAAAAGGTACGCCTGAATATACTGTTTTCGCCTGCTGATAGAGAATATTAGCTTGAGTTAACATTCTCCCTGTGAGTTTTGTCTGACTTAACCATCGGAGTGTCTTCCTGCCACAGCGGCAGAGGGCTCTTTGACGGGTTATTCTTTTGCAGATCACAGGTCCACATATATTGAAGAACACCGTGTCGGCTGGATAGTGAACTCTAGCTTTCCGTCCTGATCCTCTAAATCAACCCCCTTACAGTCCCCATTCGTGACTCCAAAATGGTTTGAGGGTTCTGACAATTCGGGCAAATGTAGAATTTCATTTTAATGTCTTAAAATTGATCGTGTTTCTGCAGTAATTTTGACTCTGTGAATGAATCATTTGATCTTCTCTGGTGACGAACTATTTTGGATCTGGTATTGATGATATTTATGTAAGTAGATGGAGAAAAATAAAAACCCTGTATATATGCATGCACTTTGATCTATAGATACTCACGGATTGACCAATTGATTTGTCCACTCAAAAATGAAATTGTGTCGCAGTGTGTGCAGTGGAGTATACGAGTAATCGGAAGTTATGATTGTTCCATTGGTCTTCTTGGCTGGGGAGTACCTATTGAGAAGGGGGAGATGGCATGCACGACTTTCAAATTTAAAAAAAATTAAAATTAAAATATAAATAAAATAATTTATTTTTCTAGGGTTGCGAATTGTTTTTTGTTTAATAGGAGTTACTTAGTGCTCTTGGAACAACACCACGACTACCCCAACTTTCTTCTCTACTACACATTTGCGTGGAACCTATATATTTTAGTTTGAGACACACACTTTGTTCGGTGAAAAAAGGGTCAGGCGCATCTTGTGATAGTGCTTCTGGAGCAGTGAATAATTTTTTCTTCTTTAAGTTAATTAACAAATCAAGATCGAAAATGAGAGACTAAATCACAAGTGAACAATAAAGAGTGAGAATTCAATCTGATGTCACCCCCAAATCTCATTCCTAAATCCGCCACCGCTAGTAAACCATTTTGCATCACACTAATCCCGCAGGAGATATTGTAACAAAGAGAGAATCGTGATTTTTTTATTTTATTGAGAGACCATATAATTGCTATACAAACTTCAATGCAAGGCGAAATATTGAGTCATCTCTTGTGCAGAATTCTGGAATGATCTGGATTAGCTTGTTTTGTATATATAATAATAAAAAAGTGTTGCTAATTACCGTTTAATTGACTGATGATAATATACATATAATGTCAAAAAAATAAAAATGTTAATACATATTTTACGAATATCAATGTATATTTATGAATTTTAACACATAACTTACAAATATCAATACACTTTTTATATATTATTCATCACTAATGAACGATTATTAATATTTTTCATAATAAAATTTGATTTTTCATCCTATTATATAAAATATTAGTCAATGATATCACGTGGATATATTGACGTGACATATTTGTTGCTCAAAAGATGTACTAGTTAATCACGTGTACACATTGGCCCAAAAACCAAAGTTTGATATTCCCTTCGTCCCAATTTGTTTGTCCATTTTGGCCCAAAAACCAAAGTTTGATATTCCCTTCGTCCCAATTTGTTTGTCCATTTTAGAAATTTCAACTTATTAAGGGAACATAATCATTACTCTTAAAAGTTTTAACTTTTCAAAAATACCCTTAATTTTCTAAGCATTAAATGAGAGTGCACGTTTTTCAAAGTGTGATTTTTAAAAAAAGAAAGGACATTAAGGTAACTTCCACAAGTCAACTTTAAAAATGGACAAACATTTTGGGACATATAAAAGTCAAAAAGTGGACAAACAAACTGGGACGGATGGAGTATAACCTTTCTGGAATATATCTACAAAATGTTTAGTACAATATTTGTTTTTTAATACTTTTTCTGTCCCAAATTCCTATTCCCTCTTCCGGATTTTACCTTTTTAGGAATATAATTATTGTTACAAAAAGTATTTTTTTAAATATACTTTTAATTTGATTGATGTATACAGTACAAATTTTATTTAAACAAAGAAACAAAAAAAATTAATCAAAAATTAATTATTATTTTTAAAAATTAAAATTTTATTTTAAAACGTTCCAAATTAGAATAGCGGACTATAAAAATAATACGGAGGGAATATTTCGTTAAGCTATTTTTGTTTCTTCTCAAAATAGCCCTAACTCATTCACCTAAGAATGTAGGCCCACAGGCAACCAGTCAAGGCTCAGGGGTTTACTATATGAGTATAGTGAGTCAATTTGGCTGTTTATTTCAGCAACGAACAGTTCAGATGTAAATCAGTATTTTTTTATTTTTTCTTAAAATACAAATTTAAATTTAATTCATCCGTTATCAAAATAGACAACCGGATAAACTCATTATACGTATGCAGTGAGCCCCCCTCAGGGGCCCCGATTCCACCATTGTTGACTCTAACAATTAAGCACATCAAACTGTCATCACATTTTGCCGCCTCAGGTTTTTGGTGCATTGAACAAGCAGCCATGGAGTCAAATTGTGACCTGCTTTTCGTGTAAATTATATTAAATCTTCTTGAACTATCCCCCTATTTAACTTTTATATTTGACACTGTGTCTCCTAAAACTCTCGACTCCCAACACTTTTCCAGTAAGGACAAATATTTTTTTTAAAAAAAGGTTGAGAAATTAATTTAAATCTCATATATTTAATAAAAATCACGCATTAACAAATTTAATGTTGTGTATTTAATTTAGTTTTCGCTCATTTTTCTTCGTTAGCGTAAATATTTCACGTAAATACATGCTACAGGCATCATATATGTTATAAATGTATTTTTCTTGTGTATGGCATATATATTTGGGTCATTTAGCAAGTAGTCCATAGTGAGGAACTTACTCAACGAACAATTTATCTAAAACTAAATTACGTGCAGAAATTCTTTTGACACATAAGTTTTAAAAATACTCTTCTAGCAAACACGCAATAATATTATCTGTTCGTCAAATATAAAAGCAATAATTTTATTATATAAAATTACCTGTTAGTGTTTATCAGTTAACATTATCTGTCGTTTTTAACTGATGTCCTAACAAATAACTTTATCACCTAGTTTTAAAACATTAATTTTATTAGATGAACCTATTTGTCTGTGTTTATTAGTCAATATTTCTGTCGCTTTAACAGATACCTTAACAAACAAGGTTATCTGTTAATGTTCGAAGTAATAATGTTATAAGATAAAATTATATGTTTTATGTTATCTAATTTGATTAATAAATATATCAAACCAACATATATATAATGTTATCTGATCCATCTATTAAGAAAATAATTTTATTTTTTAGTTTTGAAATAATAGATAAAATTATGTGTTAGTGTTTACTAGTTAACATCATCCGTCGCTTTTAACAAATACCTTAACAAATAATTTTATCTGTTGATTTTGAAACAATAATTTTATTAGATAAAGATATTTGTTAGTGTTTATCAGTCATTTTTCTGTCGGTTTTAATACATATCTTAACAAACAACATTTTATGTTCGAAGAAATAATACTAACATAGAAAATTATCTCTTTGCGTTTATACCAATTGACAGCGGTTAAAACAAAATAGAGCCAATCCGTCTATATAAGGACCTAAGGTGTTAAAACTTCTCAAATAATAGACCTTGACTTATAAATTAAATTAACATATCCTTAATTGACCAAATCAGTTCAGATATGTCATTTTGGCCATTTTTTTAATATATTTATGCGGTTGTATATTCTTACACATGACATATATATATATATATATATATATATATATATATATATATTATGTGCATGTGTAAACATAAATTATGCATGCATAAATATATAAAAAAAATGGTCAAAATGACATATATATATATATAATATATATATGGGAAAAAGTTCCATAGATCAATGTTAGACCAATATCTAAACTTTTTATTCCTTATTAAATTTTAATGATCGGAATCGTTCAATGTGTTTAAAACATGTTTTTAAGGGTACCCGCGAGAAATCAGTTTAAAATATTACCGAAAAAGGCTTGATCCAAGTAGTGATTCATAAAATAGTTCTTGTCAGCATTTTGAACTATTGCTTGGATCAAATCTTTTTCAGTAATATTTTGAGCTGATTTCTCACGGGTACCCTTAAAAACATGTTTTAAACACATTGAACGATTCCGATCATTAAAATTTAATCAAGAATGAAGAGTTTAGATGTTAGTTTAATATTGGTCTAAAAAAGTGTCTGTATGTGTGTACGGGGCAGATCCAAGGACACATAAAAAATACTTCATGTCAGTCGTTAAAGTTAATGATTGAGATTAAAATACCATCTCTCTTCTCTCTCTTTTTTTACACATTAACCCTATCTCTTTCTTTTCCATGGGTGTTCTCTCTCTCCACTCTCCCCACACCTTTTTCCCTCCCAATCTCGGTGAACCAACCTCCGACGACGACGATGATACTTCTCAAAAAAACCCAATTCCGACGATCATAATTTTCCTAAGATTGTTCAATTTCACATCATTCACGTAGCAACCCTTCTCCGTGATAAAAAAATTAGCCATTGCGGATGTGCCTCCACCTCCGATCCAAATCCCATTTTATCATCATTAAATTCTAGTTTAGGACACCTCTTCCGTATGGTCGCCGTGAATGATGTGAAATTGAATAGGAAAATTACGATCGCCGGAGTTGGGTAGTCAAAGAAGAATCGATGTCGTCAGAATTGGGTCCGCCAGAGATTGAGAGTAAAAAAGGTGTGGGGGGAGGAGAGAGAAGGAGGATTAACATGTATTGAATGAGAAGGAGGAGAGAGAGTATTTTAATCTCAACCATTGATTTTAATGATTGAGATCAAGTATTTTTTATGTGCCCCTGGATCCAGCCCTATATACAGACATATATAACCCTATAAACTCCAAAGGCATACCACCATTCTCCCAAGGTCTTGGCCCAAACCACCACCTCCCATCAACCTTCTTCTACACACAATCTATCCCCCATACTATTTCCTCTCCTATTGAGATGAATACCACACAAAAGAGTCAAGACTGGACTCCCTAATAGAATGTTTAACCGATATGTTCTGGATTGACCAAATTGGTATGGAACCCCCCGTGCCACCCCCCTCCCCCCGCCACACACACACACACACACACACACACATTTCTTTTATTTTTGAAGAGAAATAGAACTGCACTTGGTGCAATTTAATTACATCAAATCCAATCCAATCATTTTCTTGTATTTTTCAAGTAAGTTCTCGACCCCTTAAATTTAGTTTTCATGTTTCAAAATGAACCAAAATGCTTTATGAAACTTCAATGGTGAGGTTGCCGACACCTCCTGACCTTGCGACTGCTGTGTTCAACCTCGTCGTCGCTTAGTCCTTCCATCGCGGTCGTAACAATTAGTCTGACCAACTATTGACCTCGCGGTCGACATCCCAACGTAGTAGTTGTATAACTTAACCTTGCGATCACACTGTCTATATTGAGATAGTTTATAATTTTAAATACTACAGTTCAGCCTTTGTTTATATATTCACACTTTTACTCATAGATTTAAGTATTTACACTTTGATCCTATGTTTTGAAATTATAGTTTTACCCTATGTTGGAAATTATAGTTAAACCCTTCTAGTTTTCATAATTCCATTTTAGTCCTTGTACTTTGATAAAATATACTTTAGTTTCCAAAGTTTTTAAAATTATCATTTAACCCCTATAGTTTGCTTAATTACAAACTTACGCTTATATTTTATTAAATTGTTTTTTAACCCTGACGATTATTTTTAATTACAAATTGAAGTCTTTAGTAAACTTTATTATGGTTTACCTCCACCTTCTTATTATTTTCGCTTAATCACTTACCAAAATACTTCATGCATAACCCTAGCTTTTGCTAGATTGCAAAAAAACCCTGGGATTCATCAGTATGTACTTAACTGGTACAAAAGTCATATTTCCTACTTAGATCTTAAGATGCACTTTTGCTTTAATCATATGCATTTCATATTACTCTATATTTGTTACTATGATCTCATTGTTATGCTTTCAGTTTATTTAAATTGTTATTTATCAACTTAAATGATTATAGTTGAGGCACAGTGCTAGATTATTGGTATGACACAAGTATGCACTTGGAGATCCATAAATTGGGTGTGTTCGTTTGGGTATTTCTGAACTAATTTTTTTAAAAAAATACTTTCAAACGTTATTTGGTGTAAATGTTTCAGAAAAAAACTCAAAGTAAGTTTTTTTGCATTTTTAAGGCTCTCTTTCTCTCTCTTCTTTTTGAGTTTTGTGCACATTTTTTGTTAACAAAAAAACTTATTTTAGAATTTCGAGTTCGCCGTTAATCTCGAACTATTTTTTTAAGTCAACAGTGAATTTTTAAATTTTTTTTGAAAATAAAATTTAAAGAATACGATCAAAAGAGATCAAATAAACGGTGTTGGACACGACCAAAATAGAATCAAATGTGACTATTTAATACATTAATCATTAGCAAACATGATTATTTAATGATTGTCAATGATTGAGAAACAAATCAAGCAATGTTTCTGAAATTATTTTCCAAACAAAATTCTCAAACATTATTCTCAATAATTTTCAAAAACACCCAAACGAAAATACATGGATTTAGTATTTAAAGTATTGTGTGAATATCCAAACCTTGTAGAAATTCACAAAACTTTTGAAATTGAAATTGTTCTGGATTTTATAATTCTCCGTGAGAATATTTATGGATGTCATTTAGCCATGATGCGTAATTAGTCGAGATATGGCCTGAATCATGAGGTGACATCAGCCGAACTACGTCATTAATCGAGTTGTGTCGTTAGTCATGTCATGATTAGCCCAAGGTATGTCTTAAATCAAGTATGTTCGTTAGCCGTATCGTGCCCTTTTTTCCTCGTAAAGTCTAATCATTGTGTGAGGATGACTAGGAAGTATTTTCGGGTGGGCACGATGCATGTGAAAACATATTATTCGGGAGCACAATAGTAGAATATGACGCATGAGAGCCAACAGTCGGGAACGTAGTCGTTAGGAGCACGGTTGGCATAGTAGTAGTTGGGAATGTTATCGGACGGGAACACTATATTGAAAATTTTTGGTATAACATGCCATGCACTTATTGTTGGTGGTATATGAATTGAAAGTCGAGTATTTATGGATAATATTTGAGGACTTGTATAACATCTAGGACTTTGATGATACTTGAGTGATTAAGGCCGGCAACACTTGGGTTTCAAGTTGATAGAAAATGCTTGAGGATTAACTACTTTACATTGACTATTACATCACTGTACTTTTCTTTACTTTATTCTTGTACTTACGCGTGACTGCTTCTGTATGAACTGCGCATATCATATCAACATAAACATTAAAAAGAAAATTTAAGGATATGATAACTTATTGAGTCTCATAGCTCATGGTGCATATTTTTCCGCACTTGACATTTTATGGTAGGTACAAAAAATGATAGAGTAGACTCCGGAGAACTGGCCGACAACAACGCCATGGATTGAAGACTTCCTTGAGCATTAGTTACATAGGGTAGATGCTTTGTATTCGTCTATTTTTGAAACAATACTTTGAAATATGTCCTGTATTTGTCAGATTTAATTTTCTATCCTAGAGGATGTACCAAACAAATTTGTCCCTTTTCTTAATTATATGAAATGATAAAATGTTTTGAAATTTTTAAAATTCTTTTATTAACTTGTCCAAAAATTAGGGCGTTAGAGAATGGAGCTTAGTTGGCATAGTTGTTAGGAATGTTATCAGATGAGAACACCATAATGGAAATTTTTGGTATGACATGACATGCTGTTATGAATCTTAGTGCTATATGATTTGAAAGCCGAGCACATATGGATAACATTTAAGGACTTGTATAATATCTGGGACTTTGATATACTTGAGATTTGATTAGAAAAACAACACTTGAGTTTTGAGTTGACAAAAAATACTTGAGAAGTAACTATTGGACATTGACTATTATGTCACTATATTTTACTTTACTCTCGTACTTACATGTTACTACTTCCGCATAAACTGCACATATCATATCTTTTCATCATGTTGTCATAAATACTAAAAAGGTGTAGGATAATTTATTGAGCTTCATAGATTATGGTGCATATTTGTTTGCCCATAGTATTTCACGTCTGGTACAAAAGACAATATAGGAGACTCAGAATAACTGGCTGACAAGAACGTCATGGATTGAAGACTCCCTTGAGCATTAGCTACATATGGTAGATGCTCTTTATTCTTTACTTTTTGAAACAATATTTTGAAATGTATCCCACTTTTGTCAAATTTAATTTTATAAGGTAGACTGGTCAGACGTTTTTTTTTCTTCAAAATTTCAGCTGAGTGTTGTTTCAATGGGGCTTCGTGAAGCTCGATTCAAGGCTCTAGAACACAAATTGAGATTTGGTGAAGGTATACTTATCTGGTAGAAGCCTTATAGACCGGATTTGATGGATTGATAACGATTGAACTCCAAATGGTGGTTGGAAACTTTAAAAATGGATTCTTTCTCTCTAGATTTCTAACAATCTTCAACACTCAGTCTCTCACTTCGATCTAATCCAACAAACACTGAGGATATGAAAGGGGAAGATTGGAGTTTATATAGGGGAAAGAGGAGTGTGGAAGAGTACATGTGCAGATGGAGGTTGAGCGTAGAGATACAAATGGCAATGGCTGCCATTGAAAAAGAAAGAGATGATCTACAGCAACCATGTGAGGTTGGAAGGTGATTTTGGAGACAAACTAAGGATGAGAGGTGGTTTTGGGGTTAAGTGAGGGCCAAGGTGAGGCTTCATTAGCGAGTGAAAGATTTTCTAGTCAAAAGAGATTTGCTGCAATATTTTGAACCTGAGGTTTTTTTGGGGAGAAAAGGATAGATGTTATGATGAAGAGGAAAATAATTGGGTGTGGGTGTGTACCTCATACAATAGCCAAATGGGATGGGGTTGGTCCAACTAGAATGCTGATGGGCTCAAGTAATTGGGCCAAAAGAAAATGAGTTATACTTGAGTTTGGGTTCATCAAAAGGGATTAAAGGGTTGGGCCTAGGCTCAAATGCACACAGAAAATCATGCAAACTCAAAATAATTCATGCATACAAAATTTTATCATCCACTTTATTGAATAAAAATGCATTAATGCAAGTATTTTTTTAATTTCTTCAATCAATATAACTAAATCATGCGAAAATCGATAAAAATTTATTTTTATGAATTTAAAATTTTTGGATGCTTACAACCATTGTCTCTAATTTATTATTATATTTATAGGAAGGTGTTAGAGCATCCACATCAAACTCCTCAAATGTCCTCATTCTCTAATTTGAGGAGCAAATCTTCTTAATAATCCTCACATCAGCCTCTCTATTACTTTTCTCTATTTTCCAAAAGTAATAGTAACTCCCTAACTTTATGAAGGAACTATTCATTGGTTCACAATTCCATTAATAATAAAAAATACTTTGTGATTATAAAAATTTATACTGACCATTTTTTATTTAATTGTTGAAATTTTTTTATTGTAAAATATAAATAAAAAATAACAGAAAAGAAAGCTGATACTTTCTTTTTATAAATCAAAGTCAAGGATAGCAAAAAAAAGAAAAAGCGATATGATTATTATATGTATATATTTATTTGTAAGAAGTTGTGGACGAAAATTTATTTATATATAAGAATAGATATATTTATTTATACTTTATTTTGAAAATCAATCTCCATGTAATTTCTTTATAAGTTATGCCTACTCACATAGATATGTAAATACGGAGTTATCTATACTATTATGTATTGCAGGGTGACTTTTGATAAAATTCACCGTGGACGCGACAAGTGGTGCAACACGATTGGGTTACAAATTAGTTTGATAAATTTTTTATCTATAACAAATAATGGAAATATATTATTATACATAAAAAATCAAATCCAAACTAATACTTATCATTTTGATTAAAAAGCGTACCAAATGGTAGGCCACGATTGGATTAAAATTTTAAATTTTTTATCTATACAAAGTAATGTAAATATTAATTGAATAAAATAAATTCAAATGAATATTTATCCTTCTAAAAAAATCAAATCCAAATAAATTAATACTTATCATGTTAATCAAATGATAATTCAAAGGAATAATTACTATCATCAATTTTAAGAATTTCTGCCGAGATTTTTGTCCCTTAAAACTCTACTGATTACTATCCTTAATCCTATTGGCCAGCCTTTATCTTATATGTTGTACGCCTGATTTAGTGGCGTCACGGTGAAAATCAAACAAATTCTGAAAATTAAACTCAGGTATACAGTAAAATTGTTGTAATTTTATTTTATTTCTTTATTAACTTCACTCTATTTATAGAAATCTCCACTCCTCAATAAATCGATTTGCTCATTCTTTAGCTTGCTTCAATTATGAAAATCTCCATCAACAAATTGATTGAAAACCGAACAAGTTCTGGTGGATCGATCAATAAACCGATTTGATCTTTCAAAAAGTGAGGATTTTTGTTCAAGAGATGTTTAGTTTTTACTGCTTGATAACCTAAGGTGATATTGATAAATAATTAGTGGAGGTTAGTTTTTCATTTGATTTGAAATATATTTTGCTTAAATTATGAAAATCATAACGCTAAGAGTAAAACCTTCACAAACGTAACTTATTTAGCAGTTGTTATAGAGAATCTATAAAACTCGAGAATTATAAAACTTTAGCAATTAATTTACTAACTTAATTAGAATTGTATAATTGTTATTATTATCTAAGACTATCAAGTATGAAAAAATAAAAAGAATTGAGAGAAAATAATATATCAAGTACAAATTAGTATCATATCTAGAAAATTTAAATTTATTTTTACTTTTTAGATGAAATAATAATTATATTTAATTTTATACTATGACACCATGCTATTGGCCCCGTGCATAGCACTAGTTTACTGCGAGTGATTAGTATTGGATAAATACTAATGAAAAAATACCAATTCATTTATTTAGAAATTTTGTAAGATCAGATAATAACATCATAAATTTATAATTTGAAAAGATTATCAAAACTTCAAAATGTATCCATTTGGATTTTAACTAAATATTCAAAAGTTTTTAACTACGTTTGGTAATAAGTTATGTTTTCTAAATACTTACTACTCTCTTTTTTGTTTTTTGATAAAGGATAAAGATGAAATTTTTTTAGATATTTTCGCAAAAAATCACAATGCTAGTTAGATAAATAACATCATCATTCTTTTTAACAAATCAAATGATAATGCTTTTAAATCTCTCAAACTCTCTCTATTTCTCTCTCACACACACAAATTTTTTGGATAAATAACATCATCTTTTTCATTTTGAGAAATCAAATGAAAAAGCTTAACGATTTTAATATTTTACAGTTTTTTTAAAACCTTCCTGGATGTTCATAGATGTATTACCACAGTAGACATATATTCATAGATATCGAGATAAAGTTAAACTCTATTTTAACTTTATAAACTTTTCATGTTTTAAAATATTTTTAACTCTATATATTCATCATGGCAAGTTAAAGTTTTGAAACAAGCTTGACATTTTAATGGTTAGGTTCAATAATCATCCTAAACTTTTTAAATATCTTATTTTCTAAATTATCTTGTAGCAAATCATATCACATAGCTCACTAATTTGTTACCTTGAGAACATTTATAACCTGTGTAATGCCTTGATTTCTCAGAACATTAAATAATTCATGCAACTCTTATTTTAATTGAAATTCAAGAATTTCAATGACATACACCTTAACCATTATTTATTTATTAATTAAATCAAGTTTGAGAATGCGAAACTAAAAATGACCAAGTTACCCGTTGGGATTTACATTTATTTCATAATTTTAAAATAAGTGAAATATCATAGCGACAATCTAGGAGTATGGCATCTAGGCGAAAAACTCCTCTCTGTCGACTCCCAACACTTCTTGCACGGGCGGCTTCTCTGTCTAGACATCTCCATCTAGCATGAAACATCAAGGGCAGAGAAGTTGCACCGATGAATAATGAAAATCAATAGAAAAATTACCTGAAAAATCAAACTCACTGGTGATACAGCATGCAGCAAGTATATACGCTAAACAGTTGAAATATTAAGCATGGAATAAAGTATAACATTAAGTAATGAGCATGAACACGAAGACCTTAGTAAGAATTTTTAAATCCTTTAAGCTTCCAGGTATACCGTAAGGAATACCATATCCTCCCTTAGACACTAGCATAGGATCCTTAGTTGACATTAACCAATCCTTGCCTACCCAGGGTCACAATTCAAATCATATATAACCCGATAAGGAAAGACCTTTTTACCATTCTCTCAAGTCAAGACCTATCTTACCCTATCTAGATTCCATGAACATGACGTTACCAAGTCTAGCCTCTACGTATTTTAGATGAAGACTTCTTCGAGCCTTAGTTTCCTACGTAGATTGTAACGCCCCGAATTTCGGAGATGTTAATTTAAAACAGTTTATCAAAAGTCAACCACATTTTTATTTCTTAGTCAAAATAAAGTTTGATTACAACCGTCTGACTTTAAAAAAATTACATTAAAATTTGAAATTAAGAGCTCAAAATGAATTTAGGTGAACCACGGGGTTACGACATCCTCCTCAAAAGTACCGCCGTTGGTATCTGGATAAATGAGTTCAGCAACGTCACCTTTGACACCTAGAATGAAAGGCCAGGGGTAGAGAAATTGCACTAGATGAGCGATAAACGCTCAGCAAATAAAACTACCCTAAATCTCAAATCTATTCAATGGATCATATGATGCATGATCATGAAAATAGTATGAACAGTTAATCAAGTATTATGAATAGAACAAAATAATCAAAGTCGACATAATCAGATTAAACAATAAGCGGAAGCATTAAACAAATAAGTACGTTAAATGAATGAATTGTCGACAATATATCCTTAAGTCAAACCCTATGACTTGTTTCTAAGTTTCTGACACACGCAACCGACTTATATCCATAAGTGTCCACTATTGTAAACAAGTGTCTAAAATTTCTTTCAAAATACAAAGTTCGGGTCGACGCAAGCGTTGCCCGTCATCAAAATTTCATTTATCAAAGTGGTGTTATGATGTTCCCGACCAATATGGTCTCGATCCCTACGCTGACCTTGTATCCGGCGCTAGTGTACCCAAACATCGGCTCCCGTATCCCATGCTCCCAACTGTTATGCTCTCAGCATTATGTCTCCTATATGTCGTGCCTTGACTTAGAAAATATCTAACTCCTCCCCTTCAACTATGTTTTATTTTTGAAAAGACATGACACGGCTTACGAACATAACCGACTCACGACATAACTTGGCTAAATATATGAGACGTAACTGACTCGGCACCAAGACACAGCCCGGTGGTAACAAACGTAGTGCGGCTAAAATTCATATCCCGACTAAAGACATCCTAACACATCTCCCCAAGGAGTAAGTCAAATCTCGAGTCATCAAACATAAGAGTTTATCAAATTCTCGATTTTCGTTATAAAGTTCGTGACTTTTTATGACTCGTGTCAAAATTTCGAGTGTCATTTTCACTAAACTCAAACGTTTCTTATGGATTTCATCTAAGTTTCGTTCAAAAGACTAGATTCGTGGTAGCATAATGATACGTTGGAATGCAAGTTTAATCAAACGAATAAGATAATACAAATAGCTTAGCTATAGCACATAAACAAGAATCGCATACTTTCATTTCGCAAGAAAACTTCTAACACGCTAATTTTTGAATAAGATGTTATCTCATAATGATATATGATACCTAATGTTTCAAAACGATAATCCGAACTTTATTATAGGTGTAATAGTCATTATGTAAGAATTTGGGCGATGTTCAAATTTTTTAAAAAATTTTACTGTCTGAAAATTTTTCTAAGTATAGAAAAAAGTTGAATTTTTAAAATTTCGATTTAGAGGATAAAAAATCTCGAAAATGATTCCTTGATTTTTTCTAAGCACAATGGTATATTCATACACCTCAAACGCATAAGTTTAGGGTGAGTTTCGGGCCAAAATATAGGAAGAAAACGGGTGATTTTTTGATTTTGTACTAAAATAGGGAGGGCGACATTTTGATTCGAATGGAATTTTAATTTTTTGTAAATGCCATTGTTTCCAAATGGGGGGTACTTCCTTATTTTCATTAAATAAAATTAAAGTAAATAATTACTTAAATACGCCTAAGTCAGAAACTAAGTGTCAAGATTTATTTATTTTATAAAATTAAAGTAAAATAAGTGCACTGATATAGAACATGCCCTGGCTTAATACGCCTAAGTCAGAAATTAAGTGTCAAGATTTCACAACAGAGGCACCGGTGTAAGGTTTTCAGAGGCACCCGTGTAATGTCAGTTCTGTAGTGTACTAATAAGATATAGAGAGTAAAGGCACCGGTATAAGGTCAGTTTTGTAGTGTACTAATAAGGTACAGAGAGGTAAGGCACCAGTGTAACCAAAACTGAGGCACCGGTGTAAGGTCAGTTTACATGCAAAATAGAAGTACTGCAAGGGGAAGACACCGGTGTAACCAAAACTGAGGCACCGATGTAAGCATGAAAATCCAGAACAATGTAAAATACAGAAAGTAAAGGCACCGGTGTATCAAAAACTAAGGCACCGATGTTAACATCATCTTGTACGAAAATACAGTATTGGGTTTGGTTTTATCCGAGTTTCGTGGAGCTCAATGTCAATCAATGACATAAATTAAAAGTTAGGATGGATTTATTCACCTTAGTATTGAAGAAACTAAGCTTGAATCGAAGGATTACGACTTGGATTTGGATGAATGAAGTTCAAAGGAAGTTCTCCCTCTTCTCTCTCCCTCTACTGTTATTTCTAATTTCTCACCTCTAACTCTCAACCATGGCACTCTCTCAACTTCTCTGAACACTGAAATTTCGTAGGTGAAATGGTGAGGATGAAAATATAGAAATAGAGGGCTTGAGTGTGGGAGTGCTTCTTGCATGGGATGCCATTGGTGAGGGAAAATTATTGCAGATTTTTTTTGATGGAGTGAAGTAGTTGCATTGCTCAGCCATGATGAAAATTAGAAGAGTGGTTTGTGACTAAAACCAAGGGTGGAAGGGGGTTTGGCTGGGGAAAGAGGAGTAGCCTCCAAGGATCAGATGTTCAATGGAGGAAGAAGAGAAGTAAACGTACAATTTTGGAGAAGAAACATGTGGGAGTGATCATGACTAAAGGAAAATAATCCTATGTGACAAGTTCCATGAGAAATGGCTGAAGTAATGGGTTTTGGGTCAAGCCAAAGCATTTGGGTCGTGGACCGGGTAAGCAAGTTGGGCTCCACTTGGGTCCAGGCTCCATGAATTGCTAATGGATCAAGGGTTGGACTTAAGAATAAATGGCCTAACGGGTTAGGTCCACACACGCACACACACATGCACAATTTCATGAGTATAATGTATGGCTAAAAGTAAAAACGCGCAAAACTAATTAAATCAATTAATGATTTCATACATTAAAATTTAATTTTTTTTATTATTAGTATTTTATTTTCATTTAAAAATTTAGGGTCTTTACATAGATGCTCTGTATTTTCATCGTTTGAATAGTATTTTTAAAATTTATTACACTTTTATTAGGTTTAATTTACTACCCAATAGGATGTAACAAACGAATTTGTACCTTTCTCTTTATGCTGAAATAAGAAATGTCTTGGAATTTTGAAATTTTTTATTAACATTTTAAAAAATCGAGACGTTACACAATAACTTAAAATTCATAATTTACTTAAATCAACGAAGTAAAGGGACACTACAAGTTCAAACCAAGAGACTATCATTGGTACAACCATGGCTCGCGTACTTTCATCACATCCATCTCAATCTCCTGGTTAGGGTCCATCTCCATCTGTTCCTTGGTAACTAACGTGAAATGCCAGCGTCAGAGAAGTTACGCCATGAGTAATTGACACTTAGTAGAAAAATCAAAGATTACCCTAACCTTACAAGCACACATAAATTAAGTATATTTTCGTTATTATTATTCTTGTTTGATGCACCCATACACCAGGCTCCTGTGCACGACGCTCCTATATGTTAGGCTTCCGTAGTCATCCTCAAGGCTATGACACGGTTCTAAGCACTAACACGACTCACTAACGCAGGCATAGCTCACAAACATCCCCTTCTTAGTCCCTATTGTTTTATTTGTTTATTAGTGTTCAATGTTTTCCATATGTTAGGATCACGAAGGCCAACCTCAAGTATGGGTTCTAACTTGACTCACAGAAACAGACACGGCTCAAGAACATCACCAATTCTCTTTAACCCTCATTACCTCTGTAATGATTGATTTTGGATATCCGTCATCACCACACAATGTGATCATCTAACCTTGTCATTACATTAAGTATCAGTTTCATACTAAAATATGCGATAACAAGCTCTATCATGCAATATCATTAAATATGCATTTAGGAATATATAACATTATGAGAATCATTAGTATCAACCTGATCTAGGTCGCATGCAATGACCATGGGTAGTAAAACACGAGTCAGTCTCAACAGTTAATGGTCCATCCAATAGTCATGCAAATAAAATATAGACACTGAATCGTCACTTGAAATCAAAAATCCGATTCACCCATAGTTTAGATCCGACCCAATCTGACACTAATAAATCATTAGATCTACACAACAACTATGTATAGATCGATCGATACATATATTACATCTAAATAGTTATGTAGATAAGGTTTCAGTTCCGTTTCTCTACCTTTCTTTTGATGCAAGTAACTAGAATCACAATTGTACGAATCTCACTGCACCATCCCGTAATCTGCATAAGTACAACAATACAGTACTCAATAATCAAAAATAAAATATTAAATTGATAATATAAAATGAAAAGAGAGGAGAGAGAAAAATATAGAGAAAACGTGGTGAGAAAGAGAGATAAAGAAGAAAAAAAGAAAAGAGAGAGAAGAGAGAGAAGAGGGAAATGTAGAGTTACAGGAGAAATGAGAGAGAGAGCCTGAAAAAACCCGAGACATGGAGAAAGAAAAGAAAACAAAAAGAGAGAGATTACTTGCTCGAAAAAATTTATCGAAACATGACAAACAACAATTTCGACAGAAGCGTTCAGTTGGAGCAGTAGCGGTTGTATTTTTAGAGGAAACAAAAAATAGTCCAACTGGGATTGGGAATCCAAATATCATTCTGATTAGAAAAGATCAGATCCGAATAAGATTAGGCCGATAACAATTTGATTCAGATCGAAACGATAAGAAATCAAGACTAGGAAAAACGAATCGATAATCACTGAAAAGAATAAAATAATTTACGATATGAATTCAAAACTATCTGAATAACAATGCATCGAAGGTACATAGAATCTAGATGCTCACCAAAACAGAATAATTAAGCCAATGAAAATACTAGGTAATTACCAGAAAAATCCATTAAATTAAGATATTATTTACAAAAATATCACGAATTATCGAGTCGACAGTTCTAAAAAGTTAGGGGCACTACATTCATACCTTGCAAAAAAGTACTCTCGTGTGACGAACCTCAACTGGGCCGGCCTAGAAGCTTTTGGGGCCAAGGCGAGCTAACAAAAAAGCGACCCTATGTATCATATAAAAATGTAGAAACAATTAACTCCAAAATAATATTCACTCAGTCATGTAATTTTTTTTATTTTTTTCTTTTGAAGTTGTGATATTATTCAGAAAAAAATTCAAACGACTCACTCGCACAATCTTTTTTATTTTTTCTTTATCAAATGTTCTTTTATATGTTTCTTAAACTTGGTAGTAGTAAACAAAAATGAAGAAATTAAGTAATTGAAACCTTTGGATATATATAAATTATTGAACAAAACTTTCCATTTCATGACTTGGGAGGGAGAAATGATTAATGTTTCTTTTTAAGGATTGGTTTTTTTCTAAACTTTAATTGTGTAAATCATGACTTATTCGTCCATCCTTTTTATTTTGAACATAAATCTTTAAATCAATAAAATAAATTAGAAATATTATTCATGCCATGTATCGCTCGCAGAGCTCTTGTCAACCATGCTTTACCATAGAGTATAGATAGATTCCAAACTTAGAAGTCAAAGATATATAACATTGTATTCTCATTCTTGTTCAAATATTCTTATCATCAAAATTAGAGTTCTATTCAATAAAAAATGATGCCCCTGCATCTTGGCCCGTAGTTCCTCAAGATACATGGAAAATAAACATTTAAGACAAATACACATTGCTAAATAACTAAAAACATCTTATTAAATTTTAAATATTATTGATTTTACGGAACCGGGGGCCCTGCTGTGCGCAGTGCACCAAAACGGCATCGTTTTGGCGCACAAAATACTGCCCGAACAGTAAAAAACTGACCGAACAATTTTCGGGCAGTATTTTACGCGCCAAAACGACGCCGTTTTGGCGCGCAGCACACTGTGCACAGCAGGGCTCCATTTCCAGATTTTACTAACCTCTCCTGAAATTTTGGCCAATCACAGGTATCTCCCTTCAAAATTTTGAAATTACACTAACTTCCTAGAAATTTTAAAAAGTTTTGGAGAGATTCTTGAAATTGTCAGAAACCTCATAAAAAAGGTCATTGAAATGTATCCTTCCCTAAAAGTGATGCCTATAAATACTTAATACTTTATAAGCTACCATTTACTATTCGTTGATGTGACGAAATATGATATGACTTTTGGAATTACTTAATTAGTAGTAGTTTTATGCTAATAACTTTATATCGCCTATAACGTCAGCCTTTTTATTTAGTCTTAAAATAGATCTCAGGATTCGTATAAAACATCTTCAAAGTCTTCTGAATCAAAATTACACCAATACATATTGCTGGAGATAGCCCAAATTAGCACATCAAATCAAATAAAATAATTGAACGATTAGGTTTGACTTAGTTTCTTATTTTGCCTTTTCTATTGCATGCTTTTAGTAAGTTTTGCATCCGATTTAAAAAAAAGTATATATCTCGACAAAAGCAATTCAAAAAGTAAAAAGTTATATAAAAAATTTAAAAATTTTCTTAAAACAAAAAATATATATATATAGAATTTGAATTATTAGTTTTTTTTACTCTTATCATCAAGAAAACTTAGTAATTAAAAAATATTATTGTAAAAACTAACCAAAATATATGAATAAGTTAGGTCAAATTCTCATCTAAACCGTAAAGCAGGCAACCTTGCAATAATTCTCCACCTAAGCGTGCGATCCTTCTCCTGGATAAAAGTTGGAACCTTATGTAAAACACATATAATTTACGCGCTGTCTTTTTTTTTTTTTTTTTTAAATACATAAAAATAGAAAGAAAAAAAAAGCCCACAACAATCAATAAGGATGGCAATTTCACCTAAAATCAATGGGGTACCCAAACTGATTCGCCCTGTAAAGAAAGGTTTTCTAAACTTTTCGTGCCGTGGGGTATTACACTATTACTAGCAATTTCGTCCAATCCGACTCGACCTGTCTTGTTTCCTGCACCATTTGAACTGGATTTTTGGAATTTTTTTGGGGAACAGCTTGAATTTGAACGCAAAAGTTGAAGAAAAAATGGGGAACGGATCGAGGCGGGTCTTAGTACCTCTACTCCGTTTCCGCCCATTTTAAATAATTATTAAATAAATATTATTTTATTTTTAAACCATTTTATATATAAATATTTACAACGTTAGTTGGTACTTTTTAAACTCTTTAAAATTATTTTAATTTTTAACCGTGTAAATCAGCAGACAAATACATAGTCAATAATATATACTTGATAGAATTTATATTTATGTTTGAATCTTGTTCTTAATTTAAATAAGTATATTATTGTGGAATAGTTTAGACTTTATATTTTTATTAGATGAATTTAGACCTTATATTTTGTAGTATTGGATATAATTTAGACTCTATATTTTGTGTTAGATATAAGACTCCATGTTATGTTATGTATTAATTTTGTAGTTGTAGATTTGTCATCACTTTTATATGAGATAAATTTATTGATTTGTAATAAAAAAAATACGATGGGCGTGGGGCGGGGATCCCCGATTTTCGTTCGGGATGGAGATGGAGGGCAGTGTTCATTATCCGCTCAGGAAACAGGGCGAGGATAGAGGCAGATTTTGGATTCGGAGAACGGGAACAGAGAGAGAGATGGTCAAATCTATCCCCGATTCACTCTATTGCCATCCCTATGCCTTCGCACTTCTTAATTACATGTAATATGTAAGTTAATTTGTTAATTACGTGCAATATGTAAGTTTGCATATTACATATTACATAATACTATTTTCGTAATAAGAATAGTACTAGAGAATTAATAAAAAATTCACTTCTTAATAATAATAATTTTAGAATAAAAAATAAAATATTACATATTACTACTCTCGTAATTAGACAAAATAAGATTTGAAGGGTTCACAATCATTCTTAATTTTAGCAGATAGGAAAGGTAGAGAAGTTATTGTTTTTAGAATGCAACCAAATTAACTTGCTTACTCTCAGCGTACCATGTCATTATTATTGTTTAATCCGATCTGCCTTTTGACACTAAACTTCCAAGTGGAGAAATATTTGCTTCGCAATTTTTATATTTGCCCAAGAAATGTCATTTATTGGTTCGTACTGATTATGCCAACATTATTTCAAATGTTTTTTTTCTTCTATTCATCAATGGCAAGTAGAACCCAAAAAAAAACAGGAGTACATACTACTGAATATCGTATTACGTTTGCAGTCGTTTTTAGCGGTTAAAATTTGAAAATGATATTCACCATAAGAAGAATATAGTAGAAGAGAGAATTTATTATAAATAGATAAATACTTATAAACGGATTGTTTGAGTATTTTTTGACGAGAGCATTCAAATATAAATGAGTAGCTGAACGACATTTTTAGATAAGATATTGATAGAAGAAGAGACATGATAATTTTCTCTTTGATATGAATAAAATAGCATCCATATAAGATCCAAATAAGTAAACAAAACTGTCCAGGGGCGGAACCAGGATTGGTGTTTTGGGGGGGCCGAAATTTTTTTTTTTTGGAAATAGAGGGTTGAATATAATTTTGGGGGGGCCAAAATGTAATTTTTTATATAATTTTTAATTTTTAATTTTTTTTATACCTAGGTTTTAAAAATTTTTGAAATTTTTGGGGGGGCCCGGGCCCCTCCCTGCCCTCACATGGTTCCGCCCCTGAAACTGTCAAATATAAGAATCGAGATATCTATATCCCGAGGGATAAACAATGAATCGTATTACAATTTTCTATTTCCTGTATTATATATTGCAGCATAGGGGTGTACAAAAAAACCGGAAAAACCGCTAAACCGGACCAACCGGACCGAACCAGTCTTTTTGGATTGGTTCCATGGTTTAGTGGATTGGTTATGGTTCTAAAAAAATTAGAACCGAATATTATGGTTTGGTCCATGGTTTCATAATTATAAACCGTGGTTCGAACCGAACCGGACCGATTAATATATATATATATATATATATCTCAAAAAAGTTACAACCCTTCCATTTTCAAAATAAAAAACTCTTTCATTCTCAATGTATTTGTGTTTTTCATAAACTTATTATATGTATAAATTCAATTTTTAAGATTAATGAAGTTGGTGCAATTATTACGTTGTTTATTTGTTCACAATTTTAAAAAATTAGTGTTATTCTATTCATATTTTTTTTGAATTTTTTTTTAATCGTAACATGGTTTGGAACCGGAACCGGAACCAAACCGGACCGGTCTAATGGTTTGGTTTTGGTTTGGTTCTATATGTGTAATGGTCTGGTTATGGTTCTCAATTCTTTGGAACCGTTAGATATGATTTGGTCCTTGAATTCTTACAGAACCTGTCCAATCCGGATCATGTACACCCCTATTGCAGCACATTACTCCTCCATTTTACTTATATATATATTTGCAGGCCATTACTCCTGCATTTTACTAGCCTCACGATAGCAACAATATTCGTCTCCACCTCAACCACAACCACAACCACAGCCAATATATGATTCTGGTCCCACTCAAAAAACCCGATGAAGGAAAATCATGGCCGCTGGACAGCTATCAATATTTTGGTCTTACTACTACTCCAGTTCTCACAGTCGTTTGGCTCACCACCGCCGACTTCGGCGGATTTTCAGTACGAATCAAAGCATAAAGTCATCCTAATTTTAATGGTCATCCTCGTCTGCCTCATGAGCATCTTCTTCGCCACGGCTTGCTTCTCCATCTACCTCCACCAACGGGGCGGCGGCCGCCAGATGCCCCGAAACTTCAACCTCGCCGAAGACGGATCACTCACCGAAGAAAGGCTCGACCCAGATGTCCTCAACGCGTTTCCCACGTTTATCTACTCGGAGGTCAAGGGGCTCAAGATAGGCAAGGGTGCGCTAGAATGCGCCGTGTGCCTAAATGAGTTCGAAGACGACGATACCCTTCGATTGCTACCCAACTGCAGCCACGTGTTCCACTGCGACTGCATCGACGTCTGGCTGTCCTCTAACATCACGTGCCCCGTTTGCAGAGCAAACGTTTCCCATTCTCCATTCCCTCTACTCACTCACGACTTGGGTACGGAAGCAAGTCGCGATTGCCGTAACCAGAATTCAGATCCAGTCACCGATGAACTGATCATAACAATACAATCTCCGGATATCATTCAGTCAGCGATTCCGACGAATTCCACTAGCGGATCGGTGGTAAAACCAGCGGAAGACTGTGACCGGTTCAAGCTACGGTTACCGGAAGAGGTACGAAGCCGGTTGGTGAGAACGAGTTTGAGCCGGACGAAGAGTTCAGTGGCGCTTCCACGGGCTATGAGTTTGAGAAATGGGTATAGGAGTAGCAGCGTTGGAACCGGTCGGGGAAACAAGAATTTCTTCCATAATGAACGGCCTGACAAGTGTGAGTTTACGGGCCAGCCTCAGTCTCTTTCTCGACCCACTTCGGTTCGACGGCCGAAAGTGAACGGTGGTGGAAGTGGAGGTGAAGGTGGAGGTCGGGTTCGGGGCGGCGGCGGCGGCGGGGGCGAGGATGTGGGCTGATTTTTTTCTTAAAGTCTGATTTTAAAAGAAATTATATACAGTAAATGCTAACCACCGTGATTATGCGATAAATAATGGATCCATTGTGCGATAAATAATAGATCAAATGTGTATTGATATTGATATTTATTTATTTTTATGTGTATATTATCTGTCGCCCATTAGCCGGTAGTTAACAAGACCCTAATATACAAGATGTTACATAATTATGAATATCAATGCATAGGGGAGGAGCTAGAAAAAAAAATCGGGGGATGACAAAATTTAAACATGTATATGTTCTAAATTAACCATCCAAATTAAAACACCAAATTTTTTTGACATGTTATAAGGTTAATCTCATCCAAAAATAAATTAAAATATACATATCCTATGAATAAGGAAAAAATACAGTACGAACACTTAATTAATATTCAAAAATCGACACTCAATAATTAAAAGCACATAACAAACACTCGGTGATAAAAAATAGAATCCTTACATCACATTTTTTCCCTTGGTGAACATTACAACAACAACAAAATTAATTGATGCGTAATCCTGGGACACTGCCACATAGGATTTTAATACTCTCCATCATCATATATTCAATTATTTGAGACCCAATGCTAAACATAAGAACACTCACATGAATGTATAGTGATTTAAGGTGTTAAAACGGTACGTGATATTCTAATACTACTAAATAATTACTCTTGATATAGAAATTAAAACATAAAATTTTTACAAAAAGTTGTGGAGTTCTGAAAATTGGGGGTGGCATGTGCCACTTCCCCCTCAACATATCTTTGCCCCTGAGTCAATGCATATTTCACTACTATCAATTTATATTTACAAAAATCAATACACAATTCATAAATATTAATGTACTATATTATTACTTGACGGTGGTTAGCATTTTTTCATCTGTTTATCAACTTTTTTTTCTGTAAAACGTTGTATTTATTGTTAGTGGATTCAAGTGCAGTTCTGTTACCGTCCCGTTACAGTAGCATGGAATCAAGTATCCCGGTTAACTATTGGTTGGGATTGTTTTCCGTTAAGGAGTACTTTTCAACTTTTTAGTAATGGGTAGAAAAATGGTGCATATAAGAGCCAGAACCAGAACCAAAATTTGACATTTGGGGGTCGAGATTTTTTTGGAAAAAAAAGAGAGGACCAACTATAATTTGGGGATGTATTTTTTTTTTTTTAAAGTTTCAAAATACACCTTGTTTTTTTTACCTCATAGCCATTTTAATACGATAGAAGACGAAGGGACTTTAAGTGGCATGACAGCCGTCAATTGCGCTCTCTTTTTCTTAATGGAAAAAATGGGTCACCTATTGAGGGATTCGTCTCTTAAATTCTAAGTGCTTTGAAGTATCGTTTATAGGATCTTGCCAAACGAATCTTGTTATTAATTCCTTTAATTTGATCAAATAACCTTACTTTCGGAAGACTGAGTCCCGACTAATAATATATAAGTTGAGTGTTTAGAACTTGGGCGGCTATGTGTTGAATGGTGGAGTGTTGAGTGGACGAATATTGGAAGATTGACTATTAAGTACGCTGAGCGAAGCCAATTCGGGTTCATTAGTTATTTTTGATTTCCTATTTTGGATTGAGCCGAGAAGCAAGGAATTTTTCTCTTAAGAATTGACTATTGGTTTTCATTTAACATGCGCCGGTTAATTCCTTGGCCAAGCTTTCTATCTACTCATGCCACGCGCCGCATGCTCCCCACATTGAACAGTCACGATAAGCTTGTCTAAGCATGCATACGTGTTGGTATCTCGATTATCCGTACCCCTTTCATAATATAGCGGCAGAACACACGCGATGCATGTGTAAGTCATTATTAAAGCAAAAAATAGGTAGATATCAAACCATGGAGTATAGTGATAAGAATAAGTAGTTATTAAAATATATATTTACTTGTTTGTCCATGATAGTTATAGTGAGTAATTTGTTTTAAAACTTTTTTAAGAATAATAATGAAAATCACTTTTGTGACACGACTTCAGTTTTTTGTTTATGTCAAAAGAGATAGTCGTTTTCTATTAGTAGAGAAGATAGATAGATAGATAGATGTATCATTTTCGATGTTTGGTACAAAAATAGGATATTTTGATAAGTTATATATGTTGTCCTTCAACATTTATTTTATAAGTTGGGTATTTTAGAAAATTTTAGTGGTTGTTATTAGGAATTGTAGAGGCAACTAGCGTATTAAATGTAACTACGGCATTATTAACAATATTAAATTTATTTTAAAATTAAAATTTAGCTTTATTCAAACTAATAGCATATTATAAATTTTTTAGGTATTTCAAACGGAATAGAAATTTTTTATAGTAGTTCATTTTGTCAAAAACAATTTGAAATTTTAAGGGTAATTTAAATCATGGTCATATTAACCCTTACGGCGTATATTTTTATCTCATTTACTTTTTGAAATTATATTTTCATTTTTTTTATGGTTTGACATTTTTACCATTATTTTTGGGTGTTAATTTACTTTCTTATTATTTTTTAAGTCAGAACATATAATTTTTTATTTGGTAGGTTTAAAATCATAACACTAAATTAGGTTTCAAATATGGAATTACATATGGTAATTATTTTCACTAAATATTGAGAATATCGGTCGGAATCTTAAATTACTGGAATAAGTAGTTTGCTAATGGCAATTTTTAAGCTACAGGTTTCTTTGAAATCTTGAGATTAAATCATTGGAATATTGTGATTAATTGAATTATTGATCTTATTTTTGGATTTGTACGAAATCACATAAATATTTTGTTCTTATATTACTTATCATGTATCACATAAATTCGTGACTTTTATGTTCTTGTTCACCAGAAACTGAGCGTTGCGGGCTACAAGGAAGATTTCATCATCAAACCTAGAATATTTTTCGAAGATTATTCAGATTACTCGGTGAGTGAAGAATATTTGATTGTCATCTTATTCTTGTAGTAACCATTTTGAGTCTGTGAATTTTATCATGATTTGCAGTTTTGAACCTTGACGATTGTAAAAGAACAAAATTTTTTTGGAGATGCAGAAATTTACCATAATCTGTAGATTGCCATTTTTTACCATAATATGGTAAAATTTACCATAATTTGATCATCATGTGAAATTTACCATGATTTACAAATTGACCATCACTAATGATTAAAAAAAAATTCAAGTTGTAGAAATTTACCGTGATATATACCATGGTAACCAAATAGGTAAACCCATCTAAAACCTCAAAATCGAATGCCATAGAAAGAAACTTGACAGTTCAAGAAAAATCCATTTAAAAAGATAAAATATAGTAGATTTGGTATTCAGTAGGAGAGACAAATTGATATGGAATGCACTAAGTGCATCCATTTTGTTAGGGATTTTAGTGCTGAAATTGCTTAATTTGAAAATCAAGGTAAATTGAGTATTTTTTAAAAAATAGAATCAAAACATAATGTTCAAAAGTACATAGGATGAAAACCTAACAAGTCCTCAAATTTTAATAGTTTAACTAGCGATATTTGACTAGTTTTAATGGTAAGGGAGGTGGCTACATAATAGTTTAAATTTCAAGACGTGGTTACATAATAGTTTAAATTTCAAGACAGGTTAGAGTAATTTCAATAAACCGGGGGAGGGGGAGGGAGGGTTCAGTGTATTTGTTAGAAACCTAAAGAGAGGTCAGTGTAATTCACCCAAACGTTTAATGAATCTCAGCTATCATATCAAAAAAATATGAATTGTTACTGTGAAAATATAATTATAGCGCTCTACACTGTTGTGTAACGCCCCATGTAAACCACTGACCTAACAACTTGTTGGAGTCCAACCACGTGGCCCAAAATGCTTAAGCCCAAGTTATTAGTAATAGTTTACATGGTTCCTTATATACTCAGGATCACCCATGTAGACTTTTGATGTAGGATTGGACATCACAATCTCTCCACCGTTAAGATCTTGCGCCATCGCAAGCGGTTCACACTAGAGTCACCACGGCCTAACCCCCTGATTTGTTCTCTAGTGACCAAATAAAGTCCTGACCCCATACTCGATTATGTACACGGATCGCTTTGATACTATTTGTAACTCCCAATGTAAACCACTGACCTAACAACTTGTTAGAGCTTAATCACGTAGTCCAAAATGATTAAGCTCAAGTTGTTAGTAGTAGTTTACATGATTCATTATATACCCAGGATCACCCATGTAAATTTTCAATGTGAAACGAGGCATGACAATTGTGTATTGTATTATAGATTGAAAAGAATAAGTAGTTAATTACGACAGAAAATACTGTTGCAATTGGTCTCTAACTTGTCCAAATAATATCAACATTTGCTAGTAAGCCGACAGTCACAAAAAGGCCATAATTTTTCAATTCCTTTTGCATCACTACCATGTCACAGTCAATTCCTTTCACATTTCAAATAGAATCAATATTTGTGATGGTACTTTCTTGGTCGCAAAAAAAGCGATAATTTTGATTTGTTGGCATTGGTACAGTACTGTAGTAATCATCCTTCTCATCACAAATACATTAAACCCTTCTCGTCACAAATACATTAAAATGGTATCCTACCGACTCAAAAAGGTTTTTTCGACCATTGTTGTTGCAACACCACCAATTCCATCGCAACACCGTTGCCAAAGCTAATTGCAATAGTAAATTTATTTTTTTGGTAACGCCCAGAATTTTAAAAATATTAAAAAAATAAAGAAACTAATTTTTTAATATTTAATTCAAAATATCATTTAACACTGACAATTATTTTGCCACAATATGACTGCTTCACTAAAAATACCAGCATAAATATTACATTTTGATAAAAAAAAATTCTAAGAAAAGTTAAAAGAATTTTATGTCAAGCACAATGTCAGTTACGATTCGACCATATCTTCCTTGCGAAATGCACCATCCTAGATTGGATACTCTAGGTTTGCTCCGTCTTCTTCAGTACCTGGCATGAAATGTTAGAAGTAAAAAAAACACCATGAATTTTGACGCTCAATAAGTTACCATACTATTGGATTTTGCTTTTAGCATTTAACGTAGTAGAGTAAAATGGGATATGAAAACATAAGCAATTTAAAGATGAAGATAAAAATACGTAAGTGCGGAAACAGTCAAAACAAAGTAGTGTGACATCAAATAAGAATCTATCAGTGAAATCATGAATGTTGAACGTCTAATCCACAATGTCCCTGTACATCTAGTTTCCAACAAATCCTCGACTAAATCAACATTCTCAATCTCCAAAAATGATCACATGTTATATTGACAATATTCCAAGTATGGGTTTCCCCATTCAATAATGTTCTCAACCACTTTGTCAATCATGCTCCCGAGTACTACGTTTTCGACCGTTGGTTCCCATTCATCACATCCCATCATTGTACTCTTGTGGTATGTTTTTCCATATACTGTGCCCACTCCAAAATACATCTTAAACAACAAGAAGACTTTACGATAAAATGTACGATAGAGCTAAAGAACATGATCCGACTAAAATGACACTGTGTGGGTATTCATGACACGGCTAATGGCGTAGCTCGGCTAACAACGTCTCAATTTCAAGCTATAGCTCAGCTCATGACGTATCACGACTAATGACTCTCAAAATCATGGGAAAAAAATAATGTTCCATCCCAATGGATCCACCATCCAAGCTATTGTTACCCATAACATTTCATGTCAGATGTTAAAGACGAGATGGAAGACCAACATTATTCGGCCGACGTCAAAGTCGTTGATGAAGAGCGAGTTGAGCTCTGATTCACCTACTTATGGCACTCTGAAAAACTTTTGTAAATTTAATTTTAGATTGTAATCTTAATTTTGGAAATTAATCTATTTTGAAAATTGTACTCGCAATTGATAAAGTCTCCATGAAGTCCTCATGTATTTTCAGGAATGTAATCTTATTTTTGGAAACATTGTTTGAACCTCCTATTTAATTGTAACGGACTCCTTTTTTTGGTAATAAAAAATATTTATATGAGATTTGAGAAAATATTTGTATTAAATCTCCAAAAATTGGAACGTTACACATATTTGTATTTTTTAACACGTACCTCTATTAAACTAATTACTTATAGATGAAATCTAGAGGGCAAGTTAGATTGTATTTAATTTTTATTATTTCACGTGCATAGCAAAGTTTTCATTCTAGTTGTCACTAAAACCGAAGCAAAACCCCATGATACTTGTTAGTGGGAGCCAATTTAAAAGTCAAAAACCTCTTTATTACCACGCAGTAGATTGTGCTTATTTTTCTGTTACTAATATCTCACGTGCACGTTGTACATCAAATTATACATCATACTTATGTGACATCTATTAATTTGAACACATATCAAAATTTATACGACCCACCTTTATATATTGTGTTATAATAATATGACACGTAGACAAGAATGAATGAAGCACAGGCACAGGAGAATCATGTGACCACCTGAAATTCTTTTTTTTTTTTTTTAGAATATGTATATTTTTTTTGGAATGAGTGAATTTAAATTAACTTGTATGTCGTGTGCACACTGTTAACAAAATTTTATTTTAAAATTTCAAGTTTGCAGTTAATTTTGAAATATTTTTTTAAGTCAAAAATATATTTTTAAAATTTTTTGAAAATAAAATCTAGAAACTAAGACCAAAATGCATATTAATGAACGGTGTCAATCACTTTTTTTTTAATGCGGCAATAGTAAGATGGATATGTTTTTTTGATATTCTTTTTACTTTTATCACCATCACATTAAAAAGGGACCGACGCCACTCATTTGAATCCCTTTCGATCGTGTTCTCTGAATTTTATTTTTTTAAAAAAATTCTAAAAAATTACCATTTACTTTAAAAAAATATTTCCAAAGATGAAAACTTTCGAGTCAATTGTAAAAACTTTCAGGGGAGAATGTTCAATGTTTTGTGCTTATGTTTCTAAGTTTTTGAAATGTTTAATGTTAGATTTTTTTCCCCTTAATAATGAATGTTTAAGCTAAATTTGCTCTCACTATATTATAATGTGACTTGTGAATTTTTTTTTTAAATTTATACTAAATAAGTGACTCCCTATATGAAATTCCTAAATCTGCCACTACACAGACATGATACGCTTTAGTGTAATGTGTTAGATAGTAGACTTATTCTTATTTCTTTTTTGAATATGTAGGTATTTATCAGAACCCAGACTTCTTGGCTAAAAGGTGTCTAACTTAAATAAACCAAAGAAAAGAAGCAATGGACAAAATGCCTACATATTCAAGTAATTTTGGGGGAAAGGCCCAACGACAATGCCTAGGAGTAAAAGTTTTAAGGGCAAAATGCACCAACTTCCCCTCAGGTTTCTAATAAATGCAGGGACCTCCTCTAAAATTTTAAAAAATAGAATCACCTCCCATATTTTTAAAACTATTAGACTGTTACCCCCTGCATTACTTTTCCATTAACACCGTCAGTTTTTATTGATAAAAAACTAATATGTCTCTCTTAAGATACGGCTCAAGTCTTTTTATCTCTTTTTCAAATATATTTAATTTATTTATGTGTACATTTAAACATATATTTTATAATTATATATACGACCGTATATATAGCCATTGTAGAGTATTCCCAGTCAATCAAATCAGATTCAATGGGCTTTCCTACAAAGTCAGGATAATGGAAGAACTGGATGTTGTCCAAAACATCACGAAATGCAACTGCAATTGTCAAAATCAACACTTGGATGAGATTCTGATTCTACCCAGTGAAGAGGATGATTCCGGAGAAGATGAAGCACCAGCAGTTGAGGATGATTCTACCCTCATGTGGGTCAAGATGTTGTAGATGATATTATTAGCAAAAATGAAGGGGTGGATCAACAATCTCAGGAAATGGAAACTTTACAGCCAGGTATTTCCTTTCCTTTTGAAATTGTTAGCCAACAAATACTATTGGGAGGAAAAGAAGAAAGAATAATTAAGCAAGTGTAGAATGGGGGTCTTTTATAACATTTTAAAAAGGGGTACTAATACAAAGAAAA
This sequence comes from Arctostaphylos glauca, assembly GCA_019985065.2. Classification (NCBI taxonomy): domain Eukaryota; kingdom Viridiplantae; phylum Streptophyta; class Magnoliopsida; order Ericales; family Ericaceae; genus Arctostaphylos; species Arctostaphylos glauca. The sequence continues at coordinate 10,867,561 of JAHSPW020000012.1, read as the reverse complement.
TGAAGCATAAATCTGCCATTCTTAGAGCTGCTGCTGTACCTGTGTAATTATCTTTATTCCTGGATGACATTGAAAATAGGAACAGAATCATTCTTCATGAAGCTAAGCAAACATGGGAGATGAGCAAGGATTTGGGCATAACAACCAATGAAGATGAGGTCAGAAACAAAATGTAAGGTTACTACAATTTGATGAAGATAGAATTGGGCACTTAAACCCAAAGGAGGGTGCAATCCCAGTTTCAATGGGAAACAGAATGAAGGGGTTGGAAACTTTTTGTCAACTTAATGATTTTACTACAATGAAATGTTAAAGAGGGTTCGAGAGAAGGAACAAAAGGAGGAAAATTAAAGAAGTGTTATGGAAAAACAACGTAGATACGGTTTCTCTTCAAGAAACTAACCAAAAAAAAAAACTTCAAGACAATGGTTTATAGATCTTTGTGGTTGCATGACAACTTTGAGTTATGGGAAGTGGATGTCCAAGGTTCTGCTGGAGGCATGCTATGCATATGGCAGATCGATTTCTTCTCCATTTCTGGTGGTTGTGCTTCCTGCAGATAACTTATCTTACTTGAAGGTAAAATCAATAACTCCTTGATTGTACTTTTCTAAACCTTTCTGCACCTAATGATGTTTTGGGAAGAAAGAACCTATGGAATTCCACTCTTAGTTTGAAGATAGCTTACCAACAACCCTTGGTGTCTTGTTGGAGACATAGGGGTGTGGCAGACTTAGCCAACTTTATTCATCGCATGAAACTAAATGACCTAGCTACCACTTCTAGGGAGAAAATTCAACTGGTCTGGGGCAGCTGATGGGATAGTTGGAACAAATTGGACAGATTTTTGGTCCACCCAAATTGGCTTGTTAGATATGATCTAAAATAATGGGGACTGACTAGATTACTTTCAGATCATTGCCCTATTGTATTGATAGAAGACCTCAGGAATAGAGGGCCAAACCGTTTATATTTTCAATTGCCTAGCTACTACACCCCCATTGTCTTAAGGAAGTACAGGTTGCATGGAAAGGAAACAATCCTACGGGTTTGGCTGGATTTCTATTAATGTGAAAACTTAAGGGCATCAAGCTCCACCTTAAAGCTTGGTGCAAGGATGAGTTTTATAAAGTTAAAAAATAGAGAGAGCTGAATCCACCCATTCAGAGCTTGATTTGGAAGCCAAAAGATGCCCTTTGTCAGAGGAATATAAGCTCAAAAGAACTCTAGCAAAACAGGAATTTTGGAGATTCTAAAAAATGCGTAAATGGCTTTGTCTCCAAAAATTAAGATTGGAGTGGAACTTGAAAGGGTGATAGAAACTCAAAAAAATTTCACTTGATAGCATCAGGCAAGCAAAGTAGAAATCTCCTGAATTCCATCACTTTTGAAGGAGGCAATGTTTCTATCCCCATTCAGATAAAACACGGTATTTTTCTTCATTACAACAGATTCTACTTAGAAGATTGGAAAATTAGACCCACAATGTCAGGCTACAAAAGATCTTCTCAAGAGGAAATATGGCTCGCCATTTTAGGTTGTGAAGGAAAAAAAGCACTAGGTCCAAATGGTTTCAATACGCTCTTCATCAGAAACATTGGCCTATACTCAAAGCTACCCTTCTACAGTTCTTTTATGATTTTCATTCCAATGGCAGGATTGATAAAGGAATTAATGCAACCTTTATTTCTATAATCCCTAAGGTTGAAATCCTATCCTTTGGGTGATTATATGCCTATCACCCTTATTGGGATTATTTATACAATTATAGCTAAAGTACTTGCTAAGAGGTTAAAGGTGTTGTTGCCTGGCATCATTGGGACTTTTCAGTTTGCTTTTGTTGGTAGAAGAGGCATCCAGGATGGACTATTAATGTTAATGAGGTTTTAGATTTTTGGAAAAAGTTAGGAAAGGACTCATTGTAAAAATTGATTTTCAAATGCCCTATAACAATATCAACTGAAATTTTGGCTTATCTATCTTGAGAAACACTACAACAAATACCGCATTTTATAGCGGGTGATAAATGCTATCAAAAGTATTAGATAGCGTTCATAAGAATGCTAAATTTAGCCCAAGTTATTAAAAGGTCTTCATATTTTATAGCATTCTTGGACTGCTATACATAAAAGTTATAATAGTTAATTTTCGTAGCATTTTTTTCATGTTGTGAACACAAGTTATAGTATCTATTTTTGATAGCCATTTTGGAACACTATTAATAAAAGTTATAGTATCGAGCTTTCGTAGCGTTTTTTAGATATTGTAAATATGAGCTGTAGTATTTATTTGAAGCAAACCCATTGAGCTTATAGACCATTAGACACCAATCCAACTCCTAGACTAGTAGTAAACTAGGAACAATCGCCATAGCAGAATAGCAGTCATTAGAAGCAAAAATAGAACAATCAACAACAGTCGCAGAGCAAAAACATCAACAAAGCATCAGCAGAACAGCACCAATAGAATAACAGTATGAGCACACCATATGAACGGTAGCAGCACAATAGAACAAAAAAGACAACAGTAGAAAATATCATAGCAATAGCAATAGCAATAGCAGTATAGAACCAATAGGCTTCCAACCGACCACAACCATGTGAGAATTATCAATCATCAGCAACAGAAGAACAAAACAATGAACAACAACAGCCAAATAGCAGCAGCAAATAGATAGAATCAGCTTCCAAAACACCAACATAAATTCCATTAAAGAAGCAACATAGACACAAAGCAATGTCTTCAGAGTTTCTGCCAAAAAAGTAGACACAAAGTTTGCATGTTGACTGTAAATTCAATCTCATATGACCCAAAGCTAGTCAATCAACTGATACCTATCCGTGGTTATTGATTATGTAATATGTTAACCTCTGGCAACATATCATGCAACTTATCCAAAAGTCCATTAAAACTTTCGTCAAACCATCCATTATCAACTTTTAGCTTGTACAAAGAAACAATGACAGCCAACTTTTTGTATTTTTGGCAACCTAGATATAATGGGGTTTCTGCCAAAGATATAATGGGGTTTCTGCATCTTCTAAGGACTTGGAGAAATCATCCTCTGTCCTTTCACTTACTGGTTCAACAAAATCTTCACCTAGTGTATATACAGCTCGATATAGGTTGCATGCGCCAGATATTTCCACTTGTTCAGGTTTCTCAACTTCACTTGGTTGTTCCCCGTGATGAAACCACTGGGTGTACGTCGGATCCTTTCCCTTATGACTAAATGCTCATAAACATCCTCAACAGATTGATGACTTAGGTTTCGACAATTTTTGCAAGGGCATAGGATTTTTCCTAAATTTCCAGCATTTGGTGCAGCAATTTTGACAAAACTTTGTGCTGCATTCATATACTCCTCTATACATCTACTAATTAAGTAGCAAAATATTTGAAACAGTTTTATAAGAGCATTTTCTACATATTATGTCAAAAATATGTTTTCTATTACCTATTCAAGCGGACCTAATTCTTATCCATCATTAAAACATCGCGTAACTTAAAGACTGAGCGCAACAAGTCATACAAAAAAATCATCTTTATTAATTAATTTGTACATAATCATGAAAATATAATAAAAATCTTGGAAGGGGCGAAGAGAAATTTTTGGTAAAAAAAGTTGCAAGGATAGAAAGGCAACGAGAAGATAATTACAACACCATGAACCTAAATAAGAATATTACAATCAATAAGCACCTTTAACACATCCTAGGAAAAAGAACAAGTATGTTTTTATGTCATTATGTTTACCTACTAATAGGCAAAGTAGATCACCCACTTGTGTTACAAAAAATATAAACACGGCAGACAAAATAATTCAATGTCTACACAATTTTTTCCTAGCCCCATACTTCTTTTCTTTTCTTTCCATTTACGTTCTTCTGTTAATATAATCAAAGATGAAAAAAAAAGCAACAAACACGCAACAAAAATATGTTTGCGTAAATAACCAAAATCGAAATTTCTTATCAAAATTGACCAATTGGAACCTAATACCCACCTTCAACCAATACTCAAACCAAAGTCCTAACCACACCCACAAAAAAAAATTGCCACACAATTAATTTAGGAAAATACGAACCTATTGATGTTAAACAAAATCGTAATTGCACAATCTCGAAAACTCACAATCAGAACAGTCCTGTTTTCATCAACAACAAAAAATCACAACCAATGCATAATAAGTAGATCCACAAACAAAATTAATATGCACAAACAACCAACTTAGAAATTCAAAAAACAATTAATGCAAGCAATCGACAGCAAAAAAAGAAGACCAAAGCTATAGCCCCAAAAACACTTAATGCAAGCAAGTTAATGCCAATTTACTATAATGGCATCTTCAATTGTTTATCAAATTCAAATTTGTTGAAAGCTACGATAAATGAGCTTTAACCCATTAACCAAGTATTTGACAAATCAAGGGAGAAGCAAATCCTTCACACCTCTAAACCTTCACCAAACTCACCGGCCAAATCAACCAAAATCAGAAGCTCAAAACAACTTGTCTAATGTCAGCCAACCAAGACTCTAGTTGGTTGGGTTCATTTTCATGGTAATTGCTTTCCCCAACATAGCACAAAAGCTTAGACTAGAGGTTCTGATTGTCCAAGTGTAGTATATAAAAGTTTTCCAAATGAGTACCATACACTAAAAACAAACTAGACAGGCCTTAGAAATGTAAATCCCCCCAATTCCATAATTCTTAGGTTTTGGTCGTCCCATTAATTGTTGTATATGGGTGAACCTTCAAGTTATGGTCTTCAAGATTTCATGTTATGGATCCTCTGTTGAGAGGATGAATCCGTACATATCACTCCAATTTGAAGCAATTTTTTTTTTTGGCTCGGCAAAGAAGAGGAATGTTATAGATAAGAGATGGTACAAAAGCTGAACGGAAGGCAAGAAGCCAACCGAAAAGAAAAACAATACAACAAAGGAAAGCTAACCAACCAACAAAGACTGAAAAAATCAGCAGAATGACATGCTAAAGAAAGCAGCACAAATTCGCAGCAGGGCGACACCAGAAGAGACAAGACCAACTGAGCAGCAGCAAGGCAATTACCAGAATAAACAAAACCAACTCTGCTTATTAGTTGTATCTATCCCATCAAATCTTAAACTTGTGCTGATGGAATCTACGGAGTAAAACAGTTATTTTGTGATGTCAACCAAAGGCAATGTATAGATTACGGCAACATTGAGTGGATCCAGAAAAGGGTAAAGAGGCATAGACAGTCAATTCTATTTCATGGAATCAATACTGAATGCCAACTATTCTGGGAAAAGAGGCATAAACATATGAACCTGAGAAATACAAGATCAATTTGGAAAAGAAACAAAAACTAAAGAAATACAAGATCGATTAATACCTTGAGATGCAGCTTCTCCCGCAAATCCAGAGTCTTCTGAACACAGAGACGAAAGAATAGATCACGCGGTAGAGAGGAGAGATGCATACGCTGTCGTGGGTGATGGGGAAAGGGAAGAAGGAAACGGACGAAGGAAACAGGGATTTTGTTGGCGTCAAAATTCTTAGGGCTTTTTACGGCGATACGTTACAATTACTGAGATGGGTTCCATTTGCATGATAGTGTTTGTATAATGCTATTAAAATATAAAATAAATACTATTAATAATTAATATTACCTTTTTTTGGGGGGGTATAATTTATAACATTTTATTAACAAATGCAATTGTAAAGTCATTTTCCATAGCATTAATAAAAATCTGCTGTAAATGCTATTAATTAAGTATATTGTTGTAGTGAAACTTTGTGTTCCTAGTAAGTGGATTTCTGGGACAGAAGAATGTATATCTACCACTTCACTTTCTATTCTAGTCAATGGTGCTGCTGAGTTAAACAAGGGAACCCATTGTCTCCATTTCTGTATATCATAGCTGCAGAAGGTCTCAAATTTCTTCGCTAAATCTTTTGGGTTGATTAAAGGTACATCTTTAGGCCATCATTCATGACACCTTAAACGGCTTAAGTTTGCTCACAATACCATCCTCTCTAGTGAAGGTGATCTATAGGAGGTGGTATCATTAAGGAGAATCCTCATGGGCTTGAAATCATCTTTGGATATACAATTAATTTTCATAAGTCTTCAATGAGTCGTGTAGGTTTGGAGAAAACTCATACTAAAGCTTGTTTAGATATCTTTCGATTCGAAGTGGTCAACATCCCCATCAAGTACATTGGGCTACCTTTGAGTGCTACCCCGCTGACAGCTCAAATCTGGTGTTTTATGATACATAAGTTCAAGTCAAGATTGGCCTCCTAGAAAAGGAGATCTCTATCTTTTGGGGAAAGAGTGACTCATCAAATCCATTTTGGGAAGCCTACCTATTTACTACCTTTCTTTATTCAAAATTCCAGAGAAGATGGGCAAGGATTTAGACAAAATCCAAAGAAGATTTTTATGGGGTGGATCAGATGAAATTAAGAGGGTTCATTTGGTGAGTTCAAATGAAAAAGGAACATGGGGGCTTGGGAATCAAAAACATCAAGAGAATGAACTCTAACGTTTCTTTTGAAATGGTGGTGGAGGTTTGCTATGGAACCTAAAAGTTTATGGATGATAATTATATGTGACAAAACTGGTTTACCCCTTGGAGCATGGTTCCCCAGGTGTGTTATACTGGTGAGAAGTTCAAAAATATGGGAAAAAATTGTTAATGTCAAATTTAAGTTCCGTGAAATGTTTGAATAATTACTAGAAGTAACCCGTGTAATGCATGGGATGTGCAATTCACATCTTGATCCTATTGGTGGCAAAACAAAAGAACAATTTGCATTCCCAATCGTCATGTTGTATTATTGTTTAGGTGTTTTTACGTACTTCATTTGGTAAATTATTTTCCATTTCAAATCTTCAAATCCTATTCAATAAGTTCTTTTTAATATCTTACCAAAAAAAAAAGTTCTTTTTAATAGATAAGACTCCAAATTGATAATTTTTCTCTATTCCAAACAAGTCCTTGGAACTTTTAGACAATCTAACCATCTATAATCATGTGAGTTTTTCTTTCCTTACTTTAGACATCGACCATAGATTATTGTTATTGTTTGGTTTCATACGTAATTCTTTATTTTTTATCTTCTTATTTAGCTCGATGGCGACTTGGTGAAAACTGTAAGAAGACCTTTGATTTTTCAATGTTTATGCCTAATCCGCATTAGATGAATATTCAGTACTTACTTGTAGTCTTTTTAAAACCTTTATGGTTACAAGTTAAGTTTCTTCGAAAAAGAAATGTAAGTGTAGTGATCTGTGATGGGTGAGAACTTAATCAAATTCGCATGGACGGGGTAATCCTATTAATGTCGTCATTTTGTCACATGTATATTTTTCTAAAAACCTTGTACTCATGGGAGTCAGAAGCTTTACAAAATTTGAAAACTTCATTCAACAGCCATCAAATTTGGCTTACTGACCATGTGGATTCTCTCAAATGGTGTGGCCTAGGTTCAACCTCCTTCTCTGTCAACTGTATCTATAGTCACTCTTAATTCAATCTCTTAGAACCCGAAGCTGCCTTTACTGCTATGGCTCCTATGCATGCTGTTTGGTGCAAAGTTTCTCCTTCTATAGTACAATTCATAAATTGGTTGTCTTGGCAAGGTAGACTGAAAAAAGTTGAATTTTCTCTCAACTTAGGTCTGCTACAACAGCAGGCTCTGTGTAAGTTCTGTGGTGATTGGATTGAATCCATTAACCATATGTCCATATTACCATGCATTGTCTCAAGGTCTGGAGAGTTTGGTGAAATTTTCTAAAGAGATGGGAGTGGTCTTGTCTTCCCCTCCAAGGATTACTTATTTGGTGGAATAGTTGGAAATTCAGAAAAGGTTCTCACAAAGCTATTAAAGCCATATGATATGCTACTCCTTCTGCTATGATTTGGTCTCCTTGGAGATCCAGGAATGATATGGACATATGGTCTTCAAAAACAAGGAAATCAATTGGGAGATTTTGGAGGACTCTATCAGTTTTAACCTTGCTCAACAAAACAGATGGCATTTTGCAGACTGCCCCTTTTCAATTGATGAACTTCTATTCAATATGCAAGGAGTTCCTTCGTATGGAAGATTCAAACAGAATTCTCTGCTTGTGGGAGGGGAGGGGGTTTGAGTAGGGAGGGCGGAGTGCGAATAAAGCAAGGTAGGCTAGTTGTCTCTATGGAGTTGTTGGGGGGGGGGGGGGGGGGGGGGGGGGGGGGGGGGGGGGGTGGGGTGTGTGTTAATATTTTGGTCTTTTTGGCCCTGCCATTCACTTTGTGGGACTACTAGATGTTTTGGTTGGAAGTTTTCTACTGCAATATGCAAATATACTTTGGAATTCTTATTTTATTGTGTCACAAAGTATTTGAAGTCGTTTGTTCTTCGCTGCTAAAGTTATCAGTTTCAAGCCTTGAAGATCTCAACTGCTGCATTATTCCAAGCCTTGGATACTCAGTGAGGTTTTGGAAGGATGGATGATGCTTACCAAACCACAAATGGTTTTCTCTGGTTTATTTCCTAGGATGGCTTTGTGCTACTCTTGCAGTTTCATTTCAATAATCAGCCAGATCCATACATGTTTGCTTCTTGCTTCTTGAATTTTATCTAACTGTCGTTTGCTAAGGATCTCAAGTTTGCTCGTTGAGCAATTTAGGCTTCTAAGGTTTTCACCAGAACAAAGCCTTGGATGGTCTTTGTGCCAATTTTTTACCTTTTGAAACCACATTTTGTATAGTTTAGGTGCCTTTCGTACCTGTCACTACAGTTTTATGGTTTTTTATTTCTTTGGATATGCTTGTTGGATTGGCTCCTTGCCAACCTCTTTTGGTCTTCCGGTGAGAATGTGATTGTCATCCATTAGGGGGACAACCTGGTTAAGATTCTTACGGTCCTAGTGATTTATTGTACTCTCTATATGATTAATAAAATCTCTATTTCGCCTTTCAAAAAAAATATTTCATATATTAATAAACACCAATCTATCCATTCGATGATCTTGTAAATTTATCATCATATGAAAATTTCAAATCACATAACCTTTTGTATCTTAATTAAATTTTTGTCTATCCATTTTTTCATCTTATGAATTTATGGTCTTATAAAATTATCATTTTCTAAAAGTTAGACTTTATGAACTTTATCATCTTATGAATTTTTTTATAATTTCGGTAAACACAAAATTAATCATCTTAGTGTTGAAAAAAATTATTTTTGTAATTTACCAATGTGGTAAATAATTATTTGACAAATATATCGTTTTAGAAGATGAGTATACCTCATAAATGGACTTGAAGATTTATTACGAATTATATTTTCTTGGAATTAGATTTGAAAGTAATAATGCATAATTTGGTTTAGCGATACAAAAAGTTTTAAAGATTAGTTTATGTTTGATCTCACTTTCAATATGATTCATTGTTTGACATTAATAATGGCAATTAAAAAATATTTTGAATTTGAAGAAGTCATGAAAAATATAATTTGAGATAAAATTACGCTCTAGGACTTATTAAATTTTAGGGAGACTTGGTCAAAAGTCTATCTGGATGAAGTTTTAACTCATTAAATTTATCTCAAACTAAATTATGGGCGAATGTCTTTTTGGCGCATAAGTTCAAAAATAGCCTTCTAGTAAAATACGCGATAACGTTATATGTTCGTTAGATATTCCTTCTAGTAAACACGCAATAACGTTATCTGTTTGTTTAGATATCCTTTTAGTAAACACGCGATAATATTATATGTTCATTGGATATAAAAATAAATAATTTAATTATATAAAGTTATCTGTTAGTATTTATCTGTCATTTTTAACAGATACCTTAACAAATAACTTTATCTATTTTATTAGATCACTATATCTGTTAGTATTTATAAGTCAATATTTCTGTCGATTTAAACAAACACTTTAACAAATAATATTATCTGTTAGTTTTCAAAGTAATAATATCAGATAAAATTATATGTTTTATGTTTTCTAATTTGATCAAACTAACATTTAATGTTATCTGACTCGCTTATTAAAAAATAACTTTATCTTCTAGTTTTGAAATGATAATTTTATTATATAAAGTTATCTGTTAGTGTTTATCACTTAACATCATATATTGCTTTTAACTTATATATATTAACAAACAACGTTATTTATTAATTTTTGAAGTAATAATGTCATCAAATAAAATTATCTATTTGCGTTCAAAGACAAATCCGTCCGTAAAAGGACCTTCTGCATTAAAACTTCCCAAATTATGAACCCTGACTCATAAATTAAATTAACATGTTTTTAATAAGCCAAATCAGTTCAGATTTGTCATTTTGACCAATTTTCTTTAGATTTTTAGACCATATGATAGATGCCCAAAGAATAGAACTCAAAAAAGTGGCTTGTAAAAAAACCAAGAAACATAACGAGAGAAAAATTTCCCTAGTTTGCTATAGAACCATATGCCGTTGGCAAATCCTATGAGCTCAATAACAAGTTGATGTTACAAGCTACGATTCAGCATCTGGATTGGGAGTTGACCATTTTTGGACATCCTGGGTAGCTTTGTCAGCCTGCAGTTCATTCATTGGGAGGGGAAAGAATTAAAGATTGATACATACATACATACATTTATATATATATATATACATATATATACATTTATATATATGGGAAAGACTATATGAACTAATATTTTTTTAGACCAATATTAGACCAACGCCCAAACTCTTCATTCCTGATTAAATTTTAATGATCCGAACCGTTCAATGTGTTTAAAATATGTTTTTAAGGCTACCAACAAGAAATCAATTCAAAATATTACCGGAAAAGGCTTGATCTAAACAGTGGTTCATAAAACATTTCCTGTCAGCATTTTAAACCACTACTTGGATCAAGCACTTTTCTGTAATATTCTGAGCTGATTTATTACGGGTACCCTTAAAAACATGTTTTAAACACATTGAACGGTTCGGATTGTTAAAATTTAATCGGGAATGAAGCGTTTGGGTGTTGGTTTAATATTGGTCCAAAAAAGTGTTAGTCTATGGAGCCATTTCCCTATATATATATATATATATATACATACATACATACATTTATATATATATATATACATATATATATATATATATATTATTGTGAAAATATATCTTAAAAACTTGAAATTTGATAATTAAAATATACCTCCTTATCCCAATTGCACAAGGTAACAACGATGGCCAAAATTATTGTTTGCGTAGCTGTTCCACCGAAGACCATTCCTCCCCAGATTGCCTAAAATTTGTCCATATCCAATAACAAGGAATAATTGAAAAAAGTTAAGCCCTTAACGATTTCTATAAATGGAAAGATATACGATGAGATATCTAAGAAATCCATCGAGATGCTTTACAACTCCGTAATTAAAACATAAAGTTCATAACAAAACCCACATTCAGTGAACTTTAGTTATTATTAGGATTGAAATCAAACCAATAGTAAAAACAAACAAGTAAGGCCACAATATTTATGTGGTTCAGATTGGCAGTATACTAAGCTTACATCCACGGGGATTTCACTATAATGGAGGAATTATAAAATTGGAGGACGATGAGGAAATCACTCCATTGAAACTCAACTCTCAATCAATGCTCTCTAATTCTTCTCTGGTTTTCCCACATCTTACAAACATCCAAAGCATGGATTTATAGGAAAGACAAAATCATCAAATATAATCAATGATTTCACAAAAGAAACACCATTTCCCAAGCCCATTTATCACCTCAATTATGTCTATCTTCAGATTAATGGTGTGGAACCCATCACTTCTCCCACTCCATAGTCATTGGAGAGAGAACACTGTCGATGACTCCTTAGTTGAAGTCAATCCTGATCAGGTCTCTATTAACAATAAAGTTTTGTCTTTTGGGGACTGCCTTTGTCAACATCTTTGTTGAATTTCCTGTCAGCATGAATCTTAACCAATTTTAGTAATTGTTTCTCCATTATTTCTTGCATTTAATGATAACAAATATCAATTTGCTTTGAGGGGAATGCTACAAAAAATTTATACTCCGGTCAATTGCACTCTGACTTTCACAATGCACCTTATGTTCCTTTTGATTCAGACCCTATTTTTGAATGGAACGATTTAACCATAACATCTTCTTTCCAGCATTAGCAGCAACAATGTAATTTGCCTTAGTTGTGGACAAAACAACATACTTTTGCAATTTGGACTGCCATGATACAACTTCCCCTACAAAAGTGAAGACAAAACCTGATGTAGACTTTCTTCTATCAAGATCACTTGCCATTTCAGCATCAGTGAAACCTTCCAAGACGACATTAGCTCCCCCAAAACACAAGTACTTTCTTGGAAGTTCCCTTTAAGTACCTTGAAATCCACTTGACAGTTTCCAATGATTCTTTCCAGGATTTGAAGGAAACCTACTCACAACGCCAACAACATAAGCAATATCTAATCATCTGCAAACTAAAAAAATTGGAACCCCGGTTTGAAATATGAAATGGCATACATCAGACTTCCTACTATATAAGAGTAGGGAGTATCCCTTATTTCTTCAATTGCTTCGCTAGAAGAGGGACACAAACTTTTTGTTAATTTAAAATGAATTTCCAATGGAGTACTTACTGGCTTAGCATCTGCCATGTTGAACATAGCAATCACCCATTCAACGTTCTTGTCTTACGATAGCCACAACTTTCTTGCTTTTCTATCCCGAACAATATTTATGCCAAATATTTGCTGAGTTGGGGCAAGGTCCTTCATATCAAAGGATTTGGACAACTCTTCCTGCAGTTTATTGATCATTACAACATCCTGACCAACAATTAACATATCATAGACATAGTAAAAGTGTGATAAAGTTACCATCTGGGAATCTCTTGACATACACATACTAGTCTGCAGTAGTTCTACTATAACCATGACCCACCATGAATGAATCAGACTTCTTGTACCACTGTCTAAATTCCTATTTTAGTCCATAGAGACTCCTTTTCAGCTTGCACAATAAGTGTTTTTTTCCTTGAACTTCACATCCTTTTGGTTGCTCCATGTAAACGTCATCCACTGAATTCCCATGGAAGAAAGAAGTCTTGACATCTAGATATTCAAGCTCTAGATTCATACGTGCGGCCAATCCTTTAGAACAACTCAAACGGAAGTCATCTTGAAAACTGGTGAAAAATCTCATTAAAGTCAATACCATTTTTCTTTGCAAAGCATGAGCTTGTAGATTTGATTTTTCTACAACAAACTCATCTCTTCTGGCACCGCCTTTACCCAATGTTTTTTCCCTAATGAGTCTCTGTCTCTTGAAAACTTTCTGGTTCCCTTTCAGCAGTTAGCAGAATATATTCAGAAATAAGGTATCTGCTTGATGGCATGTGATCTCTAACAGACCTCTTTCCCTGTGGATCTGCTACTTCTGCAACTTCATCATGTGGTTTGTGGCATGGGCTGGTGCAGGGTCTGGAACACTATTTGGGGCACTTATCACCCTAGACTTTATAAGCTTAATAACCAAGTCTTCTATGGTCTGATCTTCATGAAACACCAAATCTTTGCTATAGCTCAAATTCTATTTCTCTAGATCCCATAATCTAAATTCTTCATCTCCATTGCCGACAAATATGCAAAGTGTGGATTTGTCATCAAGTTTCGATCTTTGCTCCTTTGGTACATGTGCAAATGACTTACACCCGAACACTCTCTAATGAAAGTATGACACATCCTTGTTGGTCCCCATCTTTTCTGGTACCTTAAAATTCATTGAGGTGATGGTGATATGTTTATAAGTAGCAAGTTATGCAAACAACTTCAGTCTAGAATGGCTTGGGTAGCTTAGCCATTTTGAGCATGCTTCTGACTCTTCCCATAATAGTGTGATTCATCATTTCTACCACACCATTGTGTTAAGGCATGCCAAGAACTTCCTTCTCATGTCGAGTACCACGAGCAACACAATATGCTTTGAACTCCATAAAAGTGAATTCTCCACCGTTATCCGTGCAGAGATAGTTCATTGGTTTTCTAGTTTTTATTTCTCTCCACACCATGGCACAAACGTGCTAAAAGTACTTGAATACTCCATCCTTTGTTTTCAAGAAGTAGACCCGTAACTTTCATGAAGCATCATCGATGAAGGTCAGAAAGTACTTATTGCCGCCTAATAATTCCACCTCGATAGGATTTCAAACATTTGTATGAACGGAGCTTAATAATTCTAATCTTCTTTTGCTAGTGGAACAAACTTTGTATTGTTTTCCAAATAGACAATAGTCTTAAAGGTTCAGACTACCACACATGGTTGAAGGGATAAGTGATTTTTTTGGCAAGAGCTCCAATCCTTTCTGATTCATATCACCAAGCTTTTTGTGCCACAAGTTCGGCGAAGTCTCATCTTCAACTACAGTTAGACTATCTAAGCGTATCTTCATATATGTCATGTACAACGTATAACATATTTGACCCCAGGCTATAATCATGGATCATTTCGTCAGCCTCCAATGGCTATTGTCAAAAGAGTTTACATAACCTAGTCGATCCAGAGCAACCCCTTAAATAAGATTGAACCGTAGGTTTGGAACCTTCGCGTAAAGGAGTACCAATGTGCACCCAGCACTAGTTCGGAGCAAATGTTTTCAACTCCAAAATCTTGGAGTAGCTGGTGTTACCCCTTCTGATTGTGCCAAAATATCCAGTTTTATACGAGTTAAAGAAGTCTGCGTGGAGTAGCATGGTACGATATTGTTGTGTCAACCACCCATTTTGAATCATGGTTTGAAACATGAAGGCAATCATCATCTTCGATACATAGAACCACCGCTTCGTCGATTATGGTGGTGGTTGTGTTCATAGTATCCAGGTGTGAGTTGTTGTTGTCCTGCCTCTTTTCTTGTTGTTCAGCGATTTCTCTAGATGTGACCCTCCTGCCCATAGCAGTAGCATATGAATCTAGGCCTAGATTGGCCTCTGTTGTCTTGAGACTTGCTGCAATCCCAAGGCTTTCTAGAACCTCCATTTCTATCTCTACTTATGTCCCGACTTTTGCATCTACCTTGGTTCCGTCCTTTATTTTTAGTGACAAAGGCGTGCACCTGACCTACGTTCATGTCTTTTTTTATTGCCTTCTCCTAGAAAAATGCATCTTTGACCATGACCATGGTCCGTTTTCCATTTGGAGCAGAGTTGCTCAGAGATACTAATAATGTTTCCAAACTATAAGGTAAGGAATTGATCAGAAGTAGCATAGCTTGCATCTCGTCATCTAGCTCCATGTCATCAATTGCTAGTTGGTTCACCAAATTTTGGAATTCATTAGTATGTTTGGCAACAGAGCTCCCACTTTTTAGTTTCAAATTGACAATCTTTCTCACAAGAAGAGCTTTGTTGTGAGCCGAGTTCCACGAGTACATAGCCTCCAATTTCGTGTACAGACTATAAGCATTATACACTATAATCAGTCCATTGTCTAATTTGTCCAACAGTCTTTCAATTCATCTTTGTCTAGGCTTCGTTCGTTTTGTTATGTGGTTTGTCACCATCTTTTCCCAATGAATCATATAAATCTTTGCCATACAAAACAACCTCCATTCATGGCTTTCAAACAATAAAATTTCAAGAAGTTAGCTTGATCATAGCACATGATCTCTTCCATCTTGTCGAAAGCACAACAACATTTTCAAAGTCGAATCTCACAATTCAGACCTCGTAGATGAATTCAGAATAGTCAAAAACTTTTTCGAGGGACTAAACTAAAATAACATAAACACAATGAGTAAAATTAAAGAAGAATTTTTTTGAACATGTACTATAACTTTTTGGATTCTGTAGTCAACGATCAATAGTTGACCAAGTCGGACAACAGAAACGGGTAAGATCTAGGTCAGTTCTGGGTTGATTCGAGTCGGGTCGGGTCTAGATCACTTAAGGCCAGGTTGGATTCGAATTACTTCGTGTTGGGTTGTATTATTGTGCAACGATTGTGCACACACTGGTTTATTTTTCTTTTCCCATTTCTTTTTGTGGAAACTTTCAGAAAGCCTTCTGTCGGAAAAGAAAGCGTTGACCAACTTTAACTTGATCATAGACGGTGCTTCTAGCCTCCGTTTGCAACGTATAATATATCAAAATTATCGTCTCGACAAGATCTACAATCAGGTATAATAAAAAATTTGATTTGAAGAACTTCATTTCTGTATAGATATTTATAGAGGCTTTCTGGCGAGAATAATGGCTCTAATATTACTTATTAGGATCAAAATCAAACTAGAAATCAAAACAAGCAAGCAAGGACATAATACTTAGATGGTTCGGCTTGGCGATATACCAAGCTTACATCCACGGCTATGGAAAGATTTCACTTTAATGGAAGAATTACAAAATTGGAAGAGGATGAAAGCACTCCACTCAAACTCAACTCTCAAATCACTATTGTCTACATTCTTCTCTTCTCTGATTTTTCCCACAGCCCTTTACAAACATCCAAAGGATGGATATATAGGACGGCTAAAATCATCAATCGTAAGCAATGATCTCACAAAAGAAACTTATGTATCAAATCCATTATTTTTATCTTTAAATTAATGGTGTCATACCCATCAATTATATCATATTTTTGGAAACATTCCCCAAAAACCAATTTGCCATTTTATTATAACTGGTAACCGAAGAGGCCTTATGTTAACAAATATTTATACAAAGTTCAAGACCATAGGGCCAATATGGTTTTTCGACCTAATGAAATTCTTCCTTAATAATAATAGCGGCGGAACACACGCCATGCGTGTGCAAGTCGATTATTAAATCAAAAAAATAAGTCCTGGTCGTTGAATTCAAATGTTAGGATTAGTGAGTGAAAATCTGAGACTTGACGTATACACGGAGATAGAATATGGAGAAGAATAAGAATAAGTAGTTAGTAAATCATGGGGTGTAATGATGAGGATATGTAGTTAATAGTTATTTACTTGTTTGTCTATAACCGTTGAAGTGAGGGTGGTTTGTTTTGAATGTTTTTTAAGGATAATAATAAAAATCACTTTTATGACATGACTTCATTTTAAAGTCACACTAAAATGACTAGCTCATTTATATTAGTATAGAAGATAGATAGATAGAAGATGACTTAAAAGGAAAGAGAAAGAAGGAACATACCGCGACTCCCAAATTAAATACCCAGCCCAAAACTACTCCAAGAGGAACCCCAACAAGGTAGTAGCAGCCCAAATTGATGTATGCGACCTTCCACTGCCATCCCGATCCAACGGCCACCCCTGCAAGAATCAAAGAACATCACGTATGGATACACATACACACACATATGTACATATACAAAGAAGTACTAAAAATGGGTGTGAAACAAAAAATTCTCCTTTTTTTGCGTAGTTGGTTCTTGCCAACTATTCTGGTTTTTGGTTTGGGTTGATAAGAGGCAAAATGAATGTTGGCCGATTCGGGTGTTAACCTAGTTGGGATTCGTTCACAGGTCGTAATGATGTTATATTTGTGTGTTTCCCCTTTATCTTTGTAACTTCATTTTGAAAGATTAATATGTTTCTTTTTTGCCAATTCAAAAAACACAAAAACATCCCAAATTCGGGTATATGAATCTAACCAGAAAGAACAGGTTGGACGCTGTTGAGAAGAATGGTGATAGCCAAGAGGAAGGTGAAATCATCAACTGCTTCGAGAACATCACTGCTGGTAGTGAAGATCGACGCAATCTGGGCATGGAATACCACTATCAATGCGCAAACAAATAAGCCGATGATGGTGGATTGCACCACAGATACTGTTGCTGCAAATTTTGCTGCTTTTCCATTCCCTGCACCAAGCTCGTTTGCAACCCTTACTCTGTAAATTTCATCATGATGTAAGCTTACAAAAATAAACTTGTTGGGAATTAATATAAGTCTCCCACAGTAACACAGGTAGCTTCTTCTATGAAAATTATTGAATTACCTAAACTGATTAATTAAATCACCTAGAGAGGTGGGTGAATAAGTAAGTTCCTGAAACTGTCCACCCAGTTTCAATGAGAATGTAAATGTTATCAAATTTTAAGAGGAATCTTTTAAACTGTCCACCCAGTTTCTATTTTTCGGTACTTGAACTTTTGAATATTTCTAAACGATGTAATTATTAATCCTTTCTTTTATTGATCGCTGGCATTGTTCAAATTTTTCCCTCGCGCAATTAGATTTGAAGTGGTCTAACAAAAAAGTTAAAAATCAAATGAGTCTTCTTTTCCAATCAATTGATACTGGATAGATGAATCGGTTTTCTCTCTAATGAGTTCTGTCAAAGAGATTGTGTTTCACGATGCTAAAGAAGAACTAAACTCTGTCAAACTATCATTTGTAGAGTTTTTTTTTTTTTTTTTTCTTTCTATCATATACATTAGTGTTTGCATTAACCGTTTTAGAATAAATGTGTTCAAAATACTTGAATCTAACTTTTAAGAAACAACAAGGAAGAAAAAGATCGAGCATACCCTGTTCCAGCGAAGAAAGCTAAAGGAATCATCATTTCCCACCCAGTGATGCTCATACTGCCGAATCAATGTCGAACTAATTAATCCCAATGAACTCGATTGAAATTAGATGGGAAAATCAAAAGGCGTACCAAATAGACAATGCATCCACAGCTACGGTTGAATCTTTTAGATTTCCAGTCATCAATATCAATATTCTGTAGTACCAATTTTCCAAACTGCAGCATTTATCACATTTCAAAATACGCATTAAATCCTTGAAAAAACATGAAAAATGCGACAATATTCAATAAATCATAAGGTCAGATGATTGCATGTGCAGATAGTTGAGAGTTCGGCCGACTTTGTTGCCAACTCAGAAGGGAAACGCACAAGAATATGTGTATTCGGTGACTAATTACCCATATTCTTGAAGTATTATATATATGGTGTCATTTACGTTGTACTTTTAGCTAATAATCTCCCAACAACTCAATAAGAATATGTATCGATGTGTCGCCCGCAAAATATATCGTTTTATGATTTATTGGGAGTAACATGTGTAAATGTTAATGTGGGGTTGCGAAAATCCATTAATCGTGATCCGATTTATCTCCTAGATCCGAGTTTGTCCTGTAGGCTGCGCACAGAACAACCAATTAGTGTGATCCGACCATTGTCAGTCACAAGGCACTTTGATGCTTAAGTTAGAACTCGCAGGTTGAAAGCACAATAGTAATTATACTTGTAATTTATAGCGTACTTGATTTTGTCTTATAATCTCCAATTTATGAGCCATCAAGTGCCTTATTTTGGTAAGTGAATAATATTAGATCATTTCCCAATTTGGGCATTGTTAAATATGGTTATTTCCTTGCACCATGAGGGTTTCCTAATAGGAACCTTTTCCAAAATCTTGTACATTCCTATTCGGGTGCCCTTCTAATTCTAGATGGTTCTGGCCGCATGACCCAGTAGCGGGTCAGTTGCTTGGCATGACATTGGTTCATGCATCGAGTGCCCAACCTCTAGTCAGTTGTGTCTTGGTTTGATTGGTAGGTGATGTGGCGGCGACCACGTTGCCGGCACTGCCCAACTCATCCTGGACCTGGCTGAGCATTCGGCCCATCCAGTACTCCTTATTGGGTTGGCCTAACGATTCGTCCCACTACAATAGCCCCTCAACCATGCGTCTCCGGACTAGTGGTTGGTTGACATGAGTGGGCATACTGATAACATAATGATACGTGGCAATTTCTAGTTGGTTGACTATTAGCATGAAATTTTGCTTTGCATGTGCCGTCTTAGGCGCATTAGTTACTCTCTGTTAGGATCATGCCACGTGGTAGACATCAGGCGGTCTAGAATCACGCCGCTTCATTTCCTGCGCATCTCTTGATCTTCTCCGTATATATTTTTTTGAGAGGAGAGCTAGAATCACTTTCTCCATTTGCATCCTCTCATTTCCCTCTTCTGTAACTTCTTCCTCATCGCTAATTCTCACTGTAGGAATTCCTTCACCTTCAATCTTCAATTCAGGTAATTCGATTGCTCATGTTCTTATTTCTTACTTGATATCTTACTTTGCGAGTTCTTTTAATGTAATTTTGAACTTATGGGCAGTGTTTTAGTTTGAACAGTTGACCTATAACCGTCCAATCAACCATTTTTGTGTGGACACTCCCATTAGTGCACCTTTTCGGCGACCTTGCTCCGTCGTCCATTTTTTGACTTAGTCCTTTCGATAGGCATCGATCTTCCATGTCAGTGCTCTTAACCGTCCTTACCTGCACCTTTTGCTAGGGTTTCTTTCTGCCATCGAACAAGCAGAAAAATAAGTACCAAGCCATCTTTGACACGGAATTCACAGTTCAGCTTTTCAAAAATTGCCAATCTATCCTAGACGGTATGAGCCTCACTTTGGAGCCAGCAGGCACCGTGCCCAAGCCCTGGCCTGATTGCATCCACATGCCAATAAAGCGAAGGGGGGATTGGTTCCTCTTCACCCCTGGTTCCACTGAGTTTCCTACGAGCTCGGCCTTACACATCGCATGTATCTGTGAATGATTTTAGCATAGTCATGTCAGTAATCCAATTGGTTGAGTTGTTCGAACTCAACTTTGAGTTGTGTGATCTATTCGGCCTTTACTATATGAGACAAAATACGAAGTCAAGCCAACACGATCTCATGAGCTGAACAAGATACGGCCCCTTGGTCTTAGGATTACTAGACTCTGTATGTATGCGAACGATATTCTGATTGTGACGGAAAACTTCGAGTTCGGCCCCGATGAAGCAAGAGAGTACCATATTCTTCGCATGAGGGTGAGTTAGGTAAAGGTTAAACTGCATCTTAATTCCATTCTCAATGCTTTCATCCATATTTGGTCTGTTCTGATACATAGTTTTTCCTTGCAGATCGCAAGGTTGTGCCCACTTTTGTCGACAAGTCCGATCCAAGCAGGTCTAAGGCGGCGTTCAAAGTTGCAGCACACCACCAAGAGGTTGTCAATTTGCTCGGCTTCCTTTCCCATTACACCCACATGCTCCAGAACAAAGGCGCAGAGAGGGCTAGTACTAGTGCTTGATTCATAAGATACATGACCAGACCAAGAACCCACTCTTAGGTCAGCGAATCAACCGAGATGGAACATATTGCCTGCATAGTCGTGCTAAGAACCTCGTTGGCCAGTTTGCATTCTGCTAGGCAGTCCCAGTGACCCTCTGTCTCGGCCCAAGAAGAAGGCACAAATGGAGCAATCCGAAGACTACGTGCCAGAACCTTTTCCGACTACGTCTTAATTGATCGAACTAGCGGTCGAGGTGGTCAAAGAGCCAGAAGATGCCCGCTCCTAGAGGCCGAAGCTTAAGGTCGGCAAAAGGTTGTTGCTCAACTCCAACACTTGGATTTTTTGATTTGCTATGATGAAGTCTAATAAGTAACTGGCTCAAGTCACGCACCAAAGTAAAAGAGAAATTGTTCAGCTATTTGGAGTAACTGAAAAAACACGTGATGAAGAAAAAATACTCATTAGCCTTGTAAATATATTTATATGGGAAGGAATACAAGAAATTAAGCTATTGAAAAAAAAAGACTAATATATACTCTCTCCGCCCAATTTGTTTGTCCAATTTGGGAAATCCAACTTATTAAAGGGACATAATCATTACACTACAAAGACTTAAACTTTCCAATAATGCCCTTCATTTTAAATTTTACCTGTCACCTCAAATCAAAAGAAAGGGTAAAAAGGTATTTTTATAGGATTTTATTCTTGGTCTTCTCAAAATGGACAAACAATTTGGGACAATGGAAAGTCAAAAAGGGAACAAACAAAATGAGAAGGAGGGAGTATGAGCTAAGCTTGCACGTGTTCCTTCGGATCTCATCCTAAGGTAGTGAAGTTTCCTATCGATAGCGGGAAATGACCTTGAAGTAATGTGAGAAAGTTCAAGTGACCAGGATGTTGAAATCCACCCAGGCAAAGCCAAGTAATTCCTTTTTTTCCCCTTCCTTTTCTCTGGATTAGCTTGATGTTTGAACATCTGATTGGCCAATGGTTGGAACGCCAGAATTGTCCTCTTGACCTTGCATCTTAGTTTGGACTCTTTGACAGAGTACTTATTCGATGCAGCATTGTGTCTTTTTCAAAGAGCTTAGAAAGTATTTCTAGGCAATTCGAGCAGTGTGTCTTTGAGCTATGATCTTAAAGTGAAGACGTTCAAGTATGTCCTTCATGTCATAGTAATTATTTCAAACTTGATTAAAGAGGTTCTTGTGAAAGATCGTGAACTCGATGAATCTTGCTGGACCATTCTTTCTTTCGGGCGGTAGCTTGATGCTTGAGTTCATCGAAGCTTAGCAACTTTGGTGTTTCTTTTAGCTCTGTAGCTCAAAGAAAATTGGGGCAAAAAGAGGAAGATTACAGAGCTTCCATGAGGCTAAAATGAACATCTGTATTGGCAAAGGCGAGATGGTACAGACTTATTACTCTAGAGTGGGAATGATGAATACAGTTAGGAGGGTCGGTGCCACCCATAACGACTTGGATTATGGTCGAATGGGGAGTAATAGCTAGAATGTCGTGCTTGGGCTTCGACAAGGATCAGCGATGGAAAATTTATCATCCCAATCATCTGAAGGTTGGCTTAAAAGAGTTAGGGGATGCCATCGGCCATAGATAGGAGGATTGACTTCAGTAGCAGCAAGAGTTTCAAAGGTATGGCTAACAGTTTCAAGGGTCCTCACGACAACAAGAGGTGGAAGCCGAATGAGTTAGCCAGCATTAAGTGCTCAATTTATAGGCGAATGCAAAGAGGTTGGATTGGAAGTCGCAAAGATAGGGATAACGAGTAGTTGTGTTTCCCCATGATTTCCTAATGGTGGAAAGCAAGGAGTTCGATTGTCCAACAGCATAATTTAAGACACAAACTATATATATTGGTGCGGGGCGTATGTTAACACCTTAATTTGTCTACCAATAAGAAACACATGTGGCACTACTTGATGGAGATGTGCACACCCAATTAAAGGGCACAGGATAACAAAGCGGTGTCGTTTGACATCTAAAGTAGTTAATTAACTGTTGAAGTATCTCACGTGCAGGGAATGCGAAGCGACGACATTTTGCATGCATGAGCAGTTATCCAATTGCTATGCATTCCTCACGTATGAAGGAGAGGAGCACAAAGAGATGTGATTCATGAATTAAAAAAGAGAAAGAAAACATGGAGGAAATGGTTGGGCATAACAGCTATGATATGGCTATACATCGAAGGAGCATGTGAATGTCTTCAAATTCAAGCGGGAAATCTAGAAGTGTAGAAAAACGATAAGTATCAGGGATGACCTATAAATAGAAGAAGCAACAGTCACAGAGAAAAGGATCCGAACACCCACTACACTTACTTATTTTCTATAATCGTCTTATATTTTCAGTACTTAGCATAGACATAGCAGTTGTTAGAAATAATGCCTTCACATTATTTAACTATTTATTATTTTGATGATGCCAAGATTAAAAATGACAACTTAATATAAACCAAGAGTTGAATGGAAAGTTGGTACTCGCATGTGAGGATCTAGATCGTAGTCTAGCGTACCATGATCATGGAATAATCATTGAATGATATCTTTGATGAAATTGCAATTATATTATGTGATGATCATGTTTGATAATGATTTGGCTTGAGCATAGACACAGGTTTCAAATGCAACAAGGTGCGGTTGACCGGCCAACTTCTGTGGTCAACCGGGGATTGCGGTCGACCGGACCTACCAGGCGGTTGACCAGATCAGGCGGTCAACCGGGACCATCGTGCGGTCGACCGGTCGCTGTTTTGTGCGGAAAAGTGCTGATTCAATTTTCGCAAGGATTTGATTCATCAAATCTTTCCTTTAATGGTTCAAATGGTCGATTCAGAGGTTTTGGAAGGTAGAGAGATCGTTGCAACCAATTTAGCAAGTCACCAAGGCTTGAAGATTCGGATTTCATGGGTTTATATACCCGTTTGTTGCGATTTATAGAGTTTAAACTCGAAAAACAGAACCCTCTTGCAATTACAAGCTACCCTCTGACATTGAAACTACGATTCTCACGTGGCTCTACTTTGTGATTACTTTCTGAGTGAGATATTGAGAGAGAAGGAAATAAGCTAGTATATTACATTCATTGTGTTCATCCCTCTCTGTATGAAATTGGTGAGGACTTTTGTGTAGTCTTCATCATTCAACTTGTATCACTGATTTGTGTGTAAGGTTTGTGGAGTACAAACCTTGAAGAATTGAGTTTTGGGGATAAAGGCTCGGCGGTTCGATTAGCTCCTCGGGAAAACTAACGGGAAGGAAAAGTTGTAAGGGTTTGTGCGACACCCAAAGTCGTTCAGGTTTCTAGTAGATTACGTGACTCCTAGGGAGTGGACTAGGCTGGGCAGTGGACACGCTCAGACCGAACCACTATACATCGTTTGCGTACGCTCTCCCTTAATCTTTTATTTATTGTCTATCATATTGTGTTGTTTGCT
Organism: Arctostaphylos glauca; assembly: GCA_019985065.2. Classification (NCBI taxonomy): domain Eukaryota; kingdom Viridiplantae; phylum Streptophyta; class Magnoliopsida; order Ericales; family Ericaceae; genus Arctostaphylos; species Arctostaphylos glauca. Next base: position 10,843,059 of record JAHSPW020000012.1, on the reverse strand, counting down.
GTAACATCTAATTTAGTTTGTATTGACTTATTTCCGCATAAGTTTTATTAGCCAATATTTTTCATAAACCCAATTCACCCCCCCCCCCCTCTTGGGTTGCCACCTGGGTAACAGTAGTAATTGTAGCTGTACTTAGTTGTACGTATGTATAGTCTGTAACGATAGAAGTAGCGAGTTAGAGTTAGTTCGAAGCAAATTAGATCTTCTTGTAACCATCGAATGTATGTTTGTTACTAGACTTACTATTCGAAGTCGTTTCATTTCACATTCTTTGTGAATGTTTATCTTCTTTCTCTAGTTTTGAGACTCCACGTGTCAACACTCAATAAAAGTCCTCTTAATTGAGGTAAGAGAATAGATAACATAAGTGTCTATTACTTGTTGGTTTTAACTATCACTAAAATTTTTGTAAGGATAATTACAAGTCTTTTTTAGCACACTCGCGCACAAATTTAACCCTAAGAATTACCGGAGCTAATAATTACTAAACTATTTCTCTTAATCTTTCCACATCCATGTTTTACGGTGATCATTTTTAAAATATTTTTAACGTCTTAAGTAGTCTATAATTTTCTTCTGACATTATGATTTATGTGATTAATGTACGAATGAAACAAAAAGTTATATTTTCTCCAATTAAATTTTGTCGCTAAGCAAGCACATGGAAACTTTGGGCTCATCATTCATTAAATGATTCCTACATTCATCTTTATTTATCATAACCAATAAATTATTGTAAGTGTGTTAATATTAATGTATTAATATTAATGTATCCTAGTTAGTTTAGGATATGTATCCTAGTTAGTTTAGGATTAGGATTATGTATCCTAATCTCTATCTCTATCTCTATCTCTAATCTCTATCTCTATCTCTATCTCTATCTCTATCTCTATCTCTCCTATATATAGGAGCCTTTGTACATTGATTTAACACACAATAACATGTAGAGTTTCATTCTCTCTCAATAATTCTATCATGGTATCAGAGCCATAGGTTAAGGTCTATTTGATTTTAGTTCACCGGCGGGCGGCCTGACCCTTCCTGCCGTCCGCCGGGCCATTCTTTGGTTTATTAATGTTCATCCTGCGCCATCATGCGCACTTGTGTCAGCCTCTGTGCTACAATCGCTTCCGCCTTCGTTACGCATGCGGCATCACACGGTCTTGGGTCAACTTCTGTGCTTGCTTCCGCCTTCGTTACGCATGCGGCATCACACAGTCTTGCGTCAACTTCTATGCTCAACACTGGCCACCAACGACCCGCATCTATGTCATCCCTCATAGGCCACATCAGCGCCTACGTCATTGGCCACGTCAGCGCCTTACCAGTCAGCGCCTTACCAGTACCTTCGTCATAGGCCACGTCAGCGCCTTACCAGTACCTTCGTCATAGGTCACATCAACGCCTACGTCATTGGCCACGTCAGTGCCTCGCTAGTACCTTCGCTATCACCACGTCAGTGCCACATCAGCGCACTATTAGCACCACGTCAGCACCTCGCCATATCCGCCTAACTCATCCTTCGAGCCGCTTCCTAGATCTCGTTTCCAAACTCAAGTTGGTTGATGTTTATCCTCCTTGAGTTTGAGGGGGGCTGTTAATATTAATGTATTAATATTAATGTATCCTAGTTAGTTTAGGATATGTATCCTAGTTAGTTTAGGATTAGGATTATGTATCCTAATCTCTATCTCTATCTCTATCTCTATCTCTATCTCTATATAGGAGCCTTTGTACATTGATTTAACACACAATAACATGTAGAGTTTCATTCTCTCTCAATAATTCTATCAAAGTGAATATATGTGTGTTTGCCCACGTACTTATTTAAAGCGCGTTGGTTTATTTTATGGAATTAATGTATAGGTGAAAACAATTTCCATTCGTTTCAATTTAATTTTATAGTTGAAATATCATAATTATACATGAAAATTTCTATTGCACGTAAAATAATAAACAGGCCCCATAGAGAATTTGACTGTACACGAGTAGAAAATAATGCTAATTTATAAATTTCAAAAGAAAATTATTGACTATTAAGGACACGAAAAAGATTTAGTTCATGATCATGGTGTAACTTGTGTTAAGAAAGATGAAAGAGAAACGAGAAAATGAGTGCATATATAGGTTATTGAGGATTAATTTGATATTATGTGAATTATACGGACGATTTCAACATAATTTTTTGGTTGACCCAACGGTGAAGTAACTGTCAGCTAGCGGATGGGGTAAGTGCAATGAAAATACAAATCTCAGAAAGGGAGAGTCATTTCAAATTCATAAAGGATGCATTTAACATAATCGAAATCTCAGAGGGCCTTAGTGAAACTTAAAAATATAAAAAAAAATGCATAACGGGAAGGCGGATTGAGGTAGGGAAGTCGGCAATCGATCCTTCAGAATATTAAATTATCAAAGTTTCGTTTGATTACTGCTCTCTCAAATAATTAAACAGTATCAAATTAGTTTTTCTTTCAACTTTAAAAACTCGACAGAAGCCGGCCACCCTTGTTTCGTTTGACTTATTTATTTTTTAAATTAAAAAAAATGAAATGCCAAAACATGTGTGCATGAATAGCAAATTAACTTGTTAGTTAGGCCGAATATGATTAAATTATTTTTTGTACAAGATACTGGGTACTATTTGATGTCCTCGTAACTTTTTGTACGATTTTTCGTCAAAATTTTTAAATTCCTTATTCTTCTCGATAAATTAATAAAAAAATTATAAAAGTAAACATCTAAATTTAAAAAAAAAAAGTACAACCAATACGATGTTAATGACAAAAAAACATTTATTTTCAAACTTTTTTTCATAAGGAACTTTTGGTAATAAGTTTTTGTTTGTAAAACAATTTATGCTAATTTAAGAAAATATCATAAAAAATAAGCAAAAAGATAAAAATAACAAGTCAAACACGTATGTGCGCCCAAATGTGTGACTAAAATATATGGGAATGTTGATATTTGTGGATGAGTAGAGAGAGAGGTAGAGAGAAATAAGCTAACCAAAGCATGACGCCAGAGGAGGCAGAGAGCTTGAGAAACTCCCAGAGTCCCGAAAACGCTTCAATAGAGAAACCGGTCCACGTATTTGGACATCCACCGCACCACGTGTAACCAAATAATCCCAGGAAAAAAAGCCACCACGAAATATCCAACGCAACCGACGCTCCCACCACCCCCCACTGAAACCAATCTACAAAAGCCCAAGTGAGTCCCACATGGATTACCAGAACCACCAATGAGACCCACGGTAGCACCGCCGTCTTCAGCTGGCTCTGCAAAAACCTCTGTATCGGAAATACGAATGCGAAGCTGAAGTGGAGTGGAATCATCCACAAGGCCACCAAACCGGTCTGCTCGGCCACGTCATCAGGTTGTCCTATGAGCTTTAGCAATGGGGTTGCAAATACGTAGAATGGCAATAGCAAGAAACAACATAAGAATAGAACAATCCAGGACCTTTGCATATATATCCCTAACATGTGGTACCTTTTTGCCCCGAAGGCTTGCCCACATAGCGTCTCTAATGCACTCGCCATCCCCAACTGTTTCACATGTAAGCAATGGGTTTCAACAACCGGAACACTAAACAAAACAAATATTTTTTATCGCTTTTTTATTTTCTCATCTCATTTATTTTAATTTTTTAGAAAATGCAAATAATACATTTTAGATGGTGTAGTTCAAATAAAGTTTATAGACATATGACATAATTACTACAATTAATAGAATCGACGTGGACCTCACGGAATTATTACCCTTCGCCGACATATACCAACATCCTATTAAAGGTAAATAGGTAATATCTCCACATTTATGCCATTTATTTCTCAAAAAATGATTTTAAAGCTAATAACAAAACAAAAACGATATAATAGAAAATCCGCCGGAATAGGGAAAATTAAGTGGGTCTATTTACAGACATATATATGTGTCTATTATGTATGTACCAGGAGTCCGAAATTGAAGCCGACGATGACATTGTTGGCAATGGAGATAGAAGCGAGTTCGAGGTCTCCGAGGTGGCCGGCGAAGGCTTGGGTGACGATATTCATTGAGAACATGGAAACGCGGTTGAAGATGGAGGGTCCCACTATATGCCATAGCTTCTTTGTTTCGATCCACACCCTTAATTTAAGGTCTAATTTCTGGTTATGATGATCTTCTTCTTGGTCATCCCCTGTGACATTTGAATCCAAAGGAGAACTGTAGACCAGGGGCTGATTAAGTTCTTCTTCACCCCTGTTCACGCTCCCCATCGCGATACGATATCCCTTGGAAAAATTGAAAATTGAAAATTGTGAGAGACAGAGAGAGAGAGAGAGAGAGAGAAGAGGAGACTGGAGATGCCTTCTCGAGTTATGATCCGCCTCAAAACTCTCACCGACTTATTTTAAGGCGCTGGGGCATAACTTTTACGTACGAAAAGAAAAATGATACGACTTTTATTAGAACTATAAGTCAATGGGACGGTATTAATTCTAAGCTAATTATTATATTATTGTCTAATTATTTTTAAATTTTTTTATAATTTTTAGTTTTGCGTTAATTTTTTATGGTTATTAAACTTATCTCCACAAGAAATTTTAAAAAAATATAAAAATATTTAAAAAACTAAAAATAAGTTCAAAACAGCGTTATGTTGACTTATTTCTGTTTTTAGTGAAATTTTTTTAACTTTTGAACATAATTTTCTATTTTTTAGATTCCTTTCGTCGAGACGAGCCAATAAGCTACGAAAAATAATGTAAAAATAACAAATATAAAAAAACTTGAATATAGACAAAAAAATAATTTACGTAGTTAATAGAAGCCAAATATATACTACAAGAAAGTTGGGATCTTCCAATTAGAGATGGCGACGGGGCAGATCGGGCCCGGATTTGCCCATCTCCGCCTCCGATCTCCAAATTTGAACTATACCTCCATTCCCATCTTGTTCCCCGTTCGGGGAACGAATCCCGCCCCGAACGGGGATTGAGAATCCCCGCCCTTCCTACTTTATTTTTTTAAATGAAAAAAATTTAATTTATCAAGACAAATTGAGATTTTTAATATCATATTCTAGACTAACTATTTCAAGACAAATTAAATTTAAACTTTATGAGATTGTACATATATCTATACACATATATAGTCTCAATTTTATATGCGTATGTATATATATATTTATACATGAATTGATATACCTCTATACATGTGCAATGAACTAATATATATATATATATATATATATATATATATATATATATACACACACACACACACACACACACATATACATACACACATCTACAAATGGGCAATTTATACAGATTAGGAAAAAAAATATTAAAGGAGTTCAAAAAATATTATAAATAGTTATAAATAAAAGGGTTAAAAAGTAAAATAATAATTATTTAAAACGGGGTGGGGAACGGGGCGGGGAACTGGTCGGAGGTACCAAGTCCCGCCTCCAACCCGTTCCCATTTTTTCCTTAGTTTCGCCTCCAAATCCAACCTATTTCCCAAAAAAATCTCTGAAACTCCAATTTGAACGGATCGAAGAGCGGACCAGAGCAAATCGAATCGGACAAAATTGCGATACCTACTTCCAATGGTTTTATTAGCAATGGTCTAAATAACCATCGGTAAAGATAATGTCTCTTAACGTTTCGAAAACGTTACTAGAACAGACTACATAGCCATGGTTTTCCTTGAACTGTTGGTATATTCATTTTCTGTTGCAACGGTTATATATGGGCCGTTGCTATAGCCCATTACTGTTGCTTTAATTTAAAAAAAAATTATCTATTTTCTTCCACCGCTTTAGTGCCTAAAATAAATCAATTTACACTTCCAATCTAAGGTAACCCCTGATTGGTAGTTCCCTAGCAATTTATTTCTCTCCCAATTCTCCCTCTCCCTCTCTCATGCAGCGCATGAAAGAAACCCTAATCAGTACCAATCCTTCACTCTCTCTCACGAAGCCCTGGTGATCTCCCTAGCAAAGCCTAGTCGTCTTCGACCCCCTCCCCTCCCTTGTCAGTATATAAATAGTTCATGCAATTTTTCAAATCCCAATCGCTATTTTTGGAACTCCATCCGATTAGGGTTTCAATTTTCCAAAGAGTCAGCCATGGTTGAAGTTGAGGCTGCGGCAGGCACTACCGAAGAAGAGAACCTTGAAGAAGTTCAGTTTCAGAGGCGTTGATTTGGACGCTCTATTGGACATGTCCACTAATGAGCTCGTTACCGCTCTTGCTCGGCGAAGGTACTACTTAAGCATGTAGATCAATTAGAGATTAGTTAGTGATGTTATTATTTGGGGTAACTACATATGTTTTGGTATAATATGGTATTAGGTTTCCACGAGGTTTGAAGCGGCATAATATGCTCTTGCTCCCCTGTCAATATTCGTACCTTATTTCATTGTAAAGCCTTTTATTAATTTCATGTCCTCAGGAGTCATTTATGTGAACAAACTTTGGGTTTTGGTTATTATGAACATTTAGTTAAGCCGTCTTGTCACGCCCTCAATTTTAAACATATAAATAATACATATATTTTAAGAAAATCTCACAATTCTCACCAATAAACTCAAAAGATCTCATTCATAACCAACCATCTAAATAGAATTTAAATATGGCTCAAGGGGCATCACCCGGCTCGTTTATATCCAACTGTTCAAAGATACAGTGTTTGATCATAATGATAGACAAAGAGTACATAAATTTTATAAAATTAAAAACCTTTCAAAAGAGTTTACAAGACGCTACATGAAGTCTAACAATGTAACTCCCCAAAATGATGCATCATCTTATGAACTCCAAGCACTCCATGCTAAACTCTCGAGAGGGTACCTGAAAGGGATAGGTGAGCTAGACCGCCCAGTAGGAATATCTACACCAATATTATGAACATATGAAATGAATTGGCAAGCTACACAATACCAAATGGTAACATAAGTATGAACTTACGCAAACATATTTCAAAATATGCATGCCTACCATACCCACACTTACATAATTAACCTATCCAGTATTTCACGTAATCCACCTAAGATGATCATATTTCATTATCAACGTGTTATCACTCATTCCTTTCATAACACTCATGAGTTTCTCGCGCTGAGTCCTTTACCCTAATCAATCCGCACCACTCATTTCGATTTGAAGATTTTCTTTCCAATTAGCACCTCACCCAACGGTGGTTAGACAATATTAAATCCGACTAGCACATCTCTTGTCGGAGGCCAGATAATATAAAGATCCAACTAGCACATCTCCCGTCGGAGACTAGACAATATTAAAAGATTCAACTAGCACATCTCCCGTCAGAGGTTAAATAATATTACTATTCAACTAGCACATCTCCCGCCGGAGGCTAGACAATGATATTGTACATTCCTTATTTAGTTTCTTTCGTTCATGCTTCACAATCCAATATCCAAGAGATCATACAAGATAAGCCTACAAATCCTATGCAGTTCAACAATTTATGGAAAAACAACACTCCACGATATTAATGCAATAATCTATTCCAGCAATAAAGGAAACGAACAACAGAAGCATACGATAGTAACTGTGCGCCAACACGTCATTAGTGATAAACTAACATCCCTTCCAAGCCGAATCCTCATAACACGTTTCACAATCAAATTCGTTCCGTTGGAACTCATCATGAACTCACATACGCGCGTCGATCACGACAGACAAGCCATCTCAACATGCAGGGATATCAAATCGTACTCCACCTTAAACTACATTTATCTTAAAGTCTCAAGGTAAGACAAAGTTACCATCCTCTTAGGGATCTCAGAGTTAGACAAGGCATCTCACACACACAAGGGCAATTAACCCACACTCTACCCCAATCCACTAATAGCACAATCATTATGTTAAGTCATAACCTATCATTCTTCCACGGAACCAAAGAACTCTTCACGACACTAAGATATAATGGATCACCTCTAAAAATGATAACGAGGGGTACAAACTCAAAGAAGAAGAATCTCTCCCACAAACATCTCACAACCTGACTCAACCCACGGTCAACAATACGGTACGTCACAAGCAAAGTCTCGGCCTAAGGGTAGGCAAACAATCTCCATACGAGAGATACATGAATGATATCAATATCGACAATGGTTCATCTTAATGCTAGTACGTACTTGTCAACTCAACTCGCTTTCCACCAAATGATAATGAACCCAATACCGAGTGATCCTCACTATTAGAATATATCCCACAACTTAGTTCCAGTTTTTACCTCTTACAAAGTAGAGTAAACTTTCGTTAAAGTTTTCAAAATAACGTTCATGTCATAAGTTGAAAATATAATTCATATCCAATTTTGGTATTATCCGATAACTTCATAAAATATAAGATTTTCCCTCAACACACACCATAGACTCTTGTTTAAAACTGCAAAATAACTTTTATCTCGTAAGTGAAAACATCGTCCTTACCCGACTCCCGAATCATCCCAAAAATCCGTAGGATGTTATAGAATTATTTCACTCTCACAAGTCCATTATATAATTTGTCAAGCCAAGGCGAGAATATACATACATTTAACCGTCAAATGGAATTTTGAAATCACGTATTCTTCATCTACTTATGACCGAAGATAGGTGCAAACATTACCCTTAGGAGCCAACAACTCAAATATTTAATGAAAATATTCAATAAGAAATCAGCACAGAATTACTGGTAATACAAGCGCTATTACCGGTAATACAGACACTATTGGTCTACTGTTAATAAGAAATCAACTCAAATATGATTTTTGCTTTTGGTCTACTGTTAATGGTGTTGATTGTTGTGGTCTACTGCTTTGAGTCTAATGCATTTGGTTGCCTTTTCTCCGTTCTCTTGATTCTGTTGGTGGCCCAGGTTTTATAGTACTTTGATTTTGTTCACAAGGATTGTAAGGGCTATAATACTCTTTTCTTTTCTAGTCCCATTTGGTTAGCTCCTTGTCAACCAATTAGTCTATGTTGTAATCATCTTCTTTTCTTTGATATATATATCTTGTTTGCCAATATAAAAAAAAGAAGAGTTTGTTGCATTTTTTGTGTTAAAGTCTGCTGGGATCAATAGTTAGCCCACTTAGTTTGTGGCTGTAATAAGACCAGGTTAATATTGTTCAAATTTTAGGAAAAAATTTGAATTAATTTGGACTATAGCGACGTTTCTACAAGCGTCTCTAGAAAGGTTTTATTTTTTGACAGCGGTTCAACTATCGCTAAATAAACTGTCAGTAAAAAAAGACTTGTACTAGCACTTGCAAAAAGTGTTGCTATAAACCTACTGTGATGGTCATCTTGCGATGGTTTAGCTGACACTTTCTCAAGTGTTGGTATAGTCTCTTTGGGTCTATAGCAATGCTTTCCAGGATTTTTGTGACGGTTTAGACCATTGTTGAATCTTAAATTTCCTGTAGTGAAATCAAGTCTAGCTAGGAACACAGTGAAATGGATTACTATTCTCTCGGGGCTTGGTCGATTTTTATGTAGCATATGTCGTATTGGACTTGACCATATCATAATTGTATTGAATATCTCATATTCCCATGTCGGTTTCTGCAATTCTATTGAGTTCAACTTTGGACATGACGATTCGATAAGTATTGATGGAACTTGAGCACAAAAACAGTAGAAGTTAGAGAGAAAATGAACATTAGGAGGAGTAAAAAGGTGTAAAGGTAAAGGAATTGGGAAAGTTACTTTCTCTTTTTGAAAATAGAGAAGATATTTAACGAGTTTTATAATAGCACGCGTGACAAGACGCATCATTTCGTAAAAGCTGTAACGGTGTCAATCGCATTAAATGCAACAATACGGATTTCAAGTGACGATTTGAGAAATATATCAGAAAAGGAAGTATCTGCCTATATGGACTATTGTAGCATTGCCTACTTTGTCAGGTAGGTGAGGAGCCAACAAAGCTGGGATAATTGGAAGAGGTAAAACTTAAACAAAATATATTGAGTTTTTCCTTACATAATTAGATGAGTTTGACAAAGAGATGCTCTCATACACTTGCATAATACCGAGCTCAAAAGGAGAGTAGCCTAACTCTGAAAGACAGTTCACTTGCTTGTCGACCTAAGAAATGACTTGAGGAAGACGATTAACAATTTTTTATTATAAATGAAACAAAACTTCACATATATCTAGATAGGTTCTAATTAAATAAGGATAAGAAGTCCTACACCTTTCAACTTAGAATAAGGAGTTTGAGGTTGAATAAAATTCTAACCATAGAAAATAAGTTCTTAGATAGTTCATGCCGGATTTGTCTCGTTGGTGGCCAATCAAATGTACTTCTACCTCATTCCAAATGAGGAATTAAAAACCTAAGGGTCTGATTAGATGGTGCTTTAGTTAACACAAGTCTTAGTTAAGATTAGTCCACTTCTAACCTGACCCCTATCTCCTCTACCCAAGGCTAATTAAGGCACTGTCTTAGCCTTAACAAATGACCACCCCCTCACACTTATAGTAGTGTAGATATACTGTGTAGTGTATATGTACTTACATGTGTGTGTGTGTGTGTGTATTATGTATGTAAGTATGAGTATTATTAAAAGGGGACTGTATATGTATATATCTGTATATATAAAAAAATTTCTAATAAAGGATTTTTCATTTTGCTAAAATGCTGACCTCTCATTTCTTGATCAAATTTTTATGATCCGAACCGTTCAATCTGATTAAAAACATGTTGTTAATAGTACCCGCAAAACATTGGCTCAAATATTACCAGGAATGACTTGATCCAAGTAATTTTTTATAAAACTGAACCTGTCAGCATTTATGAAAACTTACTTGGATTAAGTCTTTCTCGATATTTTTTTGAACTTATTTCTCGCGGGTACCCTTACAAACATGTTTTAAACACATTGGATAGTTCGGATCATTAAAATTTGATCACAAAATAGGAGGTTCGTATTTAAGCAAAAATGAGGAATCCCTCATAGGAAGAGGACTGTGTGTATGAAGTTTCTTTAACTTTTCGGCTTTCTTATGGCCCTTTGGTTAGTTGGAATTACCGTGTTGGCTATTAATTTGGTTGCAATTTTAGAACTTTATTTCTTAATTTCTTTGTTGATTACTGAACTGCACATCAATTGTTTGATCAAACGCCAAAATAGAGAATGGAAGATCAGTGCAAGTTACTAACTTTTACACCTATTTAGATTTTTTTTTTCAAAAACTTGTTTTGCTAATGTTTTTGAATCTTTTTTTTTCCTATAAATAACCCAGCTTCTAATATCATTACATACTGTCAGAAACCAGTGAAGCTTGAAATTGAATTAGATTTGAAAAAGATAAGTTTCCTCATTAAAAGATAATAACTTTTCCAGAAGTGTTATGCGAAACTGATTATGAAAACTCAACGAAACTTTTCCAAAAGTGTTATATATTGTTCATGATTTGTATTAATCTTAAGGCCTGTTTGTTTGTCCAAATATGAATGGCGGGATATAAAATCTTGTGGGATATTCAGTGGATATAAGACTAGATATTAGTGAAAGGAAATCATGTGTTTGTTTGGAATGAATATCTTATAATATGGACTTTGATATGATGAGACTTGAAGCTTAATTGTCCACTTTGTTCTCATAGAACAATTACATGATAAGATTGTCCTCCAATTTATCTACCGACTATTTAGTTTTACAAAGTAAAAATAAGAGAATAACTAAAAAGTATTGATTGATTACAAGAAAAAAAAAATACAATTAAATTGAGCTACATCTTCTTTTCCTATATGAATTTTAACGAATAACTGTTATTTCTTAGTTAAGCAAACAAATTGGATTGCAAATAATATGTGTACGAAGTGAAACTATCATTTACCCACTGTCTAGTTTTACAAAGTAAAAATAAGATATCTAACTATAAAAAGTTAACATTACAAATGTTATTCCTTTTTAAAAAATAGAAAAAATTTGCAAATCTTGTTGTACTTAGAATTTTTTTTAAAAGTGCACATTAACATAATCAAGACACTCAAATGAATAATTGGAGGATTGTAGATTTTTATTGAGGCGCAAAATATTAAATTGATGGTTGGAGAGTTGGAGGAGCTTTTCTGTAGATAATTTTGTCATTCTTCCCTTACCCTAAGGGAGGGGAATTGTAATATCAACTCCCCTTGGTATTGTATATCTTCTTCCCTTGTGGATATAATATCCGAGGGATATTATATTCCAATGCTGACAAACAAAACAAACACCCTATTTATGGACTCCAAGATATTATATCTTAATCTCATGTTCCATATCCCTCAAACAAACAGGTTTGTTATTTTTCAGTGAGAGTTTATTGTTGAAAGGTCTAATGGGGCTTCTTGCAGTGCTCATTGAGTACAACAATATTATCAGAGTGGTGCCTTGTTTGGTGACCCTTTTTCCTCTAGATTGCTACCGGCTACAAGATCAGTCTATCTAGTCAGTGTTGATGCATTTATGTATCGCGGGGTCTTTGATTTGATTGTATGTCCACCTTTGTAACCCCTTTGAACTGAGAGATCTGATGAGAAAGGAAAGGGTTATGATTTCTTAATTACCAAATCTCACCATTTTGGTGAGAAATGGTGAGAAACAAAATAGATTTATGCGCATTTTTCATCATTTTTCACCCCTTCATCCAAACAAATAGTGTGATCGATTTTCCTTGTTAATGCCAACTCAGAATTAACTGATTATGACAAGTGTTGAATTTTTCGTTAGAAATAATTATTTGTAAAAGATTTTATGCTTATAGAAATTTAAATTGGATAAATAAATAAAAAGATGCTCATTTTTCATTTTGTTGGTTACTTCATTTTCTATTTCTTCTGGAATGGCCAAGAAAATAAATAAAAAATCAAGGTGAGGGCAAATTTAAAAAACATGTATTTTAATCCCATCTTTTCTTTTTGTAAACAAATACAAACCATGTACTATTAATCCTATCCCAAGTACAAACAAATATACAACACTTATTTTAATAATCTATTAGTGTTACGAATCTCATCATAATCTCAACACTTTACAAATCCCAACTTATAAAGAAATTTAACAAATGGGACCTAGAGAGAATCGTGTGATTATCGTTCTGATTTAATCATGTGACTGTCTTCCCGTCACAGCGGCGGATGACTCTTTGACAATTTCTTGTCTCACAGATCACAAGCTTCACAAGAGAGAGAGAGAGAGAGAGCGCATTATTCCTACCGGTTATTGAGGTATTATTTTCCACTGATTGAGAAAATCACCAACCTACAATAACCATCAATTCATTTTGAGTGTTTATGGATAAACTTAAGGGTTAATTATACTTTACCCCCTCCAACTATGGCCTTTTTTCACGTTACTCATTTCATCTTTTTTTGGTTACAACTTACCCCATTTGACTACAGAAAGATGACATAATAGTTTACCATTAATTTTTTCGTTCAAAATTTAAAAGGTAAAGGTCATGTGCCCAGCATATGTGCCCTAACAAGACTTATTGTGACTAGAATACCCTTATACACACAACATATTAAATTAGTTAATATTAATTTTTATTTGATTTGATTTGATTTGCATTGCAAATGAGTTTTAGGTATGACACATCGTAATAATTTAACACTTAGTAATATGTTAATGTTATTTTGTAACAAAATATGAATAACAAATGACATGAATAGAAAATGACATGTCACTATATGTCCGTCTGATTATGTATCTTTCAAAAAAGTTACAATGAATTTACATTCTTATTTTAGTGTCTACAGAGTATATATAATTTAATTATTTTGCATGCATAATATTTTGTATAAAATTTCTTAATATTTGAAGAAAATAGATAACATTTATGGAAAGATTTATAAATTTTACTTAAAAAATTAAAAATTTGAAGAAAATTATAAAATTACGAAAAAGGTATAATTACATACAAAGATGTTTTTTTATCGTAAAATAAAACACAGCGAGAAGCTTAAAAATTGGTGCATTAAGAAACAAATGGACTCAAGTTTGGTTTAATGCTATGAATTTATGTCGAAATATAATGAGTTTAACACTTAAACAATACAAATAAAATAAAATAAAATAAAAATTAATATTAACTAAATTCATAAATTATATATTATGTATAATGTTGTGTGTGTAGGGTATTTCAGATTTCCAGTCACAATAAATATTTCTAAGAGCACATGTGCACAACGCATGATCTTTACCGTTAAATATTGGACAGAAAAACTAACGATAAGGTTTCTATAGTTGAAGGGAGTAAGTTGTAGAAAAAAAAGTAAATGAGGTAACGTAAAAAAGGGGTCAAATTTGGAGAGGGTAAAGTGTAATTAAGCCTAAACTTAATTCATTCACGGAATTTATATGTATGCATTAAATGAGAGTAAGGAAAATCAGCTGCCTTTCCTTTCCATTTCAATTCCACGTACTACCCCACACACACACACACACACCCCTTCCCTTCCCTTACTACCCCCCCCCCCCCCCCCCCCCCCCCCCCCCCCCCAACAACAGTTCAACCGACAATACCTTTAATAAGAGAGTTTTAGTAATGTGGGTCTTTATCCTGCTCCACATATTATTATTAAGAGTAAACAAAGTCTAGGATGTGGCACATTATTGTCAATTTTGGCCTAACTTATAAATTTTGGATTATTTTCTACTTAAATTAGTTTTTCATATTTTAGTGTCAATTTTTTTGAATTATTTATTCATCTTGATGACAGAAATTAAAAAAAAAACTATATCTATTTAAGACAAAAATAACTGAAAAATTATCTATTTTAGTTAGTATTGCTTTCAGTGATTATTTTACAGTTTTTTTCTTTTTTCTTTTACTTTTAGAAAATAATGTTAAATGTTTTTTATAGGCCAAATGAGGCCTGAATTGAAGTCACTATTTTAAATTTAAATTCAAAATAAATATGATTCCTCCTCACAAGACTAGGCTATTTTTGCTAACTGTGCCTTTGCTATCACGCGAAATTGAGGAGACGTACAGAAACCATATATGTTTCACTGCGCATCAGCTCCTTTTATCCGACAAAAAAGTCTGGTTTTTTTTTTTTCTTTTCTTATGGATAGAAGGCTAGAAATTCATTAAATTCTGACAAATATTCTGAACCAAAATATGTATTATTTGTTCACATACTTATTGATATGAGATTAAAGTCAGGTCTACTTTAACAATCGAAGTAGTTCATATCGAAGATATCATTGTAACTAGAAACAGTCAATAAATACTCGCTAGCTAGTTACAAATTTCTCTCGATATAAATCCTCGTCACACAAAAAATTAACCGTGTTCATCAAGTATAAAAGAGTACTAATTGATGTTTTTTTTTATCATCGATCGACGTAACTGGTCTGATTCCAAAGAATCATTTACAAGTAATAGTTTTTACTATTATTAGCAGCATAGTTTGAAATTACATATTACAGATGTATGTAAGTGGTGATACCGACAACTTTATTTGAGGTAGTGTCATACTAAATAATGTGATTGAGAACCAAAGTCTTTTGTACACATGTTATCATGTGAAAAGCAAATTAAAGAACCAACAAATATATATGAAGTACTTACGACTAATTAAGTCCATTAATTTGGCACGTAATTAGTATTCAATTTATTGAATTATGTTTTCTCAAATAAAAACTAATCTAGTTAAATTCGTTTAGATTAAATTATTTTTGGTGTGTTTTAACCTTATTTTAATTCAAAATTTTTAGGTATAATAATAAAAAATTCCCTTAATGCTTTGTACATCCTATCCTCCTACACTTGTCGGTATTTTTTTCTTTTCTCCATTACCTACGTGGGGGGCTTATTCAAAATTATTTAAACCCAAATTAATGTTCATAAAATCTGCCTTTCTAATAAACTAAAAAGCCGATAATAATACCTATAGGTCAAATAAAGCGTTTAATAGTATCGTCCAAATCACGTGATAATAAATGTTGATGTTTACTATTTACGCTTTCTTCATCTTCTGTGGTCCTGTTTCAAAGTGATAATAAAAATGTTGATGAATATTGCAAGATTTTTATTTTAGGTGGACGTATAATATTTTAGGATATAAAGAAGTGCTAATAATTTTTTTTAAAAAAAAGAATTATCGTGGATATCTTTGAACGATCTAAAAACATGATCATGTAGAATTTTAGGAGAACGGTTGTTAAAATTTGAAAAAATTAAATCTTGGATGGATAGATGAAAGATTTTTGAAATTAAAAGGGGCAAATTAATACATCTTCAAATGTCTTCGTACAGAAACATTAATAATCTCTAAATGAATTTGTTGATTCGCAAATGCTAAAGAATAAGTCTACTAACAGATCAAGTTGTACATCAAATAGTTCATCACGGAATAACCCGTAATTTTTTAATCGATCGGAACATTTTATTATTTCACTCCACGTATGTATAATTTTCTTTTCGTACACGTACACGAGTATATTGATATATTTATATTGCATATAAAGTATTTACATGTTATGTGAGTTTATAATTATGAGTAATTATAATTTTCATTTTTAAAAAAGAGGTATTATATATTTATAGATATAATGAACTTTTAAAAACTCTGGGAGTTTACGTTTTAGTAAACAGTGTCCAAATTCGACTAACTCTATAAACATTCAATTTTCACCAATTTAGAGACACCTTCAAACCTTACACCATTTACCAAAAATGTTCCTAACATATTGAAGTATATACCTGTAAAATTTGAGAATATTTGGACTGAATGTTATACCTTAATTTCATGTGTTTGTAAACTATAATTTTAGGACAGATTTACCGATTGTCGTCTTAGCAATCTCGAATCTCAAAAAATTTCGTACTTGCTTAAATAGATGTTTAGGAATCAAATCTACTAATTTAAGAATGTTTGAGGTCTATGGTACAAAATCATTATTTTGACTTAGTGACAACTCGAGTCTCAAACCCGATACTTTATACTTACACTTTCAAATGCTAAACACATAAAACCTACGACTCGTAAATTCATATGCTATATTTGAATGACAAGATTAATCATGAATAGTTTTCTTCGTATACGTTATTCGAACTCGGTCATGCCCCAAATAAATATTAAATTTACATTGACCCAAACTATGTTTAATTATGATCTTATCCCTAATTTATAATAAACTATACAACTAACTCCACATTTGATTAAATTCATATGTAACATTAGCTTACGTTAATTGCATAAATCTTAAACGCATTCATTAATCCACTTCATCCATAGGCTATATAAATTACACTTTGATCCCTAGACTTCTTATGAATTACGTTATTATCCTAACTCATGTTACCCTCGTATTATTTAATAGCCTTAACCAACCCTTATATTTCACTTAACACATTTTTGCCCTTTTTCATAAGATTAAATACTTTGAAATATTGAAATATTTTTCTAATTAAATAAAGATGATCAGTTGACCATAAAATATTTTTGAAATCACATGTAGTAGGCCGGAATAGTCATTGATGGGCCCCCGGCCCATGATCAGTTGCACCGTACTCTGGGGCTCCGCGAAGCCCAGACTTACCTGGGATTGGGCCGAACGATCTATCGGCCGTAGCATTTGCTCGGCCGTTCCGAACAGTTTGGTTCTCGGCCTTGCCGAACAGTGGGATCACAGTCCGCACTGATCTTCGGCCAGAATCACCTTTGGCGGTTTCTTGACCAGGTCGTCTTAGAGACGCCCGGTAATCCGGTTTTCCAAAGCACGAACACACGTTCTCCGCTTTCTAAGGGACGTGCAGGCACACCTTTCCAACCCACTCGGACGTGGGACACGTGGCAACATTCCCGCAGTCTTCGGCGCACGTCCTACGTACTGGGCCGAACATTCCGGCAAACGGTTGGACTCCTCCTCTATAAATACCCCGGCGGCACTCCAATCAAAGGTACATGCATACTCGCGCTTAGAGCTTACTTTCAAGTTATTTCTTCTCTTCCTAAAGAGCTAACTTGATCGTCGGAGTGCCCACCGGAGATCCAACTCCCCCCCGGTGTGCACTAACTTAGTGTTGAGTGTTTTGCAGATCGAAGATCCGATTCTACAACCCGAGAAGTCAAGAGTGGATTCCAGACTCCACAATTTGGCGACCACAGTGGGAGATCCTTTTGACTTCTCATCCTCAAAATCCTCACCTTAAAACTTTACCTGAATCAACAATGGTGGTCACCGGAACTGAACCTTCAGTCCTACCAGCCATTCCACCCCCTCCTCCTGCTGATCTGAGGGACAGGGCATATGTCGAGCGCTTGGAGGCTCGACTGGCAGAACGTGATCAGCTACTTCAACTGGTCAGGGAGGAAATTGCGCAACTCAAAGTTGCCATCAAACCTGACCAGAATGGCGAGACGTCGCAGGCTCGGCGACGAAGGCGCCGCAGGACACGCTCTCCGGAGCAAAGAGAAAGGAACAAGCGTCCGGCCCTCGAACGACTGGGAGTCGAAACCGAGGTCGACGCGATCAACGAGACGCGGGGCCGGGGACGAACCAGGACCGCACCATCTGGAAGCCGTTCGGAAGCCGAATGGGGAACTCGGAGGGTCTCGGTTCACCAAAGGCTGGGAGCTCAACCAGTGAGCAGCACTCAGTCGCACTCTCCACCGACAACACCTTCGGCCGTCACCCCGACCCATGAGACTCAAATGGATCGAAGGTATGGCGGTCGAAGGGATCAATCCCCATCAAGACGTCAAAACCGCCGAGGACGTTCTCCTCGGTATCACGGTGGACGTGACCTGAGACCACAACTCGTGGCTAGAAGGGGGGGGAGAGCCGAACAGGAGGTTCGGCCAGCACGTTCACAGTGCGACATCATCCATGACCAGCTCATCTCTTCTCCCTTCACCAGGGAGATAGAGGGGGTGCGTCCACCACGTGGCTTCAACCCCCCGAAGTTCAGTAAGTATGACCCCAAGACAGATGCCTACCTGCACCTGGTGCACTTTCGGCAGATGATGTCTCTCTACAGCACCGACGACGCTCTGATGTGCAAGCTCTTCCCTTCCAGCTTGGGGGAACTGGGGCTCCTCTGGTTCGACAAACTACCGAAGGGTTCCATCCCATCTTTCAAGGACCTATCCCTCGCCTTCCTGGCTCGGTTCGTCACCAGCAGCAGGCAGAAGAAAGGAGTCGACTCCCTCCTCGCACTTCGGAAGTCGGCGAATGAGTCTCTCAGGCAGTACGCTGCTAGGTACTGGGAGCTCTTCAATGAGATTCAAGGCTGCGACCCTGCTATTGCTGTGACTTCATTCAAGCTCGGACTGGATCACCGAAGCAGGTTGTTCGAGGATCTCATGTTATCCAATCCTACCGACATGGATGACCTCATGGCCCGGATTGACAACCACTGCCGGTTGGAGGAGGCACGCAGCGAGCGGCGTCAGGCCGAACAAAACCATCCCCGCCAGGGGGAAGGGAACAAGCATACACCACACGGCTCGCGCCGAAGTGTGAACGTGGTGTCCTCTGGGAAGAATAAGGGACCTCGGGCGTTCGAGTTTGCTGCGGTGAAGACGGTCTTCAAGATCCCGACATACGAGATCCTCAAGAAGATACAGAATGAGCCGTACTTTGAGTGGCCGAGGCGGCCAATGGGAGAGCAGCGAAAGTCGCCGGACTCTCCATACCGTTGTTCGTACCACAGGGAGAAGGGTCACTTGACCACACGCTGCCGAGCCTGGAAGGATTTCCTGGAACGATTGGTGTCGCAGGGACTCCTCAAGGAGTTCATCAACGAGGAGAAAACACAAGCCGGGCCACAGACAGAACCAGAGAAGGAGAACAGTGGGGAAGTCCGGGTGATCGATGTCATCCACGGAATGGTGGATGCAGCAGCCGAGGAAACTCTTCGGGCCGAGATCAGGCGTGCGGCATGCGGCAAGCAGGTCATGTCCGTAAGTGCGGGAAGCAAACGTCCGCATCTCGACAGCCATTCTGGGGGGAACCTGTCATTTTTTGATCAAGACCTTCAACGCCTCCAGATGCCGCATAATGACGCGTTGGTCGTCTCTCTCACCCTCGGCAACTCGCTGGTCCGCCGAATACTGGTCGACCAGGGGAGCTCGGCCGAGGTCATGTATTACCCCCTGTTCAAGGCACTGCACTTACAGGAGGCCGACCTCACACCTACCGAGGTGCCGCTGGTAGGGTTCAACTCGGCTCCTGTTTGGCCCCTCGGTAAGATCACGCTCCCTATCCGCACGGGCACAAGGACCGTAGAGGTCGAATTCGTGGTCGTCGATGTGCCGAGCCCCTACAACGCCATCGTCGGCCGCGTCTGGCTGCACAAGCTTGGGGCCGTAGCCTCGACATATCATCAAGTCCTTCGCTTCAACGGAACATGGGGACCCGAAGAAGTGCTGGGCGATCAATTAGCCGCCAAAAAATGCTATGTGGCGGCGATCAAGAGCAAGGTCTGCCCCGAACAGGTCCAATGGGTGGAGGCGCCGGACGCTCCCCTCCTGGACGATGTCGGCGCTCCAGCTGCGGAGAAAGCAGTTGAGGATCTGATCACAGTACCGGCCGACGACACCAATACCGACAGAAATTTTCTGTTGGGATCAACCCTATCACCAGCCGAGCGGGAATCCATGACCTCCTTCCTCAAGAAAAACATTGAGGTGTTCGCATGGACACCATATGAGATGCCGGGCATCGATCCAGACTTCATCTGTCACCACCTCAACGTGGACAGATCTCGCCGACCCGTCATTCAAAAACCGCGACGTTCGGCCACAATCCATACCGACGCTGTCATCGAGGAGGTCGACCGACTGTTGGAAGCTGGGGCGATCAAGGAAGTACAATACCCCACCTGGTTGGCCAATACCGTCGTTGTGAAAAAGAAGAATGGTAAGTGGCGCGTCTGCGTCGACTATACAAATTTGAACGACGCCTGCCCCAAGGATTGCTTCCCTGTACCGAGGATCGACCGCCTCGTCGACGCCACATCTGGGCATGCTCGGTTTAGTTTCATGGACGCCTACCGGGGGTACCACCAGATTGCTATGCACGGTCCGGATATGGAAAAGACCGCATTCATCAGTCCCCGTGGTTTGTACTGTTATCGGGTCATGCCCTTCGGTCTTAAGAACGCGGGGGCCACGTACCAACGGATGGTCACAAAGATGTTTGCCAAACAGATCGGAGATACAATGGAGGCATACATTGACGACATGGTGGTAAAAAGCAAATTTGAGGCCGAGCACCTCAAGCACCTGCAGGAGGTATTCGACATTCTGAAAGCGCACAAGCTCCGTCTCAACGCCGACAAATGTGCCTTCGGGGTCGGCTCTGGGAAATTTCTTGGGTACCTTGTCACCAGAAGGGGCATCGAGGCCGACCCGAATCAGATCAGTGCGATCAACAATTTAGCAGCGCCGAACAATATCAAAGGGGTTCAGAAGTTAACAGGGATGGCAGCCGCATTGAACAGGTTCATTAGCCGATCTTCGGACAAGTGCCGTCCATTTTTCGCACTGCTGAAAAAGTGCAGCCGAAGGAGTTTTGAATGGACTCCAGAATGTGATCAGGCGCTCCTGGACTTGAAGGCCTACTTGTCCTCTGCACCACTTCTCTCAACACCGAAGGACCAGGAACCTCTGTTCATCTATCTGGCCGTGTCTCCGCACGCGGTCAGTTCTGTTCTTGTTCGGCAGGATGACCGAGCTCATCTGCCCATCTACTACACCAGCAAAACACTGGTCAGCGCCGAGACCAGATATCTGCCTTTGGAGAAATTAGCACTGGCACTGGTCTCCGCTTCTAGGAAGCTTGCGCCGTATTTCCAAGCGCACCCCATCACGGTTTTGACATCACAACCTCTAAAAAGCCTGTTCCGAAAGGCTGATCTGTCTAACCGGATCTCGAAGTGGGCCGTGGAGTTGGCCAACTTTGACATACAATACCAGCCGAGGACGGCGATCAAAGGACAGGTTCTGGCGGATTTCATCGCCGAATTCACGCCGGATTCAGAGACAACACTGCCGAACAACGATTCGGCAGAATCAGTACAATGGCAATTTTGCCATGGCAATTCTTGGAGGATGTTTGTGGATGGCGCATCCAATAATCATGGTTCCGGAGCCGGGGTCGTCCTGATTTCACCAGAGGGAATTGTCCATGAACTGGCAATCCGGCTTGATTTCCCCGCCTCGAACAATGAAGCCGAATACGAGGCCGTACTTGCCGGTCTTCGTTTCGCAGCAGACCTCGGTTCCGAGCACATTAAAGCTTACAGCGATTCTCAGTTGGTAGTTCACCAGCTCTCCGGCGAGTATGAAGCTCGCGACGACCGAATGTCCCGTTACCTTACCGCTTTACAACACGCCAGCAAACAATTCCGCAGTTTTTCATTGGAACAGATTTCAAGAGAACACAACGCCCATGCCGACGCTTTAGCCGGACTCGCGTCGGCAACGGACGCTGGGGGGCAGAGGACCGTATCTGTCGATATCCTCCCACAGCCGAGCATCGAAAAACCAGCGGCCGAACCAGTAAATTGCGTTTCACAGGAACCCAGTTGGATGGACCCTATTGTAGCATACCTTCGGGACGAGACGTTACCCGAAGACCGAAGGGAAGCACACAAAATCACTCACAAAGCCGCCCAGTTCTGGCTAGGACCAGGTAACAAACTCTACCGGAGAGCTTTCTCGGCACCTTACCTGTTTGCGTGCACCCCAAGCAGACTGGGGCTATCCTTCAGGAATTACATTCCGGCAGCTGCGGGTATCACTCGGGGGGACGTTCGCTCGTGCATCGTGCTCTGACTCAAGGCTACTGGTGGCCGAACATGAAAAAAGAGGCCGATCTGATGGTAACAAGCTGTGACCAATGCCAAAGGTTCTCTCCGCTCATACATCAGCCGGCCGAACAACTCAATCCCCTTTCCAGTCCATGGCCGTTCGCACAATGGGGGCTGGATATAGTCGGGAAGTTCCCCGTGGCCCCAGGAGGTTTTAAATTCCTGATCACCGCTACAGACTACTTCACAAAATGGATCGAGGCCGAACCATTGGTCAAAATTGAAGACAAAGATGTGAAGAGGTTTGTATGGCGAAATATCGTTTCAAGGTTCGGTATCCCCTATGCTTTCATATCAGACAACGGCACGCAGTTCGTTGGGGATCTATTTACCGACTTCTGCGCCGAGCACAGAATCCGCTTCTTCAATTCCACACCGTCATATCCTCAGTGTAACGGACAGGCCGAAGCTTCTAATAAAATCCTTTTGAACGGAATCAAAAAACGACTTATGGCAGCAAAGGGTAGATGGGCCGAAGAGCTGTACAGCGTTCTATGGGCTTATCGAACCACACCTCGCCGCTCTACTGGCCGAACACCGTTCTCCTTGGCCTTTGGCATGGAAGCTGTCATACCTTTGGAAGCTGGCCTTCCGACAATGCGGACAGAAGAGTTCCATCCGGACACCAATGATAGAACTTTGTCAACGGCCTTAGACTTGGCCGAAGAACAGAGGGAAGCTGCTCGGATCCGAGTTGCCGCTTATCAGCAAACGATATCTCAGGGCTATAACGCCAGAGTTCGGCCCAGATCTTTTTAAGCCAGATGATCTTGTTCTGAGAAAGGTCGTCGGCGCGAAACGTACAAATAAGCTCGGTCCTAATTGGGAAGGTCCCTACCGAGTGATCAAGATCGTTGGGGTAGGTTCTTACAAACTGGAAGATATGGATGGTACACCTATTCCCCGACCTTGGAATGCTCACAACTTAAGAAAGTACTTCCATTAAGTTCTCTTTCTGTTTGTTTGATGATGAGAAGTGCGTGGTCTACGGCCTCACTCTCTTCCATTTATTCATTTTTGGTTTATTTTTGTAATCATGACTTGTTATCAGTTTATGAAACTCCTCATGTTCGGTTTCATCTTTACTTAGTGAAATTTTTGAAATTTATCCAAAGGTTCGGCGACGTGCCTCCCTGTTATCCGTTTCAGAACGGTTCGGTTTAATATTTACTTAGTGAAATTTATGAAATTTCTCCAAACGTTCGGCGACTTGCTTCTATGTTATCCGTTACTGAACGGTTCGGTTTATTCTTTACTTAGTGAAATTTATGAAATTTCTCCAAACGTTCGGCGACGTGCCTCTATGTTATCCGTTACAGAACGGTTCGGCTTATTCTATACTTGTGAAATTTTTGAAATTTCTCCGAATGTCCGGCATTGTGCCACTCTGTAATTCGTTACATAACGGTTCGGCATTAACCATGCAACTCGCACTGAAAAAGGAAAATAAACTGAAGTGTTTCGGTGATCAGAAACATAAGAGACAGTTGACAACAGTTCGGTTAACAATGATGATTCTTCATATTCATTCAGAAGGATGAGTTCATTACATAACAAGTCTACGGCAATTGAAACGAAAGAAAGACGAAATATGGCACGCAGGCCCTACTACTAGTTCCTACTTATGAGGCCTGGCCGCCATCTTCGGCAACGGAGGAGTCGGGTGCTCGTTCCGTATCCGGGAGGGGAGTCTCTTCGGCCGGGGGCGGCACGTCGGCAGCAGGGTCAGTAGCCGCCTCGGCAGCAGCAGATGACTCTCCATACGAAGGGACATCCCTGTACAGGGAGGATCCATCCGGCACTTCGGCAGCTTGCAGTGCTTGGAGGTAGCCGCTGCGGAAGGCGCCCTGCAGTAGCTCGGCCAGCTGGGCATTGATGCCTTCCATTTGCTGCAGGAATTTGCCCTGCGCCTCGGCATACCCGTCATTGTAGCCCTTGGAGTCGGCCTCGTCGACCCTCCTCGCCATCTCCGCCCTTGAGGCTTCAAGGTCTGCGGCCACAGTTTTCTCCCTCTTCTCGGCCGCTGACAGGGCCGTGCGGGCGGCATCCCGCTCTTCTAGGGCGCGGTTCTTGGCCACGACCTCTTGCTCATGCAGGGTCCTCAGGCTTCGGTACTGAGCGGCCTTCCGCATCAGCCCGTCAGATATCGGGATCAAGTGCTGGGTCGTCTGCACAACAACCGAAGAAGAGTAAGTACGGTTTTACAAAAAACTTAGAAAATAACAAGGAAGAGACGTATGGAGAAGAAGAACACTTACCTTGACCATCAGCCGAGCCATTTCCAGGAAGGCCGCATCCAAGTTTCTCGGCAGGGCCGCAGCATCCTTCGGGAGCGTCATTCCCCCGGCCAGCGTCAACGCCATGAAGGGGTCAGCATTGACAGTGTCAGCAATGTTCAACGGCCTGCCATCGAACATCAGCTTTGGGACGAAGACTGGGGGCAAGGAAGGGCCCATCATCTCGGTCCCTGCCGGGGATCGGCTCGTCTGCGGCGGGGCCACCGCATCACCCGTCTGGTGGGCCACCCCTTTTTGTCGGGAGTCCTCCATCTTCTCCCTTGGCTTCTTGGCCGCAGCAGAACTTTCTTCGGCGCCTTTCCTCTTCTTCTGAGGATCGGCTGCGCGAGTGGCCTTCGGTGCGGATCCGCCCATAGCAAGTTTGAGCGTAACCTCTTCCGGTGCCTTCCTCGGCATAGTGTTCCCCTCTGCAAGAACGTCGGCAAGATCTTGATCAGTGAACTCTACCGAAGAACAACTGAAACCGGACGAAGTCGCGGAAGAGCAGGTACCTGAGGATATGGGGATAACTTCGATCGGGCTTGGTGAGTCTCGTGGTTCTCTGATAACCCCGAGAGGAACGGTGTCTTCGGCCCGGTTCTCTTCTGGGGCTTCGGAGCTCTCACTGCTGCTAGAGTCTCCTCGGCACTTCAGCTTGGATCGGTAGACTTCCACGTAGCCGAGCAAGGCAGAGCAGTCTCTGTGCCTTCTCCGGATAGCGAATGCTCGGCTGATCCTGTCCCAGTTAGCCTTGCTCCGGAGACTGTCGACAACGGCTTTCCCTGCAAAAGAAAAGCAAAACTCAAACAAATTAGAGACGGAACAGATAAAAAGCGAAAGGCGAGCAGATTAATAGACCGAAGAAAAACTTACCGGCGAACCCAGGAACGCGCGGGATAGGATGATAACGAAATTCGCCTAGTGCGAATTCGAACTCTCCTCGGACTACGACGAAGTCGTTGGCGTACTTGTCGGAGTCCGGAAGACCTCTGATTAGCCTCCGTTGTCCGGTCCGGCAGCTGAGGTATTTTCTCCTCGCCACCTTGTTCTGGCTTACTAGGTAGAGGCCGAACAGATCTTCGACCTCGAACTCAATGTTATATCGTTCTTTCAACTCTATGACCCCTACTACTATTCGGAAGAAGTTTATCGTTACCTGGGAAGGGGTCAATTGTAGAGTATACAGTACTTGCCGGAGGAATGGATGAAAGGGAAAGCGAACACCACCCTCGATGATAGCCATCAAGGGCAGCACGATTTGAAAATCGTTTGACACGACGTTCTCCTCCGGCCGAACGAGCTGTACCGATACATTGTCCGGGATGCCGTAGGTCGCACGGAAGTCTCCGAGACTCTCCGGGTCTTCGAAGAATCGGGAGTAACGGTTCCTCCCCGAGTGAGTGGCCGAAGTCTTCGGCATCACCTCTGGGATTCCTGCCGAGCCGCTGGTTCCAGCTTGTTCGGCGCTAGAGGACGACAGCTCCGCTGAGTCTGCTTCTGGTCCGGACATCCTATAAAGACGTGCACGGGTGTTAAACATAGAAAGGTGAGGTCCGGTCAGACTCAGCTGAAGCCTAAACTAATGGGATTGGGGCTTCGCAGCCCCTCAGGATGCCCTCGGCCAAAACATCCGTCGCTCGGCCAGAACATCCGTCGCTCGGCCAAAACGTTTGCCGCCCGGCCGGCTCCTGGGGTACGAACTGTGTACCCAGGCGAACAGGGATGCAGTGGCTACTACTAATCTAGACCTATTGAAAATAAAATCTATTGCAAAGAGCATGATTACAGATAGCTTACCCAGGTGAATGCGGTGATTGCTTGATGGACTTCGAAGTTCTTCAAACTCTGGGCGATTGCGTAAGGGAAATGCTAGAGAGGAAAAGAAAAGCAAGAGCGTCTGGGTTCCAGAAAAGTTTTCAAGTCTCCCAGACCCTCTATTTATAAGAGGGCTAGTAGGCGGGAAACGGCTAGCGCAAGAAACGAGGCGCCCCCGCGCGTGGATTTGAAACGTTTCGCCTCCTGCCGTCGGATGGGTGCCACGTGTCGTCATCTTAGGATCTGACGCTTCGCGTGCGCCGCCCTTCAGCGCCCCTTCGGCTCTACCGTCAGATGAAACCACGTGTCGCCATCTCGCCACCTGACGCTTCGCGTGCGCCGTTCTGCAGCATAGCTTCGGCTCTGCCGTTGGATCGAACGCCACGTGTCGCAATCTCAGCTCCTGACGCCTCACGTGCGTCACCACGATATCGATCTTCAGCTCAAGCCCTTTGACCGAGCACTACGTAGCATTCTCTCAAAATCTTATGATTCCTAACGGAGCCAACCTCACAGGTTCGTTCGGTTTCAAACAGAATGCCCCAGGGCATCAATAACTAAAACAGATTCTCCACGGCCGTCAAGCAAAACCTGCCTTCATACCAGGCCTCGGCCACATGGTCAATCCCCCCGTACCGAGCCGCGTACGACTGAATTGAGGGGCTATTGTAGTAGGCCGGAATAGTCATTGATGGGCCCCCGGCCCATGATCAGTTGCACCGTACTCTGGGGCTCCGCGAAGCCCAGACTTACCTGGGATTGGGCCGAACGATCTATCGGCCGTAGCATTTGCTCGGCCGTTCTGAACAGTTTGGTTCTCGGCCTTGCCGAACAGTGGGATCACAGTCCGCACTGATCTTCGGCCAGAATCACCTTTGGCGGTTTCTTGACCAGGTCGTCTTAGAGACGCCCGGTAATCCGGTTTTCCAAAGCACGAACACACGTTCTCCGCTTTCTAAGGGACGTGCAGGCACACCTTTCCAACCCACTCGGACGTGGGACACGTGGCAACATTCCCGCAGTCTTCGGCGCACGTCCTACGTACTGGGCCGAACATTCCGGCAAACGGTTGGACTCCTCCTCTATAAATACCCCGGCGGCACTCCAATCAAAGGTACATGCATACTCGCGCTTAGAGCTTACTTTCAAGTTATTTCTTCTCTTCCTAAAGAGCTAACTTGATCGTCGGAGTGCCCACCGGAGATCCAACTCCCCCCCGGTGTGCACTAACTTAGTGTTGAGTGTTTTGCAGATCGAAGATCCGATTCTACAACCCGAGAAGTCAAGAGTGGATTCCAGACTCCACATCACATAATGGCCAATTCTTAAATTTCTATTTCAAAACAACCCCCCATTTTAAATTAATTAATTTTCGGGTTAGATCCCCCCGCTAAACAAGGTAATGGCCATAAACCCTATTAATTACATAACAAACCATATATTCTGTAAATCGCAAGAATTTAGACTACATTAGGGTTCACCCATCAAACGTCCATACAAGATTGTACTTTCAATAATGTTATGCTTCATTTCACATTATTTTAAATTATCATTTATCTATGACATAATTATTTCTTTTGAGTATGATTGGATTAAGCATGATGGTCGTTTTAATCTATGGGATTATATTCTAAAATACTTGACTTTGATAAACATTGATACTCAGGGTGTCCCGTCGATACCCGAACATTAAACACGCTAATAATGTTATACGATTAGTGGTTGTAGATATGCTCCCTGTGAAACTATTATGTGTGTCTTGTAGCCGCAATGCGACATGAGCCGAGTTTTGACTTTAACTAAATGGTGTGATAGACCCAATCTTTGTATTATCCAAGCACTGTAATTTAGTCGTGTCATGCGTTTAGCCAAGTTATGCTTGAGCCGAAATTATATCTAGTCCTATCATGCCCTTCTAACCTAACAACCTTCTAGCGTAAATTTTAAAACTCATATTACCGGCATGGTAACAATAGGATATAATATTAGGGATAGCGTATTGATTGAGAACATGACGATCGGAAAACAGTGTGGTTGGAAAGCAGGGTGGTTGGGAGGCATCGATTAGTCGGGTGATCGGGATCGTTATCGTTTGGGAGCACCATACTAGACTCTACTGATTTAAAAATATTGATTCGAAATATATAACGATGTCATTGATGTTAGAAAAGTCTATTCAAAATAAATAACAAGTTCATTCTTGGAACAATTGATGGAATTATATGACGTGGTCATACTTTAGAAGATTTGAATCGAGTCGAGGACTCATGGAACATTTAGTACTAATATTCCCTATGATAATTACTCTGATGATTCAATTTCGCTATTTCAAGCATGTACTTACTGTTTCTGTACTTATCTTACCGTATGATTAGACATTGAAAATTTTCTTACTGCACACTGCGCATCATGTTATTATACTAAAACATTCAAAAGGGAACTTAAGGATACAGTAACTTATTGAGTGTAAAAACTCATGGCACAACTCTTTTTGCCCCTAGTATTTTATAACCAGGTACCGACAACGATGAAGCCAAACCGGATTATACACCGTACGATGACGTATATCTCACAGAAGACACGGTGGAGCCGTGGATCACTTAGACTAATTTAGACTGCTCTGACTTTATTCTTAAAGTCTTTTTGATGTAAACAATCTCTTTTAAAATGTATTTTGACTATCTCTTGCATCAAACTCGTATTTTAATATAAAGATGATATTCTGGTTACTTCACTCTTCTTATTAACGTGTCCGAAAATAAGGACGTTACAACATGGTATCAGAGCTTTAGGTTCACCACCTCTCGACCTTGGGTTATTGGGTTGCATTAGGTTTCGTGGGCACGACTCGGGTAGATAACGCTATAGTTACTATTATCTGTCATTTTTGTCAACAGTATTAATGTTTACTAAGTATTATGAAATTTTTTATAGGACGTTATCACTAAGATTAGTTTCGACTCGTAGGGCGACTATCGTCACGTGACAGATCAATTTGAACGCCAACGGACGTACATGGAGGCCATCACTCACCGAGAAGACTTCACTTAGTACCACAGCACAAGGAATGATTAAAGGTACAATGACGGTTGTAGAAACCATACAAGGAAGTACAACCACACCTTTCAACAAGAACAACCACATTAACTTATATCTAGCTACATACAAGGATTTGTTAGAGTTAGATAGTTTGAAATCATATGATGGGGAAGAACGTGCCATGCATTTTGTAATATGGGTCTATTTGGCGTAACTAGATTATGGGATTATTGGATTGTTTGATTATGTTGGGTGCCGGACGGAATAATCTAGCTCAAAGTGTTTGGACTAAATTATTTGTGGATATAGAAGTTATGTTGTGTTTGGAGCTAGATTAATCCAGATTATTTGGGTAAATAATTTAGGCCAAATGAGGCTAGATTATTTTCCGAATAATCCAGACAATCCAAATAATCTAGTTAAGGCAAATAGAGCCAAAATACTATCCACGATATTATATTAAGAGTTTAAAAAAGTAAATAAATTCTGAATATAACAACTAAAGTAGTTATATATGCAAGTAAGGATTCGACTAAGGCACGTGGGGTCATTGACTGCCATGAAATTCTCTCCTCTCTTTTTTGTGTTTATCGTTTTAAATTTTGAATCAAACATCTTTTGTGTGTTGTGTGTATATACACCATTAAAAAAAATTTATTTTAAAATTTTGAATTCGCATTTAATCTCGAAATATTTTTTTAAGTTAACGGTGAATTTTTAGAATTTTTTTTTAAAAAAAATCTAGAAACGGCGACCAAAAGGGGTTCAAATGAGTTGTGTCGGTCATTTTTTTTAATATTGGTCATTTTTTTTAATTTTACTTTTGTCACTGCCGCATTAAAAAAAGTGACCGACACCACTTATTTGAACATCTTTCGGTCGTGTTCTTTGAATTTATTTTCAAAAAAAAATCTAAAAATTTTACCGTTTACTAGAAAAAATAATTTCGAGATTAACCGCAAACTCAAAATTTGTAATAAATTTTTTTTTATGGTGTGAGCACAACACACAAGAAGTGTTTTATTTAAAACTCCATTGTCATGTTTTTAACATGTGATCTAAATTTAAGTTTAAACTAAATTTACTATCAATATATGTAATATTGTAATGTGTTTTCTGAGAAAAAATTTAATCTGAATAAGTGATGTGTATAAAATTTCTGAATCCGCCGCTATATATACGAGATGCAAACAATTTCATGATCCTAACAAACAAGCCCTTACGAGAAAATATGTTATACCTATGGTGCCACAAATTTTGTGAATCATGAATCTGGACTTTAGTCCCCGACAAATACAAAGGGCCAGTCCACTCATTAGATTTCTTTATACTTACAAATATGTATTTAGGTCTGATTTAGCTTAATTTTTTATTTATATCCAATAAATTTAGTAATTTTTTAATTTTTTGTTATTTTTTTTTATGAATTATTGGTGGCTTGACGAGAAATTTCAGATAAATATAAAAACATGAACCAAACTTTAAAAACCAATTAGAAAAGGCAAAAATAAATAAAAAACAAAATTGTCCCTTTTGAATTATTTTTCTTTTTAGTGAACTTTTAAAAAAATTAGATACAATTTTATACTATTTAATTTTTTTTTAGGGCGAACCAGTAATTGTGATTCAAAAAATAAATCCAAAGCCAAAAAATCGAATAAAGAAAAAAAAAGGTGAAGTGACTATTAGTTGGATAGTCTCGTTCAAAAGACTGTTAGTTTTATATATGTTAAAATGTCAGAATGGGGGCCTGTAGTGAGCCCTCTCACTACATACGTGTAGTGAGCAGATCCGGTCGTCCATTTGAGCAACGAAAAGTTCAGATTTAAATTAATATTTATTTATAAAAATAATTAATAAATATTGATTTGAATCTGAACCGTCCGTTGCCTAAATGGACGGCCAGATCTGCTCACTACACGTATGTAGTGAGGGGCTCACTACAGGGCCCCTGTGTCCGATAATGTCATTGTCTTGAATGAACGATGCTCCTCCAAAAAGATGTTCCGGTTAACCAATATCTTGATTGTCGTTGTGCCCCATCGAATAGCTTGTTTGTATATCTGCTTTTGGTCGTATTTGTAAAGTTAAGATCCAATATCATGATCGGGATTAGAATAGGGACTCAAATGATTACTTCTTCACACGATTGATTTCATACACACACACAGGACGTGTTTGGTAGCGGTCAAAAAATGATTCATCACTTATAACTCCATATATGATTATCTGGAAAATCATGTCCGGGTACTTGGGGATAAAATACTCTCACCTCTCATTCTATTTATATCTTATTTCTGGACGGCCAAGGAAGATCAGAACAATCCCAAAGGAATAGCGTTCAAATTCACAGTGCAAAATAAAAGAAGGAAAGCTGAAAGTTTAAAGCACAAGTGACACGTGTTCATAAACCTACCCATCGGCTATTTCAAAAGGATGCGCAGAAGGACTGAATTTTGATTATCAGATAATAGTTGAAAAAATTCAACATTAATTGGTTAATCCAAATGTCTAGATTAATCGTGGATGATGCGCCTTAACACTTGAAAGCATTGTTGGATGCATGCTAGGACAGTCAAATGAAGAAGATTAAGGAAAAGAGCAACTTCCAAATAGGAAACTTGTTTGCTTGTTTGATTTAATTTCAATTAAAATACTTTATTTCGAGTGATTGTTTTGAGCATCGCTCATTGAAATCACTTCTATAGCTTCGCTCATATGAGAACTTTGAAAAAGAAGAGATAAAACCCCACTACCAAAAAGCAAAAAGAAGAAAAGGCCAAAAGGAAGAGACAAAACAAAAAACACAAAAGAAAAAAAAAGTTAAGACAGAAAAGCATAAACAAATGTCATGTGATATTTTATCTCCCTCTTTCTTGCAAATTTTTTTTTGTCAATGCTTGAGTTATCAAAATGCGGCAGGAAAGTATTTGTTAATTGAAATCAGGTTGCATTCTTTGAAGAAAAAAAGAGAGTAAATAAAAAATTAGCTAGCGTGGTCAAAACTCGGAAGAGAGCTACGACAAAATTGACTAAGTCAACGTAGTCAAAATTCAAAAGGGAGTTGCGATAAAATTGGCTAAGTTAGTGTAATCAAAATCCGAGAAGGGGGCTACGAAAAATTCTACAAAATCTAGCGTGGTCAAAAACTGAAAGAAGGCCACAACAAAAAGGAAAAACCAAGACACAGTCAAAATTCGAAAGAAGTTAAAGATCTCGTGACCTTAGAAATTAAAAATTAGAATCAACTTATGCGATCCGCTTGTACTAAGATTGCAAGGCTGCATGGATCAAACGAGTCAAAGCCTAATGAAATTCTTATTTTATGAGCAGTGGTTCTTGCGGGTACCCTTAAAAACATGTTTTAAACACATTGAACAGTTCGAATAATTAAAATTTAATAACGAATGAATAATTTAAATGTTGATCTAATATTGAACATATTTATATTATATATATAAAGAGAGAGAGAGAAAGAGACTTGCTATATATATATATAGAGAGAGAGAGAGAGACTTGCTAACCACCGCTTAATAGGCAGTGGATAATATACACATAAAGACAAATAAATACGAATATCAATATACATTTTACGGATATCCATGCATATTTATGGATATCAATACACAATTTATAAATATCGATACACTTTTTACACATTATCCACCGCTTAATAGGCGGTGATTAGCATTTTCCATACATATATACACACAATGTGACCTAGGAAATTGAAACAAAATAATATATATATATATATATATATATATATATATACAAAAGATCTACTTTTGTTTGTAAAAGGCAACACAATTAAAGTTAAAACTAATAAAGAAACTACAAGCATAGGGTTTGTGACTTGTAATAGTATCTACATCAATCTCTCTTGAGCGTCTCTTTTTTTATTTTTATTAGATACATTTCACATCAGTCTTTTTTAATGTCGTCCTTATTTTGTGAATACTACTGTGACTCTTTATATTTTGAGGAATCACTTTTAGTCTTCCTATTTAGAGAATACAAAATTAAAATTGATCACTATTAACCCTATTTAGAAAGTTTAATGCAGGACACATTAAAAAATATGCCTCTCTAAAATAGAAAAGTAAAAATTCCTCTCTAATTTAGTCCAAAAAATCGAGAAATTGGTATGAATGCTCTAGTCCTACCCTAAATCAAAAGGGACGTACATCTAGAGGTGAAATTGGTCTGGTTTGACCAAAAAACTCGGATCAAACAAGTAATTTTGGTTTGAGTTTTTATAAATCGAAACCGAACCAATATACTTCAGTTTGGTTCGGTTTGATTTTTTCAGTTTCGATTTGGTTTGGTCCGATTTTGGTTTGATTGGGCTTGGACTCAAAATGAAAAAAAATACTAAAAAATTAAGAGGCTCGTGTCAAAGAAATCAAGTCTGAATTGATTTTTTTTTAAAAACAATTTCTGATTTGACTAGGCCTAAGCCTAATTTGAAAAAAAATCTAGAAAATTAAAGGCCAGTAAAATTGATATATAAAATTCTAAATCATAGTAATATTAAAGTTTTGTAAAAAATTAAAATCAAAAGACAACTAGTTTGAGATTTAAAAAATATATGTAAATATATTTATGAATCTAAATTTTTATTTTTTAGGATTCAGTATAGGAACTAGTTCTGTCTGGTTTGGTTTGGTTTCTAGGAGACTAAAATCGAAAACTAAACCGATTTTTTTTTTTAAATCTCCAACCAAATCGGACTTGACAATTAGACTAAAAAATCAGACTAAACCGTCGATTTGGTTTCATTTACTAATTTGATTCGGTTTACCAGTTTAGACTTTCACCCTTACGTACACCTAACTGACTACTTGTTGCAAAAAAAAAAAAAAAAAAACACAAAGGAAAGGAAAAATGAGCAAGCATATGGGTATAAATGATTTGTACAAACGGTGTACAAATATATAGGAATGGCAACGGGGCGGTTCGGGTCGATTATCCAGATAACCGATCCGATTCCGAATATTATATCCGAAACGAAATCGTCCCGATAACCGAATGAAGGAAGAGAGAGTGCTCCATAACCAAGCCAAATGGAGTTCGGGTATTCCCCGAACCGAACGGGTTCGGTTATTAATTACCCCAATTGAACCAAACCATAACCGAAATTTAAAAAATCCTAATAAATATAAAAATATGTAAAAAAAAAAACATCTTATTAAAATTTCCGAAATCACCTATTGCTATTCCAAAAAAATCTCATTACAATTTCAAACAAATAACCCAAAACAAAGCCAATTACACAACATCAAGTTCAAAATTACAGTTCTAATTAGGGTTCTAAAGGGTTATAAAATAATGTGTGTACATATATGTGTGTGTATGTGTGTGTATAAAACTATGTCGTTTTAATTTCGGTTCGGGTTCGGGTTCGGGTTCGGGTAACAGTTCGGTAATTTTTCTAACCATAACCGAACCGAACCGAATGGGTACTTGTTTGTTCCTACCATATCTATACCCACGGGAAAAAAGGGTTACAGTTCGGAAAAAATTAAGCGGTTCGGTTCGGATAACCATTGGTTCGGTCCAAATTGTCATCCCTACAAATATGAGAGAAAGGAACTCCTCGGAAAGTGCAT
Source organism: Arctostaphylos glauca (assembly GCA_019985065.2). Classification (NCBI taxonomy): domain Eukaryota; kingdom Viridiplantae; phylum Streptophyta; class Magnoliopsida; order Ericales; family Ericaceae; genus Arctostaphylos; species Arctostaphylos glauca. The sequence continues at coordinate 10,807,486 of JAHSPW020000012.1, read as the reverse complement.
CTCTCTGTCTCTTAGGGCCCGATTGGATGGATGAGTATTTTGAAGGGGATAAGTTATGGAGGGGTGATAAGATAAGAGGGGGTATTAGTTTTAGAGGGAGGGCCCACTTTGATGTGATGTTTATGGAGGGAGGGTAAAAAAATAGATGGTTTGGATGAGGGTTTAAATAGGGGATAAAGGGGGATAAAAGTGGTGGATGAGGAAAAAAACTGTTGCTTGTTTGGATGGAAAAAAAAAGGGGGATAATTTTTGGAGGGGGTAAAAGGATCGACGTGACATGTTTAGCATGGTTTGGGAGCAAAAAATGCAGGGGGATAATTTTTCACCCCTCCAAAAATAATCCCCCGGAGAGGGATAAAGGGGGATAATTTTTGGGTGGGGGGGTGCCCAAAAATTATCCAAGAGGGGAGGGATAAAGAGGGGAGGGGGTATTATCCAAGAATAATACCACTTCTTCCTCATTACAAATAGAAAATAACATTATCCCCCTATTTTATGCTTCATTCAAATCAAATACTATTTTATCCCTCTTTTTTAATACTTCATCCAAACTATCTACTTTTTATTACCCCCTCTATAAATATCACATCAATGTGGGCCAACCCTTTAAAAATAATACCCCTCTTATCTTATCCCCTCAATAACTTATCCCCCTAAAAATAGAGTCCATTTGGACTGCGGTATTTATTGTGGTATTTATTGAAATTTTTTTCATCCTTATTTGAAATTTTTTTGTAATTTTTTGTTTTTTATCAATTTTTTTTGATTTGTTGATTCATCTCAACAAGAGCTTTCAGAAAAGTTATCAATCATCGGTTAAATTTGGAAAAAGTTCAGAAAAGACAAAAATAAATCAAAAAATAAAATTTTTTGTACTTATTCGTCGTCTTTAGTGATTTTTTTTAAACTTTTAGACATAATTTTATACTCATTACATTCATTTCATCAAGACGGACTAATAAACTACAAAATATTGACATTTAAACAACAAATGCAAAAAAAAAAATGAATAAAGACAAAAATAACAAATAAATAAAAACTATAGCCCAAATGGGCCTATAATCCCTTATCCAATCAGCCTCTCAAATGACTATTTTTGAATAATTTAAGGGTTTTTTAACTTTGTTTTACCAATTAACAAAAAAAAGAAAAAAATAACAACAAAATATAAATCAACAATAAAAAATTTAGTTAAAAAGAAAAAATATATAATTTAGCTCGCGTAAATTTAGTTAACAATAAAAAAGAGAAAAAGAGAAAAATTTAGTTAACAATAAAAAAGAGAAAAATATAATTTTGGGAGGGGGTGAAATATAAGAGGGGGTAATAGGGGATAAGAGGGGGTAATAGGGGATAAGAGGGGGGAATAATTTTTGGAGGGGCACTTTTTTCCCATCCAAACCATGCCAAAATTAATAATAAGGGGTGATAATTTTTGGAGGGGGATATCCCCCATCCAAACGGGGCCTTATATTTGTACCTATAGTACTTTTAAGGAAAAATATAATAAAAAAAGGAGAATGCTGATATAGCTCCCAATGCGCATATGGATAAAATTAATAACAAAAAGGAAAAGGGTAAAATGCATTGACCTCCCTTGGGGTTACAGACAAATGCAGAGACTTCTTCTCTGGTTTCAGAAAATACAGTAACCTCTCGTACTTTAGAAAGTATTTGATTGTTTCCCCCTCCAATTAATTAGTTTTTGATGGATGGCGTTTGGTTTACCAATAAATTGATCATTTTGCCCTTATGTATATACACCCTATGTTGGATACCAGTGGTCATTGCCATCAACTGTGTGCGTGTTTCTCTCTTGCGTGCTATGTGTACACATCTCGTTAACAAAATTTTATTTTTAAATTTTGACTTCGTAGTTTGTCTTGAAAATTTTTTTCAAGTTAATGGTAAAATTTTTAGAATTTTTTCCAAAATAAAATTTAAAGAACACGACTAGAAGGGGTTCAAATGAGCATTGTTGGTCATTTTTTTAATGTGGAGGTGGCAAAAGTAAAAAGAAAAGAAAAAAATATGTTCATTTTGTCACCGCTGCATTAAAAAAAGTGACGAATACCACTTATTTAAACTCCTATCGGCTGTAGTTTATGGATTTTATTTTTGAAAAAATTCTAAAAATTCATCGTTGACTTAAGACAATATTTTGAGACGAACTGCAAAGTCAAAATTTTAAAATAAAATTTTGTTAATGGAATGTGTACACATAGCACACGAGAAATTTTTCTTAAAACCCAAAACGGCAGAGTTTTGGGTCACAACACAAATGTTGTGTGTTGTGGAGCACAACACCCACCCCACTCCCGGGCCGCAAAGTTGGATTCAAAGGATTCACTACTACAATAATCATCGAAGATGACAGTTAAAAATTGTCATCTATGGAGGTGATATTAAATTTTTTTTTAATTTTTTATGACAGTTTGCAGCTGTCGTTGATATCTATACAGATGACAGACTATATAATTGGCATCGTTAACTATAAATATGACAGTTACAATGTGTTATTAAAAGTAACACTATTATTTACTAAATATAGCCAAAACACCATTATTTTTTTCCTAAGTTTCGAACCTCTGACCTTCCACCTCAACCAACACCTTATGCACATTCTCTCTGACTATTACATCAAACATAATATTTATGAGATTTTTACAATATCTAATACATGTATTCAACACCTTACGCAAATTCTTTATTTCAATGTCAGTTTTAATAAAAAATGACATTATAGGGAGATTATATGACAGTTTTTTATTTTTATATACTGATATCAATACTTATTCAAATTTTTTCAATAATATATTTATAAAAACTGACATGTTATTTAAGCACTATTGTAATGGTGATGACAGTTTTTTTTTAGACTGACATCAATATTTATTTTGTTTTTTTTTCAATTACAGGTTTGCGAAAAATGATATCTTATTCAAGCACTATTGTATTAGCGATGACATTTTTTTTATAAATTGACATCAATACTTGTTCTAATTTTTTCAATGACAGTTTTACAAAAACTGACATCTTATGAGAATATTTTTAATGTCACTTTTAATAAAACTGACATTATAAAAAAAATTATTTTGTTTCAATGGCAATCTTAATCAAAACTGACATTAAACAGGTTCCCATAATTTTTTTTAATATTTAGTTTCAATGTCACTTAAAGAGGATTGCTGATAATAGATGACAGTTTTGTTTGTAAACTGACATCAATAATTATTTCAGATTTTTTAATGACATATTTTTAAAAATTAACATTTTAATCAATTTGGTAGTGTCATCTTTAGCGATTATTGTAGTAGTGATTAAAACTTTCATTTGGAGTAATCATAACTTATGCTAGGATTTGGTAAAATTGCTACATCGTTAATCGCTGTAAACTTTTTTTTTTCACTTTTTTTTTTGTTGCATTGAGTAATCATAACTTATGCTAGGATTTGGTAAAATTGCTACATCGTTAATCGCTGTAAACTTTTATTTTTTCACTTTTTTTTTTGTTGCTTTGCTTACGAGCCTAATGAGGGAGTATTAAAATTTGGGCAAAAATATTATAATTTTTTAATATATGTCCAAGGTTAACTTATTTATAGAGAAAATCAAAATTAAATGAATTGAATTTTGATTGAGTTGATCATGAACTTATCTCATGCAACCTGAAATATTTTCATGCGAAATAAGTCGAATGATTGTGTACTAGGTTTGTATGAGGTTAATTTTAATGAGTTTTAAAAAATATTGTAATTTAATTTATTTATATAACATTAATTTTGAGTGATATTTTTAATGAACGAACACAAATTTAAACTCGAGTAACTTGTTAGTTTATTAATTCTAAACAAGAATCATATACTATACTTAATAATTTTGATACAAAACAAAATGAAAAGGATGCTGACATTATTTTACCATGAAACAAATACATTCATGTTTTTGTTATGACCAATAATATATAATAAAATATCATTATACTAAATACGATAAAATATGAGTTTTTTTTTTTGTAATTTTTGTATTTAAAACATAGTCGCCCATTGTTTTGATGACAATTCAAAAAACAGAGACCTGTAAATATAATTTCATGCCTAACATTTGTTCGAATCAATGATTGTGACTTTTCTAAAATTACGTACTAATTAACAAAAAATTTCATGGTGGAGAGAAAAAGAGAATTTGTGTGCCTTAAAAGATGAGAAAATAATTTGGGGTCTTTCTATAAACATCAGAGGGGTATTATAGGAATTTAAAAATTTACCTATGATGACATCAGGGGAATCCATCAATTATTTGACAAAAGTTAGCATCAGGGGAACAATCAAATATTTTCTAAAGTAAGGGAGATTACTGCATTTTCAAAGGGGAGATTCCTGCATTTGTTAGTAACCTCAGGGAGGTCCGTGCATTTTATCCAAAGAAAAAAGGGGATGATGGTTATGTGCTGCCGAAAAAGAAGGGAGTGATTACTGATTACACCCCAACAACTGCCCACGTAGCCCAGTACTGGACATGGGAACGTGGGTCTACCCTAACAATTGCACCCCAAGCGGTCGTCACAATGAATTTCATCTTGAAAATGAAGGAACCCACTAACTCACTCACCCACTCACTTCACTTTAGCTCTTACAAAAAATGGGCGGGAAAAATTGGGATATTATCAAGTCTCTCAAAATCAAATATTCTCTCAACCTCCAAAACGACAACCCTCCCTTGTCTTTGTAAGTTGACGGGAAATGGAGGTTTACAATGGCCCTATTTGGCCTAAATTATTTTATTTAAATTTATTTTTTGTCTCTATTTTTTTTTTGTATTTATTATTTTGATCTTAATATTTTGTAGATTATTCGTGAAAGAAATCTAAAAAGCATAAAATTATATCCAAAAGTGACAAAAAGTCACTAAAGACGACGAATAAGCTCAAAAAAAACTCTGTTTTTGGATTATTTTTGTAATTTCTAAACTTTTTTTCAAATTTGGTCCATTAGTCATAATTTTTGAAAGCTTTTGTCGAAATGAACCAATAAATCACAAAAAATTGACAGAAAATAAAAAATTACAAAAAAATTACACATAAGGACGAAAAAATAATTTAATAAATACCACAGTCCAAATGGACCCGTTGTCACTGGTGTAAAGAGAAGAAAGGTAAGTTATCTAACTAGGTTATCCATGTCTATTGCCAATAGTATGAAGATTTCAAGCATAAAACATTTCTCTTTACATTAAAGATAACGGGTCCATTTGGACTGTGGTATTTATTGAATTATTTTTTCGTCTTTATGTGAATTTTTTTGGTAATTTTTTATTTTTCGTCAACTTTTTGTGGTTTATTAGTTTATCTTGACAAGAGATTTCAAAAAATTTATAAATAATTGACAAAATTTGAAAAAAGTTTAGAAAAGACAAAATAATCTAAAAACAGAATTTTTTGATTAAAAAAATAGAATAGAGAGAAAAAATAAATTCAAATAAATAATTTAGGCCAAATAGGGCCGTTGTAAACCTTCACTTCCCGTCAACTTGCAAAGATCGGGGGATTCGCTTTGGAGGTTGAGAGAGAGTATTGATTTTGAGAGACTTGATTTTCCCTATTTTACGTTCCCTTCATTTTCAGGATGAAATTCATGATGGAATTCATTGTTGGTGGCAAACTGCCGCACCCCAAAAATTGGATTAGTATTATTACGGTTTAGTGTGATAAAATAACATTATTATGTTTCCATTTAAAGTTATTTAGAAATATTTTCAAGATTGTTATTGCTTGATGGCAGGCAGCCGGCTTCGTGTTTAGGCCACTAAGACTTTGACGTTGGGCCTGCAATGTTTATATAATAGTAGTGTCGTAATCTAGAAAAATAAGCTAAAACATATAAAGATTATCTTGGTACCAATGATTTTTAATATATTCCCTCTCAAAAGTTAAAAAATAATTTTTAATATTAGAAGCAACTATTCTGATTGACTACTTGATTTTGTAAGAAGATTAGGTTTGTATTCAAATGCGTTCAATGTTTATATAAGCTAACAATACTTATAACCCACTGTTTCTGTTCAAAGAATTGTCTAAAACTTTACAAAAAGTTCAAAGGTCAAGAGCAATTTTGCATCTGAAAAACCTAGAAAAAAGAATTGTAAATAGCTTAATGTGAAAAAAATAAAACAAGAGTAAAATGCAATGACCTCCCCTGAGGTTTTTGACAATTGTAGAAACCTCCTTTGAGGTTTTAAAAATGCAGTGGCCTTACTGTAGAAAATATTTGATCATTTTTCCAATGTCATTAACTTTTGACAAATACCGTTAATTTTAAATGATAAAAGACTAAAATACCTCTCTTTACTTGTATATATATTTAGTCTATTTATATATGCACGTGCGCGTTGAGATATATATTTTATAATTACATATATGTATATTGTAAAAATAATTTTTAAAATTAAAATTTGAAATATTAAAATCAAATTAAATTTAAGTTATATTTTGAACAAATTTGTGCAAATAAATATATATCTTATATATTAGTAACTATTTTTTCTACAAAAGATATATTTATTACTTATTGTATATTATTATGTTTGTATTTCTTATATATATTTCACCTAATAGAAACCCGCCCACCCGCCCACACACAAATATATAGCATATTTCATCAAAAAACTGTTATGAATTTTAATTTAACTTATCCTTTCTTTAGTATTTTAATTTATTTATTTTATTAAAGATAAATACTGAAATCAAATTAAATTTAAGTTAAGTCAATTTTTAAAAATTAATTTTGCATTTTTTATTCAATATTTAAATAATGAAATCAAGTTAAATTAAGTTATATATATTAGTCAATTTTTTAAAATTACTTACACATTTGTTTTGATAATTATTATTTAATTCTATAAAAAATAATATTTTTTACTTAATAAATCTCATTAGTTTTTCACCCTCTATGTGTATTTATGTTATAGAAGGCACATATACACAATAAAATATCATATAAAAAAACTTTCATTCATTTCAATATAACTTATCTAGAACCTAAATATTTTCCTTTTTCATTAGAATCTTAAATATTGACTTTGGTTAATTTGTGTATTTTCAATAGTAAAGTTCTTATTACCTTTCTCTTGTTTGATTTCGTCCGAATTGAAGCAAAAATTTAATAATAATCTATTTGATTTGATATTATGAAGATGACCTAAGCTATTTCAAACCAGAACATATATTTTCCTCATAAGCCAAACATGAGTGGAAGTTCGGTGTAAATAGTTGATAAAAATAGTCTATTTGTTTACTAAATTAGCGTAATGTTTGTCTAAGTATTTTTTTAGTCATATTTTCTCATTGTTTTCATTTTTCTGTTTGCTTTTTGAAACTTTAAACTAAATATAAATTAAATTAAAAGTCATGACGTTTTTTGATGAGATAGGCTATATATATATATATATATATATATATATATATATATATATATATATATATATATATATATATATGCTTCCATTAGCTAAATTATATATAAAAAAACTCAAACATAACAATATACATTAAGTGATAAATATAGTTTTTGTAAAACAACAATTATTAATATATAAAATGCTTATTTATGTACAAAAATTTGATCAGAATATTACTTAAGTTTAATTTAATCTTAAGATTTCAAGTTTTAATTTTAAAATTTATTTCTTACTATATACATGTATATGTGTGTGTGTATAATTATAAAATATATATCTCAATGCACGCAAATAGACTAAATATATATAAGAAAGTATAAAAAGAGTAAAGAGGGGCATTTTAGTTTTTTATGATTTAAGACCAACGATTTTTGTTAAAAATTAACCGTAAGGGGGAAATGATTAAATATTCTCTAAAGTAGAGGAGGTCACTATATTTTTTAAAGCCTCAAGGAAGGTCACTGTAATTATCAGATACCTAAGGAGAGGTCAGTGCGTTTATCCATAAAACAATCAATAAAAAGACTTACGTTGAATTGACGATTTTAAGTCTCAAATTACATTGAGCCGGCCTGCTTGATGTCGTACATGAAGAGCCATAATCAGAAAATTACAAGTATTGTGATGAGAATAGGCCTCCAATGGTAATTTGAACCACAACTTTTTCCAGATCCAGGAACTCCGGCCATTCGGAAAAAAATACCGAGTACTGACCAACACTTATCAGTTTATTTACCTTTTTAGTCCCTAATGTACTTGATAATTTTCGTCCTTATCATCAAAATCATCAATTGTTCCAATTTGATCCTCAATATTAAAATGTGCGTCAAAGTCGTCCTTAACCAATTGTTGTTTTTATAGGCCGTCAAAACCGAGGTTGCTACAGTCATTTTATCAACATGTTTATTTACCTTTTTGGTCCCAACAGTATTGACTAAGTGTCGTTACGGTTCCTAATATTGTACACTTTGTGGTTGTATCACATGTATAACTAAACCAACTCCATTGAATGGGGAGACTGTAGTTCAAAGGGTGGTCCCAATTTCAGCAGCAATGTCGGTAGAGTCATACTCCATTGATTCAGTGGTTGCTCATATTTTTACAAGAGATGCATATCTTTTAAGGAAATTATTGCACCAATTTGCTTCCATTTCAAATATCTGATATTATGGTGCAACAAGTAAATATACATTACAAGCTTCCAAGTACAAAGTTTGAGTAATCATATACCAAGCCAGAAATCTACATACAAATGGTTAAATATTAGGCCATAATAAGACACTATACTTATTTTAAAAACTGTTGTTGGGTTTTCTAGTTTTCATTCAACCTACAATGCTATAATTTGTACCGGGCTTCACCATAGCAACTCCATAAACTAAGCATAATAAGAATGAAAAAGGAATTACAAAAAAGAAAACTACTATTTTTAGGAAGGCAATATTATAACTACTATTCATTACGATTTGGAGTCGACCAATTTTGAACATGTGTAACAGCTTTCTGCGCCTGCAAATTCACCATGAGAAGGAATTAAAACCATAGTTAATCTCACCATTTATGTGATAGGAAAACCTTACATATAATGGCAAGAAAACTTATAAAATCTCCTACCTCTTTTTCCCAGTCGCACAATATCGTTATGATGCCCAATATTGCTGTTTGTGCAGCAGTTCCAAAAATCATACCACCCCAAATACCCTAGTGTGATCAGTAGTGTATACATTTGTTAGTAAAAAATACAAATACAAGCTACATATGTATAAAACAATTTCCATAAAGATCCATGTAGAGATATCCTAGTCAATCACCAAATTTAGAGCCACATTATTGGTAATGAATCACAAAATATTAGTACAAATGTTGAACAATGAAATTTGTGACCATGACAAATTAGTGAATTACATTTTACCTAGAACTTTAGGAAGTTGACACAACAATTTTCAATTACTTTTCACAATTTTCTTCAAATTATTGTTAATTAGAGCCAATTCCAACTAGAAGGTGTCAAATCAAATGCGACTTCCAACAGTCATATTTAAAGTGTTCAAACAAATTATGGGTGTACTTGTTTAAAGTGTTCAAACAAATTATGAGCTCTAAAAGAATCTTCAATTCGCTAGTCAAATCGTACGTGGATTTGATTTCTCCCAATTTGCTTCAAAGAAATTATGGGTGTATTTCGTCAAAAACTTGAAAGTCTTTGGCTAAAATGAGAAAGGAAATAAACTAAAGTGTTTAAAGTCTTATAATGGGGGTGAGTAGAATGATGGTGAACTTGAGGCTTACAATGTTAGAATGGGATCACAAGGTTGAAATAATTCCAATGAAGCCAATGGAAAATGCGGTTGCAAAGCTCATGAAAACAATGATCCCACGATGTGTAGTGGATATAATGGTGTACTTGATCAATAGGAAACCTTTAGAGTTGTCGATGGTGGAATGCTAGAAGACATTGTTAGGTAAAGAGGTAAATCTATCCTATCTTAAATTTTTTGTTGCAGTACCTATATGCATATTGAACCAAAAAATAGGATATAACTTGAAGCTAAGTAATTGAAATTTTTTGCAACCTCAGGGTATTAATGTACAACCTACATCATAGGTAGTTCCATAGACTCCTCCCTCAAGGAGGTCTACTCATATTGTTAAACCTACTATGTGTTATTCTCCATCTCTAAATGATTTATTGTTAAGTAATAGCAGTGAACCAATGTCTTTTGAGGAAGTATTGCAGGTTGAGACTAGGGAGGATTTGGAGCATGCTTTGTATAATTAGATAGTTTCTCTCTAATCAAACAAGGCTTGGAAGTTGGTTTAGTTGCCCGAGGAAAAATCAACGTGGCACAACAAATGGGTTTAGAGGTTAAAAGAAGAATGTAATGGAAACAAACAGTACAAGGCAAGGTTGCTAGTGAAGGGTTTTCAACAAAAACTAAGTATTGACTACACTGAATTATTTTCTCCCGTTGTGACGAAATTTACTATTAAATCTATCCCTAGTATTGTGGCAATTGAGAACTTGCACTCAAAGCAATTGGATGTTAAAATTACTTTTCTTTAAAGTTATTCAGAAGTGGACATTTATGTGTGTCAGCTAGAGGATCATGTTGTGAAAGGGAAAGAGAATCAAGTACGCAAGCTTAAAAAGAGTTTGGAAGGTTGAAACTAGTTGCAAGGCAATGGTATAAAAAGTTTGATACATTTATGACAAATGCAAGTTTTGGAAGGCATCATGGGGATCATTATTATTACTTTAAAAATATTGGTACATTGTATCTCGTACTTTTGTTGTATGTAGATGATATGCTTGTTGTAGGTTCAAGCATGGTTAAGATTTCAAATCTCAAAGAAGAGCTGTCAAAGGTGTTTGCAATGAAGGATTTGGGTGTTGTGAAGTAAATCTTCGATATGCAAATTAGGAGGGATAGGGCGAACGTGAAGCTTTTTTACAAGTAGAGTATGTTGAAAACATGCTTAAAATGTTCAATATAGAAGGTGCTAATCTTGTTAGGACACCATTGGCTAGTCCCTTTAGGCTTTCAAAAGAATAAGGAGCAATAACAGAGGAAGAGCATAATCACATTGCAAAAGTTCTATATGCCTCTAAATTAGGTCACTTGATGTATGTATGGTTAGTAAAAGGTCGGACATTGCTCATGTAGTTAGAGTTGTCAGCATTGAAAAAAATTCCAGAAAAGGAACATTAAAAAAATATCAAGTGGATTTTATATTATCTCAGTGGTACTTAAGATATGGCTTAGATATTTGTTTATAGGGGGTTTGCAGATTTTGATTTAGAAAGAGATATTTATAGCAAGAAGAGCACAACAAGACATGTATTTACTTTGGGTGTGCAACGGTCAATTGGGACTTAAGACTGCATAAAATTGTGACTATTTTCATGATAGAGGTGGTGTATGTTGCAGCCATCGCGGCGTTACAGAAAATGTTATAATTAAGGAACTTTATGAAAGTGGTGGGTAAGGAGCAAGAAGCTTGTTAGTTGTTCAAAGTCAGAGTGTGATTCCTTTGGCCAACAACTCAATTTTTGATTCAAGCACTAAGCATATCAACATAAAGTGTCACTTTATTCACTTACTGTTGGGGGATGGCTAGTTTACACTGGAAACAATTCACACAAAGAATAATCCTAAGGATGTTTACAAAGGTTGTTATTGAGGAGAAGTTAAAGGCTCGTACAACGTCTATCTATCGATCTTCAAGCCTATAAGACAGAAGGAAATCTCACCCTAGCACTTTGTGTTTGGATAAAGGTATCGACAAAGGTGCAACGGGGCGGTCTTCGAGTGTGAGATTATTCAGTTCGTTAAGTTTGATTCAATCTTCAAACCCATTTGGGTAACTATTATGAGGTTCGACTTGCCCTGGGCAGGGGTTTTATGTTAATTGGTGATGTAAATTCTTGGTTATGAATACGAGCTATGCATATCATCTGATGTACTATTATTCATCAATGCATTGTGAATTTGGTGTGAGTTGAGGATGTACCCAATTGCACCGTTGGAAAATCACATAAAATCTCCATGTCGTGCTTTATAATTGTGTTCTTCATAGTTTTTTCGTACAATTGTATTTTTGTTTGCGTGATTTCAGAACAGACAAAATACACAACGACACAAAATAGTGCCTGCTTTCATTCAACAACATGCCAAATGAGGTTTAGAATGAAAAAGTAAAAAGAGCCAACATATTTACCTTAACTCCAAAATCGAAGATCCTCCCAAGAAGAAGACCAATGGGGATCCCAATAAGGTAGTAACAACCAATATTTATATAAGCCACCCATGATTGCCATCCAGAACCAACAGCCACCCCTGTCAATTTAATATTTGACACTTGTTACTTAAAAATGTATAAAAAAAATCAAATAATTAAAGAGAAAGGAAATAATTTACGCAATAGTTACCTGACAAAACGGGTTGAACACTGTTAAAAAGAATAGTAAAAGCCAAGAGATAAGATAACTTGCCAACTGCTTCGACAACATCGTGGCTCGACGAAAAGATCATTGCCATCTTGTGATGGAATATTACTATAAGTAGGGAGAAAAATATGCCAATTAAGAGGGATTGTACCACGGACACCTTAGTTGCAAACTTTGCTGCTTTTCCATTTCCTGCTCCTAGCTCATTAGCAACTCTTACTCTGTTAACATATCCCATCACAATAATTTGTTTCAATATTTAGACCATTGGGTACAAAACAACATATTTTAGAATAGTTCTTTAGGGTTAAGTTTTCACACTTTACTTCAATACAAAAGCAAAAGCACCTTTACAAAAGAATCTTGTACTAGTTTGTGCAAATAATTTGGCTTTTGGGGTTAGATGACACAATAAACACGAAAAAGAGCTGTCTTGTATGAATGGAAACAGTAAATTAAATCATTCCCCTAATTCTAATATTATATAGTTAGCTCTCTTTATTCATCAGATATAGAATAAAAATTATCCACACAAGCACATTGTTCGTAAATTCAATCAAAGCCACGGTTCCTGAGCATGGACAAATAAAATATGACGAAATTGTAGTAATATAAAGATTAAAAAAAATGACTAAAATGGGATACACTGTTGCCCTGTAACTTCATTCTCTAATTTACCGAGTCCCCTCCCAGCATAAAACCCCTTCTGTTCCCAAAAAAAAATATTAAGTAACTTTGTGGTACTGTCACGTGATGTCTCAATATTTTTTCTATCGCTGTTCATGTGATACTCGAAATAAATTGTGGATCTTATATGAATTTGTGATGAAAGAGAGTGATGGGACACCATTGAACGACACTCTAAAATCATAGTTACTCTCTGTTCCCCAATTATCATGGCATTTTTTCCTTTCAAATAGAGTTTGAACCAAGATTTTTAAAGTTGCTAGGCGCTACTCGAAGGTTGAGTAAGAAATAATGTAAGACTATGAAGAATTGAATTTAGGCTAAAATAACAAATAGTAAGGAAAAAAAAAGGGTAGCCGTAAATAACTAGTCCAAAATATTTAAATGTTTAAATTCAAAAAAATGAGATTACGACATTAACACGTGAAATTCCAAATATTCGAACATTTATAAATTCATAGGCTGCGCTTTAAACCTTAAATTTTAAGATAATACTAATTTACCTCAAATATTTAAAAACATTACAAAAAAACGATGGCTGAAGCCGACCTAAAGTTGAGGCAGCAAGAACATCCACATCGGTCTCCCTATTTTTTTTTGTTCAAATTAGAGAGGAATTTTTTTCTACTTTAGAGAGTTATATTTTTTATTGTCTCATGTACCAGACTCTATAGCCCTATTTTATTAAAATATTTTTTCTTTAATATTCAATTATAGTAGAAAGAAATGGAAAAAAATTAAAAAAGCAAATTCTAGGAGACTATAGTGGTTCCCTAAACATAACAAGTCATTGTATCAATAACAAAATATGGAGCAAATTGGGAGAGGCTAATGTAGAGGCTTTTTGAAAGAATTTCTTCTCAAAATAGGAAAGAAGAAGATTCGAGGAGATTGGTGTGGATGCTCTAAGACACCATTCAGTGCGGTAACGCCTAGGTGCCTTAGGCTGATTTTTTAATTTCAATTATTGCATTTTAAGGCTCAATTTAGCTAAATTAAATTATTTTAAGCACATTTTGCCTCTATTTAATTTTTTTTTTTGCATTTGTTAGTTTAGCCTCAAATTTTTGTGGATTATTGGTCCGTTTCGATGAGATGAATCTAAAAAGTATAACATTATATCCAATAGCTAAAAAAAGTCACTAGAGATGACGAATAAGCAAATACCATATTTTTGCATTATTTTTGTATTTTTTGAACTTCTTTCAAATTTGATTAATTATTTATACTTTTTTTGAAATTTCTTCTTAAGACAAACCAATAATCTATAAATAGTTGATGAAAGACAAATAATTAAAAATTATTTTTCTATAAAAATAAAAAATAATTAAATAATATAGTCCGGCCAAACCCAATCCAAGTAGAGTAGTATTTCCATAACAATAAAAAGGCACACTCACATGATGTGCCGCATCACAAAATTGGTGGACGATCCCCATTAATTGCCTCCAACGTCATTTGGTCCAACTTTTCGCATTTTTTTATTTAATTTTTTTTGTATTTGTTGTTTTGGTTTCAAATTTTATAGATTATTGATCCGTCTTGATAAAAACAATCGAAAAAATATAAAATTATGTTTAAAAGCTAAAAAATATCACTAAAGACAATAAATACAAATAGACCATGTTTTGTTTGTTGTTTACAATTTTTTTGAAATCTAATAATCCAACAAAAATTAACTAAAAATAAAAAAATAAAAAAAATAATTCATGTAAAAACAAAAAAATAATTCAATAAAAAATTCAGGCCAACGGTCTCAAGACGTCATTTTATTGTTTGAAAGAATTACTAATGCTTTTGAAACCTTCAAATTTGATGATCTGGTAAAGTAATCATTATTTTAAATAAGCCAACAGTAAAAAAAGATTAAATAAAATTCATCAGATTAATTACCCAGTTGCTGCAAAGAAGGCAAGAGGAATCATCAGCTCCCACGCATTCACGTTCATGCTGTTGAAACCATATCGAAAATAAAATTAAGTAAACGAAAATGGATTTGTTTTTATACACGTGTCCAAATAGTCATTCTACGGTTAATTTGGCTTTATTCATTTTTTCTGGATTATTATTATTTTTTGTTATTGCTATTTATTTCTCGCTTGTCAATTTTATTTTAATTTTTCATGTATCATTGATCCGTCTTGATCAGAGAAATCAAGAAAGCAGCAAAATTGAACCAAATTTAAAAAAAAATTCAAAATAGTACAAAAATGCGTGTAGAAATTTTTTTAGTTTAAGTGCACCTTGTAGATCTTTTGTTCACAATTTTTAGTTTTGAAATTTATTTTCTCAAAATAAATTAATAATCTATAAAAAATTAATAAAAATCTATTAGATTAAAAAAAATATGAAGAGGAGAATACTTACCAGACCAGTAATGCATCCAACGCTAACGTGGAGTTCTTTAAGTGCCCAGTCATCAATACTAATATTCTGTAGTACCAATTCTCTAAGCTGCACTAATAATAATCTCAACATCAATATCATGATTACACAAAAACTATGATAAAATATTATACAATATAACCTTATTTGGACGGTGATTTTTATGTGTTTATTTTTTGAAATTTTTTTCGTCCTTATTTGAAATTTTTTTGCAATTTTTTGTTTTTCATCAATTTTTTTTGATTTATTGGTTCATCTCGACAAGAGCTTTCAGATAAGTTATCAATCATCGGCTAAATTTGAAAAAAGTTCAGAAAAGACAAAAATAAATAAATAAATAGAGTTTTTTATACTTATTCGTCGTCTTTAGTGACTTTTTTTTTAACTTTTGGACACAATTTTATACTCATTAGATTCTTTTCATCAAGACGGACCAATAAACTACAAAATATTGAAATTTAAACAATAAATGCAAAAAAAAAAATGAATAAAGACAAAAATTTTAAATAAATACTAACTACAAGCCAAATAGGGCCAATGGCTTGTAGTTAGCTAACACAACAACTATTCAACTTAATTACACTTTCATTTTTAAAAAATTCAACCGATTTGTAACATAATTTAATTCTTTCTTATTTTTATATGTCATTTCTAAAAGGAAGAAGTATAAAATACTACTGATGAAAAGAAAGAAAGAAAGCAGGTCGTATTATGCATATCCAAAAGGGTGAGTGGTCAGTGTGAAAGTGACATCAAAGAATTAATCCTTGTGGCTGAGTGATTTATGTAGTTTATACCCAAATTCGAACTCATTTATTAGATAATATCTTTTGGTTTGAGTTTTAATTCGCATTGATAATAAAAATTCAAGAACTCAAAAAAAAAAAAAAAAATACATAAAAGAAACATGGAAGTTCTTAAAAAATAAAAATACAGTAATTGTCTTTTTTTAATTATTTTGTTTTTAGGGTAATTTTATAGTTTTTAATCATAATTTTGGGCTTTTAAGCTTCTCTTGACAAAACCAATTCAATAACTAAAAAAAATTAAGATAAATTCACAAAAGACAAAAATAATAAAAAATAATATACAAGTGTAAAAAAAAAAAAAGAAGAAAAGGCAAAAAATCCAAACAGACTTGAATTCTTTTTCCTAGCATAAGAAATTAAGATTCACTAAAAGACAAAATTTGGCTTATAATTTTTATTTTTTCAAGCATCACGTCATGCAAAAATTATAATTCCTCAAGAATGATTAGAACCTAAAATAAGATCAAAGATGGAAACTAGTAAAAAATACAAAATGTTACGGATTAAGGATTAATTTTAATCATATGTTTTTTAGTAGATAAATTATGACAATGGAGATTTATGTAGTTTTTTCAAATGTAAAGGAAATTTCTTATTAAAATCAAACCTCAAGACAAATTACTGTAATTTTACTTAAAAGGCAAGATTGTCTTTTGTTCTTCAAACTTAATGTTGTTTATCAATTTTCATTTATGACAGACACATTAAAAGAATGTCTGTTCTTAAAAATCATATGTAGACATGCAAAATAAATAAATAGCTCCTAGATAGATGCAAGTAAATAACCTGTACTATGAGAACAATATTACCCATTACTCTCACATAATAGTAGGGTGGAATCCACAGTCTATGATAGAGAATGGAGTATTTTTCTCCTAAAAGTTGCAAAAAATGAGAAATTTTTTGTTGCGTGATCTCCGGTTGCCGCTACGTGGTGCCACAATATTCTATAACATTACACAATCTTGTGAAATGCAATACAAAATTTATGTACTCTACAAAACTATGTAATATTATAAGACATTGTACACCACGTGAAAATATATTTTTAAGGGCATTAAATAATTATTCAGTGAAGAGATAGCATTATACCAGATCATGACACCAGAAGCTGCAGAGAGTTTGAAAAAGTCCCACAGCCCAGAAAAAACTTTCGTGGAAAAACCGGTCCAAGTATCCGGACACCCACCGCACAAAATATAACCGAACATGCCCACGACCATAAGCCACCATGAGATATCCAAAGCAAAGGCAATCCCCACTACCCCAAGCTTAAATTTGTACATAAAGAGCCAGCTAATAGCCACATGGATCCCAAGGGTGACCAAAGAAACAATTGCGTAGACTCCGGGCTTCAACTGGGCTTGTAAAAACTTTTGGGCTGGCAACTGAAATGCAAAGCTCATGTGTTGTGGTATGGACCACAAAGCCACAAGCCCACACTGTACGGCCACATCATGGGGTTGGCCCAACAGCAGTAGAATCGGTGTTGTGTAAATATAGAGTGGCAACAAAATGCAACAACATAAGAACAACACAATACATGATCTTTGCATGTGTATTCCCAACATTTGGTAGCTCTTAGCCCCAAAAGCCTGTCCGCATAATGTCTCTAATGCGCTTGACATCCCTAGCTATTGTTTTACATCAAAATTACCAAGTGTTAGAGAGAGAAAAAACAAAGGACAAACAGAAATATCATCTGTATATACAAAAGTCTATTTTCTCATAATAAAAAAATGATTCTCCTAGAGTTGGGATCACAAACCAACTCAGTCATCTATATACAACGCAAAATTTGAAGTTTGAGAAGTTTTCCCTGAAATTGCTAATTTGCCTATGCATCTTTACGAAAATAAAAGTGATTGAAAGTAAAATGGTATATATATATACACACACACACACACATGCACACATTCGAATCATTAAATGTTTTTAAAATATATTTTTAAGGATATCCTCTAGCAATTGGCTCAAACAAATACCCAAAGGAGTTTGATCCAAGCAGTTTTTCATAAATGTTGACAGAAACACTTTTATAAAAACTAATTTGATCAAGCCCTACCCGATAATATTTTGAGCTAATTTCTCACCAATACCCGTAGGCCTCTTTTGATTCGGGGATTAGGCGAATGCGATTGGACTAAAGGTGCCTAATCCCATATTTTTCTTTGTTTGGTTCCCATTTTGTTGTTTGGGATTAATAATCTGGGATTATTATAATCCCTATATGGGTGTATTATATTATCCCGTGGAGGAGGTGAGACTATTAACTCAAAATAAAAAATAAACTATTAATTGTAAAATTGCCACTAAAATAAAAAAATCCTAAAGCATATCTATTTTTCCTAAATTCTTTGCCGCTTCCCCCCCGGCATCTCTCTCTCTCTCTCTCTCTCTCTTAGGGGTGCAATTGGTACGGTTTGATCCCGACTAGAAAAAAATTCAAACCGAACTAGAATTTTCGCTTTATAATTTTTTAAACCGAAACCAAACCGTTGGAACTGGAGTTGGGCTCTTGAAGGCATTTCCTCCCCTCTGCTGCTGATGGCTTACAAACTGATACTTCAATTTGTCAAGGAATATGTTGGGGAGTAATCACATTCAAAAGTTTGGTTCAGTTTAATTTCTTCGGCTTCAGTTCAGTATGGTTGGATTCGATTTTGATTTGGTTAAATTGAACCAAATGAAAAATAAAAATTAATTTTTCGATTTGCAAACAAATATTTAAATACTAACAGGCCAAGCTCAATATAAAATATATTATAGAAACTCAAAAAAATAAAAATTATAAAAAAAACACATATTATAAAAAAATACATATTACAAAAAAATACATAATACCAAAAGATACCTATTACCAAAAAATTGATATTTTTTTATTCCAGTCTGTTTTGGTCCGGTCCGATTTGTAGGGCTAAAAAATCAAAATTGCACTGAGTTTTTTTAATACACCAAATTGAGCCGAACCAAATCAATTTAACTAAAAAATCAGACCAAATAATGACAATTTTTAACATTGATATTATATTTTTATGAGACAATCGAGATGAACCTAACCCCATTCAAACCGGATTCATAAACGCAATCATAATTCATCATTCTTCGTTCAACAATGCAGTTTTTTAGAACCAATATGATATATGTTGTAATGGTATTCCACGCTAGATTGTCAACATATTATTATTATTTTTACTTTTATTATGTTTTTTTACTTTTCATTGTTTTTGTCTCTAGCATTTTTTTCCTACAGATTTCTTCTAAAAAATTGACTGCAGATTTAAAAAATTATTTAATTTTAAGTAGAATTGTGTATCACCTCTGTAGATTTGGGAAATAATTTAATTTTAAGTTGTATGTGACCTTATAATCAAGCAATAATAAAAAATGGTTGAGAGATGCCTAAAACTAAATTCAAAATTTAGTGAGAGAACCAAACATGAGATTGGCCTAAGCATGAGATATCCTGATATTAATCCTGAGCGAATCAAACAGGGAATTGTATAGGATTCAGGACTAAATTAATATTAGGATTAATAATTCAGTACTACTAATCCAGGATTCTTAATCCTATCTATTTTAGTCCCCAAACCAAACGAGACCTTAGAAATATGTTTTAAACATATTGAACGGTTCAGATCATCAATATTTGATCAGAAAATTGGAGTTTCTCATTTCAGAAAAATGAGGGATCCCTTATTAGAGATTTACTCCACACAAGAAATTGACTAAAAAAAATACCCAAAAGAGTTTGATCCAAGCATTTTTCATAAATGCTGATAGGAATAGTTTTATAAAAATGATTGGATCAAACTCTACCCGATAATATTTTGAGTTGTTTTCTTGCAGGTACCGTTAAAAATATCTTTTAAACACATTGAACAGTTCGAATTATCAATATTTGATCAGAAAATGGGAAGTCCTCGTTTTGTTCAAATGAAGGATCCTTTACTAGAAACTTACTCTAAGTGTGTGTATATATATGTATGTATATAAAAATTGATAAATGTTATCAGTGGCGGAACCATGTGGGGGCCGCGGGGGGCCCGGGACCCTCAAAAATTTCAAATTTTTTTAAAACCTAGGTATAAAAAAAATTAAAAATTAAAAATTATATAAAAAATTACATTTTGGGCCCCCCCCAAAATTATATTCGACCCTTTATTTTCAAAATAAAATAATTTCGGCCACCCTAAGGTTAGAATCCTGGTTCCGCCCCTAAATGTTATTCACTCAAAACTCCATAATCATAAAAATGAATGGCAACGAGATGGATCTCCTGTCACCTTTTTTTTCCTTTCTTGGACACCCAATCCCACTCCTCCTAACGGGGATCAAGTTTGCCACTCTAAAAATTAAAGTAAACTTTTCCAGTATTGAAATCGGTAAAATGAATTAAATTTCAAAACCATTGGAATCTATGACATAACCGAAAAACATTGGCATTCAATTTAATTCACATAATTGTTTTCAACAACATAAAGCTAAAAGAACTGATAATAACAACATAAATACTAGAGTTTTGAAAGAGTAGTGTGAGAGTACAAATAATGTCTTCATTGAGTTTTTTATCATCAAACTGAGAAATTTATTAATCTTTAATTGAATAATATAAAGATTAAAATGATTATGAGCATGCTGGCATCATAACGGGAATAACATGAATCTCAACTTGATTGACACCAATTAGAGATAGATTATGCTGAGAGAATTCTTTTAAGGAATATTGCTGGAGAAGTATGAACAGTAGACTCTAGTCAGTTGAGGAAAGGAGATGATCTGAAAAGGGTGAAGAAGAAGGCAGACACTAGAATAAAGAGAATAGGGGGGGGGGGGGGGGGAGGGTTGTCTCTTGCAAGTGGTGGTCGAAGGCCTTTGAGAATGCTCCATTTTTACCTAAGATATTGCCTCTCGCTAGTAATTAAATAGAACATCAATGTGTTGACTTGACATGAGTGTCGGGTATTCATAGGCACATTAGGTTCGTATTTTGGTACCAAGTGGACAACATCACCTATGGAGTGCAAGGGGTTATAGACAACAACATCACAAGATACGTAATTGCCCAACCCTTGTTGATTAGGTTCGTATTTGACGGTTCGTTCATATGGGACTACGTCATCATGAGATATGGAATTAGCCCAACAACATCACCCGTGTGTTGATTAGGTTCGTATTTTGACGTCCAACGCTTCATATGGGACTACATCATCACAAGATACGGAATTTCCTAAGCCCTTGTTGTAGACAACACCTAGTTTGACTGCACAATTCACGGAGAATTGTGGGAGAAGTACAACATCAAAGGATAATGCTCAGTACCAATCTACTCGCAAAGTAATGGGCAAGAAGAGGCCTCAAACTTGACCATTCTCAACAGAGGCTGGAAAAGCTACTAAAAGAGGCCAAAGAAAGATGGATACAAGAACTGTTGAGCGTACTATGGGCTTATCAGAAGACTCCACGATAAGCCATTGGCGACACTCCCTTCACTCTAACCTATGAAGTGCAAGCGGTTTTCCCAATTGATGTTGGAATCCCAACCATTAAGACCACCAAATTGGGTGTCAAAAGAAATGGTACAACACTAGCAAAGGATATTGATCTCGTGAAAGGAAGAATGGAAGCAACATTGATCAAGTTGACTAGCTACCAGCAACAATTAAAAAAATCCTACAAACAAAAGGGTTAAACCACAAAAATTTAACCCAGGAGAAAATTCTCATAGCCAAGAAAAAGACGGTTGATGAAAAATTGGGCACTAACTATCATGGCCTACACGAGATCATCTCAACGGTAGGGACTGGAGTGTACTTCCTTAGATTAGCAAATGGACAAGGGCTTCCACACCCATGGAACGCGACCCACTTCCAAAATGCTATGTTTAACTTCAATCTGTAATACATCCTCGAACTGGAATTACAGGATCACCTATTTTTCATAAAGACTCACTCTTCAACAACAATGACATCATTAGAAGAATAGCCATATGGCAACATAAACGATCAAATTGAGACATTGTAAATTTGCAAGGTAAAAAGAGCAAACAACAATTAAAGGAACAACCATACAACTAAGAGAAGAAAAACTTTACAATCAAGACAAAATAATAACTGGAGCAAATGGGCAACTTGCTTGATACAATTATTGAAGAGGGCTCCTTGGACCCAAAGTCCCAACTACTAGAGACTACGAGAATCTCATCATTGGCAATGCTCGGAGTACAACTCTACACAAGAGCAGTCTTAGGGAGCTTAGCTTCTTGAAAATAAATGCCTTTTATTCCTAAAGAGAAATTGTAGCAAGTTCAGATTTCCTAGACCCCAAGGCCTATACTGGCGATGTTGTTCAAAACTGCAACATTGATATTTATTTTAAAGAGTCAACTTGGAAGAGCATTGGGGGAACCCCAAATAATCTGAGAACTGTATGGATCATGGGGCTGAGGAAAAAGCACACTGCACTCAATAACAGCTAGTAAGGGCTATTTAAGCTAGTTTTGTCGAGTATGGACTTGAAACGTAAATCCAGTAGTTTTACCTCAATCCCATGAGGAATCAAGAAAGTTTCTCTAAATCTTTGAACATCGGCAAAAGAATTAAAATAGCCAGTGTAGCAACCCATTTTCTAAAGAAAATAAGAGAAAGTACTTTACATTCTCGAGATCCATGATCGCTTTGCAAAACCAATGAACTATTGGGGGCAATGAAACTCAAGCAATTCTTACAAGCAGTAAAGGACAGTAAAGCGAATTGAATGAAGTAGCTGCCTTTTTAAAGGCCCTATGCAAAGAACAAATTAAAGGTAGTGGTAATACTAAAATATCTGTTCAAGATAGCACTAGTCAACTCCAACTTGAGCACATAGACCTCGGCTCGGTTCCATAGGGTCATCTAAGCTACAGGTGCTCCTTGACTCAATTCTAGAGTATAGTTTGAAGGGGCATGATGGTACAAACAGTCCTCATCACAATCGAATTGTCCGATAAAGCACCGTCATCAGTTCCCATCAGGGGTCTTATGGATCTTCGGCTCAATCCTACCCAATTGTCCAAAGAGGCACCTTTTTACAAAAAAATAAAAATAAAAATAATCTCATTGGATCACTAGACAACCCTGGGCTCAATCCCACAAGATATTTTAAGAAGGCATCCTTGTATGAAAATCTCATTAGAGTAGCAAGCGATCAACTTAGTCCAATAGGGTTATATGAGAAGGTTCCCTTGTGAACAAATCCTATTGGAACTACAGGATCCTTTGGCATTGTCACATAGGATTGTCCTACAGTAAAGAATACGAAATACTTAAGCAACTAGAAATAGAAGAAAATATCTAACTTCTATTGATAAAGATTCAAATTTTTACATTATGGAGTCCCCTTAAACAAGAATAAGGGGAAAAATAAAAAAGAAAAGAAAACAGAGAAAAAAAAAGATGTTGATCTACTTAATAAGACATGTCATATCAACATCTGAATTATATTGAATGGGCTTATTAGGGAATTCTTTAGGACTAAAATTGGAGGGGCAAACCCCATCTGCTAACCCACGTAGATGTAGCTCCTCTGAAAGCTCACGTTCTAGAAAGTCGAAACCTATTCCAGAAAGGAATCAGTTAGAGTTTTAGAAAATATGGTCAGCTTGGTTTTTAAGGGAAGCAATCACCCTTTGAAGTCGTCGGGTGTCACCCACCTCACGAATGAGTCACACCTAGGTATTTTCAAGTTGAGGGTTGCACTTGGAAACCCTCCTATTGGCATCAGACATCTTGGAATTGTTGCTTTCCAAGCCACCAACTAGCTGAGCTTTCGCAGCTTCCAACAATGCCTTATTAGCCTTGAACAATGCCTTCAGCCTTGCCAGCTCATTCTCTAGTTGCTTTTCTAGACAACAATTGTTGACTGTAGCATTCTAGGCCCTCATGAGGCAATCGAACACCACAAAAGCATCTGTATGGCACCCAAGCAAAGGAAAACATTTAGCCACATAATAGAAAACGAGCTTGAAAAATGCACGAAGTGGAGAATTGGTTGAAGAACACTTTGGACGACATGCCCCTTCTTTGCACCATATCCTTGCTCATATGCAAGCGGTTGAACACAACGACAACAATGTTAGAATTACTGAGCACCGAGCTACTAGAAGGTATGGGTGCTCCATGCAAAGAAGGGCAGACAATCCAGTCTCCACCTCGAGTGTCGACCTCCAATCAGGTTGATGACTAGATGAATTCTTCCACTCTGACCTTCTTGGTAGTCTCCTCAAAATGAAGGTGAGAGAAGAAGGCCTTGCCCTCGGCCATAGAAAAGAAAGCTAAAGAACCTCCACAACGTCTTGGAGAGCATTGTGTTTAAGTAGAAGCCTCTCGAAGTCCACCAAATGGGAGCAAGGATTAGTTTTCACAATGGCATCAATGACTGTGTATGAGGCATCCTGAACAAATAAGGAGTGGAATGACCGCTTCCGCAGTTCATTGCCCCTTTATCATTCCGGTAGCAACGATGACCTTCCTATACTTCTTCTTCTTCTTCAAAGCAGCTGACAGATGCAGTATCCCACTATTTGTACAAGATCCTCCAAACACTGCTCGAAGAGGTCAACCATTTATTTAGGAAGAAGCTTTGTAAACTGACTCGGAAGAGGGTGCCCTAGTTGCTGAATGTGGTGTTGAGGGGTCCTCAATAGGATTAACTACGAGCTCCTAAGAAAATACCTCCACCATTTCCTATGATTCATTGGCTTTACTTACAATGTTCTCAATAGTTTTAGCAAGGGGCTTCTCGTATTGAGAAAAGTCTAACTCAAGACAATTGAGCTTCACATAAGTATTTAAGTCCTAGTTCTCATCGGTAGAGACATCCTCGAAGGCTTTGAAGGTCAAAATAGTGGTGTAGTAGTTTAGCAAAATGTTAGTGGGCTGAGCAAAACTTGTCTGCTCAGGCAGACCCACTTGTGCAACATTTGCTAGGACAACAAGGTACAAATTGAGCGAATTCTTCTTAGTTGCTCTATCTAAAAAAAAATAAAGCAACACTTTATTTAAACAACATGAAATCTGAGTAGAAATATAAAATATCAAAAGAGCAGATGGATTCTCATCAGGAGACCCCTAGAAACCTTGACCAGTATTGAGTTCAAATTCTTGAATGTCAAAAGGAGATCATGTACCATATTGAACCCGCTATTTTTGTCCTATAAATGAGTCATTTAGAGCATTCATCGTCTGTCTTCTCCCCGGCCTTCTAGAGGGCATGTTTGAGAGAGTAGCAATGGCAAAGGTGAACCCCAAATTGGTCCCAAGGAGGGCGTTAATCGTCTTAAACCCCAAAATTTCTTGAATAAAAATTATCGCCGGATTGGTAAGGAGCAATTAATACTCGAGTTTCGATCAACACCAATCACAGACCGTTCCTCTTTTTGTACAAGATGGATTACTACATTATCAAGAATCGCATAGGTTTCCCCAAACTTGTTGATATTTTTCTCACAAAGCATTCTCTTTAATGCAATTGGCATTGAAGAGTCAAGATGAAAAAATTAACAAAGTAGGGCTCTCGTATTGATCAAAAGAGCTAAAAGCCCTCTTGACTTTACCTTGTATATACAAGGAATTTTAAGTAGGAATCTAAAAGTCACTTTTTGAGAAAAGTGCCAAATAAAGTCAACGGGCAAGTCGCATTTAATATGGTATACACAACCACTAGCGCTTGAATCAATTTAGAAAGATGAATGGACAACTCATTTCCTCTGCTAATTAGCTTACTACTGCCCAAATCAATATGCCACTATCCGAGCAATAGAAGGCCAAGGGGTAATCGTGAAAGGTGAATACGACATGAAAAAGTCCATGAAAGAACATGCAGCCGACCCGTAAAATAAGGCCTCATCCAACAGTTGTGTCTTCTTGGACAATAATTGTCTTGGATAGCAATTGCCTCGTGCAGCAACCATCTCGAACAACCATTTTCGTAATAATGGGCCTCAGATGACTGTCACCTCAGACTAAAAGCTATTATGACTAGAAATGTCAACCAACACAAAAGGGCACACTGTACAATCCTATGATACGCCAAATCAACTCACCAGTAAAATAGATCGATCAGTTATAGAGACTCACTTATTCCGAATTGATTATCGAGGCATTCTTAGCCACTTTACACAACACAACCCTATAAGTAACACTTTACGTTATTACTTTACAATAGATGTTTCTTCAGCATAACACTATTATCAGAGTATATTCGCCTGCAGCTGCTATCAAAGGACATCCTGGTGACCAATCAAAGTGTCTCTAATTGGTTATTCTTTTTGTAGAGAACGTCTAAATGGAGTGCATTGTGGTACACTTTTGCATCAACTTTCTTCGCCTCTAGAAGGACTGTAGGAGACTGCATAATTCAACTCCCGACCCCACGTATGCGTTTAATGGATCTATGTTCTCAAAATAAGCTTGCAATATAAAGCAATGATTTGAGATTGTAAAAATCGATTGTGTTTAATTTTAGTTCTGTCCTCCGTCGTCATTGCATCACCAATAGACAATGCAAATAATATTTTTGTAGTTAATTTAACTAGTCAGAAGACAAAAATGTATTATTTTCCAAAATTCTCAGCATTTAGCTTTTGAATAGTGTCTAAGCAAATTTATCAAGACACTATTATCTAGTTATGTGATATTTTATCTATAAAATCTCTCTCTCTCTCTCTCTCTCTCTATATATATATATATATATATATTGTTAAAATGAGGATCTCCCATTTCCTTATCAAATATTGATAATCGAAACCGTTCAATGTGTTTAAAACATATTTTTAAGGTTACACGCAAGAAATCAGCTCAAAAAAATATCGAGAAAGGCTTGATCGAAACAGTTGTTTATAAATGCTGACAGGAACAGTTTTATGAAAAACTGCTTCGATCAAGCTCTTTTCGATATTTTTTTGAGCTGATTTCGTGCGGGTACTCTTAAAAACATGTTTTAAATACATTGAACGGTTCCGATTATCAATATTTGATCAAAAAATAGGAGGTCCTCATTTTAACAAAATGAGGGATCCCTCAATAGAATATATATATATATATATATGTATATATCTCCCCCCCTCACCCTCACCCTCCTCCTCCTCCTATCATTATTGTCATTCTCTTTCTCTTGGCTAATTGAATAACAAATTATTAATAGTTTACTAAAAAAATAGCAGTAGTAGAGATTTTGTTAAAGTAGACATCGAAAAGGTCACTAATTGAAATAAAAAGAGTTAAATTTAAATAACTATTACACTTACCATTGTTGTAAATTAAATTGTGTACAAGAACAAATATGCAAATTAACTAATGACAGTGCACATTTTTACTTTAGCAAGCAACGTCTATTTAATTCAACAATCTAAAAATTCTATCTATTTCACCTCTCTTGAATTAAAATAAAACTTTCTTTCTCTTTATTTTTTGACCAACATACCTTTATAAACACCCACTTTTCCCAACATTACCAACAGTTAGACGTTTAAAAAGACACTTTACTTAAAAATGTATTTGTTTGTCTTTTCCTTGTGAACATGCAGTTTCTCTAATTTTGTGGCGACAAAATGTAAGAATAAACAAAGGAAGTGTTTGGAAGTAAATTACATTATAAATATTATAAATTGTGAATTGTAAATTATAGATTTTTAGAATATAATAAGAATTTATAAAAGTATTGGAATCACATGTGCAAAATAGATGTTTCGAAAGGGGTTTGAGAGAAAAAGTATAATAAGAATTCAAAAAGTTTCTTCAGATGTGATTTTTAAATAAACCTGCATTTTTTCAATTCATTTCTCAAAATATATCTTAATAGATTATATTTTATAATGTATGAATAAGCATCTAGAATGCAATTTTCTACAATACAGAATGCATTAATTTAATCAGCCAAACGCTCCCAAAGTTTTACAGCTTTAATTGAGACTGCTGGACGGTAGAGGTGTCCAAGAAAATCCGAAAAACCGAAAAACCGAAAAACCAGACCGAACCGATCCAACCCATTCATTTTGGTTTGGTTCTATGGTCTAGTGGTCACTGGTTGTAAAAAAGTAAAACCGTTCGGTAATTGGTTTTTTTATCAATCCACGGTTCGAACTGAACCGGAACCGTATATAATGAGTATGTATAAATTTATATATACATATACACACACACACATATGTATATACCAGATTACCAGTAATTGAGGAAATAAAATAATTTAACTATACAACTTTCTTTTAGTAATTAAAAAAATAAAATACTATTTCACTTCCTAAAAACATTTTCTTTTCCCAAGCAAAAACCTTCCACTTTCTATTTTTTTCCAAGAATATTACCCACCTTTTAAGTTTTGGAGACTCCAATTATACAGTTTTTTTTTTTTTTTTTTTTATGTTGTTTGCTATTTTTGTTTTCCTTTATGAAGTACTTCACGTTTTTAGACATTTTCATGGGTTTTGACAAATGGATCGGATTGAAACGTAGTACTGGTAATTATTTTTGTACTGTTGTTTTGGACCTATGTTTCAAACTATCTTGATGGTGATTAAACTATGTTAAGAGTTGTTTGATTGTTTTTTGGAGTGAGCATGGTGATAGTTTGGATATTCAAATATTAATAAAATTTTGGACTATTTTGTGATATTTTACTCATATGAAATTTTCTAGTATTTTGCGGGTAGAACGGGGAACCGAACCAATCCGATCCGAAATTAAGGATTGGTTTTGGTTAGGTTTCACATTGGTAATGGTCAGGTTTTGGTCCATATTTTTCTCGGACTGTTAGGAATGGTTTGGTTATTGGATTCCCTGCAGAATCGCACCAATCTGGACCATATACACCCCTACTGGACGCATAGTTTTGAGGTCGCCTGGCTAAAAGAGGTATTTTCCCAACCTTCTTGTTCATGCTCTTAATTAGGCAAAATATGGAAGGAAGAGTCTATTGTAAATTGCATACAATAGAGCGTATTTTGCGTTAAAAAAAATGTTGTTTTGACCTGCAAAATATTGTCCAAAAATTATTTGGTAAGTGCTCACGTATAACACATTTTATTGTGCACAATATATACAACAAACACTCAATTTTACAAAGTATGAGTAGAATATTGTGCACTGAAATCATTTCATGTTGATGCAACTTCGATGCATATAATATACGCCATCAGGGCCGGCCCTGGGCTAAGGCCCAATAGGCCGGCGTCTTAGGCCCCCCAAAAAAATGAAAAAAAAAGGCCCCCAAATATTTTTTACCACTAAGTATGTAGGCCCAATTTTTTTTTTGCATTGAAGCCCATTTTAAAGTCCAGTTATCCAAACAACTACTCACTAGCCAAGGGGCCCAAAGGCCCAATATGTATTTAAGTGATATTTAAGTGATTATGGTGGACGATGCTTTTGATTCTTATAGTATAATGTATTTTTTGGGTTTTTTTCGTGTTAAATACATGCATGTAGTTTTGAAACGGTGTTTATCGATTTTATATGTAGTTTCGCTAGCATTTTTAAGGGCCTCCATTTTCGAACTTCGTCTTAGGCCCCTCAAATGTCAGGGCCGGCCCTGTACGCCATTTTGATAAAGAAAAACTTAGTGTCACATCAGTCCCTAATTCAAAAGATATCCACACGTTTAGAAATATATGTATTTTGTATTAGAATATGAAATGCTTTTGTTTGTGGAAAACAACACGACCATTATCACCCCTTGTCTAAGTTTAACTGGGCTGACATGAATGTGGTCATCATTTTCTAACTTTTTAGAAAGCGTGCATGATTTTTATTCTACCAAATTCTTGATTTAATGTATTTTAATTTGCTTATCTTTTCAAAAAGAAAAGAGGATATAAAGCACTGCTTTGTAGACCATGGCTACAATATTTACCAGGGAGTTCAGGACTGGTGAAAGAAGAAAGGCATGTCCATTATTAATATATAACGGTCATGTGGCGGTGATGTAGTGGCGATATGGAGGGCAGTGGCGGTGGCGACGATGGTGATGGTATTAGTAATCTTATCACTATTATTCACATAGAAAAATTTGATTACTCAAGAAAACTTAGGAGGAGAAATAGAACGTATAACCATGATGAGGAGTACTCGTAAGAAAACAAAGCCTGTGTTATGATTGTCTTGACCAAATTACTTTTTAGGTTAGTCTATTACGTTCATATCTTATTTGACTATATGTTCTTTCACAATGAATTCTGTCGGATAATTAGGTATGCAGATTTGCACACTTTCTAATATACATATTTGTTCTATAAAATAATATTTTATGACACATACTTAGTATATAATAAGGATAAGAAATCTGCTCATATATTTGTTGAAATTTTTTATCTCCATTTTATTAGGTGTGATACCTATTTGAATACATACTTAAATAGTATTATTTAGAACACACATTTGAAGCCACTTTACTTGTTTTGATGAAACAAAGACCAACTAGATGAAATAAGGAATAAAGCAAAGCACATAAACAACAATTGGAGTTAGATATTCTTATATACTTTTAAATGAATGATCAGAACGTTAAATATTTGTTATAAATACTTTTACGTATATGTTTTGCAGTAGCTAGCTAATTATGTCTACAAGGATGTAAGTATTGTTGTAATTACCATGAGTCCAAAATTGAAGCCAACAATAACTGTGTTGACGATGGAGATTGAAGCGAGTTCAACATCCCCGAGGTGGCCGGCGAAAGCTTGGGTGACTACAGCGAATGTTGCGGCACAAACGCGGCTGAGGATGGATGGACCAACTAGGTGCCATAGCTTCTTTGTTTCGACCCACACCCTTTTTTGGAGACCTTTTCCTTCAATAAAATTTTCTTCTTCTCCAACTCCAACTTCTTGGGATATCATTAATCCTCCCACCACATCCTCTGCTGACTGTTCTGTACTATCTCTGGCCATTGTTTAAATGATCCACAACAAACAACACTATGTGAATAAGTAAATATATACATAAACATAAAAACTTATGGATACATGCATATATATATATATATATATATATATATATATATATATATAGTCCCTTCTATTGAGGGATGTCTCATTTTAACAAAGTGAAGCTCCCATTTCCTAATCAAATATTGATAATCAAAATCATTCAATGTGTTTAAAACATGTTTTTAAGGGCACCCGCAAGAAATTGGCTCCAAAAAATATCGAGAAGGGCTTGATCCATGCAGTTATTCATAAATGCTGATAGGAATAGTTTTATGAAAAACTGCTTCAATCAAGCTCTTCTCGATATTTTTTGAGCTGATTTCTTGTGAATATCCTTGAAAACATGTTTTAAACACATTGAACGGTTCAATTATCAATATTTGATCAGAAAATGGAAAGTCCTCATTTTAACAAAATGAGGGATCCCTTAATAGAAGTTCAATAAATATATATATATATATATATATATATATATATAGAGAGAGAGAGAGAGAGAGAGAGAGAGAGAGAGAGATGTACGTACTAAGACTAGAAACAGTTAAAGTGCTCCTCAATTACCTGAAGCACCTTTGGACGCACGATGTAAAGGTAGTGGTTGTGTTTTTGTATTGTTCTGGAGAATGACGTCACCTTCCAAACCTCGTGGTTTTATATATGCGCTTACAGTCACACACCGAAATTAGTATTCCCCTAATGACCAACTTTACTGGACCCCCACTTCATTTTGTTGGTTGTTTCAAAAAACAGTGGAACAAATAATAATTACAAAATTTATATATGTGAAATTGAAAGTTACATACACATGAACACAAACAAGTTATTGAAATAGAAAATAAAAAAATAGATAATCAAATTAAAGCCCGTGTATATATCATGCATGCAATATCGTAAAACGATTTGCCATCTCATCGAAGGTATAGGAGGTTGTCTACATCTGTCTCTCAAGATACAGGGATTTGCTATAGTCAAAGTCACACCACCTTCAACTATTTCGACGAAATAATTTGTGGCCCACTCTTTTTTTTTTTTGAAAAAGTAGAAATCAAACAACATAAGAATTCTTGAAATTTCGGATGTTCGAACGATGTCTATTTGTGTTGAAACATGAACCAAGGGCTGCCAGTTTTTACGCGTGCAAGGGAAGACCTCAAAAGTGAAATACGATGAATTGCATAATGAATTCAACCATAGATCATTGTGGATGAATTGGAATAACAAAGTGCAACGAATTACACAAGGTCCAACCAAATTCATGCACTTGAAAATTTATGAACATAGGAAATCTATCGATTTGAAAATATACGCTCTTGAAAATTCATGAATATCGCATATCGATGAATCTAAAAATAGATGCACATGAATTTGAACCTTCAAAAATAATTTGGAGACCAGAATTTAATTGGCCCAACAACTCAATTACCACCCAGTCCAATAAATTTAATTTACTAGGGACTAAAAAGATTAATATGAAGGCCCAAAGTCCTAACACAAGCCGAACACGGGCCCATAGCACAAACCTCATATCTTGAGTCACAAGCCTCGGCTAGGCACTAGTTAGGTCCAGGCATGCGGCGAGTGACTTTTCACCATGTATTCTATTCATCATGTCTTGTAATAAATCTTTAGTTTTCTCATTCTTTATTGCTAGGCTAAACCTTTCTAAGCAAGGTCCTAGGAAGTAATTCATTCGATGACTTAGGTTTTTCAATATCTTCTCACAGATTCTCATTTGTTGTTACAAATCTATTTAAGTTTTTATTTTTGAACCAAACAAAGAGTGTTATACCTTTGATTAGGTGCCACTATCGATTTTGGGTACATTTGATACTTTGGTCCATGTCGTCCCTGCTTTTGTCTAATTGCCCATGAACCAAAATTTGATCCAGAACACATATTTTGTTTAAAATTGATTTTGATCAATTTATTTTTTGATCAAGGATTATTGATGTGAAACTTAATTGAGTCATAAAAGAAAAGATATTGTTAATCAAAGTCTAAGGTGAATGGATTTTCAGGAATATGAGACTGCCTTCTTAACTTGATAACTTCTTCAATTTATTATTTTAGTTTAGCTCATTAATCAAATTTCCTAAAAATAGAGGTTAGCGTCCGGAACGCTACAGTTGCAAAGTCATTTGTTCCAATCTTATTGTTCCTTATGGATTGCTACTCTGAAGTCTCCATTATATTATTTTTACACACTTGAGAGGAGTTTTGTTTCAAATTAAATACTGATTTGATTGGCACCTCGACCAACAATACTATTCTGTCGATCAATCACTCTCATTGGCAAATTGAGATGCACCCGATTTATAAATTAGTATACCTACATATACTCTCTCTTTCACAAATTGACACCCCGGCCCACACGACCACAAAATATATAGCTTTACACATAATATACAAATTCACACACTGCCACACATACCCCTTCGTTCACAAATTCAAACATCCCTAAATACCACCACATTCACAACTTCACACAAATCCAATTCACATACTCCAATTCACTAATTAACCTACGTACCTCAATTCACAAATTCGCGAACACATATACACACTCTTATTCACAAATTTCCACCCGTCATAATTTTTTTTTCCAACACATACGCACGTACCTTCACATTCACAAATTCACATTTCCAATTCCAAAATTCGCACATCGACAACAAGAAAGGTGTGTGAATGGTTTTATTCTATTGGAAACAGTGTTTCAGAAGTAAATTCGGGGTTTCTCGATGGAGGGAACAAAATTGAAAGAGAGTTAATTTGGATCCAGAAAACAAGAATATGTCCATATAAGTAACCCCTTTTTCTTCTGTCTGGAAAAATTCCATGCTGTATGATGGTACACAATGTTCTCTAATCCAAAAAGAAAAGATGAGTTCAGATGCCAAGTGTGCGACTTTAAATGATATCTTAGGATCGAATGTGGCCTCGCTTAGTATATGTGTTGATAAGACATGCGGCATCTATTCTATTCTATTTATAAAGGAAAAACACAATTTAGTATTCTTTTCTTTCCGGATCTTAATCCTGTTTTTTAATTTGTCAAAAATTATCCTTTACAGAAATTATTTTCACATACCAAAAAAATGATAGAGAATTAATTGCCGAGGTAAAATTGATATTGTCTCAAATCTCAATCATTTAAAAAAATCTACCCACTTCTTCTTCAAGATTTACCCACTTCTTCACACCTATTATCACAATATTTCCTAAAATTTTTGTAACTACCTCTTTAAATTTTCACATACAACCTTCTACTTGATAACCAATTTCCAAAGCGGCATTAACTTGATATTTATTTTTTTTCCAAAATCGAGTTATGAATCACCTCTAATTTTGACCCTCAAAAATAAAATTTCAGAGAGTATTAATAAATTAGAAATAGCTATAAAAGGAAGAAAAAATATTATTTCTTGAAACATCCTTCAACTATAAAGTTAAATTAGAGATGTCAAGAACATTGCCAGCTTCGGAACATCCTTCAACTCGGACCCAATTGATCCCCATGTCATGATTCTTGCTTTTTCTGTTTATTCTCATCTAGTTCTTTTAACAACTATGAAAAAATTATTCAAGCATAATACGACTTCATCTGCATAGAGAATCCCAAACCAATTATTTCTTAGCTCCGATTTTTTTTGGACTGAAAAACTTTTTACACAAAAAACAAAAACGTATAGCATGATTTCATCCGATAATTAATCCCAAACCAGTTAGTTTTTAGTTCAGGATTGTGATTTATCAAGTCATTTAAAAGCACAAATTTTGGAATAGATTTATTATTTATATCTTTAACAATTTTGGAGTGTGTGGTAGACAGACAAGTGTAAGAGACTTCTGTGTTTTGTTCGTGTACACATGTGAAGAGCTCACCCATGCCTGTTTAGTCAAATAAACCTTGTTAGATAACAAATTAATTTTTTTTACAAGAGTAACTTTAGATAAAATATTTAAAAATATTGTGGGGGTCCATTGAGAATGAGTTTTATTCTGACAAGGGTTTTGATCGTTACTTAAAAATTATATATTTGTCTCTTGTAATCTTTGAAGTTTATTTTATTTATTTAAATAAAAATTATATGTGACCTCTATCTTGTGTAATTAATTTATTTTTAGGATAGAGAAAATAAAGCAATTTCCCACGTATTTTAAAATTTTACATTACAATAAAGATTTTAACAAGTTTTTTTTTTATTGATAAAGAAAAAGTTAAAAATAATTGTGTGAGAGATTAGTCGTTTGGTTTTCTGTCTGAATAATAACACAGTTCTAAAAAAAAAAAAAATTACACCACTGATTGAATATCATTTTGTAGCTTATTATTTTTATTTTTTTATAGAATACATAAGATTTTTTTTTATTAATTCACCTACGGCCCAAAAAACTTGTGGACCGGCCCTGGGCCCATTCAGGGCCCTTTGCTTGGTCGAGCTCTATCTCAACAAGACTTACCTCTATTGCCTGTTTGGATGGGGAAAAGCCCCCCTCCAAAAATTGTCACCCCTTATTAGGGGTTTTGGTATGGTTTGGATGGGTTAAGTGCTCCCTCTTAATTTTTTACCCCTGATATGTTTTGCCCCATTAGGGCCCGTTTGGATGGAGTTATATTTTCAGGGGGATAATTTTTAGAGGGGGTATAAGATAAGAGGGGGTATTAGTTTTAGAGGGAGGGCCCACTTTAATGTGATGTTTATAGAGGGAGGATAAAAAAATAGATGGTTTAGATGGGGGTTTAAATAGGGGATAAAGGGGGATAAAGGGGTAAGAGGGGTGAATAAGGAAAAAAACTGTTGCTCGTTTGGATGTGGGAAAAAAGAAGGGGGATAATTTTTGGAGGGGGTAAAAGGATCGACGTGACATGTTTAGCATGGTTTGGGAGCAAAAAATGCAGGGGGATAATTTTTCACCCCTCCAAAAATAATCCCCCAGATAGGGATAAAGGGGGATAATTTTTGAGTAGGGGGGGGTGCCCAAAAATTATCCTGGAGGGAAGGGAGAAAGAGGGGAGGGGGTATTATTCTTGGATAATACCCCTTCTTCCTCATTACAAATACAAAATAACCTTATCCCCCTATTTTATGCTCCATTCAAATTAAGTACTATTTTATCCCCTTTTTTTAATACTTCATCCAAACTATCTACTTTTTATTACCCCCTCTATAAATATCACATCAATGTGGGCCAACCCTTTAAAAATAATACCCCTCTTATCTTATCCCCTCAATAACTTATCCCCCTTTTTTCGTCCTTATTTGAAATTTTTTTGTAATTTTTTGTTTTTCATCAATTTTTGTTGATTTGTTGATTCATCTCGACAAGAGCTTTCAGAAAAGTTATCAATCATCGGCTAAATTTGGAAAAAGTTCAGAAAAGACAAAAATAAATCCAAAAATAGAATTTTTTGTACTTATTCGTCGTCTTTAGTGATTTTTTTTAACTTTTGGACATAATTTTATACTCATTAGATTCCTTTCATCAAGACAGACTAATAAACTATAGCAAAAAATAATCCAAATAGGGCCTATAATCCAAATGGGGACTAATAAACTATAGCAAAAATAAATAAATAAATAAAGACAAAAATAACAAATAAATAAAAACTATAGCCCAAATGGGACCTATAATCCTTTATCCAATCAGCCTCTCAAATGACTATTTTTGAATAATTTAAGGGTTTTTTAACTTTGTTTTACCAATTAACAAAAAAAAAAAAATAACAACAAAATATAAATCAATAATAAAAAATTTAGTTAAAAAGAAAAATATATAATTTAGCTCGCGTAAATTTAGTTAACAATAAAAAAGAGAAAAAGAGAAAAATTTAGTTAACAATAAAAAAGAGAAAAATATAATTTTAGGAGGGGGTGAAATATAAGAGGGGGTAATAGGGGAGAAGAGGGGGTAATAGGGGAGAAGAGGGGGGGATAATTTTTGGAGGGGGAGATTTTTAGTTTCCAAACCATGCCAAATAATGGGACCCACCCCTAAGAAGGGGGGATAATTTTTGAGGGGGATTTTAACCCCATCCAAGCAGGGCCTTAGAGATTTTGTCATGGATAATTTTTTGGACCACCTTTGACCTCCCCAAAAATTATTTGGGAGTGGAGGGGAAGTGTTTTGTCATTTTTCCCCCTTCTTATCTCCTTCTCTCTCAATTTTGGGAGAAAAAAAATGATCAACACCGCTCATTCGAATCCCTTTTGGTCTTTTTTTAAATTTTATTTTCAAAAAAAAGTAAAAATTCATCATTTACTTAAAAAATTATTTCGAGATTAACCATGTGCTCGAATATTTTAATAAAGAATTGTTGAATTATGGCAATGTATTTGTTGATTTATATTTTGTTGTTATTTTTTATTTTTTTGATTAATAAAATAAATATAAAGATATTATAAATTATTCAAAAATATTCACATTCATCACATGTCCTAATGGACCCA
The DNA here is from genome assembly GCA_019985065.2 of Arctostaphylos glauca. Lineage (NCBI taxonomy): Eukaryota > Viridiplantae > Streptophyta > Magnoliopsida > Ericales > Ericaceae > Arctostaphylos > Arctostaphylos glauca. The sequence continues at coordinate 10,769,791 of JAHSPW020000012.1, read as the reverse complement.
ACTTTTGAGGAAAAAAAGCGACCGACACCGCTCATTTGAACTTTTTTCAGTCGTGTTTTGCGAGTTTTATTCTTGAAAAATACTAAAAATTTATTGTTTACTGAAAAAATTATTTCGGGATTAACTGTTAACTAGGAATATTTTAATTTAGGGTGTTAAATTATGTAAGATATTTGTTGATTTATATTTTGTTATTATTATTTTTTAATTAATTGATATTTCCTTTTAGCATTCATTTGTTTAAATAACGTTTTTTATTAAATATAATACATTAATAAATTTCTTAATTAATTAATATTTCAAATTATCCAATATTAATTATATATATTGAGTTTTGTATTTATATACTTTATTTAATACATACTCAAATTTAATATTGCACAAGGGCAAAATAGTTATTTGACAGTTTTATTTCTTATCTATCCACTCTTATCCCCTCATTTCATAAACCATCCAAACCAAGTCAAAATATATTCCATGTTTAATCTCTCATCTAAACAATCTATTTTTTTATATCTTTCTATAAATATCACATCAATGTGAGTCATCCTCTAAAAATAATACCTTCTGTTATCTTATCCTTTTTTATAACTTATTTTCTAAAATAATACTTCATCCAATCAGCCCCTAGTCATTGACCTGGAACTTGAACCTTTTTTACCAGAGATAAAAAGTAGTTGACCTGAGCTGACCAAGCTATGAAACTGGACTCCAACGACCCAAGACCCAGTACCTTAATCCAATATAGGAAATTGTGTTCAGACAATACACAGATTCACTTATAGCGATTTCTTAGATTCTCGTAAAGGACGTCCTTCAAGAAGAGATCACAATAGTGCCGCCCGAAATTTTCAAGCCTTAGGCAAAATCATAAAATTGGACATTTATATATTTTTTCTCCAAAAAATAAATAATAAAATTATCTTTAAAATAACATTATCAATAAGAATTTTACAACATGACATAAAGTAAGTTTATTATATTTTACATTTAGTTGATTCAAATTAAAAGTCAAGTTTTTATACATTTTTTCTTTTGGTATATTTTAGTGATGTGCGACATTTATATAGTAATATTATTAACAAAGTTATTTATTACACTATTATTATATAGAAAAAAAAATCTGGTATTGTATAGAAAAAAATTCCTATGAAGTATATAGGCTGCTCTGCTAAATTTGGTATGCATTTTTTTTTGTCTCGAATACACATTCATCCATGTATAGTCAAATCTTGGCTCCGTCACTAAATCCATGTGAAAATATATTAACTCTTGAGCGATCAATTCTTATGGAACTTTATTACGGTGGGATTATTCTCTTTGATATTAGTTTTTGTGTGCATAAACTGGGTTGAACAAGCTGAATTAAAAAATAAAAATGAAGGGACTTAAGTAAACATTAATTTATCAAGTTAAAAGGAGAAAAAGCAACCAGAAACCCCAATGTAAAAGGGAGGAGAAAACAAGAGCATCGCTAACACCCCAAATTTGAAAAGTTGTCACTTGCATATTCTCCAAAACCTCTATTATTTTTGTGAATTGAGAATTTCTCTTACATATGTAGATAACATATATAGGTGCATGGAAGAGGGCAAAAAAAAACAGAGATTCAACTTATGTGCTCAGGGGAAAGTGATGAACGTACCCGTAACACAAATGTTGGTTTCAAATAAATCCGTGGGAAAATGATTTTGGATCTACTTTTTATATATGCATAAAGTTCCATGAGGAAGAATAAGAGTTTTACCTTTTTAGTCCAAAAAATTGAAAACCCTGATAAAAATTTTAATTTTTTCTATACCTTGTGCAGCAAAGATCTTCAACCACACGACCCAAGAGAACAATAGCCAAAGGGTTTGGGGGAACCCTAGAATTTTAATTTCCTCTGATCACTATATTCTCTCAGCTCTCTCTATTTTTATAGTAGAAAAGTTGTCCCTCTCCTTATTTCCGAGAGAGATATATGTGCTAGAGTTAGGATTGGGACCTATGGGATTCTTGAGCACTAGCTTAAATTGGGCTCACCTTCTCATACATGTGAGGAGTAACAAGGTAAAGATCATTAACCATTTTACCGGACCATATAAAATAACCATTCTTTTTAATATTAATTTAAGAATGAAAATTGATGGAATAACCATGTTTCCCTAAAGAAGAAACTAAAATCAAATTTTGGCTAACAAAAGGAACATAAAGACACTTTGATAAAACGCTCTCTCAACTACTCTCAAAAGAAAGTTTTACTACTTCTACTACTACGGCTGCATTACTTGCATCCGAGTTCATGCATAGCTTGATCTCTTCATCACTTAACCTCCTGATTACCCAAAATCTCTACAACAAATTACAAATGTGATCAGTTGCACCGGAGTCGACACATCAAGTATTACGTGTACTATCAGTATAGTAAACTCTCATGACAAGTGATTCAATAATACCTACATTTTTCTTGCTTGCCAAAAAATCTATATTATCCCACAATGGAATCATTTTCCTTTGGGTTTTATGTTTGTCCCCTTTCATTTTCTCTTTCTTCATCCCTTTATTAGGAACAAGCATTTTTCCACTTTTGTTTGGTGCATCATAGGTTTGCTTATAAGCCCTTCTCATGAACCAATACATTAGGATTAGTCTTGATTATACCCTCAATTGCCTGAATAGAGTTCATTAACTTTGAAAGATACCGATCCATTCTATTCATGCTGTAATTCAATTTGGGTTGACCATCAATCTCGGCTCCAAGGACATCAAGTATATTGAGAAAATTAATCATTTTCAAAACATGATCCCTTACAGGAGTCCCCTCAATCATTTTAGTGTTCATGTTTTGTCTCATGGCATGCTACCTAGCAGCCCTTCCTTGTTCACCAAACAACTCGTTGAGACTAACCTTAGTGTCTGAAGTAGTACCAAAAAATTGGGGCTAATGTTGCAGCACATTAGACATAGACGCCAAAATATAACATTTGGCTATCTCATCAGTTTTCTTCCAATCTTTATACTTTTTCTTCTCATAATCTATGCTTTCATTAGTTGAGAGGGAGGGGCAATTTTCAGTGAGCACATAATTATACCCTTCCAATGTTTATACCAATAAGTTCCTGCCATTCGCACCATGAAAGACTACATGCACCCTACTCAAATCACTAATTCCTCTTGTATTGTCATGCCCACCGGTTTAATCGATGTGCAACAATTCCACGTTAAACCTAACATGCTCAACATGCTTCCTACTTTCATGGTATGGAAGTCAAGAATTGCTATGTGCATGTTAGGGAATTTGAGGAAGTGGTGAGTACCTTAACCAATGAGGTCGCTCATATTGAGATGGCCCGGATGAGACCTTTCCCTTTTTCCCTAAAGGATAAATCTAAAGGTTGGTTTTTATTCTTAAGATCCAATTCGGTGACCACATGGGTGGAAATGCAAGTAGAATTTCACAAAAAATTCTATCCGTTACACCACACGACCACTTTGAAAAAGATGATTCAAAACTTTGAAGAACGACCTAATGTATTCTTTTGTAAGTGTTGGAAAACATACAAGTAGTATTTTCTAGCCATGCCTCATCACGACTATAAGGATTGACAAATTGTCATCATTCCAAATACTAAATACTCGATTCAATAGTATTATGGATTTTATCGGGATTTTAGTCAGGTGATATAGACAACGTATGTTGGCAATGCTAGACTACCACTATTTATATTACTCAGATATGAAGTAACATATTATTTATTGCTTTTTGTATAATTGATAAAGCGGGAACCGAGAGAAACAATAAAGTAAAGTGTGAGAAGCAAAAAGTTGACATCTATATTTCTCTTGCTAGAAATACGGACTATGTAGGTTGAGCCTAACTAAGTAGTCTATACTCCTAGCCTAGAGGTACAAATTTCAATTTTCCAAGTATAATGTTTACATTGAAAATAGAGAAAGAGATGGGAACTGAATCAAGAATGTAGCTATTGGAACGCGTATACCTTGTATTGCTTTGAAAACTAGTAATTACATGATAAGAAAGACACTCGAATATCTAAATAAAACCATAATCCAGTATAACAATGAGTTTTAACTCGTGCTATTTCAAAATATGCTAGATTGTGGATCATTCAAATCATTTCGTCAAAAATCGATTACCCAATCTATGTTTTTTCAGACATAGTTTTCTTTTATTTTTTTTTTCTTGAAAACCATAATCCTAGGCCGAATTCTAATCTCTTTTCTTTTTTGGTAACCCCAAAATTAGATAGTTGTGAGACGCTAGAAGTGAAAAGTCCAAGAGAAGAGAGGTTCTCCGAAAATCGAACATCCCAAAAAGGGTAGGAGCACATGTAAATATAGTCAAACCCTGGCATACTATTTATTGCGCCCAACCCTAGGGGCACACTTGACGATGCACTCATAATGGCACACTTGATGATGCATCCAAACTTTAGGAAAATTTAACTCGCATGTGAATCGACGGACACACTCCAAAGGTGCGAAAAAGGCACTAGTGTCAGATTGAACCCCAAAAACGCCAATGGATTCATATCTATTATTTCATATTTAGCATGTCGAAATCTAAACTTTGTATTCAATGAAATGACAAATACATGAATTTTAAAAATTCTTTTATTAAAATCTCCAAAAGTTGAGGTGTCACGTCACATTTTTTAGTGTGAAGTATTATTCAATCAGAAGACAATAAAGACAATGGCAATTGTAATTGTCCTTTCCATGGGGTCACCTGACCCCACCCTTTCTATGTTGGCATCACTCATATACATCAATCAGCCCTAATAGACCAATACATACCATTCCACAGACTAGTCCTAGACTCGTAATGGCATGGTTTGTTAGTCGTTCGGGCCATGACTAGTTTGTTCAACCCATTAGAGAAATATTACAAAATTTATCTTTAAAAAAACATTAGTGGTTGTTATGTGAAATTCTAAGATCACCTTGTTGTATGTACCATCTATGACCAACAAAATTGCATGATTGGTGAGGAAATGTTTTCCAAAGGAAGTGATAGCAACAACTTGCAACCATTTGAAATGTTTAGTAACTTTATGGAGCCAGTAGTAACTATAAGGGTTACAACATTTCTCCAACTACGAAGAATTATAGTCTGAAATGTTTAAATATAATTTGCCTTATTTAACATAATATACCTAATTTTAAAACCTTATTGACCTTTCCAGTTTTCATTCAACTCACAGATCAAGAAGTTTTATCAGAAGCAACTAGCTCAAGAAATTAAGCATAATACATAGGAACAAACAGGAAAGTAAAAAAAAAAATTAGGAGACCGATATAGTAATCACCTATTGCCAACTACTAATTGGTCATCTGGATTAGGACTTGACCAGTTTTGAACATGCTTAATAGCTTTTTGTGCCTGCAAATTCACCCGTGAGAAATAATTAAAACAATAATTAACCACTTCACCGACATGAAACCTTATGTAATGGCAACAAACTAGTAGGATGTTGTACAGTTCTAGACTGAAAACAAAAATAATTGTTCATAAATAAATCACGGGTCTAAATTCACTTGGGTATATTCTCACTGCACAATCAAACAAATCGAAACTAAAGAAATCAGTTTATAAATAATTTCATAGTCCCAAATTCTAATTCTGGAATTGTTTTTGAAAGTTCCAAATCCCAATTCTATATGGAACTGTAGACTTTTTTTCTTTTTGGTTGAAAGTATGGAAAGAATTTATCCAATTTGCTTACCTCTTTTTCCCATTCGCATGATATCGTAATGACGGCCAATATTATCGTCTGCGCAATAGTTCCAAAAATCATACCACCCCAAATGCCCTGATGTAATGAGTGGGATATATGTATAAGTCAAATATCAACTCATACAATTATACAAGTCACCATATGCTTTTAACCCATTCCACAATAAAGCAATTAAGAGATGTACTGATCAATAACCCACTTTCAAACCATATTAGTGACAATGCAACCAGGGGCGGACTCAAGATTTGAGCCTGGAGGTGTCATCATCAAAATAAATGAACAACTAAAAATTAAATTTGTATTCAATAACAAAAAAATATAGGTATTCAAAATTTAATGAACTAAATTAGGGAGAATTTGACTGAACAAAAGAGTATGGGGGTGTCACAGTGTTACACGATAAACTTAATTTATTCTTAAAATCTTAAAAAAAAAAATTTTTGCTTTAAGTGGAGCATGGGGGGGTGGCACGTGACCCCTCCCCCCTTAGTAGGTCCGCCACTGAATGCAACAAAATCTCTTGTATTAATTACCTAGAATAATCAACCCTTGTGGTTCATGAGAACTGATATATAGAGGATTTTGTTTTTCGGATTTGAGAATGCTATACTACATTGGTGTCGTTTTGTCGTTGCGCAGGAATGTGCTATAACATTTTCCAATCCTTCTATTCCTTTAAAGGATTTCCAGTCCTTTAATTCCTTTAAACTATAATTAATGTTAATGATTGTTTACTTGAAATCAGCTTCAAGTATTCTAAAAGTAGAAAAACCAACGGTGTATCCACCAACTAGTTTCTTGGGTCCAATTATAGAGTTAACTGGACTTCAAATTTCATTATCATTAGAAAGACTATCTAATATGTTTCCTAGCCAATATATTTCTAAGTTTACTTTTTGATCTTAGAATTAATCAGCTTCCTTCATAAACAGTTATTACAATAAACTAACTGTTAACATATAGCAGTTTCCATTAATGTTGGAATAATTGTTGAATGGATTATACATGTATGTGCGACGGTGAAAGATATTAGTAGATGTGTTTTATGGCAACAAGCACCAGAAAAGTTTACAGTAAGGGTATATTCCCAAATAATAGCCTTTTTAGGTTAAGAATAGCAAAATTAAAGGTATCCTAATATACCTTAACTCCAAAGTTGAAGATCCTCCCAAGAAGAATTCCAATGGGGATCCCAAGAAGGTAGTAGCAACCTATATTTATATAAGCTACCCATGATTGCCATCCAGAACCTACAGCCACCCCTTTCAAATTGTATATTTCACACTTGTTATACTCATAAAAAATAGAATAATTCAATAAAAAAAAAAAATAGGGCAAGAAATTTACTCAATAATTACGTACCAGATAAAACAGGCTGAACACTGTTGAAAAGAATAGTGAAAGTCAAGAGGTAAGATAGCTCATCGACTGCTTTGATAACATCGTGACTTGATGAGAAGATCATTGCTATCTTATGATGAAATATTACTATAAATACAGAGAAGAATATGCCAATTAAGAAAGATTGCACCACAGCAACATTGGTTGCAAACTTTGCAGCTTTTCCATTTCCTGCTCCTAGCTCATTGGCAACTCTAACTCTGGTCACATATCCATGATAAGAAATTAATTCAAGATTTAATCCAATAAATATGTAGTACAATGGTATAAGAACAGAGACGTAGATCAAAGTAGTTTTCTCACTCCACTTCTATACAAGGAACAAAGTTTGTTTCCCAGAAGAGAATTGTGAACTCCTAATACAAACATCAAAACAAATTTCATGTATGATAGTGAAATAAAAAATTTTGATGCCTTGACAAATTCAAGAGTTTCTTTCCAAATCTTTCAATTAATACACGTTCATCCTTCCCAACACTTATTTTATGTTTCGAAACATCCATGGAGCTCTATGGGGCTCTCATGGAGGAAAACCCAGGAATAAGATGAACCAGAGCCTCCAGACGTGGCTTCGGTTATGGGTGCGGTTAGCCGGCTCCAAAACAGGCTTCAAAGCCGGATGGTGCTTCTTGTTGAGATATATTCTTGACCCAAACTTTGAAATGACCTTGTGAATGCTACGAGACTTGGAATTATTTCAAATGTGGTAGGATGATAGAGTAATGTGTTATCTTGCATATCCAATTAGAATTAACGCATCTAGACATCCAGAACTCCTTAAATCGATATTTTGGCAAACTCTGTCAGATTTTAATAAATTTTGTTCTCGTCCAATTTTGCCTAACTTAGAGAGAGCTTCAAGTCTCGAGTCCTTCACGAGAAATATTTCCAACATATTGGCTTACATCCCTTTAAAATCTAGAACATTTGATTTGAATCGATACTTTAAGTTCATGCTATTATAAACTAAAATTTTAGGACAATATTGGTCGATTGTCATTTTAGTTATTTCGGACTTCAGAATTAACCTTCTGACCTTGCTTAATTTTTTATTTAGGAAACATATTTACTAATGAAAGAATATTTGAGATTCGTGGTACACGATTACTGTTTTGACTTAGAGACCCCTCGAGTCTCGAACCCAATGTTTGATCCATCGCATGATCATATTTCTTTCGAAACTTGAACTTGGAACCTTTAACTTGTCAATTCATATTCCATGTTTGAGTGACAAAATCTACCATGAGTAGAAATTCCGCATGTACGTTATTGTGTTTTGTTACTAGGATGTGACATTTGAAGCATGTCGTACCTTGTCTATGAACCTCGTCCAAACCTATGACATGCCATGAAATACCATATAACACATTCATGTTTACATACTCATTTTCACTTCAAATTATTATTATCACATTGTTATTAAATTATGATGAAACACTTGGAATTTATGAATATGGATCGACTCGTGCTTAAGATTACTAATATACACTTGAACGTTAATACATAAGATTATAGTCTTGATAAGGCTTGGAAATTATTTTATTGGTCTGTCGAGACTTGAATTTTATCGATAAATCCTTGATGATATTAATGTGACAATTACGGGCAACACTTGTGATGACCCAAGTTTGATATGGGCAATGCTTGTGACAACATAAGTTTGATTACGAGCAACCCTTGTGATTAGGGCTGCAAACGAACCGAGCTGTTCGCGAGCTCGGCTCGGCTCGGCTCGATAAGAGCTCGGTTCGGCTCGACTCGTTCAGTTAACAAGCCGAGCTCGAGCTCGAATTTTAGGCTCGTTTCGTAAACGAGCAGAGCTCGAGTCTCGAAAGCTCGACTCGGCTCGTAAAAACTCGGCTCGTTTTAGAGGTTCGGCTCGTTTAAAGAGGCTCGTTTAAGTAAATGAGCTTAGTTCAACTCGGCTCGGCTCGGCTCGTTTACAAACAAGCCGAGCTCGAGCTCAAATTTTTGGCTCGTTTAGTTAACGAGCCGAGCTCGAGCACTCCAAAGCTCGGCTCGGCTCGGCTCGTTTGCAGCCCTACTTGTGATGACCCAAGTTTAGAATATTTGAGCTGGTATGGCATTTAGCCAAACAATGTCTGTACTATTGTCATTAGTCGAGCAGCGTCTTTAATCGAGTTGTGTGATTAACCCTGTTTTGTATTGAGCCAACTGGTGTTTTTAGGCGAGTTATGTTTGTAAGTCATATAGTGTCCTTTTAATAAAATATAGTCGTAACAAAGCTTTAAGATATACTTTGGTGGCAGACACAATGTACGAGAAATATGACATTCGGGAGCATAATAAATGGGAACATGATATACGAAAACCAACAATTAAAACGTTGGTCGTTAGGAGCACGATCAGGATAGGATCAGGATCATACCAGATGGGAACATCAGGCATTTGATAGGTCATCATGATGTGTAGCGTGTGAATCGTTTACGTTGATGGCGCCCACAGGTTGGATTCTACCATGACCCCTTATTCAGTAACATATGCACGCTCAATTGATGTTCTACGATGTAATAATTATCACGGTGACTGAGTAACGTTGTCAGCACTTAGTAGACTCTGACATGTTCTGGATTATGTGTCGTGATAATTAGCATGTTCGTGCTCAAATGAATTAGTATGTTATGATTCGATTTAGAAATTTCACTTGTGCTCATGATAGTACGAGGTGGCTTTATTATTGACATCTTTTAATTATCGCACTTATTTAGTACTATTTTTAATATAATGTGCATCATTCATTTTAGTATACACATAAATTGAGTCTCAATTGCTCATAGTACTATATTATGCCCCTGACATTTCACGTTAGGTACTGAAGACGAGAATGAAGACCTGATCTATTTGGCCGACAACAATGCCAAGAATGAGGACTTCATCGAGCCTTCGTTTTACCTACAATAGATGCTCTATTTTTTAAATACTTTTTAAACAATATTTGGGATGTATTCTATACTTTTGTCAATTTTAATTTCTGATTTCAACTTGTACTTTCTCATTAAATGAAATGAGATATATGTAAAAAAAAAAAAATATTAACGTGTTCAAAATCAGGGCACTATGGATACACACTTCCCGACAATACTTTTCAAGGTTTGAAAATTTCTGAGAATTTGTAAATCAAATGGACATATTCATTTTTTAGATGCAAGAAATATGTAATACTTTTTTTTTTTAATCTTTTGTCCATAAAAAAAATAATTGAAAGGGATTTTTATATACTACTCTGTAACTCTTTTTTTCGTTTGATTTGAGGGGGATTTTTTATCTTTTTCTTTTTCAAGACAGATTAATAATATACAAAAATTTGAGACAGAAACAATATATGCCCAAAAAAATTATGAATAAGCAAGTTATGCCAAACCTAGTCAAACATTTGGGCCAACCAGTCGATCACACGACTGGCCAAGCAATTGGTGCAGTATTTTGGTTTCCAACAGATGGAAAAAGATTTCAAGTCCGCGATGTTGCAGATAATTGAAAATCATGTCCATCTCTAAGTATTTTCCCAGCCTCTATTTTGATTGTCTGCGGTAATCACTATTATTTTATGGTAATATTTAATTTGTAAATTAATGATAAAAAAGTATTTAAAACTGGAAAAGTGGATATGCTGAGTTAAGAATGAGAAAAAAGTACAAAAAAAAAAATAAATACCCGATTGCTCCAAAGAAGGAAAGAGGAATCATGAGTTCCCAAGCATTCACGTTCATGCTGAACAAATTGTATAGAGCAAATCAAATAAACAACTAATAAGCAAATTTAATTTCTTTTCTAATCCCTTTATTAAATACTAAATTTATTTTATCTACTCAACAAAATACCAAAAGAGGAAGAGGATATTACTTACCACACAAGCAACGCATCCAATAGTAATGTGGAGTTGTTTAAGTGCCCAGTCATCAACACTAATATTCTGTAGTACCAATTCTCTAAGCTGCACGAATAACCTCAATATCAACATCACGATTCAACAAAAATAACTGATGTGTGTGCTTATTTGCAGGAAATATTGAAATTTGTAACTATAAAGTAAGAAAAAAACATCGATCTTCTTTTCATTTCGAATAACCATCTTTCTTAGATTTTTTTAAAAGTTAAAAGTATAGTAACTCAAGACCCCAAATGTTTAGCCAAAAAAAAACTCAAGACCCCAAACTAAGCCAATTGAGCGTGTATATCAAATATAACTGATATCACATGAAACTATTAACTATCACAAAATAACGAGAATATTACTTGTTTGAAATAGATTAGCAGCTCAAAGATGGTATTAAATAATCTGTATAGGGGAACAATACTTGCTACTCTCACATAAGAGTAGTGTATCCACCACATATTTATTATGCCACGTGTTGGTACCACAAATTAATTAGAAATAGCGCATTGCAATAATGGGAGTCTACTTGTGTAGTAAATATTGTTGACGACACGACGTAAGATTGAGGAATGTTGGTTTATGAACTCTCCAGAAGTATTTATGGAGTTGAAAGAGGGTTGATCTGAATGCACAAAAAAAGTCATTTTGCGTAGACGTCCTTTGCAAAAGAGACAACCGATCTAAGACACCCTGACCAGTGGTTGAAAATCTCTCTGATCACAAAGTTAGCAATTATGAGATGGTTGTCGTCTCGTAGAAAGGATGTTCCACCAAGCAAGGGTGTATAGAGAAGTACAAGTATGAAGTGCTACTAAGAATGATTTGATATATGAAAGTGACTAATAATACCTCAATAATCAACGTGACAAATGTTCTCCAAGTAATCAATCTCCTTTACTTGTGGATCTTTACTCCTATTTATAGGATTCAATTGAGTGTCCTAATGAATGCAGTCTAGTGTAATTTTTGCATTTGAGGCCCTAAATAGTGGACTAATTGGACATATCATAGGTTTGATTAGTGTGCTTCTATGTCGGTCGACATTGCCAATCGGGGTGCCTCTAGTCTAAGCTGACGTCATTCCAAGCCCAGTATAAGAAAGCTAGTTCACCTGAGATGGTCAACACCCTTCGTCTCAGAAGGTCTTGGTTTGGGACGATGTTTATACTAGAGGACGTGACAATGCCTAGTCAATCTGTGGTTCATTGGTCCTCAGATATATCTTTGGGTTGGCTACGAGATTTGTTCACTTCTTAGCTGTTACCTTGCTACCGTGCAATCACAATTTCTTTCTACCTTGTTCATAGTAAGCTAATCGTCCTAAAAGGCGAGTTGGCAATTTCTCTCTATGACATCATTTGCATGCTAGTGATTGCACCCCCGCATCAAATGCGATGTACCCTTTGGCATCCTCTCTGACAGTTTTCTTGAAAAATAACTTGTCAACTCTTGCTTAAACACTCTTATATAAATCGGATAAGGCTAAAAATTATTTTACTTTTTCTATATAGCCTGAGAGCCTTTACCCTACCTTTTGAGACGTTTATTACTTTTTGCATTCGTAAGTTTATTCTCTTGCCAACTCTTCAATGGTGGCTTTCTTAAAGAGTGTGTTTTTGTAGAAAACTTTGATATGTTTAAGGAAGTCTACTCAATCCCTGATAATATTTGCATCCGCCTTCTAGGGAAAGACAAAAGGTGAAATATTAAAAGAAATAATTATTTAGCCTATTTTTATCTGATGGCTATAGTAGAGGGTGGAGCGAGATTCCCAATCAACAACCTTTATTCGTTAGGCCCTCTGCTTTTGAGATGTTGCCCCTTATTAGACCAGCAGTAACTTTTAACATAGAATGTCTGGGATTGAGGCGTTGAATGCCCGTTATGAGACCAACTTGGGGTTTTCCGTTGTCCGTTACTCTTATTCCCTCAAACATGTCCCTAGAAGGGTGACAGGGCAGATGGTGTGTGTAAGCTCCAAAAGTATCACTCACAAACCTAAAGTGGCAGGTATGACCTAGTCCAGACACTCCCGTCATCAGCCATGAACTTGAATCCATCACTGGTTGTAGTATTAAGGAAATGAGGGTTCCCAATCGGCAATCAGAAAGCTTAGCGCATTCCTAGGGTAGAGGGGGTTTATTGTGAGGTTTTCTCTACTATTTTGTTGTCTTTGGTATTTTTCGGACATTCTCATGGTAATGTGTTTCTTCTTCTTCTTTTAGTTAAAGGAAATGTGAGGATCTTAGTGAGCTTAGAACTAGCCATTTTAACAGATAGTTCTCGAGCACAAGCATACAGGGCACTTCTCGAGCAAAGAGTTGTGGTCGGTCAGCTCATGAGCTATTGAATTACTACCCCTCCATTTGGACTATCACTCTTATGGAGGGTATTGTTTGTAACGAAAATAGGGGGTTCCCTATTTGGAAACCCAGCTGCCTCCAACTAAATCTTTTTTAGCATGAGTAGGATGAGTCATTTGTATTATCTGAATCATTTGCAAACACCATTAGTGATCATGAGTGATTGAACGAGGTGGTGGAGGTGTCTTTTGGTGAAGAACCTGCTTCTTTACCTGCAATAACCTCTCACCCTTGGCATCTTCTTATGAACCGATTGGTAATGTCCCTATAGTTGAGGAAATGGCCAATCCCTTCAACCCATATATGGGGGATGATCGAAGGCCGCCATGGGGAGGTATAATACGAACACGAAAAAGCAGTCTACTGGGGACAAAGGTGGAATTATAATGGAGTAGGCAACCGAGGAGGTGGTTGCTCTTACTGCCACCACTCGGGATGCATCTGTTGTGCGCCCTTTCATTTTATCCTCTACTCAAGGATGCGTTCTTCAACTTCCACGAGGAGCCACCAACCAAGAAGGTCCGAGTTAAGAGGCGATTGCTCCTCAGCCTTAGCAAATTGGCAACAGTGATGAAAATTGGTTATCTTCCCCTCTGCCAGTAGAGTCCCCATCCCTTTGAGTAGCTCGATGCTCAGTCAACCAGAGCTTGCTCATTCTGTTTTCCATTGGTTTTATCTAAGATTAACTTTGACGTGGATGGATTTTTGGCCAATTCAATAGCTAATCAAACCGAGGGACTTATATTTGTTCAAAATATGTTCAATAGGTAAGTTGAGGTCATTTACTGACTCTGATGGGGGTGCCTTCTTGAAGAATTGTATGAGTTTGAGATCAACGTCGATGGTGGCTCCAACACGATTCTTTGTATAAGGTTGTGTCCTCAGGCAACCCAATGGAACTAAGGACTAGCTTCAAGCTCCAATGAGCTGTTTTCTACCAGCTTTGAGTTAGCTACGAGATTTATTCACCTCCCACAACTTCAAGTGCTCGATCAGTACCTTTGTTGGAGATCTTTGCTCGTATTTATGGGAATTAGTGTAACAGTCCAGGTATACTACTAATCCAATAACTTGTTGGATTTTAACCACGTGGCCCAAAATGCTTAAATCCAAGTTATTAGTGGTAGCATACATAGTTCATTATATACCTATGATCACCCATGTAAATTTTCAATGTGGGATGGGATGCCACAATCTCCCCATCTTTAAGATGTTGTGCCCTTACAAGGGGTTGTACACTAGAATCACCACAACCTAAATCTGGGTATGTTCCCCAGTGACTAAATAAAGTCCCGACTCTACACTCGATTGTGTACACGGATTACTCTGATACCATTAGTAACACCACATGTACACTACTAGCCAAATAACTTGTCAGAGCCTAACTACGTCACCCAAAATGCTTAAACCCAAGTTATTAGTAATAGCATACATAGTTCTTAATATACCTAAGATCACCCGTGTAAACTTTCGATGATGGACGAGATGTCACAATTAGTTTAGTATCCCTATGAATGCATTTTGAGTGCCTTTGTGTAACGATCCGCTCCCGTCTTGTACAATACTGTCCGCTTTTGCCGCCCAAACCCCATGGAATTTCCAGTAGGTCACCCATCCCAAGATTGCTCCAGAGTGAGCACGCTTAACTGTGAAGTTCCATTTGGTGTTGGCGTCATCACGGCTTTAAAAGGCTTTGTACAAGGAAGGTTCATAATCTTATAAATACCACCGAACTTACATCCACCAAGCGATGTGGGAACCTTGACTACTCATCCGGACGTCCCACTGAGACACCATCTTCCGAACGTCGGCCTCACAGCCAGCACTCAGCCTAACTGGGGTGTCACAATCTCCCCCACTTAGGAACACACGTCCTCGTGTGGGGCCGAGATATCCCACATTTCCGGTTGGTGCAGGCTCTGATACCATTTGTAATGATCCGCTCCCGTCTTATACAAATACTGTCCGCTTTTGCCACCCAAACCCCATGGACTTCCCAGTAGGTCACCCATCCCAAGATTGCTCCAGAGTGAGCACGCTTAACTGTGAAGTTCCATTTGGTGTTGGCGTCATCACGGCTTTAAAAGGCTTTGTACAAGGAAGGTTCATAATCTTATAAATACTACCGAACTTACATCCACCAAGCGATGTGGGAACCTTGACTACTCATCCGGACGTCCCACTGAGACACCATCTTCCGAACGCCGGCCTCACAGCCAGCACTCAGCCTAACTAGGGTGTCACAATCTCCCCCACTTAGGAACACACGTCCTCGTGTGGGGCCGAGATATCCCACATTTCCGGTTGGTGCAGGCTCTGATACCATTTGTAATGATCCGCTCCCGTCTTGTACAAATACTGTCCGCTTTTGCCACCCAAACCCATGGACTTCCCAGTAGGTCACCTATCCCAAGATTGCTCCAGAGTGAGTACGCTTAACTGTGAAGTTCCATTTGGTGTTACCGTCATCACGGCTTTAAAAGGCCTTGTACATGGAAGGTTCATAATCTTATAAATACCACCGAACTTACATCCACCAAGCGATGTGGGAACCTTGACCACTCATCCGGACGTCCCACTGAGACACCATCTCCCGAACGCCGGCCTCACAACCAGCACTACAGCCTAACTGGGGTGTCACAATTTGCCACCCTCAGTCGTGGGCTAATTTGACACATTATAT
Source organism: Arctostaphylos glauca (assembly GCA_019985065.2). Lineage (NCBI taxonomy): Eukaryota > Viridiplantae > Streptophyta > Magnoliopsida > Ericales > Ericaceae > Arctostaphylos > Arctostaphylos glauca. The sequence continues at coordinate 10,753,705 of JAHSPW020000012.1, read as the reverse complement.
TTCTGACCAGTGTGCATATGTTTCAGTTGGCATAACAGACTGAAATGCTCTATGGTTCGAGGTGATGTCATCCGAGGCTCGTTATTAGAAAGTTGGTCAGCCCAAGATGGTCGGCACTCGATATAGTTTTCATCTGAGAAAGTCATCAGTTTGAGACGACAATTATTTGAGATGACTTGGTGATGCCTAATCGTCGGGTCAATAACTTGCTTGTCCTCGGATCCCTTCTGGTCACCTACGAGATTTATTCACTCGATATACACACATATATACATACATACATACATACATACACACTAACTATTGTTTTCAACGTTTGGTTTTACTTAACATGTTTCCATCAAGTCTTATTGAAATATACTTAAACAATTGTGACGCCTCATGAGAGAGTATGGGGTCACTTTAATTTTCAAAGGTTGGCTATAAATATACTACATATCTTCAAAACATTCTTAAAACACTTCTTAGTTCTCACCACAAGTCCACGACACTAAATAAAAACAAGTGAAACTAGAATATGGGGTTGAAGGAGGTCAAACTTAAATAAAAATTATTTTGATTATCTCGAATTGATTTATTAAAATATTGATGAGTTCAGTAAGAGGATGCTCATGCTCACGTATATGATGCCAAGATCGTTGTGAATTCAGTCGACCTTAGAAAAACGGTTGTTAGTTGAGTTGTGTTCAAGACAGGACAAAACTCCAGATATTTTGAGGGAGATTCTGATCATATATAGACGAGGAGTTCAAGGACAATTCAACTTAGAATGAAGAGTTTCATCAGGTTTAATGAAGCTCTAATGACAGAAGATAAATCTAAAGATTCCAAATCAGATTTATCTCGTTAGTTGCCAATCAAAGGCACTTTTAATCTATTTCTAATAAAGAATAAGAAATCAGTCATGACACAGATTGATTGAATGGTAAAAGTTTATAATATTTGATGGAGGATTATTTGCCGGTTTATTATCATACAAATCACAGGATCATGAGTGAGAAAGAGCGAGTCCACTAAATCCATAGTTGCCATAGTTAAGGTAATCATCTTTACAATATTTGAATTTCCACTCACACACAGGGTTCAGCTGATGCTTTTTCGCGTATAATTTGAGCTAAACTTCTTATTTTGTTTAATAATTGGAGTGAATTTACTCCACAAACTAAATAAAACTATAAATAAATGATTTAAATATTCTAAAATTACTTTGATTTTATATAGTTATAAAAATGTTGACTCGACTTTTTTGTGACATATAATAGCAAATTAGTTCAATAGGACCTCAGCAGAAAAAAAAATCTGAGCACTGGACACAAACCTAGGTTTTGGGTTTTAAAAAATTTCAAAATTTCACTATTGTCTCACCTTTTTTTGGTATAATTGTCACAATTCTCAAATTACTTTGATGTCACTATTCTCTCACAAACCTAGGTTTTGGGTTCAACCCTTTGACACCATAATACGACCATTTAACATGCGGATCCAAATCAAAGAGTATGATTTGTTTCAATTTAGACTGGTTCAGTTTTTCTTTCGATTTTTCTTGCATCGTAACATGAGTACAATGCTCCTTACTCTCACACAACCGTGAAGTGAGAGTTTCAGTGGAATCCACCATTAATTTATGCGAGAGGAAAGAGCATTCCACTGGAAGTAGTTTATATAGTTGTGTTTTCGCTCAAACACTAAACTAAGTTGCAACAAACAAGTGTAGAGACAAGGTGGAGCATCAAACCATATCATGACACCAGAAGCCACTGAGAGTTTGAAAAAGTCCCACAGGCCAGAAAAGGCTTTTGTGGAAAAGCCGGTCCAAGTCTTCGGACAGCCACCGCATAAAATATAACCAAACAGGCCCAGTGACATAATCCACCATGAAATATCCAAAGCAACGGTAATTCCCACCATGCCAAGCTTAAACTTTTGCATAAAGACCCAACTTACTGCCACATGGATCCCAAGGGTCACCAATGTAATCCATGCAAACGCTCCGGGTTTCATTTGGGCTTGTAAGAACCTTTGGGCAGGCAACATAAATGGAAAGCTCATTTGTTGCGGTATGGACCACAAAGCTACAACCCCACATTGCACTGCCACGTCTTCTGGTTGGCCCAATAGCTTTAGAATCGGGGTTGCGAACATGTAGAGTGGCAGCAAAAGACAACAACATAAGAAAAGCACAATACATGATCTTTGCATGTGTATTCCCAACATGTGGTAGTTCTTAGCTCCGAAAGCCTGCCCGCATAATGTCTCCAATGCACTTGCCATCCCTAACTGTTAAATTTTATACCAAAGCCACAAATTGTTAAAAGGAAAAGTGAGGTACAGTTTGATAAAGCTGAAAATTAAAAATTAAAATGCCCAATGCTAAATGGTTTAAGTGGAAAAGTTGTTTGACGGAAAATTAGGAGCTGAATAATTTGGCAGTAACGGTGTAGTTGCAATGGTGAAAATGTGGGCAACTATAGTGATAAAAGGTGGTACGGCGATGGAAATCAAATCAGATGGTTGTTATAGTACATGTGGTAAAGAGGGTGGCATGGTATGTTGGAGGTGTTGTGTTAGGTCCCACTGCTAGCGGTATTCATGATTGTGATAAAAGTGATGTGTATATAGTACTCTTATAGTTGGAATTTTTTTTTTTTTTTTTTTTTGGGGGGGGGGGGGGGTTGGTTTTGTGGTATTGGCGATGATTTCACTAACAAATGGTGATGCAGTCATGGTAGGTAATACTTAACAGAGATTGGTTTTCTGATTGAGAATACCGTGCGGCTTTCAAGACAAGATTTGATTCTATATAAAATAGTATTAATCTCTAAAACACAAGTAATACTTAATAGATTTTACACAAACACTGAGTAGCTAGCGAAATACCTGTAAGTAGAGGATAAATTGTTACTTCACAATTATTAGTACTAGAGGATAAATTATAATTGTTATTTAGGTACATAAAATAGATCTTGCAATTCATCATGGCGACATGTACACAAATGCCCTCGTTTCCTATGAAGTCAATTATAAAACTGTGGGTGTTACCAATTAAATCCAGCAATTTTAGTAAGAACACCAACATAATAGGAATCAAAAAGTTAAATTCTCTTTTCTCACATAGTAGATATATTGATTGCTAAAGAATGATGTTAGATAATATGTTGTCTGAAGATTATGGCTCTAGATTGTTAGGGATTTTCTACAAGATAATTACAAAATACTTAATAATTATAAATTGGCATGAATCATTAAAAACATAAATATAATAAATCATAAAATATTATAGATTAAAGATAGAGAAAATAGCCTATGAGATGGCACGACAAGTCATTGTCCAAAAATCATATTCACCTCCCTACGTTTAGGTACTGATAGTCGAATACTGCTTCAAGATACAATTCAGAATCTCACACGTTGTTTTTAAGTTATACGATCGGTGGAAGACGGGCCCCGCGACGGGGGGGGGGGGGGGGGGGGGGGGGGGGGGGCGCTTTGCAAATCTTTCACTAATTATCCAAAATAATATATACATATAATTAATTGTAATAATAGAAATGAAAAATGAGAATTCAATACACTAAACAAGACTAATAGGAGAACCCTCCATTTATAGAGTTTTGTGCGTCATTTTGCCATTTCACAAATGAAATATCATTTGAAGCCTCTTTACTTTTTAATCCCCTAAAATGGAAAGACGTGACTTTTAGTATTAAATATTGCATAATTTAAAATGTTGTGTTCATTAATAAAAAGTGCAACTTAGTTAATTAACATTGTAGGCACATCTCAGTCCATGGATTAGCACTTCATATTCGGCAATATTATTAGTAGCACTAAAGTTTAGATGTATTGATCGCTCAAACAACTCCCATTCGGTTCGGTTATTAGTATAGCGACTCAAGAGCCTTTAGAACAAGCTGATCAGACGTCTAAAACCTTCGTTGGGTTCCTGCTCTATCTGTTCTTCCAACTCGGGAATTGTTACCTCTATTTATGGTGAAGTCTCTTTAATTACTCTAGTCATCTGAAAACTCAACAATTAAGTTCGTCAGTACTTATCCTTTTACCGTCGTTCGGGAGTATCGGATGTCGTATTCGTCAAGCTTCACTAATCAAACTGCTACCCTACCCAAGAATAATGTTGTAGCAAGAAAACAATGCTGTAGAGTTTTGAAAGCCACAACTAGTGCTAGAATTAGCTTATGTAGAGGCAAATATTTTGTTTCAGAGTCTTAAAGTGTCTTACTCACATAATAGATTAGCTTCTTGTCGACATTACTCTTCTTGATCAGTACTAAATTGACTGCATGATTAGATACAACCAGGTACATGTAGAGTATATTGCCGAGCTCGGGAGTTATGATGAGTGGTGGTGCAACTAATTAAGTATGCCTTCATCTTTTAGAAGGCCTTCTCAAATTCTTCCCCCCAAACATACTTGGATTGCTTTGTTAGCAATTGGAAGAATGGTATGTAGTGGTTTATTGATCGGTCGATAGACCTATTTGGTGTTGTAACCATCCCGATTAATCTCTATACTTCATTTGTGGTTTGTGGCCTTTGAAGGTTCTTCAGTGCTACAATGTGATTGGGATGGGTCTCTAGACCCTTGCGGGTGACCAAGTGCCTAAGAAATTTACTCGAAATCACTCCAAAGGCTCATTTTGGAGTATTCAATTTCAACTCAAGTTATCTTAGTATTTGAATAGTTTGACATAGATCTATGACACAAGTCTCGGCCTTCTCATACTTAACCACTGTATCATCTATGTAAACTTCCATGCTCTTTCCGAGCAAATCTTTGAACATCAGGGTGACAAACCTCTTATAGGTGCACCCTGCATTCTTGAGCCCAAATGACATTACATCATAGTCGTACAGTCCCCTTGGCTCATTGAAAGAGGTTTTCTCTTGATCAGGCTCATATATGGCTATTTGAAGGTATGTCCGATATGCATCGATGAAACTCATGCATTTTAAACCAGTTGTGGCATCCACCAACTGATCAATTTTATGGAGTGGAAAGCTATCTTCGGGATAGACTTTGTTTAAGATGGTAAAGTCCATGCAGACTCTGTACTTTCCATTTATTTTCCTTACAACTACTATGTTTGAAAGCCACTCCAGGTAGTATACTTCTCGTAGCCTCGATTTCTAGTAGTCAATCAACCTCCTCAATTACTGCCTCCGTGTGCTGAACAGTCGGCCTTCTTCTTCTCCGCATAACTGGCTTGTGGACTGGGTCGACATTTAGATGGTGACATATGACGTCGAGATCTACGCCTGGCTGATTTGGCACTTCGATCAATTTTACCTGCTTGGCGCCTGGCTTGTGTTTGACAAAAGTCACAAAATAACTTCTCGTTGCCTTTTGATTTTTCCGAATGCATTAAATTCTTTTTTTTTATGTAAAGGCCCGAAAATTTTTCGTAAATTTATACGACCAAAAGGTCATTAATTGATCCATATTGAAGTGTATGACGTAAATTGTGTGATTAAATATGTTTGAAGTGAAGTGGGGAGTGAAAAACGGGTGAAAATCGATCGGGTCAGATTTTTAGACCATCGAGTCAGATTCTGGACCATCAGGTCAGATTTTGGAATCCACGAGGTTAGATTAGAAAATTTGGGTTTTTGGATGGATTAGACCATCAGATCCTAAGACCATCCGGTCAAGTCATCCAGTCAAATTTAAAATTTTGCCTGAAAATTTTTTAAAATTTTGGTTAGTGAGGAGATCTGACCGGTCAGATCCTAAACGCGTGTTTTAAGTGAAAAATCTGATTTTTTGGGGAGTTTTTAACTTTTTCGAAAAGAGGGTTTTTTCTCTTTCTCTCTCTAGGGATCTTCTTCCCCATCAAACTCTCCCTCCAAAATCTTGATTACTCTCAATGTTTCTCAAATTCCTTCAAGATCTACCACTAATACCTCAAGATTAGTGGGTATTTGAAGTTTTGAAGCACCTTTTTCACTTGAGGCAAGATTTTGGAAGCTATCCACCACCATTGTTGCTCAATCTTGGAAAGCTCAAATCTTTGAACTAAACTTTGAGGTAGGAATGTTTACTCTTTGATCCTTGGTTATATGACTCGTTATTACCCATTTTCTTTGATTCTTTGTCATTATTTGGAGTTTTGAATCTCTTTGGACATATTGTGGGCTTTTCCCCTTGTTGTTGATCAAGTAGTTGATTGGGTGTTGATTCCTCATGTTTTTCCTTCTTCGTGTGGATTTCCCCTAATTTCTAAGATTGGGTTTACTTATGTGTGTAATCAAAGTGTGACCTTAATGTAAGTTCGGAGAGTGAATACGGTTCGTGACATGACAAGTGGGACTATATCTGTTACATATAGACCTCGGAAACGATGGGTGTGAGTTAAAAGTTGTAATGTTGTAAGTTGTGAAATATACATAAGGTGAAATTATGATTTCTTACGCATTGTACATAATGCATAGTGGTCTAGCCTCCTTTTGGAGATGTGCTAGTGATATTGATACGAAAATAGTCTAGCCTCCATGAGGAGATGTGCTAGTAGAGAGTGAAGAAATTGAAATATGAACCAATGATAGCCTCCTTTGGGGAGTCGTGCTAGTTCTCTGAACCAATGCTAGCCTCCTTAAGGAAGTGACGATAGTTATGAAAGTTGGCTAGCTTCCCGAGGGAATTGTGCTAGTAAGATGCTTTATCTTATCAGGCCACCTATGGGTGAGTGTCTTCATTGACCATTGGATTTGAGTGAAACTTATCAAAACAACGAAACACTTAAGGATAGTGATAGAACAAAATCTTGACTCCTGAGATGAATATGGAAGAAACTGTATCACTTACCATTGGTTTTGTGTCATTACTTACACATCCTATTTGATATCATTTGTGCCTAATGTCATATTATTTGTTTTCGCGTGACATTGGTATAGACATTTCTACTAGGCTTTGTAAGCTCACCCTATCCTTTTCAGGTACAATTCCAGATACTTAGCATACGGTGCATGCGTGCATGCGGTGCTGTATGATTTTGAAGATCTTGACTAGAGTTACCTAGCATCTTTGTATTAAAATTTTTGGGAAAATGTATTGTAACTCATTTTCAATTCTGTCCTTTATTTCACAAGAAAAGTAATTCCTGTATTACTTTTGGAAATTCCTTTTCAAATTGGGAGTACTTTTGACGTGAGATCTATGGACTTGACTTTTGTTGCCTCATCGAATTAAATGGTTTGGGTTTATGGGTGCATCTTCGACTACCAAAAACTCAGTCTCCATTGTGACTTTACCTGCCAGAACTGGTATGGTTACTTGATCTTATGGCCAGATTGGTTGTGCATTAAAACCAATACTTTCTTAAGATTGGCTTGAGTGAGTCTCATCTATTTGAATGCCTCGTAGTAAAGATTTTGATGGAATTACCTTGCTTGACTAGGATTCTTTTTGTATCGAATGTTCCGAAGCATTAAGGTCACCACCAGAGCATCATTGTTAAGGAACTATACCCCCTTTATGTGCTTCTCGGTGAAGGTTATCTCTATGTTCTTCTGCCTTTTTGGCTCCTTCCTTTTCTAGTCAAGCTGTGGACATGGTGTTGGTGCCCAACCTAGCGACTCTGCTCCCTAGCCTCTGTCTCATTGGTTGGTTGAACCATCGCATGTATGACATGAATCACTACCTTGGTCGTGACGCCTACATCTGAAGAGTTGGATCCATTAGCCTGCCCTTATCCTCCAGCATCTGTCCATTTTTTAGCATTGTATTTTCTGAGGTGGCTAGCCTCAGCAAGTCCCTCCAGGAATTTCTTATAGAACTTGCAGTTCTCAGTGAGATGACCATGATTTTTGTGGTAGCTAGACCAGTCCCTATTGGGGTCCCTCTTCATGGGTTCTCCCTTGTCTTTTGAGGAAACTTCCAGTATGGCTCAGCTTTGAATGGCCAAATCAGTTTGTAGATGGTGGTGTTGAATACTATTTTTACAGCTTTGTACGCCATTGGGCCAAGTGACCTATATTCCCTCCGAGTAAAAGCGTCTTCAACATTCTCTACCTAAAGCCTTTTTTTCGCTTTGTCATTCAGCCTCCTTTATCACATTGCTCCTACAGCTATAGGGGGGCGACTTTTTGGACTTTCTCCTTATTTTGTCTTCTAGTTTAGCATATTGGTCCACCCTGTCTAATAAATCAGAACTCATTTCTATGGGATTTATCGTGAGAGATTCGCACAGATTCTAGCGAGCAGGTAAATCGAGTTTGAAAGTTACGATTGTGTACTTCTCACTGCAATGTTCTATTTCATTGTATATGGCCCAATAGGTGCTTGTGAACTCTCTCAAGCCTTCCTCTAAATGTTTCTTCATAGCTAAGAGAGCATCTAGCATTTTTGTCTAAGTTCGGTTGACTATGAACCGGGCAACGAAGTGCTCGGCTAGCTACCCCCAACTGTTGATGGAGTATGGAGGTAGGTTGTGGAACCAATTATGGGCCGTTTTGCCCAGGCTCATTAGGAATACTCGACAGTAGAGATTTTTGCTATCAAAGTACACACGAACATGAACTGAATGAACACTTTAACGTGGCTCATGGGATCCGACATCCCATTGTAGATGTGAAATTTGGGTGGGGTGAACTTTTTAGGTAATGGCTCTCCCTCAATTCCTCTGTCAATGGGGAAGTTGGCAATTGTTGTAGCATCTTCCTTGTAGCATCCTAGCTAGGTTGGTATGTTGTGAGCTACTCATTGAGCCATCCCCTCATGTCTAGAAGTTCAGGTCGAGCACTGGGCGCACCCATTGAAGCTTGCCCTTCTAGAGCACAATAGAGGGCTCCTCCAATTGGTGGTCTATCCTCCCTGGGCTCTTGAGCGTCCTCAATGTTTTGCCCACTTCCAATAGTCTTGTAATACCTATCACGCTATGTGTGAATGGAACCTTCCCTTTCTCAAGTCCGCTTGAGATCCCGTATCTATCTTTCGGCCTGACGTAAGTAATGTGTGAGGTTATCAATTTCTCAATCCCGTCTTCACACTCTCTTGCTCAATATCCTCTTCATCTCGGGTTCTAGAACAAGAAGCCCCTACATTCGTGATCCTCGCCCTTCTATAGGCTGATCACGTGGGTCTTCTATTTTTGGCGCTTGAAGCGCTTATTGTGGCGGAGGTAGGTCTTCACGTGAATGATCTTGCTGCTTTTCTCAAGGCAAGATCCTAGTGAGGTTTGGAAGTGGCAGTATACCTTTTCTTCCTCTTAAGCCCTTTGTGGGCCCTTCATCTGACCCTTTGGTTTAGGCTAAACCGAAGGCAGAGATTTTGATATCTCCCTATTGAAAGTGAGTAATTTTCTAAATTAATTAGAAAAACTAATACCTCAATATCCAGTAAGAATAATATTCTCTCTCTTGACCCGTGATCTGCAAAACAGCAATCCGTTAAATAACCCATCGTCTCTGTAACAAAAAAAAAAACCTCTGATGATTAAGTCAGTTTTCATACTATGAAACTTTCTTTGTCTAATGCTTGTAATCACAATTCTAATTCCAATTCTTTTGAGACTCTAATTCTTCATTAGAATCCAAGTAAGACAACCATCATTTTGTTGTTTAATCACATAAGATGGTGAAAATTAATGAATTGAACCAAAAATAAAAACATAACAAACAAATCATTCTTGCAAAATTACATAATCCACAATCATAAGGAAAAGGTTAACATATATATTTAAAAAAAAAAAAAAGACCAACGTGTCTGAATTTGTTTGGCCTACACATAATACAAAATAAACAAATTAATGCTCTATATCTATCATAGGATATGTTTAGGATTTAGAATTCAGGATGCTGGATTTTGAGTTTTGAGATTTTAGATTTTGGATTTATGAGCTTTGAGATTCGCAATTTGGTTTTAGTATTTGGATTTATTAGTATCGGGTTTAGGGTTTTAAAATATAGGGTATAGGATATAGGGCATAGGGTTTCGGGATTATAGTATATATTATAGGGTTTAGAGTTTAGGACGTAGGATTTTAGAGTTTAGGGTTTAGGTTCTATGGGGAGTCGTTGCATCACAATTCTCCCTTGTCGAAAACCACAACAAAATAAACGGTCTCAATCATCATGATTTTCTCATAGTCATCTGCCTACTTACATTCAACTACAATGCAAGACTTAGTTTCTTATTGAATACATCGTGATTGGATCACATTTATTGCATTCTGAGACATTAAAGGCTTATAGCTAGTGCACCACCCGATCACTACCTGAGTTTTGTTTGGGTGATCTATACTGTCCATCTTTTACATATTTTGGAGTACATCATTCGCACCAAGAATAAAGTTAGTCAAGTATTGCTACACACTTGAAATGACAGAAAAATTCATTTTTTTATATGAAATTGTGTTCTGATCCATGAGCTTTCTAAACCTGATCAAGCCAAATTTTCATAATTATGATTTAATTATTAGGCACAACAAAATAACGATCTCGATCATCATGATTGTGTTGTGATTGCATGACCACTGTATATTGAATTATAGCACAATACTTAATTTGTAAAGAACTAGGTTGAACTATAGATTTTAAAACTCATTTAAGAATAACGATCCATCTGAATCGTTAATTACTTCACGTCTTGCTAATTCATTTGGGGTCAACAAAAATGGAGGTCATCGAATATGGATACCGTATGATCGAATCACACTTAATGCATTCCTAAGCGCCAAACCTTCTCTGACCAACAAAAATTTTAATCATTAAATGTCCCATATTTAATGAGTTAAATAACATTTAATCACCAATTGTGTCATTTTCCATGACCAAAATCGGTTGGTCATGGAAAGTGGTCACCAAAAGTATAATTTCTAGCATGAATTATTTTTCATAACTAAACAAGTGGTCACTAGCTAAATTTGTTGAATCTCGCTCAAAATTTTCACCAAATAAATTGGCGCATTTTTTAACATATTTTTGATGACCAAAAGTTATTAGTCTCTAAAAGTATACTTTCAATGACCAAATATTAGTCACCTAAACTATTTTCATATTCTTCCGTGTGAAAAAACAAATTAGTCACTAAAATATCTATCATTAGTGACTAAAAACACAAATTCTATACTTTTCGGTGACCAAAAGCATTTGGCCACGGAAAGTGGTTACAAAATGTATAAATTTTTAGTAGTACCTCATGAGATGGTCAAGGTGCATGTGCATAAGGCCATCTTCTGCCGAACTGAATAGATAATTTAAAGACATATATAATAATATTTATTTAAATTTTATTTCCTTCAACTTACAACAAAACTTTTAATATCGAGTGTCTTTTTTACCTACTTTCAAACATGGTATGATATTTATACTCGTCATGATACTCTCATGACAAATAAAAAACAAAATGAGATTTACTCAACAGTAAGAAAAAGTCTCAAGAAAACATTTGGCTATTCACATGAACACTACTAACCGAAGAATTTATATTAAAAAATAATAATTTTTAACCGCAAGTTAAAATATTATTCTAAAATATTATAAAGAAAATGAATGTTTCCTTTTTTAAAAAACTGAATTGGAAGTTCAATTTGAAAAGGTTGTTTCAAGTTTTTTTTAGCATTTGTGGTTATTCTCACGAAAAATGACCTTAACATTCACAAAGTTTGACGGAACTAAAAAAATAACAAAGAAAATAACACACACACACACACACACAAACAAACAAAAAAAAAAGTGTTTTTCTTTTTAAGTCCTCGGTACATTTTTAGAGAAAACACCAATTTTCAAAAAATACAAGGTGAATATGGAACTAGCTCAAAGGTTTTATTATACCATTTTTAGAGATTTTTTGTTGGCTATTGAAAAATATATTTGTCTTTTATTTTTCATAAATGAAAAATATCGTAAAATACAAAAATCAAACCAACTCCAAAAAAGCACTTATATATCCATATATACATATATCGAAAATTTTTATTTCTTATTAATTTTGTTATATTGGTTATCAAAAAATGAAAAAGATTTGTAAGTAGAATAGGAGGAGGGGTTTTAGTGAAACTTATATCAATTATAAGTTACTTTATATTTATACATAAGGGTATTTCGTACTTTTCACACTCTAAACTAAAGGTATTAGGTTAATTTAACAACAAGAGAATTTTGATAATAATTTTAAAAGTAAGGCATTAGAATATTTTCTCAAACTACATGAGATGTTAGTGTATTTGTTAGAATAAAAAAAAAAACAGTTTATATCTATTGACAAGAAATCGCATGACCGTTTTATGTTAATTACAAAGATGCATGATAATACCCATAATTTCAAAATGCAACTAGAGAGTTTTTTTAAAGTGTTCCCAAACAATTTATTATTAATCTATTGATTCTTCATTCAATTTTGCAGTCAAAACATTGAAATGATATCGTTTTATGCAATTTTAATCTATAAAATCCATGGTATGCATCAAGATGTCATGTTAATACACAAAACAAAGGTGTTACGTCATCTTATGATCCAAACGATATTAAAACTATCTACAAATAAAAGTAACTCACTTAAAATAAGATAATTTAATTCATAATAAGATTTCGCGTTAAATGGATACTCTCTACGTACGTTTGGTGGATTCCAACAATACAGTTGTAATGTTTTCACTCTTTGAACATAGGGTGGATAATATAACTAAGATTTTGAATTTTGACAAATAGGTAATACATCCACCCAAGGGCGGATCCATATAAGGGTCAAGTGGGGTCACTTGAATCCCCTCAATTTTTCAAAAATTATATTTTTCTAGAGATATGAAAATTAATTAGTAATTTTCACCCCATTAAAACTATGATATTGCCCTATATATTTCACGTATTGTATAAAATTATACCAAGTATTTCATTTTGTTTGATATGCATGGTTAATACATGATCGTGTTACCAATATAAAAACTGAGAGGTGCATGCATGCATGCATGGATGGAGATCGTGTTGATGCACCAATATCATTATACGTAAGGGGTGTATCAATATCGTCAATTACCACGAGTCCAAAATTGAAGCCGACGATGACGGTGTTGACGACGGAGATGGCAGCGAGTTCAACGTCACCGAGGTGGCCAGCGAAAGCTTGGGTGACTAAGCCAAATGTGGCGGCACAAATGCGGCTGAAGATGGACGGACCAACGAGGTGCCATAGCTTCTTTGTTTCGACCCACACCCTTTCTTTGAGACCATATTTTTCAATAACATTATCTTCTTCTTCAACTCCAACTACTCCGGATATCATTAATATTCCTCCTCCTACCAAATCATCTGCTGATTGTTCATTACTTATCGCCATTGTCTATAAATGAAAAATGATCCACAACTGTGTGAAGGTGTAACCGTATGTATTTATAGGCATCCAGAGAAGTGGAACTCAACCCGATCGAGCTAGGCACCTTTTTGTTGGTGGGAGAGAAAATAAATTCCCATTCATTATGGAAAACCCCAATATTCCAAAATAACCAACCCACACACAAATACATCCACTAATTAAGTGGGTGGAAGCCAAGTGTCTCTTTTCCTATCATTCTAAATTTCTACCGCATTATGCACTACACAATCATATACATATCGTCTAAAGAGCGTATAAAAACCATACCAGTGGCACATATTTCAGATTTTCAAACTCAATGGCTAGTTTTCCTCATCCATATGACTGAAACTAGGATGAAATAACACATCCACTTGATCATGCACAACACCACTTTGCTTATCCCATTTTTTTTCTGCAATCAAGCTTTCTCACTCATTTTCCACTTCTTCAAACTAATCTCCTAACTAATGATCATCATTAAGATTACACTGAGCAGTCATTCAATTTCAAGCACAAAGCACTGCAAGGAAAAAGAGTTTTTGTGTCAAGACCTGCGCATGCCGCAAAAGCTCACAAGGTAGTCATAAAATGTCTTTTCACAACGGCGTTGCATCGGCAATGTAGGAGACGCAGTTGGTGCAGTGGCAAAAAGTTTTTTCCATTGGCGAGTGGCTATTGCAAAGGTTTTGCGACGTCGTAAATTAACTTGTGTCGTCATTTTTACTAACACGAAAAGCATACACTTTTTAGCGTTTGCTAAAATTGCCATTACAAGAAAAAAAATTAGCGTCAACTAGTGTTGTCGCAAAAAAATATATATTCTAGCGTCTAAGTTTCTTGCCGTCACAAAAGATAATACATACAAATTTTTGTACATTTTATTTAGCATCTCGGTTTCTTGACGTCTAAGACAATACATCCAAAAAAAAATATTGTCTTGCATATGGGTTTTTTGCCATTGCAAAAATAAAAAACATCCGAATCACCAATTGATAATATAATTGCTCAGCCACAATTTATACAACCTAACTTGCATCATTTCTGCAAGGAACCTAATTTTAATCCAATTTAATAAAAGAAATTTTTAATACATTGTTTATATTGTTCATTCAAAATTTTATTTCTATGTATTTAATCGCGCATATTTTGATTTTATGATACTATACGTGTTTTATACATCGTGCATACACCTGACATGGGTTGACCATGCACCCTTGCATACCCTATCAAAATCCAAATCGCGTTTCATGGCCTTTGACACGATCTACCAAGGCCAACCTTATTATGGTCCCTCCCTTACCAGATTCCTCATTGGTCTTCATCAGGAGCTCCAGCCATTTTGTCCCCCCACGCACAACTCTCTTCAAGCTAGCCTACGTACGTAGCCATTACCCTACTTCACTACAAGAAAATTGGGATGTAACAACGGTTTTACTAGCAACGGTCAAACAAACCGTTGTTAAAAATTAGGTGTAGCAACGGTTTCTAAAGCGTTAGTATAACCGGGTACTTAGCCACGGTTTTCTCTGGACCGTTGGTAGATCCGTTCTCCATTGCCACGGTTTTCTCTGGACCGTTGGTAGATCCATTCTCAATTGCCATGGTTTTCAGGACCGTTGGTACTATTAGAAGGTGAAAACCCTTCCCGCCCCCCCAAAAAAAAAAAAAAAAAAACTAGAATGCCCGTCCGGGTTGATTCAGTGCCTTGAAGTCAAAAGTGAATTTTTGACAGTGTCTCGTATTACCGGTAGTAAAGGGATGCACAGAAATCCTATGCAAGATCTTCAAGATTTGTTTTTTCCTAATCTAATTAGGATCAAATCTTTTTCTATTGTTTAAGGATTTAATATATATCTCTTTTAGGAGGTTTCCTAAGAGATATGCTTTGAATTTGTTATAAATAGGGAGGTCCCCTAAGATATTGGATTGAGAGATCTATTGAGAGAATATAGAAGCTTTCAATTAGAGAGAGAGAGAGAGAGAGAGAGAGTCAAGAGAAAACACAAATCTCAAAGAGATTGTGAGAAGACTTGTACTCATTAATTTGATTCATAGTAGACTGATGTGGCTCCCGTAGTTTTTCCTCACGTTGAGATTTTTACATATATCTTGTGTCTCGTTCTTTTCTTTCTATTTTTCTATTACGCACGTGTAATTGTTTTGTTTTTGTTTGGTGATCCATTGTTCTCAAGATCCGTAAAGAGCGTTGTGGACTTGAGCGTTGTTCACTCGAATTTTTCCCAACAACTGGTATCAGAGCCGCGGTTGCGGTAGATTTTGTCCAACAGATTAGGGTTTAATCTTATTTGGGCAACCTAAATTTTCAGTGGGAGCTATGGGAGCTATGGGTTCTGAAGAAGGCAAACAAATGATCGAAAAGTTTGACGGGTCAGACTTTGCGTATTGGAAGACACAGATAGCGGACTATCTGTATCATAAGGATTTTTACCGGTCGTTACTGGGTAAAGCAAAAGGAAAGAAGAAGACAGAAGAGTTCGATGAAAATTGAGACGTTCTTGACAGCAAGGCGTTAGGAGTTATTCGTCTGTCCCTATCAAAGGTGACTCACAACATATTAAAGGAGAAAACGACGGAGGATCTAATGGAGGCATTAAAGAAGATGTACGAGCAACGACCGTCTGCGGCGAATAAGGTACATCTTATGAAAAAGCATTTCAACCTCTCTATAGCAAAAGGAGTTTCCTTTATGTCACACCTCTCTATGGCGAATAAGAGTTTTCTTTTCTTCCAGCAAATCAAGGATGCACTTCCGTTGGGAGATAAAAATACTCCGATCAGACCTTGCCATTTCTATTCCCAAAAAGTACCGTAGTAATCTCAAATCCTTAATCTCGAATTCTTGAGCCAGACTTGATTTAAGATTAAGAATCTCATCTACGTTATTGCCTGTTATTATCATATCATCAACATAAACAATAAGGACAACAACCTTACCAACACTTCCTTTGATGAACATATTATAATTAGCATGACTTTGTTTGTATCCAAACTGCAATATAATCTTTGAAAATCTGTCAAACCAAGCTCTAGGTGACTGTTTCAATCCATAAAGGGCTTTTTTTAATTTGCACACATTTTCCTCTGTCTTAGAGGAAGGAAAAGTTGGTGGTACATCCATATACACCTCCTCTTCTAACTCAGCATGAAGAAATACATTCTTCACATCAAGCTGATAAAGAGGCCAATTCAAATTTGTCGCACAAGAGAGTAAAGATCGCACGGAGTTCATCTTCTCTACTGGAGCAAACGTCTCCTCCTAATCAATACCATATGTTTGAGTAAAACCTTTGGCAACAAGTCTCGCTTTGTATCTCTCAACTGTACAGCCAGCATTCTGCTTAACAGTAAAAACTCACTTGCATCCTACTACTTTCTTTCCCCCTAGAAGTTATACTAACTCCCAAATGCCATTTTTTTCAAAGCTGCCATCTCCTCCACCATAGTTCATTTTCACTTAGATATCATTACTGCATCCTGTCATTTCTGTGAAATAGATATAGAAGATAAAGACGAAACAAAAGAATGATGCAAAGGAGATAAACGATCATAAGAAATAAACTGGAAAATAGGATGTTGAGTACATGACCTAACACCTTTTTAAAGAGCAATAGAAAGATTATCAGTAGCACTATTAGAATCAATAGAGAGAGTTTCAATGAGAGAAGAGTCATTACCAGATGGGTCCGTTGAGGAATCTAGAACTGGAATAGGTGATTGTGATGGACAAGGTAGTATCACACATGAGAACTTTCTGTTCTTCCGGCTAGTGTATGTTTTTAAGTTTGTCGTTTGTAGTCGGTGTATCTGTTCCCCCATATCACCATCAATGTCATGTGTTCCTGCGCCTTCAGCAGATATAGGTTCCCCCTCATTGTGGTTAGACATAGGCTTCCCCTCATTATGGTCTCTATGGTTATAGAACAGTGGCTCTCCTTCAATGGGATTATACCAGGTAGACCTCTCTTCCTGCCTAGACTTCCACTGAAGAGATGGAAGGGAATGAGAGTAAAAGGACTCGGACTCCCAAAAAGTGACATCCATAGAGACAAAAAATTTTAAAAGAAGACTCGTAGCATTTGTAGCCCTTCTGGGTAGGAGAGTACCCAATAAAAATACATTTGTGAGCTTTAGGACCTAACTTGTCACCCAAGGAATGATGGGCATGAACAAAACACACACAACCAAAAATCCAAGAAGAAACGGTTGTGACACAAAAGCTACTAAAGATACACTCCAAAGGGATTTTGAAAAGGAGAACACTGAATGATAAGCGGTTTATAAGGTAGGTGGGAGTTAACATAGTTTCGCCCCATAAAAATTTAGGAACATTCATAGTGAATAAAAGAGAGCAAGCAACCTCAGCAAGATGGCAATTTTTTCGTTCGGTAACCCCATTTTGTTGTGGAGTGTCAACACAAGTTGTCTAAAAAAGAATAATATTTTCATCTAGGAAGGCCTGAAAACTCCTATCTATATACTCAGTGCCATTGTCACTACGGAGAATTTTGATCCACTTATCAAACTGAGTGCGTACCATAGCATGAAAAAATTTAAAACATGAAAAGACTTCTCCTTTGGACTTAAGTAAATAAACCCAAGTGATACGAGAATAACAGTAAATAAAGGTGACAAACCACCGATAACCTTTGAGAGATGGAATAGGAGAAGGACTCCAAACATCAGAATAGATAAACTCAAATGGACAATCACTCATTTTAGGTGGATAAAAAGAACGTTTATGTTTCCCAAATTCACAGGCTTCACAAAAAAACTGGCTCCGAGAATAATGTTTAACTAAAATAGGAAAAAATTTCTGTAAGATTCTAAAAAAGGGATGACCCAATCTACAGTGTCACTAATGTAATATAGAAATAGCTGAACTCATATCTGCTTGCAGAGATAGATCACATGACATAGGTGAATGAGATGAACGAGGAGTAGAGTCTAAGAAATAGAGGTCACCATATGCTTTACCACTGTCAATCACCTTCTTCATATCCAGTTCCTGAATAACACAGTGAGTAAGAAAAAAAGTCACAGAATAATTTTTATAACGAGTAAGACTACTAACAGACAAAAGATTAGTAGAAAAGTTTGGAATATATAAAACTAAAGAGAGAAACAAAGAGGGAGAATAGCGAACGAAATATTTCCCTGAAATAACTGAGAATTACCCGTCAGCTATTCTGACTTTATCCTTATTAGAACATGTAGAGTAAGAATCAAACACAGAGCAACAACCTGTCATATGATCGGAAGCACCGGAATCTATGATCCAAGGAACAACTGAAGAGGCAGTAAATATATGTGCTGGGGTACCTATGTGAACAAAATAGGATGAAGCAAAGGCGGCTGTAAAAGTGGAAACGATAGCAAATGGAGAATCAGCTTGAGAAATAAGGTACCGGAGAGCATGTATTTCTTCCTAAGAAAAATCATCAACATGATCAGAATGCCCGGAACCATGGCCATGACTACTAACTCTGCCCTCGCACCCACGACAGCAGCGACTATGTAACTTCCAACAAAAATTCATAGTATGACCGATGTTATGGCAATAATCACATCGGATAGACTTGTGATCAATAGGCCCGTTGGTTTTTCTGGTAATAACCATACCGCAATGCGGAAGAGGGATACCCAACAATAAACTGAAAAAAAAATAGCGACCAAACAAACTGAGAATGCAAACGAAGAACAATAGCTCACAGAAAAAAGCAGATCACAATCGGTAGATCGTACCACCAAAAAAAACAACAGTAATAGTGCAGTAAACAGGGTCGAAATGCGCTGGAACGTGCCGAAATGCGCTAAAACACCGTAGAAACGCGCAAAAATAGTGCCGAAACGCGTTGAAACAGCACAAAAATGTGCGGAAATAATGCTGAAACACGCTGAAATAGCACAGAAACGAGGAAGAAACTGCAACAGTGCAACCCATGAACAGTGCGCACATGAAGAGTACAGTCTGTTAACAGTGCACGCGTGAACAGTACCTCTGATGAACAGTGCGCATGAACAGTATGTCCGATGAACAGTACCTCGTGAACTGTGTGCGTGAATAGTACCCATGCCGGAAAAAACTAGGCGCCAGAAAACTCTGAAAACTGGCAGCTGCCATCGACAAAAGCTAGGCAGTTGAATTGTAATGGGAAACAGCGATATGGAAAAGCGACAACGCTTCAACCACAAAGAAAAGAAAAACGAATACAACCACGGCGGCTGATAAATTCCAGCAATTGTGGTGGTAGTGACGGTTTAGGGTTTTCTGTCCCTCTCTGATACTATGTTAGATTTAATAAAACCAGAATATTTTTTCTATTCATCATGCGTTCTATTTATACAAGTAAAAAGAAGACTAAACTAACTATAACTCTAACCAATTTATAATTCTATTTACATATGGAAATAAAATCTAATCCTAATCTAATTACAGTCCTACACATAAATATAACTTATCCTATCATTTCTTGTGATATTGTTCTACTTTCTTGTTTGTTTTTTTGCATTAAAAAAACACATTGATTTCTCACCATTCTTCTGATTATACGTGATAAAATGCTAAAAGATAATAAAACATCTTTTTATTTAATCTATCCTCACAGTATTTGCATCTTAATTTTTTATATTCTCTCGTATTGCCGTATCCATATCGTATTGTACCAGCATTGCGTATCCATATCCATGCTTCATAGCTGCTAGGAGGTGTGTTAGTTCAATAGCATGCAAGGATGATACTAGTGTCACTTATGGACTTTACCTCCGCACATCGTGGTATAATGTGAACAACCACCCCCCCCCCCCCCCCCCCCCCCCCCCCCTTCTTTCACTCTTTAGGATTTGAAAAAACAAAGCAGAATGAAGCAGCAGAAAGAGAGTTTTGTCATATATGATAAAATGATGATCACCAAAAAATAGTGGCATGTTTAGATACCTATACCTATGAAATTTATGTAGTAATGTCTGGATTCCAAAGGCACAATCCATTATCAAGGTGGTTAGACTCTCAAAAAACAAATAATCAAAAAGAAGTATACCTTATTTTCAACTCATGGAAGCAAATTATAATGTTAAATAAAATAAGTATTTTAACTAGATACCAGAAATTATAAAGTTCAGCACATGAATGAATCATGATAGAATTAGAAGGAAACCTAAGCAACACATTTGTTTCCAATTTGATCTAATACAAAACCGACCAATATAATTGCCCAAATACATCAAATATTTAAATGGAACAGACTTTCCTGATCAATCCAAGAATGAAATGAATCAATGGAAATGTAAAGGGCAATTGAGCACTCTTAAGAGGAACTAGGCTAGAATTGTGGTCAGCCCCATCTTTAAATTAAAAAAAAAAAAGTGCGGTCAATAAGCTAGTCTTCTCAGGAGCAATTTATAAGTATCGTAAATGGGGAAAAAGGAAAGTCCAGAATAAGAAGGATGAAGGGGTGATGGTCCTCATGAAAATTGAGGTGACTATTAGATCTTTCTTATATTCTTGAGAGAACGTGGCTGATACTCCAGAGAATAGAGGGCTCTGAGAGCATTGGAGACGTCCACTTTAATTCATAAATAGAAAAGCAGAGTGGCTTAATTTCCCTGTACTCTGGTTTTGTTGATCTTTGTATTTTGTTGGATGGACGGGGTAGTCAGCGAAGGTGTAACCTCAAGTTTTAGCCATCTCATTTATATCTCAACATACAAACCAGATACTAATTCCAATCTTAACATTGTAATTATTTCAGATTATTCAACGTGTCTTTACAGACACAGAAAATCACAAAAAAAATAACTTTCGACTCCAAGGAATTAGAAAATTCAGTACCATTGATAAGTAAATGTTAAATGAATCACGTGCAGATTCCCAAAGTGCAGGTGCTTCTCAAAGAACAGGTGCAGGTGCAACTGAAGAAGGAGAAAACAGGGGAAGTCCAGTTAAGAAATCAACTGCTGAACACTTATCTAGACCAAGCTCAACTTAGTAAGGTGTATCTAGTGCAGAGTGTATCTGGCATTAGTAGAAGTCAGTTAGGTCGGTTAGTGGAGTTGTTGTGAGTATGTGACAGTTGGATTTGTTTCATGTGATTAAATTAGTAGTAGTATAAAAAGGGATGATGGTGTTGTACTGTGTAAGTTTTTTATTCATTTTTCTGTAATTGTTTAAGAGTCTAATATCAGTAAAGTTCTTCATTTTGTTTATTCTCTATCTGATAATTAAGACCTACAAGAATTCAATAATGTTCTTAATCAATGTGATCAGAGCCAATCAAGACGAAAGTCAATTGATCTTGATCTATCAGTAAAAACCTAAATGACGGAGAAGACGATCATCAATGGCAGAAACAAGGCAAACCGAGTATCTTCCTTCATCTCTTTTTTTTCTTATAGCAAATTTGCAGTCCTTGATAACAATTAAACTTGATACATCCAACTTCTTTACTTGGAAAACTCAAGTTGAAAATGCCTTGGTTGCCAATAATCTCTTTCAATACGTGAATGGTTCATCATCTGCTCCATCCACACATATAATCGATGAATCAGGGAACGAGAGTTTGAATATATAATATAACAGTTGATGCACTGTTAACAGAATGTTACTCTGTAGTATCATAGCCACTCTTACACCTCCTACACTACCTCATATGGTTGGTTCACAATTAGAAGAAAAATTTAATACTTTGTCGAGGTCTCATGTACGTGACCTCAAGCGAAAACTCTTTAATTTGAAGATCACTTCCATGGAGTCATATCTTGATTCCATCAAAGAGATCATTTAGAAATTAGCCACCTTTGTGGTCAAAGTAGATGATGAGGATCTTGTATTTCATACATTACATGGATTATCTACGGAATATAATTCTTTGAAGCAAAGCATAAGAACTCATTTTAAAAGTATTTTTTTGGTCATTTGTCCCCTATTCTACTTGCTGAAGACCTACATCTTGATCAAGACCAATTTGCTTCAATTGATTCTACTACCATTCTTGTTGCACAGAATAAATCTAATACGAACACTCAAAGTTCAAATAATAGTCATCAAGAAGGTAATAACAACTTTCAAAATATTGGAATAGATCATCCTTTCTCTGGCAATCATACTGGTTCAAATGGTCAACAGAATAGTTCAATGTTAAAATAACTCTGGACCTCAATTTCATGGTTATCCACAGTATGGGGGAATGCCTACTCAATATGAAAATAGGTGAAATAATAAAAGAAATAAAGGAGGCTATTTCCAGAAGTCATTTTACTCAGGGGGAAACTATCCAGGTTACACTCGATGTCCAAATATGATGCATATGATGACTATGAACATGGGGGTGTCAAATACGTGCTAAGAATACCATACAGCTCTAACATGCCATCACAGACAAAATTTGGGGGTAGAGACCATCTTTTATGACTACTAATGGACACTTTACACCTCCATTGTTTTGAATAATTCACCTGCTTCTTTTCAACAAATGAACTCAACACAATTGCCTCAAGCTATGTTTGTGGGAGATACTGCTTATGGATCACCTTTTGCTCCAATTCTTTTGAATTAGAATTTTGGCTATCATTCTTAGTCTGCCTCTGTAGCTCAAGGGTATGGAAATAATGGACCATGATCTTTTGATTCAAGGGCTACATCTCATGTCACCAATACTCATTAGAACATTACTACCCCTCATCCTAATTCTAGTGCAAAACATATTATAGTTGACAATGGTCAACATGTTCTAGTCATACAGTCAGGTAAGGGAGTTATTCTCACACCTAAAACATCTTTTCAACTTTCTAATGTGTTGCATGCTCCTCTTATTTCTCATAATCTTTTTTCAGTTCATAAATTTTCCTAGGCTAACAAATGCAAGATTATTTTTGATACTTGTGGGTATGTCGCCCAGGACAACCTCACATATTAGATTTTACATCAGGGGCCTTGTCTCCAGGGACTTTACCCTCTTCATCCTTCATCTAATCTAAGCCAGAACAAGTTATGTCTTGTATTACTTCATGTGCTCAGCTATGGCATAAAATGTTAGGACATCATAATAGCAAACCTCTTCATGTTATGTGTAATAAGTACAACATAGGTCATAGGTTTATCAAATCATGTTAACTCTTTTGATTATCATTCTTGCAAAATTTCTAAGACTCATAAACTACCTTTTACTTCTTCCCATCATCCACTAGTGTTGCATTCCAATTGGTTCATATGGATATTTGGGGACCAACCACCATTTCTTCTTTTAGTGGATATAGGTCTTACTTGTTACTTGTTGATGACTATACCAGATATTGTAGGTTATTTCCTTTAAAAGCCAAATTTGATGTTTTTGCTCATACACAAGCATTCAAGATATATGTTCCCAACCAATTCTCTTCTTCAATCAAAATTGTTAGATCAAACAATGAAGGAGAATTTCTTAATTCTCTAATGATGCAATTTTTCTCCTCTTTTGGGATAATTCATGAAACCACATGTCATTACACTTTTGAACAAAATGAAATTGCAGAGAGAAAGCATGTCATATACTTGAAACTGCTATCCTTATTAAATCAATCTGGTCTACCTATTGTTTTATGGCTTGAAGCCATAACTATAGTCTTGTTTCTTATAAATAGGTTACCCCATTCATCACTTCAGTTTCAGGTTCCATTTCATTTACTCTTTCAAGTACCATCAGAATATACTCCTCTTGAACCTTTTGGTTGTTATTGTTTTCCTTGGCTAAGACCTTACAATTCCAACAAACATATGAAAAGGTCAAAACCATGTGTGTTGCTTGGATATTGTTCAAAGATATAAGGTTATAAGCAAAGTTATTAATCTCGTACCAGTGAGCGTACCGATTTCGTTACTAGTACGATACGTACCGGTACCGGTGTGTACCGGCGTACTGTTTTGGGTTTATCGCTAAAATTTATATACATATTTTAAATAATATTTTTTAACAAAAAACCATATTAAACATAAAAATAAAGCATTACAATTTAAAAACAAATCATCAAACATAAAAATAAAAATAAAAAGATTTTTGTCTCAATTTATGTCTAATTACCCAAAAAAATATTAATTAAGTTTTTTATTTTTTTTTAATACGGACCAATACGGTACGGTACTGGCCGGTATTGGGCGGAACAAGCCAGAACGGTACTCCGGTGATCCAGTACCGTTATGAGAGTGATACGGGACGGTATTGACAACTTTGGCTATAAGTGTTTGGATCCAGTAACCAAGAAAACCTATGTGTCAAGACATGTTAGGTTTATTGAACATGAGTTTCCTTATTCCAGACTTCTATCTTCTCAGTCTTCTATTTCGCAGTCTGTATCCTCTTCATCACAAGTTCCTTCTATTCCTCATTTTTCTATTCCTTCTATTTCTTCTCCACCTCACGTTTTGTCTCCATCTTTATCCACATCTCTATCTTGTCTCCCTCATTTACCTTCATCTTCATCTTCTCTTGCTTCATATTCAACATCTGTTTCAGTTTCTTCTCCTGTTTAGAGTTCTCCTCCTCCTATTATTCCTTCATCATATGATTACTAGGTCAAAGAATGGAATTTATGTTCCTAGAATTCCTCTCTTATGTCAGTTTCATCTCTTCCACCTACAACTAAACCCCATAATTGTAAAGAATCTAGGCAATTTCCCAAATGGAAACAAGCCAAGGCAAAGGAATATTCTACCCTTCTCCATCAACAAACATGGTCCCTTGTTCCTTTACATGTTCGATCCTCTCCAACTGGATGCAAATGGATTTACAAGATTAAAAGATACTCTAATGGCAATGTATCTAGGTACAAGACAAGATTGGTTGCCCAAGGTTTTCAACGACAAGAAGGGATTGACATTTAACCCTGTGATTAAACAACCAACTGTGAGAATAGTTCTAACCTTGGCTATTCAAAATAATTGGATTATAAAGCAATTAGACGTGTCTAATGCTTTTATGCACGATACTCTACAAGAGGCAATTTATCTCAGTGTCTCACACAGCCCCCATGCAATGTTGACCCTAGCAAGCCTAACTATGTTTGCAAACTTCATAAAGCTCTTTATGGCTTGAATCAAGTTTCAAGAGCTTGGTATGATATGTTATCTAAATGTTTAATCACTAAAGGATTCAGTAACAGTGCTGCAAATTCGTCATTGCTCATCCTCAAAACTAGCAGTGATATTGTCTACTAGTTAGTCTATGAAGATGACATCTTAATAACTGGGAATATTATCAACTTAGTTGAAGACATTATTCATTAATTGGGGACTGATTTTGCTCTTAAAGATCTGGGCTTACTTCATATTTTTTGGGGCTTGGAAGTGCATTGTCAACCTTCAGATCTTATTTATCTCAAGCAAAGTATGCTAGAGATTTGTTTGTTAAAGCAGGAATGAGAGACTGCGAGCCATGTGGTTCTCCTTGTGTTCTTAACCCTTTAATCCTAGAAAATGATCCATTGTTTGTACATCCAGAGTATTACAGAAGTATTGTAGGATCAGTATCTTACATTGACCAGACCTCACTTATCCTTCACTATGAACTCTCACTTGCATTTCCTTCAATGAGCCATCTCAATGCAGTAAAGCATATTTTGAGATATGTTCAGGGCACCCTAAGTCGAGATCTTTAATTCTTAAAAGGGAAGTTTGATCTTGTGGCTTTTTCTTATGCTAATTGGACTGGTAGCTCTTTTGACAGAAAATCCACCCGCGGTTTTTGTGTGTATATGGGTAACAACCTCATTTCTTAGTCAACTAAAAAATAGCCTACAGTGGCTAGATCAGCCACTGAAACTGAATACAAAGCTCTGGCCAATCTCACTGCTGAAATAGTTTGGATTCAACGGTTGTTCAAGAATATGCAAATATCTCATATTTGTACTAATCCCATTTTATGGTGTGACAATGTTTCTGTAATCTCATTGGCTTCCAATCCTGTTTTTCATGCTCACATAAAAAAAATTGAGGTTGATTATTATTTTATTAGAGAGAAGGTTCTTAATGGTCAAGTTTGTATCAGTCGTAGATGTTTTCAGCAAACCTTTACCTATTCATCAATTTGCTATCTTTAGGACCAAACTAACGCTAGTTGAACTACCAGCATCAGTTTGTGGGGGATGTTAAATGAATCACGTGCAGATTCCCAAAGTGTAGGTGTTTCTCAAAGATCGGGTGCAGGTGCAACTGAAGGACAAAACGGGGAAGTTCTCTTTAGCGATCAACTATTGAACACTTATCTGGACCAAGCTCAACTTAGTAAGGTGTATCTAGTGCAGGTGTATTTGGCATCAGTAGAAGTTAGTTAGTTTGGTTAGTGGAGTTGTTGTGAGTATGTGATAGCTGGACTTGTGACATGTCATTAAATTAGTAGTATAAAAAGGGGTGTTGGTGTTGTGATGCATAAGTTTTTGCTTCATTGTTTGGTATTTGTTTGAGAGTTATATTAATAAAGTCGTTCTTCTTCATTTCTTTTCTCCTCTATCTGATAATCAAGAACCACAAGAATTCAATATTGTTTTTACTCAATCAATGTGATCTTGATTGATTATGGTGATTTGTCTGTAAAATTCTCAGTAAAATCGCCATACTGTAAACCAAAATCTTCAAATCATTCTAAGACAAATTGTTATTGATTTGGTCAGTCCCGATCAATACTTCTTGGGAGTAAATTAAAGCCAGAAGCCAATTTCGGCATCTCATGGAAAAAGGTCCACATGACCATATGAATACAGACTTAAACTGGGTAGAACCGTAGAAGACATAATGAGATTGGAACAGCGTGGTGACGGCACCTGCTCTATATAGAAGGACCATTTAGGGATGGTGATGGTGATGATGATAATGAGAACGGGGTCATCTGAAGATTGAGTTGAAGACAACTTGGGGGAAAAGGTGTAGATGCCAGAAACTACTTCCTCGCGGACTTCGAGCAGAAAAACAAAGACGGTGCTTCCAAAAACCATTTCTTTAGTGGAATTTAGTGTCACCAAGCAAGATGC
Organism: Arctostaphylos glauca; assembly: GCA_019985065.2. Classification (NCBI taxonomy): domain Eukaryota; kingdom Viridiplantae; phylum Streptophyta; class Magnoliopsida; order Ericales; family Ericaceae; genus Arctostaphylos; species Arctostaphylos glauca. The sequence continues at coordinate 10,726,383 of JAHSPW020000012.1, read as the reverse complement.
TTGTGACATATGAAGCTTTATTCGAAGCTTGAGACTACATTGGATTTGCCTCTCTGCTATATTATGCTGTGAGATCAAGTTTTCAATTTTCACAATATAATTATAACCTCCAAAGGGAAAGAGACAGTTGCAACGTACCCAGTTGCTACAAAAAATCCAAGGGAGATCATGGATTCCCAGGTGTAGATAGTGATGCTGCCAGACAATGGGAAGAATAATAAGATTAGAATAACAAAAGAGCTTAATTGGAAAGCTAACTAAGTAACTACCCCAAACCGCTAAAGATCCAACCAGATGGACAGGGCATCAAGTGCAATTTCCGCATTCTGCATTTTCCCTGCGACTATAATCAACACTCTATAGTAAAAATTCTCCAACCTAAAATATTACAAGAACATCTTCAAAACAAAATTGAAGTTGAGATTGAGAGACAAAACAGGGGGAAGAGAGAGAGCACATACGAAAGCATGACCCCGGAAGCCACAGACAGCGTGAAGAATTCCCACAGCCCAATAAAAGCTTGACTGGAAAAACCAGTCCAAGAATGAGGACACCCACCACAAACAACATACCCCAACAGACCTAAAACCGAAACCCACTACGAGAAATCAAGGGTAATTGCCGTCCCTACAATGCCAACCCTCAACTTATATACACAAACAACCAACTAACAAATACATGGAGTGCAAGTGTCCCAGCAGACACCCAAGTGATCACTGTTGTCCTCAGTTGGCACTGCAAAAATCTAACAAACGTGAAGTGAAACCCAAAGCTCAAGTGCATCGGAATCAACCACAGCGCCACCAACCCTGCCAGCTCCGCCACCGCCGTTGATTGCCCGGTGAACTTAAGTATGGGCGTAGCAAAGCACCAAGAAAATTGAACTGACAAAAAGCACAAGCCATGAGCATTGCATATAAATACCTAGCATATGGTACTGTTTTGCCCCATACGCTTGGCCACAAAGCGTTTCTAGCGCACTCGCCATTCTTAGCTTCAATGAAGAAACTTAGCACTCAATCCAAAAGCTTAAGCTAGTAGATAAAGACGTCAAACACTATATTAAGGCATAACCCATTATATATTGGGAAAAAAAGCGACCTGGAATCTCTAAAACGCACTCCCATTCGAGCTATGCGAGATTATACAACAAAATAAAACAAATTGAGAGGAAAAGAGGGTTGAACTTAGAAGGGATTTTAGTTTTACCAAGAAGCTGAATGTGATGCCGATGATGACGGTGGTGATGATGGAGATTGCAGCGAGGTCGAGGTAACTGAGGTGGCCGGCGAAAGATTGGGTGATGACGGTGAGGGAGAACATGGCGATCCGGGTGAAGATGGAGGGACCCGCTGTGCCATGCCTTCTTAGACTCTAACCATGTACGCCTGATCAAATTTCCACCGTTTGATTCCAGCTGATAGAGGTGTTCCTCTTATGCTTCTGCTTCTGCTGCTGCCGATGATGATATTAACAATGGCTGGTTGTTGTCCTCTGCTAATCCCATGGCTTGGAGGAACAACTCCACTAGCACACTATCAACGTAGCAATGATTACTGAGAGAATACTATCCTCCCCGGTTATCGGAGTATGAGAGGTTAAATTTTGGCCTCAATGGTTTGTGTTTGAATTTGATATTTAAATTTTTTTAATAATATCAAATTAAAATATTTAAGATAAAAAATATTTAAAATCTCTTAATTTTAAATATTTGACATTTGATGTCAAATTGACATCAAATAGCCTTTTTTAATTGTCACATAGGAATTGACAATGTTTTGATATTTGTTGGAGTTAATTTTGATATATTTTTTTGAAAGCTCAATTGCCACATTAAATTTGACATCTTTGTTAGAAATACTCTTAACTCTATTTCATTGTCTGATTCAATGTTGTAAATACCATACTATGCTGTACGATATGTACCGTTTTGGCATAAAAATTATACTAAGTACCTCTAGTACTGTACTGTTCTCAATATCATCGGGTACCGGCCGTACCGGCCATATTAGCCGGTACCTGATCTGTTTTCGAGTTGCGAAAAAAATTAATTTTTTTAGACTTTCTTTCTATAGTTTATATATATATATATATATATATATATATATATATTGATAGTTGCAGTAAATCCAATGCGATACCCAATACATAACCGGTATCGGTACATACCGTATCAATAGAAAAATCGGTATCCAAACCGATCCAGTATTCAGAACCTTGGTCTAATTATTTTTATTTTTTACTTAAAAGAATTTAAAATATTAATTTTTATTGATTGTTGATTCATTTCAAAAAGATAAAAAATTAGCGTAAACAAATTCTATTTGGACTTATTTTTTTATTTTAGTAAATCTTTTGTACCTTTGGAAATTATTTAATAATTTTTAAATTCCTCTTATCGAATTAATAAATTAAAAAATATCGATAAAAATAAATAAATGTAAAAAAAATAAAGAAATTAATAATTTTAGTTATTGCAAGAAAAACAAAAAATAATAACTCATCTCTAACTTCTTGGCATTTGTACTTATCGCATTTGTGAATACTTTCCAGCTCTAACTTCGTGATTGGAATGTCCAATTCTTGGAATACATTTTTGAAATACTTCCAAAAAAAGTCAAAGTTTTCCTTATACCCATTATACTTTAATTATTTTTTGCTTCCACCCCTTCTATTTAATTATTAGATACATATACTCCTTAATCATTTAACTAAAATGCAAATGTCAACTTACTGTTAATTTTTACAAACATTGTTATTGTTAACTAAAATGCAATGTCAACTACCCCGTTTCTAATGTTTGGTTTTCCTCCAATGGCCATACACCTCTACCATGCTCGCAGAAGTGTTTTTTTTTTTTTTCCACTTCACAAAAAGGCATGTTGGATCATGTATCAACTTGTAGATTCACACCCAATAACTTTTTATTAGCCGTGGAGGTATCCACTCATATGGCTATGTTCTATTTAGAGAAATAAAAAAAAAGAGTATTTCGAAGAGATGGATGAGTGGTTGAGATCCCAAGTTTAGCATTTCACATCTTTCACGAAATTGTAGTTGTAAAAATTCTATGGTTTGCAAAAATTGAAATAAAAAGGGGGTGTAAAAATTAAAGAGAGCGAGAGAGGAGAAAATGAATTGTTGACTTTAACAAAGATTAATGAGAGAAAGAAAGAGGAAGAAATAAATTTACGTATGTATATTAAAAATACATAAATCTCAATACAAATGATACATATAGAATCAATGATACAAGCTCTATTCGGCTTGGTAGTCTTCTCAAATCTAAGTGGACAGAGGAGATAGTTAGCCGACCAAGTTCGACATGATCCTGAGAAATTCTAAAGCCCTTTACAATTATAACCCCATCAGATTTTGAAGAATCATGTAGGGGCTTGAGTTTGGAATCAAGAGATAAAGCATGAGTAATTCAGTGTCATCAATAATCCTGTCATCCAATACTAGGATCAGGCTTATTCATATCTTCAAGAGATAGTCTTAAAAAGACTCTCAAAACCCTATTGCCTATAAAATATATCTCCTATTGACTAAAGAGGAGGAAGCCTGATGAGAACATTTTCACTAGGCCTATGCGGCTGAGGAGAATAGCCGAATCGAGTATGGTAAACTATATATTTTCAATTTTGAGTTTTTAGCTCCACCGCTACACAAAGGTCATACAGTTTGCTTTGACAATTAATGTGCAACATTTTCAGTCCGAAACAACCTGTTTGCCTGCGGTACATGACTATGAACATCGCAGTATTCTTCAAATCAGCCTCCTTATAAGTTGAATACATACTTTCCGGGTAAAATGCACTGACCATCCCTGAGGTTTTGAATAATCACAGGGACCTCCGTCCTGGTTTTAAAAAAATGCACTCACCTCCCCTTACTTTTGAAAATATTATACTGTTTCTCCCTAGGCAAATAGTGTTTATTTTACCAATAAAACGATTCTTTTATCCTTAATTATATACAAGCAATCTAAAGTTACTATTTAAATTTTGAGTTCGTGATTAATCTCAAAATATTTTTTTTTTATTCAACAGTGAATTTTTAGAATTTTTCAAGAATAAAATTCAAACAGTACAACCAAAAGAATTTCAAATGAGTGGTATCTGTCACTTTTATTTTTTCAAGGGGCTAGTGACAAAACAAAAAATTTTTTTTCTTTAACTTCTATTTTTTCTTTTGTGTATTTTTTAATTTATTATTATTTTTACATATTAATCCCAATTTGTCAATATATTATTTTTAACTCATGAATTTTATTATTGTTTTTAAATAAAATATTTTTTTTATAAAAGTGGATCTCAATAATATTTAATCCCAATTTATTATTATTTTTTCTGTTCAATTGTTAAGAAATGATAAAAAATAATAAAAATTTTGAATTTTGACATTTTTTTGATGTTCACTTACTAAAAAAGTAATGAATCTCAGTATCTCACGCTTAAAATTTTTCATGTTAGGATTTACATAGCGGAAAAATCTTAAAGAAGAAAAAAATAGAAGTAACTCTTTATGCCCAAAACAAAAAATAAGTTAAAAAACTTTATTTTTTAAAAATTTCATTCATATTCTTTTACTTTTATAAAATTCCTCATCGAGACGAATCAATAATCTACAAAAAAATTGACAAGTCAGTTTTGTCTCAATTTTTTTAAAACTTACTGATTCATCTTTGATGAAACGAATTTAAAAAGTATAAAATTATGTCCAAAAACTTAAAAAATATTAAAGACAAAATTTGGGCAAAATTGGCATGATTAGTCTTAGTTAAAATTGACACATTTTGTTCCAAGTCCTAAGGACGCTTTTGGTACTAGATGACATATTCATAACTTTAAAAAAAAAAAAATTACATCAATAAATAATTAATTAATTAATTAATGCATTTGTACAAAATTAATTAATTATACTCAAATAAATTATATACTTTTACTCTGTGGTGAAGTGAGGAGATATGTAAAATGCCTTAATATTAAAAAAACGGCCTTCTTATATCACGCCAAGTGTGTTTAATTTGGCCATTTTTTAAAAGAAATCTGATAATATCAACAAAAAGTAACATATTTTTAACAGATATGGGCGATAGGGGGAAAACAGTGCAATATTTAAAAAAATAGGGGAGGTGAGTGATTTTTTAAAACCACAGAGAAGTCCCTGCAATTATTAAAAACCTTAGGGGAGGTCAGTGTATTTTACCCCTTTTTTTTTTTTGATCTTTTCCTATGCAAAAGAACAAATACTTGCTCTTCAAAGATATCCAAGCAAATGTCTCTCTAATATACCATGTTTGGATGACGAATGAACAAACACTTGCTCTTCAAATAAATAAAATATTGCTGGCTCAAGTTTTTAGATCCCAATTTTTTGAAAGAAAAGAAATTGAGAAGAGAAATACGTGGTTTTGATCTATAGAAAAAATACCTTCATTTTAATAAATAAAGTTTTGTTGCGTTATCGTACTTTATAACTTCCATATCAATATTTTCTCATTACCAAACGAATTCTAAAATTTTGGTGGCTAGTCGAAGTGATTGAGTATTTATTTTGATTCTACAAAGATCTAGAGGTCAACTCCCTCTCCAATTTGTGTGGACATAAGAATTTCGTCAATAAAGCTGCTCCCGTAGAAAATTGGGTGTCTAGATTAGTTTTTGGGTGGTCATAACAACAACAAAATCACCCTAACAATTGTCCAACTGTGACTACCTTCAAATTAAAGCTTGATTACTTTTAAGTAAGTTGTCTTTATTCAAGAAAAAATTACATTTGTTGTTTTTTCTCAAATTTTTGTAAATTTTTAGTCTATCTTAATAAAAAGAATCTAAGAAGTATAAAATTATGTCCAAAAATTAAAAAAAAATCAACATTAAAATGTGAAACCTTTAGATTATGTTCGATTGGATGAAATCAACATTAAAATGTAATAGTTATTTTAATAAAATCGTGATACTCATGTATGGTTCTTAAAAATTAAAGAAATTCTCATCTGAATTAAGTCTCTATTCCCTCAAATAAAAAAATAATCATTTCATTGGACAAACAAGGAATCAGCATTCTATTTCATTCCAATTTGTTAGTGAGACAAATACAATCATACTCCCTCCGTTCAATTTTCATAGTCCATTATTCCAATTTGAGATGTCCCAAAATATAAGTGTTGAAAAAATGGTGTTAGAACATATGTTTAATTTGTTCAAAACCATTAAGGAGTGAATGAAAAATTGACTCCTATTAATTTCCATTTAATATTAGTTGAAGAAATTCAAATAGAATTTATTTCTATTGAATTTTATATAATTTTAATGGGTTATTAATTAGTGTAGAGTCATGTCTAGTCAATGACATCTATTCGGATGAATAGTTATGTCACTTCCTTTCGTGACTATTGAGAATAGTCACAAATTCTTCTATATAAGGATGTTCCTTCCATTCGTTTTAAAAGGACTTTTTGGGGAGACACATATATAGAGTTTTTTATTGATTTTTTCATTTATTGTTTCGATTTTTGAGTCTTCATATGAGAGAGTACAAGTTTATTATTTGGTTCGCTAAGCCCCATCGATTGGAGTGCTACTTCGATGGGATTCGATCATTTTATCCTGGGAGACAAGTGCCTATTTAAATTGTGAGCACCGTAGCGAGGGCAAAATTTGTCTTAAGGACATAGTGTTTACACTAGACTTGATCAATTCCATGCGATTTTCAGGTTTTATCTTTCTATGATTTCGTTATCTTTGATTTCGTTATTTATATCACAGTAACACAAAAAGTATACACACAATTTTTTCTAACAATCTTAAGACAAATTTAATCTTCACTTTTTGCGATTATGTGATTTTCAATTTTTTTTTGGATAAAAACAGATATTATTATTTGTTATCATTTGGAAAGGAATTCTAATACTTGTCGAGACTTAGTTTATGTTACATGGCATTGGCAGTTTGTTTTTGTCCGAGGGCAACACTGCACTTGCAACGTTTTATGATATGTCTTAATTGTAAAGTCGCATGGCCAATAACGAACCATTGCCGAACCAATAACGAACCATTGCCGAACATCTTGCGACCTTCACATGATTTTGAAATGACATATGGACAGGAAATCTCATAGTGGTCCACTATGTCAAAGCAAGACTCTGAATAACATTTAAAAGTCGACCATGAGACCATGAGATATGTTATCCACACTTTACCCAAATGTCTATTTGAACAGTTGTTCATGCCTTGATTTATCTATTTTTGTCTAGTTTAGAGGAAATTTTATGTGCTGCATGTCTTTGGAGTTTGTGGACATAGACGCTAAGCCAGGGGCTAAAGTTTTGCTTCTCTTAATGTCATCTAATTGTTCATGCTAACGTGGGCCATGATATTGGCAAAATGATAGTTGTAATGGTTAGGTAAAAGTTGTCACTTGGCAAGAGGTATAATGTTTTATTGGTGTCCCTTACGAAATGACACCCATTGTAAAATAAAATAAAATAATTGTTCAGTTTTGAACGAACAGTTATTTCCGTTGAAAAAAGGAACTTATTACACCCCATTGGAAATTCATGACTGTCGAACAAACCTGTTCGTTTGAGGAAAAATGTAAGTATAATTTATTCAAATCACCCATTACTAGTCATAAAATTATATTTTATTGTGGTGGTTTCCTTTTAAAACATTTAGGAGTCGGGACCTTTACTCTGTGTACACGACCTCTCTCCCCCCATACAAATGAAGGCTTGAGACCTTCTCTTTGTACAAATGAGATTTCCCAACAGTTAGATTAGATCCCTGTCGAAACTCACAAGCACTTATTCCCTGTTAAGTTGTTAAACGGTGGGATGAACTTGTGGGTCATGAGCACCGTTTGGTTTTTTGACTCGGGGGATTTTCTGCGGGTGATTGCTCTTCTCTATACTACAAATAAGTCCACACCCGTCTAGATTCACTACAAGAAAATAAGAATTTTCCAACGGTTTTTATCCCGACGTTTCAAATAACCGATGCTATAAGTGAAAAATAGCAGCGCCTTGAAAGTGTTACTAAAAAAAGGATTTTTAATGACAATTATTTTATAGACCGTCACTGTATTCTTAATTTTTAATCACGGCTCATGACAAACCGTTGGTATAGCTTACAAAAAAAATACACACAATATACATATATATATATATATAGGAAAGGCTATATGAACCAACACTTTTTCAAACCAATATTAGACCAACGCCTAAACTCTTCGTTCCCTATTAAATTTTGATGATCCGAACCGTTTAATGTGTTTAAAATATATTTTTAAGGGTATCCGTGAGAAATCAAGTCAAAATATTACTGGAAAGGCCTTGATCCAAAAAGTGGTTCAAAATGCTGACAGAAACTGTTTTATGAACCAATATTTAGATCAAGCCATTTCCGGTAATATTTTGAGCTGATTTCTCGCGGGTACCCTTAAAAACATGTTTTAAACACATTAAACGGTTCGGATTATCAAAATTTAATCGGGAACGAAGAGTTTAGGCGTTGGTCTAATATTGGTCTAAAAAGGTGTTGGTCCCTATATAGGAGGAGGCTCAAGGGACCAACACCTTTTTAGACCAATATTAGACCAACGCCTAAACTCTTCGTTCCCGATTCAATTTTGATAATCCGAACCGTTTAATGTGTTTAAAACATGTTTTTAAGGGTACCCGCGAGAAATCAGCTCAAAATATTACCGGAAAGGACTTGATCCAAACAGTGGTTCAAAATGCTGACAGGAACTGTTTTATGAACCAATGTTTGGATCAAGTCCTTTCCGGTAATATTTTGAACTGATTTCTCGCGGGTACCCTTAAAAACATGTTTTAAACACATTGAACGGTTCAGATTATCAAAATTTAATCCAGAACAAAGAGTTTAGACGTTGATCTAATATTGGTCTAAAAAAGTGTTGGTTCATATAGTATTTCCCATATATATATATATATATATATATATATATATATATATATATATATATATATATATATATATATATATATATACAGTTCACTTCACCTAAGGACTCCCGCACACAGGAAAAATACGGACTTCTTATTTAAGCCATTGGATCTCATCCAACGGTAGAGGAAGATATCTGGTTTAAAACGCGGGTTTAAGAACCCCGGGTTCGGGTTCGGGTCTGTGGAAAGGGTAAAAACGCGGCTCCACAGTGATATCTTCCTCTCTCTTCTCAGTCGCTCTCTCTCTCTCTTCCCGACTCCGAGCTCCTGCCTCTCCCGCGTCACGCCTTGCCGTCGCCAGCGCTCCGTCTTCGAGCATTGCGCTCCGTCGCCAGTGGCTAACAACAGGTATGTTCAAGAACCCAAACCCTAGATCTGGAAACTAATTGTTTGGCTGGTTTGGACTGAAATTAGGGCTTTAAATACCAGAATTGTTTGGCTAGTTTGGCTGGTTATGCTCACGAAATCTCAAACCACTCTCCTTTGCCCTCTTAATATTGTACAAACAACGATGTTCATCTTCGTATGTCACTATTACCACATATGACATACTTTTAAAGAGTTCCTCTTGAAACTTGTAAAAAATTATCCTCGTATACAATTCACTCATTGTTTCCTCCATTACCCAACCAGTTTTCAAGATAGGTTTTTCGTTGATATCTTTATGGTCAAGATCTAATTCCTTATTTCGTACACGTGAAAGTGCCCTATCAAATCGCGTCACAAAGTCCCACAAAGAATTATGTGGAGACACATACCTTTTGAAGAATGCATGTGAAATTTCTGCTCTTTGACTGCTACTCATGTGGGCAGAAAATATGTGATTTATATATGCAGGAATCCATCTCTCACGAATTTTGTACATGCCATTTAACCATTCATTACCGGATAAATTAGTTTTCTCTAAAAGAACAGCCCACCTATCTTCGAACTCTTTAGGGCTCTCAGAATCCCATATGCATTTCCTGAACTCTTCATAATGTTCTTTATAGCTTATTGCACTTATTTTTTCTAAAAATTTACTAACAATGTGCCAAATGCAATACCGGTGATGTGTATTTGGAAGAACAATAGAAATGGCTCTTGTCATTGCTGGATCCTGATCAGTTATAATCATTCTGGGAGGGCCCGCTGGCATTGCTTTCAACCATTCCTTAAAAAACCACTCAAAAGAATCACTAGTTTCGTCACTTAAGAACCCACACCCAAAAATTGTTGTCTGTCCGTGGTGATTAACCCCTAATATCGGTGCAAATATTAAAGAATACCGATTCGTGTTGTAAGTTGTGTCAAATACCACGACGTCACCAAAATATTGGTATGACTTTCTAGAGGTCGCATCCGCCCAAAAATAATGAGTCATCCTCCCATCGTCATCTTTCTCCATTGCAAACATAAAACCAGAATTTTTTTCTTGTTCAATCATAAAATGCTCATACAACATACTGGCATCATGTCCGGCCATAGTCTTCCTCCTATCCCTTTCAACATTATAAAGATCTTGTTCTAAGAAGCCAACGTTTTCAAGTCCTCCAGATTGCAACTCTAAAATACTCATTTGTTGGTGGGTAGGCACATTTGCATATGAAAGTTGTTGTGTTAACGCTTTTTTGGCAGTTGACACTGTACGATGTGATCGCAACAAATGCACCCTTTTTGGCGTCGTAAGAGGATGGTTATGACCCTCAACGAATTGAGAGATAACAAACTTATTATTTGCCCGGTCCTTCACAACGGCCAACTTTGCCCCACAACCCTCTCTAGTTATCCCCCGACGACGTAAAATATTTCCGCAATTGTTTTGCGCCCTAACCCCCTCTTTGCAACAAACATACTCCTTCCATATGATTTCATTACTACCTCTACTCCTCTTACTAGAATGAACCCGCGTACCAAATCCAGATTCTCTCCCGTAGTTGTTGTAAAATTGATGGACATCCTCTAGATTGTCAAACTGTTGTCCAATCTTGGGTATCAGGTCATTCTTAACTTGCGGATTGTAAACTACTTCAGAGGAGTTTGCAGATGATACTAACGGTGACGATGAAAATCGTTCTACATCTTCAAAAGGCTCCATCATTCTAAAATGGAACAACAAACCCCAAAGAATTAGTCAAACAAGTATGTTCAAGAATTATCTGCAAACTTATAATTGCTTCATGCAAAAAGAAATATATCAGGCCAAATTGGGGTATTGGGGTTGGATTGATTCTCATCTACGGATGATGAGGGCCCTAGTGGATTGGTTGGGTGCTGCTGTGCTTATATTTTGACTTAGGGTATTGTCTGCTATTAGTATCTCCATGTATCTCCATGTATTGTCTGCCCATAATGTATGAAAAAACTACCCAGAATTCAGCATGAAAAGACTACCCAGATACATCATCAAAATAAAAAATTTATTCTATCACAGGTAAATACGCCTAAATGTGTCAACATTATCGGAATTCTACTTGTGGCTCAGGTAAATACCAGAATTCTATTTGTGTCATCAATACCAGAATTCTACGTGTGGCTCAGGTAAAAAGTCACATAGAACCTGCCACATACATAAATGAGGAAAGGCATTACAAATACATTATATGAAGGGAACCTACCCATCCATGAGCACAAAACCAGGTATAGCAACACCAAAAATTCTGGTATTTAAAGCCCTAATTTCAGTCCAAACCAGCCAAACAATTAGTTTCCAGATCTAGGGTTCGGGTTCTTGAACATACCTGTTGTTAGCCACTGGCGACGGAGCGCAATGCTCGAAGACGGAGCGCTGGCGACGGCGACGGAGCGCTGGCGACGGCGAGGCGTGACGCGGGAGAGGCAGGAGCTCGGAGTCGGGAAGAGAGAGAGAGAGAGAGCGACTGAGAAGAGAGAGGAAGATATCACTGTGGACCCGTGTTTTTACCCTTTCCACAGACCCGAACCCGAACCCAGGGTTCTTAAACCCGCGTTTTAAACCAGATATCTTCCTCTGCCGTTGGATGAGATCCAACGGCTTAAATAAGAAGTCCGTATTTTTCCTGTGTGCGGGAGTCCTTAGGTGAAGTGAACTGTATATATATATATATATATATATATATATATATATATAATTTTATAATATATCCTTTCTCTGTAACATTTCCCAAAATTCACAGTCCCATTTCCAACACGAGAGAGAGAGAGAGAGAGTGACCACCGCCCATCGCGTTCGCGAACACCATGTAACGATTACCACAGCAGACCATCACCACCACCGTCAATTTCAGACCGTTTCCCTCTTCCTCCATAAATCTCTCTCTCTCTCTCTCTCTCTCTCTCTCTCTCTCATATATACAGACGATACACCGAGGTCGCAACGTAAGAGATCTCTTTGCGAAGAGCCGTTGTTCCTCCGATTTGATCTGTACCGAGGCGTGTATCCATTGTTCGATCTTCAGAGGTATTTTAGGCGTGATAGCGGAACCAAATGTTGAGGTTTCAAAGGCCAATTCGTCTGACTTGATGTTTGATTGTTCGTCCGATTTGATGTTCGATTGTTCGATTAGAGGTATGTATCCATTTTTATGAACCTTTTTTTTTAACTTCCTTGGTTATCCGATCAACATGATGCTATTTGTGTATCAAGGATCTTTCCTATTCAACAAATTTGTATATGCATACATATATACCGGGTACATGTGTTGAGATTTCTAACTGATTGTCAGCAAGAATAGCTTTGATTATGGTAACAGTTGGAACACTAGCATTAAGTCATTTTTTAGAGGCATGTCATAGAATTATGCTGTGAATTAAGTGTGTAATTTGTTGTTCCTCTTGGTTTGAATCAATTAGTTATCTGTTTCGCTCAATCGTTGTTGCTAATTTGTTAGGCATTTGCCTTGCAGTTGTTTGAAGATGTGTCAACTAGCACTACGTTCCACTTGCCTTGCAATTGTTTGATATAATGTGTCAACTAGCCCTACTATGCACTTGACTTCTAACTGTTTGACAGAGAACTAGTTTTAAAGGACAGTGTTTCGCAAGTTACACATTCTGAAAATGGTTCTTGTGCTGGTTATGAACTTGAGGTGGGTTTAAGTTTAAACATAAATTTATTGGTTGAATGTTCTGTAACTTGTTGAACCAAGATTGGGCGTATGCGGTAAGCTTTAGAAGATGGCTCACGTTCAAAGATTGTCAGTAAATATCTCAAAGGAGAACTGACAGAAGATGTCTCTTACGTACTTGGAGCTCATTCATGAAAGTTAAGGTGCATTTCAACATTTGTACCTGGTTAGTGGATAAAAAAACTAGATGGAAGTTAATTTTATCTGGAACCAGCCTGATTTGGTATTTGGAATAGAATATTGAACAGTTGTGATTCATTAATTAAATTTATTTCTATAGAAGAATGGATGGCTATGTAATATTTACAGTAGGCAAGATGTGAATGGAATGGCTATGTAATTTCTTGAACTTTTATGTATAACTAATTGGGTTACCATCTAAACTCTTATGTCTTTGACATTATTTGATTAAAGCTTTTGGCCAAAGGTGGAAAACCGTTGAATTGTTTAGCCAATTAACTTTTTCTTTTTTCTTATGGGTACATGATAATATTCTTTATTTTTGAGAAACTCGTTTGTGATATGGATACCATGTTAACTAATGATCTTTTCTTTTCTTTTTTTTCCCTGGAATTGTGGGCCGTGAGTGTTTTGAACTTTATGTTCAGCCAATGGGGGATATCGGCAAAGATGAAATAAATGGAACATAAGCGGAGAACCATGCAGTGGAGCCGCCATCGACTACACTAGCGTCGAGACCACTAATGGAGATTACAATCTTGGTATCAAATGCAAATGCAGTGAGATTGTTTGCCACATTATCCATCCGTAAGTCTACCAAATACTAGAATATGATTTAGCAAGCCATAACCAGTATCTAGTACAGATATGTGTTGAGTCGAGTTGAAGTAGATCCAAAACTTCATTTCTTGTGGACCGTTAGTGGTAGGAATTCAACTTCCAAGTTTGTATTTACACCAGGATAACTTCATCTTGATTTTAACTCTTCAATTCTTTCACCAATATGTATTCAATGTGTGTATTTACAATGCAACTGAAGTCAGAACCTTGATTAGGAATTTGAGCTATTAGTACCGTTTGTTGGAGTCTTCAACTTACTGCTTGCCTTTGTTACTATTTTGTAATAGCACAGTGTATGCACTAGATGTTGTTGGAGGAATCCCAGATGCACTGTGTTCTTTGACTTCCCTCGTCAATTTGTACGTTCCTCCACTAATGTTTTAGTTTAAATGGTGTTTTGTTTGCCTTCTGTAATGTGGTTTTCTCCATATGAAGTATTATCAAATTCAAATCTTAGAAATTCTGATGTAGTTCCCTCCATATGTCAATAGCTGTTATCCATTGTTGGATAGTTTTCCTCACTATGTTATTCAAATTTCTCTCTCATCAAATAATGATACTTGGTTTCTTCCGTATTTTGCAGGCACATAGGCCAAAATTACATGATTGGGAAACAATACCGCAGAAGGCCCACTTACATGACTCACTAATCTTATTGAAGTTTGTCACTTCCTCTTTCTTTTTCCGTTTTAATTCATTTGGGCTGGCAGCAATACGGTTTTACACCATCACAATTTCGCTATTCGAAAGAATGTGTTGCCTGCTCTAGTTACATGATTCTTATGATATTTTAATCTTCCCTCCTTTTAGGCTTGGCAAGTACACAAAAATAACCGTGAAGTTGAGTTAGTGGATGCCACTTTGTCAAAATTCGACGAGGAAGAAGTAAAATGAGTGATGGGAGTACCTCTTTTGTGCAACCAGACATCCCCACAGCTACGCCCATCCATGTCACGTGTAGTGGCAATGCTTTCAGGAGACATTGAAAGTTTGTTAGTTCTTCAAGGAAGAAACACGGATTGATTTCTCTAGAACACGAAATGAGATTTGCATTTGTTCCTTTTGTTGTCATTGATAATTTAAGTTTGTCGCCTTTGAAGTATAGCATCTATAGAAAAGGACGTTGGCAATCTCAATAAAGGATTTTGCTAAAGCATAACCAAAAGAATGTTGAATGTCCCAGATCGTTTTTTATTGGATGAGCAGATAAAGATGATGCGGGGCGACACTGTAACTGATGACTGATTAGGCATTATGAATTCAAATTTCTTTGAAATGTAAAATTGATGAAATGGAGTTTAGATTATAAATATTGAGTGTTCCCTTTGATAAGAGCGGGTTCATTATTTTTTAAATTGCAGAAAAATAATTGGATAATTTGAACTTTCACAAACATCCCTAGAAATATCTATTTTTTTAACTTTAGATTCAAGTGTCAATAAAAGATGGACTATTGCGACGGTTATTTAAAAGTTTCTAATGCTTAATAACCGATGGAAATTATCTATACCAACGTTGCAAGTATCGCTATATAAACCGTTAGTAAAAGAAGACTTGTACCGGCACTTATAAAAAGTGTCGCTATAACACTACAGCGACAGTCATCTTGCGACGGCTTAGTCGACGCTTTTCCAATCGTTGATATAGCCTTCTTAGGTCTATAGCAACGCTTTTCAGGATCTTTAGTGACAATTTAGAGCGTTGCAAAATCTAAAATTTATTGTAGTGATTTGTGTCTTTTACTTAAGTTATACATTTTACCAGAGGGCAAGATCCCTCTTTTTGTCGTGGCGCTTCCATCCACACGGTTGTGTGGGCACAAGGGCTTGAGTCCGATGCCCATTAGATGTTTGACAAATTGTCGACGTGAGGTTTCGGGGAGGTAGAGATGTATGAATAGTTTGGGTTGATGGATCAAGCAATTAGGTTTTTGATCGAATGGGGATGAAGGATATCATTTCCTAAAATGCCGTGGTAACTGGGTTATGCTCAGAGGGGTCTTGGCTATGATTCTATTTGTTGATCACCATGTCCCAGCAAAGGCAACTTTAGGTGTTGGAGCCTATTGTTGTTACCCAGTTTCGGGGTGTGCGTGTTGGCGCATTGCTTCAATGGATGGAGATTCACTGCTATGCAATCAAACGTGTATTTGAAAAGCACCCAAGTTGCTTGCAGTATCTTCTAAGGCCAAGGAGTGATCGAATGTTCGACGAATTGATCATTGGCACCACTTCTTGTTTTCTCTTGGGAGTGTCTTTTCAGCCACAGATCATGATAATTGGTCATTTGGAGTTTGGAGTTTCAGGTTCTACTCTATATCCTTTCACCCACGTAGTTACCGTTTCAAGGTTACGATTTTCCTTTTCCTTTTATATTCGGTTGGATACTGTGTTGGTAAAAGTTGGTATGGCACTTGGTGTTGATTTCCTGGAGAAATTAGTTTCCGTAGGATTGGTTGCCTCTTTAATAAAAATATTGTTTCCAACATGCCATTTGGTTTAAAAAAAAAAAAAAATTTGTTCTTCTAAATTGTTGTCAAAAGAAATTTGAGATCTTTTTTTTTTTTACGTTGCGATTTGCATAGCATTTGCTTCCAATTATGCAATTTCTATAAAGTGAGTTGATTATAGAGGTTTAAAATAGGTGATATTCTACTTTGAGATTAGTACTGCTATGGTTTAGGTGCATGTTCTGCCTCTTAATTTGAGAGACCTATTAATTGCCGATTGCAAGGTGCACTGTTTGAAAATGTTTAAAATTCTCCAATATTTGGACCGAATCTGGTTAGTTTTGGGGCTTAACTACCAAAGTGTTTGTGGAAATTTATCTATTGGAGATAATTTCTTATTTTCGCCTCTTCTTAAAACGAGATAGAGTGGCGAGTGACACAATGGGTTGTCACAACTATGTTTTTTAGTAAATACAAGTATGAGTAATTAATTGTGACTATGCTATATGTCTGGGTGATTTGAAGAACCAAAGTCACAAGTATTAATGATTATGTGACCAAATTTTAGATTGTCACAAAATTGTGGGGGAAGAGGTGCGTTTCGAAATTACTCACATATTGTATTATGAACTCTGTGCCAAAAAGTCATAGTAATTGAAAGGGCATCGAGTAGTATGGTAAGTCTCGATGTGATGATCGTAGACATAATTCCATACAACATTTGTTCTCGTTTAAGTTGGTGTTTATGATACATAAGGTCAAAAAAATAAAATATGGATCCGTTACCCAAGGGGTGTTGACCAAAGAACAAGTGATGTGTCGAGGGGAATGAGATTTAAGCCTATTATTTAAGAGTTGCCTCAATGGAACCCTACCTAGTTGACTGGAGATCCCAAGATATAGGTTCAAAGGGACAACGAAGTTGTGTACGATTCAGTAGTATCACTGCAGAGATAACTTCTCCTACTCATTCCTATGATAGAACAGTGATGCTTGCAGCGTTACTTAGGGTAAGCTACGCTTTTAATGATTCTCATATCTTGAAAATTCAAGTGGGGTATGGCAGGATACTCTTAATGGGAAGTCGCCTATATGAGTGAGAAGGAGCCGCTTCTATGAAAACAATAAGGCTTAGTTTTCTAAAGCACTCATGAAACCAGGAATTGCCTAGGGCCAAAATGGGCACAACCGTAAGAACCAAATGTGTTCGAAAAGATCCTGTGTGAATTCTACTGTCTTGGTTTACACAAAAAGCTGAACAGTTCAAGGCTTCACGTCCACTGATTAGTGAGTAAATCCGATAGTTTTTCACAAGGGAAGGTTCAAAGCCAAAAGCTACCTATCCTATGCAGGAGATTTTTATTTGTACTCTCTCAGTCGTCTGCATTATTTTTTGCATTGTTTATCCGGCCAATTTTTATTCATGTGGGGGATTGTTGAAAAAATGGTGTTAGAACATATGTTTAATTTGTTCAAAACCATTAAGGAGTGAATGAAAAATTGACTCCTATTAATTTCCATTTAATATTGGTTGAAGAAATTCAAATAGAATTTATTTCTATTGAATTTTATATAATTTTAATGGATTATTAATTAGTGTAGAGTCATGTCTAGTCAATGACATCTATTCGGATGAATAGTTATGTCACTTCCTTTCGTGACTATTGGGAATAGTCACAAATTCTTCTATATAAGGGTGTTCCTTCCATTTGTTTTAAAAGGACTTTTTGGGGAGACACATATATAGAGTTTTTGATTGATTTTTTCATTTATTGTTTCGATTTTTGAGTCTTCATATGAGAGAGTACAAGTTTATTATTTGGTTCGCTAAGCCCCATCGATTGGAGTGCTACTTCGATGGGATTCGATCATTTTATCCGGGGAGACAAGCGCCTATTTAAATCGTGAGCACCGTAGCGAGGGCGAAATTTGTCTCAAGGACATAGTGTTTACACTAGACTTGATCAATTCCATGCGATTTTGAGGTTTTATCTTTCTATGATTTCGTTATTTATGTCACAGTAACACAAAAAGTATACACATAATTTTTTCTAACAAAAAGTTCACTTTTCAAAAATAACAATTGAGACTTGATTAAATTTTTTTTTGCCCTTTTGTTTAAATAAAAATTGTACTGTACACATCAATCAAACATTTTGAAAAAAACCCATTGAATTTCTACCTCAAGGGCATATTTGAAAAAACAAAAAAACTTTTTAAAGCAATTATTATGTTCTCCTAAAAAGTTAGAATCCCGAAAAAAAACTATGAATTTGGGACAAAGAGTATTTGATTGATTAACAAAGTATTCTTAACAATCACACATCTACAATAAAAAAAAATAAGGAAAAACATTCTTAGAGAGAGAAAAAAGAGCGCCGAGATAAAGAGTGCGCAAACTATTTTTTCCTCTTACACTCTTTGTCATAAAAGTGAGACCTAAATACAAAGTTAAATCATATCCTAATTCCTTTGATACTTATGTACAACCATACATAACAATGAGAATATCATCTCAATCACATTTCATTCTGGGCCTTATTCCATTCTAACATTAATTCTGTTGGGGATCGGGGAATCACGAGCACACACAATGGAAGAAACTTTTGAGAAAAAAATTTCACTTTATATAAACACTATATAAAGTTACAAAAAACTCTCAAGGAGGAGATTCTCAACCTCAACGCACTCTCTCACTCTCTCTGGTTCGTAATCTCTCTCTCTGCCTCACCCACTGCGCACTCTCACGCCTAAAGGATTACATCTCAATTTATAGGCTAAGAAAGCTTCAAGAAATACCTAGAAAGTACAAATTGGCGGCTCAAGGTGCTCCTTGGGTACTACAATGGAGAGACACACATGAGGAACAAAATCATTACGCACATGGGGAAGACATCCAACAATCACCCCCCCGACCCCATGTGGTCCATGCTTCCGTTCTTGCCACCCCCCCACTCAGGTGACTCGCACCCCCTCACTTGGGTGCCTATCCGAAAACATCGAAAACCAAATTGGTTGCAAAAGTGACCCTTCTTCTTGAACACATTGTCACTTTGTCAACCCATTCAAAACTTGTCGCCCGGGCCGCTTCCTTTTCAATGTTTCCCTCCGCACCTTGAGATTCATTCGCTTGCATCTTTACACGCCATGCTTGTGTAACCCGACGCCTCTCCTCTTTGCTTTCTTGGTGCCTAATATTTGCACGTTTCATCTCAACATGACCTTGAAGCTTGTACAAATTTCCCACCATTTTACCTTGCAACATCGCCTTGTCGCCCTTGTAAACCCTAAGGACTCCATTTTTGGATGAGAACCTACAACCTCATGAATCCAAAGTTCCCAAAGAGAAGTTTTTCCTCAATCCGGACACATGCCGAACTCTAGTCAATGTCACAATCCTTCCATCGGCCATCCTAAATCGTACCCTTCCAATTCCAACAACCTTATTTATCGTGTTGTTTGCCATCCTAACGGTACTACCACACAAGTCTCATATGTACAAAATATTTTCTATTTGAGCACATATGAAATGAGCAACCGGAATCCATAACCCAACCAAAAGCTTCGTATCTTCAGAAGTCACGGTGAACAAATCACCATCATTTTCGGCATAGCTCTCAACAATCGCCGCTTCGGCTTTCTCCTTCCCTTTCTCCTTCTTCACTTTGAGTTTTGGACAAGACTTCAAAATATGTCCCTCTTCTTCACAATAGTAGCATTTTCTTTTGTCAACTCCCCGAGACTCTCCACTTCGCGAGTGTGAACGCCCCCTTAACTAATTCTTCTTTTCGGTTGTTCGCCCTCTAGCTTGACAATCATGTGATGCGATCATGACACGCTCATCCAATGTCCGCTCGCTCTCCTTCCTCCACATCGACTCGTGGGATAGAAGTGTAGCAATGACCTCATCAAGTTTGAGTGTGTCTTTCCCGTACATCAAAGTAGTCTAGAGATGCTCGTACGACGGCGGGAGTGCAACCAACAAAATAATTGCCTTGTCTTCTTCCTCAATCTTTGTGCCAATGGCTTCCAACTCCGTTAGTAGCCGATTGAACACATCTAAGTACTCATTGAGACTTGCTCCTTCGGACATATGCAATGCGTACAATTGCTTCTATAACGATAACCGACTTGTCAAAGACTTGGACTTGTACCTACTCTCCAATTTTGCCCAAAGTTCCGCTAGATCCGTTTCATTGATAACTTCCCGGAGAGTGCTATTCCCGAGATACAATTCGATCGTGCTATTTGCAAGCTCTCTTATCTCCTCCCATTAGGCATCCTCCATCCCTTCCGATTTTTCAGACATCTTCTTGAGCTCCTTCACCAAGCCCTCTCTCGTCAAGATATTCTTCACCCTTTGTTGCCAAAGAGTAAAGTCATTGTGGCCGTTGAAGGGCTCAACTACAAACCCGTGGCTCTTCCCCACCATAACTTATCGGAACCAACTCAAAAACTTGAAATATAGCCCCCCGGGCTGAAAATACACCACTGCTGCAACAAGAAAGTCGAATCTCAGAAAACGAACCCCTCTATTGGATCCGGAACGCTCGAGTTAGCTAGAAAACACTATAATTTCATCGAAATCGGAGTTGAAACAGCTCCAAAATCGAAAAAAAACCCAATCTAGAATATTCCTTTCACCTAGGGAATATTCTCCGCTGACTATGCAAACTTGCTGATGTAGCACTGCCACGTGCCCTCTGACCCAGCGATCCGTTGACGTGTCCTGCCACGTGGCTATCACCTGGAGACTGACGTGGCAGTCAACTCAACTGCTGACTGGACCCCGATCGCTGATGTGGCGCTGACGTGATCAGTGGTCATCTTCTACCTCCAGACAGCGCGTTTAAAGCATGCGTGCGAGTAGATCTAACGCGCTTACACGCGCCTCCTTCTCCCGGCGCATGTTGCTTCTCCAGTGCTCGGAAGGTGGTCGGGAAAACTTATTTGGATTCGTCTTGTTGTGACAAACACAACTGTGTGGTCAAAATCAGTTTTCGAACACTTCGAAAAATCGACAAAATTGTCAGTGGGCTTCAAACTGATTCTTACACTCAACCGTCGCTCTGATACCATTGCTGAGGATCGGGGAATCACAAGCACACACAATAGAAGAAACTTTTGAGAGAAAAATTTCACTTTATATAAACACTATACAAAGTTACAAAAAACTCTCAAGGAGGAAATTCTCAACCTCAACTCACTCTCTCACTCTCTCTGATTCGTAATCTCTCTCTCTACCTCACCCACTGTGCACTCCCACGTCTATAGGATTACATCTCAATTTATAGGCCTAAGGAAGCTTCAAGAAATACCTAGAAAGTACAAATTGGCGGCTTAAGGTGCTCCTTGGGTACTACAATTGGGAGACACATATGGGGAACAAAATCATTACGCACATGGGGAAGACATCAAACAAATTCCATCGAATTCACAACCCAACCAACAAACCTGAATTTTGTTATAGGTACAAATTAGTTGTACAAATACATGGGGGGTCTACCACAAACTTTGCTATACGTACTAACCATGTGTATAAATAATTAGATGACAATCCCTCGTAGGGAGAGAGGGAGAGAGATAAGGCAAGTGAGTTCAAGAGAGAGAGAGAGAAATTACAATCTAACCATTTGTACATATAGTTAGTACTCATAGTATTTTTCGGCCGGCCATCTCTCGCATTTGTACATGATTTGTATCCATAGTATTTTCCACCAAACAGATCTTTCGGACACATACCGGACATAAAGAACCCACATGTATCCAACAGTTCTAAATACATCTGTGCCCTAGCATTACTCTCCACCCCCACCCAAACACACTATTTTTGAGCTTGTCAAACACACATTGGTTCCACGACAAACTTGTGAAACAAACATGCATTGGACAACTCTGAACATTTTTACGTTGTTTAAACATTATTGATAATAAATTATTCCAAGACAAAAATATTAACTCATGCCATTCATTCGCCAACTCATGATATACATCTACAAAGCCCTGTCTTCCCTTGCTGCCTTCACGCATACCGCTTCTCCACCTCACATGCCCGAGGCTTGATGCCACCACCTAATTTTCTACTCTACAAAAATATGCATTGAACAGACAAACCAGCATTTACATTTGAATCTTTTTTTTCTTTTTTTCTTTTTCTTTTTAACATTTCTGGTATTTACAGCTGAGTCATATTCCTACCCGGGATCCTTCACAGCAGCAGCAGCAGCAGCCTATTCCAGACGTTTCACTTGCTGCTGTTGGCAAGTGAGTGCGTCCATTACATGTTTTCTACGTGGCAGGGGCTTCCTGTGAGATCTGTTGGGCTGAAATGGAGGGGGGCAGTTTTTGCCAGCAGAACCTTCCATTACTGTACAGTCTGGAGGATCCTTTGCTTCTGTCACATTATTTTGTGGACGTCCGGGAGCACAAGAATTTAAACTCGAGCATGAAAGACTACTTGGTCTATCTGTAGCATCATTTGGGACCCCCTAGTGTCATAGGCAAAGAAGTTAGAAAAGAAACCAAAAAAAAAAAAAAACTAAAAGAAAAATAGCTTAATTTAAGAGAAGATTACCCTACTTCATCAAAGTAGAAACGAAGAACTATCATGTACGTTACATACAGTTCGCTCTTATCGTAACATGACAATATGACATAAACAGCCTCGGTCAATCAAGGGCCTCGTACATGAGCAAATATGTGTAATTTCAAATTCTGGTTGCTTAAGACCTATGGTTTGGCACAGTAGATGAGGCACTTGATGCAGGGTCTAATGCCTGGTTTGTTGGAATTTTACAGCTCTCAGCTGCAACAACTCCCATCTCTGATCTCCTCCCACTGCTCCCATTCTGTGATTAAAAATAAAGCGCTGTTTTTTTTCCATTCTCTTTCAATCTCTACACAATGTTGCCATCGAATGGCAGGAAAAATAACACAAATCAAGATTCTAAATGCTCCCACATTTTCCTCTTGCTACACCCCCAAAGATGAAAAGATTTAAGTTTCTACCCCTTTGTCAAACCAAAACCAAGTAGAGGAGGGCCGCTGTTTCTTTTTCCTGATACTTCCGGGTGTCCAGGCCAACTTACACACCTCGACTATTGGGGGCCCAATTATAGCCGGAGCAAAACCATGTATAGACTGGCCCCGAGGGGACAGGTAGGGGCTTAGGGAAGGAAGGAGTGGGAGGGGAGTGGAGGAGGACTGGGGAGAGGGGGTGGGTGTATGGGGAGGTTGACAATGGAGGCGTTCAAGGATTAAGGTGAATACTTAGCATGAAAAAGCTTGCATGAGTAGAATATCCTGAACTAACTTCCAAAAGGAGACAATGCTCCTTCTGAAATTAAACAAGAAGCTCATTGGTAATTGGTGAAGTAGTCTAAATGCAATTTCACAAGAGCAATGCATGTTAAACAGAAGAGTAGCTTTTCCAATATTTTGAAAATTTACTGAAAAAGCAATTTGTGAAGGATGCTTTTTAGAGTGCAGGAGAATCAAATACTTTTGTCAAAAAAGAACCAACAGAAAAAGGGAAAAAGGGGGGTCGAGAAGGTGCATAGCACATCAATCACTACTAAAGGAATTTTAATTTTACAAGCTTGGTTCTCAATGGGTTGGAGAAGAGGAGCAAATGGTGAGAGCCACAATGTAAGTACGTCTAAAATCACAGCAGAGATAGACATGACTCTCTCTCTCTCTCACCACACACAAATGATGAGCCTTCTTCAACTTTCTTGTTGAAGTATCTGGTGTCCTTATTGTGAGGGGTTCTTAGTTCTTACATCCTTTTCTTGAACGTGGTCCTTTTTTCTTGTACCAAAAGGAAAGACAAGGATATGCTTCAGATCTCATGCTGTCAACTGAACCTGGGTTAAGATGTCGGCCTCCTAGAGTGGACTGTGTCCCCGACAAATAGGAAGTCCCAGTTGATCATGGTCATCTTTGCAAAAACGAGAATAATATGACAAGTAATCCACAGGAGTAAAATGTAAAGCAGCAGGAATTAGCCAGGGTAAAAAATGTTTTAGTGCTCCAACACAGCTATCTGAAGAAATGATATATTTGTTGCATGAAATTAAGATGCAGTACAGATACCTCATTTTGTATGTAAATAATCTGCTCACAGTCATCTCCTTCATCTCCTTCAGAGTCATCCATCTCCTCATACTCAAACTCCACATGTTTGCCAATTTCTTCCTCAGAGTCACTTAACTCTTCCTGTTCCATAACGATCTCTGAAAGAGAGTGGTCACATTTATTATCAACGCCACATACAGAGATATTACTGCTCGATGCATGTGGACCTGAATCAATCTTCTTTCTGATTTTGTCCGGACCTGAAGCTATAGGACAATTTTCACTGTGCTGATAATGTGAACTCATAGTGGCCGCAGTTCCCATGATAGTTCCAGAACCCAGAGCACTTGAGTTGGATGTTGATCCGTCCTGTTCAGTTACATCAGCAACTACTATAGCTTTCTGTATTCTGGATGTGACACTAAGGTGAATATCCAAGTCCAGTTCATTAGGCTTGTCACTACCACTGGAGGATCTAGCACATGTGGCCAATAGACTGCTCTTCGCCCGTGAGTCAGACTGGACAGCATCAAACGAATTTTGAAGCTGAGCTGAACTGCCTCTGCATGCCGTTACACAATCAGTAATTGCATCATCAGCTTTTTGCAGAAGTGGATGGAAGTCAATACCACCAGAAAATGAAGTATCCTTGCACTTTGAAGATTTATCAAAATGATTAACTGCTTGGTTAGCTCGGCCAGAATTACTTATGAGACTGACATTCAGTTGAGGCTGGATTCGTGAAAGGACATTGAGAGAACTCGAAGCACCACTACCAGAGTAATACGGCATACCCCCATCTCTGCAGGACTGGAATAGTAAAGGATGCATATGCACATATGTTTCGTCTCTACCCCCAGCCACGCATCTATCCCAAAGGACAAAAGATTCTTGTAGGTGCTGATTAGCGGTTTTTTCCAGCTGATTACGGTTACTTTTTTCAAGCGGGTTTCTTTTGTTCTCTGTAGATTTTACCGGATGACTGCTTCCTGAATTTCCAACACCAGGAAGCAGTAAAGCTATTTTATCTGTTGCAGCACTCCTGATTCCATTATTAGCAGTCGCAACCTTAGTAGATGCTCCAACTTGATAACCTTTTAAAGCTGATTGAGACATCACACGGACAGATGGTGGAAGATTTACAGGAGGCAAATCTGGAGCTAACTTCACTAAGTGAGCACAATTTGTTCTACGAGATCGATATGCACGTGAGCAGAACTGGGATTTGGAAGGCCTTGAAATCATATCACAACCAGGCTGATTTGGTTCAACATGAGATGCAGGATGTCTAGCATGGGTAAAACAGGATGAAGTTTCAGGATTCTGGGAGTACTTGAAAGCAGCTGAAAGTCCAAAATCAATTTTGGGTTGAGATTCTCCAAAACCACTATTTATTTGTTCCATGGCACGAGAACCCCGTTTTGACAATAAATCACTAGGTTGGTTTTTCTCTTCGAAGTTTGGTAGGGGAAGCCTAGAAGAAATTGGAAAGGAGGTACCAGGTCTCCAGTCTGCCAAAAATGCTTCATGAACATAAGCTTCATCATCATTATCCACACAATCATCTCCACTGTTATTTTCTTCATCCACATTACTGGTTTGACAGTCCTGCAGTCAATGAAAATGTATAACGAGGTCAAAACACTAAATGTGAAAGATAAAAGGCCAGAACCAGTAATCACGTTAGCATAGAAAATATATTCTATTAATTTCAAAGCCAGAGGAAAAACTGCTAGTATGAATCCTTGGAATAAACAAAAATGTGGGACACTTTTGAGAGTTGGGTTTTAAAATGCTCCTGTGGAAGCTCGTAAGAAACAGTAAAGTGTCAAACTTTGTGAGTTGGATTTTGATTCTGTGGCTTTGAAGGAAGGGTGCAGAAGACAAACCAAGCTCATGGCTACACACATTACCCCGAGCTCAACTTGGTGCAGGAGACAAATCAAGCTCATGGCTACACACATTACCCCAAGCTCAACTTGAGATTGGGAAAACTAGGGTTGTTAACAGGACACATATTTCTATACAGGTAACAGTCAAGTCGTAAATCATGACAGCCATCAAATCGTTAGAAGTTCAGCTTACATCTTTTTCAGATGAAATTTGCCAACTTGCCAAAGCAGCAGGTTTGCACTTTCTTCTATTAAATTCATATAACCTTCGCTTCTCCTTTTTATCGGCAGTTGATTTATATGACTTCTGAGTTCCAGTAGCAATGCGCCACTGTCGGGGTAGCAAGGATGGATCGCGATACGGCACAACAAATTTCGATATGGACATCCAGTCAAGCTTAAAAACCTTTAGCCCCTGAATGATTTAGATCATACGCATGAAAGACATAGCTAGCCATAATGTTGTGTATTACCAAATCAATAAACCCAAAAGATGCCAAATTGAAATGTAACCTCTTGAATACGTGCCATCTCTTCTGCAGTCAAGGGAGCGCTTTTCATTCTCCGAACTGCCTGCATGATTCAGAAAACCTTGGAAATATTTTAACTAATGGATTGTGGTTAGCTCATTATCTAAGGACCTATGAAATAAACATTTTCATGTCCACGCAACTGCAAAGTACTTTTTCCCTGTAACAAGTTAATCATCCAAAGCAGGGCTCTAGGGGAAAGCTACAATACTTGCAAGTTGCAACGACCCACAAGCCACAGATATCAAGTCAAGGTTTATGATTCAGCAGCTTGCGCACAACCAAATCGGTGTGGTTGTGGGTTCACCTATTCAAAGCTGTTGTATTAATCACAACAATGACAAAGTCATCTCTTGCAATACAATCCAAAGTGTGGACGTTCATCAGACTGGGTGCCAAAATGAACCAAGAATATTGGTAATTGTGCAAAGGATATTAACATACCTTGATTGGATTTTCTGGTGCTTTAGAAGATGAACGATTTTTCTGCCTAACAAAAATCTGTAACACAATTAACACTTGGTATAAAGATGCTGAGTACAAAATATGTCCTATCTCAACTTCACAATAAAGCTGAGAGAGAGAGAGAGAGAGAGAGAACAAAAGAAAAAGAAAAGGAATAATAAAAAGATAGATCAATACAATAATCGTGGGGATAAAAGAAATGTGTAGCAATGGTGGATGGTGCTTTCAGCTCACTGATAGGGTGAAACTCAAGCTTCAAAGAGTTCCAGCCAGGGCAAGAGTGAGGAAGTTTAGAGAGAAGGTAAGGTAGGCATCAAACACTTAGAGGCATGTTTCTTGCCCAAGCATTCTGCCAAATGGAAGCCAAACTATTCACTTTGACCTATTAACTTTCATGTCGCTGATGCACCCAATTCTCACATCGTTCATGTCAATATGGTCTGAAGAGTTACTTGAAATGTCACCGGAAAAGATGAAATAGCAAAGATTAACTACTTCTCGTAATTGTAGTAGTCTCAATGTTTTAGAAGATTTACTGTTCACTTTAAAAGACTTGGAAGCTGTTGGAAAATGCCTTGAATTTGGAGAAGGAAAGTATTTGGGTGGTAGCTGGTATTACCGGTAGTGGTGTTGGAACTACCGGTAATAGGAAGTTCAGTTTTTTTGACAGTGACCAGTACTACCGGTAGTAGTGTTGGTACTACCGATAGTAAAAGCTACTAATTTTTGGACAGCTTGTTTTACTATTACCAGTAATAAGGTGTACCCGCGAGAATCCTAGAAAAGTTTGGGAAATTTGTTTTCCTAGTCTATTTAGGATATTTTCCTACTATTTAGGGATTTATATTCCTATTCTTTAGGGATTGATATTCTTCCATATTTTTTTGGGATTTCCTATAAATATGATAGACATGGTTCCCTAAAAGATATCCCAAGAATTCTAGTTGAGATCTAATTGATTCGGCACCTCATATTAGGGTTTCGGAACATAGCCGGCCCTTGTAATCTCTCTTGATCATAGTGAAAGAAATCTCTCTCCTCCCGTGGACGTACGTTTAAGCTATTGCTTATTCGGAACCACGTAAATCTCTGTGTCTTTCCGTTTTCTTGTTGATTATTTCTTCTTGTTTATCGTATTCGTCGCAAAAGAAGCTACAACTTCTATTTCTAACCAACTCCACCATATTAACAGGCATTGATTCTAAGAGTTATTGCTATCTCACCAGAAAAAGACGGTACAACAGCAAAAGTGTTTCACTTATCATAGCTGTAGGAGTCTTAATATTTTAATCAGATTTATAGCTCACTTTTAAAGGGTTGAAGGTATGCCTTCTGTTGTTTCTGTGTTGTCTAAGGTTTACTATTGAAGATAGCTTTGTGTTCTGATTTCTGGAGTCCTACTGGTCCTATTTCTGCGTTCTTTTGAGGGAAACAAGATGGAGATATACTAAAGGCTTTTGGAAAGCTCGTGGAAGCTCCCCAACCTAGGAATATATCAATCATCAGGTGCTTACATTTGCAGGAGCATTTACACTATGAGATCTAGCTCAGAGTATCAAACCACCCCAATAATGAACCTCATGCGCCATAACAAAGAGAGCAAATAGGGCATGCACAAGTGATTAGCCAGACACTTGAAGGATCCAGTCTCATGCGTTGTTTGGAGATTGTCTCTCTTCACTTGGGGAGGTCTTTGACACAGGCCACATACAGGACTGTACTTGATGCAGAAACAGACTGTTGAGATGAGCTTATATGAGTCCTTACCATAAAAGGATCAACATGCCTAACCCCCATGTGATTACTTCCTTGATTAGGGCCTTAAACCTCAACCAACCGATTCACGTGCTAAAGAAAACATTCATTTTGACCTGTTGACCTGAAACCTACTCAGTCCTCACCTAACAAGCTAATTCAAAAACAATACTCTGGAAAGTACCAATCATATGGCTATAGTTAGCTGATTCACCTAACTATAAAGTACTCGTGTCCGAAACTCAACACTCAACTCCGATAAGGTTATCGGATCTAAAACACGTTGGTCGGCGGCAGGTGGCGGGTGATGGTGGTTAATGACGGGTGGTGGTGGTGGTTAGTGGCAATGGTGGTTAGTGTGGTGGCGGTCATGGTTATTGTCATTGGTAGGCAGTGTGGAAGTGGCGAATGGCGATGGTGGTTAGTGACGATGGTGGTTAGCAGTGTGATGGTTAGTGGTTGTGGCGATGGTCGGCAATGTGGCCCTGGCGGGTGGTGGTGGTTAGTGATGATGGTGGTGGCGGTTAGTGTGGTGGCGGTGGCGATGACAGTTAGTGCCAGTGGTCAACAGTGTAGTGGTGGTAGGTGGCGGTGGTGGTTGGTGACGGTAGTGGTCAGTAGTGTGATAGTTAGTGGCAGTGTGATCAGCACTATGGTGGTTAGTGGCGGTGAAGGATCACGGTGGCGGGTGGTGTTAGTGTGGTGGCGGGTGCGTAGTGTCGGTGGTGGTTAGGGCCGATGGTCGGCAGTGTGGTGGTGGCAGATAACGGTGGTCGGCAGTGTGGTGGTGGCTGGTGGTGGTGGTGATGGTGGCGGGTGGTGGTGGTGGTGGTTAGTGGCAGATGCCGATAGTGGTTAGTGGCGGTGGTCGGCAATGTGGTAAACAAACTTTTTTTTAAAAAAAACTCTTTTGAGTGTGTTCAGCTTTTTGATTAAGTAGGGGGGTAGCTACTTAATTGTCTACTCTTTATTTTTGCTGAAGACTTAATATATTAAGTTCCTCAAAATTTCGTTATCAAACCGACTTAATACCTTTTTACTTAACCTATTCAGTTTTAAGTGCTGAAAATGGATTATCAAACAGCCCCTAACTCAACAAGAAAATTGTATAATATAAATTCAACGCAAAATATGCATGGAACTCCAATATTGTTCATGAAATGCCCTAGTGCTCCTCGAAAACACCATCTCATCCTAGGAATAAAAAATAAATACTACACAACACCAGTAGTTCTTAGGTGTCCCAGTGTCCTGCAGATGGAAATTAGATGAATCCAACACTTAGACATATACAGGTACCCAACTACCATTGTTGTACCCGAATCCATGTAACATAGATCATATGTGAGCCCAGACCTTATTGGGGTCTAATGAAGTTTCTACACTTCATTAGGTTAATGTGTTTTAATTGGGCCATGAGTCAAAAGGTTCATGGTTAAGCATGCTAACTTCAACACAACAAAGCTAAAGAAGTTACACAGGTGAGGCCTATGAAGCACAGATACTTTGCTGCAGGTCATATACAGAAGTCAGACAGTGACACTCTCGGGAACACGTGTGCAGTACTCAAAACAGAAGTGTCCTACAAATGTTTTTCATTCGGACACTATAGGAATGCTCGTGATTAGGCTCTGGACAGTTTAGGACACTCTTGGGACACATGCAGGACACGTCACAGGTGTTAATTAAAATAGCAGGCCTTAGTCAACCTCTTTAATAAGACAAATAATGGTTTATTGATTATAAAGACACGTGGTAATGATAATATGCTTTTTCGTTGCAAAAAAATCATGTATTAGGCAATGACATTATGGTAATTACAAAAAAGGCGTACACGGTAATTTGAGCTATAATTACAGCCTTTTTTTTCACACATAAAGTACATGAATATACCCTTCTAAATGTGTCCCCTAAGTATCGTGTCCTCCAATTTTTGGATATTTGCACGTCGAAATGTCAGTGTCATATCCCATGTTCGTGTCGGTGCTACAAAAGTGATAGCATGTCACCTGTTCAAGAGATCTGCAATAAGGCTGAGGACATTGACATGAATAATTACATGCCATGTCAGAGTAACCCCATTTAGTTGAGTACCTATCCCTATGCCCCAGATTACAATAGAGTATCGACCCCTACTTTTGAGACAAAGGGAGAAGCAACACGTCAACATGAAAGGAGATAAACTTCTATGATTTGGGAGGTGATTGTGGGCAATTAGGAAATTAGGACTTCATGTGTGCGACTATTTACTTTAACTGCATTGATCTGATGATGAGTTCAATGTAATGAACTTGTTTTTCCTCATCCACAAAAGAGGCCGGACGTATTTGATATAAAGTCAACGTGTTTAATTAACAAACAAAAACTTTGGTTGAGACTTGGTAAAAAGCCATAGAGTAGAAGGCCAAGTAGAAGTAGAGGATGCTGAGGAGAGTTATTTAATTTTTTTGTGCACTCTTTATTATTATCTGGACGCATTTATGGTTCAACTTAGGAACAGGCTTTTTGGTTTCAACGTATCTATAGGTACTTTTTATAACCATGACACATATACATGTAATCCAGCTAAGGCTTACCGGCTAGCTAAAAGCAGCTGTTAGTTGATTTGCAAGGAAGATTTTCAATCCTAGTAGAATTTTGTGACACAAGAAAAGTTGTTTCCATTCTCATGTTCTCAGGGAAAAAAGAACAAACTCCCTTTGGTCCTTCGCTAGATAGTTAATAATAACGTAAAAGAAAAGCTTGAAAAACTATGTTGCCTGTTGTGCCAATTAAATACGTGCAACTCGCCAAAAAATTAAGGGAAAAAAACAAATTAGATTGCTTCCTTCATTTACTTAGATAATGCACAATTAGCTATCACTTCAAACTAAAAACCAACTCAAAACTAGTATGACATAAAAGTTGGACAGGCATCATCACTTACCACTCAATGATTAAACTTGATTGTACTTCGAAATTTTAACCTTCACAAATGAACTTACAGCTTCTTTTGTGAGAAAAGAAAAGAAATTGAGACAATGAATAATCTCTCATGTATGGATTGACTAGAAGGAGAGAAATGACAAGAGAAGGTGAGAAAAGAGAACCTCTGCAAACCTCCATTTTGATTCTCACCAATTTTGGTGAGATTTCATGAGAAAAGAAACACAAAGGAGTTCAATTTTTCATGTTACCAACTTTATCCTTCATTTCTTTTATAGTATCTTTAACCGCAAAGGGTATTTTAGTAAAATAAGTAAAATACTTTCCTTTCTTTTCTCTTATGTAGGCTAGCCAAACAAGATAGGCAAGAAAATGAGAGAAATGACTCTCCCTCTCATTTTGTCAACCAAATGTGAGAGTGAAAGACCATATTCCTTTCTTTTTTTTTCTCATCATTAAGAAAAACTATAATCCTTTCCTTTCTTTTCTCACCTTCGTATCCAAAGGGGCTGTTACTCTGAATTTTCAGGCTAAGAAACCAGGTAAATATCCAGTAAATTACTCAGTACACACCTCTGAACCAATAGTATCAGTGTTGTAAACTGAGTCATTCTTCAGCGACAACAAAAAATGTACTATTGACTATCTGCAGTATTAGGTCCAAAAAGATATTACCTGATGCTTAGATTTACAAGGAAGAAAGCGCTGTTGAATTGCTTTCCAGTCTGTGTTACATTCCATTAACCCCATCGCCAGTAACCTACAAAGCAATACCCAACAAAGAAGTTAGTTTTCCATACATATTCCCAGTATTATTAGTAAACTAGAATTTCTAAATGCCTGTCAACCACAAATGAAGTTTATATTTTGAAATTAGCCATACTTGTGGCCATGGAGATATACAAGGAAGGATACCAAACTGTAAAGACAATCTACACTTGAAGTCTATCAATTGAAGTTAAAACTGGAACTACTGTCAGAAGTAAACTAGGTTTCATTCCTTAAAGTTCCACAAACAATAAGTACAAGACCTTCAACTTTTGAGGTATATTAAGCTGGTTACACCAGACTTCATGATTTCGCAAAAACTAAACCACAAATTTAAACTTACTGCTAAGGTGCAGATAAAATTCCGTACTTTGGCTCTGAGCTTGTTCAGAGTTTTCAGACTATTGAAACTACTCTTGGTGAAAGCAAATAGAGTATACTTCCACTAATGTGAAGGAAAGTATTCCATTAAGCATGCAAGGACTAACTATAAAATTGTTCCACATGACTTTCCAAGAAACCCATTCAATAGCAAACTGCAAAGTGAAATCCGCAAGATCTCATGGCAAAGAAGATTTTCAATTACTGTAGTCCTAAGGTAACAATTTTCAGATCAAAAGGACATTGCAGATGATATTCTACTATAAATGAGCTTCACTAAAGTCAACTTTAAGTCCTTTCAAAACTACTTCCCTTGTTTTAGCTTGTAGAGCTGGCAGAATGAAACAAAATGAGTTTCACAGTAGTCAACATTTCAATTAAGGGCTTTGTTAAGTTATATTTATGTATAGGACTATAATTAGATTAGGATAAAGTTTTATTTCCATATGTAAATAGAATGATAGATTAGTTAGAATTAGAGTTAGTTTAGCCTTCTTTTTACTTGTATATATAGAACGCATAATGAATAGAAAAAAATATTCTGGTTTTATTAAATCTAACATGGTATCAGAGCGGGACGATAAACTCTAGCCGTCACCCACCACTATCGCCGCCCCAAAAATCCAACCGCGCAGTGTTCACGCGAGCGTACTGTTGCAGTTTTTGCACAGTTTCAGTGCGTTTATGCGCTATTTTCGGACGTTTCTGCGCAGTTTTAGCGCATTTCAGAGCTGTTTCCGGACGTTTCCGCGCTCTTTCAGCACATTTCATCGTGTTTCCGCGTGTTTCTGCCCTGTTTACTGCACTGTTTCTGCTCTTTTTTTTTTTCCATGAATTTTTGTTGGAAGTTATATGGTCGCTCCACTTGTGGATGCGAGGACGGAGTTGGTAATCGCTATCATGGTTCTGGGCATTCAGATCATATTAGGGATTTTTCAGGAAGAAATACATACTCTCCGGTGCCTTATTCTCAGGCTGATTCTCCATCTGCTATAGCTTCCGCTTCCACAGCCGCCTCCGCTTCATCCCATTTTGCTCAAACAGGTACCCCAGCACGTGCATTTACTGCCTCTTCAGCTGTTCCTTGGATCATAGATTTCGCTGCTTCCAATCGTATGACAGGTTGTTCCTCTATGTTTGATTCTTACTCTACTTGTTTTGGTAAGGATAAGATTAAAATAGCTGACGGGTCATTCTCTGCTATTTCAGGGAAAGGTTACGTTCGCTATTCTCCCTCTTTGTTATGTTTGATTCTTACTTGACTTGTTTTGATAAGGATAAAGTCAGAATAGCCGACATGTCATTCTCTGCTATTTCGGGGAAAGGTTCCGTTCGCTATTTTCCCTCTTTGTTTCTCTCTTCAATTTTACATATTCCAAACTTTTCCACTAATCTTTTGTCTGTTAGTAATCTTACTCGTTCTGCAAATTGTTCCGTGACTTTTTTTCCTACTCATTGTGTTATTTAGGAACTGGATACGGGGAAAGTGACTGGCAGTGGTAAAGCACATGGTGACCTCTATTTTTTGGACTCTACTCCTCATCCATCTCATTCACCCATGTCATACGATCTAGCTCTGCAAGCAAATGTGAGTTCAGCTATTTCTATATTACATCAGTGGCATCGTAGATTGGGTCATCCCTCTTTTGGAATCGTAGAGAAACTTTTTCCCACTTTAGTTAAACATTGTTCTCAGAGTCAGTTTTTTTATGAAGCCTGTGAATTTGGAAAACATGAACGTTTTTTTTATCCACCTATTAATAAAAGGAGTGAATGTCCGTTTGAGGTTATCCGTTCTGATGTTTGGGGTCCTTCCCCTATTCCATCTCTTAAAGGTTATCGATAGTTTGCCACCTTTATTAACTGTTATTCTCGTGTCACTTGGGTTTATTTACTTAAGTCCAAAGGAGAAGTCTTTTCTTATTTTAAATATTTTCATGCTATGGTATGTACTCAGTTTGACAAGCCGATCAAAATTCTCCGTAGTAACAATGGCACTGAATATACAGATAGGAGTTTTCGGATCTTCCTAGTTGAAAATGGTATTCTTTTTCAGACAACTTGTGTTGACACTCCACAACAAAATGGAGTTGCCGAACGCAAAAATCGTCATCTTGCTGAGGTTGCTCACTCTCTTTTATTCACTATGAATGTTCCTAAATTTTTATGGGGCAAAACTATTTTAACTGCCATCTACCTTATAAACCGCTTACCATCCAGTGTTCTCCTCTTCAAAACTCCATTAGAGTGTCTCCCTAACAGTATTCGTGTCACGACCCTTCCTCCACGGGTTTTTGGTTGTGTGTGTTTTGTTCATGCCCATCATTCTTTGGGTGGCAAGTTAGGTCCTAAAGCCCACAAATGTATTTTTATTGGGTACTCTCCTACCCAGAAGGGCTACAAATGCTACGAATCTTCCTCTAAAAAATTTCATGTCTCTATGGATGTCACTTTTTGGGAGTCCGAGTCATTTTACTCTCCTTCCCTTCCATCTCTTCAGGGGGAGTCTAGGCAGGAAGAGATGTCTACATGGTATAATCTCATTGAGGGGGAGCCACTGTTCTATAACCATAGGGACCATAATGAGGGGGAGCCTATATCTGACCACAATGAGGGGAAGCCTATGTCTAACCACAATGAGGGGGAGCCTATATGTACTGAAGGGGCAGGAACACATGACATTGATGATGATATGGGAGAACGGATACACCGACTACAAAAAGTCCTCATGTGTGATAATGCCTTGTCCATCACAATTACCTATTCCAGTTCCAAATTCTTCGACGGACCTATTTGGTAATGACTTTTCTCTCATTGAAAGTCCCTCTATTGATTCTAACAGTGATACTCATAATCTTCCTATTGCTCTTCGAAAAGGTGTTAGGTCATGTACTCAACATTCTATTTCCCAGTTTGTTTCTTATGATCGTTTATCTCCTTCATATCATGCTTTTGTTTCATCTCTATCTTCTATATCTATTCCACAAAAATGGCAGGATGCAATAATGATACCTAAGTGGAAAGGAGTTATGGTGAAGAAGATGACAGCTTTGAAAAAAAATAATACTTAGGAGCTAGTATCACTTCCAAGGGGAAAGGAACAGTAGGATGCAAGTGGGTTTTTACTGTTAAGCAAAATGCTGACGGTACAGTTGAGAGATACAAAACGTGACTTGATGCCAAAGGTTTTACTCAAACCTATGGTATTGATTATGAGGAGACGTTTGCTCCAGTAGCAAAGATGAACTCCGTTCGAGTTTTACTCTCTTGTGCAGCAAATTTGAATTGGCCTCTTCATCAGTTTGATGTGAAGAATACGTTTATTCATTGTGAGTTAGAAAATGAGGTGTATATGGATATACTACCAGGTTTTCCTTCCTCTAAAATAGAGGGAAAGGTGTGCAGATTGAAAAAAGCTCTTTATGGATTGAAACAGTCACCTAGAGCTTGGTTTGGCAGATTTTCAAAGGCTATGTTGCAGTTTGGATATAAACAAAGTCATGCCGATCATACTACGTTTATCAAAGGAAGTGTTGGTAAGATCGCTATTCTTATTGTTTATGTTGATGATATAATAATGACAGGCAATGACGTAGATGAGATTCTTAGTCTCAAATCAAGTCTGGCTCAAGAATTCGAGATTAAAGATTTGGGATCACTGCAGTATTTTTTAGGAATGGAAGTGGCAAGGTCTGATCGGGGTATTTTTATCTCCCAACGAAATCCTTGATTTATTAAAAGAAACAAATATGTTGGGTTGTAGACCTGCAACTTCTCTTATTGAGGCAAATCACCAACTCAGTGAAAACTCAGGCGAATGTACTGATAAAGAGAGATATCAACGCTTAGTAGGCCAACTGATATACTTAGCCCACACTCAACCAGATGTCTCTTATGCAGTGGGCATTTTCAGCCAATTCATGCATGATCCTCGTGCTTCACATTTGGATGCAGTTTATCATATTTTGAGGTATCTCAAATCAGCTCCTGGAAAAGGAATTCTGTTTTCTAATCACGGTCACTTACGGTTGGAGGCATTCACTGATGCCGACTGGGCTAGTTCTGTGGATGATATGCGTTCTACTTCTGACTATTGTACTCTCCTTAGAGGAAATTTGGTTACTTAGCGAAGTAAGAAGCAATGAGTGGTCGTCAGGTCTAGAGCAGAAGCTGAGTATAGAGCTATGGCTCATAGAGTTTGTGAGCTCCTCTAGCTTCAAACCTTGTTACGAGATTTGGGAATGATTGATAATGGTCCAATGAAACTCTACTGCGACAACAAAGCTGCCATAACCATTGCTCACAATCCAGTTCAACATGACAGAACGAAGCATATTGAGATTGACCGGCACTTTATTAAGGAAAAGCTAACTGAAGGGTTGATATGTATGCCTTTTGTGAGATCCGAAGATCAATTAGCCGACATCTTCATAAAAGGGCTAGGCAGCAAGAGTTTTCACCCAATTGTGTTCAAGTTGAGCCTGATTGATATCTTCGCACCAACTTGAGGGGGAGTGTTAAATTATATTTATGTGTAGGACTATAATTAGATTAGGATAAAGTTTTATTTCCATATGTAAATAGAATTATAGATTAGTTAGAGTTAAAGTTAGTTTAGTCTTCTTTTTACTTGTATATATAGAACGCACAATGAATAGAAAAAAGTATTCTGGTTTTATTAAATCTAACAAGCTTTCAAGAGGAAGTGAAGGATATGGCAAGGGTCAATGTTGATCATGCTTTAGATACTCTTAAGTACAGATAGGAAGTGCATAGAGGGGTTAGAAGGGGAGATAGGGCCTACAATTGGAGCTCTTGTCTTCCCCCTCCAAAAGTGGGACGAAATGGAGGGACACGAAAGGATTGTTATTCAATTTTCCTTTCTAAAACCAAGTTTATTCCTACTTTGTTGTTTAAGGTTACCTATTAGTCTTCTGCTGCTCTGCACCTCAGTTCCATTTAATTTTAGTCAAATGGAATGAAAAATCACTGCCCCTCCCCCCTTGGTTATACTTACTCTAACCAAACAAGGAAGGGAAAATACCAACCACTACCTTCCCTTCTCATTTATTTCCTTTCCCCTCATAACATACGCTACACAGTACCCACCCTTCACTTCCCCTCTTGTGTTTCCAAACGTAGTGCAAGGGTCCATAATGATGTCTATATTCCCAGAAAGAACAAGTCAAATTAAGGATTTTGTATGAAACACGCCTGGAACCGTATGCAATAAGTGTTTAGGTTGAAGCTCATCTTTTTGTGCTAATTGTAGATTACTCAAGTACAGTCTATTATGTTTAAGTTCAAAACGTTAAAAACATAGCAGTAATTTCTATATTTGGAAAAGCATTGTGTAATGAAACCAGAACTCCTGTTTTGGGCTATATCGTTGGTTCCTCACACTGAAGTCAGTCTACAATGCTTCTACAAGTCTAACTGAGTTCATCTGTTAAGGATTAGAAGTCCTAGGCTCAGTGGTTGTATGAAGGGGATCAGCAGCACAAAATCTACCTCTGGTACTTTTTGGATGGTAACTTAGTCCAGGCAAAGAACCTGTTGATCCTTGATCAAGTAGCACAATGAATGTCCGGTAGGCTTCTAGCATTAGTCGCACAATAGCCCAATTAATCCTTAAGTGGAAGGGGAGATATCAATCACCCAATCTACAGTACGTGCATGCGTTCACGTACATTCATCTCTATACAACAGACCAAATGTTCAGGCTTGTAGCACGAGGCAGCTATAGTTGCATATTTTTCAAGCTTGCACAAGTAATACTACAGCTTCTTGGTACTTGTAAGTAACATTTAACTAGTTAATCTAACAACTGAAAATGAAGAAGATAATACTTATATGAAATTCAATTGGAATAAAAGATATTTTGCTATGTGAAAAAGTTTTAAGAAAGAAGGTAGCGTAGCATAAAGTATTACAGTTTATCTCAAGTTTATTTTTCTTTTTTTGAAGTTGAAGCTTATTTCAAGTTCAGCAATCACAGAATTAGAAAAAGCGGCCAAGCAAACATAGTCTAATATTTAGCCAAGAAATTTAACGGGAGTCAGATGTAGGATTTGCATCCATAACTAGTCAAGAAGGATGTAAAGCAGCTTGTTAGGAGGAACATTGACTTATTACCAAATATATTAAATAAAAATGCAAACTTACTCATCTTCTGCATCAGTGAAAAGAACGCGATTTGCAACAGGTGCTGGGGGTGGCTTATGCGGAAATAAGGCTGGATTAAACACTGGCAAGAATCTTTGAGCTAGCTCGGCAATTTTCTTTGGAACTAGAGCAATTGATTGCTTCTTTGTACTTTCAACGAGTGCCGCAGCCAATGTCTTTTTAGGGGGCTGATCACTTGTAGGATATGAAACAGGAAAGTGGACGGTCCGTTGAATTTCGGAATTTGCTTCAGCAAAAGACTCAGAACTGTGAAACGGGAACAGAGGCTCCTTTTTAAAATGACTGTCACAAGCAGCTTGGACACGTTGCAGCTGATACTCTTTCACAGCTGCAAAGAAGTCAGTCCGGACATCGTAAGCAGAAATGAACAGATAACTGCAGAAAGACGACAAGTATTTAATTACTTGACATACCAATAGAAACATCATCTATATATTCCCCAACAAAATAAAGCGGAGCTACATCGAGAACGGATTGGATAGGACCATTGGCAAATGGCACTGACAAAGCCTTGTTGGATGTTAGAAAGAGACCATCCTGATCATTAGAAGCAAATCCAAGTCTTCCGCTAGGAGAAATTACTTCAGGAAGAGGACCTTTGTTAGCTCCTGAGGAGCAATCTCTTTGTTTATCAATGGAACGAGCTGACTCAGAGGTGCATGATGGTGTTAATGATTTGGAAAGTCCATGTTGCACTGCTGGATGAATGTGTGGAGGGCTAAAAAGGAAACATGGATATGGCCCCCTTCTACGTGATATTACTTGATCACGTGTGTGAAGCATCTCTGAAATCAATTCCTGAACTTGGGAAGCAATATGCTGTCGCGAATGGTCAAGAACACAAAGAGAGAACACCTGAATAAGAAGTTGCAAATGCTCATAGAATAAACAATGTAACTGGCCCAGCTGATGTGGAGTAAAACCGCTGATAAAGCCATCTTGTCCAGAGGAAGACACAAAATGTGGACCCGTCTCAGGAATCACCACAGGGAAAGATGCAATTGGTGCATTAGGTAGAAGTGGACGCAATGGCCTATTTGGCTGTCCCAAAAGCCTATTTTTCTGGCGGACAGAAGCTTTTTGTCGCCTAATTAGCCTAGTCTCAGGGCGTCGACCAGCTGCCTCACTTTCTTGTTGGGTATCACCCCTTGTGTTATCATCAAGGTCACTTTCAAGTGCTTCTTCGATTTCTATCTCAAAATCTGCATCATTTTCTTCATCTTCATCATCGACATTTTCATTTCCTTGTATAATATGACTGTCGCAATCTCCACCTTGTAAAACAGCTGAGAGAAATTTCCTGTACTCATCTTCTTCATTGACATTTTGAAGATCACCCTCGTCATCTGTTTCTTGTAGAAAAGCCTCAAGTTCATCAAGCGTAAAACCAGCAAGTGAATAGCGGGCCCTCGTGCGCTTGGAGATAGCATCCTCATCATCAATATCCATAGTGGGCTTCCTCGAACTTGTTATATCGTCGTTAATAACATCTGTTCCACTGCTTGCGCCATTCTCCTTATTGAGAAGTGTTTCAGGTTCAGGCTGAGAAATCATAACTGCTTTTCTCTTCTTGAATCTTTTGGGAGATGTTCTTTCTGATTCTTTGTTACCTGTTCCTCCCAATAAAATGGCAGGTTGCATAACAATCTCCTCCCCATGCTCGGAATCTCCAAGAGCATAATCTTGCATCTGACCAGGTGGCAATGAAGTAAAATTCGTAGCCAAGTCTACCCCTGTGTTCCCCTTGCTGGTAGAAACATCAGCATCCAGAACTTCAATTTCAGAGCCCATGCTCGAAGAAGCTTCCCAAGATGGAGAATCTTTTGTGAAGGGGTTGAAATCTACATCCTCCTCCTCCTCCTCCTCTTCCTGGTCCACATGTTCTACATCACTTCTACCGGAATTGTATAAGTTTGCATCCACAGGGAAAGCATTTTGACAAGGGATGCTCCCAACTTCAGTTGCTGAGACATTTGAAGCTGAGGACATCTTGAGCAAGTATGCAGAGTACAACAAGGCTTCAAAAAATAAGATCAACCAAAAGTGGCAACAGGGTCAACCATCCATAAAATTCACCCTGAACAACAGTAGAAAGCAGATATCAGCAATAAAGCACAAAAGTCTAGCTCAAGAAAAAACATTTAAAACAACAATACATATACGGGTGCACAAAAGCCAAATATGCATGTTTATTCCATTGATTACCAATGCTAAGGTCAAAAGAGTAAGAATTCAGAAACAGCATACTGCTTCTTGAACATCAAATGCTTATGAGCATGATTTTTCCATCCACAACACTATGACAATTTCATCTCCATCCTGCAACTCCAATTCAACATCTACTCAACCACAATAAGAGAAATGTCGAAACAAAAAGAAGCAAGTAGTCGATGACTATAGAAAACAATGCATTAAGGAATGCCACCCATGCACGAAAATCCCTATAAACTCTCATGCTTCTAAAATGACTTATCTTATCAAGAAATTGATCTTGTCAAGGATAAAACCCCTATTCCTCACTATAGAAGCTAGTACCAAAAGAACTAAGTCCTTGTACCAAAAGAACTTAGTCCAACCAAAGGACTTTTGAGGCCAACAAAATGTCGCTAACTCCTATCTCCCCTGAAATGAGCCACATCAAACAAAAAGGGATCATATGGCATAACTTCCTCCTCTTCCCTACCTTTATGCTCTCCAAGACTGTAGAAGTTCCAAAACTACCCTAGGAAGACCCCAAGTCACTCCAGAAGAAGATATGACCGATGTCCCAAGCCCTCAACCCATCAGACAATGGATCAAAATACAAGACACTGACTCCGCGTTACTTCTGCACATACAACTCCAGTTCAACAATAATCTTCTCTCTTCAGATGACAGTGAGAATATTTACTTGGACTATGCACCAGCCAACAAAGGCAATGTCGGGCGGCATGTTGGTACCCTGATCCTCTTTTTAAGGAGAAGTGGGGTTATTCCCTCTACATGCATCTTGAGAAAATGTCTTCACTAAAAGTACCCCAAGGAAGAGAGACTACACTGCAAATCATCTCCCCCAATTCCTCTCTCCAAGAAACCATAAATCCTCTCCATAAGAGCAATTTACTCTTCCACCTCCCAATCTTGAGGGATTGAAGAACGTGACATTTAGGTCTACCTCTCCATTATCAAAATAGAGAAACTCAACTCAACCATAGCAAGCTACATTCCACTAGAAATCCACCACAAACTCATGAAACACACAGCCATACGCAAAATCTACATATAATATATTAATATGAAGAGAGGAATAAAGGAGGGAAAAACGTGGTTTATGAACCTGTATTCCCAAGTCTGGAAACCAGATTTGAAAAGGAGACAGTAAATAGGATACCAGAAATTGAACACCTCTTCACAGCGCTCATTTACCAGTCCCTTGTCCCGTCTTCTCTGGCGGCTGATCTCTCCAGCTTATCGAGCTTCATGTACTGGCGATGATGATGACGAAGTACCGAACAGCAGCGACCGTCTTTGCAGCATTGAAAGAACCATTTTGTTCCTCTCTCTTGTGATCAAGACACTTGTATACATCTCACAAGCATTCTGTTGAAAAGGTATCATACAAGTTGTTCCAACTCCCCACATTAGACACAGGAGAGATCAAGGGATAAATATAATTCAAAAAGCACATCATTAGGAAGCAAAATAAGCAAGCTAGATTTGTAAGGAACTCCATTTGGGCACCTAGGTAACCATTAAGATACGTAGGTAACGAACGGTTCACAGTTTTGGGTCCAGGGATAACAGGAGTTTACGTTTAGGTATACATACATGTGTATATGTGGATAGCGATGGAGAGGAAGGGAAAGAGCGAGAATTGCCGCATACCTTATAAAGTTAATAGGTGAGGGATGAGAAACCCCGTAACAATTCGTAGCAACCACCGTATAGTGCCGCTACAATAGGGAATCGCGGCCACCGTATAATGCCGCTACAAGAAGCGTCAGACCATGGGGGGGGGGGGGGGGGGGGGGGGGGGGGCTGTAACTGAGATCGGAGAACTCCAGCAAATTTTTAACCTATTGCGGAATGAATTGGAAAACAAAGGGGGAAAAACTTAGCTAATGGATGTAACAAAAACTATGTCGTTTAATATTTGTTTAGGGAAGCAAAAAAGTCTTTGTCTTTTCCGAGCATGGTATGGGCGATATTCATTATAAACAATGTTTTGTAAAAAATGCAAGAAATTAAATGCAGAAAAAAGATCATTTTGTTGTAATGGCTATAGAGAAGACGAGGAATATTCGCCTTTAAAATTTAGTAAGTAGTTTAATTTCATTCCCAAGTGAAGGTGAAATAAAAAAGGTATTTATTTTTTAATCTCATCTACAAGTGTTTGTTATTTTTTTATTTTACACACTTTTAAATATTAGTATGTTTTAATCCTATTTCTTTAAAAATACCCAACTTACCCTTAATTTGAAATTGACTAACTTCACCATCAAATTCCTAAAAAAAAAGATGCAATTAAAGCATTTTATTTCAGTTTATTTCGTGTTGCTGAGAGAGCATGGTATTTTTTGCATTTTGCGATGGTAAGTTTAATCTATATCTTGCGATAGTAAATTTACTGGGTACATTTCGCATACTTAAAACATATAGTATCATGGTAAATTTACAGGTAAAGAACGACATATGCAGGTCATGATAAAAATTAAGAACACAATAAATTTTTACATTTTGCATGGTAAATTTAATATATATCTTGCGATAGTAAGTTTACAGGGGACATTTTGCATACTTAAAACAGACATCATGGTAAATTTGCTGATATCATGATAAATTTGCAGTAAAGAACGACATCTACGGGTCATAATAAATTTTCAGAACATGGTAAATTTAAAAATATCATAGTAAATTTGCAAGTAAAGAACGACATCTACAAATCATGGTAAAGAGTCATTCTGGTGATAAAAGATCTGGCCTAAGATATTCAGTGAAAGATAATTATTATAACTAATTTCATATTTGAAGCCTAAATTCATGCTACGATTTTAAACTTAACAAATCAATTCTGACTTAAAAAGGGATAAGAGGATAAGCTAACACTTAAAAGTAATGGCAAAATTATCAAACCATGCAAAAATAGAATTAAAACATAAGTTCAAAAAGTGGATAGAATGAAAACTTAAGCCGCAAAAGTTAATAAGACCTGATTTAAATTACCCAAATAAAAAAGACAGCACAGTCTTATTTTTTAATGGACCAAGACAATTTATACTTATCATCTCAGTTTAGTTGATAAAAAAATGATTAAAAATTTTTATTTAATTTTTTTATGATGCTCAAGGAAAAAATACTATCTTTGCTATTTTCTATTATGATCTTTAACTATAGTTGTAGTAGAGAGTTTAAATTCAAGAAACTAAAATGTTCCCCAACACTTTCCCCATCAATGAGGATGGACAATAAAATGCACGTCAAGAATTTTTCAATAAACTTTC
Source organism: Arctostaphylos glauca (assembly GCA_019985065.2). Lineage (NCBI taxonomy): Eukaryota > Viridiplantae > Streptophyta > Magnoliopsida > Ericales > Ericaceae > Arctostaphylos > Arctostaphylos glauca. The sequence continues at coordinate 10,681,613 of JAHSPW020000012.1, read as the reverse complement.
GAGCTTTGTTTTTTGGTTGGGATAGGGGGAATTGGCTAGCTATAGGTTTGGTCTAACATATCTTTTGAATTATTTATTTGTTCTTATCCAAAATGTTTTGGTTTTTTGTGTTAATTATTTATAAATTATTCATTTCTATGACAAGAGTAATCAAAAATAATATGAATCAAATTTTAAAAAGTTTAAAAAGAACAAACAAAGTTTAATTTTTTTATCATATTTTTAACTTTCTAGATTCTTGTCATAAAAAAAGAACTAATAGTTAAACAAAATTGACATAAAATTAGCGAAAGTAAAAAAAATACTAAATAAAGATAAAAAAAAAATAAGCTAGCCAAATGGGCTTGTAAAGATATTCATGACTATTTTGTTGTGAATGGTGTTAGCCAAAGAAAAAATATATATAAATAGCTTCGAGACGTGGTTGCAAAATAAAAAAAAGGGTTGTTTTGAGCGTTGAGGCGTGTTGTTGTCATAAAAAGTAGGTATTTTAGAGTCGGGGCATGATGCGGTCGTAAAAAAATAGATATTTGTGACAAGCTTCGTTTTCGAAGTCAAAAGTGGACGAAAAAACCCATTTCTATAGTAGTGGTACTTCGTCCAAAGAGCAAAAGTAAGAATATGAACAACAACCTAAAAATATGTATAAAAATAATTGGATGAGTAAAAAGTCCAATACTTATTTTTTAAAATAAATTTATTAAAACTATCTTGTTATGATATCCCCATCATAGTAGCCTAATTGTATTTATTATATTATCTTTATGACTTTTTCATCCCAATCCTACAAAAGTTCGTATACACTAGAATAAAAAAATTATTCAATCAAAATATTTAAATTTGCACACAAGTAAAATAATTGGACCTTTCACTATAACAAAATTGCAAGGCACACGAAATTTGTCATGCAATTGGATGCATCATTGAAAATAACTGGACCTTTATGACATTTGTACGATCACCATATGTGCATTTAGATAACATTATATATAGTTGTCCATGACTAAAGACCGATGTTCACAAATCAATCCCAACAAATTTTACAAATTATCCTTGAGATTCATTGATTCTCATTGCATATGCCATCTGACTATAAATTGGTGTCTTGTCATCTCAAAAGACAATTCAAAAAAGATAAAGTGTTAAGTATATTCTTGGAAGAGTTGCACATCTAACACCCTAAACCAAGTGTCATTGCATAACCCGGCTTTTGGAGCAATATTTCTTAATAATATTATTGGGCAACCAATTTTCAAATCCACTTGTCACGACCCATCCCAGTAGCTGTCCAGACTAAAGACTGATATGCAAATCAATCCCAATAAATTTTACAGATTATCCTTAAGATTTATTAATTGTCATTGCATATGCCTATCTAGTTGAAAATTGGCATCTCATCTTTGAAAAGCCAATTTAGAAAAAATAAAGTGTTAAGGATATCCTTGGAATGAAGACCAGATTGCCATTTTTTAGTTAAAATTTAAGTTTCAAAATTATGCTAGTTGTACATCTAACAACCATTAATTGGGTGTTATTGCATTGCATATCTGGTTGTCATTGTCTATGCCTATCTGGTTGAAAATTGACATCTTATCTTTGAAAAGGTAATTTAGAAAAAATAAAGTGTTAAGGATATCCTTGGAATGAAGACCAGATTGCCATTTTTTTAGTTAAAATTTAATTTTCAAAATTATGCGAGTTGTACATCTAACAACCATTAATCGGGTGCCATTGCATAGCCCAACTTTTGGAGCAATATTTCTCAGTAACATTATTAGGCAACTAACTTTCAAGTTCACTTATCGCGACCCATTCCAACATAATAGGAGTCAGTGACTGATCAGTGAAATTAACTTACTAAGGGATTGGTAAGATCCACACGTCTGATCTGGTACACTTTCAAGATTTGAATAGTTGTCCCAACAATTCAAAAGGCTGATATGCACAAATCAATCCCAACAAATTTTATAGATTATCCTTGAGATTCATTGATTCTCATTGCATATGCCAATCTGACTGGAAATTGGTGTCTTATCATCTCAAAAGGCAATTAAGGGTCCATTTGGCCAAACTTAATTTTCTGACTTATTTTTTGTCTTTATTAAATTTTTTTTTGTATTTGTTATTTTTATATTATTTTTTCGTAGCTTATTGGTTCGTATCGATGAAAGAAATCTAAAAAGTATAAAATTATGTCCAAAAGTTTAAAAAAAGTCGCTAAAAACGAAAATAAGTCAACACAGACGCTGTTTTTGACTTATTTTTTGTCTTTTCTGAACTCTTTTTAATTTTTTAATATAATTTTATACTTTTCTGAAATCTCTTGTCGAGACGAACCAACAACCATCAAAAAATTGATGAAAAACAAAAAATTAAAAAAAAATTCAAACAAGGACAAAAAACTAAACAGTGAATAATCCAATAATTACCACAGGCCAAATGGATCCTAAAAAAAAAAAAGGTGTTAAGAATATTCTTTGAATGAAGATCCGATTACTGTTTTTTTTTTTCTAGTTAAAATTTATCCTTCAAAATTGTGGGAGTTGCACATCTAACACCCTTGATCAGGTGTCATTGCATAAACCGACTTTTGGAGCAATATTTCTCAATAATATTTTGGGCAACCAACTTTCAAATCCACTTGTCACGACCCATCCAGTAGCTGTCCAGACTAAAGACTGATGTGCAAATCAATTCCAATAAATTTTACAGATTATCCTTGAGTATTGATTGTCATTGCATATGCCTATTTGGTTGAAAATTGGCATCTCATCTTTGAAAAGGCAATTTAGAAAAAATAAAGTGTTAAGGATATTCTTGGAATGAAGACCAGATTGCCATTTTTTCAGTTAAAATTTAAGTTTCAAAATTATGCGAGTTGTACATCTAACAACCATTAATCAGTTGTCATTGCATAGCCCAACTTTTGAAGCAATATTTCTCAATAACATTGTTAGGCAACTAACTTCCAAGTTCACCTATCGCGACCCATCCCAACATAATAGGAGTCAGTGATCGATCAACGAGATTAACTCCCTAAAGGGTTGCTACAATCCACCTGTCTGATCTGGTACACTTTCAAGATTTGAATAGTACCTATTACTACAGGAAACAATTAGTTGGTGTCACCCAATCGTTACCTGTTAAAAGGCATTCCTATACTTAAGTTATAACATGTAGGATAAAGCACATAAGTAATTGTACTTGTAGTTGATAGCGTACCTCTTTTCGTCCTGAAATCCCCTATACATATAGGCCACCATGTGCTTCCAATGTTGGTAACAAAATAATCTTAGGATTCCCTCCCGATTTATTGAGAATTTCATTCTGAATCCTTCTATAACTTCTCACTTGCCAAACGAGATTATGTCCTTAGGTCCAGGGTTTTCGTATCAGGATTCCTACCATAACTCTACACTTTCCATTTTAGGCTCTTTATATAAGCTCCATATTCACGCATGATCTTCTGGATGGTGAGTCAAAGTTCAACCCGACAACAGGCAATGTTGCGGACCTAGCACAATGTCCAGCCTTTGATAGCCCTCTAGTGCTTTATATATCCAGGCAGACTCAACCTCTTTTGGCCCACCAAGTCTCTCAGCCTAGTTATTGGGTTATCTTGTCAATTCGGCCCCCACACTCATTAAGGCCTCTATGGTGACAATTTAGATATTTTCCAAACTACCGTTTAAATATAATCCTTCAAAGATTTTAGAGTAGAGGAAGCGTAAATATTATGTATTGAAAATAACCCAAGGAGTGTGTAAGTTGTATATTACAAATACAGAGTAAAGTTTAGATTACAACTTAGGCATGACCAAAAATGTTCTAACCATCCATAAACTAAGTATACATGTCACCTTCTTTAGCCAAACATGGCATGACACGTATTTCCTCAAATCGAGATGTGGAAGATGTCATGAGTATTGGCAGACACTAGTGTCAAGGCCATTCGGTAGGCTACTGGTCATATCTTCTCAAGAATCTCGAGCAGGCCTACATATTGTGAATTGAGCTTCCTTTCTTCCCACACCATACTTCCCCTTTCATCAGTGAGACTTTCAGAAATATTGACTCACCTTCTTGAAAATCAAGCTTCCTCCAATTTGCATTCACATAGCCTTTCTATCGATCTTGACCAACTTTGAGTCTATCCTGGATCAATTTGAGACTCCATCAGCCCATGAATAATGTCCAGCCCGTAAGTTTAGCCTCTCCAATTGTTGTCCAACACGATCGTGATCTGCACATTCTGTCGTGCAATGCTTTAAAAGGTGTTGTGTTGATGTTGGCTTGATAATTGTTATTGCAAACAAACTCCACCAAAGGTAAGTGTTCTTCCCAGTTGCCATGAAATTCTAACGCGCATGTTCGTAATAGATAATCCAACATTTGTATGGTTCTTTTCAATTTCCCGGTGGTCTAAGGGTGAAAAGTCGTGCTGAGATTCAGTTTGGTTCTCATTGCCTTTGATAAGGGCTTAAATGTTCACATTAAAAAACCTATTAACTTGCCTTTTTTAGACCCATTACTAAGTTGTTTGAATCTTAATTAGTAAATTTTATGATTGTAAGTCCCCGTACTCAGTTGCACGAAATTGGAAGTTAAGTCTGTTCGGAAGAGTCAATCGATGAAAAAATAAAAGAAAATAATTTTTGAAAAGTTGGAAGATAAGGAATTCCGGACTCAATCAAAGAAATTAAAGCCCAAGCAAAATTGAAAAAAAAAACATACAATCCCGTGATAGAAATATATGTGGACAGCATTCAGTGTTTTGACCGCATCTCTCAGCTCGGCTATCCGATTGATGCAAGGTTTGCAGCATCAGAAAAGGAATTAGATTTTGTACAACTTTTTAGTTCAGGACTTTTCCAAACTCAGCTGTTTCAAAGGCCAAAAGTGAGCTGAAAGTGGGCCATAAAATTACAAACGGAGTTGTTATAAGAATTAGTTCGATTTTTTTGTCCCACATCAAAAAAAGATGAATAGTCACTCAAAGAGGAGAGCTATATAAAGCTCCTACCTCTTTACTTTAAAGGGGGCGGGGAAAAGTTAGAATACAAGTTAAAGGCAGCGATTTCACGCATTGGCTACGGTTCAAGAAAGTTTATTATTTTCATGGTGGTCATCATTGTAGATGTGAAACCCCGATCCTTTTAATCAATTAAATTATTTTAAAAATTTAAAATTTTAAGTTTATAGTTATTAATTTTATGGAGTCAAAAAAAATGATGATTCTTTTGTCTAAATTCGAATTTTAACGAAAATATCGGTAATGTGATGATGTTATTAATTTAACCGACGAGGGACACAGGAATTATGTCCGATCACTCGAAATTACCGAAATCGCAATATTTTCTATTGCGTAGATATATAAATTTATATACATTAATTTTATGAGGTTTGTCCGCGATCGAAATTGATCAGATTTTGTACCGAACAGTCAAGACGGGACCGGGTAGGCCCCACCTAATTTGTTTTTTTTCATGGCTAGGGGAGGGTGGAAGCCATCATGAATATATCTTTACTTATATTATACACTAGGATTTTTAATCATGCATATATTTGAAAACCAAAAATTTAGCACATGCATACTTGAAGAAGGCCAATGGAAACATATGCATTGGGAGACTTTGGAAGCAAAAATCTGCTCCTCCATTCTTTCACACGGCAGAACACACACACTAAGCACATGCAATTCATTTGGGCTATAAGTACACACACCTCACTAGCACACTCACACTTTGCATATTTGAGATTTTGTAGCTTTTTAGAGAGAGAGAGAGAGAGAGAGAGAGAGGGAGAGGGGAGACCATAGCAAAAGGAAGTTAGAGGGGGCTCGGGTCAGACTCGGGTCAGTCCGTAGCTGGGCTCGGGACTCTCAAATCCGGAGCAAAACGCAACCGGAGGGTACCGACTTTCATTCCTCTACTTTACGCACCTTGTGTTTAAATGCATTTTGTTTTTATCTCGTTTCGTTTCGGGTCGAGATTTTTGATAATATTTGTAGCTAAGACACCATACTACTCATGCATGTTCAAACCTGGGGTCGTTATGTTGAAAAATATAAAGTTTTGGCCATTTGAACGGAAAAAAATACACTGCCCAGTTTTACCGGTAGTATGTCTTGTTTAATCGCTCGGAGTTTTTATTCTACTACTTTTCTACGAAAAATACTTATTAGGGGTTGTAGAGACACATTTTAGCACGCATGCGTGTTGGACCCGAGGCTCGGAAGGCTCGGGAATGGGAGAAACTCACTGTCGAACGCAGCTGATTTTTCAGCTGTTGAAACGCAGCTTCTGGACAGTTTACACTGTCCAGTTTTGGGCAGTCCGGGCAGCCCTTGTTCGAGTAGACCCTGTTTGGAAGGCCCTTGTTCGGGCAGTTTCTGCTCGGGAAGACCTTATTCGGGCAGCCCCTGGTTTGGGCAGTTTTGGTAGGCCTTGTTCGGACAATTTTGGCAGCCCCTTTTTGGGCAATTTCTGTTCGGGCAGCCCTTGTTCGGGTCAGTTTTGACACAAACTTAGTAGGCTTAGTCTGAGTTTAATCTTGTATAAGTTTTTTTTAAGTTTCGAAATGAAAAACATTGTTTTACCGGAAACGTTCGTTTGAGCCAAAATATTTTTAGACCCAACCCGAAACTTAGTGGTTGACCGAGACTTCTCACTTAACCCTTAAAAACAGTACCTTAGCCGAACACTTAGAAAAAAGTTAGACCACGTGACCCTTGGACATATCGAACACCGTTTTTGACACGAGTCTAATAAACCGTCGGAATATGCAACGTTTTTATTAAAAAAATAAATAAATTAGATTACGATCATGCTAAATCCTATGACCCTTATGCTAGATCTCGAAGTCGGTGACGCGTAGGGCAGTACGAGAGCTTTCGGACGAACGACTATCGATGTGAATTTTGTTATGCCTTGTTTACCGATTTTAGGAAAAAAAAGTACATATTTATCTTTTCGGCAAAAATTCATGTCTTTAGTATACATGTTATTCGTATTGAAATCAATTAAAGGAATATTGAGATATTTATCGAAATCATGAAAATTGCTCGAATTATGAAAAATTGGCATAATTGAGAAGCTGACAAACTTGACATGTTTGGTAGAAATATGGTTGACAAACAATATTTCCATGCTATTCGGATTTACTTTTATAGATTATCGAGAGAATTATCGATTAAATGTTCATACATTGCCCCGGCCACCAAGGGATAAGAAATATGGCGAGGTGAATGAAATAAAGTTAAAGGATCAACGACCGATAGATCCGCCGGATGACGTCATGCCGATTTTATATTTGATAAGGTAGCTCCCTATATTCGGTGACCGTTGAACAAAATAACTGAATATTATCCTAAATAGAAATTGTTCCTAGAAGTGAAAATTCACTTGGAACCTGAAATGAGAAGTTAGACTTCAGAAAAAGAATTACGATTCTTTATAAATGTAATGGATCACTTGACATAATTGCGAACTATAAATTATTTTAAATTGCACGCATACGAGAAAAGTTATTTTCTACCTGAAATTTGATAAGCATTGTTATAACGAAATTCACACTAGCCTAGTGCTTAAGAGTTGTTGTTGATTACAACTACAGGTGCTTTCGAAGTCGAGGACGCTGCGTGATTTTGTGTATCTTTGCCAAGTTATTAAATTTTCATGTTGTTAGTAATGTACTTTCTATTTCAGACTTGTGTTTTTGTACTTTTTGATACCTGGCCGAGCCGCCTGTGGCCGAGCCGAGGATTCTTCTATGGATGATGTAATAGTTAATTTATCTCTAGCACTTCGGGAGTATTTTTAGTGTTATTCCGCACTTCTTTTTTATATCGCACTCCGATAGTACGGAAATCCCTAAACCAGTTTTATAAAGTGAGGCTTTGATGGATTAAACCCCATCGGCCGGTCGCGACCATGTGTTTGTTTTTGAGACGGGTCGTGACAGTAGAGTTGGAGATTCCTACATCCATTAGCAGCTAAGCGCTTTGGCCAGGGTAACGAGGAAACTTTCTCCGAGTAATGTAATTGATTAATTTTTAGGGTTTTCATTTAATTGTGACTTTGGACGATTCATATTATTTTTATAAAAGAGCATATATTCCTTATTGATCTGTATGTTTGTATTCATGATATCAAACGCATTCATATAATTATTTTAACTATTTTGCAATCTCTGAGATAGACTATATGACGTAAGATGAATTACGTCGTTGGTCTCGTCTAGTGAGATGATCGGTGTTGTATTGAGAAAGTCTATAAGGAGTACGAGTCTTGAGAATATTTTTAAGGATTACTAATATGAATTGCTACCCTATCGGTGGTCTGATTTATAAGTTCAATGAAATCTTAATTTTGATTTCAGTTACATTACAAGGGGAAGGTAGAATCAAAACTCTAGTCTCTTCTCTCACTTGTTTTCAAAACTTTACTCTTTTTTCTAGTTTACTTTAGTTTAATTAATAAAAATTCATACTCTCTTGTTTTCGTATCAAAGGTCACTATATATATTAAAATTACAAGAAAAATAAAACAAATGCCACATTGCCAATTACCTTGCGAGTCAAGCAAGAATCATCTGAATCCATGTCCTCATATATAGTGGCATACCTTGATGACGATTCACCTATAAAAATAAAAGTAATAAACTCACAATGTAGATGTGGATTCAATCTTACCAAAGTAGAAAAATTAAACATATTATGTTAATTACCTCCCATTTCTGCAGCCCATAACCAACTTTGAGTACACATCAAGGCTTCCATCTTATTAGGATGAAGTCTACTACGATGTGGACTCACCAATCTACCACACGAACTAAATCTTGACTCAGAAGCAACCGTGGATACAGAAATAGCTAACATTACCCTGGCCATTGATTGTAAAATAGGATATTTGGGTCCATTTGCTTTCCACCAACATAATACATCAAATTCCGGAGTCCTTGGCAAAACATCATCCGATAAATAATGGTCCAACTCGCCTTCTAAAGTCGATAGTCTTACTTCTCTTCCTACGAATATAAGCATTACATTCTGACAATGTCTCAGAATCCTTCAAACTTGATTGCAAAGAAGAATCACCACTACCCTCTGACGTTGAACTTGTATTTTGATACTCCTTAAGCAACTTATAACAAAATTCACGAACTTTCTCAATTCCATAAAATTTGTCAAAGTAGAACTATAACACCTCCATCTTATACCTACGGTCCAATACTACAACAACTCCAATAACACCATGTGTCACGGCCCAATACTTATCAAATTTGTTTATCATTTTTTGGCCATTGTCCTAATTACTTCATTGTCACAAATGAGCCAACGTCTCAAATAACGTCTTATCTCACATATACTTGGAAAGCAATGATTAGTAGTGGAATATTTAGTCCCAGAAAATAACTCCGTGACCTTAAAAAAAATTTACAACTTCTCACAAATAATTTTAGCAAACTCTAATTATTCTTTAGTAGGCAATAATTGATATTGAGCATCTCGTTTGGCTAAGCGACAAAACACTTCCTCATAAGCTAATGCAGTTCGAAGCATCAAGTATGTTGAATTCCATCTAGTGGCACAATCAAGACCAAACTTTTTAGTATAAGCCACATTCAACTGGCGGGTTGTTTCAACCATTTTAGGTAATGTTATCCAATAAGAGACACTATCCCAAACCTTTTCAATGCCCACCCTTATAACATCCAATCTATATTCAACAACCAAGTTAAGAATGTGCGCACAATAATGCATATAAAATAAATCCCCACCCAACATAAATGATGCACTATCAAACTTATCCTCCAAAAGTCCAACCATAGCATCATTGGTACAGCAATTGTCAACAGTTAAACAAGAAATCTTTCTATCAATATTCCAATCCATCAAACAATTGAACAAATGACAGAGAACTTCTTTTGTATGTGGACATAGCACATAAATAAACCTAACATACAAAAATGATATTCAATTAGAAATGGAAAATTAAGATTTTACATTGCAAAAATAATAATTTTCACAACTTAGATATAACATACCTCAAAATGCGGTTTGCAAATTCCAAGAATCGTCAATAAAATGTGTTGTGACAGCCATGAACCCTTTCTTTTGATTACTTGAAGTCCACATATTAGTTGTGATAGCGATTCTGCTTGCATTGCTCACCGCCAAACTCAATGTCTTCACCCTCTCATATTCATAAATCTTGATTATATCACTTTTTATTGTGTTTCTACATGGCACCTTAAACAAATGTTGAAGTGACATCGAATACCTCTTAAATCCAATATAATCCACAATTGAAAGAGGATACTCATGCATGATTATGACACTTGCAAGTTCTTTCCTTGACGTAGCAAGATCAAAAGCATACAAGGATAGTTGCGGACCATCTTTGTTTAAATTGCTTGTTAGAACTTGTTGCCTTGTGCTATTCTCCATAAGGTGTTTCTACTTATAATGTTCTTGCAATGCCCAAGTTCTGTTCTTTGTCTCACACCAAAGCTTTGCTCCATAATACTTGCAAATGGCCTTTAACACCCCATTGACTTTTTCCCGCCTATAATGATTGCACACTTCACTCCTTAATTTCCCTCCAGCAGCATTGGTGATAGGGATAGAACCAGATTCATCACCATTTCCATTTTCATTCAACTTGTTCTCAAAAGGGGATGATGATACTAAGGAGTCATTGCCCTCTCGTTGTAGATTGGAAGGTCAAAACTATCACTCAGACTTATCGAATCTGACATTGTATACCTAATTCAGCTGCAGTAATAATGGACAATGGTTATATTTAATTACTCCCTTTGTCCCGATTTGTTTGTCCACCTTTTGACTTTTTACATGTCCCAAATTGCTTATCTAATTTTGAAGTTGACTTGTCAAAATTTTCTTAATGCCCTTCCCTTTTTTAAAAATTACGCTTTGGAAAACGTGAATTCTCATCTAATATTAAAAAAGCTAAGGGTATTCTTGAAAAATAAAAATTTTTAAGAGTAATGATTGTATTTCCTAAATAAGTTAAAATTTCAAGAATGGACAAATAAATTGGTACGGAGAGAGTATCTTTTAGACCCTATAATAATGGAGATCTTATATATTCAAATGAGTTTACAAATACATGAGAGCTTGCCAATTGCTAAGCACAAGTCAGAGACAAATTGTGTACCATTTTCAAGAAAAGGGAATATAAAAACCCATTAAATAAATCACTATTTTATTCATGAATCCCACCCAGTATAAGCTATATAGCTCCTCTAGTCATATTCTGTTTGCAATCCCACCCAAGAGCCCTTGCCCCACAAACAATGGCAGCATACAAATGTACAATATACATCATACAAATGTACAATATACAGCTGTTGTAATGAACTTGCATTAGGAAAAGACAAATGGAGATTTCTAATGATCTTACCTGTAGTGGGCCGGCATAATCATTAATGGGCCCCCGGCCCATGATCAGCCGCATCATATTCTGGGGCTCGGCAAAGCCCAAACTTACCAGTGATTATCCTGGGATTGGGCCGGGAGACCTATTGGCCGGAGCCTTTGCTCGGCCGTTCCGAACGAGTTTGGAGCTCGGCCTTCACGAACGGTGGAATCACAATCCGCACCGATCTTCGGCCGCTCAATGCTCGACAATCATCACTCGGCCGGGGAATCCCCTTTGGCGGTTTCTTGACCAGGACGTCTAAGAGACGCCCTGTGACTCGGTTCCTAGACACGAACACACGTTCTCCGCTTTGTGGGGGAACGTGCAAGTCACCCTTCCGATCCACGCGGACGTGGAACACGTGGCGGTACCTTCGCAGTCTTCGGACCACGTCCTACATACTGGGCCGAACATACCGGCAAACGGTTGGATTCCTACTCTATAAATACCCCAGCGGCACTCCTACTACAGGTACACACACACTCGCGCTAAGAACTTACTTTCAAGTTGCTTTCATTCTTTCTAGAAGGCTAACTTGATCGTCGGAGTGCCCACCGGAGATCCAACCCCCCGGTGTGCACTAACATAGTGTTGAGTGTTTTGCAGGATATTCGAGAAGATCCGACTCATCAACCCGAGAAGTCTAGAGTGGATTCCAGACTCCACAATTTGGCGACCACAGTGGGAGATCCTTCTGACTTCTCATCCTCAAACCCTTACCTTAAAATCTCACCAGAATCAACAATGGTAGCCACCGAAACTGACCCAGCAACTCTACCAGTTTTTTCACCCCCTCCTCCTGCTGATCTGAGGGACAAAGCATACGTCGAATGGCTTGAAGCTTGACTGGCAGAAAGAGATCAGCTGCTTCAGCTAGTCAGGGAGGAGATTGCGCAACTCAAAGTTGTCATCAAACCTAACCAAAACGGTGAGACGTCGCACGCTCGGCGACGAAGGCGTCGCAGAACACGCTCTCCGGAGCAAAGAGAAAAACATAAGCGTCCGGCCCTCGAACGACTGGGAGTCGAGACCGAGGTCGACGCGATCAATGAGACAAGGGGCCGGGGACGCACCCGGACCACACCATCTGAAAACTGTTCGGATGCCGAACGAGGAGCGCGGCGCGTTTCAGTTCACAAAAGGCTGGGAGCTCAACCAGTGAGTAGCACTCAGTCGTACTCTCCTCCGACAACACCCTCGAACGTTACCCCGACGCACGAGACTCAATTGGATCGGATGTATGGCGGCCGAAGGGATCAGTCCCCTAGACGTCATAACTATCGTGGGCGTACCCCTCGGTATCATGGTGGGTAGGACCTCAGACCACAACTCGTTGCCAAAAGGGGGGGAAGGGCCGAACAGGAGGCTCGGCCAACACGATCACAGTGCGACATCATCCACGACCAGCTCATCTCTTCTCCCTTTACTAGGGAGATAGATGGAGTACGTCCGCCGCGTGGCTTCAATCCCCCAAAGTTCAGCAAGTACGATCCTAAGACAGATGCCTACCTGCACCTCGTGCACTTTCGGCAGATGATGTCTCTCTACAGCACTGACAACGCCCTGATGTGCAAACTGTTCCCTTCCAGCTTGGGGGAACTAGGACTCCTTTGGTTCGATAAATTGCCGAAAGGGTCCATCCCATCCGTCAAGGACCTATCTCTCGCTTTCCTGGCTCGGTTCGTCACCAGCAGCAGGCAGAAGAAGGGCGTTGACTCCCTCCTTGCGCTGCGGAAGTCGGCAAATGAGTCTCTCAGACAGTACGCGGCTAGGTACTGGGAGCTCTTCAACGAGATTTCAGGGTTGCGATCCTGCTATTGCCGTAACCTCGTTCAAACTTGGTCTGGACCACAGAAGCAGGTTATTCAAGGACCTCATGTTATCCAACCCTACCGATATGGATGACCTTATGGGCCGGATCGACAACCACTGTCGATTGGAGGAGGCACGGAGCGAGCGGCGTCAGGCCGAACAAAACTATCCCCATCAGGGGGATGGGAACAAACATACATCACACGGCGCGCGCCGGGGTGTGAACGTGGTATCCTCAGGGAAAAGTAAGGGCCCTTGGCCATTTGAATTTGTCGCCGTGAAGACGGTCTTCAAAATCCCAACGTACGAGATCCTCAAGAAAATACAGCATGAACCGTACTTTGAATGGCCGAGGCGGCCGTTGGGAGAACTGCGGAAAACGCCGGACTCTCCGTATCGCTGTTCATACCACAGAGAGAAGGGTCACTTGATTACACGGTGCCGAGCATGGAATGATTTCCTCGAGCGGCTGGTATCACAGGGACATCTCAAGGAGTTCATTAACGAGGAAAAAACTCAGGTCGGGCCTCAGTCGGAACCCGAGAAGGAGAACAGTGGAGAAGTTCGGGTGATCGACGTCATCCATGGAATGGTGGATGCGGCCGCCGAGGAGAACCTTCGGGCCGAGATCCGGCGTGCGGCGTACGGGAAACAGATCATGTCCGTTAGTGCAGGAACTAAACGCCCACATCTTGACAGCCAGTCTGGGGGCAACCTCTCGTTCTCTGATCAAGATCTACAACGCCTCCAAATGCTGCACAATGACGCGTTAGTCGTCTCTCTCACCCTCGGCAATTCACTGGTCTGCCGAATACTGGTCGACCAAGGGAGTTCGGCCGAGGTCATGTACTATTCCCTGTTTCAGGCGCTGCACTTGCGGGACACAGACCTCACACCCACCGAAGTACCACTAGTGGAGTTCAATTCGGCTCCTGTTTGGCCCCTTGGCAAGATCACACTCCCCATTCGCACGGGCTTGAGGACAGTGGAAGTAGAGTTCGTGGTGGTCGATGTGCCGAGTCCTTACAACGCCATCGTCGGTCGCGTCTGGCTACACAAGCTTGGGGCCGTAGCCTCAACTTATCATCAGGTCCTTCGCTTCAATGGGACATGGGGGCCCGAAGAAGTGTTGGGTGATCAATTGGCCGCCAAGAAATGCTATGTAGCGGCGATAAAAAGTAAGATCTGCCCCGAACAGGTCCAATGGGTAGAAGCACCTAACGCTCCCCTCCTTGACGACGTTGGCACACAAACTGCCGAAAAAGCAGTTGAAGACCTGATCACTGTACCAGCCGACGACCTCAATACCGACAGAACATTTCTGTTGAGATCAACCTTATCACCAGCCGAACGGGAAGCCATGACCTGCTTCCTCAAGAAGAACATTGAGGTGTTCGCCTGGACACCGTATGAGATGTCGGGCATCGATCCGGAATTTATCTGCCACTCCCTCAACGTGGACAGATGTCGCCGACCCATTATTCAAAAACCGCGACGGTCGGCCGTGATCCATACTGACACAGTCATTGAGGAAGTCGATCGACTGCTGGAAGCTGGGGCAATCAAAGAGGTGCAGTACCCCACTTGGTTGGCGAACACGGTCGTCGTGAAGAAGAAGAATGGAAAATGGTGCGTTTGCGTCGATTACACGAATCTGAACGACGCCTGCCCTAAAGACTGCTTTCCTGTGCCGAGGATCGACCGCCTTGCCGACGCTACATCTGGGCACGCTCGGTTCAACTTTATGGATGCTTACCGGGGGTACCATCAGATTGCTATGTACGGTCCGGACATGGAAAAGACAGCCTTCATCAGTCCCCGCGGGTTATTTTGCTATAAAGTCATGCCCTTCGGCTTGAAGAACGCAGGGGCTACGTACCAACGGATGGTTACGAAAATGTTCAGCAAACAGATCGGTGACACGATGGAAGCTTATATTGACGACATGGTGGTCAAGAGTAAGTTTGAAGCCGAACATCTCGAACATATTCAGGAAGTGTTCGACATTTTAAAAGCCCACAAACTCCGTCTCAACGCCGATAAGTGTGCCTTCGGCGTCGGCTCTGGGAAGTTCTTGGGCTATCTAGTTACCCGTCGGGGCATCGAGGCCGACCCAAATCAAATCAGCGCAATCAACAATTTAGCGGCGCCGTACAGTATCAAAGGGGTTCAAAAGTTAACGGGAATGGCTGCCGCTTTAAACAGATTCATTAGCCGGTCTTCGGATAAGTGTCGTCCATTTTTCGCACTACTCAAAAAGTGCAACCGGAGAAATTTTGAATGGACTCCGAAATGCGATCAAGCGCTCCAAGATTTGAAAGTCTACTTATCCTCGGCGCCATTACTCTCAACGCCGAAAGATAAGGAACCTCTGTTCATCTATCTGACCGTGTCTCCGCACGCGGTCAGTTCTAATCTTGTTCGACAAGATGACCGAGCTCATCTGCCGATCTATTATACCAGTAAAACACTGGTCAGTGCTGAGACCAGATATCTGCCTTTGGAGAAACTAGCGCTGGCACTGGTCTCTGCTTCCAGAAAACTCGCGCCATATTTCCAGGCGCACCCCATCACGGTCTTGACGGCACAACCCTTAAAAAGTTTGTTCTGGAAGGCCGATCTCTCCAACCGCATCTCCAAGTGGGCTGTGGAATTGGCCAATTTTGACATACAATACCAGCCGAGAACGGCGATCAATGGACAAGTACTGGCGGATTTCATCGCCGAATTCACACCAGATTCTGAAGTCAGTTTGCCGAACAGAGAATCTGTGGGGTCACCACCATGGCAGCTTCTCCACGGCAACTTTTGGCGAATGTTTGTGGACGGCGCGTAATAACCATGGTTCCGGAGCCGGGTCGTCCTGATTTCACCAGAGGGAATTCTCCATGAACTGGCGATCCGGCTCGACTTCCTCGCTTCGAACAATGAAGCCGAATACGAGGCCGTACTAGCTGGTCTCCGTTTCGCGGAAGGCCTCGGTGCCGAGCATATTAGAGCCTACAGCGATTCTCAGTTGGTCGTACACCAGCTTTTCGACGAATATGAAGCTCGCGACGACCGAATGTCCCTCTACCTTGCCGCCTTACAACACACCAGTGAACGGTTCCGCAGTTTTTCCTTGGAACAGATCGCTCGGGAACACAACGCCCATGCCGACGCTTTAGCCGGTCTCGCCTCGGCAATGGACGCTGAGGGGCAGCGGACTGTCTCTGTCGACATCCTCCCACAGCCAAGCATCGAAAAACCTGCAGTCCCCGAGGCGGTTAATTGCATCACCTCGGATCCTAGTTGGATGGACCCCATTTTGGCGTACCTTCACGACGAAACCTTACCCGAAGACCGAAGGGAAGCACACAAAATAATTCACAAAGCCGCCCAATTCTAGCTAGGACCAGGGAACAAACTTTACCGGAGAGCTTACTCGGCACCTTATCTGCTGTGTGTGCACCCTAAGCAGACTGGGCTATCCTTCAGGAGTTGCATTCAGGCAGCTGCGGATATCATTCGGGAGGACAGTCGCTTGTGCACCGTGCTTTGACTCAAGGCTATTGGTGGCCTAACATGAAAAAAGAGGCCGATCTGATGGTCAAAGGCTGCGACCAATGCCAGAGGTTCTCTCCGCTCATACATCAGCCGGCCGAACAACTCAATCCCTTGTCCAGTCCATGGCCGTTCGCACAATGGGGGCTGGACATAGTCGGGAAATTTCCCGTGGCCCAGGTGGTTTTAAATTTTTGATCACCGCTACAGACTACTTCACCAAATGGGTCGAGGCCGAACCATTGGTCAAAATTGAAGACAAAGATGTCAAGAGGTTTGTGTGGCGGAATATCATCTCAAGGTTCGGCGTTCCCTATGCTTTCATATCAGACAACGGCACGCAGTTTGTGGGAGACCTATTTACCGATTTCTGTGCCGAGCACAGAATTCGCTTCTTCAACTCCACACCGTCATACCCCCAGTGTAACAGCCAGGCCGAAGCTTCGAATAAAATCCTGTTAGGCGGAATCAAAAAACGACTAATGGCAGCAAAGGGTAGATGGGCCGAAGAACTCTACAGCGTACTATGGGCATACCGAACCACGCCACGTCGTTCAACCGGCCGAACGCCGTTCTCCTTGGCCTTCGGCCTTGAGGCTGTTATACCTCTGGAAGCTGGCCTCCCAACGATGCGGACTGAGGAATTCCATCCGGACGCTAACGACAAAACTTTGTCGACTGCTTTGGATCTGGCGGAAGAACAAAGGGAAGCTGCTCGGATTCGGCTTGCAGCATATCAACAGACTATATCCCAGGGCTATAACGCTAGGGTTCGGCCCAGATCGTTTAAGCCAGATGATCTTGTTCTGAGGAAGGTCGTCGGCGCAAAACGTACAAATAAGCTCGGTCCTAATTGGGAAGGTCCCTACCGAGTGATCAAGATCGTTGAGGTCGGCTTTTACAAACTAGAAGACATGAATGGGACTCCTATTCCCCGACCTTGGAATGCTCACAACTTAAGGAAGTACTTCCATTAAGTTGTCTAAATATGAAGTTGTCTTTTGTTTGTTTGCTCTGTTATGAGAAGTGCGTGGTCTACGGCCCCCACTCTCTTCAGTTTATTCATTTGTACTTTTTCTAGACGGTGCGGCCTTATTGGTCCTCCAGCAAAAAATGAGCGTTCTGTTCTCATGATCTTCCATTTTTAACAAGTTAATGTACGGAACGGGAATACTTGTTATCATGACTTGTTATCAGTTTATGGTACTCTTCGTGTTCAGTTTATCATTCTATACTTAGTGAAATTTTTGTGATTTCTCCAAATGTTCGGCAATGTGCCACTCTGTTATCCGTTACAGAACGGTTCGGCATTGACCATGTAACTTGTGCTGTCAAAAGCAAATAAACCGACATGCTTCGGTGATCACTACAACGAAGACAAATCAGCACGGTTCGACAATTGTATAAAGAGAATAAAAGTGGAAGTACGATGGATGGAAGAAGCATTCATTAATTTTCATTCGAAAACTGTTCCTTACAAAAGAACTACTTTTACTAAGACAAAAAAAAAAAAAAAAAAACGAATGAAACTAAGTTCGGCACGCAGGCCCTATTACAAGTTCCTACTTAAGAAGGCTGGCCACCATCTCCGGCAGTGGAGGAGTCGGGTACTCGTTCCGTATCCGGAAGGGGGGTCTCTTCGGCCTGAGGCTGCGGAGCGGCAGCAGGATCACCAACCGGCTCGGCAGCAGCAGTCGGCTCTCCGTACGGCGGATGTCCCCGTACAGAGATGACCCCTCCGGTACTTCAGCAGCCTTCAGAGCCCGGAGATAGCCGCTGCGGAAAGCATCCTCCAGCAGCCCTGCCAATTGGGCGTTGATGCCCTCCATTTGCTTCAGGAACTTCCCCTGAGCTTCGGCGTAGCCGTCGTTGTAGCCCTTGGAGTTGGCTTCGTCCACTTTCCTCGCCATTTCAGCCTTCATGGCTTCCAGGTCGACGGCGAGAGCCTTCCCCTTCTCCTCGGCCGCGGACAGGGCCGTGCGGACGGCATTCCGCTCGTCCCGCATACGGTTCTTGGCCGTCATCTCCTGCTCATGCAGGGTCCTCAAGCCACGGATCTGGGCAGCCTTCCGCACCAGCCCGTCTGACACCGGAACCAAGTGCTGGGTAGCCTGCATAACACCACCAAAGAAGCAGTGAGTAAGGATTATAAAAGAACTTGAAAAAACTGAAGAAGAAAGAGAATGAATACCTTCACCATTAGCCGAGCCATTTCAAGGAATGATACGTCCAGTGTCTTCGGCAGAGCCTCAGCATCCTTTGGGAGTGTCATCCCTCCGGCCAGCGTCAACGCCATGAGTGGGTCGGCATCGACGGTATCTTCCGTGCTCAACGGTTTGCCACCTAACATCAGTTTCGGAACGAAGGTGGGGGCGTTGATGAGCCCGCCGCCTCGTCCACTGCAGGAGGTCGGCTCGTCCTCGGTGGAGCCACGGCATCCCCCTTCGGATGAGAGGCCCCAGGAGCCTTCTGTCGGGAGTCCTCCTTTGTCTCCCTTGGTTTCTTCGCCGGTACGGCGCCTTCTTTGGGTCCCTTCCTCTTCCTCTGAGGATCAGCAGGACGAGAGGTCTGCTGTGCGGATCCGCCCACCGCCAGCTTGAGGGTTACCTCTTCTCGAGCTTTCCTCGGCATCTCGTCGATATCTGCGAGGAAGTCCTTCAACTCTTGCTCACTGAAGTTGATTGGCGAATAATGACTGTAACCGGACGAAGTTGTCGAAGAGCAGGTACCTGATGAGATTGGGATAACCTCGTCCGGCATTGACTGCTCTCGTGGCTCTCTGATCACCCCGAGCGGGACGACGTCGGCTCGGTTCTCCTCTAAAGCTTCGGAGCTCTCGCTGCTGCTGGAGTCTCCTCGGCACTTTAGCTTCGACCGGTACACTTCAACGTACCCGAGCAAGACTGAGCAGTCCCTGTTCCTCCGTCGAACGGTGAACGCTCAGCTGATTCTGTCCCAATTAGCCTTGCTCCGCAGGCTGTCAACGACTCATTTCCCTGCAAAACACTCAAGTGAGTTAGAGCCATACGAATGGGAAAGTTAACAGAAAAATGGACCGTACAAGACTTACCGGCGAACCCCGGGACGCGCGGAATGGGGTGGAAGCGATATTTGCCTAACGCGAATTCAAAGTCCCCCCGGACTACGACAAAATCGTTGGCATATTTGTCAGAGTCCAGAAGGCCTCGGATCAGTCTTCTCTGTCCAGTTCGGCAGCTGAGGTACTTCCTCCTCGCCACCTTGTTCTGTCTTACCAAGTAGAGGCCGAACAGGTCTTCGACCTCGAACTCGAGGTTGTACCTCTCCTTCAGCTCGATGACCCCTACCACTATGCAGAAGAAGTTGATGGTCACCTGGGAGGGGGTCAGCTGGAGGACATTCATCACCTGCCGAAGGAATGGGTGGAGAGGGAACCGCACACCACCCTCGATGATAGCCATCAAGGGCAGGACGATCTGGTAATCGTTTGTTGCGGCGCTTTCTCCCGGCGGAACGAGCTCTACCGACACGCTGTCCGGTATACTATACGTTGCGCGAAAATCGGCAAGACTCTCCGGGTCCTCGAAAAATCGAGAATACCGGTTCTTCCCCGAGTGAGAGGCCGAAGTCTTCGGCATCACCTCGGCTTCTGGAAGCCCCGACGAGCCGCTGGGTCCAGCTTGTTCGGCGCTGGAGGACGACATCGATGCTGACTCTACTTCCGTCCCGGACATCCTATAAACACGTGCACGGGTGTTAAGAATAAAAATCTAAGAGGATTGGGGCTTCACAGCCCCTCAGGATGTCCCCGGCCGGAACGCCCATCGTTCGGCCAAAACGTTCATCGCTCGGCCGAAACCAGGGATACGGTGAAAACAAAACCTACCCTATCTGAAAACCAAACCTATCTGAAAACATAACCTATTGCAAAAGGGAAGATCATAGAAAACCTACCCTTGATTTGCTGATGAAGCGGCTGAGACGGTTGCTTGAAGCTGGAAACTGGAAGTAAGTCTGAAGAATTCTAGAGAGAGAAGATGGCGCAAGGGTCTGGGAGGAGAGAAAAACTCTAAGTTCTCCCAGACCCTCTATTTATAAGAGGACTAGTAAGGCGGGAAACGGCCGGCGTGGAATACGAGGCACCGCGCACGAGGATTTGAAACGTTTCGCCTCCAGCCGTCAGATGAAGCCACGTGTCGCCATCTCATTGTCTGACGCTTCGCGTGCACCGTTCTGCAGCACCCCTTCAGCTCTGCCGTTGGATTGAACGCCACGCGTCGCAATCTCAGCTCCTGACGCTTCGCATGCGCCGTTCTGCAGCGTCCCTTCGGCTCTGCCGTTGGATTGAACACCACGTGTCGCCATCTCAGCGTCTGACACCTCGAGTGCGTCACCACGCTATCTCTCTTCGGCTCAGGCCCTTGGACCAAGCGCTACGTAGCGCCTTCTCAAATTCTGACATTTCTAACAGATCCAACCACACAGGTTCGTTCGGTTCCGAACAAAATGCCCCAGAGCATCGATAACTAACACAGGTTTTCTACGGCTGTCAAGCATAATCTGCCGTCATGCCGGGCCTCAGCCACATGGTCAATTCCCCCGTACCGAGCCGCGTACGACTGAATTGAGGGGCTATCGTAGTGGGCCGGCATAATCATTAATGGGCCCCCGGCCCATGATCAGCCGCATCATATTCTGGGGCTCGGCGAAGCCCAAACTTACCAGTGATTATCCTGGAATTGGGCCGGGGGACCTATCGGCCGGAGCCTTTGCTCGGCCGTTCCGAACGAGTTTGGAGCTCGGCCTTCACGAACGGTGGAATCACAATCCGCACCGATCTTCGGCCGCTCAATGCTCGGCAATCATCACTCGGCCGGGGAATCCCCTTTGATGGTTTCTTGACCAGGACGTCTAAGAGACGCCCTGTGACTCGGTTCCTAGACACGAACACACGTTCTCCGCTTTGTGGGGGAACGTGCAAGTCACCCTTCCGATCCACGCGGACGTGGAACACGTGGCGGTACCTCCGCAGTCTTCGGACCACGTCCTACATACTGGGCCAAACATACCAGCAAACGGTTGGATTCCTATTCTATAAATACCCCAGCGGCACTCCTACTACAGGTACACACACACTCGCGCTAAGAACTTACTTTCAAGTTGCTTTCATTCTTTCTAGAAGGCTAACTTGATCGTCGGAGTGCCCACCGGAGATCCAACCCCCCGGTGTGCACTAACGTAGTGTTGAGTGTTTTGCAGGATATTCGAGAAGATCCGACTCATCAACCCGAGAAGTCTAGAGTGGATTCCAGACTCCACATTACCCTTTGTGAATTACCAATGACATTCAAAAAGCAAGATCAAGAGATAGAGAGAGAGCTTACCGAATTGGAAGATCGAGATTCAAGGTGCGACGGCGCGAGATCAAGATGTCACTGATGCTCGTGATGGGTGATGATGCGGCGTGCAGTGGTTCATAAAATAGTTTCTGTCAGTATTTTAAACCACTAATTCGATCAAGTCTTTTCCGATAATATTTTGAGCTGATTTCTCGCGGGTACCCTTAAAAATATGTTCTAAACACATTGAACGATTCAGATCATTAAAATTTAATCAGTAATGAAGAGTTTAGATGTTGGTCCAATATTTGTCTAAAAAAGTGTATATTATATTACACACACACACACACACACATACTTTTCACTTCGAATATCCGTTCGGTTATTTTCGAATATTTAACAATAATCGCATCCGAACCACATCCGATCGGATATTGACTTGCCTCCTCCATAATCGTATCCACGGGAAATATTTCGATTACAGTTCGGGGAAAAAAGTCGGTTATGGTTCGAATATCCGTCGGATAGGAGCAAAATGCCATCCCTAGGTCTACTTCTCGCCTTGAGACCCAAATTGGTCAAATAGCGAATACATTGAAAAGCCAGGCAGAGGGTAAACTTCCTAGGCAGCCCATCAACAACCCTAATGGACAATATCACGTTGACCAGCAAGATCCGAACGCTTACCACGAACAGGCTAAAACGATGGTCATCTTCCTAATGGCAGGGTTGTTGATACAAGGCCAAACAATGACCCTAAAAAAGCCAACGGATTCACATTCTTCCTCCAAGTCCCCCCAAAACTCGATCCTTGGTGAAGAGAATATTGTGCCTTCTACGACTAATCCTACACTTCCTTCTCCAAATGATACACCTGTGGCACCATGAGTTCCTTTTCCGACAGCCCTTTAAGCTTCTTTGACATTCTCAAAGAAGTCCACCACTATAGAGGGCATGATTGAGACCTTTAAACAGGTTAAAGTCAACCTCTTATTCCTCGATGCTATTCGGCAAGTACCCTTCTACGCCAAATTCTTAAAAGACCTGTGTATGCAAAAGCGAAAAATATTACACCCCAAACATCTACGGTATGAAATAAGCAATGGAACAACTTAAATCAAATCATGACATCAACATAACTCCAATAAACTGAAATAAATCCCAATAACTAATAATCATCTATCAAATAACAAATAATTCATTCTGACTACTCTAAATATAAAATAATCAAAACAGACCCACAATACCCAAACAAATATATAAACAAGTCTAGAAACTTCTAATTGCACGTTTAAACATGATAGTATTACAAAAAGTGTAAATCATATCTAACATGCTGAGTCATCTCCAAAAGTGAAATCCAACTCCTTAGATTCATATCATCACCTGTAAATTGTTCGTTTATAGAAAAGAACATAAGTCAAAGCTCAAGTAAGAAGTCATATTGAAAATATCGATATATTGAATAAAGCATGTTCATATTCAACAATATGATATGCATAACGACTTTATAAACTATCGACTCAATATCCACAACATTATTATGCTATCATGTGACTCATACATAATTTCAACGATCTTGCACCGCGGGCTACCCATATCAGGGATCTTATCATAGAGTTCACGGGCCGCTCCGACCGTCGGGCCACCTCTTTACCCAGCTATTTTGCGATCTTTCACCGAAATAATCACAAGAACTCCAAGTAGAGTTCTCGGGCTACCAGACTGACGGGCCATCCCCTACTCGGTATTCATGCTTACGCAACATGGACATATGGAATACGTCATGAACCCTTAACAACCTTGGAGACAAGACAAGTCGATACGCCACCTCCCCCACTCTCTCTAGAATTTCAAACGGTCCCACATATCTCGATGATAGCTTCTCACTTCGACCGAACTACATCAACTCCTTGTTTGGTGCGACTCTCAAAAAGACATGATCACCTACCTTGAAACACAGTGGTCACCTTTTGCGGTTGGCGTAATTCTTTCGACAGCTCTGAGCGGTCAGTAATCATAGTCTCGTAATCCAAGTCGAATCCCAACACTATACCTTTACCCAATTCAGCCCAACATACTGGTGATCTGCAGGGTCTGCCATAAGGTGCATCATAAGGTGTCATCCCAACGCTAGTTTGGAAATTATTATTGTAGGCAAATAAGCCCTCAACATGTCCCTCGAGAATTTGAATGGTACGTTCAGATTGTCCATTTATCTGCGGGTGGAAAGAAGTACTCATACACAAATCTGTCCTAAGCGCCTCTTGAAGACCATACCAAAATCGAGAAGTAAACATGAGATCCCGCTCTGATACAATAGACACTAACACTCCATATAATCGAATAATCTCTCGAATGCAAAGTCTACTGAGTGTCTCTATAGCATATGTCACACGGATAGCAAGAAAATGGGCAATCTTGGTCAGTCTGTCAACAATCGCCCACATTGCATCATGCCCCGCCAATGACCTCATAAACCCAATCACAAAGTCTATAGTTATATGTTCCCACTTCCACTGAGCCACTGGTAAAGGCTACAATAATCCTGCAGGTCTTTAATGTTTGGGTTTGACTTGCTAACACACCAGACATTTTGACACGAATAACGCATTGTCATGTTTCATCCCCTTTCACCAAAATGCCTTTGCATATCTTGATACATCTTCATACTATCGGAGTGTACAACGAGACGAGAATGACTAAAAACTCTCGGAGTACACTCTCACGACACGACTCGGGTACACATACCCTGTCAACAAATCTTAACCCTTTATCGACATGAAGAACCCAACTATCAACCTGCTCCCCTAAAGCCAAACGATCTCTCATTGACTTAACTTCTGAATCATTCTGTTGTTCCTCTATAACTCTTACTAACAATAAAGATTAAACCACCACACTGAACAAAGCAGTCCTGTCACTGTCAGCATTGAATTGTAGACTCTGCTCCCCGATTACTCCAATCATGTTCCACTCTCAGATAGCTAACCAAAATGCACAGGTCTATTCTTTTTAAAATGGCATTAACCCATAAACATATTACCCCTACCATTTGCACAATACATGGGAGGGATTTGCACAACAGATTGATTAGACTCGATAACGAAAACTAAACACTATATAAGAGTTATGTAAGAAGTTTACATCCCATATGCAGTACAAAAGATATGTGATTGGACAGCTATAATTTTTGTTTCTCTTCTTGAAATGGGTACTAATGGGTGCATATGGTCCAATTCCCACAAAGAATGGGAAGCCCTAGTAAATTATAAAAGACACTAATCAATTTCATGAAACTACAAACCAATTTGTGACATGCACAAAATAGGCATCATTCCTTGCATCGAGCAAAAGGACGCCGCACCTATGGATTACAAAAGTAGACTACGTGTTGTTATGCTCCAAAAATTTACAAAAAAGATACCCAACCAAACACTTAGATGATTAGACTAACCCATTGTTAAGGTTAATTCAAGACTTAGGCATTTTATCAGAAATGAGGTTTCACTAAGGCACTTTATCAAACATCTAGTGAGCAGGCGATGAATTAAAGATATGCTAGGAGAAAAATGTTCTAATAGTTGTTGTAAAAAGTGCTTTAGCCTTGTGGCCAAAATCTAGGAAGATACAGTAAGCTAAGGATCTTCTACAGAGAAAGAGACAAATGTAAATCAGACTAAAACCCAATTTTAGAAAACCGAACAAAAGAGTATAAAATAAAAATTGCATGAGTAGCCAGAAAGCTGCATAAACACTCCGGTTTGATCAGTAACTATGGTCAACTGTTCAAACAACAAAAGCAATCCCTGATTATGCAAAAATAAATAGAACCACTGGAATATTAGGAAAACAAATACAAAATATAAACAAAACCTAAAGAACATAATTTTTTGTGGATTAGCTCCTTAAATAAAATCAACAGAGTTATTCTCCTCAACGCAGAATCAACCCATGTATGTAAATCAAGTGCATGTGAGAGTTTTGAAAAATTCTACTTGAACAATAAAACAAAGTTTTGTATACACTAAACCTCAACATTCTAACCTCACTTCCCTTTTTCAAGCATGAACGATGAGACTTTTGCAAAATTCTGCTTGAAAACAGTTATGGAAATATATCTCTTAGCAAAGTAAGTAATGTGGGGGTTTCTATTTCGTCATGGAAATACTGATTAAAAAAATTCTTGGAAAAAAAAAAGGTGTATTGAGTTTGTATTGGAGAATTATATTGAGAAAGATGTGTACTAATTTTTTTAGTGTTTGAGGACTGGATTTGATAATTTTTCAGGTATACTATGGAAAGCCAGTAAGATAAAATTTGAGATTGTATTGCTTGGCCAATAGTTAATTATAAGTGTGAAATAAAGTGCATAAAGATAATTCTTGAATCTAAAGGAAAAGAGGCTTGAGAAGTCAAAATAATGAGCCATGTATAAAATAAAGCACGTAAAGATAATTACTAAATCTAAAGCAAAAGAGGCTTGGAAGCTAAAATAATGAGGCATGTGTAAAATAAATTTATTATCTCCCAAGAGGAGTAATTGCCACTGGACTAGCGCGAGGCTAGATCCTAAAAATCTATGGAAGGTAATGGCCTAAACCCAAAAGAAGTCACCTAAGGAGGTAACCCAACCTCCTTGATTAGGGACCCCATGAAGGAGGTTCAATGGATAGAAACAATCTGTACTGTGTGACTTGGATTTTTAGCGCTATATATAAGGAGATAGTTTACTCCTGCTCATCTCCAAGGCAACAGTGCTGATGTAAATGTGACTGGTTAAGGAAGGGTTTTAACCCTGAACGAATCCAAGGCATTAAATTATTACAGGATAAACCTCTGTCACTTCTATTCCTGGAGGATCCACCTAGGTGAGAGCCGTCGTGAGGTCGCGACCGTGAGATTGAGCTATTCCCTAAAACTCTCATGAAAATCAAGATAAGCGCATGGCCTTTAGTAGCACTAGCTTGCGAACCTTATCTGATATCGGTACTATGTGTGTGACATGTTGAACTCTAGTTCAAAGGGTCTAGTTTAAGACTTAGTTCACTATGATCCGTCAGAGGGACACTGTTAACACTAAGTGAGGTTCAAGTCTGAAAGGCACCTACACCTATTGCATGGTATAATAGTTGTCCAAAGTTTCTACTTATCTAGATATTTTATAAAAGTTTTATAACTTGTGGGGTATTGTTGGAATTATTTAAGTTTTAAAACTCATTCTAATTAAGTTGTTTTAACTAACAAACATATTTCAAGAGACACCATTTAAATTAGGGTCTCTTCATTTAAAATTGTTTTATCTAGAGTTGTGTCCTTTTGAAAAGACACTATTCAAGCCTATATAAAGGATTGATCTCTAACAATGATTTACATACAACCAAAATTACTAACTTACAATATTGTTTTTCTCCTCTCTCACTCTTGATTTTACTTTCATATATTTTCTATATTATTGGGCAACTTCGGTTATAGACGGTTCATTTTATTTCTGACGGACGCGAATATCGAGAAAGCTTGACCATGATTTGGGTTGTATTTTGGAGTTATTCATTGACAGTCAATGTTGAAGTATAAACTTGATTTGGCCCAAAGAAAAAATATATGAAGCCTAAGAGAAGCCCAATACATGAGGCCCAAAGAAGAAGATATTTTTGAGGAGATAAAATCTAGTTTCTAGAACTTCTCTAAAATATCTAGTTTCTAGAAGAATTCTAGAAAATCCTTGTAAAATATCTAGATATTTTGTGACATGCCTAATTCTAGAATGTATTATAAAATATTATTTTGTAAGATAAATATCTAGGTCTAGAATCATCTTTGGAGTAGTATAAATAGGAGTGGGTTCTAGCCATTTTGTTGTAACCCAAAAGTTTGAGTCCAAGTGTAATACAAGTATTTCCTTCCCATTCTTGTCTTAAGTGTTTTACTCTCTTCCAAAAATATTGTCCAAACCCATCATCTTCCAACAGTCAATACCCGCGCGTGGGAAGACAATAAAAACTTTAGGACAGAGACATCGTGCCTCTCGAATCACAGGTCATATTATCTCTTTCTTTATATTCATCTTATATAATTATGTATATATTATTTTGATGTTGATTTTGTGCTTTATAAGTTTTTGAGTATTTTGTTCGTAATAATCACTTCCTAAAAATTGATGCCCTCCATTTAAAATAATGAAAACAATTTTAAAAATCATCACTGACCTTTGCTTTTGTGAAGGCTTTGACGCCAACGAGCTTCCAAAAGTTGATGCAGCTGAAGGAAAAACAACAGTTCAATATTAAGAAACCTAACAGATAAAACTGATGAAGAACAATAATTAGTACTAACCTACCTAGGGAGCTTCAAACAATTGTGGAACCCTAACAGATAAATAGCCAAAAATTATCAATAAAATCGTTAAATATAACGAAAACAAAAATCAATTATGAAGCTGAAGAACAAAAACCTGAAGGTCTCTAGGTCATAATCGTTGTGTATTAACTGCGTTAATTCGAACCCTCATGAAGCTCTCATAATACAATGTCATAAACATAGGAATTCCACCAACTGTCAAAATACAATGTCATAAACCGTGTTGACTCGATTTTCAAACGGAACTGAACCATTATAAAGGATACATAGTCCCTCCGGGCAACTCCAGTAGCCTTTTTTTAACCTCAGAAACGTGCAAGAAATTGGTTGCAGCCTTCAAGCCATGGTTAGCCAACCAGAGTCTCCCGCAAGGGTTCACTTAATCACCACTTGGTCTCATGACTTCTCATAAATATCTGTTCTTTTATTCACTAATTAGTATTTGGTTCATGACATTATAATTTTTCATACTGTAGTTGTATTGGACATCACTCCTTTTTTTGTTTGACAATTTTAGTATCGTATGTGTATTTTAAATAGTACCTTAATTATTAAATTTTTATCTCTTTAAAAAAATGACGTCAAATACACATACCCTTTATCCCCATTTAAGAAATTATAATGTCCACAGCCGCAATAAAAAATCATTGTCCCAATGATAGGTCCCCATCATATTAGTATTTTTTAGAAATTAATCACCATCCCAATGATGGCCCCCCTAGTAAATCAATGCGAAATATTTGAGGCAAATTTAAATTTAGAAGACAAATAAAAATTAAATGATAACAATATCAAAAATTGATACTTTAGATTATCAAGCCGTAGAAACTGAACACTTCTTGAATGAACGTCTCCACTCTCCGTTAGTGTCGGTTTTATCCAAATTGGTTTTGAAAGCGACTGGAAAACAGAGAAATAATAAGAGAGTGAGCAAGCTAAAGAAAGAGCAAATCAATTTATTGAGAAAAGAGGATTTTAATGTAAAAAACAAAATAAATGCATCAAATTTTGTGTATACCATGAGTTTATTGTTGGAATTCCGTTTATTTGCTACAGACTCGATTTTCAAAAATTAGTATGATTTCCACTGTCACTTCACTAAATTAACTGAAAGAGTGCATCATATAAAATGAAAGAAAATTAATAAGAATGATGGAGGTTAATAGGCATTGAGGGTAATATAATAGAAAAGTAGAAATTGATGATAGAAATTTTTAAAAAACTTAGCTATTGACAATATATATAAATTGATGATAGTAAAGTAGAGAGGGGCAAGAGAGAAACTTTGTTTACCACTGAGTGCTTGTGTTTTGATGATAGGATTTTTAATTAATATTAATCACATGAGGAAGAAATTAAAGTTGAAGGAAGAATAGCCTATGCACCCTCACCCCAGATGAAGAAAGGTTGCACCACTTTCTTCCCTTGAAATTTGGACTATTATTTGATTAAAAGGGTTAGTATTGATTTCAATTTATTTTGTTAAGTATAATCATTCATTTAATATTTATATTATTTGTTATAAATATAAAATCTGCCAATTTAATTTCTAACTCAATCGTATTCTGCCACTTGTTGCGTTCAAAACGACTCTTACGAAAATCTCCCTACAATAGTATATAGTATAGATAGATATGATATTTTTCATTTTCATAACTTTCTCTATTTATTTATATGTACACACATAAAAATATTTTATATTTTATGTAATTAAACATAATATTTTAAAAAATTACGAAGAGATTGATTTTCTAAATGGAAGTACAAATAAACAGATTTATTCTTATATAAAAAAGATTGCTAAAAAACTCCTTGCAAATAAATAAATACATAACTATATCAATTTTGATTATTCATGACTTTAATTTTTTTTTAAGTATTACCTATTTTTTTAACTTGTATTTATCTTATATAAATAAATTTCATAATAAAAAATTAAAAACTATAAGAATAAAGGTCAAGATAGATTTCTATTATAACAAAGTGTTTGCTATTGTTTATGAGGTTGCAAATTGTGTTATCATCGCAGGGCTGTGTCTGGATTACATTGAGTGAGTTGAGGTACATTTTAATTAACTCATCTTAGACACGTTAATATTTTTTCTACTTGTTGTAAAAATACTCATCTTTAAAATCGAGAAGTTGCTAATCTTCTATTGAGTTACCCAGTCTAGATTTTGGGAAAAAAATTTACACTAGGTAATCAAACTTCAGTCCCTCAAACTAAACTGTTACTCGAACTTCACTCCCCCAAATCTAGCAAATCTAATAATCAAACTTCACTCCTCCAAATCTAGGTTTTGGGGAAAAAAATCACACCGGGTAATTCCATAAACTTATTGCTGGAAAAAAAATCCAGATATTAATGAAGCCAAGAAACTTACTACTACAAATCAGAATTGCCGCCATTAAATTCCAGTAGGCCAAAATTCCAGCAATATTGAAGTAGGCTACGCTCAATTTCCAGCAAAGAACCTAAACTCTAGAAATCCGAGGGTATGCCAGTGATTTTGTTATTTCACAGTTTGTTGGTTACATAATACTCCTCGCCGTGTACAAACAGGAGCAGAAAAGTTATAACCAGGAGCAGAAAAATATTAATTAGCATTGGATTGCTGACAAACTTCTAAAACCCTAAAGAACAGTGATGAGAATAAAAATCTTACATACTTAAAAGCTCAAACGGATGGATTTTGTGTGCAGAGTTCTTCAACTAACCTTTACTAACAACAGCAAGTTCAGCAGTCCTAATCCTGAAAACATTCAAAAAATGCAGTTATCCTCTTCGGCTATTCTCTTCCTTTTCCAGAACAGGATGATGAGGGTTAAAAAGAATGTCTTTTCATGGGGTTGTGAGGGTAAAAAATGTAAAGTTACTAGGATAAGTTTGAGTAAACAATCCACTGCATACCCTTTTACTGAACATTTGATTCAATCAACATATAAAATAGTTAGTTTTATTGCTTTCAAATATACTACTTAATGATTTTACTTAATGCCCACTGACGTGTTTTACTGTTACATCAAGAATTAAATAAAGATGGAGATGGTCCAATGAGTTAGGGGACTCACGGGTGGACTAGGACATTGGAAGCCCTAACGGAGATGGTCCAATTCTTTTACTCTAAAAAAAATATCAAAATTGACATATCTAAAATCAATGCACAAATAATGCAACACAGTCAATCAAATGAACAACACTTGAATGTAAAGCACATATATTGTTGGCTTCCAAATGGAAAACTAAAGATAATTCGAATCTCACGTAAATAGCTAGGGTTACTAATCAGCGGAAGACATTCAAAGCGAAACGACAGCGAGAGCGTAACCAAGAAAGGAATTTTTGATGCTCAAACCCACACAACATGAGAGTTTGAGTAGTTAGCTTCACTTAATAGAAACATCAAGAATCTGCTTGATTCTTAGGCAAAGAGAGTGAAATAATAAATTGAAAAAGTAAGCACCGTATGAAAAAAGTGTTGTAAAGTATTTACCCTTCTTTGTTTGCTGCTGCACTATATGTGATGGAATAAAAGGGTTTCTTTTACCTCCAAAGTACTTTCCGAGTCAATCATTTTTATCCCTTTGTTTTTGTGCAAAAGTACTCATTTTCATCCAATTACTTCATGCCCTAAAAGCTATGGAAATGATTATAAGAGCCCTCGCGAGTCCCAAGTAGCTTCCTAGATTAGGCATCAACAACAATGTAGCATAAAATTAAAAAACGCTGTAAAAATCTATATTGAATCAAGACGCATTGCTCACCACGACTCCGTGACTTGTATCTTTCCATAGCCAAATCGCTAAACGATTCGGGAGTTCCTGCAAGCCTAAAGATTCCAGCGACACGTCGGGATCTCTCATTGGTTATCGTGGTTCCAGTGAATTAAATGAGACTAAAGATTTCTATTCCTATCTCTTGTGAATTTAACTTGATGAAAAGAGGATATAATGTACATAGTTGGAAGATTGAGAAAAATACATACTTGATGGAATGCGGGCCTGATCGAGCTGGGGATGACAAAGGACTTCAAAAAAGCTTCACATAGTTATATGCTTCGAACCTTTAACTATGCAAAATACCTTTAACTCGTCAAAAAATTACAATGAAAGAACACAGACCTTCGACCTAGATCAAGAACATGGACCAAGAGCATTTAGAATAAAAAAGACAGGTAACTTCTACACATTCTCAGTTATCTTATATATAAATGACAAAATCCCTGACTTCGCATAGTGGCAATTAAGGTACCAAGCTTAGTGGTTGTTTAGTTTATTTGCAATACGAAGTCATGGATTTTTTCATTTGTATTTACGATAACTGAGAATGTGTAGAAGTTACCTGTCTTTTTTATTCTAAATGCTCTTGGTGCATATCCTTAATCTAGGTCGAAGGTCTGTGTTCTTTCATTGTAATTTTTTGACGTGTTAAAGGTTTTTTGCATAGTTAAAGGTTCGAAGCACATAACTATGTGAAGCTTTTTTTGAAGTCCTTGGTCATCCCCAGCTCAATCAAACCCACATTCCATCAAGTATGTATTTTCTTCAGTCTTCCAACTATGTACATTATATCCTCTTTTCATCAAGTCAAATTCACAATAGATAGGAGTAGAAATCTTTAGCCTCATTTAATTCACTGGAACCACGATAACCAATAAGAGATTCGGACATGTCGCCAAAATCTTTAGCCTTGCGGGAACTCTCAAATCGTTTAGCGATTTGGCTATGGAAAGATACAAGTCACGGAGTCGTGGTGAGCAATGTGTCTTGATTCAATATAGATTTTTACAGTGTTTTTTAATTTTATGCTACATTGTTGTTGATGCCCAGAATTGTCTAGTGAACCGAGTATCCTTGTCACTCACAATATCTTCGGGCAACCCAAAATATTTTACCACATACTTATAGAACGACTCACTAGTAACTTCAAAAGTACAAGCATGTGGTGCAGGGATAAAAACAACATACTTAGAAAAAATGATCAACAACAACCAGTATTGAACGCATACCATCCACTTTAGGCAAACTCAAAATAAAATCCATAGAAACATATACCCATGGCTTCTCTGGAATAGGAAGAAGCTGCAACAAACCAGCTTCCTTCTTGTGTTTCAACTTGTCCTGTTGGCACACCAAACAGGTCTTCACATATGTTTTCACATCGTCTTCCATCTTCGTCCAGAAATACGATCGAGACAATAATACAAGCATACGTTGCCTCCCTGGATGACCAGCCCACTGAGGGTCGTGGGTTTCTCTAAATAACTCCTGTCTCAAGCCCCCAACAGTAGGGACATACAATCTATCTCCTTTGGCATGGAGAAGATTATCTTCCAACCAAAATCTACGAACAGAACTATGAGTGACTTGCTGAACCAACCGATTATATTCAGCATCCTTTGCAGCACTTTCACGAATTCTGTCCAATAACCTGAATTGGACTCTGGAAATAGCAGCAACATATCTTTATATCTCCTTTCGACTGAGAGCATCGGCTACCTGATAGTGACACTAAGGTTTGTGCCTCCACTCAAAATCATACTCTTCAAGAAACTCTTGCCAACAAGTTTGACCTTCTTGGACCAGCACTCCTCCAATGGCACGATTAGAAGCACCCGTGTGCACTTCGAATGGTAGCTCAAAGTTGGATAGCCGCAACACCGGTTCGCTTGTCACAGCAACTTCGAGTCTGTCAAAAGCCTCTTGGCAATCTGCACTCTACTTTCATGGATGATCCTGCTTGAGCAACTCTGTCAAAGGTGTAGCTAACTTATAATATCCTTGGATAAACTTCCTGTAATAGTTAGTTAAACCAAGAAAAGATTGCAACTCCGTCACTTTGGTAGAGGCAGTCCAATCAAGAATGGCTTGAACTTTCTGCCTATCCATTTTAACTATGCTTTTGCTAATGACATCCCAGGAATTTGATTTCCTTTTGGGCGAACTCACGCTTTTTCATCTTAACATACAACTTATGCTCTCTCAACCGAGACAACACTTGACTCAAATGGGATGAGTGATTCTTTAAGGACTTACTATAAATGACAATGTCATCCAAGTAAACAACCAACAAACCGATCAACATAGTCATAGAAGACATCGTTCATTAAATTACAAAACGTTACAAGCGCATTAGTGAGACCAAAAGGCATAACAAGAAATTCAAAAGACCCATATCTAGTTACACACGTGGTCTTGGCTTCATCTCCTTCTGCCACTTGAACTTGCCAATATCCAGAACGCAGATCCAGTTCAGTGAAGTAGGTGACTTTGCACAAACCATCAAATAAATCAGTCAAGAACATGATACTTATTTTTTACTGTTACCTTGTTTAGCGCCCGATAATCCACACACATTCTAAGCGATCCATCCTATTTCTTCTAGAACAACACTGGGGCACTATAAGGCGCCTTTGAGGGTTGAACCAAACCCGCATCTAGCAATTCTATCAATTGCTTCCTTAACTCAGCAAGTTCCAACGGGGATATCCGGTATGGAGCTCTAGCTGGGGGTTTTTGCACCTGGTTGTAATTCAATAACATAATTTGTGGCATGCCAAGGAGGGAGGGATTTTTGCAACCCTGGAGGCATCATACCAGTGAAGTCCTTCAATAACTCAGCAACTTCATCTGGGACTTCTACCTGTACGTCTGGCTTGATCTCAACTAAGGCTACAAGGTAAGTCATTTCCCCTTTCCTCGGCCCACTCTGTACTTGTATAGCTGATAACCATCCTGGTTCATTCTTTGGCTTTCTACTTGTCTCCAACTGAGTACAACGCGGCACAAAGCACGGCTGCTTCTCATCAGCAATCAGCATCCCACCAAGGTGTGGCATTAAAGCCACCTTTGCATCAACAAAGAAATCATTTCCAAGACTAAGATCAAAGTCGTCTAAAGGAACAACCATCAGATTCACCCTTCCAGCCCATGTACCAATCTAGGAAGTTATTTGTCGCTTGGAACTTTCGAGAGCTCTTATGTTCATTTCCATAGCTTTCAGGGCATGAAGTAATTGGATGAAAATGAGTACTTTTGCACGAAAACAAAGGGATGAAAATGATTGACTTAGAAAGTGCTTTGGAGGTAAAAGAAACATACCTTTTTATTTCATCACATATAGTGCAGCGGCAAACAAAGAAGAGCAAACACTTTACAACACTTTTTTCTTATGGTGCTCACTTTCCCAATTTATTATGTCACTCTCTTTGCCTAAGAATCAAGCAGATTTTTGATGTTTCTATGTAGTGAAGATAACTACTCAAACTCTCATGTTGTGTGGGTTTAAGCTTCAAAAATTCCTTTTTTGGTTACGCTCTCGCTGCCATTTCACTTTGAATGTCTTCCATTGGATTAGTAACCCTAGCTATTTACGTGAGATTCGAATTGTCTTTAGTTTTCAATTTGGAAACCAACAATATGTGTGCTTTACATTCACAACTGTTGTTCGTTTGATCGGCTGCGTTGCATTATTTGTGCATTGATTTTAGATATGTCAATTTTGATATATTTTTTTTTATAATATTGAACTTATGCTATTTTGCTATGGTGTTTACATTCCCAATTGTCTGGTTGAAAGGAAAGGAAAAGAGATTATCAAAGAACGACATTGACTTTTGATCCAATTGTTTACCTTCCCAATTAGTAACTCAATTGTTTGATCTATAATCATTTCACCCTTATGGCTCGTTTTTCGAGATTAAGCTAATAAATCTAAGGGATTGATATTGTTTTATATCACAGAAATTGTAGGAGATTGCACCCCTAAAGGATTCTGGCCTGTTAAATCTGTAGGGTTTCTTTAGAACGTTGAGAGTAATGCAGAAGTATGTGTTCTCTTTTCATTGATTGTACCTTTTCTCTCTTCGTCGTTCTTCAACTGATGTGATTTTGCTTTCCTGTGTTCTTCAAGTGAAAGGCTTGAATGTTGAGGCACTTCACAAATCTCACATCCAGGTAAATCAAGCTCAAAAGCAGAGGCGTTGCACATGCCATGCTCATGGAAAAATCAATCGCGACTGCTTGCTTTTTAAAATATAGACACATTGCTCACCACGACTCTATGATTTGTACGCCAGTGATTTTGTTTTTCCACATTTTGTTGGTTACATAATACTCCTTGCCGTGTACAAACAGGAGCAGAAAAGTTATAACACAAAGAAGCCAACAATTAAAAAAAATAAGCTTTTGCCAATGCAGGCTTCTTTGATTAATGAATACATAAAAAAGGCAATACCGACATGTAATCAGAAAAAATTCAATATTCATTTTAAGAAGTCAAAGCCTTCATTTGAAGAAAAGCGTTAATCAAAAAAATTTAATCAAGGAAGCCTTCATTCGCAAAAAAATTAATCAAAGCCTTCATTTGAAGAAATAAAAACAGCAAAAACGCAAAACCAAACAATCAAAACAAACACAGAAGTAAACAACAATCAGAAATAAACCACTCGATTAAGCAGGAGCAGAAAAGTTATAACCAGGAGCAGAAAAATATTAATCAGTATTGGATTGCTGACAAACTACTAAAACCGTAAAGAACAGTGATAGAAGTAGAAAAAATCAACAGGAGAATAAAAATCTTGCATACTTAAAAGCTCAAACGGATGGATTTTGTGTGAAGAGTTCTTCAACTAACCTTTACTAACAACAGCAAGTTCAGCAGTCCTAATCCTGAAAACATTCAAAAAATGCAGTTATCCTCTTCGACTATTCTCTTCCTTTTCCAGAACAGGATGATGAGGGTTAAAAAGAATGTCTTTTCATGGGGTTGTGAGGGTAAAAAATGTAGTTACTAGGATAAGTTTGAGTAAAAAATCCACTGCGTACCCTTTTTCTAAACATTTGATTCAATCCACATATAAAATAGTTAGTTTTGTTGCTTTCGAATTTACTACTTTATGATTTTACTTAATGCCCATAGACGTGTTTTACATCAAGAATTAAGTTTTTATCCATATTATGTAAAGATGGAGACGGTCCAATGAGTTATGGGACTCGCGGGTACTGGACTAGGACTTTGGAAGCCCTAACGGAGATAGTCCAATGCTTTTACTCTTGTATTTGATAATTCCATCATACTCTGAGTGATGATTCGGGAAAGTCAGGATTGGAAAAATAGGAATCAAACCCATTTCAGCCTTGGTCCCATTTTCACACAGGAATCAAACCCTTTGTTTTTGTTAAGGCTTTGGATGTCAGAGAGCTTTCAAATAGGAATCAAACCTAACAGATAAAGTTGATGAAGAACAATAATCAGTATTAACCTAACAGAAAGCATCAAAAATTGTGGAACCCTAGCAGCTAAAGAGGAAAACAAAAAATCATTGATGAATCTAAAGAACAAAAACCTGAATCCGAACCCTAAGAGATAAAGCTGATGAAGGATAATCAATACTAATCCGAAGAACAATAATCAGTACTAACAGATAAATAGGAAAATAAAAAATAAACATACAGATTAGTCACGGATGAATGGCGAGGGCGAAGAGGAATCTGAAGGAAAAATAAAAACCTAAATTCGAAAAATAAAAACCTGAATCCTAACCTGATGAAGCCCTTTGACTGGTCGCGGATGAATGGAAAAGGTGAAGATGATCGGCAGAGATAACAGCGTTGGAGGGATTGGAGATCTGAAGAGAGAGAGAGTGATTTGTTCAGGCTTCACGCTTCTTCACGCTTCAAGGGTTAACGACAGAGATACAGAGGCCGCGCTTGGCTACTTGTCACTCCGCCATTTATCCCTCCTCTGTTCCAGCGACCCATTCCACACTGAGAAGTAGAGAGACGCACATATTCATAGATGTAGCTTTCTCTCCAAATTCCTCCAAATTCCATCGACAATGTCGGCCTGCAGAGACGACGATTCCCGTATTCTCGGCATCGAATAAAAAAATCCTTGTAGTTCCCAACTTCCCCAAACCGGGTACACTCGCTCACAGAATTTCTTCACGCTTCAAGTGATTTGATCGGCAGAGGTAGAAGACCTCTTCACCCTTCTCACGCTTCAAGGGTTAACGGTTGTGATGTGTTCTCAATTCTGGAGGATTGAGATTTAAACACAACGGCAAACACAGAGATCTTACAGAACTGGGCGGTACATTGAGTTTTTGGAAGCCAATTTTGACCCTTGAATTAAACCCAAAATAAATCCTAAACATTAAAATCAAATCTAACAAATCTTTTTAAAATTTTGAATTTCAAATCTACAAATCTTATTCTTTCTTATCATAATTTTTTGTTTCCATAATGAGATTAAAAATTCTTATAATTTATGTGCATATTTATATAAGAATTAGAATAAAAATTAAAAAAATTCAATCATGTTTGTTATAATTAAATTTATGCCAAACTAAACGGCTAACAATGTCAAATATTATACTCAAAATAATTGTTAGCGTTTTTAGTTTTTGAAATATTTTTTTAAGTACAAATGATAAAAATAATTCATATTGTATTTTTTGTTGGCATGGATTTATTTATCAATTATGTATATTTGGTTCATTTTCTTCTTTCTTTTCTTAATTTTCTTTTTATCAACATAACTTCTGAATTTCAAGTTTATTAAAATAAATTTCTTACACGTGCATGACATGCTAATAATAATTTATTTTATCTCTCTCACTGATTTTGCACAATATGTTATATTAAATTTATATTTATAAAATCTAATTTATATAGTTATTAAGTTGAACATTCAAATAATACAAATAAGATAAGTATATATATTTTATAAATTTATTTTAGTCATATATATACTTACTAACCTGTGCATTGCATGGATTTGTTGCTAGTATATACTATAAAATAAAAGGAAGAGTTGATATAATAAGTAATGTTTCCTAAATAATATTATAGAATTAATACTAATTCAATCATCATTTTTTATTGATCTCATTTGTATGCTCATTCTAAATGCTATTGGATTTCTTTTCTAAAAATAATCTAATTCTTGATGGTGGGTGGTGCTATCTAATACTTATGTTTTCTACAGGAGAAACTACCAAACAGTGGTTTGGACTTTAAAGATATTATAAATATATTATGGTGGGCCTTTAAATTGGCACGCATCACATTTAGATTGTAGTAGTAAATCATGTGTTTGTGGTGAAATTGCAACCAAACCAATGGTTCGAGCCAATATTGTTGGCTTTAAAACTTTGATTGAGCTTAAATTTGTAAAGAGATTTGGAAAGAATACTAGAATTGCTAACATGAAAATGATTATATAAATGCATATGTAATTCTTTCTTCTTCGTAAAATCATAATTGTAATGCAACTTACATTATAAAATACGAAAAATGACATTAACATTGCATTTAGGGAGACACGAGCGCGAGGTGGGTGGCGACAACACCTCCTAAATGTATATACAATAAATTCATTGTTTTGGTCTATTAATTATAATATTGATAATTTTGTTTCTACTTGTAGATTTGAATAGCGGTTCTACTTCCCGTGATCGAAGTCTTAGCCGTGATTTGCTACGGGGAGAAGTTTCAACCAGAGAAAGGGGTTGCTCTTGTTCTCGCTCTTTAGGGGTTTGTATCCTACTTTTATGGGGAGCTAAAGCATAGCAAGAACAAGATGAAGATGAACAACACTCAAGATCAATTTTTTAGATACAGAGTTGCGACAATGTATTATCGCTCCACAGTGAACTCATTTAATTTTGTATGTAAACTGTAAGTGGATTAAATTTAGAAATAATAGAAAATATCACTCGCCTATTACAACAATAGATTTTGACTCTTCTTGTTTCACGCTATAATTTCAAAGACCTACAAAACAACAATCCGTCAAAGGACCCTTCAAATTTATGTTATAAAATCAGTCTCGGAAAACAAAATCTGAATTTTATTAAATTTCCAAAAAAATACGAACAACATAACAAAAAGATAATGTAATTCTACAAAAATCTTGATGAACACTATAGCTATATTCTTATAAAAATCCTCCTGCTCTTGAAATCAAAATAGTTAGACACAAGAAAAGAACGTGATTAATAATTCAAGAACAATAATATGATGAGCCCACAATCAATAAATCAAACCGATGTTCATTTTTAATACGGTTTCCTTAAAATAGATTCACTGCCTCCGAAAGGTGATTGAGATATCAACCAGCGTTTGTCTCGCATGATACAACGGTTATATGCAATCTAGCCCATGCCACGGGCTACGATTGCTCAACGAACTGAATGTAGTTTGACTCTCTCTCATATAGGAACAACAACTTCATAAAAATGGACAAAGTGAATTTTGAAGGAACACTCAAAGGAATTTTCCAAATGATCATTTTCTATCTCAAAATAAAAGGATGTAGAACTCAATTTGAACATGTAGGGGAAATGGAGTAAGTGTACAGGTTCATTCCATTAATCCACATATTATTAATCTCTCTAAATTAAAAAAATTGAAAAATAATGAATCACCATCAAGTGGGAAATAGCCATCAATCCGGTATTAATCCATAATCATGCACTCATTATAGTCCATAAAATTTGTGAATTAAAATCAAAATTTGTAACTAACGAATCAAGAACCGAACATTCTCAATTTTTGACTACCATGAGGTATAGTCCACCTTGCCACCATGTCCATGTTGAGAGTCAATTTTTCATTCAATGTTAAATGTATTTTGTTTCACAATTCATTTTTCTCAACAATTTATGATGTGAAGGCACTCCGATGGCTAAGTCAGTATTATAATCACTAGAACCTCTCTGTGCAATTGTTAAAACTGTGTAATAGCGCATACCTTCATGTTGTTTCTGAACCTCTATTTATGAACTTTTTGCATTTGGGTTCCACTAGGATTTTGATTTCTCACTAGAATTAGATTAGAAGTACCTTCTAATTAGCCATTAATAAGACAATCCGACTTGAACTCTCGAACGATTTATCATCTACCATTAGAGTTTCACTCAACCTCAAACTCCTCATTCTAAGTTGAATCGGCTAAGAATCCCTCATCCTCATCTCACTAGAATAACTCCCGAGATAATCAAGATTCCATCTTATCTTAACTAACAGCCCCTCTTGAATCAACCGAACTCATAAACAACCTTCCTCAGGTCAGCATAACTTTGAACCACCCTCCTCAAGTCGTTGATCTTTACCTTGATCTTGACATCACCCATGTGAGAACATCCTCTTGCTGAACTAAGACATGACTTTAATAATTTCGTTCGAGAAAATATAAATATCTTCTTTCTTATATTTTATCTCCTTCAATTGTTTCCTAACTTTGTCTGCTTCTGCCGAGCTATTGGAGTAGGCAAAACTACATAACTTCCTTATAGGTCGATATTTCCTTACCAAATATTTCTCTCTCTCTCTCTCTTAATTGTCATTTGGAACCCGTATCATAGCATTTAATGCGATTGACACTTTGTCAGCTCTTTATGGAAGAACGCGCCCCTATACATTGGCCCCCTTGCCTCCGGTACATTGCCCTGCAATTCTTATGTCGAGTTCAACCCCTTTGGTAAACCTCGATGACCCATCTCCTCCCAAGAAGTTGGCCAAAGGGGACCCCTCCCAGGAAAACCCTCAAGTGTAAAGAGGTCGATGAATGGAGTCTCCAACTGACCTTTCCCGGGGCCTCTTTTGTGACTGTAGCTGATACCAATGTTCTGAATACCGGATCGGTTTGGGTACCGGTTTTCCTACTGGTACGGTACGTACCGGTACCGGTCATGTACCGGGTACCGTACCGGATTTATCGCAACTATCAATATATATATAAATTATAGAGAGAAAGTCAAAAAAAATTAATTTTTTCCGCAATTCTTAAAAAAATTAAAAAAAAACAAATCCGGTACCGGCCGGTATTCGGCCGATACGGCCGGTATTCGCCGGTACGGCCGGTATCCGGCCGGTACCGGCCGGTATTGAGAACGGTACGGTACTAGAGGTACTTGGTACCGTTTTTTTGCCAAAACGGTACGTATCGGCCGGTACCGGCCGGTACGGTACGGTATCGATAACATTGGCTGATACCACCTAAACAACTAGAGTTGCCCGTGCGATTGCTAGTGTGACTCTTCTTTCAAAAGACATGGACGGGCTCGAAGTGGCAGAGGATCTTGATCACATTCTTGACGCAAATGTTTGCCCACAATTTGGTAGTGAGTCTCAATTTTTTTTTTTTTTTTTGAACAATACTATTCTTTTTCTATGTTTTATATCTTATCAATCTATCTTCTTCCTCACCAAGCCATCTAGAGGACTGATAGCATCATGAAATGACTGGCCAACGTGAAGGAGGTTAGCCGAATAAACCAAGCCAACACGATTATATGGGGGAAGGAGGTTGACGATGCTTGGGTCGCCATCTCAACCAACCTTCAAA
The DNA here is from genome assembly GCA_019985065.2 of Arctostaphylos glauca. NCBI lineage: Eukaryota > Viridiplantae > Streptophyta > Magnoliopsida > Ericales > Ericaceae > Arctostaphylos > Arctostaphylos glauca. Next base: position 10,638,783 of record JAHSPW020000012.1, on the reverse strand, counting down.
GGGTGCTAGAGGCCAAGAACAAACTGTCCGAGACAGTGACTGCTCATGCCGATGAGAAAAAGCTACTTGAGGCTCAAATCGTGTAACTGAAAGAAAACACTCCAATGACTAAGTTCGAGCGATGATCACAAAGAATCTCTCTAATATAATAGCTAAAATTCTGAATTAGTATGTGTCTTTCACCAAGGGGGTGCGCTTTTATTTATAGACTTCATGATTAACCCTCGTTAGGATTGAAATAGAATTGTCTTATGATTGACCACTAACGAAATAAAATCGGTCTAGACTCTCCAATTAATTATCTTCTACTATTAGAGTTCATTTAACCTTAAACTTCTTAAGTTTAAGTTGAATCGGCACAGAACTCCCCTTCCATGTTTGATTAGAATCTATCTCGAAATAAAAGGGGCTCTGTTTCAACACAATTCAAGGTTGGGAACCGTCTTTCTCAGGTCGGCAATCACATAAACCGTTTTTCTCTAGTTGACGATCATGTGAACCTCCTTTATCAAGTCAGCCATATTTTTTTACGATTTTCTCAGTATGCGCATGGAAAAGCATCTCGGTGTCGAACTAAATTGATCATTTAAGAAAAAAATTATTATATCTTATTTGAATTTTATCTCCTTCAATGCGAATGGAAAATTATAAAACCAATGCTTTATCGCCTTCTATAAAATGTTTCAAAAATTTGCCTTTTTACACCACCTCTTAGAAAATGAGGAGACTCTACTTATTTACTCTTATTTTATTACATGTTTTCTATCCTTCGACTCTCTCGATTAGTACTTTGGAAAGATATTAAAGAAAGAACATTCAAATAACATATTAAAAGAAGGGAAAAATATTCTGTCGGAGTACAGTAGAATGAAGTGTCTAATTTAGTTTATGGTACTTGTGCGATTTTTAATTTTTTTTTTTATCAAAAAATAGTCTTATTTGGACTAATTTATTTGTTGAATAGAACTTATTTATGTGATTTTTTATTAATATATCCTATATTAAAAGATAAATATATTCATACATATCTAAATGGGTCATACATTAATTCCATCGTTACTCCTTCAAAGTATGGGCCCTTATTAGAATTTCTTAGAAAGCTGTTTTGGTATATTTTTGACAATTAAATTCAAATCTTAGTTAATAACTTTTTTAAACGTTATCGAACCGGAGTGGGGATACCATACAGGAGGATTGGAGGGTATAAGTTTTGTCTCGCATCCAAACGGAGCGCATCAAAGCTCCGTCGCACTCGTAGTCTACCTTCTCTTCAGCCACGACGGCGAATGGCGATGCATTGCCTCTGTCACAATCTCAGACGGTAAGACCATCTTTCTTATTTCTTTCTCGTGGCATATATATGTAAGTACAGATGTATGTATCTATTCACAAGAATTTCATAGCAATTCGAATAAAGTGCAGCATTAGCACTTCATACACCGCGAGCTGGTGGAGACCCATCTCGTCTCGCGCTCTGCCCATTCATATCGCCCTTGAATCACCTCCGTCAATCAAACAGGCTCACGGAAACGAGCTAAAGAGCAGGATTTTAGGGCTCATATTCCCACGACGGAGCGTGACGACTGTGCTTCAGGATTGGGTCGATGAAGGCCACAAGGTTTCAGTGTTTGAGCTTCGCCGAATTTCCGTACGACTCATGAAATTGCGGCGCTATAAGCACGCTCTCGAGGTTTGATTTTGATTTTACTTTGGAACTTGCTCTCTGCATATATTGCGTTCCGAATCGAATTCAATTCCTTTTCTGATCAAATGGCGAAAACAAAAAACTGAACTTTATTTTTTACTGATACGAACAATGAAAGTCGAGCTGCATACATTATTTATGCATTGTTTGTTTTTCTTTCACAGGGATACTCGAGGTTTGTTGGCTACTAGATTTTAGTTGCAAAATGAAAGTAAGCCGCAATTCCAATTAGGATATGAAGTGGTGCCAGTTTTACCTGGACTGTAGAAAACATCCTAATTCACGAAAATGGTTTTTGTTCCCTAGTTTTGAATTGTTGTATTGTACAGCTGATGAATGTTGTATCCCCCTTTTCGGTTTGCAGTACAAGTTTGAGTAGCATACTTTAGGTGTAATTACGAATAACGGTTTAGGATACTGAAAACTGAATGAGTAAGAGTTTAGAATCGTAAGTAGTAGTCCCGGGGAATTGTTAGAGATTCCAGTCTTGGGCTTGAACCATAGTGTTCATGTACTAAAACAGCAACGTTTGTAAAGTAACAAGCAGTTGTAAGATACTTTTTTGAATTCATAACAGGGTTCAGATTATGGAAATTATTTCGAGGTACCTAGGTTTTGGGCAGCCAAGGCCATGTTTTAGCACCAGTCACGATGGATAATTTTATTGAGTTAAACCTTTAACAAACACTGAGATAAAAGGAAGAACTGGAGTGAGTCCCATGATGTCAAATAAGGTTTGGGAGCAAGTACGATTAATTCCCTTACCCTACTGCAGGGTAAGTTTTAATGTTCCTGCATCTTTGTTCAACTCTAAGCTCACCTTGCTTACTTTGGTTGTGGGAAGAGGTGGTTTAAAACTAACAATTCCTATTATTTTTCAGTCTTTCAAATTTGTCTATAATCTGTGACAGAAAATAGAAGAATTTCCTGTCAAACATACTTGACCAAGGTCGTGCAAATTGCTTTTCAAATTGATAAGGTTTACATTGATCAGTTGATGTGTTGAAATTTGGGTATTATATGTATTCTTATGACCATAGACCTTCTATGGTAAATGCAAGGACTACATAGTGTAGTAAGACCTCTTTTGTTTTTATACTAGATCTTATGCTGCTCTCTCTCCTTGCTTTTACTTTTTTATTCTTTACTTTTTAGTTTCCTTTGGGTGGGAAGGAGGATAGTTACCAATGTAGAATGGTGGTTTGATATCATCCCATTTATTTACAGATATATGCATGGATGGAAGATCGCAATGGATATAAAATTTCTGATGTTGATCATGCCATCAGGTTGGAATTGATTATCAAAGTCCATAATCTTACGGAAGGCGAAGAATATTTTGCAAATATACCCAACACCGCTTCACAAAAAGCTGCCTGTTTGACTCTTCTCCATTCTTATGTTAAAGAAAGAGCCTCTGAGAAAGCTGAGGCTCTCATCACAAAGATGAATAGCTTGGGGCTCACTGTGAGTCCTCATCCATTTAACGAGATGATGAAACTTTATATGGCCACTTCTCAGTCTAAGAAAGTGCCGTCTGTGATCCAACAAATGAAGCAAAACAATATACCCCTTAATGTCCTCTCTTACAACCTTTGGATGAGTGCATGCGGTGAGTCATCAGGGGTTGCAGCAGCGGAAATGGTTTACAGAAATATGGTGAAGGACAAGGATGTTGAATTAGGATGGAGCACTCTGTCTACTTTGGCCAATATATATTCGAAAGCAGGATTTGTTGACAAGGCCAATTCGGCTCTTCAAACTGCAGAGAAAAAGCTGTCAACTACTAACCGCCTTGGTTATTTATTCCTCATTACACTATATGCCTCTTTACAAAAGAAAGATGGAGTTCTTCGACTTTGGGAAGCTTGTAAAGCAGTGGAAGGGAGATTAACTTGTTCCAACTACATGTGTATCTTGTTATGCTTAGTAAAGGTAGGTGATATTGAAGAAGCTGAGAGGATTTTGACAGAATATGAATCTCAGTGTAGGAAATATGACATTAGGGTTTCCAACGTTCTTCTGGGTGCATACATGAGGAATGGATTAGTGGAAAAAGCTGAGGCGTTACATCTCCATACATTAGAGAGTGGTGGGCGTCCAAATTATAAGACATGGGAGATTCTAATGGAAGGATGGGTGAGAAGCCAAAATATGGACAAAGCCTTAAATGCCATGAAAAAAGGCTTTGCTATGTTGAAACACTGCGACTGGAGGCCATCACCTGATATTGTGGTGGCCATTGCAGAGTTCTTCGAGAAGAATGGGAATTTTGAAGATGCAAAGCGGTATCTCACGGTTGTTAGGCGTTTGGGTCTTGCCAGTTTGCCTGTTTATAAATCATTGCTTAGAATGCATGCCTCTGCTCATCAACCATTTCAAGAAATTTTCGAAATGATGAAGAAGGATGCAATAGATATAGATAATGAGACTTCAGCACTTCTTCAGACCTCCATGGCATAAGCAAGAAGACTGCTATAAAAAAACCATTTTAGACTTCAAGGTTAGGAGCTGGGTGAACCAGGAATGAGGAGTATATTGTGGAATGCATGCTTGTTTCGAGCTCAAAGTAATGGGCGTTAGTGAGGGGTATATTAGGTACAGAACTGATGTGGGGCATCATATGAAAAAAGTAGTGGCACTAAAGTTTTAACCTACAACCTCCAGGCTAACAGATGGGTTTTTTCCCAAAGAATGAGCGAAAAGACTTTGGGGAACTGGAACATTTCTTGATTGTTGATCAGATTTCCATTTGATCATTAACAGGGCATAACTGGGATGCAGAATTCCAAATGACGGCGAAAAGATTTTGGCTTAGGTCGGTCAATTCCTTGCATGTATGTTTTTGGAAGTTGCTCTCATGTCGAGATCTAGCGTTTAGAATTAAAAGAATGTAGATATGGGCACGGGATATAGATAAGACAAGTCATGCGGACACGTCACTTCTCCAAAAACGTGGACACAGACACTTAGAGGGACTTCTAATATACAGTACATTAATATGCTAAATGAATCTTAGAAATTCCTGTAAAAGCAGATAATATTATTTCTATCAAATTAAGATGAACAAATGAATCTTATGAAGATACAATTCAATGGTTATTACAGAAGTATTCATGAACGAAACATGGACCAAAATTTTGAATCTAGCTCACTTCTAAGAACTGTAATTAACCTCCTAATGTCTCCACAAATGTCTCGCCGACGTTCGTAACGTGCCTCACTGAACAAAATACAAACTTTGGCTCGTATTTAAGGGGCTCTATTTATCTTTTTAGTCCCCAATGTATTTGTCAATCGTCATTCACATACCCAAACTGTAAATTGCACAAATTTGGTCCGCAATGTTTAAAATGTGCGTCGAAGTCATTCCAAGCTCAAACGCTGTTTGTTTATCAAAACCAGGGGAATAATGTCACTTTATCAATATGGTTGTTTACTTTTTTGGTCGCCAATGCACAAATTGAGTGTCATTGTGGTCTTCACTGTATAGACTGAATTCTTAGTAATTCTTGATTTTTGAGTCTCACTTTGTCAACACTACTAGGGATGGTAATTTGTTCTGTCCCAATGGATACCTTGACCGAATTGCTCTTTCTTTTCTCGTGGATATGGATATTGTATAGGGCAAGGAACAATCGTACGGATTCAATTCAGTTGTGGTATAGGTTATTATTCGAACCGATATTCAAACTGAATCGTTTGAAAATTATAAGATTACCTTTATACTTGTTTAAGAGTATGAGTTGTCACTATGATTGGTTGTCATGTCGCACGATAATACCGATGTACAAGTGGATGATGAAAGTGAAGAGTGGTGAAATCTTTATGGTAAAGAAAATGGGTGGTGTGTTCCTAATTTTTCAATGTGGAACTATTTAGAGGAATGAGGAAGCAAGGTGCTTAGTCTCACATTGTTCCCTCGGTAAAATGACAAAGTACAGAATATTTTATAAGTTGTCGACCTCTTTTTCTTAACTAGTCAATTCCATTGGATTGTGGAGCCTTAGTGCGCTCGAGCTTGGGTTAAATTTTTCAAACCGAGCTCGAGCCTAACTTTTCTAGCTTGTTTTGAGCTCGAACCAAGTTCATACAATTTTTTGCGGATATTCGTTTGATTCGGTTAATAACCCAACTCCACTTGATAAGATTTTGTTATAACCATTTCAATCAGAGCATATTCGAATATTGATTAATTTTTTGAATATCAAATACAGATATTATCATATTTCCGCCGATCCGCCCCGTGACCATTCTTAAACACTAAGGCTATGTTTGGTAACCATTCCGTTTTCTGTTTTCTGTTTTTATTTTCTAAATTTTCTGTTTTTGGAGAAAAAAACATGTTTGTGTTGATGTTTTACTTCCAAAAAATCGAAAACAGTTTTCATTATTTTCAAAAAAAGTGAAAGTATGAAAAGTGAGCTTTCATTTATTTCAAAAACAGTTTTCATTATTTTCAAAAATGAACTATGTGTATATGTATATGTATACATATATGTAATTGAATATGTAGTACATGTATAATTATACATGTACATGATACATATATACATATATACATATATATATATATATATACATATATATAATATATATATATATATAATTATAATTATATACATTATACATATATGTATATAATACATGTACATGATACATATATATATATATACATTATACATGTAATTGTATAATGTACATGTATAATTATATACATATACGTATATAATTATACATATATACATGTATATACATTTATATACATATACTTATACTTATGTATTATATATTATACATATATAAATGTATATTCATATATATATATACGTACTTATAATATACATAATATATATATATATATATATATACACATACTTAGATATATGATAATATATACTTATATATATATGTATATATAATCTTAGATATATAATAATATATACATTATTATATGTATATATTATACTTATACATACATAGATACGTACATATATCTATATACTTAAATATAAGTATGTACTTATATACTTTGATATATATTTATATACATGTATATTATATAAATATATATATACTTTGATACATACTTATATACATGTATATAATATGTATATTTACACACACAAACGTATAAGTATATTAGATATAAGTAATATACATGATACATATATTTATATAAGTATATCTGTATGTATCTATAAGTGTATATAAGTATAAGTATAAGTATATTAGCTATACTATAAGTTATATATTAGTTATACTATAAGTTATACATAACTTTGTATAACTTATAGTATAACTAATATACTTATACTTATACTTATACTTATATACACTTATAGATACATACAGATATACTTATATAAATATATGTATACTTAGATATATTATAACATACACTTATATATATTATATATACATAATATTATATACATATATATACTTATATATATAATATATTATACATTATATAATATATACTTATATATAATATAATATATATATTATTATTATAAGACTTATATATACTTATATATATAACAAACTAAAAACAGGTTAACACAAACAAGTTTTTTATTTTTGTTTTTTTAAAAACAAAAACAAAAATTACGGAACAAAAATAGAAAACAGAAAACAGGAAGTGTTACCAAACAAGGCCTAAGTATTTTGACTACCACTTAATACTCCAAATAATAATTTTACGAACTAAATGCCAATGGATCGTTCCTACAAGGCCCAGCACAATAATTTTAAGCATTCGAATAAGGGTGCAGCCTATTAGGTTGAGCCCTTTTATGGGCTCTCTATATGACTTACTTTGGTAATTAACACTGGCGATTTTTTTGAAATCATCGAGAATATTAATCATATTAAATTCATTAGTGTTTAATATTAATTAACACGTGATTATAACACATTTATGTTAAAATAAGTAGATTTTGATACATTGTGTCAATTTCTTTTATTATAAAGGGATTTTAAAATTATTTTTATTCCTTACAACTGACAAGAATTTCATCATAGTTTTGAATTCATGTACAAGTGAATCATGACTATTAATTTTGAATTCGGAAAAAGTTTGTTGATTTCTTTTCTTGGTCCCTAGACTTTTTCTATTCTCAATGAACTCTAAAAAGTAATTAGTTTCAATCATCAAAATATATCCTGTAAGAATTCAAAAAAGGGACAAATGATATTCATAAAATTATTCTGGCAATTGATATAGAATTCAACCTGGCGGTCCTTCACTAGATTCATTAAATTATTCTGACAATTACTCCTACTAGAGATAAGATATAGTAAAAGAATAAGAAAATAAACGGACAAATGATTTTCTGGTTTTATTATTATCTGTGCTACAAAAATCCTGTTGCTAATTTCCAACTGGAAAACTATGCTACAGTAAATCCTATGCTACAGAAAACCTGTGATGGAGATTTGAAAACCTCCATAATTTTATCACATTGCGTCAGTTCCCAACTTCCCTTTGACCAAAAAAATGATAGACAATTTGTTTAGTTGAAACTTGCAACTTACTCCTATACTTTACCTCTTATGTCTGTATCTCCCAACTGGAAAACTCCAATTCCACTTCCCAATTTTTCCATCTGCAATTAGCAATCTCATGGAGATGGAGACTAGTACTTCTTCTCTCAAAATCCTCCCCCAAACCAACTACTCTTTTAGAGCTACCTTAACCAAACTCCTCCCATACCTCTCCATCCTCCTCCCACTTGTTATTATTTTCCATTTCCAAGCCTCACCTTTCACTAACCCCTCCTCTCATTCATGGCCATTTTCCAATCTCTGCAATCCCACCAATTCTTCCCACTCTGAACTGGTCGAGGCCCTGACAACCAAACTCAAAGATTCAGTAACTTTCCTCCCTCTAAAGGACCTCAGATTTTCCCAAACTCCCATGGATGGAAACACATGGTTCATGAGCTCGCTAAACGACACATTCGAAGAAAACGAACCAGAATCTCTCTATTTCCCTTCAAATTCGTCAAACAGTCGGATCCTTTGCATCAAGGGGCGGCACACAAGTGATGGAACAAAGAACTCCTATGCCTTGGCATGGCCAGAAGCTCTTCCTCCCTCTTCGACTCTTCTAGAAGGCCTAACCTTCATATCTGACACATACTACAACCATGAGAATTTGTGGCATGGATTGTGTGCCTTTGCTCCTTTTGTCAGTTGGTCAATGAAGAATCAGTGCTTGAAGCCATCAAGATGGGTACTGTTCCATTGGGGGGAGATGAAAACCAAAATGGGATCATGGGTTTGGAACCTTATGAAAGCCAAATTTGGAGATGTTAGAGTTGAGAAATTTGGAAAGGGGGATGGGCCTTATTGTTTTGAGAAGGCAGTGGTAATGAGGCATGATTTGAGGGGGATGGGAGAGGAGAAGAAGCTGAGGGTATTTGATTTGTTGAGGTGCAAGGGTAGGGAGGCCTGTGGGGTGGAACCAATGAAGAGATGGGGAGATAGAGAGGTGAATGAAAGAGGGGTTCCAGTTATAAGATTGACTTTGTTGATGAGAAGAGGGGGTAGGTCATTCAAGAATGGAGAAGTGGTTAAGGGTATATTTGGAAAAGAGTGTGGAAGGGTGGAGGGGTGTATTCTGAGTGTGGTTCAGTCTGAAGATCTAAGCTTCTGTGATCAGGTCTCAACTTCTTTACTCTCTTCTTTTTGGTTTTTTGCTTTGAGTTTTGAGTTTTCATTTTCTTTTTAGAACACAAGAGTTGCACTTATATCAATAAAAGCAAGAAAATAATTACAAGATCAGAAGTTAAAACCTATTATATAAAATAAAATAATATAATATAACCATCAAAATAAGAAGTACAATATACTACAGGGTTTTGAAAACAGTCAGGATATGCCACGGAAGAAGTGTTGCAATAAAGTGTTGCTATCTTGAGGGATCATTTGTAAAAAGGAAACAACAATTCTCTCTCTCTTTTTCCTTTTTTATTTTCAAAAAATATTAAAAGTAAACAAAATATGTTTTGCCAATTGTTTTCATTTTGTAAAGATGGAGTACCATTTTTTCATCCATTCAAAATGTCAAGAAACAAAATATGGTATTTCCATTCGTTTCAAAACTCATTTAAAGTTTCCCCTCCCTCTCCCAAGACCTGGGCGCACCCTTCGACCCTCCCCCCTCCCTGCTTTCTCTGGCCACCAGTTCAGACTAGTTAGGTACTCTGTTTGGCAACCTCCCTCCCGCCAGTGATCCCCTTTCGCAGACGATCCCTCAAGATGTCAACGCCTTCTTGCAATGCTTCTTCCGTTGGCAAAATTCCTCTGCCAACCACCTCCAATGATTCCCTCAGTTTTTTCCATCACGTTACATGTGTTTTGCGACAAAAATATAACATATCTCACCATGTTTTTCTTTTTTCTGATGGGGTATTGCAGAGGATTAATACGCTCACAATTGATGTGTCCCTTCTTTTTTTCAGGTAAGAGTAATGACTAACACCGACATCGTTGCATCGCCACACGGGGCACAGCTAACCAACATGCTATTCATGGACCGTGGAAGTAGCGTGATGGAGTTCTTTCCGAAAGGGTGGTTAGAACATGCCGGCATAGGCCAATACGCTCACCACTGGATGGCAAACCAGTCAGGGATGAAACACCAGGGCGCGTGGTGGGACCCGATTGGTGAGGAATGCCCAAACCCTAAACAAGAATTGGAATGCTTTCTGTTCCACAAAGATGGCCAGGTCGGTCACAACGAAACCTACTTTGCAGAGTGGGCAAGAAAGGTACTTAACCAGGTGAGGGTAACCAAGCTGGAGCAAGCCTCCAAGAATGATGGTACAAATGTACAGGTTAGGTCAAGTGCCTGTGAGTGCTAGTTATATCATAACTTTGCCACTACATAAGGTAGTACACAGCCAAGCAATATTGTAGTGTTAATGGAACAAGATTTTCAATTGCAGAGCTCACCACACACAAAAGATAAGCCAAGCTACCTTGTGTAGCCTGCGACATAGGAAGGATTAGAGAAGATAAGGTACCCTAATCTGTCAACTATCCTTATTACACACTGATGATGTTACTTTCAATTTTCTACCTTATTTCACTCTATCCCACCAGGCCATTGGAGTGAGTTATCCAAACTTACAGGTCCCCTAATCCAAACCCATATCTTTTATTCGCCAACCGAACATGCCTATGACGACAAAAAAAGTCACAGTGAGAACATATCGGTCATAGAACTGCTAGAGAAATCAGAACTTATTACTCCAAGATTTACTTTGTACATTTGAAGAAGTAATATATAGGAAAACAAGAACCATGCTTTCTAAAGATGCCATTGCAATGGGAACATGTCCAAGGGGTAAAGCACCTGGGGGGAAAAGGCCAAAAAAATGGAAATTAGATCTTCCAAAAAGTTTGGCGGACTATTTCAGCCTTGATGCAAGATGATTCTTGGCATGGCAGAGCTGCAGTAGGATTACAGTCCTCATCTTCGTGACAATTTGGACCAGAAGTAGACCACACTAAAACAAATAAGTGCAAAAAGGACCACGTGAACAACATGGTTAGATCCGTGCTGAATGATACTCTTGTTCAATCTCCTCATGTTGTTCTTCACCCCTGCTTGAGCTTTTATCAATGTCAATTGCTGTTATCAAGAAGAAAATACAGTATTTTCAGAAAGTGCGCATGAGAAGTATGTATGAACATGTCAACGAATACAAGCAATAACAATTGCCAAATTCATTTTCAATCTGAAAAATAAACACAATGGGCCAACCAAATTCTCAATTATTTTTCGTTACAGCTCTTGGAAGGGATTCTTCATTCTTCCAAACTGCAATTGCTGCATCTCTCGGTAAAATACTAGAAGCTTGCTAGTTCTAGATTGCTGTAATCCGCAAAGGCTCTGAAGAATTACCGCTTATTTGCATTTTTCTGCTAACAAAATCATATAAAGCAAATATTCACATTTCTAAGAAAGTTGGAGCGAATTCAATCAAGCTTTGAGGAAATAGTACCACAGTCCCACCAATAAACCCCTTCAATTGGCCATAAAGTGCTAATTTGACTATGAAGTTTTTATGAACATGCAAAAAGCAAAGACAATTGTGATATTTACAAATTCAAACTCTGATTAAGGTAAATTCATCCTAAACTGCTAAGTGGAATTCCATATACTACCAGAAAATGTCATTGCCCTCTCTTCGACACTAAAGAAAATTGAATCACAAGATCCAGCTTATCTATGAGACTTGCATCTGGAGATTGAGAAGTTTCAACGCTGAATACCAAATTATTGTTCACAACAGATCACTGCTTCGCAGGGCCATATTGAACTCAATCTCGTAGTAATGATAGGTCATGGACGACCAAAAAGTTGGTGATGTCCACTCATGTCAATTGCCAAAGCCACAAAACCAGGTATTTTTCCAGCAACAGGAAGCTAGTACCGGAAACATATACAAAACTCTCAGGTAAAGGATTGTAAAGATGGTATACCAGCTGGTTGAGAAAGTCATTCTGCAACTTTGCCTCCGATTCTATCTCTTGAGCTACCTGCAGCACAATACTTTAATATGAGCTCAGAAAACAGAACAATTGAATCAAAGGATGTAGAGAAGTGTGGCCCATAGATACTCTCAATGTATTGTTTGGTAAACGGGATGTTTACCCAGGCGCCATTGTCTTGACCTATTTCAAAAGAACGGATTGAGAACCATGGTCAAGAGAAATTGTGTAATCCATTGTCCATTTTCTTTGAGTAGTATCCGTTTTCTTTTCAAATCTGTGATGTTTAAAAAGTTGTAATATTCCTTTCAAGCTTCAACTAAAGTAGACTGAGAATATTTGGTCTGATTTGTTGAAACCCTCTTTATTACTTTGCAAATAACTACCCATAATGTTATTCCCTGGAAAATGATATCAGTAGTGTTACCAAACACACACAAATGATAAGAAAAATACAACTTCTTCACGCACAAAGCTTTCTACATATACAAGACGTTGGATGTAAAGCATTCCACATCAAAACAAGTGGAGTGTAAATCGAATATCCAGAGTGGTTTAACAGATATATCACGAATCCAATACATTTATAACCTAAACAGAACTCTAGAGCAAACAAGTCAACGTATCTAGAATTAACGATCGACTTTTAACAAGAACAGCAAAAGTTACATTTCTCAGTTGTCTAACTTGTGTACGGAGACCAGTAATCTCATCATCCAAGTCTCCATGCATAGGATCAATCCTTAGTTGGATTTCATCCGAACTAGCCACTTGTCTCGTGCTAAGCCCTTCCCTGCATTTACAAAAGCAAGTACCATATACATTAGAATCCATGATCGGTAAAGAGAAGTGCTGCCAAACCTCCATTTGTTTAGCAAAAAATGGAGCTGAAACAAGTGTCCAGTTACCCTCTCTCTGTTTTTTGAATTAAATTATCGGGATTCGAGCAGAAACAACAGAAAACTTATCAAAATCGAAAAACGTGAAATCTCTAGGGATTAGACGAAAACATCGATCTGTACAGAATGCCGCCGTAGAAGTCACCGCCTCTATGCGAACTGGACGCCATTGATTGGAGAAGAAGAATTCGACAGTCTTGTGATGATCAAGGTTTGGAATCAGGAATAGATGATAACGAATCGAAACTGAGAGAAACCCTTAAACATAGGGAAAACTCTATACACAACCCACACTCTCTCACACCCTTGCCCAGGTGGCACTGGGCCCCACCCACTTAGTCGTAATACAAAGCCCAATTTGAATTTTCCCCAACAAATTTGCTTCTGTCCTTGCTCGTTTCTGGGAGACCAGACCATCATTTACCCGTCAAACTCCTCCACGACTGCGACCTCCATTGTTGTTGAGCTCTACCATGACCTTGACAGTCACTGCCCCGCCGTGACTTCCATTGCCGACGCCCCGCGGCTGAAAATTCTGATAGACCTCCCCTACGATGATATTCATATTTGACTTATATTATACTAGGAGTGGTGTGTTTGTATGACACCTATTTTCTAAAAATCATCTGGGTAAGGATATAGAAATTAGAGCATCTCAAGCTTTTACTCAAATTTGAGTAAATTTGAGTAAAAAACCTAATTTGGTATGAAGCATTCCAATTGTGCAAGTGTAAGTTTGTGTAAAACTCAATCTAATGTGTCTCTGAGACAAGGACTATAGTGAGTTCAGGAGTGTTTACTAAATTATGATTTTGAGTAGAACAAAAAAGGTAAGGCTGGAGACGTTTTTACTCAACAAGTTATTATATTTATACAAATTGGTTACACACCCTTAGTCTTTCCTTTCCCTTCCTCTTGGAAATTATATGGCTATAGTATTCAAACAGTGTTCTAGATCTTAGAGCAATGGTGAGTGGAACAAAAAGGGTGATGGAGATTTCTTGCTAAGCCGAATTAATTTATAAAAACGCAATCCCATTTATGAGTTTTTTGGTCTTGGATTCCCTCCATTGTTGGCAAAAGTGAAAAAAGTGGAAAACAACTCTCTTTCGAAGCTCTGAGTTCACTGGGTTAGTCTAATTCTCCAAAATAATAGAAATATTGTTCGATTAAGGTTATTTGTTTTGTTATTCAGTAATATTGAGAGTCAAACTAGACTTCTATTAAGGTTCTCTTATTTTGGGGACAATTAGAATTCTATTTGCATATTTGTTGAGTTAACTCATCTTTTCCTTAATTGGGAATTGATTTTGTCACTATTTACATATTCTTTGTATGCTACTCATTAGTTTTTGTTTATTTTTAACATATAGGTGATGTCTCAGTTATCATTACCATTGTCTCTCATTGTCCTATATCTTCACAAATTCAAAGGGACGAAGAAGTAGAAAGGTTAAGGAGTGGAGACAATGGAGGAGAAGAAGAAGAAGAGGTATCGAATGATTCTTCAATAAAAGAATGTGATGATGGAAATGAGGCAAATAAAAATTTTGAAGAAAGAGTAGAGGAACTGAAGATGAGAATAGAATTCGACACCCCTAATAATGCTTTATTTGTATTACTCAAGATTTGATAAAGAAAAGGAATTTGCAGTGACTAAAAGATCTTCGAAAAAGGGATAATAGGGAATCTTGAAGCATGTAATTTTTTAATGCACCAAAGGTGAAAGGCAAGGCCAAGAAAAAGCAACCCTGCCAAGCCACGTCCACAATCAAACGTGGAGTGTCCGGCTCACCTTAATATTTGTTTAACCCAGGAGGGAAAGTGAAGGTTAAGTGGGGTTTCATTGGAGCACAATCATGAACAAAGTCAGGAAAAGTTTAGATTTTTTAAGAGCAATAGGGTACTTGATGAATATGTGAGAATGAAGCTTGTATTGAATGAAAAAGCAGGGATCAGGTTGCACAAAACTGTTGACTCACTTCAGATTGAAGCTGGTGAACTTGATAGGGTTCCATATTTGTCGAAGGATCGTCGAAATTATTTGGCAGAATTACCCAAGCTACATGAGGCCACTAATGTGGCCAAACGTGATGCACCATAGTATGCAACCAACCATCACACAAGGCAGAATAGATTTTAATCAACCGGATGTCATGCAAAACTACATACCAAGCTCACAAAGCTACATGGCAGCTTTAGTCAATAGTACAGTACGAAAAGGGCCACAAGGAAGTGTTTTGAAAGATCTACGTCAACATCAAAGTAGTTGGGGAGGACCACAAACAAGTTTAATGGAAAGCCAATGGCAAGGTTTGCAAAGTGTCCAACAAAGTTTCATACAAATGATGAATGAAACGAGTAATGCCGAAAAGTAAAAGACTTGGTTGGGCTGTATGTATTTTCTTTTTTATGATGAATGGAACGATTAAGCGAAGTGTTGTTGAATTTAGCAATCTTTTTTATGCCATTCTCATAGATTTGTATCATATACATTTCTTTTTGTAGTTTCTCTTTGGCTATGTTTGAGAAGATAGTTGTGGAGGTAAAGGGTGAGAAATTATAGTAAGAAGAAATTGAACCGACCAAGCTAAGGATTTATCTTTTTTGTTCCCCATGTTGTTTTCTCTACAAATCTGTTATCCAAACACAACCTTGAAGTTGATCCATGTCCATACCCTTGTGAAAGGAAAAAAATGATTACTTGGGAAAATGATTAACATCTTCTAATAATAGTTCAATGTTAGGTGTATCTTTATACCTAAATCAGCCTATGGAATGTCAAGTCCTGACAAAAATTTGGCAGGATTGCTTTGCTTTACGGTCTAGCCCGGCGCCTTGAGTCTCAAACAAACATGGAACCAATCACACAAGGAAAGAAACATGAAACCAATTGCACAAGAAAGAGAAATAATACACAAGGATTGATCTCCAATCACCCTAATAAACAAAAGGCATTTCTTGTTCAATACAAATCACATTAATACACTAACTGTTCCATTGCTACAAAAACATAAGGAAGTTTCTCCAATTCATCCACAACATTTTATCAAGATCAAGCTGCTCGGGGGAATAGTTTCTGCAGTCTAACACAACAAATTTATAATTTCCTTGAAGGAGCAAGTCTTTGTTGTAAAGCTTCCTCTTTTGATGCCTTCTTGGAGGGGGGAGCCCTTGGCTGTTGACGAGAAATAGGATAGTAATAAAAGTTTAGCAAATAGTTTTTATTCACCATCTAGGTTTCCTTCCAACAGTGAGAGTACTTGCCTGATTGAGAATCGATAGAACAAGAAGTCCTTTGACTATGAAATTTCCTGCCATTCTTCTGGTGGGCTACGGATTTCTTACCATTTGGTTTCCCAAGTTCATACACCTACAAAGGTAAATGAGACTTGGTAAATGGGCAGAAGTGGTGAAAAAAGAATCCAACATAAGCTAATAGACTAGAATGTTAATGTCTGAATCTTAGAAACTAAAATCCAACATAAGAAATCTAGAACACTATTTAAATACTATAACCATATAATTTCCAAGAGGAAGGGAAAGGGAAGACTAAGGGTACCCAATTTGTATAAATATAACAACTTGTGGAGTAGAAACATCTCTAGTCCTACCTTTTTTGTTCCACTCAGTACTATAATTTTAGTACACACTCCTAAACTCACTCAAGTCCTTGACTCAGAGACCCATTAGATTGAGTTTTACACAAACTTACACTTGCACAATTGGAATGCTTTGTATCAAATTAGGCTTTTTACTCAAATTTGGATAAAAGCTTGAGATGATCTAAGTTCTATATCCATACCCAGATGATTTTCAGAAAATGGGTGTCATATAAATACACCACTCCTAGTATAAGTTAAGTCAAATATGAATATCATCGTACCTTAAGGGGAGATCCACCAGAATTTTCAGCCGCAAGGCGTAGGCAACGGAGGTCGCGGCGGGCAGTGACTGTCAAGGTCATGGTGGAGCTCAAAGACAATGGAGGTCACAGCAGTGGAGAAATTCGAAGGGTAAATGGTGGTCGCGGCGAGGGTGCAGCGGTGGAGGTTGCAGCGGTTGGGTGGTGCAGCGGAGGTATAGGCAGTGCGACGCAGTGGTGGTTTGGTCGCCCAGTCTCTCTCTCCGAAACGAGCAAGGCAGAAGCAAATTTGGGGCAAATCAATTTTGAAGAAAACTTCAAATTGGGCTCTGTTTTAGGGCTAAGTGGGTGGGGCCCAGTGTCACCTGGGCAAGGGTGTGAGTATGAGGGTGTGTATGTGGACTTTTTCCATACATAAAACAGTATTTTCGATGATCGTCGGCAAATATTCAAATAGATGGTGCTCTATACGGAGATGATCACGTGGTTTGCGCTATGCAGAGTAATATACAGTTAGCAAAGTTATTGTACAGGTTTTGTTATGGGTACCGGCTATGGATAAAAAATTTATCGTTAAAAAATAATATTTAATATATAAAATAAACTTCATAATTTAAAATTAAATTACCAAATTCAAAATAACATAATCAATTATCAACATAATATCTAAAATGACATAGTTAATCGCTAACGTAATATTTAAAACATACAAATTAAGTTTTCAATCGATTTAGAGAGAGTTACAAAATAAATATCAATCAACAACATAAAAAAAAAATCTTGCTCTCTTCCAAAGTAATCTACGCCATTCCAATTATATTGGTTTTCATTCTCATTTAGAAAATTATCGTCATCATCATGAAAGGTAGGCTCATTATCATCCAATGTCAATACATCAAGTGTTGGCAGTTCAACAAGTTCTCGTTCAAGATTCTCTCCATAAAGTAAATATTTTCTTCACATATCCAATCATCTAAGACATCGACGTTGTCAAGACTAATTGGGTCTAAAGTATATCTTTCCTTCGGCTAACATTCTTACAAGTGCACACACATTTACATTACATTAGATTCGTGTTTAAGTTTTTGTACTTGAATTTTGAAACTTCAAGTCATAAACACACATTTCTCGAAGTTTAAGATTGTAATGAATAAAAACTAGATCATTCAATCTCTTGTGTTCTAGTCTATTTCTCCTCTTGGAATTGATGAACTCAAATATACTCCAATTCTTTTCGCATCTAGTTCCACTACAACATTTACTAAAAATTCGAACTGTAAATTTTTGTAATTTTGGCATCCATTCTCAAATTTCTCCCACCATACAACTATTATAAACAACATTCAAAATAGTTATTGGTTTGATTTTAAAATAAGGCTTTTCATAAAATGACTTACAAAATAGTGAAATATACCTGGATTAAGCCTCTCACATTGTCAAATAGCTAGAGACATACCCAAATCACATGTTGATTGTTTATATTCTTCGAGTTGTTCACTCATCTTCTCTTGCATGCTATTATCCAGGACTAACATCCTAAGAGCGAAATGTAATCCCTTGCTGACTGTTTTTTGCGTGGTGAAGATGGCTCAAAAAAAAAAATTCAGGATTAAGAAAGCAATCGACAATATGAAGAGGACTGTGAAGTTGTTTGTCCAACCTTGCATTAATCACCCTAGTATGAGGGGCATACAAAGAAACTCTATTATTTAGCCTACAATTTTGTGAAAAGAGCAAATAATTGCACATTGCGTTCTCTACCTAAACTTGATTATCTAATCGCTGTGTTTAATTTTATTATCTTAAACTGTTTCTCTCCTCAGACAAATCAAAAAACTCATCTCTCATCCCTGATGGTCCATCTCGTGAGGTGTTGACGGTGGTAGATCATCAATATAGTGAGCCACCTCTTTTGTTTCTAACTTCGGATCCTTCTGGGGATCATCTTCTTCCGAATCCTCGTCAATTCTAGATTGATAATTGAGCAGGGGTTGAAAAATAAGGTTGTCTAACTCTGACTCAGAAACAAAAATAAAGAGTAGACTTACATATATCGTATGTTAATAAAAAGTCTAAACAAACAGACTATCGAGATTTGTGATCTACCCATTCTATCCAAAGTCATAGAGGTGTCTAAACATATGCTCTGATATCATTTCTAACGCCTTGATTTCTCAGAACATTAAATAAAATCTTAAATCTCATTCGAAGTAAAACAAGATTTAAAACATTAATTCATTAAGTTAGGAACGAAACTAAAACATTATTGCAGAACTTAATAGAAATTATAAAAATACTCTTATGGATTTATAGTTAAATTTCAAATTAAGAACAAAGTTATTAAGGGTATGGAATCCAAATGTTGTCTTAAATCTCAGCTTCAAAGTCAGGCTCTTTTAGCTCAGGTTGCTCCTCATTCTGCTCTTCTACATCTAACATGAAATGCCAGGGGGCAGAGAAGTTTCTCTATGAGTACTGAAACTCAACGAAAATTCATACCCAAAGAGCAAACTCAAGATACACACAATTTGACAGATACATGAACATAGTAATTGAAATTAAACAGAGTAATAAACAGCGAAATTAAACATACAGATTGTTATGAATCTTGCATTAAAGTTTATACTTTGAGAATCTGATCTAACCCTTCTACACTAGTATAGGGCACTTAGTTGATATAGACCGGGCCTTACCTACACAGTGTCCGTAGTATGAGGTTAAGTATCCGATTTGAATAGTGACATGGGAACGAAGGAACTTTCTACCATCTATTTAGGTCAATAACTAACTCACCCGAACATGGCTTCACTAAGTCAGGTACTAACAAACTTTAATAGCTTTCCCTTTATCAGCTCAAGAACTTTTCAAAACACTGGACATCACTCGCTCGGCGTCCGAAGTTGTCATCGTGAATGTCCCTAAAGTCACCATAAATTGTCTTTAACTACTCTCCTATTTGGGGTCCTTATAATAGGACGATGCCAATCAAACAAAGCATGTGACGACACCCAGATAACAAACACGGAACGATACTCAAATAATAACAACATTACCATGACAGACCATCCCAAACCGGTTTATATTCTTTCCATTAAGGAACACTTACATTGTCTGTACACATGAACTAAGTTGTAATGTACACCCGACACTCTTTGCTTTTGTATCACAGGTGTCATTTGAACCAGTGTCTCTAGCATATGACTCTAAGTTTTTTCCACATTCAGGTCACGATAATTTTCTAGAAATTTGGGCAGCACAATGGTTATAACTTAAATTAACCAAAATTTCATTGGAGCTTAATTACGCTATACTCTCAACAACATGGAAAAATACCTTAAGCGATGTAATCTTAGTAGAATATGGTCGAGCTGACATTAATCTTGCTCTCGCAAAATCTTACGAAAATTCGTGGACATTATAATGCTTTAAAAGTATATGCATGTGCGAGTGTCGTGAGTTCGGGACAAATTTTTATTGTTTGGGTCGAGACCGAGGCAAAACCCTAGCCGAATCAAAAGATCATGGGAGTCGTTACAGGTGTCAACAAGTACGCAATCGATTTCAAGTACAAACAATTTTATAGTTTTTTTTATTTGTGTTTTGAACTAAACATTGGAGTATTTTTTGAATGCTATCGTAAGAGTGACACTTATGAATTCTTTAATTAAAGAATCTAATAACTCCACTATATGAATCATATAAAACACGTAAGTTATCATAATTATAAAACTATGTGCTCTACATTTAAATACTAAGCATGAGAATTGAGTTGGAGTTCAAGTCATTATATTTTAAGTGAACTGAAATTGAACATATTAAGGCCGGCTAGTTTGTACCTCAAAACACGGAGTAGGTATAAAGGTTTGGTACAATGATCTCTCACCCCAAGTTCTGACCCTTTGAATTCGGACCTTGAAAAAGTTTCATTTGAATGTTTTATAACTTTCAAAATCCAAATGAATCTTAATTTTTGATTTTTAGTTAAAAGTCCAAAGTAAAGAACTTGTAATACAATTGATCCATTAAAAAATATACTAGAACCTGAAATCCTTTTACACAATAGTTTCAAAAATATCCTTACACTAAAAACACCAGTTTTCTCATAATTCAATATTTTATATACCTTCACTTAACTATATAAAAAAATCATCATATGTATTCTTTTTTGTGCGGTAAATTTCAACAACCCATCCACCACCTCTCTCTCTCTCTCTACCCTCCCTCTCTCCCTCCCTCTTTCATCTGCCTTTCGTTTTTCTCTATTGGTCACTACAAACCTACATTTCTTTATGTATATATTCTTTCCTACCTTTTCCAAAAAAAAAAAATCTCTCATTTTCTGCTTTCTTCCTTCCGTCATATAATGCGTCTTTACGAGTGCAAAGACATCTTCAAAAATATTTCAAACTATTAAAATTTACAAGAACAAAATTTAACCAATCAAACGTTTAAAAATGAGTAAAATTTTTTACTAATAAATTATGTAACTGCTCTCTTTATCCTAAATTAATTGGTATTATACTCACTATCTTTGTTATTTTTTCTTCTCGATTTTTGTCAAGTTTACGTTAAAATTTTTGAATTAATCATTGATTTTGACAAAAAAAAATCTAAAAAGTATAAGATATGAGCAAAAAATCTGACAAATATAAGATATCAAGTAATGTCTTTCTTCTTGCTATTTTGTGGTGGGAAAATGTTGTAAAAAATTTCTCTCAATTTTTCTTTTATTGTCGATTAATGGCATTTTATACTAGAAGGTGTTATGGATATAAATCTAAAAAATTTATTTTTAAAGTCATAAAATCGGACAAGTGATAGGGGTCTATCTATTTAGCTTAAACTAACTAAATTGTTTATATTTTGTCTTTACTCAATTTGATTTTGTATTTATCATTTTTTTTCGAATCTATTGATTACAACAAATAACCTTATCTGATGTTATCTTAGACCTCTATATAGAGAACAAATTACAACAGATAACATTATTTGTTTTGGTTTATTATTGTGTTTTCACTATTATGCAAAGATACATAGATGAAACAGATAATATTATTTATTAATATGCTATGCATAAATACAGAAACCAATTTATAATAAATAACATTATCTGTTTTTATATGTCAAAATATAGAGTTCAAATTAAAAATAATAATCTTATCTGATGTTATCTTATGTAAAGATTCAAAAAACAAATTACAACAGATAACCTTATATGTATTGATTTGTTATTTTATTTTCACTATCATGCAGAGATACAAAGATGAAAATACAACATGCATAAATACAGATGGCAATTTATAACAGATAAAATTATCTATTTTTATATTATGTCAAAATATAGAGTACTAATTAAAACAGATAACCTTATCTGATGTTATCTTGTGCAAAGCTCTGGAGAACAATTACAACAGATAATCTTATTTGATATTATCTTATATAGAGATAGAAAGAATAAATTAAAATAGATAACCTTATCTGATGTTATCTTATACAAAGATAGAGAGAATAAATTATGATAGATAATCTTACTTGCTTTGGTTTATTATTGTGTTTTCGTTATTATGCAGAGATGCGGAGATGAAAATATAACAGATAACATTATCTGTTCATATGTTATGAATGAATATAGAGGCCAATTTACAATAGATAGCATTATCTGTTTTTATTATGTCAAAATATAAATTATAAATTAAAACAAAAATACGGAGAATAAATTAAAACAAATAACTTTATTTGATGTTATCTTATGCAGAGATACAACGAACAAATTACAACAGATACCTTAGCTATTTTTGTTTATTATTGTGTTTTTACTATCACGTACAGATCCAAAGATGAAATTACAACAGATAACATTATCTGTTGATATGTATGCATAAAATAGAGGTCAATTTAAACAGATAATATTATCTGTTTTTATATTATGTCAAAATACAGAGTTCAAATTAAAATAGATAGCTTTATTTGATATTATCTTATGGAGAGATACAGAGAACAAATTACAACAGATAACCTTATCTGTTTTGATTTATTATTTTGTTTTCACTATTATACAGGAATACAGAGATGAAAATACAACATATAATATTATCTGTTAATATATTATGCATAAATACAAAGGGCAATTTACAATAGATAACAAATATAGAGTACAAATTAAAATAGATAATCTTATTTGATGTTATTTTATGCAGAGATACAGAGAACAAATTAAAAAAGATAATTTTATCTGATATTATCTTATACAGAATATAGAGAACAAATTATAATAGATTAAAGAATAACCTTAGTTTTAGTTTATTATTGTGTTTTTATTATTATGCAGAGATATAGAGATGAAAATACAACAGATAACATTATCTATTCATATGTTATGCATAAATATATAGGCCAATTTACAATAGATAGCATTATCTATTTTTATATTATGTCAAAATACAAAATACAAAAATACAAATTAAAACAGATAGCCTTATTTGTTTTAGTTTATTATTGTGTTTTCATTATCATGCAGAGATACATAAATGAATCTACAACAAATAACATTATCTGTTGATATGTAGTGCATAAATATATAGACCAATTTACAACAAATCACATTATTTGTTTTTATATTATGTCAAAATACAGAGTACAAATTAAAACAAATAATCTTATCTTATCTTATTTTATACAGATATACGAAAAATAAATTATAGCATATAACTTTATCTGTTTTGATTTATTATTGTGTTTTCACTATCATACAGATGAAACTACAACAGATAATATTATTTGTTGATATGCATAAATATATAGGACAATTTACAACAGATAATATTATCTATTTATTATTGTATCTTATGCAGAGATACATAAGTCGTAAGGACGCAAATTATGTTTTGACTTATTTTTTATTTTTTAATTTTTTTTAATTTTTTAACATAGTTTTTTATTTTTTAAAATTTTTTATTGAGTCTAATCAATAATCAATAAAAAATAAAAATTTACAAAAAAATTGGTGTACTAAAAGGTTGTGAGAGCACGAATCATGTTTTGACATTTTTGTATTTTTTATCAAGAAAAACTAATAATCAATAAAAAAAATAGATGCAAAATAAAAAGTTACAAAAAATTACTGTACCAAAAGGTATGATGACACAAATCATGTTTTTATTTTTTTTCATATTTTTTATTTTTTAATTTTTAAACATAATTTTATTTATTTTTTTTAAATTTTTTATCGAGACAAACTAATAATCAATAAAAAATAGATGCAAAATAAAAAATTATAAAAATATTAGTGTACTAAAAATTCGTAAGGACACAAATCATGTTTTGATTTATTTTTTATATTTTTTAAATTTTTGAACACCATTTTTTTAATTTTTTTAAAATTTCTTATCGAGACGAACCAATAATTAATACAAAATAAATAGTTACAAAAAAATTAGTGTACTAAAAGTTGGTGAGGATTTTAAGATTTGTTAAAATTTAATAAATTTGTAAGAAGGGTAATTTTGTTAACTAATGGACCTAACCTATTAACACTTTTAAAAGAGTAGAGCTTAACTACATGTACTTTTAAAATAATGGATCTTAACTTAGCAAGCAAATTAGACAGGACTTAAATGAGTTAATTAACTAAAGATTTAGAGTTCTAACTACCTTTTCCTTTTAAGTTTGGAATTTCTTTTGTGAGATACTAACACTCCTCTTTAAGTATTTGAGCAATACTATTAACGCATCACGTTGTACATCAAGTTATATATCATGCTTATGTGATATAACTAATTTGAATACATATCAGAATTCATAAAATTCACTTTTATATTTTATATTATAATAATATGCCATATAAGCATAATATATATTTTGTTGTGTTAGTTGACTTATCTGTCACTGCATGTGTCTGAACGCACACCTTGCTTCGATTGAATGGATATCAGCATCGTCACGTTCCTCTCCCACGAGTCTTATTCCCAAACGAGTGCGGACTACGAACCTACCAGTAAACGCACATGCAAATCAAACACGCCTATCTCGCGTCTATAAAGCTAGCGGAACCAAAATCAGAGTCTCCCAAAAGATTTGAAACGAGAAAAACATTCAAAATGGGAAAGGAAGAAGACCAGAAAATTGAGAGGAAGCCCAGATTTCTGTGCCTACATGGCTTCAGAACCAGCGGCGAGATTCTCAAAACGCAGGTACACAAGTGGCCCCAATCTGTGCTCGATAAGATAGATCTCGTCTTCGTCGATGCACCATTCCCCTCCCAAGGCAAATCCGAAGTCGAAGGGATCTTCGATCCTCCTTACTACGAATGGTTCCAATTCAACAAGGTTATTTGTCAATTTTTCATCTCAATATATAGTTTGCTTCCACGCTTATGACCCTACTTATAGAGGATTTGAATATCTGATTTATAAAGTCAGAGATTTGAAATTATGTTTGATCTTGACTTTCAGGAATTTACAGAGTACACGAATTTTGACGAGTGTCTGGCGTATATAGAGGATTGTGCGATAAAGCATGGACCAATTGATGGTCTTCTGGGTTTCTCTCAGGTAATCCATAGTTTCCAATCTTCATTTTGTTCTTCAATTTTGTTATGCATTAATGATGTGGAGCTGTTTGTGAAAACTTCAGGGAGCAATTTTATCAGCGGCGTTGCCGGGGCTGCAAGAGAAGGTGCGCTTATGGTTTGATCAAATAAGTCAACAAATTTTTGTTATTCCTTTTTTTTTTTTTAAAAAATTAATCTCATTTTTACTGAATAAGTGATACAAAATGTGGAGCTACCAAAGCCATATAATGGCCAGAACTTTTTTCTCTCTCTTTCTGTCTAATGCTTGTCGCCATGGCCGCATGATTGGCAGAGGGTGGACCCATTAAGGATCCTACGGGGCACTCAATTTTTCAAAATAATATTCGTACTCTATCTTAAAATTATGATAGTGTCCAACGAAATCAAACACACAATCAAATTTTCAAAATAACGTGATTCTCTTGTAATATAATTTTAAAATTATAATAATGTCCTATGAAATCAAACAAAAAATTTCGTCTGTGAATTGCTATTAATCTTCTTGTTAAGCTAGTAAACTTTACACTTTCGTTTCCTCTACACATTCCTCCATTTTATTTATCATAAAATAAAATTACTTATATGGTCATTGATTGTAAATCATTACACGCATAAGAATTTTTTATGAGTTAGGTAGGAAATAAAATGAAATAAGACATCAATGGAAATTAAGAGTGAAATTTACTCTCTTTTTGCTTATGAAATTTTTTTTTCTCCTATTAGTAATAGGTGACTTACATTTCTGAGTCTGCCAATAATGGTTGGTCAAATTTTGGCAGTGGCCTACTGTTAAAGGCTTGTGCCAAACTTGGCAGGGTTTTTTGGCAAGTGTTTCTTCCGGTCCCCAAATTTTATTCCTCTCCTTCTTTTCTCAAAAAAATAAAATAAATCTCGATCCCTTAAAATATTGAATCCTGGTTCCGTCCTACGTGCTTGTAACCTGTATAATTTCTTTGACATTTCAAACAATGTAAATTGCTAAAATTTGAGATTTGGATGTCCAAATGGCATTATTTGCATTGGACATACTACTGAACGTGCTTACTTGACTCCAATTCAATTGTCATATATCCGATGTAGTCTAGTTGTAGGTGCATCTACAATTGGCAACGATGATCGATGATTGAAACTTTTCATCTTGTAGTTCTAGTCAAGAAAGTCATCCTTGCTAAAAATTAGTTTGATGGGGAATATATAGATATATACATGAACAAATCGTATTAGTAAAAAGAATGAATAGAGGACACAATTAATTCTAAACCTTAAAAGGCTTATTTATTCTTCTACAAATGTGATTTGTTCCTATAACTATCCATAGGTTATGAACTTAATTTTTGATATCAATGACCTTCTAGAGCTACAGATAATTATTATTGTGGGTTGGAGCCCTCTAGGTGAGGCCACAATCATTTAAAACCGGACTAAATTGGACAGATGAGGGACTTGGCTCCCTTAGGTGGGGGGTTTAACTGGTTAAGGTTTTTCTACTTATTTATTTACTATTTGTTATTTTTCTTTGCAGGGTCTGGCTTTAACGAAGGTACCAAAAATAAAGTTTTTGATAATAATTGCTGGGGCAAGGCTGAAAGAGGCATCTCTGGCAGAGAAGGCATATTCGTCTCCGCATGGATGCCCCTCCCTCCACTTTTTAGGTACTTCGATTGATTCAGCTATTCAATCAGCCTAAGGCCTAGTTTACTTGTGTTTTTCGTTTCAGACAAAACTTAAAAGAATAATGCTAGGAACATAGATATTTTGGACACATTCGAATACAGATGTGTTTGTAACTGTTGGATGCATGTGGGGAATTCAACAATCTGTAGACCTTATGTGCATCCAACAGTTCAGGACACATATGTGTTCCTAGACTCTTCCAAACTTAAAGCAAGAAATTAAGTTCCCAATGGTCAATTTTCATTGTTCTCTAGCTAGTTTTTTCTTGAAAATTATGCTTTGCGTTCTAATTTGTTTGTTCACTTTATTATTCCTGACCTCTCAAAAACGTTGTCTATATTCAATCTATAATGCTTTTTATAAGCGATGTAGAATTTGTTTGATACATCTCAATTACATCTATTAAATAAGATATTAAAAATTGTAAAAAACACATTAAATTCTTGAGAGATACAAATGCTAAAATTGAATAAATAAATAAGAAAGGAAGGAGTACGTTGCGACTTGTGAGTAAAATAGCTTTTCGGAATCTCAACAAGGATAATAACAACAATGACATATTAAATTCTTGGCTCAATTTGGGTTCAAAGAGACACCCCTTGCCATTATTTTTTCACTCCCGTCATAATTTATTTGTCTAATTTTTTACTTTGAACTCTCCAAAATGTTTGTCGATTTTGACAAACTAATGAACCAAATTCTATGTAATTCTCTTTTAAATTAAAGTGGCAGTAATTAAAAAGTTGAAGGGTATTATTTAAATAATTGATTCTCTAAAAGTTGCAATGATTGTATCTCTTTAATTTGTAAGTGTCTCAACTATTTTTCTATTTTAGCGAACCGAATTCCATATAATTCTCTTTTTTCCCATCTCTTTTGAATGAAAGTTGTAATTTTCAAAAAATTAGAGAGTGATTTTTTTTTTTAATGTTTGAGGTTTTAAAAGTGTAATAACTGTGACTTCATAAAAAATTGAGTTCTCGAAACTTGTTTTTGGCCGGCCTATAATTTATTGGACAAAAGTAATACATCAGTACCCACGTTACATGTTTTTGGCCGGCCTATAATTTAATGTGCGATGGAGAATGTTTAGAAACTTGGCCGTTGTGCCTCCCATTATTGACCTTGAACGGGTGGTTGAAAGTGGTAGGTAACTGCAGTTGCATTTTGTTAGGAATATTCTGTAGTCCGGAAAATAGTAGGATAGCTTACATTTATGGTGTGATTGTGAGTCTCCTAATTGAATGTGAGAGGACATGATCAAATAGTTCCAATCCCAAAAGTTTATGTACTTTTTGCATGATTAGCTTGTTTCTAAAGGAAAATAATGGATCAAAAATTAAAACTCGGTCCTAAAATTTCACAGCAGACAAATCAGGATGTTAAGTCTTGGGTTAATTTCGTGCTAATTTATCGGGATATCCGTGATGTTTCATTATAAGTTTTTTCATAGCTTGAACCCTTTCATTTAGCATTACCGGAGAGCTCCATGAGTACTTCTTTTTCAATAAAAGTAAAAACAAATATTTGACAACAACTAGTTGGTTAATGCCACTATTAATAAACGATATTACTCTGCTTGCTTAGTCCTAGGTAATCTCTTTATAGCATGCGAAAGAAGCGTGCTTGCCGGCCAATAGAGGTTGGTTGTAGAATACTCCGACAGATAAGTCAGCAGAAAGACTAAGAGACTTGGTTGATCAAACCCAAATAAGTTAAGAATCAAAGAAACAGATTCTTAGTTCACTCATAGCTCCCTCCCCTTTCCCTTGAACTCGCCTTCATATTTTTAGGAGTTTGGGGACCTTGGGTTCTCATGGTTGGTTACTGTGGTTGACCCTCATGATTAGAACTTTTCTGGGGCATGGTGTGCGATGCAGTAATGTGTGCATCGGCTAATTTTGAAGTTCGGAACCAATTTATCCTTTTAAATTGAGAACATTACAATAAACTAGAAAATGTGTGACTCCATCGGGCAACAATCATCTCAAATTGTTCACTGACTCTAAGCTATTTAACAAACTGAATTACCTCTTTTTGAGTTACTAAGTTAATTTCACCTCCTGCGGTCCTCATATTCAAGCATCAAAAGAGTGAGATTGAACTCTCATGCTCTTCTAACACTGTGGATGCCTAAATTTGGTTTGTTCTTTCGTTGGCAAATGAAACAGTAAAGCATACAAGGTATCATTCATTGATTTGTGCCTCGAGTACTTCAGTAAAGTACCAATTTGCATACCACCAAGGTGGTAGCCGACATGGCCAAGGAACTGGTGTGAAATTACTGCCTTCTCACATGGTATTGGGTTTGAATCATGCTTGCATAGGTACTCGGTTCTATTATAGTAAGAACCTTGATGTCTTCAGTCAATGGAGTTATCTGGTCTCCTTCCCTAAGTAGTGGTCAACTCGCAAGAACACTTTGTGGTGACCACTCTAATCGGGGCAGGTAGTCACAGCTGAATATTCCATTGTCAGTGAGAATCACGTTGGTTACGCGTATGGGGGAAGCTACTCTGATTGCGCCTTTCCACTTTTACCAAGAAAAAAAAAAACTATAAGTTTGAATGTTTGTTGCATGTAATTTGCTACATTTTGTCAACCCGCTGATCGGTTTGTGCAGGAGAGACGGATTTCCTAAAGCCATATGGGATCAAACTCCTGGAATCATTCGTAGATCCTTTGGTGATTCATCATCCTAAGGGCCATACAATACCCAGGCTTGGTAATTTTCTCAATCAACTTGTACTTCACTCCTCTTTCCGTATGACATATGAATCCAACAAATCGATGGGTACGTTCAGTTGAGTGTTTCTGAAATAATTTTTGGGAAAAAAATTCTAAGATGTTATTTGGTGTAAATGTTTTAGAAAAAATCTGGGAGTTAAATTTTTTCGGCGTTTTCGAGGTGTCTCTTTCTCTCTCTTCTTTTATAGAGAAATTGTTTGGAAAAAAATAAAAATATTTGAGAAATTTTTTCCAGAAACTTGTTTGAGAAATTTTTTTTCCAAACAAGCAACCAAACACACTCGAAATGTTCGAACTTTAAATCTCTTCTACTTTTCTTTCAGATGATAAAGGTTTATCAATCATGGAAAGCTTCGTTGAAAAGATTCAAAAGGAAGTAACCAAGACGGAAGAGTAAGATTAGCCCTCAGATTATGCTTGGAAAAGGTTTCAGTTAAATATAAGCAGAAAGCTTGTATTTTTAAACATCATGAATTATGTGGCCTGTAGCTATTATACAAACAGGACCAACAAGAAAAAGGGAATTGGGCTTCTGAAACTATCAGACTGCCTGTATTAAAGGCACTCTCAACTTTTTCATTTTCGGAATCATGTAAACGTACAACTTTCCCAAACTCATAACCATCAAAACCAACATTTCCCCCATACCTAACTTTGTATTGAAATAGAAAACAAAATGTCATATGAATAAGTCGCTCTTAAACATGTATTCATAGTCAACAGGACAATTGCACATTACACATTAGGAGTCTAAAGGAGAGATAATTAACTTAGTTGCCCCCAAAATTGTGGTAAGAAATTTGAACAGATAAAACAAAACCCTCAGATTACAAGGGTTTAAAAATACCAAAAATAGAATAAAATGAAGGTGCTTGTGGAGTCTGAAAACCACTTTTGAACTTCCCTGATTGAACATTGAATCTCCCTCTCAAATTGGTAAACAGTGAATACTATGTTAGTACCAACCGGAATTGAGTTTTCGATAGGCATTCCAATACTTAAGTTAGTCATTTGATTGAGACAAAGGAATCCATTGAGCCATAGTGCGTTTTTTCGTGTAACCATGAATGAAGCTCCATTGACCTATTTATAAAGAAGCCTCCACAACACTAAGCACATGGGCCGGAAATGTCGTGTTGTGGACTGCAAGCTATTGCGCTTTCACCACGTGTCCCAGGCACGTGCGAATCGAGCATTAACGTCTCCTAGTTTGGCAACCATAACATCTTCATGTCTTTCCAAGTAAACCGCCCGCAACTTGGCAAACACACCTTGCTCAGGCTGTGTCGAGCATTGAGCCCACCGCATCACAACCGAGTAGCGTCACTTGGAGGACTCATCCCATGAATCCTTCTAGTACCGACCGTATGAGGAGGCTCGGCCTAATTTGGGGTCATGGTCTCAACAGGGCTTGAGGCACGCCAGATGGGCTAACCAAACCTCATGGCCCGGTATCCATTGGTCAGAATTGGACTTGATTTAGCCCATCCCAATCGAGATGGTCCAAGCATGCATTTGGACTGAAGGCCCAGCCTTGTGCGTATCTAGCCTACTACAATAGCCCCTCAATTCCTCTGCTTGGCACTAGTCAGATGAGAGGAGTTGAAGCCATGCAGGTCAGAAACCGACAATCTGTACCAAGCCCTGAACTAGCTGTGAGGGACACGTAGCTGTTAATGATTATTGTCATGCCTGTTGAAGACACCGTTCGCAGCGAAAAGGATTGTTTACACGAACCATCTCATCTTTTGATCATGCCACGCATCAACCACCAAATGGTGAAAGTTGGAATGCTTCGTTTCTCGTGCACGTCTTTTCGAAAAATGTGCCTGCATATAAATGTCTTGATTTAGAGAAAGAAATTCACATTCTCCCCCCCTCTCTCTCTCTCTACACAGAAGCCTTGATGTTCCTACTCCCAACTTTCTTCAATCCGCATCTGCTGCTCATCCTCTTCGTTTAATCGAATTAGGTAAGATACTGATCCCCTAGTCTTTCCTTTATGCAAGTTTCTTTCTTTTTCTAGGCCTTTCTTGCATATTTTGCGAGTTTTTTGGGTTTGAGACCGCTTTCTTCAAACTATGGCTTGGGGCTGTCACATTAGCCCCAGTAAAGTCGACCAAGCCTTGTGGTGGTTAATGCCAAACCCACTAGACTCCAAGTGAGCAATTTGTAATTTAGCTTTATTTCTTCTCAAAACTCATGCACTATTTCGTAGGATCTCTCAGCAGGATCTTGAATAGAGACAAGTAGTGGGGTTCGGCAACAAGTCAAGTGCCAAACCACTAAAGCAGTTAGATGTCCGAAGGGTCAAATGCCGAGGAGACCCACTAAGAAATTCTTTGCCAACAATGAGACATGAGCGATGTTTGAGGATGCGTATGGAATATCAAACTTCATCTGCGTTGACTTGGTTAGACCAAGCATACACATTATGCGGACAAGTGCCAGATCATTATGCTACTCATGGCCATCATACAAGGGGAGGGGGGGTCTGGTCCCCCTTTTGTCATTTCCATACGCCAACCCTATCCGTCCTAAACATCACCACATCCCTGGTCTCAATAAATGTCTATCGCATAGTGATGCGCATGGCTAAGCTGAAAGAAAAGTCTAGTCTCCAATTTGAAATTGATGCCATCTTTGACATTGTTTGCTTCTAATTTTCCCACCAAGGATCCGAAGACATGCAACACTACTTGGTAGATGTGCGCACACACAATTAAATGTCATGGGATAGCAAAGCGATAATGTTTGGACATGCAGGGCAGTTAGTTAGCCGATGGAGGATCCCATGTGTGGAATTTGAGGAGATGGCATTTTGCATGCATGAGTAGTTATGCGATTGTCATGCATTCACACGTGTGAGCAATGGAACATGACTAGTGGGTGCAGAAAAAGGAGAAAAACATGGAGAACATGAATATGTACAACAACCATGATCTGCCCCTATATTGGAGGCAAAGACATCCTTCAAATTCAAGCGGGAAACTGAGAATTGAGAAAAACAACCAAGTGTTGAAGGTTGCCTATAGATATTAGCAGTGATAGAAGAAAAGGACCCCTTGATACCCAAAAAATGCACTTGTTCTTATACTCATCTTTTCTTCTTCCTTAAAGTACGTAGTGTCTTGTAGCCACAATTGTACTTAGTTTTCCTCGTAGTTTGTAGTAACTAGAATGGCATAATAGTGTACTTTGAATCAATTGGATCCTTTCTACTCATCGAATATAAGTTTTTTGTCAAGTTTACTATTTGAAATCATGTCTCATTTCACTTGTTATGACTTTTCATCTTTTGTTTTTGGTTTTGAGCTCTACATGTCAACACTTAAAAAAATCTTCTTAATTGAGGTAAGATAATAGATAACTTTGATTTGTTTGGGAAATGTGGCCCCATTTTAATTATTTTAACTACTTTTATTGGGAACTGATGTCAAGAAAATTAAAGTTTTTTTATGAGGTTTTATTTATATCTGGGATCGTGTCATGTTTGATTGATGCTCAATTTATGTCCTCAGAGTTGAGGTGTGACAGTTGAAGATTCTTAAAGGCATATATCATGGAGACAAGAGGCAAAGCTTCAATTCGATGTGAAAATCTCGAACGAAGATTAGCTCTACTTAACATCCATTCCCTATTTGGCGCTTTGTGTAATGGAATAAATGTAACTCGTACCACATGTTTTGAGTGTGTATGAAGATTTCATACATCTAATTTAACATATATTAAATAGCATTGACACCCGAATAGGTTACACCAAAGTAATAAACTACCGTAAAACAAAACAACATTATTACACGCTTTCGTCGTGAATCTCACAGTCTTATAGGTACTTTTGATTTTCCAACAGTGTCCGTAAATATCCGTTTGGTTAAAGGATCAACCTCATAGGTAAACTGAATCATAAAATATCAGCATCAACACATGAGCATTCTATTATTTTCTTTCCTAATTACTTTGACTGCTCTCTCGTACCCTATTGTATTTCGAGGGTCCATACACCATGCTATGTGGTGGGATACCGGAGCATTGAGGTTACACAAGTCATTGCACCAATACATAATCTACAAGCAATGGAGAATAACAAATTAGGCAAATCTATTTGTTTGAATGGAAGCTAAAGATTGTGTTGGATTACCATTTTGGTCGCTTACGAGTAGAATTCAACAACATAGGAGTTTTGATGGAGACATCATAGTAAAGAATTACTTGGATATTAAAACAATCATTTTTTATTAACAAGCACAGTATCTGTATTATGTAAAGGAGCATGAAAATACCTTATTGAATTACAATTAAACATTTCGTATTTGGACTAAATTTTTTTATTAAAGACACTTGGTACTATTGATATTTTATTATTTTGTATAGTTTTGTCTAATTTTCTAAGTTGTCTCATTTTCCTTGACAAGAAAAATTTGAAAGTGATATAAGGATGCGCCATTTAAAAAAAAAAAAAAAAAAACCAGATAAGACAAAAATAAAGACACCAAAAATAATAAAAAATAGCCTCTTTTTAACTTTCTTCTTTATCTCTAGCAATTGTTTTGGGGCTTTTTCTCATTTTTTTTTTTTTACTTTTATGATTTCATTCATCTTGATCTAAAAAAATTAACACAAATGTGATAAAATTAAAAAATGTTAAAAAAATAGTGACGTGAATATCGAATAATTTTGGCCAAAGGGTAAATATGGCAATTACGTTAATAATATGTTTAAAGACGAGAGAAGGTTGAAGATATTTTAATAAACAAAATAGTGTGTGCCATACACGTGTTAAACTTTATTTGGACCAGTCTAATTCTGGGTTTGACATAATTTATCTTTTAGATTATTTTTTTCATTATTCAAAAAGATCTGCATTGTCTGTTACTTTTGTATCAAATTTCTAAAGATTAATGGAGTGTCTCGACCAAAGGTTCCAGAGAAGTAAAAAATTATGACCCTAAATTTTAAAAAATATATAAAAAAGATAAAAATAATTCATAAACATCTCTCAATTTTAAATTACTTTGGTCTTTAGTGAATTTTTTAATCTTATAGTCATAATTTTTAACATTTTACATTCATCTCGTTAATATTAATAGCCGCAAATAAAATTTATGTAAAGACAAAAGCATAATACAATAAATAGTTTTGTAACTATAGATGGATGTAGATTTAAACCCTTCAGTACAATTGTCAAATGTGATGAGTTATGGAAGAGTTCAAAGAAGATATATGAAAATTAAATTGAATTCACAATATTAATTTTAAATCCTCCATCTAACGCCTCAAATAATAATTTGAAGTATCAAATCATTTTTGTGCAGTCCAAGAGTCTTTTCAATGTTGAACTTTCAAACACAACATTATCAGTAGAACTATAAGCAATTACGAAAGACAAAAATTCACAGCAAAAAATATAAAAAGAAACACAAGGTGAAATAATAAATTATGCTATTTTGACATTTGAAAGGTGCTACACATAAACCTTAAAGTTTTTTTTTTTTTGGCCGAGGTATCAATCTGATTTTGGAATAATTTCCGAACCTAATACCGACTAATTATCGAGAGACCAATTTCATCGTCCACTTGTGGGGCCTTATTTAAAGTCAGGACTTTTGCCTTGTATAGACTGGTTCCGTAAGAGTTGATAACACTTGAGAGATTTCAAATCTGAGACCTAAAAGAGAGCATATCTCTAGATCTCAAGCCTTGACCACCAGGCTGGCCAACTCCTTGGGTTCACATAACCTTTAAAGTTGAAGGTGAGACCGTGTTGAAGAAATCTTTTAGATGATGTAAAAGCTAATACAATCTTCATTTTTTTTCATGATTGGTATTTGAAGTATATGTTGAATGCTCTAATACAAAGTAAGGTGCAACAATAAGATAAAACCATCATCATCGGATCTTTATACTTGATTTAGATATTGCAGGCTCTTACAGTATTAACACGGTATTATTTTATTAGTCGTTTGTTATCCAATATATATCGAATGTACTCTCCCACACGTTTTACATTCAAAACTAAAGAATCCTACGTATAAGTGATCTTCGATTGATCCTTTCTTGACTTTGCAACTTCAAAAAATATTATAAAAAATAAAAAAATAGAACAACAACCGAGTCAAGCTGATTACTTATGTCATGAGATATTTTTCAGAGATGTTTTTACCTATTCTTTAGAGATCTTTTACTACATTAATCTATCTAGGAGCAATTTACCTAGACTCTTGTCAATAATATTTTGGCTAAAACTGTTTGAGTACCCCTTAATTAAAAGAGTACCACTTGCAGAAAACCACAAATTCTAAAAGATAATACAAGTTCTCCCCATACATTTTTCATTAAAAGTTTTAATTTACGCTCAAAAGGTGTATTTGGAAGAAATTAATATTACTTATTATAATAAATTCGATTGCTTGTCGATTCATAAACATATCTCTTTTTTTAACCACAAATTCTAAAAGATAATACAAGTTCTCCCCATACATTTTTCATTTAAAGTTTTAATTTACGCTCAAAAGGTGTATTTGGAAGAAATTAATATTACTTATTATAAAAATTCGATTGCTTGTCGATTCATAAACATATCTCTTTTTTTTTTGTCGAACTTTATTCAATACTTCTCCATGGCAGCAATGTTCCATGCATTTTTTCCACAACATGTTGGGTGAGTGCTATAAAATGTAAGGTGAATTCTGCATCATTGTATGCTAGAGAAGATGTCTAGAACAATGTTCCCGTAACAATTTTCTGACTTGAACTATGTGTCATAACACATAAGAGGTGAAAAAAGAAAAACATTAAATATACATCCAGTTGCATATAATATCACTATCCTTTATGATTCACTTGCCTTTAAAATAAAGTGGCCACAAAAGTTGGGCATGAAAACCCTGTTCATATTCCACGAGCCTCTCCATCTATATTATCTCCTAATATATTCTAAATTCCTACTTCTCTTTTTCTGTTAGCAAGCCATTGAAATTTGTAAACAGAGAGCAAATATGGGTAAAAAGGATTGGAAAGAAACCACATTTATAAGATGTCTCAAAGCAATCTCTAGAGGCCTAACCAAAGGGCTCATTGGAGTCCTAATTAGAGCCAGAGACTTGTGCGTCCGAAGCATGTCGGAGTGCTCGAGGCTTGTCGATAGTGTCGGTCATGGTAACATCACAGGCTACAACCCCACCATTCCACCCAACAGCTTCATTTCCACATCCGAAAATGAAGATCTATTGGAGCTCATGAAGGCTGCTTGCAAACCAAATCCGAGGTTACTACAGCCGCGGGAGAAATTGACAACGGCAGGTGTGCGTGGTGTACAACAACAGGGTGGAAGTGTTGGAAATGGAAGGATTGACATAGACAAGTCATGTGTGATTGGGGAAGATAAGGGCATGGAGGGGACTTACTCTCCCAAGCTTACATGCTCAAATTTCACTGCCAATAAAAAGTCTTTAGAGCCATTCGAGGATAAATTCGTTGTTTACTTCATCGCTATATTAATAATGGATGTGTGCGTAAGTTAGCTTTTACACTTGCTTATCAGAAGCAAAAAATTGTACGCGAAGTTTCAGCAAATTTGACCAAGGTAGTTCTTTATTTTTTTATGTCTAATTTGAAGATACCTGATACATTGTTTTGTAGACAAAAAATCAAGAATAAAACTGAGTTGGACTTCAATTCAAATAGAATAGTGATCTAGCCTAACTATCATACCACAGGATCAAGGCCGTCGTCCTTGCAATTTTGAGTGTCCAAAGCGAACTCTAAAGTTTGGGCTCCCCATTAGGTCACTTTAAAATTTAAATTAAAAAAAAAGTATATACTTAAGTGATTATTATAAGAACTAAAAAATACTACTCAAACATTATATATGGTTCTTTTATTTTTGCTGCAGAAGTAATAGCTGCGCTAATTACATACTCAATATGTCTTATCTTATAATGTACATTAATTTCAATAGATATTATGTCTAATTTATTTAAGCGTTCTTACGTTGTGGTCAAGCAAATATAAAAATATTTATCTTCAATTCTTATAAACTATATTATCCTTTTGTTCTAATAAACTTTAGATTAATTAATCCAGAAAATATATAGGTGCTACTTCTATTAATTCTCTCATAATGATCTTATTTAAATACCAATATTATCAAATTTTGGGAACCCTATTTGTAGAAGTAATTTGGGGCGCAAAGCGCGAGCATTGCCTCAGGGAGGATCCTGCACAGGAGCAAGAATCAAATTAATGAAAATTAATGGTTGCATGGTTGAGAGAATATATCAAACTAAATTAATTTATGTACTGAAAAGTCAAGATGGGTTGTGTTTAATTTATGGATTAGTATACGAATCTACCCTAATTTAACTATCCGGGACTGCACTGACGTAGAGATTCTTTATTGTCCCGAAAGTGTAATTATGATCCAGCATAGTTCATCTTCGACTGCAAGGATCAGCCATGTTGAGGATGTCTTCATAGTTAATTATAACCACAATCTAATATATATGTTTAAATCACATAAACAAGACTTATTCATTAGATACAAAATTTCTTAACATTATACGAATATAAGTCAATGGTAAAAAATTGCACAATCTAAAATTAGTTCTTAAGGTTAATTGTTGGAAAATGGAATTTTGTTCAATGATATTTTGAGCAAAAATTGAAGTAGAACTCAACTGCCAATTGCCGTGGGTTCAAGTACTAGATTTGGATAATTTTAAGTGAAGTGTTTAAACTATGTAAAGAATGAAGAAAATACATTTAAGTATGAAAAGAGAAATTGTGACTCTCGAAGTGGCTATGTCCTCCTTTAATAATGAAATAAAATGCTACATAATTTCTTTCTTTCTTTACTTGTTAATCTAAAACGATTCCCACTTATTACAAAATTTTAATTAAAAATTATTCGCAATACTCTATTTATTTTTCTCCATTATTAGTTTCGGGCTATAAACTTAAGATTCAACAAAATGAAAATCTGACAAGTTGCCATAGATAATAAGTAAATAGGAGTTTGTAACGCCCCGAATTTCGGACACGTTAATAAAAAGAATAAAGTAACTAAAATACCATCATTATATTGAAATACGAGTTTGATACACGAGATCGTCAAAATACATTTCAAAAGAGACTGTTTACATTAAAAAAGACTTTAAAAGTAAAGTCAGAGCAGTCTAAACTAGTCTAAGTGATCCTGGCTCGATCACGTCTTCTGCGGGATAAACGTCATCATATAGTGTATAGTCTGATCCGGCTCCATTGTCGTCAGTACCTGGTTATGAAATACCAGGGGCAGGAGGAAGTTGCACCATGAGTTTTGACACTCAATAAGTTCCCTAGCCTTAAGTTTCCCTTTTAATGTTTTAGAGCATTAAGATGATATGTAATGTGTAATTGTATTGAAATAATCAAGATTTGGTAACATCGTGTAATAAAATAAGTGTGAAAAATAATAAATACAAAATTTAACCGAAATAGTATAATTGAAGTTATATCTAACACAGAGTATATCAATTCAAAATATTCAATGAGTACTCGACTTTAATCAAATATTCTAAAGCATGACCACGTCATATAATTCTATCAGTTGCTCCAAGGATGACCTCGTCATATATTTCGAATAAGCTTTTCTAAATCAATAAAGTCCAGTATAGTGTTCCCGAACGATAACGATCCCGACCGCCCGGCTAACCGATGCTTCCCAACCGCCCTGCGCCCCAACCGCCCTGCTCCCGATCATCATGTTCCCAATCAATATGCTCTCCCTAACATTATATCCTTTCACTATCGTGCCGGACAATATAAGTTTAAAGTTTATACTAGAAGACCGTTAGACTATAAATGGCACGATATGGCTAGATATAATTTCGGCTCAAGCGAAATTTGGCTAAACGCATGACACGGCTAAATTACAATGCTTGGGTGATACAAAAACTTGGGTCTATCACATCCTTTGGTTAAAGTCAAAGCTCGGCTCATGTCGCATCACGGCTACAAA
Organism: Arctostaphylos glauca; assembly: GCA_019985065.2. Classification (NCBI taxonomy): domain Eukaryota; kingdom Viridiplantae; phylum Streptophyta; class Magnoliopsida; order Ericales; family Ericaceae; genus Arctostaphylos; species Arctostaphylos glauca. The sequence continues at coordinate 10,598,814 of JAHSPW020000012.1, read as the reverse complement.
ATACGCATAATATTCCCACGGGGAATATAATCCACAACAACTAAACGTATATTATTATCAGTGTGTTTACGTTCGGGTATCCACGGGACACCCTGAGTATTAATAATCGATTATCGTCAAGTAATCAAAGTAATAATCAGGATAATTTCATGCTGACCAATATTCAAACTATTAAATAGAAATCGCATAATAATAAGATAGTTGTGCAATTAATTAAAAAAAAATTAATAGTTGATCCTAAAAGTTTATTCTAAAATAATTTATGTAATTATAATATAAGAGTAATAATATAATTTAAATTAAGTAAGAGTAAGAATTTTTTTAATAAGATTTACCCAATCTTATCCTTTTTTTAAAAAAAATATATATATAATATAAAGATAGTAATATACTTAATTTAAAAGATGTATATAAATTAATATAGTTTTACCTAATACTATGAAATTTTAATACAAAAATATTAATGTAATTTATTTTAAAGTGTGGTTGTGAATTAATTAAAATTATACAATTTAGAGCTATGTTTATAAGGTAGAACCTTAGTCTAAGGTAAAAAAAAAAAATAATAATAATAATAAAATAATATTCATAGTGATTTAATTATAATGAAAAAAACAATAAGTTTACTTATAATTAAATAAATTAGGGTAAATTTATAATTTTAGCATTTTAAGGATAAAACTGTAATTTAATAAAATAAGGACTAATCTGTAATTTTATAAAATAATAGGATTGTAGTGTAATATAATAATTAATAATATTTTATATTTTAAACTTTGGGGTGAATTAGTAGTTTATAAAAATCTAATTTAAACTAATTAAATAACATATAACCAAGGGGGGGAAAGTGTAATTGTTCCATCTTTTTAAAATTTTCCCCCGCCTCCACTGTGTTTCATTTCCAGGTTCTGTTTTTTTTCCGGCAGAGCTCCGGCGAGCTCCGACGGGGCTCCAAAACACCTCGGAACAACTCGAAAACACTCTGAAACATTAAAACGAAGACTCTAGAATAGGAATCTTACATCGGTTCGAAGTTCCGAGGAGTTTTGGTCGCGTTTCGGTTCGCGGAGTGGCTGCGTTTCTTCTTCTTCCTTCCTTTTCTTTCCTCCTCTTTCCTTGCTGCTACTCTGGGGTGGTAAAAACAGAGAGGGAGAGCTCCCTTTTATAGCTAAAATTTGGGAAGCCATGGATGGTGGAGAGGGAAATAGGGAGATCCGACGGTGGGGGGGGCGGCTGGTGGTGGCAGGGGGTTGATGGGAGAGGGAGGTGACTGGAGGGGGGTGGGGGTTGTCGGGGATAAGAGGGGAGAGGGAGAGATACACGTTACACACACACACACACACTGTTACACACACAGACACACACACAGCACACACCCATATTTATTATATAAAAAAAATATTAGTTTAAATATATAATTATCATTTTCTTTTCTTTTTTTTTTAAATTTTTTAATAATAATCATATATACACAATACATATAAATATATTACATATCATATATACACATCAACATATTCGTGTACGCAAACGAAACAAAAAATTATACGTGGAGTATATAAAAAAAAAATTTGCTCGAACTATTTATTTATTCGATTAAAATTTTACGGGTCATTACAACCTATCCCCCTTAACAAATTTCGCCCTCAAAATTACAAAGTGTCAGAATTAAAAAGGTGGGGGTGATTGGCTCGGATAAGGTCTTCTCTTTCCCAGGTAGATTCTTCAATGTTGCGATGACGCCATAAGACTCGGACAAGACGGATGGTCTTTCCTCGTAAAGTCTTCTCTCCATGGTCAATGATGCGTATCGGCTGCTCTTCGTAAGTGGTGTCCTCATCGATGGTGACTTCTTCCCAGTTGAGAATGTGAGTCGGATGTGACATGTACTTGCGAAGCATGGATACATGGAACACATTGTGCACACGATCGATCTGAGGTGGAAGTGCTAGACGATAAGCAACTTCTCCGACTCGTTGCAATATCTCGAATGGTCCAATATATCGTGGCGATAACTTCCCTTTCTTTCCAAATCTGATGATTCCCCTGCGTGGTGAGATCTTCAAGAGAACGTGGTCTCCAACGTTGAAAGTCAGAGGTCTGGTTCTTTTGTCGGCGTAACTCTTCTGTCTACTCTATGCTGTCAGAAGTCGCTGTCGGATGACTTTGACTTTCTCTGTGGTCTCTCGTACAAGATCTGGTCCTAAAAGACTAGTCTCTCCAACTTCAGTCCAGCATATAGGTGATCGACATGGGCGTCCGTAAAGTGCTTCATACGGCGCCATCTCGATACTCGCCTGATAGCTGTTGTTGTAAGCGAATTCTACTAGTGGTAGATGTCTCTCCCAATTACCTCGAAAATCTAGGACACACGCTCTAAGCATATCCTCCAAGGTCTGTATGGTTCGCTCTGACTGCCCATCTGTTTGAGAGTGAAAAGCTGTGCTCATACGAAGATCTGTTCCCAAGGCTTTCTGTAAGCTCTGCCAAAAAGTTGACGTGAATCTTGGGTCTCTGTCTGATACAATTGATACTGGTACACCATGCAGTCTGATGATCTCCTTGATATATAATCGGCTGTACGAATCCATCATGTCGGATAGCTTGATTGGTAAGAAGTGTGACGACTTAGTCAAACGGTCAACGACAATCCAGATGACATCGTGTCCCTGAATTGACTTCGGTAGTCCTGTCACAAAATCCATTGCTATATGCTCCCACTTCCATCCTGGTATAGGCAACGGCTGTAGCGTTCCTCCAGGTCTTTGATGTCCTGCCTTGACTTGCTGGCATGTGAGACAAGTGGCTATGTACTTGGCCACGTCTCTTTTCATTCTGCTCCACCAATAAGTTCGCCTCAAGTCCTTGTACATCTTATTCCCTCCAGGGTGGACAGCAAAGTTTGACTTGTGGAACTCTTTCAATACTGATTCTCTGAGAGTACCGAAGTCTGGCACGAAAAGGCGTCCAAGATACCTCAATCCTCTGTCTGCTCCAATAGTCCATCCTGCTGATGCTTCTCCTTTAGCTAGTCGACTCTTGACAAGATCTGACTTTGAATCAAGGATCTGTACCTTCAAAATTTCTTCATGAAGTGCCGGTATAGCTATCACTGCACACAGATAAGCTTTTCCTTGTTGTTCATTCTGCTGGAGTCCGTACTCCTGTATCTGGTTCATTAGTTTCCACTCTCTGACCGCCAAACTGGCAACGTGTCCCCGAGACTTGCGACTCAGTGCATCTGCTACGACGTTAGCCTTTCCCGGGTGATAGGACAAGGTGAAGTCATAATCCTCTAGATACTCCATCCAACGTCGTTGTCTCATATTCAGATCCTTCTGAGTGAATATGTACTTGAGACTCTTGTGATCCGTGAAAACTTCAAACTTCTCACCGTAAAGGTAATGACGCCAGATCTTAAGCGCGTGTATCACAGCGGCAAGCTCTAAGTCATGAGTCGGGTAGTTCTGCTCGTGTATCTTCAGCTGGCGTGATCCGTAGGCTATGACCTGTCCTTCTTGCATAAGCACACAGCCTAATCCATCCTTTGATGCGTCACAGTAGACGACGTACCCAATATCTCGTCGTGGAACGATAAGAATAGGGGCATTGGTCAATCTATTCTTCAACTCTTGAAAAGACTTCTCACATGCATCGCTCCAATCGAACTTGATTCCCTTCTGAGTTAGCCGAGTCATTGGTTTGGCTAAAGCCGAAAAGTCCATGATGAATCGTCTATAATAACCGGCTAGTCCCAAAAAGCTACGAATCTCGAAAACTGAAGTAGGCTTCTTCCAATCCTTGATGGCCTCGATCTTGCTGTCGTCGACGGAGATTCCTTTCTCTGACACAACGTGTCCTAGGAATTTGACTTCTTTCATCCAAAAGTCACACTTGCTAGCTTTGGCGTAAAGTTGGTTATCTCGTAGAATCTGAAGTGTGGTCCTTAAGTGTTGCTCATGAAGCTCTTCTGTTACTGAGTAGATCAATATGTCATCGATGAATACTATCACAAACTGGTCCAAGTACTGAGAAAAGATCTTATTCATGAGGCACATGAATACTGCTGGTGCGTTGGTAAGTCCGAAAGGCATCACTAGAAACTCATAGTGGCCATACCTTGTTCGGAAAGCTGTCTTCTGAATGTCAGAATCCCTAACTCGCAACTGATGATACCCGGATCGTAAATCAATCTTTGATAAACAAGTTGCTCCTCTAAGTTGATCAAACAGGTCATCGATTCGAGGTAGTGGATATCGATTCTTGCTTGTGACTCGATTGAGTTGTCTATAGTCAATACAGAGTCGAAGTGTTCCTTCTTTCTTCTTCACGAACAGTGCTGGAGCTCCCCATGGTGAAGTGCTTGGTCGAATGAATCCTTTCTCTAGAAGCTCTTGAAGCTGACTCTTCAATTCCTTCAATTCGGCCGGTGCCATTCTGAATGGTGCCATGGATATTGGTGTTGTTCCAGGTAGAAGCTCAATGGTGAAATCTAATTCTCGGGTCGGCGGTAGTCCAGGTAGCTCATCGGGAAATACATCGGCATACTCACAAACTACGCGTGGTAATCCCAATTCCATCCGATCTTCTTCTCCTAATGTCAGACTAGCTAACCATCCGGTTAGGTTGTCATGCCATCGCGATCGGGTCTTCGATAGTGATAAAGACTCTTGCCTATCCCCCTTAAATTTGAAACAAGTTCCATCTAAGGAATAGGCCGTCACTGTCTTCTGGTGACAATCGATAATAGCGCGGTGAGTGGACAACCAGTCCATGCCTAGGATGACATCAAAGTCGGTCATGGCTATGACTCGAAGGTCACATGTTAGGCGCAATCCTGAGACTTCTATCTCACAGTTCTTACAAACTAAGCCCACAGAAACTAGTCCTCCTAAAGGTGAGGTAACGCACATAGGAGTTTCTAGTTGTTCAGGTACAAGTTATAAAGTACTAACACATGTAGTTGATATAAACGAATGCGAAGCACCCGTATCAAATAAAGCTGTAATGCATGAGTTAAACAGTACTAGTGTACCTTGTATGACCGAAGGGTCATACACTTCTTCTTCTGTGGCTTCAGCTTCTTCTTCTCCCTGGAGGGCAAAGATCCTTCCTCCATTGTTCGGCCTAGGCCCAGTCGGTCCTCTGTTCTGTCCGGTTTGATTGCTCTGCCCTGGCCTCTGCTGGTTACCAAAATTATTCCGTGGCTGCCACTATCCTGGTGCATGCTGTTGAGGTCCTCCAGCTGGAGTGGTCCCCACTCTCTGTTGGTTAGCTCCAGTGGCATTGGATGGACACTGAGTTTTGATATGGCCCTCTTTGCCACAACCAAAACAAGTGACAGGATTCTGCTTCACCGGGTGATGTGGTGTGGAATAAGGAGCACTCCTCTGCTAAAACTGCTGGTTCTGCTGGGGTGGAGGCCGATTGTAGTTGCTGACATTGTTGCGGCTGACAGTGTTGTTGGTGTTGTTGCGGTTAAAATTTTCAGTGTTGTTGTTACTGAAGTTGTTGCTGTAAGGCCTTTGTATGGGGTTCTCTCTTGAATTTCGCATTGGTCCACCTAACTGTGGTCGATTGCGGCTGTCAAAGATTCTCCTTGAATCAGATGCTTCTTGCTCTACCAGTAGAGCACACTCTACGACTCCAGCGTACGTCTGTTCTCTTTGAGTTACTACACCCTTCCGGATGTAGGGGCTGAGTCCCCACTCAAATTTCCTAGCCCTGGTGGCGTCAGTTGCCACATGCTCAGGGGCATGTCGGGAAAGTTCTTCAAAGCGGGCGGCGTACTGAGTAACCTTACGGTTGCCCTGTCTGAGGTTCAGAAACTCTAGGACCAAAACCTGCTTCATAGGGGTAGGAAAATACTTAGCCAAGAACAAGGTCTTGAAAGTCTCCCAGTCCATCATCTCATCATCGTGTGTTGTCTTCACTAGGTCCCACCAGTAATCTGCCTCTCCTTGAAGCTGATACGTCGCTAGGGCCACTCGATCTCCATTGTCGGGGACTTGCATGATGTGCAGAAGTTTCTGAGTCTGCTTAAGCCAAGCCTCTGCAGCTCCAAGACTAACATCGCCGGTGAAGACTGGTGGTCGTCTTTTACAGAACTCGTTAAGCAAGATACTACGGTTGGGTTACCCATAGTAATGCGGAGGTGCATGCGGTTGATATTGTTGCTGAGGCGGCGGAGCTGTACGATTAACTGAGGTAGGGGGTGGAGGTGGTGGTTGACAGTGTTGGTTATGTTGATTGTGTCCAGTTGTGTCGCTCGTGTTCGCTCCATTACGTGTTTCTACCATATTTCTACAATTAAACAAACATATAGGCCTAAATAAGAACGAGTAAAGAACACAATTCATGAAAGAGAACACTTCATTAAAACTTAAGTCATTAAACATAGCTAAGCCGAATCATGCATACTACAAAGTGAATGTATGCTATGATTTTATATGTTGTGGAGTGTTTTACAAAGATTTTTCTAGTTATGCTCGCAAAATAACACTCTCTACACTACGCTAATCCGTCACCGAAAAAGACGGGGATAGTCTCGGCGGAGGCGAGATTCACGTTCTCGGGTGGTTTCAATACAGCAAAACATCGCCAGTAAGTTTTGTAACTCCAAGAGTTACGCTCCCAAGGATTCTGTAGCTGACGATCTTCAATCATAAAGGGTCGTTCTATGTAGACGAACCGATTGGTGAAGTCCACCTCTCCTTCGGGATCCACGATCCTACTTTCATCAGTCGGCCTTGCTATCTGCACCCATGAGCGGGGCGCGGTGTTTCCCACTTTCTCCACAAATCCGACGGGCAAGTTCAGTAGGTAGTTGCCGTTGGAATCTTGGTCTAGGAGCATCACTGGTCCCATGAAATAAGGCTCCGAACGCACTTTCCAAAAGTATCTTTTTGATGGTGAAATCTTCACATACACCATAGTGCTGGCCTCGATGTCAGGGGTCGAACCCCACTGTCTCCAAGTTTCGACTTCCATTGGTAGCATTTCGGGCTCAGGTGTCGGTGGTTGTTCCACGTCGCTCTCCGGGTCGGCATCCTCGGCTTCCTCGTATGCTCTGATTTCTTCAAGATAAGCGTCTTCGCCGTCGTCTTCCTCGTCGCTATGCACTGGCTCGTATTGGACCCACTGTGCTGCTTCCTCCCAGTCCGGTAATGGCTCTGGAGCCACTGGTGCTATGTATCCCGGTGCGTCCTCGGGGAAATCCATCTCTGGTGCCTCAAAGGGGGGAATATATTCGTCATCTCCAGGGAAAGGAGGCTCTTCAGGATCCTCATCCTCGCTGTTGTCGTCGTTAGTGCTGCTATTGTCAGTGCTGCTGTCGCTATCGTCTGAATATGGCACCAATTGTGGCTCGTCCATTGGTAGCCCGTCCATCAGTTCGTTTTCCGAGATGTCGTTGTCTGAGTATTGCGGTCCACTTCTATAATCCATCTGTAAAGTAATTATAGATTAGACTTATGTATATCGTATCATAAAAGGAAAAGGACGAATAAAAAGTCTAATTACTCGGAGTAAGAACGCTCGAAAGTGTAAGCTACCCAAGTCTATCCAAGGTCGAGAGGTAGTGAAACCTAAGCTCTGATACCAAGTTGTAACGCCCCGAATTTCGGACACGTTAATAAAAAAAATAAAGTAACTAAAATACCATCATTATATTAAAATACGAGTTTGATACACGAGATCGTCAAAATACATTTCAAAAGAGACTGTTTACATTCAAAAAGACTTTAAAAGTAAAGTCAGAGCAGTCTAAACTAGTCTAAGTGATCCACGGCTCGATCACGTCTTCTGCGGGATAAACGTCATCATATGGTGTATAGTCTGGTCCGGCTCCATTGTCGTCAGTACCTGGTTATGAAATATAAGGGGCAGGAGGAAATTGCACCATGAGTTTTGACACTCAGTAAGTTTCCTACCCTTAAATTTCCCTTTTAATGTTTTAGAGCATTAAGATGATATGTAATGTGTAATTGTATTGAAATAATCAAGATTTGGTAACATCATGTAATAAAATAAGTGTGAAAAATAATAAATACAAAATTTAACCGAAATAGTATAATTGAAGTTATATCTAACACAGAGTATATCAATTCAAAATATTCAATGAGTACTCGACTTTAATCAAATATTCTAAAGCATGACCACGTCATATAATTCTATCAGTTGTTCCAAGGATGACCTCGTCATATATTTCGAATAGGCTTTTCTAAATCAATAAAGTCCAGTATAGTGCTCCCGAACGATAACGATCCCGACCGCCCGGCTAACCGATACTTCCCAACCGCCCTGCGCCCCAATCGCCCTGCTCCCGATCATCATGTTCCCAATCAATATGCTCTCCCTAACATTATATCCTTTCACTATCGTGCCGGACAATATAAGTTTAAAGTTTATACTAGAAGACCGTTAGACTATAAATGGCACGATATGGCTAGATATAATTTCGGCTCAAGCGAAATTTGGCTAAACGCATGACACGGCTAAATTACAGTGCTTGGGTGATACAAAAGCTTGGGTCTATCACATCCTTTGGTTAAAGTCAAAGCTCGGCTCATGTCGCATCACGGCTACAAAATACGCATAATATTCCCACGGGGAATATAATCCACAACAACTAAACGTATATTATTATCAGTGTGTTTACGTTCGGGTATCCACGGGACACCCTGAGTATTAATAACCGATTATCGTCAAGTAATCAAAGTAATAATCAGGATAATTTCATGCTGACCAATATTCAAACTATTAAATAGAAATCGCATAATAATAAGATAGTTGTGCAATTAATTAAAAAAATTAATAGTTGATCCTAAAAGTTTATTCTAAAATAATTTATGTAATTATAATATAAGAGTAATAATATAATTTAAATTAAGTAAGCATAAGAATTTTTTTAATAAAATTTACCCAATCTTATCCTTTTTAAAAAATATATATATATATAATATAAAGATAGTAATATACTTAATTTAAAAGATGTATATAAATTAATATAGTTTTACCTAATACTATGAAATTTTAATACAAAAATATTAATGTAATTTATTTTAAAGTGTGGTTGTGAATTAATTAAAATTATACAATTTAGAGCTATGTTTATAAGGTAGAACCTTAGTCTAAGGTAAAAAAAAATAATAATAATAATAAAATAATATTCATAGTGATTTAATTATAATGAAAAAAAACAATAAGTTTACTTATAATTAAATAAATTAGGGTAAATTTGTAATTTTAGCATTTTAAGGATAAAACTGTAATTTAATAAAATAAGGACTAATCTGTAATTTTATAAAATAATAGGATTGTAGTGTAATATAATAATTAATAATATTTTATATTTTAAACTTTGAGGTGAATTAGTAGTTTATAAAAATCTAATTTAAACTAATTAAATAACATATAACCAAGGGGGGGAAAGTGTAATTGTTCCATCTTTTTAAAATTTTCCCCCGCCTCCACTGTGTTTCATTTCCAGGTTCTGTTTTTTTTTCCGGCAGAGCTCCGGCGAGCTCCGAAGGGGCTCCAAAACACCTCGGAACAACTCGAAAACACTCCGAAACATTAAAACGAAGACTCTAGAATAGGAATCTTACATCGGTTCGAAGTTCCGAGGAGTTTCTGTCGCGTTTCGGTTCGCGGAGTGGCTGCGTTTCTTCTTCCTTCCTTCCTTTTCTTTCCTCCTCTTTCCTTGCTGCTACCTCTGGGGTGGTAAAAACAGAGAGGGAGAGCTCCCTTTTATAGCCAAAATTTGGGAAGCCATGGATGGTGGAGAGGGAAATAGGGAGATCCGGCGGTGGGGGGGGGGGGGGGGGGGGGGGGGCGGCTGGTAGTGGCAGGGGGTTGATGGGAGAGGGAGGTGACTGGAGGGGGGTGGGGGTTGTCGGGGATAAGAGGGGATAGGGAGAGATACACGTTACACACACACACACTGTTACACACACTATTACACACACAGACACACACACAGCACACACACATATTTATTATATAAAAAAAATATTAGTTTAAATATATAATTATCATTTTCTTTTCTTTTCTTTTTAAATTTTTTAATAATAATCATATATACACAATACATATAAATATATTACATATCATATATACACATCAACATATTCGTGTACGCAAACGAAACAAAAAATTATACATGGAGTATATAAAAAAAAAAATTTGCTCGAATTATTTATTTATTCGATTAAAATTTTACGGGTCATTACAGAATTAATATCATTCCGATTGCGCTTGAAGTAATTAGTATTATTTGCCTTAAAAGATATTTTTGGCTATTATATCCCATTTAAGTTGGGTCAGCCTCTTTCTGGGGTTCCACACCTTGGGACTTTATGTTCATAATCATGTCATGCTTGCCTTTGGTACTTCGGAAAAATAAATCTTGATCAAACCCATATTTGCTCAATGGACAGTATGAGGACCTACGATTCGAGACCTTGTTATTTATGTTTTTTATTTAGTTTATTATAACTTTTTGAATGTCTCAAAATTCTAGTTTCATTCGTTTGTGTTGAGGGAGGTAAACGAGAGAGAACGAGAGAATTTCGCGAAGTACATAACTAGAAAAGCATTGTCGATGTCGAGAGTGCACGAAGGATAAAAGTAGATTTTTCCAACAGTAAAGAGTTTCGGTTGTTCTTCGTGAATAAGGTAGGATTTCGCATAAGATTCCTTTGTAATGTTCTTTAAATATATTCGAATTATGAATATATATATGAGTGATTATGTCATGTCCTCAATTTTAAACATAATAAAATTATACATTATATGTAAATAAAGACTCACAGTCTGCCCAATATATCCCTTGATAAAAGCTAGAACACAACAAGTTTGAAATAGATTACAAAATGGGTCACTTCGACCAACAATCAAAGATTGAGAAAATAATTAAAAAGATTCGACAATCAAGCAAAAACTTCCAAGCTAGTCAGGGCAAGGAAAATCGTAGATTGGTATACCCACTAACTTGCAATCATTTTACAATAGAAAGAAAAAATAAATTTCTTTCTATTTACACTAACATGTTATTTGTTTGAAAATGTGTATGACTAGGGTTCGATAGAGAATGGGGATGCGGATGTTTGGGATACTCATACTCATGTTACAGAATTTGATGAAAGTTTCACACAAGAGAATGTAAATTTTAGTGTAAGTATGTTTATTTTTTGAATATTTGCTCATATTATGGTATTGACATTTGCAGTCACTCTCTGAGCAAACTTTTATCTTTATGGTGGCCAAAGGAATATTTTTTGAAAACCCTTTCATGTTGCTTTAAAAATTATGAACTTTTGCTAATTAAAACATGTGTAGGATCATAAAAATAAATGCTAAATTTCTCCTTCAGTTATTATAAGGAAATCATAATTGGAGGTTGTATCAATACCATCAAATACATAAGCTTGGATTTGTCCCTTGGTATTATAGAAAGCAAGATGCATATCTGCCATGGCACGTCATTGAATGGATGAAACCACATTAAGAAAGACCTGAAGGAAAACATTAACCCCAGTTCGTAAACTTATCAACCAAAGTCCAGATAATAAGTTATTAAACAAAATAACAAGAATAGATGTGCATGGTACAAAATTGCATGTCCTCTATGTGATAATAACATGGAAAAAAAAAAAAAAAAAAAAAAGGAATAGGAACACACATGGTAAAAAAATTAGGAATGGACACAGAGTGCAAATGTAAGGAGGAAAGATTAACCGGGTGGTCGATCAAGTAAACGAGAGAATCTAGAGTTTCAGGCTAGTGGACATGGTTTTGGGGGATGAAGTGGTGGGGAAAGAGAATATGAGAGTTGAGAAGAGACGGCGGCAGCAATAGTACTGTAGAGAAAAATGAATGACAACACGACAATAGTGTAGACAGCGCAGCAACGACGATGACAAAGGTGGTAGTTGGGCAACGATAGAGGTGAGGGTTGGGCGACGTAGTCATGGTCAGTGGTAAGAGATGGGTTCAATGACTTCAATCTGTGTGGAAGTAAACTTGAAAAGAAATAAAAACTAGGATTTTACCCGCTTAGTTTTTTGGCCCAAATTTTGAAATGGGTTTGAAGAGGGTAGGCCCCAAATACCTAGCCACCTAGGCTCCACATAGGATTAGTACATTATTGGTACATTCTTTATGTCCCCATATCAAAATTCATTTTCATATCTATCATGTACTATACTTGGTATTTGAAAGCAAACAGATGTACACAAAATTTTTTGACATCTAATTCTAATATATGATACTAATCTAATGACATATCAATTAGATCGAAAAACAAATCAAGAAAATCTTTTTCATTTTCGATTGCTTTTAAAAATGTAAAAATATATTGTTTTTTGTATCCCTATCTGAATCCAAATGAAAATTAATCAATTCAATTGAAATCATATAAAAATTAGGATTCCATAAAAGATTCAAAAATTTGTGTATTCCAAATTCAAATAACTAGCATTATTCTTACTGATCGGTAAAATTCATATTTATAAAAAAAGAGGGGGAGTTCTTTTATGATAAAAATTTGTTTTATTTATTTATTTTTTCAATTAACTTCTACTGTTTTATTTGGGTTTGTGACTAATGAAATTAGAACGGTGGTCAAATGATACTTCATTTGATTTGATGATGATACTCTAACGAGAGAGAGGGTGGCAGCGGAGCTAGTGGTCAATGACAGTTATGAATCTTGGTATTTGGGTTTATCCTAAGAGTTTATTGGGGCCAAATAGGTGGTTTCTCAGCGGTCGTGGTTCTTACTTATTGGCAGTATGGCTTCTTGGTTACCTTACTCTCTCTTCTCTCCCATCTATTTTTTCAACCCCCTATACTATTCCTATGTGTTCCTTTGGTACTAATTCGTCCCTTTTTTCTCGATCTATTCCCTATCTATGATTACCAGCCATTGGTTTTCTGTTGGGATTACTGGTTTGCGGCCTAATGGTGAGGTAGTAGTTTGGTGGCGATGATCTTTCGTCGTGGTCTCCCACTGCGGTTGTTGTTGGGCTACAAAATTCTCACCTAACAGCTTGGGTGAGCATCCGAGGTGACTTTTTTGAATCCTAGAAGATTGGTGGATGGCGATGATTTACCGGTGCAAGTTAGAGTTAGTTTAGGTTTAGATTTTCTTGGATGGACTTAGCCCACTTTATTTTGGGCTTTGCCCTTGTCTATGAGCTGTGTTGTTGTATTTGGGATTTTTGGCCCACAAGTGTGTGTTTTTATTGTTTTATCTAGACATTTTAGGTTTATAAATAATTAGGGCTTTACTCTCAAATGTATTTTCCAACCTTGCGGATTAAAACAAAAACAAATATGATCCCAAAACGAAGTGTATTCTCCCTTAGTTGACTGAAATTGATATAGCTTCCTTGATGATGAAAACAGTAGAGCAATTAGGATTACAAATTGAAAAAATATCCTTCCATACTCGAGAAGTCAAGCCATGGTCTGGAATAGAGGGGAACCATGAAGTTGGATTCAAGTTATATTTCATGCTAGTGACTTTATCTCATAAAGCATTTCTTTCATGGCTAAGTCTCCACCACTATTTTTCCAAAAGGAATTGGTTGAACTCAGCCATTTTTTTTTAATGCCTAGTCTCTAAACTAATAATTTACAAGTGACGATGTAGATTCGAGGACTTAGATCTCGAGTTTGAAAATCATTCAACATGCTAGTAGAGTTAATGTTTTCAGCAGTATCACAATGGTTTAGATATTTCAGACTTTGAGTTAGTTATTTGAGCATTATGGACCCGATATTTGAATTCATGTACTATTTTGGAAAAATTGTCTATTTGGCCATTATGATAAGTTGACTAGGGCGAATGAGAGTTTTATTTATTTTTTGGAGATATCATTATATTGAGTTTATAATATGTTCTTTATTTTTATGTTGTAAAGATTTATTTTATGTGTCTGATTTTTTGTCAAAAAGTATTATTTAAAAAATATTAATTTTAAAAATATTAATTTTAAAAATAAATCTAAAATGTACACCGGTACGAGTACGTATTATATCAGTAACAAAAGTAGTACGTTCGTCGGATTGATAATTTTGGTATATATATATGACGAGGGTAAAAGTGTAATCCAGAAAATACATTTAACCCCCCGTGTAAGTTCGGACTTCGGCCGAACTCAGAGTATACATCCAGAGGCACGTGCCGATCACGTGAAGGAATGGCCGACACGAGGAGTGCCGACCATACATAAATTGGGACAAATTATGACTAAAGAGAAAGTCTATAAATAAAACTCGAGATCAACAAAAAGAGGTACGTTCTAAGTAGTGCATAGTTTCGCTTGCTAATAAAGAATATTAGCTTGAGTTATTATTCCTGTGAGCTTTTGGCCTGACTTAATCATCGGAGTGTCTTCCTGCCACAGCGGCAGAGGGCTCTTTGACGGATTCTTATTTTGCAGATCAAAGGTCCACCCATATTGAGATATTGGTTTCAGCTGGATAGTGAGTTCTTGGCTTTCCGCCTTGATTGAGAAAATCTATCTCTTACAATATACACACACTCATATAGGCATATTATTTACATATTTAGATACATATTTATTATGTATTTTAATATATTTATTTACATTGTACATATTTATCTAAGAAAATTTATTATATTATTTTACCCGAATTGTGTTCGATATTGCATGTGTATCTTTATTGTACATGGATTTCTCTCACTATAAACCATATGAAATGCCGTCTCCACATGTGTATCTTTCACTATTTCTAGCGCGCGTGTGAGAAAGTGTGATAGAGAGAGAGAGAGAGAGAGAGAGAAGAGGTGTCCCTTCTCTCACTATAAACCATATGAAATGCCGTCTCCACATGTGTATCTTTCACTATTTCTAGCGCGCGTGTGAGAAAGTGTGATAGAGAGAGAGAGACAGAGAAGAGGTGTCCCGGGGGTGTTTTGGGGGGGGGGGGGGGGGGGGGGGGGGGAAGGCAATGGAATAGCAAACCAACGGCTTTAGAAAGCCCGTAATTAGAAATGAGTTCACTGATACGCAAAGCCAAAAGTAAAAGTATGACATGCCGCCTCGCCCAGTCACTACTCCCTTCCACCACTTCTTTAGCCAACAATCACAACCTCAATTCCCCTCGCTCTCTCCAGAATCCTTCTCCCATTCTTCTTCTTTCTGTACTCTCTCTCTCTCTCTCTCTCTATATATATATATATATATGTGTGTGTGTGTGTGTGTGTGTGTTTATTTATTTATTTACACGTATGATTGGTAAGTAAGTTACTGGAGTAAGGACGAAGGGACTTCTAATTCCAGGGTTTGTATTCGAGGTCTGGGATTCGACGCTGGTGCTCGGGCTCCGCTGGAGTGCAAGGAATGGCCAATAGACCGGTTTCGTCAGTTCAAAGCTGGCAAAGTTCGGATTCTTTTTCGTACCTGTCCCAGAGAGAAGCAGCCGAGATCGATGAGATCCTCATGGGACCTCTAGGGTTCAGCGTCGATCAGCTAATGGTCAGTTCAATTTTTTTTTTTTTTTCCCTGTGTTCCACGCTCTCCTTTTCGATGCATTTCCGGGGATTTACTTCAGCTAATGAATTGTTTTGACAATTACTTTGTGACGTTGTATTTGTAGGAATTGGCCGGGTTGAGTGTTGCTACAGCGATTGCGGAGGTGAGATTTTTGGGTTGCGTTCGTTTTCATGTTCGGTTTCTCCAATTTTCCCTTCAATTGAGGCTCTGTTTGTTTGAATGTAATCTGTTTTCCTGGCGCTTGGTGTTCGGTAACAGAAAATTTGGTTAAATACGTTTCGAAGTAAATTAATTTCCATGAAATTGGTAAAAATTGACTTAACAGAGATCAAAGCCGTAAGTCATTTTCAAAGATGCATTCCCTTCTGAAATTGGAGTTAAAGTTGGATTTACTTAATGGTATGGGGCTTATTATCATTGTACTCGTCAGAAGGTAGTGTTATATACTGTCAGCTTGCATGAGGAATATTACAATCCAGCCAGTGACTGAACTTTCAAAGTTATAGCTAAAGTACTGCAATAATTGGAGAGAAAAATATTTCCTGGGGTAAAATTTTTTTGCACCAAAACATGCGGAACCTAAATCATGAGGTTAAACGGTGTTGCAAGAAAATTTAAGGTGATTGAAAGTATCCACTTCTTTTGATGCCTTTGTGAGGTATCGATAGCTCATGTCCCATTGTGTTCATTTGTCATGGGGTGTTTTACATGACGGGATTTGTTCTGTTATTTAGGCAGCACCAAAAAATAGAAATATAGTCCTTGATTGAAATAGGGTCGTCTACAAACGCTAAATGTACAATTGAGATTGTCCCTGCGGGGCCATTATAGTAAAATTGAGATGAGAACAAGAGAGGTTGCAGCACACATCTACGCAGAGACTCGTCCAGGATGCATCTGTTTTTGACAATTTCATCTTATTGCCTGTTGTGATACCTTGGCATTTCATTTCATCTCTTGGGAATTTTTTCAAGTTTTTGTTTTCTAATTTTTCTTTAATTTATGTAAGCTCATCAACGTCTTGCCAAAAGCTTGAATCCAAAATGCATTGGGCTAAGCTCCTTATTTTCAATTTTTTGTGTACTGGAAATTGCCAGCGATGCTAAACTAAGACCATAAGCCTTGCTGACAATCCAAGATTGAATTATCTTATGACATTTGGTATATGATGTAACTGTGGGTATCTTGGAGACCTCTGTCACGAGACACCTCATGAGAACTTCCACCTAGTGACCCAAGTCGCCGCGGCACCCGGCACCCGGCACCCGGCACCCGGCACCATGGAGCTCGTTCATCTCCCAAAAGGAACAAGCTCGTCTAAACTCCTAAACATTTATAGCTCCACGAGTTTACTACAACTATGGTGACTCCATCAAGAAAGAAACACCCAGGTTGGGAGCAAGGCCTAGAAACTTGGCTCGGAACCTAAGGAGGCATGTGTTTTGGAGGCTAGAGCAAAGAATTTGTCAATAGGGCGAGCTACCCTAGGTGAGCTCTAACTTTGACCAGTCGTAGAGATACAAGCTCCAATATGACCGAAGTATCTTCTATTAGTCTGGTGATACAAGCTCCAAGGTCTGACTTTAGACTAATAGAGCAAAGCATGTCAACCTCCATTTTGCCCACGAATGGAGATGAGCCCGACAACTGGCTCTCTCACCCTCTAAGGCTCATATATAAGGGAGAATTGACACTTAGGAGGATAAGCATTCAACACACATTGAATGCGCACCTAACACACTTTACTTCTGGTTCATTGCTCTCCACTGTCATCCCCTCCTCTCTCTCTCTAAGGGTGCCCTAAGCTCTCTCCTCTAAGTCTTAGAAGTTATCAACATATCAGAACTTTTTCCCGAAAAAGTTGTATGTATAGGCCCCCTAAAAATCTCTCTTTCACCCTGATAGTTTCCAAGCTTCCAATTTGGACCCCTTCATTGTCATTGGCACTAAAAAAATGCATTCAACTTACTCTCGACTTGTCTTGGTTTTTCAAATAAAAGTTGAATTGCATTAGCATTAGTAAAGTGTACGTTGAAATTTGTTTACGTCCTAAAATATTTTTTGAAGTGCAATCAAAACTAAAAGGGAGGAAGTGCAATCAATACTAAAAGGGAGAAGGGTGTGGGACCCTTAAAAAGATATTTTGGCAATAACGATGAAGATCGTTTTCATCTAAGGGTTGAAGTTCACTACAAACAATAAGTACACTACATCTTAACTAACATTTATTGACTCAACAACGTTCAAAAGACGTACATTAATGCTCATCATCTCTCTCTCTCTCTCTATCTATCTACACACACACACACACACACACACACACGCTTTCTAATATATAGTACATACGTATTTTTTTGAAAATTATTGCGTGATCCGGATCAATCTATATTACAATACACAACGTCGGGGGTTCTCCAAAAAAATTTTCACAACAACTCAGATTGTTTTGATCTAATGGCTGAGGTTCAATACAGAAAAAGTTACCCAATGCAATATGATAATAGTTTGAATAATAGCTGAATTAGAATCCTAATATGAATTTAATGTTATTGGTAGTACTGTAAGCATAAGTAATACGCTAGTCTATATTACAATACACAACGGTGTGAGACTCTTGTTGTGAAACTCGAGAAATGAGAATTGTATTATTGAGTTATTATGTTACAAGGGGCCAATACATCAATATATAGAGAAAACCTAGAAACCCTAGGTAACCCTAATTACATGAAAGGACAATAATACCCTTGCAACTAAACATTAATAACAATTTAACCATTACTATTCTAACACTCCTTTATTTATAGATGAGATTAGGGTTAACCTAATGGGCTCTAACCACCTAGGCCCATTAGGGTTAACATAACCTAATCTATCCCACATAACAACTAACACTCCCCCTCAAACACATGATGCGAGCATGGAGAGCATTATGGGTTTGCCAACATGAAAAAGAGATGCTCCAACTGATGTCTTTGACAACTTCGATTCTCCAACGACTTCAATTCTTCAACAACTTTAATTCTTTGACAACATTAATTTTGGTACCCAGTAGAATATAACTAACAAAGGAATATGGGACAAGTTCTCCCCCTCACGTGCGAACCCCGAATCGCACGGGAAGAGAGAAACAAAGGATCCAACTAGGATCACAACAAGGTGCCACACGGCACAACTTGGGGCCACTTGGCACACCAAACGGGGATTTAACAACCAACCAACAAAAGAAAGACTTGTCCATAAATTCACCAAAGGTCTAAACTGCAGGGACCGAAATCAAATATTGCAAAGTTTGGGAATCAAATATTGCAAAGTTTAGGATTAGGGTTAGGTTTAGGAGACAAAACAGAGATCAAACCAGGCGCAAAACAGAGGCCAAACCGGGCAGCAAACAGGCGCAAAACAGAGACCAAACCAGGCGCAAAACAGAGACTGAAGACGGGCAGTAACAAAGACTGAAGACGGGCAGTAACAGGGCAGCAAACAGCGGCTGATGGATGGCGAAAACAGGAGGCTGAGGGCGAAAACAAATAATATCAGCCGGGTGAAAACAGCGGTTAGGGTTTGCGAAAACAGCGGCTAGGGTTTGCTATTTCTGAGGAAAACCAATGGCGAAAACAGCAGCTCAGCGGCTGATGGCGGCTGAAGTAGGGTTTAGGCAAGGAGGGGGGCGGCTGATGGAGAAACCAGAGGTGGAACAACATCAGACGATAAGTACCAGACGATGGCGACTAACACTAAAGACCAGACGATCAGTGATGCAACCGGCGGACGGCGGCAAGGCATAAGCCGCCCGCCGGAAAACGAGTATTCCACAGGCCTAGATCTTTGGCTCTGATACCATGTTGTGAAACTCGAGAAAGGAGAATTGTATTATTGAGTTATTATGTTACAAGGGGCCAATACATCAATATATAGAGAAAACCTAGAAACCCTAGGTAACCCTAATTACATGAAAGGACAATAATACCCTTGCAACTAAACATTAATAACAATTTAACCATTACTATTCTAACACTCCTTTATTTATAGATGAGATTAGGGTTAACCTAATGGGCTCTAACCACCTAGGCCCATTAGGGTTAACATAACCTAATCTATCCCACATAACAACTAACAACTCTCAAAAGATATTTTCACAACAACAGGTGCGATTGTTTTGATCTAATGGTTAAGGTTCATTACAGAAAAAGCTACACAACAATTTAATTAGCATTTATTGGCCCCATAACTTCTAAAAATGTAACAAAAAGAAACATAAATGCTCTGTCTCTCTCCCTATCTATCCACTTGAACACTGTTTTCCAAGAGTCCATAAGCTGATTAATTTCCATGAATACTTACTTTTCAAGATATACTACATACTTGTTTTCTCCGAAAAATATTTCTTGGTCCGGACCAATATATATTACAATACTTTAGTGTTGGACATTTAAACACATTTTTGCAATAACGGCTGAGATTGTTTTGATCTAATGACTGAGGTTCACTGCAAAAAAAGTTACACAATGTAACAATGCTAATAGTTTGAATAGTAGCCGAATCGGGTTCAAATTCATGAATTTAATTTCGTTTTTAATGTCGTAGCTACGGGTAATACGCTAGTAGTTTGCATATTAGACGAGCACTCAATTTTCCTAAAACAATCATGTAGAAATACATTAAAAAAGAAAAAATCAAACTATGATAGTTATATTCTCAAAAAGGATGGGTTAAGTTTTCTTGGCAAAAAGAAAAACTTGGAAATCAAGTTTTTTTGCCAACCTTATTGTGGATTAAAGGCTGCATCCTCGAATTGTTGTAAAAGTTCGCATCATAAATTTCATCGATGATTGTATATTTTCTATTTATGCTTATTTATACTTCACAAGTATCAATTATCTTACTGTTGCTTATCACTTCGAAAAATTGATTGATTTTTTGTGTAATTGTTGCCCCATCGCTGAGCAAATTTCCGGTTACACCATTGAATGTAACCATAACCCTTTACAAGATCTTTTCAGGCTTCGTATATATCGCATGAGGAGAGTGATCATGTTATATGACTAGCATTGATACACTAGCCTTCAGAAAATGAGCTCCAAGGATAATGTATACCATGATTCATTTTTTGTCATCACTGTGCTTACCTATTCCACAAAGAATGCATTTGTTCTTGCTCTTGGACACAGTGTAGATTGTTGTGGTGTTAAATAATCAAAGGCATCTTCATAGTGATGTGCAGTTCTTCAAAGAGAGTGCCCAGTCTGTGTATCAACTCAGGGTTGTCACAAAATTATTTGAGGTTTAACTTCTTTTGGCATTGACGCAAAACATCCTTTATGATGGTCCCATTTGTCTTTAAGGTGTCGAAGTCATCTCTTTATGCGGAATGCTTGCCCACGTATACATGATGCATATTTGGGTGTATGCTGTTTTGGTTTTATTTATATATTCAGCTATTTACTTTTGGTGACTAAATCCAGATAGCAAGGTGATAACATGACAAGAAAGGATACATTTGAAATGGAGACATCATGAGGAATCTAGAATTAACTGAAGACTTGATGGGAGACATCTCCATTGTAATTGAGGTGGTGATTTGAGGTGCATGGGCTTCCAGAATGCGACATTTCTTATTAACAGGACTAAAATCACTAGATTGATACCTTATGATACAGATTTCTTACTATGATGGTGGTCCTTGAAGTTGAGAGACTAACGCTGTGCAATTGACAATCTTGTGGCTGAATCTTTGAGTATAGTAAATATTGTAGTGATTACAGTGGTTTATTTTCTACATCCCTGCATATTTATCTGGGGGCAGAATATATTGTAACTTCTCTTACCGAGAAATATATCTTTCTGGAAACTTTAACTACCTGATTCTGGTTGAGGCTTAATCTTTCTGCTGCTGATCTTATGACAGGTGTACAGATCAAGCGAGTACAATCGTGTTCTTGCTATTTGTGGTCCTGGGAACAACGGTGGTGATGGGCTTGTAGCTGCTCGTCATTTATACCACTTTGGTTATAAACCAATCGTTTGTTATCCAAAGCGTACTCCTAAACCTCTTTATGATGGTCTGGTGACTCAGGTATGCAATGGAACTCAAGTTGAATTGGTGGAAGTTTAGATCATATATTTTTGCTAAAGTGCTTATTTGGGCAACAATTTTGTAGCTGGAATCACTATCAGTTCCTTTCCTGTCTGTCGAAGATCTGCCCATGGACTTATCAACCGACTTTGACATTCTTGTAGATGCAATGTTTGGATTTTCATTTCATGGTAATCTCTTCTTCATCGCTTTGGACATTCCTTTCCTGCAACCACCCCATCAACAACACTTGGCGCTACTCCTTTGTGTTTCCAAATGTATAGTTATTCTATCAGACTGTCATTGTAACTGGTTTTTCTGTAGTTGGGTTAAAATTTTCCTTAACTATGTTTGTCTTTTCTCAGATGGACTTTATTGAGATATACGACTGTAACTACTGTAGAAGGGAAGTTTTTTGAGATTATTTCAAGCATGAAACATAGGCTACAATGAATGCTGTATTTATTCTCGTTCAGTTGCTGAAAGCTAAACCAAAAATGAAGTCTTACAGATAAGGCTGAAAAATGAACCAAGCTGTTCAAGTTCAAGCTCATGTTATTTGCTAAATGCTCGTTCAAGATCGCTTGTCATATAAGCAAACTAATCTTGAACATTTTCTTAAAGCTCTTTAAGCTTTCAAAACAAGCTCAAACAAGCTACTACTCATCTCGTTGGCATGTGATGCAATAAAAAAATTAAACTACACAAGCTCAGCTTGTGTTTGGCTTGATTAAAGCTCGTTTGAGATCGGCTTGCCTATAAACAAGCTAAGTTTGAACATATTCTTAAGCTCATTAAGTTTTCAAACCAAGGCTGAATAATCAACTCAGCTTGTTTGGCTTGTTTATCTGCCTTACTTATAGATCCATTGAAAAGTAACAATACAATGATTTCAAACCAAGTATTTCTTTTTTTTGGGTGGTGGTTAGAGTTACGTGTGTGGTTTTTTGTATTTTCACTTAATTTATGATGTAGATTTTATCTGTAGATAATTGTAGAGGGGTTACAAGGTGCGTTCAGTTAGAGTTTTGTTTACCTTTATTGAATGGTATCTGAGGTTTTGAAATTTAAACCTTTTAATCACTCAGGTACCCCTAGGCCTCCTTTTGATCATCTAATCCAAAGACTGGTATCACTTCGAAAGCGTGATGGTACGCCTCAGGTATCACCTGCGGTTGTCTCGATAGATATTCCATCTGGGTGGCACGTTGAAGAAGGAGATACCGATGGAGATGGCATTAAACCTGATATGCTGGTAACGTCGGATGGAAATTTTTTGTTGTACCTTTTGCTCAGCACAATTGTTATGACACGTGTCATGAGTGCAATTTTGTGATGTTCTAGGTTTCATTGACTGCTCCAAAGTTGTGTGCCAAGAGATTTTATGGTCCACACCACTTCTTAGGTGGCAGATTTGTCCCGCCATCTATTGTAGATAAATATAAACTTAAACTTCCACCATATCCTGGCACTTCTATGTGTGTTCGGATTGGGAAGCCTCCACAGGTTGACATATCAGCTCTGAGAGAGAACTATATTTCTCCCGAGTTTCTTGAGGATCAAGTGGAGGCTGACCCCCTCGCTCAGGTATGCTTTCATTCAGAACTGACTGATTGATTGTTAGTCTAGCTTCGGATTACTTTGATTCCTTAGGGCCGTTTGTTGGACTGGACTAATACAAAAGTGATATATACTCCAGCAAGTCATGTAATTCCATTTGACTAATAGTGATGGATTAAAAAACCACATCGCCGAACGCATTGTATATCCGATGTTTGTGGGATTTCATATCTGGCGATCCAAATCGTGAGTCCAAACAGGCCTTACCTAATATGTAGGCTACTAAAATATGAATATATAAATTGCTTACACAATGTTTGAGAATACACGGATAGTGTGTTTTTGTGAAAATCCATTGGCAAAACATCTTTACTGAGTCATATTGAAGGATTAAGTTACATTGCAGTTCGAGAAATGGTTTGCTGATGCAGTGGCTGCAGGCTTGAAGGAACCAAATGCTATGGCTCTGTCAACGGCTGGCAAAGATGGGAAACCGTAAGTTTCTGTAAGATGCTTTTTTTTGTGTGTATTTGATGGCAATAGAAATAGCAAGGACACATCTGAACCACTGAAGAAACCATGTTGCTCGAATGGTTAACATTTTTCACGATAATAATTCAAAATTAATTTAGTTAGATCTTAGGTGTTGTATTAAATAAAATAATTGTACTCTTGAAATATAATCCTGTTTTCAAAAGTTCTAAAGCTGTCGTATGCGGCTTATCTTAACATAGTGAGTTGTTATCTTATATTTGTTATATCAAGGCATGACTCTATCCGTGGTATTATCATTTTGTTTGTTGGATTTCTTCTCTGGATAGTGTACTCTTTTTTTTGTTTAATTTTGATCCTTCCATATATTCTGCTCTTAATTTCCTTTTTGTATTACAGTTCATCAAGAATGGTATTGCTAAAAGGAATTGATAAAGATGGTTTTGTATGGTAATTGTTGTGCTTGACTTTTCCAATAATGATTATAGCTTTGATCCTTTTGTCAATGCTGATCATACCATCTTTTCATTTGATCATGCAGGTACACAAACTACGAAAGCCAAAAGGCTCGTGAAATATCTGAAAATCCTCATGCATCGCTGCTGTTTTACTGGGACGGTCTAAATCGCCAGGTAACCCCCTTCTTTTCATTCTATTGCTGTTGTTTCAGTTGAGTTGGACTTGTAATCTTGGGTGTTTTTGTCTTAAGCATTTTACGAATAGGCAACTGGTGGTTAAATGATTTTTCAATGTTTGTTATCATCGTCCATGTTTTGGAATTGAGAGGTTCTTGTGAATTGATAGAGCCCTAATTTGTTGGGATTACTAGGATAACGTGCTAAAAATCTTGATCTGCTACAGATGAATCCTAATGGATGAAGATTGGGATCTTCCCTCCCCCTCTTTCTCCAAATTTGGAATGTAAGTTCATACTACGGAAAGAAAGAGAAAAATAATGTTGCTTTGTTAGTCTGTCCATTTAATCTTTTCTGGTAGTATGAATAGGAACCTGGCAGTGGGCTGTTGGCTGAATAAAATAGAGATGCTGCCCTAGCTGGGGCATGGACAAATCACATAATCTTTGAATGCCTGCTTGAAAAAGTAAATTAGAACTCTAAACTTATGAATTGACCCTCAAAACTGGAAGGGAAGTTCTGGTAAAAAATGGCTTATGTTTCAGGGTTACTAATCCCATGATTGCATTGTCCATGACATCTTCACTTGGAATATAAAGCCAAAATCCCCTTTGGAAATAATTGCAGGTGAAAACACTGTGTCAGTAGGATCCTTTAATTACGAACCCTAACTACCAAAAACATTTGACTATATAAAGATCCTCATAATGATAGCAATATGTGATAATGCATACCTCTTCTGATCATGTTTGAAGACCAATCTGGTGATGTCTAGGTAAGAGTGGAAGGATCTGTGGAGAAAGTTTCTGATGAAGAATCTGAGCAGTACTTCCACAGCCGTCCTCGAGGAAGTCAAATTGGAGCAATAGCTAGCAAGCAGGTTTTCTTAACCCCCTTTTCCCACTTTCAAAGCATAGTAAATAATCCCTTCATAAACTACTAAACCTATCTTATCACACTATCCAGAGCACTGTAATTCCAGGACGCCATGTTCTGCACCAAGAGTACAAAGAATTGGAGACCAAATTCTCTGACAGGTTAGTAATCAGATGTTTAATTTATTTTTCTTGTGATCTAAAAATTCTATTTTTGCTCATTTTAAACTGTGGCTCCTAGCAGTTCTAATACTGTAATTTAAACCTGCAGAAGTTTGATTCCCAAACCCAAACACTGGGGAGGATACAGGCTTAAGCCAGAGCATTTTGAATTTTGGCAAGGACAGCAATCGCGCTTACATGATAGGTACTTTTATCCCCTCTCCCGTGCTATTATTTTAAATGCTCGACCTATAGAGCATAAAAAGAAGTCGCCTGAAATTTGGTTTCAGCTGGCCCATATGTAACCATAGGATCCAAGAAGAATTCAGTATGGATGTGGACTGTTATCTTCAGTACATCCCCAATGGAATCAACGCCAGTTGTAGTTGTACAGCTTGTGACTAAAGTCCTCCCTTTGGATGTTGCAAATCAATAGGTGCTTTTATATTTATGCATGTATCACAGATGTTATAGATGTAGATTATTGTTGAGATCCCAGGACTCAAGTCGCCTGGGTTCTGAAATTTTCATCAGTTCTAATGTTCTAAAGGGTTTGAAATTGTGCAATGGAACCAGTTTGGGAAACAAAATACAGGTGTGATGGTATATGTTATTTGGTATATAAGAGAAAGGGAATTGAAAACCTATAGGAAAGACTTTTTGCGGTCTGGTCACAGAGAAAATTTAGGAAGAAACGTTGACCATGAATGTCTGAAGGCGCAGAACCGGGAAGAGGGGGGAAAAAAAAAAGAGCCATTAATAAAAGGACCTTGCTTACTAAAGTACTAAAAATTAAAATTCTCATTTCCTTTCCAAACTGAGTGTAAATTTTTGAACATTAGAAAAGATGGCCTCTTTTGAAGATTCAAATTTTTCAACATTGTATTCCTTAGTCATTTTGAAAACTGAAAAGTTTAATGCATTTCAAGACACTGCGTTTGTATTATATTTTGTATCTGGGAAAGGATCTCATGTAACTTTTGTGTCTTCACGACCGTGGATTTTTGTTATGATGTCTTTTTTTTTTTTACAGGATACGATACTCGCCTGAAGTGGTTGATGGAAAAAGAGTATGGAAAATTGATCGATTGGCCCCATGACTAGTAATCTTAAAATCTTTATTATGAAGTTCGTCTTCGGTATCTTTTTCTTCTTGGCATTCATTTCTTTAATGTAATTAGTGAGATTTTTATGAATAAGTGACATGAGTGGAGGGTTATAGTTATTTTTCTATCTTACTTTTGCAGACTAATGAATTAATTGTTTATACAGAATCTGTAACCTGATGTAATAAGCCTAATCTTAGGTTAAATCTCCTGATTGAACGAGGAAACAGTGAAACGTGGAAAATGGTTGTATCTTGATCAATGTTTGGGTCACTGAACATCTTATAATGCTGGTATCCCCAACCTGTTGCTGTGGCTAACCGTACCTTAAGGAGGTCATGATGCAGATTGTAGAAGCTGCGGTTTTATTGGATGAAACATAGAAATTACAAAATTATACTATTAGGCAGTGCTGTAATTGCAGAAAAAGAATTGTCTCCATTCAAAGGTTGTCCTAATTTCCATATTATTGTGGTTTGACCCCAATGAATCTGCATATTGAGGTGTCAAATGGGCCTTGTCGTGTTGGTTCAACTAATTTATTTTTATGCAAATGCGTGTTTTGTATTGTGCTTGTCCCGATTTATTTATTAATAGTGTCTTGTCATGATATGTTAGAATAATTTAAGCCTAGTCCTACCCACGAGCATGCACAAATCCGTGCCGGACACGGCCGGCACTTTGTGCCCATGGCCTTCTAACGTTAAAACAAAAAATTTAGTCAAAAAGTGTAAATATTATTTTCTGAGATTTGAAATAAAGAACAATAAACTAGTTACAATTATAATAACAATATCAATTACTTTGGCGACAATAACAAATACTTCAAACTTTCTATTTTATCACTTTATGAATTGTACATCTTGAATCATATAGTTGTGATGTTGAAGAAGTAAACTCTAATAAGTTAATATTATCAAGTTTTTTAAATTGATTGTATAAGGAATATATATCATACCTGTATAAAAATAATAGACCTTGTTTGTGTTGTGCTCGTGTTTTATTGTGCATGTGCAGAAAAGATGTTCAGCCTACTTGTTAAAGTTCACATGCTTTGTCAACTCAGAGAGTCTTGGGCTATGGTGATCTTTGAACATGTCATGGGCCATGGCAATCTAAACGTGTCGTGTTTGTGTTGTGAACATGTCGTGGATTTTTAAAAGGGTTTACTAATTAAAAAAATGAGAGAAAATTAGATAAATAAATTAGGTAAATTCACATAGTTATATTCGAATTGCTTTCCTTGGTCTTTCTTAATTTTTTTATGAATTTATAATCCAAATACAATTTTAGTAGTTTCTTCTACGAAACATGTGTTAAGATTTTTCTGTCGCAGTTTTTGAATTTTCAAAAACTATGTTAACTCGTTAGGCATATCTTATGTTCTATTTTTTAATAATAAATTAAATTTTTTTTAAAAGCTGATACTAAGAAGTTATTGTTTGATGTTTATAAATTTTGCTTAAAAGAATATTTTCTAAAAGATTTTACAAACACCCAATTAATATAAATTTTGTTCAAGTTGAATGAGTTATAGTTGGGGTCCGCCATGAAAATACTTTCTTTTCATATATTCCGGTTGACAAATTGAAGTTGATAGGCTGAAAGGCTCACGCCCTATCTTTTTCGTAGAGGGCCACTTTAATCGATAGGAAATATGACCATAATCCACTTTGATTTTTAGGGAGAAAAAGTTTAGGAGCACAAATATTTTGTACATAATTATATATAAATATGTCCGGAATCGTCTAATATATGTAAAATTTTTTATAATCATGTGAATCTCACGTGCATTCGATAATTTCAAATACACCTATATCTAGATGTTCACGAAACATTTATATTCTTAGACATGTTATTTTCTAGTAATCTAGGGGGTTGGTTTTCCTTCTCAATGAATGGAATATCAAATACACTTGTCCCCTATTGTTACAACTTCACATCACTCCAAACAACTAGTGGTGTGGGGTTTTGTTTTCTTTATTTCTAAAGGAGAAATCATTAGAAGATTCCCCCCTTTCCCATTTTTTTCTGTTTTTTTTTTCCATTTGTTTTTCCCCAAATCAATGCATCTAAAAAGTCCATGATCCATCCATTCGGACCTCAAGGGCTCTGATTTAATATCTCATCAAAAGTGGGTCAAACCTCTTTGATGAAAGCAATGATACATAAAGATTATAGATTCAGATTCAAATAAAAATGAGTTTTTTTGAGTTGTCTATACGCAATATCAAAAAAAGAAAAGGTTACATAATATACACAGAATCTACACATATTAGACATTCCAGAGTCGTCTATAACATTTTCGCTCTCATAATACTTTCCGGGTTGTAACCAATTAAAGCGGGTCAGTGAATTTATTGGGTATTTTTTTTTTGGGTCCACAATGAATAGTTTGATGGACATTGTCTTTTCAAGAGCTTTTGGACAAGCCATTAAGGCCCCGTTTGATAAACCTCTTACAACTTGGGATGGGATTAGTAATCCTATGGACATAGGTAGTGTGTGTTTGTTTTGTAAAAAAGGGTGGGATAAGCAAAGCCATGGGATTGCTAATCCCCTCACTAGGGGGTATTAGCAATACCATGTGGAACTAGGTATTAGCAATCCCATGGAAGTTGGATGAAAATATTGTGTACAGAGTGACTTTATTGTCCTTCTATTTTATCTTTTATTCATTTGTTAACCTTGTTCAATTTTTGTTCACATTTATCGTTTTTGTTTTAATTTTTTTTGGATTATTAGTCCTTCTCCGTGAGACGAATCTAAAAAGTATAAAATTATATCGAAAGCTAAAAAAAGTTATTAAAAATGACGAATAAATAAGTACAAAAAATCTTATTTTTATTAATTATTGTCTTTTCTGAACTTTTTTTAGATTTAACCCGTCGAGACAAACTAATAATTCATAAAAAAAATGATTAACAAAATTACAAAAAAAATTCACATAAAAATGAAAAAGTAATCAAATAATCATGACAAACAAGATTGCCCATATTATATTTTTATTTATTTCCAATGAGATAAATATATAAATAAAATTAAAAGAGTGTTCATTTTTAATTTTTTTAACTATGAACTCTATTTTCTAATTCTTTTGGAATGACCAAGATAAATAATTAAACAATTTAGGTGAGGGCAATTTTGGAAAATATATAATTTAATCTCATCCTTCCTTTTTGCAAACAAACACCAACTCAGCACTATTAATCCTATCCCGAGTATAACCAAACATACAACACAATTTTTAGTAATCCCTTAGTATTACGAATCTCATCCTAATCCCGCCACCTTACGAATCCCAACTTCCTAAGAGGTTTATCAAACGAGGCCTAAGGGAGTGTGAACCAAGTGCCCAACTGGGTAGTGTTGTGCCACGTCCCAAATAATTTCAGACAGTATGGGTAATTGAAACTCAATTAAAGCACTGTTTGTTGATTTTTATACCCTCAAAAAGAAGAAGAAAAAGATCTCTCGTTTTGACCGTGGTAGGCCGGAATATATAGCAGTGGGCCGAAGCATCTTTGGCTTGTTCCCTTTTGGGCCAGAAATAGGTTGGGCTCAAGAGCCAGTAGCTCGTCTTCGGCGTACGAATCTATGTGTCTTAAATGACCCTCGAAATCATCGTTCGACTAAGCATTCAAACATTTTATATTTTGTCTCTTGGCCAAGACGCCTAACGCTTCTTCGCCTTTCGAGAGGACGTTCAGGCGTGCCCGCCAAATCCGCATGGATGTGGGACAAATGGCAACAACTCCGTGATTCCCGGACCACGACACTATATTCTCAATCAAAGCCTACAGCAGGTAGTTGGTCCTCTACACTATAAATATTTCTGGGGCACTCCTACTTCAGGTATATGCACGCTCACGCTAAGACTCTACTTTTAAGTTGCTTTCGTTCTTACTAAAGGCTAACTTGATCGTCGGAGTGCCCGCCGGAGATCCAACCCCAGTCGGCACTAACTTAGTGTTAAGTGTTTTGCAGAATTAGCTAGAGGGTTTGCCATTTGCAATTGGGAAGTCTAATTCGGATTCGAGACTCCGCAATTTGGCGATCAAAGTGGTAGATCCACTCGACTTCTCATCCCAAACTCTTGTTCTCACTTTTACCAAACCTTTTTTCAGAATTAGCCTCACAGTAAAACTCTGACTCAGAAGCACGATTAGACCGAATATATTCAGGCTGGAAAAGCGGCTATGGGTGTCTGTGGAACTGACCCTACAACCTTGCCAATCCTTCCTCCCCCTCCACTTGTGAAAATTCCTGTCGAACTTATAGACTAGGTGTACGTCGAACGCCTGAAGGCTCGGTTAACCAAAAAGAATCAGCTCCTCCAACTGGTCAGGAAGGAGGTAGCACAGTTTAAGGTTACGATCAGGCCCCATCAGAATGGCGAAAAGTCTCAAGCCCGACAACACAGGCACCACCGAACACGCTCACTTGAGTGAAGGGAACACCAGAAGCATTCGGCTCTGGAGCATTTAGAAGGCAATGCCAACGAACAGTATGAGGGGACACGGGGCCGAGAGCGAGTCCGCTCTCCTCCTCACGTGGCTCTTGTGACGAGCGTCGCACTCAACGAGTGTCAGTTTATAAACAGCTTGGAGCTCAGTCCATCAGAAGTACCCACTCAAACTCCCTGTCGACCACTGCTTCGGACGTCACCCCTATTCATGAAACTTAGCTAGACAAAAAGTACGACGGGCGGAGGGACCATTCCCCTCGGTGTCATAATGATCGGGAACATTCTCCTCGATACCATAGAGAAAAAGATCTTAGGCCTTAGCTCGTTACCAGGTGCAAGGGTCTGGCAGAACAAGAGGTACAACAGGCTCGATCACAGTGCGACGTCATACACGACCAACTCGTCTCCTCTCCCTTTACCAGAGAAATCGATGGGGTCCGCCCCTCATGAGGTTTCAATCCGTCCAAATTTACCAAGTACGACTCAAAGACAGATGCTTACCTACACTTGAAGCATTTTAGGCAAATGATGTCTTTCTATAGCTCCGACAAGGCCCTCATGTGTAAACTCTTCCCTTCAAGCTTGGGAGAGCTCGACCTCCTATGGTTTGATAAACTGCCAAAGAGGTCCATTCCCTCTTTCAAAGATATATTCCTTCCCTTTCTAGCTCGATTTGTTACAAGCAGTAGGCAAAAAAATGGGGTTGACTCCCTTCTCACTCTAAGAAAGTCGGCCAACAAGTCTCTTAGATGGTATGCAGCCCGATATTGGGAGCTCTTCAACGAGATACAAGGCTATGACCTAGCCATCGCCGTAACCTCATTCAAGCTCAGTCTGGATCACCGGAGCCAAATGTTCGAGAATCTGATGTTGTCCAATCCCATCGACATGGGTGACCTCATAGGCCGAATTGACAATCACTACCGATTGGAGAAAGATCGAAGCGAACAGCGACAGACCGAACAAAATCTCCCTGTCAGGGGTAGGAGTGGCAATGGAGCGGATCGGAGCGGATATTAAGATATCCGTATCCGATATCCAAACGTTAGCCAATAACCATATCCGCTCCGATATCCGTTGGATATTAAAAGTGGTGCACCGTAACCATATCCATGGATATCGGTTAATATCCAAACCTAATGGATATCCGTAATTTTTTTTAAATCCGCTCAGAATTCACCCCAACCCGATCCTACTGGTTCTTCCGTCTTCGGTTCTTCCGCACATAACGTTAGTAGGTTACCACTTAGGCACTTACCTAACAGGCGTAAGGGTTAAAAACATGGGCTTACTCAGGTAGTGGACTGGCCAGTGGGCTACTGCCTACTGGGCTTAATTACTTACTTTGCCTTATGCTATTTATATTATGTATATATTATATTTATATATTAAGAGTTTTAGTTTTTTTATATTTTATATATATATATATATATATATATATATATATATATATATAATGTTCGGTTCGGTTCGGTTTCGGTTTGGTTCGGATATCCGTTCGGTTATTTTCGGATATTTAACAATAACCGTATCCAAACCGTATCCGATCGGATATTGACTTGCTTCCTCCATAACCGCATCCATGGAGAAAATTTTGGTTACGGTTCGGGGAAAAAAATCGGTTACGGTTCGGATATCCGTCGGATCGGTGCAAAATGCCATCCCTATGGGGATGGGAACAGATACATGAACAAAAACGAAGGCCATCTCGGTGTTTACATAATAGCCTCCAGCCAGAAGAGAGGCCCTTGGCCCCATGATTTTTCTGCTGTGAAGACTATCTTTAAAGTCCCAATGTATGAAATTCTCAAGAAAATTCAAAATTAACCATACTTTGAGTGGCCGAGGAGGCATTGGGGGATCTACGAAAGACTCCTGACTCTCCCTACCAATGTTCCTACCATAGGAGAAAGGGCACTTGACTACTAGGTGTTAAACATGGAGGAATTTTCTTGAGAGGTTGGTATCCAAAGGCCACCTTAAGGAATACATAGATGAAGAGAAGACATAAGCCGGACCTCAATTTGAGCCTGAGAAAGAAAATAATGCCGAGGTCAGGGTGATCGACCTAATCCACAGAATGGTGGATGCAGTCGCAGAAGAGAGCCTTCGGGCTGAAATCAAATGGGCAGCCTCTGA
Source organism: Arctostaphylos glauca (assembly GCA_019985065.2). Lineage (NCBI taxonomy): Eukaryota > Viridiplantae > Streptophyta > Magnoliopsida > Ericales > Ericaceae > Arctostaphylos > Arctostaphylos glauca. Next base: position 10,565,777 of record JAHSPW020000012.1, on the reverse strand, counting down.
AAAATATGTTATCACAGTAAGCTCGAGCACCAAACGTCTGCATCCAGATAACCTGGCCAAGGGCAGCCTTTCCTTTTCCGACCGAGATCTGGAGCGTCTCCAGATGCCACACAACAACGCTTTGGCCATTTCGCTCATCCTCGACACCTTCCTAGTCTGTCGAATTCTGGTGGACCAAGGGAGTTTAGTCGAGGTCATCTACTATTCCCTGTTCAAGGCACTTCACTTGAAGGAAGCCGACCTTGAGTCCACCGAGATTCTACTGGTAGGGTTCAACTCTGCTCCTGTATGGCCGCTAGGCAAAATCAAGCTTCCCATCCATATCGGCTCTAGAATTGTGGAAGTCAAATTCATGGCGGTGGATGTGCCGACCTTTACAACGCCATCGTCGGCCATGTATGGCTGCACAAGCTGGGAGCTATAGCCTTCACTTATCACCAAGTCCTCCGCTTTATAGGGACCTGGGGTAAGAAGAAATTCTAGGCAATCAACTGGCTGCCAAAAAGTGCTACGTGACGGCAATCAAGAGTAAGGTCTGCCCGGAGCAAGTCCAATGGATAGAATTATTGGACGCTCCTGTACTCAAGGACGTCGACACAGAAGTCACAGAGAAAGCCGTCGAAGAATTGGTTCCAGTGCCAGTTGACGACTCAAACACTGACAGAATTTTTCAATTGGGATCAACCTTATTACCTATCGAACGGAAAGCAATGACTGCTTCCTCTAACGAAATCGGGGGGTGTTCGCATGGACGTCGTACGAGATGCCAGGGGTCAACCCCAAATTCATTTGCCACACACTTAACGTCGATCCCTCTTGCCGAGCAATGATTCAAAAGTGAAAAGGGTTGGCTGTAACCCACACTGACATCGTCATTGAAGAGGTCAACCGCCTACTGGAGTCTGAGGCGATACTGGAGGTCCAATATCCAACCTAGCTTGCCAACACGTGCTCGTGAAAAAGAAGGATGGAAAATGGCGTGTCTGTGTAGACTACACAAATCTCAACGACGCATGCCCCAAAGATTGCTTCCCTGTGCTGAGGATAGACGATTGGTGGATGCTACAGCCAGGCATGCTCCGTTCAGCTTCATGGATGCCTACCGAGGCTATCACCAGATCGCCATGCATGAGCAGCATAGAGAAAAAACTACTTTCATTAGCCCCCGAGGTCTGTTCTATTACAGGGTGATGCCTTAAAATGCAGGGGCTACCTATCAACGCATGGTCATCAAAATGTTCGGCGAACAGATTTGCGACACAATGGAAGCCTACATTGACGACATGATTGTCAAGAGTAGGCATGAGGCCGACCACCTAGCGCACCTTCAAGAGGTCTTTGATATCCTAAAGAAACACAAGCTCTTTCTGAATGCTGAAAAAATGTGTCTTTGGCGTTGGCTCAGGAAAATTCCTGGGCTACCTTGTCAAGAGGAGGGGGATTGAAGCCGACCCTGACCAGATCAATGCTATTAACAAGTTGGAGGCTCCTTATACTATTAAAGGAGTCCAGAAGTTAATAGGAATGATAGCAGCACTTAACAGATTCAATAGCTGGTTGTCTGATAAATGCCGAACCTTCTTTGAGTTCCTCAAAAAATGCAGTCGAAGGAGCTTCAATTGGACCCCAGAATGCGACCGAGCATTGCAAGACCTCAAAGCCTACTTATCCTCAGCACCACTACTCAACACTCCAAGTGAAAAGGAGTATCTCTTCATCTATCTGGCCGTTTTTCAACATGCGGTCAATTCAATTCTTGTGCGCTAGGAAGATCAAGCACACCTCCCCATCTACTATACCAGCAAGACCTTGGTCAGTGCCGAGACTAGATATATCTACATATATGTAGTCTTAAATCTTTCATAATATAGAGAGAATCGTATGAGAAAACGTCATGTATTATCAATTTAGATTTTTTATGAGTCAATGAAATGTTTTATTCTTTTTTATAATGTAAGTTAAAAGTTTTTAATCGTATTTTTTTAGGTGTCAAGTGTAACTCTCACAGCTCGCCTCACAATAAACACTCATTGTAATATTATATGGTGCGGTATAACTATAGATATATGCACATGGATGCATGGCCTACAAATCTTTTATGAGTACGAAAAAATTGTGTATTGTTTACAAATATTTTGACACTTTACCAGTCAATCGATGCTTTTCTTCTATCGTAAAATGTGAGTTTAAATACTCTCTCCAATAGTACTATAAATACTCCCACAGCTCTCCTCACAATAAATATTCTCTCCAATTCTATAAAGTCTATATGAGCTCATTTTTGTTCATTCTCTTCTAATTTTCTTTGACTCAGCTCGGCTTGGCTCTTGTCCAGTTTATTAGCCTTCTATCGGATCCAATTTTGATCAATAATTGATTGTTGAACTAAAGATCCAAATAAAAAGACTAAGTAAGTACAGAAAAATCAAATTGATTGGACGTTGAAAGATTTTTGAACAAATCGTGTTTCTGTGATAACAAATGGACCTATCAATTATAAAGCTATCAATATTAAGATGAATTAAATTTATTGTGTGGTTGATCTTCTTATCTGGAACTTCGATCTCAGCTGTTGGATCATTGTTTTCTGCCGGAGGCGGCCCACAAACCATCAAAACTCTACCCAACTAGAGGAGCATATACTAGACGTGACATGAATCCATTTTCTTTACAACCACACACGTTCATCAGATTCCCTGCAAATAAAAAAAGATAAACAAAAAAAAAAGGGTTAATTATAAAATAACCCATATCCAGCCAAAAAGATGTCGGTCACGCAAAGCTGGCTCCACGTCAACCAACAAATAAATGTGATTATTTAATTAATTGAATGCGGAGTAGATTCATTCTCTAAGTACAGATAAGATCTGAGTGGTAATCTTGGAGTCTACCTAAAGTGTTAAAAATTATAACTTTCTAATAATTGCAGGGACCTACTTTAAGATTCCAATAAATACATAGAAGTTTTTTTATAAATAAACCAAATATATAAAAAAAGAAATAAAAAATTTAAGAGGGGTATTTTAATATTTTTTATTAATGAAACCTAACAATGTTAGTAGAAAATTAACGACAAAAATTATCTGTTTAATAATTTATAAATTATGAGAGGTCAGTGCATTTATCAAAATTTCAAGAGAAGGTCAGTGTATTTTACCCTATATGTTAATTGTGTATTGATATTTGTGAATATACATTGATATCCGTAAAATATGTATTAATGTTCATATTTTTTGGCATCATGTGTACATTATTTACCGCCTAGTAGACGGTGGGTGGTTAGTAAGACCCAACATTAATTTCTTGAAAGATTTTTCAACTAATTTCTTTATCATGGAAAAGGGAAAAATAAGAATCTGACTAAAATAAAAGTTGTGTCAAATACATCGAATAGGTACAACAAGTTTGGAATATGCAAATTAAAGAAAAGGACCGCTCTAAAGCATTGACTAATTACTCACTTAAAAGTTTAAAAATCCTTATTTATACAAAAAATCTTAGAATATTACTCCAAGTGCAGTTCTCACCTCCAAATGTGTGGTTCAACTTCCACACACGAGAGAGAGAGAGAGAGAGGGTGGAGCACTACTCCACTTGCTCTAATAGCACTGAATAATCTCCCTATCATGGTATTTATTAAAACTTACAGGCATCTGTAACATTACCACAATTCCGTAAAAGACTTGGAACATACAATTCGGATTGATAAAAGCAACATCAATTAACAAAATAGTGCGCATATATATACACACAGAAAACTTATAACAAGAGATTTCTTATTTTATTAAAATGTAGACTTCTCTTTTTTTATTAAATTTTAATTATTTGAACCGTTCAATGCATTTAAAACATGTTTTTAAGGGTACTCGAGAAAAAGAGAAAGAGAGTAAGCTTCTAATAATAATTCCTCATCTTATCAAAAAAAAAAAAGGGATTTCTCATTTTGGCTAAAATGAGGACCTTTTATTTTCTGATCAAATATTGATGATCCAAACTGTTCAATGTGTTTAAAACATGTTTTTAAGAGTACCCATAAGAAATCGGCTCAAAACAATACCCGAAAGAACTTGATCCAAGAAGTTTTTCATAAATACTGACAGAAACAGTTTTATAAAAAACTAATTGGATTAAGCATTACCCAATAATATTTTGATTTGATTTCTCACGGATATCCTTAAAAGCATGTTTTAAACACATTGAACGGTGAACAAATCATCGATATTTAATTAGAAAATAAGAGATCTTCATTTTGGTAAAATGAAGTATCTCTTATTAAAAGTTTACTCACACATACACATACTCTTTCGGTCTCCTATTATTTGTTATTTTTAAACTCATATTATTTTTCAAATAAAAACAAAACTCATCAATGTATAGTTTTAAATTTTTGTTCACGTCAATTTAAATTTTTGTTGAGATTTAAGCAGGAAAATATTTCACTTTTTATCCGAAAAATGACGCAACTTCTAAAAGATAATATAAATAATATGAAACAAATAAAAGGCTATAAATAAAAGGTAGGAAATGAATGAATTGGTACAACACGAGAGAGCAAACTTTAGTGGTTGACCTCTTGCTTTGTTAATCTAATGAATGAATGAATGTGCTTTACAGACGAAAATAATAATAAAATCTGTAAAAGTTTGTGGAGAGAAACCCTAACTTCCTCTTAGCTTCATCCACTTTTTTGATGCTCCAATTTGGGTTTTGGTTTTTATCGTTATTTGTTTTCTACTTTCCCTTCTCATCCTTACTACTACTATTAATAATATTAGCAAAATATAATATTCGTTTTCGTTAACAAAAATCTTACCCTATTTGGCCGAAATTAATTAGCGTTAAATGTCACTGCATTTTTTTTTGGGGGTCAAATTTTCATAATCTTAATTAAGTTCATAAAAATAATTGATAAAAAATTATACAGAAAATTAGATAATACAAGACTCTCTTTAACAAAAACAAAAAACAAAATTTAGTCCAAACTCAAATTTTCAAATATTACAAACATAATGAGTTAAGTTTACTTGAATGGCACTTCTGTGACAAAATCAAAATCTATCCAATTAGTATCATACCCATGAGTGGATGTATATATAGTTATAAGTGAGGTCAACTGATCTCTGATTCTCTGGGTTAAAAAATTCTTCTAGAATAGATATATATTTTGAATATTTTAATAAATTCGTCTCCCAAAATATTATGATTTGTTCTACAAATAGTATATTTTACCCCATAAAATTATTTATGTTATAGATGTATAAATTCAATGTCTATAAATCACAAATTCGCTCCTGATCTACCAGCTCATACAGTGAAATGGGGAGTTTACTATACAGTACATCTGCTGTGCAACAAAATAATCTCGTTGTAGCATAAAAAATATTGTCTAAACAATGTTCGTTTTGACGCATAACATGTCCTGTCTCAAAATCCTATGTATAGGAGTACCAAGCGACCATTCAATTGGTTTCTAAGGTTGGTCAAATTTGTTTGAATGATATATAACTAATTGATTTAGCCATTTTTAACCAATTTTAAATCATCTCTAACGGTGTGGTCAAAAATGTTAGGTAAAATATTTTTGATATCATAAAAAGTGGAAAAAAAAAAGTGAGATAAACTCGTGTGTGTTAGGAGTATGTTAATTTAAAGAATCTATACTATGGGTCCATGGCCTACGGTTTTTATTGGTTTATTTATTTATGATGTTTGGAATAAATATAAAAGTAGTTGATGCCATTTGGACTAATTTATTTATTGTGTTGTTTGACCGAATGAATTAAGTAATTTGTTTGACTTTGACGGATAAACCCTTATCCGCACGGAGTCTTATGGGAAAGGGCAGCAACGCTTGAAGGGTAATTTCGGCTTTTTCCTCACCGTACGGAGTCTGAGAAATATATGAGTTCAAAAAATAAATTAAGCCAAATGGTTATGTTTAATTAACCAACAAATAAATAAATAAACAAAAAATATCCATAGGCCAAATAGGCCCATATATTATTATTGTAGGGTGACTTTTTGCAAAAGTCATTATGAGCGTACCAATTGGTGAAAATTGATTGGTTTGTGATCAAAATTTTTTAAGTACTACATGTTACCTTACATTAACAAAAGTATTGCATGAATTTTTTTTAAATTTAAATTCAAAAACTTGTCATATTTCACATATGATATTTTTATTTCTATAACTTTCTTTACTTATCTACATTTATACATACACATGTAATTTATATTTTTATGTAATTAAGTATAATATTATAAGAAATTACGCAGAGATTAATTTTTAAAATAAAAGTACAATAAATAGACTTATTCTTATATAGAAAAAAAAATTGGTAACCAATTTCTTGCAAACAATAAATATATAACCATATTCATTTCCATTATTCATGACTTTGATTGTTTTTTTAAAAAGTATCACCTCTTTTATTAACTTTTGTTTATTTTTTAGAAAATAAAAATAAAAATTTAAAATTATATGAATAAACCGTCAAGATAGATTTTTATAAGAATAAAATATTTGTTATTATTTATTATGGGGTTGCGAATCTATTGTACTGTCATCGCAGGGATATGCCTAGATCATATTAAATAAGTTGAGATACATTTTAATTCTTGGCATATTTCACATATGATATTTTTATTTTCATAACTTTCTCTACTTATCTATATCTACATACATGTACACATGTAATTTATATTTTTATGTAATTAAGTATAATATTTTAAGAAATTTCATAGAAATTAATTTCTAAAATAAAAGTAAAACAAATTTGCTAAACAATTTCTTACAAACAAATAAATATATAACCATATTAATTTTCATTATTCATGACTTTGATTTTTTGTTCAAAAATATCACCTTTTTTATTAACTTTTGTTTATTTTTTATAAATAAATTTTACAATAAAAAATATAAAAATTATATGGATAACGGTTAGGATAGATTCTTATAAAAACAAAGTGTTTTCTAATATTTATCATGAAGTTGTAAATCAACTGTACTGTCATCGCAAGGATGTGCCTAGATTGAATTGAGTGAGTTGAGGCACACTTTAATTAACTCATCATAGACACGTTAATATTTTTTGAATTTAAATTAAGGTTATAAGAGCTCAGACAGCGTAGGTTTTAATTATTTGATCAGTTAAGTAGGTTGACTATTAAAATAAATTTAAATAAGGTAAAATATAAAGACAATATATAGAGTAAAAGAAATTTCTTCTCTGGGTTTTTTATTTTAAAATTTAAAATAAAAGACATAAAGAGATCACTTAATGTTAAGAATAATAGCAACGAAAGTAAGAAATTATACTAAGTATATTTTAATTTTTATTAGATGGATAGTATTTATCCTTATAATATCTTTATGTCAGACTGAATTGGATAACATGCTAATTACTAAATTTTACTTGTATTCATAAATTTCATTTGCCTTTTCGAATCTAAAGAACAAGCTGATGTGTGTCAATAAGAAAACGAATATTTTATTTAGTCAATGAAAGATATATCATTTATACGTGCCTCTCAAAATAAGTGAACCAAAAGAAACAAACTCTTGAAGTTAATTTCAATAAAAATCCTAATTATGCTGTGGATTCAAAATTTTATGAACGATTGAAAAGTATCTTAATCAAAATTTTTATATCTTTCTTAATTAAATTTTTAAGTAGGTCATTGATAATTTATTTTTATTTAATATAAATTCAATTAATAAATATTATATTTTTATATTTTATAAAATTTTAATATAAGATTGAATTTCTTTTTCTAAATTATAGTATAGGTATGTAAATAAATATTACATTAACTAATTTTGTAAAAAAATTATTTATTTTTTATTCTATTCTAAGAAAATATTGAGATTATATTTATGGTAAATTAATGAATAAAGTGATTATAATTATACAATCTCTCTTTTAAAAATTATTTTTATTTACTTTAAACTCTCACAATTCTTGAATTTTGATATTTAATTTTAATTTTTTTAGAGTTGAGTGGAATGAGTACTGGATCAAAATAATTTAGTCATTAAGCTATTAATTTTAATATTCTATTAAAAAATAGAGTTTAAAATAAGATCTTGAAGATTTTTCAAATTGTGCATGCTATGAAAATTACGTATTACATTGTACTATTGCGGTAAGAAGTTATATAACAATTTTACAAAAATATAAATTGACACGATAAAATATTACTCATTTTATTTTATACGTCCCATAGTACGGATTTTCCTAGTAATTGGATATTGCAATGGTATCTTTATAGAGGACGTTAATAGTAAAAGAAGGAATAAATAATTAAAAAACATAGTACGGATTTTTGCTAGTAATTGGATATTGCAATGGTATCTTTATAGAGGACGTTAATAGTAAAAGAAGGAATAAATAATTAAAAAACATTTATGGTCCCCTTGTTTTATTCACTCTCCTCTTTCCTTTTATCTTTCTCACACTTCCCACCTCTCGTACCGTACACGCGTCCATATCATAAGTCAGATACCATTCACCAACCGGCCCAACTGTGGTGAACTCAGGTTAATTGCTGTACCATTAATCAAAGTTAAGGTTGTGGTAATCAAATCTTACATATTATATAATATAAAATATTTAAAAAAATCACATCATCCTCCTTAATTTTCACATCACTCTTTTTCTTACTCCACACTTTCAGTTTTTCCTACTCATCTATTATTACGAAACCACTCTTTTGTTGACCAATATATCTGTCCATTAGCATGATAATTTTTACTTTTCAACTTAGTTTTTTTCTTTCTTTTTCCACAGTTAATCACTTTGCTTTTTTTGGTTTTTTTCACTCTGCATATTTTTTACATTTCTGCATGGACGATTTTACACTTGCTTAATTAAGATTCAATTAGGATTTTGAAACCGTCCAAATTAAAGTAAATGGTGGTTGAATTGTCCAAGACTGTTGTCGTAAGTTGATCAAATAGGTCTATTAGATTTGTAACGTATGGAAAAGCATGGGACGGCTAGGATTGAAAGATAGTAAAAGAGAGAATATGTCAAAGGGAAGATTAGTATGGAGGGTAACTAATTATACAAGTTTTATTTGGATATTGTTTATAAACTAAGATATGGGTGGATATGAGTAAATGACTCCCATTTTCATAATTGATGATATAGTTGTTGGATATATCAAAAAAGACTAATCATAGACAATGCGGGGGAAGGATATTTTATCCCAATAAAAGATGACTATTTAGTGTCATAGATTATTATACTCAGGAGTGGCAATGCAATCTATCTCTGGAAATGAATTAATTGAATTATCATATATTTGAAAATTTATATGGTATAACCAGCTCTCGTTCACCCCAACAAAGATGCCATTATTGTGAGACATAGGTCAATGTATTAGATAGTTGTAGCGCACTTGAATAGGACCCTTTGACCTCATTATCATAATTTGAAAAGTTTATTTTGTGAAGATGACTTGAGCACTTAATATGTGCAGAGTATTAAATTAATCGAACATTGATAGCTCAATTACCAACTACAGCGACAGCTTGAGCCAAGCTCGACATAGAATGAAGCTAATGTCTCTAATATTGTCATGACAAAAATAACATAACAATTCTTGCAGTGTGCATTCTTTGAATCATACCAACTATTCGCTTTACAAAAATAAATATTGTCTGATCACTGATATTCAATTATCTTGATTTTTTAAACAAATAAAGGTGGTCAGCAAAATTAATATAATGGACGGGTCAGATGTAATCACACCAAGGTGCACGACGATGCCATAGTTCATTTGGTGCACTGTAGAGCCAGTGTCCATATTGTGAGGTCATTTTCGTATATTATCTGTAGTGTATAATATCAGCAAATGTCAGAAGGGTGCAAGTTTATTTTATATATGCCAATACAAGTCTCATATTAATGATTCAACCGTCCAATTTTAAAGTGCACAGAGACGAGCATCGATTCATAATAATCATACGTCAATAGCAACTTTGTTTAGTCTTGGAAAAAGTGAAAGATCTATATACTGGCCGTCTACTTTTTTATTTTTTATTTTCAAATTCTATTGTTTGACTATTAACATCGAATCAATTCCATTTTTTTAAAGAATCATTTAACCAATAGCTGCTTTGAAACGAACCATTTGGGTTATGAATACAGAACCTGGGATTATTAGCCAGTCTTAAAAAAACTGCACCCTTGAGCCATAAAGTTTTGCCGTTACTTCTCTAACATGGTAAGAGAACGGAGCCATGTTTTTATTTTTTTATTTATTTGTATTTGTATTGACAACAAATGGAGAGGAGGAAGACAAATGGGAAAAGCGAAGGGACTCTTGTTTGCTCCACAAACAGGTTGTCTGTTGGACTGTAACCACCACCGTTGGCTGTTGGCAATATGGATAAGCTAAGTACTGAAACGTCAATTGTCTTTTGAATTTCTTTTCTGAACCCCCACCGACTCTTCTTTCTCATCTTTTCAATGGCCCCCTCCTCGCTGCATAGAGAGAGAGAGAGATCTGCTAATGGGCATGTGAAGAAAGGGGGAAAAAAATTGGCATTGGTCCACCTTTCACCTATAAATGGTTAGACAGAAGAAAAGGCAAACTCACTTCCATCACTTATCAAATTCAGAGTCAGATCCCATTGTCTCTTCTCACTTCTATTATTTATCTAATGTATATCTATGTACATACATTTACGTATACATGTAGAAAACAATATGGATGTACAAATCATCAAATGATAGTTCACTCCCACCTTACCAATAGAAGTAAGAGGACATATAGTACTCCAAGCAAATTCATTAATGCGTAAATATAGCAGGCTGAAAAGCACAGCATGGAAAAGAAAAATCACAGAATCCATAAATGTACGATTCCTAATCACCACAGAGATGAATGACGAGAGAAAATCAAGATCATCAAAGGGTAAAGAAAAAGTGGAAATGGAACCCTCGAGGTGGGTGGGTCCTGCAATGTGTACTTGTACATTACTTTCCCATACATAATTAATGGGTCCCCATCACTATCAAACTTATTATTTCACATCAGAGAAAAAGGCAAAGCCACTCTCCTAATAGCATATGGTTTAGTATCTATCTTCCCCATCTCATTGCCCTTCAACATTTCCTCACAATAATAATAAACTCAACAGTCAGGTGATAAGAACAGAACATATATGTGGAGGACACATAAAACATTTGTAGAGAAGAAATAATAGTATCATTCTCTGGGCATCAGGTTCTTACCAGCTACAGCTTGAAATCTTAAAACTGAAATTCGAACAAAATAAGCAGATCCATGTCTACTAAAGGAGAGAAAATACCTCAAATCTTGAATTTCAGTGTCTCAATCTCCAATCATCAGGAACCTCAACCAATTTGATCCAGTGTAAACACACCCTAATCAATCTTTACGAGCAGCACCACTACCGGTCCCCTTGCTACCTCTAAGAAGGCCTTCATTTATGAAATGCATATGAAAGCATAAAAGGAAGGGGGGGGGGGGGGGGGGGGGGGGGGGAGGGAGGGAAGGGGAGGACGAACATAGATGGTCCAATCCGTACAAGACATCAGATACCTTCAACGTTAAGCTCGCTTTCCCATAAACCATCCTGAATAATCAAACAGATAGCTCCTGCATTGAACGCCAATCCAATGGCTCAAGCCAATTCACATAAGTGGCATTCTTTTCCATGCTCAGGTATCAGTACAAGAACTTGTGGGCTTTAAAAGCAACTCGGTGAATTCAACTTTCCCACAAAAGAATATGACTTCGATGATCGCACAAAATAAAACATACATCTACTCCTCTCGCAAGTTATTACAAGATTGTGACAAATCTTGGTGCATCGGACCTTGGACCTTCGAGGGACCTATACATATAAAGTATGTCAACATGATCGTCCTTTATCTCTTCCTCTAAATTCCCATTAATCACTTCCACCACTAGACGTGGCAATCGTTGAGCAATCTCCTTGCAACCAAGGGGAGTTAATCTACATGAAGACATCCACAGAAACCTCATGTTGTAATAATGGTGCAAACCAGAATGCAAAGCCAAATCTCCAAATGGACTATCTCTGATCTCAAGCTTCTGCAACCGAGGGCAACCCTCAAGCACATATTTCAGACCAGCATCAGTGTTTCCAGCAAAAGCAACGGACAATGTCCTAATTAGTTTTCCATACTGTCCAATGTAACTGAAAGCCCTATCAGTTAGTAAACCAGATACTGCAAGTCGGGTAAGTTTCTTGCAGTTCTCGACAATGGCTCCAAAACCTTCATCCATTGGTTCTTCAGTAATATAGTCAGGTCTATGTCGCCCCATTATACACAGACGGAACACCACAAGGTCTGGACAGTTCCGTGACATTGCTATCACAGCTGCATTCGTCATTCGTTGGCAGAAATATAAAATTGATTGCAGCTTCCTACAACCCTCAGAAATTGCAGCGAGGCCAGCGTCAGAAACAGGGCCCTCGGCATCCTCACTGGCATCGATAGGGAATACGCGAAGCTCACGAAGATCCTTACACGTTGCAGCCACCGCACGAAGTCCTTCATCGCATACTGAATCAAGTACCTGCAGATATATATAGACAGTCAGATCCGTGATTGGTACCCTAGTCGCATACTCCCTCCATCCTATTTTGTTTGCCCATTTTCCAATGTCGCGATCTTTGACAGGACCAACAAAATAACATATTTTCATGAACAACTTTTAAAAAAAATAACATTAATCAAAAGATCTTAATTCTTTCTGGCAGTTTCTAAGATCTTATTATCTATAAAAAAAAAAAAAGTTTTCAAAAATATAGTTAAAAGGAATAACATAGAAGATATAACGATTATATGAGATATCTAGGTTAGTAGAAATGGGCAACCAAAAACGGAGAAGGAAGTAATTTAACTTAAACCCATGATCAAATCAATCATGTACCCAGAAAATCTGGAGTTTATGGCAGTGGCATATGACAGATCTAAGTTGTTCAGCGTCAATGTTGGCATAACTAAAATTTAGAGACGTGAGGTTAGCACAGACTGGGTAGATAGCTGGCAGATAATCTGGTATAATTTCCCTAAATCCGGAGAGACAAACAAGTGATCGACAAGCAGCAAAAGCAGAGACATAATCTGGTTCCTGATCACCATGGGCAACGATCTCCGAAGGTCTAAATGACCCTGTACCAAGATGTGTGAGCTGTGGCGCTCGAGTCATCAGACGGTAAAGCTGCCCAATGTTGACGGACCGGTTCAACCTAAGTTTTTTCAACGAAGGAGATCTTGTCACTAATCGTTCCAGTGCCTCAAAATTTATTGGGCAATCCACACAGTCGAAAATTAGGGACTCGAGAGAAGTTTCGCCCTCCGGAAAGAAAGAAATCCAATCCACCTCATCATCTGAAACATCATCCTCTATCAGATCAAGTACTCGAAGTTGCCTGAGATAAAATCATATGAGGAATCAGGAACTCATAAAATTATCCCGCTGCAGTGTTCAGATTACACAATCTAGCCATTCTCAACTCATGTATAAACCACACACAGAAGTAAGAACCGAAAACACGCTTCTACTTATGGGTATGCGTATTTGTGTAACTATCACACGATTTATCATTGCAAATTCTCAGTTGGGCATCTAATTAGTGCCAGGAAAGACACAATGTACAGTTCACTATCCATTTGGATAGATGCTTATTCAAAATGAAAGGATTTGACTCTGGCTATTCAACACGAATAGCTCAAATTTAGATTTGGATCTTTTTGAACGATTTGAAATGACTAGTTATTATGAAGAATCTCAAGTACCTACCACCATCCATCTTCCACTGTAACTTCACAACTAACCTAAATCTAAACCTCGTATTTGAGGTTTAAACTTCATGTTCCTTCACTTCAAATCCATTACCCCCATTGGAGCTTCGTTGTTAAGATTTACTCAAATAACACCGCTAGGACAATAACATTGATCAAAAGGGGAAGAAGACGGAAGCTTTTTCAAAGAGTACACGGATCTCTGTAATATATGTGTATCATATATATGTATCAAGTGAACCAAAAATCCATTCCGAATTCACAAAAAGGAAAACACAAACAGATCAAAATGTCGTTGATATTGACTAATAAAAACCCTACAAGTTCAAAACATGTACTGACCTACACTTGCTGGCAACCACAGCGAGTCCCCTGGTACCGAATCCGTCGCAACAGATAAGTACTAGCTCTTTAAACGAAGAGAAGGAAGAAGCCAAAACCTCCAGATCTTTGTGCTTGACCGACATGCGCTTGAGGCATAGCTTCTCGAGCGCACGATAGCACTGGCCCATGGCGAGGACCCAGGGGGCGAAGTGTGCCCCCCAATTGGGCGGCATGAGGTTGAAGTCGGCGAACCTCGGCTTCCCCTTGAGCGTCACGGCCTTTACTCGCAGGAACCTCTCCGTCGCGCGGCGGGGAGACACAGCGTAACAGTTCCCGACGAAGAGCTCCGATCTGGTGAGTGCCTCCGCACGATACCACGACTTGCACACCAGAGACACCGCGTTGCGGTCCCGCCGCGACGTCAGGAACAGCAGCACGTTGTCGAGGACGTTCTCTAAGACCTGATCCCAGAACGGAGACACGCACTCCCCGCCGGAAACGGGGACGGAGCATCCTCGGGATTTGGTGGAGGGCGACGGCATCTCGTCGTCCTCCGACATTTCGGTGCGATCTTCTGTCATGCGGGGGTAGCTATAGATCTATGAGGGTCTATTTTATAATAGAAGATCGAATCTATCTTCAGATCCTAGCATCAGCGATAGATGGGGTTTAGAATACAGAGAGAATCAAAGATTATAAAAAATCTGTAGAGAGAGAGAGAGAGAGGGGGGGGGGGGGGGGGAGGGATGGGGAGAAGAAAGGGAAAGTAATTGTTTAAGATAAATCGGGGTGACAAAGGAGCAGAGGGAGTCCACACTCCACACAGTGCACACTCAGCTGTCTCTCCTCTCTCTCTCTCTCTCCCCGAGTCTCTGTGCATTGGGATTCCCCATCCCCCAACCCCCACCCTCCCTCTATACCTTCGTCCGAACCAGTGGCTCTCCACACTGGAGTGGGAGAGATTGTATGGTGCGTTGTGCGATGCGCTAAAAGACTATTTAAATACTGTCTAATTGTTCATATAATTTTTTAAACATTAAAATCACGTTGTTTTAATGCACAACACTCACAACAAGGCGAAAAATCCATACTTTTTCATGCTTGAATAGATCATCTTATAGCCCCACTTTATTTACAAAGTTTTTTTTTCTTTTATTTTTGTTTTACTTACTTTTATTCCGATCTTGAGGTTTATTCACTCCGTTATGTTTTATGATTTTTCATCATAATCATTCTTGAGCATATTATTTTGTCATATGTGCTCCCAAAATAAAATCTTGTGTCGCCTGCCAATCTTAAGAGGTAAAATAACAATAATATCGACTTGCAAATGTGACAATCACGTCACAACATTTGTTTGGTCCATTTTGTTTCTTTAACTCTCACGATGGTCTTAGATTTGCTATATCTACTTTTGTTTTTGTCTTTTAATCCTTATATTTGGTTTCATGAGTTTCTATTTTAAACACATTGGCATGAACTATTTCATGTCCTTTCACTTTCACTTTCTCAGCAATTAAATTAAAAAAAAATCCCTAACAGTAACAGCCTGTTTATTAGTGAAATAAGTTTTTCAGGTATAGAAAGATATGACATGAGGAGTACGGAATATACGTAAAATAAAATTATTTATATAGGAGTGATTAGTTATACAACGTTTATTAATTATACATTGTTCTTTTAAATAATAGAGATATTTTCATTAACAAAACTCAGATACAAAGGGCTGTGAAATTATTAAGACTATTTAGTACAACAAATTATCATATCCTGGTTTCAAATGCAAACAAATCCTGTATATGGGTCAAACAGATTGCCAGTATCAGGACTATGTTATATCCATTTATTTTGACCCCTAATAAATAGGTCGTAAATGAAAATTTTTATTGTTAGCAGTGTTAAATGACTTTTGTCATGTCGACCTATTATTTATTTTCAGTCCTAACATATTTCATGTTGTGCTTAGCATGATCCACGTATTAGTTGTGACATGTCATTTTGTTTTATGTTAAAAAAATACTTTAGACTCAGGGCGACTCATAATCCAGCAATAATCCGTGTTTCATGTACCTATTGTTCGTGCTTGTGTCAGTGCTTTAATCGAGCATGTAAAGTTATACACATTTTTTTTGAAATAATTATCATCATATGTTCTTGAGAATTGATACTTGATACAGATAATAATTAATCAATTATAACTAGAATAATACAATAGATTTAAAAAAAATTAATTACTTTATTTACAATTCCATACGTTGTAGTGTTTGTTTTATTAGTTTACGAATTATACATATAATCAAGATGATAAGAATTAAAGAATTAAAAGTTCTAACACTATTCAAGTTACCAATGAAACATTGCCACGTTGACACGACGTTCAAATTGTTGTTTTTTATTTCACATTTTAATCTAAGTATTCAATTGATTGAATAAAGAACAATAGCTTTTGTAAATAATTATGTTTAATGAGTTTGACCTCATTTATGCATATCTAAATAAAAATATTATATCATGCTTGTCTCCTGTTCATACCACATTGCTCATTTTGTGTCGTGTGCCAAGTATCTCAAAATGACATCTTAACCCAACCAACATAAGATATTAATGTTGTGTCGAGCAAACCTCTAAATACGTCGTCATATAGACATGCCTCAATTGATTCCTCTAGTTATTGTGACACAAAATCCAATTCAAGTTGTGTACAAGGCATTAAATAAATTGGTGCACACTTCCTTTTTTTGTGGGAGCCTGTCCATACCTATGGAGTTAAAACCTACTGTCATTTTCTTAAGTCAATGATTCCATATTGAATTTTTAGGAAAAAAAAACTGAGATTTAAACAAGTTTTATTTTAGTTAATTTTAAGGGCCAATATCATGTGTTGTGTACACGTATGGATGTGTGAATAGTATGATTTTCTATTGCTCGAAGCCGCTCTCCCATACGGCCTTTTCTCAAGCTTGCGCAGCGAAAATGAAAGGCAATAAAAAAATATCAAATTAAGAGATTAAAAAAGGAAATGAAAACGAGAGGCCTTGTTGACTTATTTACTCACTTGTACAATTATTACTTCCTCATAAGATAAGAACGAGGATTAATCCATTGGATGCATAAAATAAAAACTGTTAATTTTGTCCTAAATTAAAGGAGGTAAAAATTTAATTAAAACCTGAATAAATAGGCAAATTATTAGTCCGGTATGAAAGTGCTCTTGTGCACGAAACTATTGCCGAGACAGAGAGATGCTTTGCCGACCTAAGAAAGACAATTAGAGGCTGAATAAAGACAAGCATTATACATGCTTATCTCGGGATCGGTTCTAATCACACAACGATGTGAAATCTTAGGTCAATTTAGTTTGTAACAAAAAAATAATGGTTAAATAAAACTCTTGTTGGAAAAAAATAGATTTTAATCCATAATTTTGGTGACTTTGTTCCAAAGATTAAGGGGTCCCTTAAGACCACTTGAGGTGAGTCTTAGTGGGTTTGTGTACTCCCATATGAGGAGTTTAAACCTTGAAAAGAATGGTTAAAATCCATTAAGGTTTGAATGAGAAATTGATTATCTAAGTATGCACCATGTGTAGTATGCGAGAGGGTGATAGGTCGCGCACGCCGCCGCCGCCGCCTACCTTGGTCCATGGGTCATGGGTCTATATTTGGGCTTGGCTTGGCTTGGCTTGGTGTGGTGTGGTCCTTGGGCTCTTAAGCCCAAGAGGTTGGGTTTGCTCGCTTGGGCCACGTAATGGGCTTGAGTCCATATAGGTGTGTATTTAAGATGAGAGATCAATTTGAAAACAAAAAATTAATTTCTAATTTAAAACCAAATTCAATTTTTGATTTATTGCATAAAATTTATTCTGATTTTAAATCTAGAATTTATTTCTAAATTTGTAACCACAGAATTTATTTTGAAAATAAATCTTAGAATTTAATTTTGGTTTATTATGAAATTAATGTTTTGGCTCCCCCTTAGTCCTATAAATTGAGGACCATTCTTTGGTTTTGAAGACACCAACAATTGATACAAGTCTCCTCTATTCTTCGAGTGTTCTTCGTGTTCTTCGATCAAGAGAGAGTACAAGGCGAATTAGTTCGAAAGCCGGTCTTCGGGAGGTGCTACCAAATCCGAATTCAACCGTTGTATCCTGGGAGACGAACGCCGAGCATATCCTCAAGCACTCCGGTGAGGCGGCGCAATTTGTCTTAAGGACACCATGAGATTCACGGGCCTCGGTTTGCGTTTTCAATTTTATTGTTGTTCAAATTTATGTATTATTTTATTTTTCGGAGATTAAATCAAATTTCCAGAATTTGTTTATTCCTACAATTCTAACTGCATAAGATAAGCGTCTGGAAAATCCAAATAAGACCGATCTTATTAGATGTCAATTAATGAGTAATTCTAATTCGTTTCTAATAAGAATTTAGAAGATAGATCGGGACTCAAATTTTTGAGAGAGAACTTTTTATACAAGTCATACACTATTTGGGTAAAAGGTAAGCTGTAATTCATTATTACAAACATTATATTGAGAGTTCTTTATTGATTTAACTACCGACTTAATTATTGGAGTGTCTTCTGCCAACTAGAGACCTGGTTCTCTGACGACTTATTGTCTTGCAGAGTTTGAGTTTAAAGAGAGATTGTGAGATGTTGAGTTCAACCGTTACTAAGGTATTAACTTTCTTTATTAAAAATTGTACCCACCCCACAATTGTCGTCACCTAAGTCCATATCTAAATCCCCACCAGGTGCCCCACGGAAGGAGAAGGAGGTAACACGCAATATCTGCCTGGAGCGGAGGAGATCTCGTTCTCGTTAGGATGGCCAATCCAAATCAATAGAAATGTCTAAGTGGACCAAGACGTGCGAGAGAGGCTATGACAGAGGGAACAAGACGTAAGCGATCTAGAATGATAGCTCTCCCGATGAGATAAAAAATCATGGACCTTAAAAATGGTCTTGGGAACAGAAGCTCGGCTCATTCTCATACCAGGAAAAGAAAACGAGCTCGAACGACCAACAGTTGCAATGAGATTGGAGGCTGCCGAAAACAAGCAAGGGGGTGCGCAGGACCTCCATTTAGGGGTTGGGGGGGGGGGGGGGGGGATCCCCTAAAGGATAAAGAAAGGGCTGCATCTAGTGGCGCTCCTCGGATCCAGTCAAATCCTCCCAACATGATAGTATGGCCTAACTAGCAACAAGAAAGGTGCAAGATGACACAAGATTCAACAAAGAAGACACTACTACAGTTGGTAATCTCCCAACTTTCCAAGACAATAAAGGCGGTGGCCTTGTCGATGAAGTTCGCCTCCATCTTTATAAGGAAAAAATTGACCGGATGGGGCATATCAAGGAATTTCTCCCAGCAAATAAGGAATGAGGACGTATATTGTAGGGTATTTTCTTCGAATCTTGGTGACACTACACTCGGCTGGTGCCACGAGCTCCCTTTACGTTTGATCACTAGTTAGGGACGATTAGAAGAGCAATTTGTAGCTAGGTTTCTCACAAATCAGGTTCAAACAAAAGAGTTCAATGCTCTAATGGCCACAAAGAAGAAGATTAAAGAAACCATTAGAGATTTCACAAGCAGGTACTACACTATCTTCAACGAGATTGAGGATTGCAACAAGAAATATGTTGTGACCTATTCAAGTTTGACTTACTTGTTTGTAAGAAGTTGCGTGAATTTGTAACTCTGAACTCGGTAGATACCCTTTCTAAGATGATAGAAAGGATAGAGAAATACGCTAAGGTAGAGGAAGAGTTCCTCCAAAAGACTGACAAAAAGGACCCCCTAAGCTCACAAAGCCAGTAGTCAAGTTGGGCAAGCAAAAGGCAGAAGAAAACAAATGAGGAGGTTATGTTTACGAAAAGAGAATACCCTGGGCCTACCCCCAAGACTATAAGGGCATACAAATCACTTTTAACACTCCCATCTACAAGATGATATGGCCACTCAGAGAGAAGTTATTCTGGAGATGGCCACCGATAACTGAGGGGGAGTTGAGCAAAAGGAAGACTAAAGGTGATCTTTGTAATTATCACTGTGAGTTTACCTCACCAACAATTGTAAGGCACTCAAAAAATCCTTCAAGAACTCGTTGAGGCCGACCACTTCAAGAAGTATACAACTGAGACCGAACAAAGCGATACTGGATAGAAAAAGGCCAACGAGTTTAATTCTTTCGAAGACGACAAGGAGCTATCGGGGACCATCCATGTCTTCCATAGAATAGTCCAGTCGACCAACAAGAAGGAGGATAGGGTGCAAAGAAGCAAGGTTGCACACCAACATCAGGCCCTAAAACTCGAATCAGAAGATGAGTTAAGTTTGGATATTTATTCAAAGAAGGATCTTGAAGGTGGCCAGGTCCCTCACAGTGATGCACTGGTAATCATATTGAAACTCGTTAGGCTTCACACAAATGGAATTCCTATTGACCTGGGTAGGTCAACTGAAATATCATATTTTAGAGCCTTCAAGAAGATGAGACTAGCTCAAGCCAATCTTAAGAGAGCTAACAATCCTTTTATCGATTTCAGCATCAAACCTGTATGGTCATTGCGCATAATCATCTTTCCAATTCGGGTTGGTAAGGTGACGATCTATAAAGAGTTCCTGGTGGTGGTCCACTTAGCCTACAACATTGTAGTGGGTAGAACATGGATGCACAAGATAAGGGCTATTTGATCTTCCTATCATCAAATGGATAAATTCTCAGGATCAAAGGAAATTGAGAGTGTTTGGGGAAACCAAAAATGATGGCGAGAAGCCGTCTTATGTCTTCTATCAAACTAACCATTGAGCTGGTTAAATCAATAGAAGTTCCAAATTAGTCAGTCTTGGAGTATGTCTGTTGATACCAGATTTTGCCCCCACCGCTCCAAGTATTATGAAAAATGCCATCAAAATGAGTTCAAAAGAATTTGTGCACAAAAAGACTATTTTGCCCTTGCACAATCCGGGGTTCGGGAGTACTATTCGCGAGACCACTTCATCAAGTCATGAGAACCTCATACTAAGGATCAGTACGACGACACGAGTCCAGTGACAGTGATTGGGGTGAAATCGGACAACGCCGACAATTTTTGATTGTTAAGAACGGGTCTCGGAGGCACAATTTATGAGCTGATATGTTCATACATCGAGAGACACATGTTATTGATCAACACAGAAATACGAGTCCATCGACTGTATCCATGGTCAAATCTGAGTTCGGTAGCTCAAGAAATGGCATTTTAAAGAATGGTAGTGGTGTACCGGTGATTGTTTGGGAATTAGGTTTGCGAGCCGACATGTCCATAAATCAAATATTAGACTCAAAATGATCCTCTCGATGACATGAGTCCATTGGTTGTATCCGTGGTCAAATCCGAGTTCGTTTGGACATCCGAAGATAAGAAATAGCGCGCGAAGGCATTTTTAAACACAGTGGCATTTTTGTAATTACCCAAAAAAGAGGCTGACGTTAGAAATTACGCGCCACCACGCGCGCGTGGGTCGCACGCGCCGGCTGGGAAGCCGTGCCCGGCGGAAATGCCGTGGCCGGCGCAGGGAGGGATCCAGTGTGACGCGCGCAGGTTTCTTGATGACGTGGCGACTTCCCATTCGTTGCTGGTTACTGCCATTCTCTCTCCTCCCACGTGGCCCTCTCTCAGCCCACGTGGGCTCTCTCTCTCTCTCTCTCTCTCTCACACACCCGGTTCTTTCTCTCCCTTTCCTCTCTCTCTCTCACAGCCCCTCTCTCTCTCCTCTCTCTCTCACCGCCTTTCTCTCTCTCCTCTCACCGCCTCTATTCTTTTATAAAAGCAAGTACGAACGAAAACTTTTAGGACGGAAAATTTTAGGAGAAAACCCAGAGAGAGGGGAAAATCCGGAGAGTTTAGATAGAGAACAATTTTCAGAGAGGGAAACTTAGAGAGAAATTTTTACAGAGATTTCTTACAGAGAGATTTCTTTCTTTTTCAACCGCACCTATTTCCTGAGAGTGAAAATCTCAAGAGAGAAAAGTTTCAATCATTCGTTGTCAAATTTTTTCGACTCCGTAGTCGTGGAACGTTTGACACCCGAAATAAATTAGAGTTAGGATTTTTAGCTAGGACTTTTGGCCAAAAACAAGAGGAAGTTCTGCCCAATTATTTTCAGATTTAGAAAGATCCGAACGCGCTATTATATTAGCATACCTTGCGATAACAGGGCTTTAAACCCCGTGTTATGTCGGGTTATGGTCTTACTTAGCCGTTCGCATGTCTTTCTTATTTTCCTGTAATCAGCTGATTCGAATATCAATACAAGGTATCATTGCAACAACTTATTTTATTTCAATATCTGTCTTTTTTTTAAATTTAATTTCTACTCTGTTCATTTAATTTCTTTTTTTATTTATTTTTAATTTCTTTTTTATTTAATGTAAATACTACGCTTAAAAACTGATGTTCGCATCTCTAGTCCGCAATTCTAGAAATTTCTAGTCCTTTTCCTGAAATTTCTAGTCCGCACTTCTAGAATGACAGAACATTTTTATTTATCTTTTCTGGCTTTTTTATGTAAATATCAATTGGGCATCCGCATCTCTAGTCCGCAGTTCTAGAAATTTCTAGTCTATTTCCTAAAATTTCTAGTCTGCACTTCTAGAATGTCAGGATTTAGCCTGTTTAAATCACGAAAGACAGTGTTGGCCTATGCCAATGTACTTTTCGTGATTTAAACAAAAATCTCTTTAAACAAAAATCAACGCCCCCGGCATATCGCTCGATTGCGTCGGCCCCTGTCGGGATTAACTTCTAACTTTTTCCCTTTCCCAGATCCCGTAACTTTTTCTTTTTTTACCCATTTCCCGTTTCCCCGTAACAGTTACTGCTATTTTCTTTTTATTTTTATTTCACGTAAAAAACAATAAAAGCAAAAAAATTCATTACTTCATAGCTAAGTTATATGAATAGTGCTGTTAGTTCACGCTGACACACTATCCATATCACTTGGTTAAAAATCCCGATAATCTCGAAATTCCATAAACACACGGGTGACATAGGTAGCCCATGTTAGTATTTTTGGGATGAAAATTTAACGGGTAATGCACGTTATCTTTTCACGACAGATTATCGTGATTGAAGTAACATTTATTAAATTCTACAATTTGGACTGTCAGTGATTGTGTAGCTGTCGGGATGAAGAATTGCAGGTAAATAAAACCAGTTTAAGCAAGTGTGTGTCCTGCCTAAAAATTGAGAAACATGAGTAGCCGTTGTGCTGGCCATGTCTCACGGTCTTGGGCCCCGATAATCTTAAAATAAAGTATGTCATGAAAATTGACAGTTTCCTGTCAATTTTGCGGATCGTCCTTTCTCGAAAGATTATCGGAAAGGTATTTTCACGCACCAAAAAAGGTTAACATGATAATCCATTGATAAAACGGAATCGGATCATTGTTAAACTTGAAAATTCTTGCCAGGGATTTAAGGTACCTGGCACTTCGGGAATAGAAACATGACGTGTAGATACCAGTTTGCATACCATGTTTCGGTCAAAGTTTAACATATATTTGTTCCAACTTTTTTGCCACCAAAAGCTAAATTGCATAAGCCGGGGTCCTGTTCCCGCTCCTGTTTCCACTTTTGATCCAATTGTACAGTCAATCACTTGAAATTTATCAAATTTAACTAAGGATAATAAAATAAAATTAGTTGGGAAAATAAAGTACCGAAAGGGCGATGTTGGGTGCCTAACACCTTCCCAACTCGTAACAGTAAATCCCCGAACCCATCTCTGTTTTCAAGACCAGATTTCTTTTAAAGGAGTCATTTTATAAACAGAATCATATTTCTGAGTTTAAAATTAAATTATTTTTCTAAAGGACATCTTCTTTGAAAATGGCCTTAGAGGGTGACTTGACATACCTAAATTTCATGTCAAGTGGCGACTCTGAGTTTTTAAATTAGTCTCAGCTGTCAAATAATTTTTCATTAAACGTCGCATTACAAGTTAAGAAATTATTCAGCCCCGTTCAAACAATTCATATATTCGCAAGGGGGGCCGGGAAATTTCCGGGCGCGACAATGTCAAGGGGAACCCAACAGACAAAGTTTTGAAAAACTTGAAGTAAGTCCAACTCAAGAAACTAACTCCAGGAGGTTCTTTCTCGCTGGAGACGACCTTGAACTAGGTCCTCATATAATACCAACACGTTCTTTATGGAAGGAGAAATTATTTAAATACCATCACATAGTGCTTCAATATTTGAGACACCGTTAAATAATAACAACACGTTCCACCACCATATGTTCATATGAATTCCTGAAATTAAGTATATGAAACTCTCTCACTCACAGACATTGGCCATTTGAACTCTCTCACACACGGTGACAAGAGCACAATGTATGTAGATCATTATTGCTGGGAATTATTTTGTTTCAGTTTTAAGGAAGCAATCTCGTTTAATAGAAAACATTTTAGATTGAGATAACTTATCAAATAAAATTGGTACAACATATTTCTAGAAACAGGAAAGACAATCTTCTATGAAATTTAATAATTAATATTTTATTTGTAAACAATAATCTTATATACGAAAAAAATGTTTTCAAAATTAGTTTTTGAAAATAATAAATTAATTTTTTGAAAATTGTTTGTAAATAGTAATTAATGTTTTGAAGATAACAATTAATATTTCATTTATAAATAATAATAATGTCTTAAAAGTTTAGGACAAAAAATTAAAAATAATAACTGTAAAAAACTATTTTGAAACTAATCCAAAAATTGCTTTGAAAACTATTCTGGAAAAAAAAATTTTAAAACTGTTCAGAAAACAAATACACTCCTCGACTATTTTTCCGTTTTTACTTTTTTTTTAAAACTTATTTATCTAAATTTTCTTTCTTTTTTTTACTCATCTCAACAAAAACAATTAAAAGAAAATAGAAAAATTACTTAACTTTTTTAAAAGTTAGGACAAACAAAAAAATCTAAAAATAATAAATGTAAAAGAATATTTGTTTTACCAGAGAGAGAGTGTGTGAATTGGGTTAAATGCAAGGGTAAAATTGTTACTTTGGTACATTTTCTGTGTTGACATCAGGTGGATTTGGCCTAACTAATTTATTTTAATTTATTTTTTGTCTCTATTCATTTTTTTTTACATTTGTTGTTTTGACCTCAATGTTTTGTGGTTTATTGATCGTCTTAATGAAAGAAATTTAAAAAGTATAAAATTATGTCCAAAAGTTAAAAAAATGTCATTAAAGACGACGAATAAGTTAAAAAAACTATGTTTTTGATCTATTTTTGTCTTTTCTGAATTTTTTTTTCAAATTTGGCCCATGATTTATATGTTTTTTAAAAGCTCTTGTCGAGATGAATCAATAAATTACAAAAATTTGATGAAAAATAAAAAATTGCAAAAAAAAATTAACGTAAGAACGAATTTTTTTTTAAATAAATACCACAGTCCAAATGGAATTAATCCGCAACTTGATGACAGCCTAAGGACAGGGGAGATAAGTGCAATCGATAACTAAAATAGAGGGGAGGTCAATGCAATTTTAGAAATCACAGGAGAGATGTACGTAATTGTCAAATACCACGTGAGAGGTAAGTAAAATTTTTCCTTTTAAAAATCTCAGGAGAGATTTCTGTAGTTGCCAAAAACCTCAAGCGAGGTAAGTGAAATTTAACCTTGATAAGTATATTTTCAAAGATTAACTTAAGTTTCCTAAAATGAAAACAGTTCCCAACTCACTTCATATGATTTTGACATTTTATTAAATAATTTTATCATATAACTTTAAATAGAAAATAATTAACAATAAAATAGTATGTTACCTGTATCCAAAAATTAATGATTATAAAGTTACAAATATTTTATATGTAGTATAAATAAATAAGAGTATCTTTATGAAGTTTTTAAAAAATCAGCCCATATATAATATGGGTCCCGAGATATTATATCCTCATCTCACTTTTCTTATCCCTCAAACAAACAGGCTCTTGGGGATTTTGCAAGAGAGAAAGAATTGAAAAGAAAAGAATAAAATCAACACTTTACTATCACTATTGGGATAATTATATACTAGCAAAATCCCATGCTATGCACGGGACGCGTAAAATAAAATGAAATTATTTTCATTACGCCAATCTATATATTTTTTTAAATTTTAATAATAAATTTTTACGACAGAAATATAAAGCATGTAATTTTCATAACATGTACAACTTAAAACATCTTCAATATCTAATTTAAACTCTATTTTATATTTAAATATTAAAGTTAATATCTTAATAATTAAACTAATTTGATCAAATATTCATTCAATTCACCTCAAAAAAATAAAAATAAAAAATCAAATTCAAGAACTGTAATAGTTTAAGTTAGTAAATAAGAATAACTTTTGAAAAAAAAGAGATTGTCTAATTATGAATTACTTTATCCATCATTTTACTATAAAAATAGTCTTAATATTTTCTTGGTATAGAATAACAAAATAAATGTAATTTTTACAAAATTAGTTAATATAATATTTATCCATTTATGCTATAATTTTAAAAATATGAAATTCAACCTAATATTTAAAAATATGTGAAAATAAAAATAAAAAATTTATTAATTAAATACATATTAGTTAAAAATAAATTGTCAATGGCCTATCTAAAAACTTAGCTAAGAAGCATATAAAAATTTCAATTAAGATGCTTTCAATTTTTTATAAAATTATGAATTCATAGCATACTTAAGATTTTTATCCAATTTAACTCCAAGATGTGAGTATAAATGCAAATAAAATTTAGTAATTTGTTTATTATCCAACTCAATCATAGAAATATTAAAGGATAAATACTAATCATTTAACAAAATTCGTATATACTTAGTTTAATCTCTCACTTTCATTTCTCTTATCCTTGACATTAAGTGACCTCTTTATATCATTTTATTTTAAATTTTAAAAAAATCTAAGAAGGAATTTCTTTTAATATTTTATGTCTTTTTATTTTACCTTGTTTGGATTTATTTTTAACAGTCATCCTATTTAACTAACCAAATTAAAATTATTTAAAAAATTAGTTAACTCTCCGATTTTAAAGATGAGTGATTTTACAGTGAGTAGAAAAAATATTAACGCATCTATGATGAGTTGATTAAAATATAAATTCAACTCACTTAATTTAATTCAAACATATCTCTGCAATGACAGTACAGTCGATTTACAACTTCATAAATAATAGCAAACATTTTTTTGTCATAAAAATCTATCTCAAACTGTTATTCCTATGATTTTAAAATTTTTAATTATAAAATTTATTTATAAAAAATAAACAAAAGTAAAAAAAGAAGTGATATTTTTTTAAAATCAGAATCATGATAATGAAAAGTGATATGATTATATCTTTATTTATTTGTAAGAAGTTGTTTAACAAATTTATTTTCTATATTAGAAAAGTCTATTTATTTGTACTTCCATTTTAAAAATTAATTTGTGTGTAATTCCTTAAAATATTATGCTTAATTACATAAAAATAAAAATTACATTTTATGTGCTTAGATATAGATATTTAGAGAAAGTTATGGAAATAAAAATATTATATATGAAATATGGTATGATTTTGATTTTGAATTCAAAAAAGATTCTAAAATATTTTTGTTAGTATAAAGTAACATGTAGTACTTATAAAGTTTGATCACAAACTAATTAACTTCTGACACTTGTCGCGCTCAGGGCGATTTTCACGAAAAGTCGCCCTGCAATAATATATAGTATAGATTTGTTTGTACTTGTAAAATCCAAAACTCATCCGAAAACTCATCCGATAATTATTTATCTCTTCTCATTGATGAAGATAAGATTTATCTTTCTTTAGAATTGATAAATTTTGGTATGATTATTCTAGATTTTTAAGGGTCGAAATTGGGACCACAGGATGAATGGTTAGTCAATAAATAATTTTATAATGGTCTTGAAATTGAAGAAAATCAAAAGATAGAAATGTAATGTTCTCTGGTAGAGCTCTTCATGAACAATAATTATGAATTATAATATGCTATAAATAAAAAACAATCTTAATAGATAAGATAATTTTTTCATAACTCAAGAATCTGGATCAACATAAGTATACTCGCGCGCCCAACAAAAGAATATCTTGATTAATTATTGGAAGGCAAATACTATCATTCACTAGCGGATAGTGGCAAATTAGCAAACCAAACCCCTGAATGAACAACTTGATAAGAGATAATACATAAGATCATCTCCAATGGAGGAAGCAAGATTTTATTCATAATATAGAGTTTGTTTATCTATGTGGCAAGTTGAGGACTAATTAATAACAAGTTCTCTCCCAGAAAATATTAATTTTGTTTTATTTGTCAAATTTGAAATTTTATTTTCAATATTAATGAGTTGACAACTTGAAGAATCATTTCTCTCTCCCTCACTTGAAGTTTGAAGAGTAAAAAACGATTTCAAGGCCGACCTTGATAAATTAAAGAAAAAAAACATTGTTAACAATAATTAGCAAATATCAGTGCGAAATGCAGCAAGTTAGTACGAAAATAACATTTCGTGTGGTACATCAATTTTATTAGTAGTAAATATCTATTGAACAATAATTAGCAATCTTATTAATTATTATTAACATGACTAAAAAATTATAAAAAAATATATACAGAAGTTGACAAAAGTTTAGAAAAATGACTTTTGCATTTTTTGCATTAATTATTCATCTCGATTTTCTTAACATTTCATCAGAATTTATTTTTTACTTTTAGTCATATTTTTGTACTTTTTTATTTATTCTCTTTGAAAAGAATGATTAGTTCAAAATATAGACGCAAATTAAACTCAATTTTGTCCAAATTGTAACGCCCCGTTTCTTGGCAACGTTAAAAGAAATCAGGTCTCTAAATAAATAAAAACGAGTCCCAAAAATACACAAATGGTGGCATTAAAACCAAGAAAAAAACATAATTATACAATGATAATCTCTCTTTAAATACAATAATTTCTTCAAATACTTCAATTCGGTTCCCACTAAATCTGCTCCAATACCTGAAAAAAATATTAAACCGCGAGAAGCATACTATACGACAGGAATAATTAATGACTTGAATAAAGTAAGATCAATAAACAAAGATTACAAGTTAAAGCAAAATAGTTTTCAACAATGTCCATAACCAGTAAAAAATAAATCTCGTATGCAGCCTATTTCGATAACATATCAAGCACCAACTAGGTCAAAAATAATTTAATCCATAGGTGGCACTCGCGCCCGCATAGTAATACATTTGATTCCACGGAGGGCAATCAATCGTAACAACTAATTTATTGTGACCTGGTGGACTTATACATATATCAATCAAATTTATGATAATCAATTATGCAATATAGTGTATCACGATTTGATAATCATAATGCTACAACATCATTCAACAATAATTTTCAAATTGATCCAAGGAGTATAAATATTTAATATGAATAAAATTCTCTAGAGATTGGAAAGCGTATAGTATATTTTCAGTTTACCTCAAATCAAGATCGTGGCCATTGAATATGTGCATATTGGTGCTAAAAATAACATCATAGAATGACACTTCGATTGAACACCGTTAGATACAATATCCAAAAGCCAGATAGTTAGTTTGTGATAGAAATAACTTGAGAAGTTATCTTGTTAGGTATAATTGTTAGGAACAATATTATGGAGGTGAAAGAATCAAGAAAACACATTAATTAGGTGTGAAAGAATGATACCATATTTATAGGGTTGGGAGAACCGATGGTTGGGGAAAGATTTTCAAAGATTTTGGATGAATGTGGTTAAACAATGAGGACTAGGGAGGGTGGTCATAGCTAGGTGCAAAATTTTGGAGTTCAAAGGGTTTAAGAGGATAGAATTGCGTTTAATATAGACAATAAGTCTACATAGACACCCTTTTGGCTTACACCCTCATATATATATATATATATATATATGAGATTTTGAATTTTGAATTTCTTTTGAAGGTTAAGTGGGTGGAGCCCATGTGCAATATCGGTAGGGTGTGATAGAGTGTAAGTCAAAGAGTGTGTATATAGACTTACTCATATACAGAATTCAATATGTTAGATATTTTGGCACTTTCCGGGGTTGTTCAAAACCTCCATTCATGTCTCTGCATTTGATTGTAATGGGTAGGTTCTTATGGGGTAGTTGCTCGCTCGATGCTCTTCTCATTATCTGCGCCAAGTTAACCATTGCGAAATCGATCCAATTGCGTGAGAGGTAAAAGCATTGCACGACATCTCATGCATAGCATTATCGAGCTCAAAATCATTTTAGTTTTCTTTACTGATTAGAGGATTTTTCTTACTCAAAATTCTTATATATATACAC
This sequence comes from Arctostaphylos glauca, assembly GCA_019985065.2. Taxonomy (NCBI): domain Eukaryota; kingdom Viridiplantae; phylum Streptophyta; class Magnoliopsida; order Ericales; family Ericaceae; genus Arctostaphylos; species Arctostaphylos glauca. Next base: position 10,535,267 of record JAHSPW020000012.1, on the reverse strand, counting down.
ACATTCCTTAATCATTTTAATTTCCTTTGACTAGGTGATTTACCTTTTCCGAAAAAAAAAAAATCATGTTTTCCATCTATATCATTACCTCTCCGGAATGATTTAGTATCTTGTAAATTAGGAATGATTTAGTATCTTTTATATTAGGCATGTTTATATTAGGAATGATTTAGTATCTTGTAAATTAGGAAGGGCTCGTTTTTCTTTGGATTTGCCTATATATATATCAACTATTAGGTCATATAAAAAGCGACGAGCACGAAGAATAAAATACATACAGAGGGGCGAGATTGACAAGTATGGGTTGCAGCCCACGTTCTTTTTTCTCTGTTCTTGCTCGACTGTTTTGTTTTTGTTGGAGGCGAGGGTGACAGTTTTCATCACAGCCCATATTTTTCTTTTTCGTTCTTGCATTTCTTTGAACGATTTTGGGGTTTGTCGAGATCACGCTGCACACCATACATCATTCCATCTTGTGATTTCTTGGTGTCGTTTGCTGCTGTGGCCGAATCTTTTGGAGATTGATTCGGAGCCGGTTGAATCCGGAGATCGGGCGTGAAGTCCGTGGTGCATCTATTGGATCTTGAAGAAGCTCTGGGAGCATCGGAGATAGGCGAGAATAGGTAAAAGCTTGGGGTAAGGTTTTTGCTATTTCGCAATCTGTACTTCTTTTCGATTAATAGAATAAAACAGTAGTGTTAGGCCGTGGTTTTGACTTAGGGTTATTTAGGACCCTAAGTTTTTCCACGTAAATCGTGCGTATCCTGTTTCAATTTTTATTCTATTGCAGTACTTTATTTTTGGTTTGGATTAATCGAGATAATCAACTCGTTTATCAATATTAATTTTTTTTAAATCTAAAAATTGGTATAATTTTTATTAAAACTCCTATTCACCCCCCTCTAGGAGTAGATTGAACGCTTCCGCGTAATTTCAATTGGTATCAGAGCGGGTTGCTCTGTTTAGGTTTAACCACCTGAGTTTAATTTTGGTTATAATATATGGACATGAACGCACCACGTGAGGGAGCCTCAAACTCGAGACCACCTTTTTTCGACGGTAACGATTATCCATACTGGAAAGCACGTATGACCACACATTTGAGTTCCCTAGGAGTTAGGGTTTGGAGATCTGTTAGGTATGGCTATGAGGCCCCAACCATAGAAGACACTACGACTAAACAGATGAGAGCTAAGGAGGACACTGAGTGGAATTCGGCTGACAATGATAGTTTTGAGGCAAACTCTAAAGCTTTAGGAGCCATCTATGGTGCATTAAGTAAAACAGAGTTTAGTCGTATTTCCGCATGCACCACTGCAAAAGAAGCTTGGGATATTCTCCGAGTCACCCACGAGGGTACTAAGACTGTTAAAACTTCAAAACTCCAAATGCTTACAACACGTTTCGAAGATTTGAGAATGCAGGAAGATGAGGCATTTGATAGTTTTATCACTAAATTGAGTGACATCGTTAATTCCTTCCACGCATTAGGAGAACCAATCCCTAATCTTAAAGTTTGTCGAAAAGTGCTTAGGTCTCTTCCTGAGAGGTTTAGGGCTAAGGTAGTTGCGATCGAAGAAAGTGATAAAGTTGATGACATTCTTTTTGAGGAGCTTGTAGGTAAACTTCAAACATTTGAATTGAACCATCTCTCAAAGAAACCTACATTAAAGACTAATAAAAGCATTGCTTTTAAATCGTCTAAAGAAGAATCCTTTGTGACACAAGAGAGTGATGATGACCTTGACGAAGAAGAACTTGCTTTCTTTGCTAAAAAATTCAGAAAATTTGTTAAATTCCGTAAAAATAATAATTCTGGAAATTTTTCTTTTTCGACTAGTGGTAGCAAGAATTTTAATTTTGGGGATAATGAAAAGAAGTCTACTATTGATAAACCCAAGAAACCCCAAGGTATACAATGTCACGAGTGTCATGGTTTCGGGCATGTTCAAGCATAGTGTGCAAACACTCTTAAAAAGAAAGTGGCCAAGGGTTATAAGGTTACATGGGATGACGATAGTGATGACAATAGTGATGGGGGTTCTGAAGCTCCTAGATATTCTGTGCTTGTTGCCAACATTAAGTCCCCCACATCCCCCAAATCGGTTGAACTTTCTACAACTCTTAGCGACGATAGTAAGTATGTCTCGACTGATGAAGACTGTGAGAATAGTGATGATGATATAGATTCTATTCATGAGGCCTATAATCAATTGTTTAAAGAGGGTGTCAAACTGAAAAAGAAAAAGAAGGAACTCATGAGTGTCATCGAGAAAATTAGTGGTGAGAGGAACAAACTTAGTGATGACATTAAATCTAAGAACATCGAGCTTAAAGAATTAAAAACCTATAACGCCAATTTGAAAGAAAAGTTTGCCAAAATTGAGAGAGAGCGTGTGGATGCCTTGAAAGCTCTCGAAGGGTCTAAGGATAAGATTTTTGAATTGGAGCGTGATCTTAGGGAGGCCACTGAGGCCATAAAGCGTAATGAGTGTGGCGCAACTCGTATTGCCGAAATGACACGTACGTTTAGAAATAGAAGCGGCTTAGGGTTTGTTGATCCACCTTCACTGACACCTAAGGCTAACGAGTTCACAAAAAAGGAAATCAAATTTGTGAAATCTGAAATTACAAAGAATGAGGTAGTAAGTGATAAACCCGAATCTTCTATTAAATCTTCCACCCTCATTAAAAATGCTTACAACAGTAATCATGCTCTTGAAAAGAAAAATCCTTTTATTTGTCACTACTGTGGTGGTCAAGGTCACATTCGACCTTTTTGTTATACACTTAGAAGAGACAATCAGAGAACAAAGGGGAAATTGTTTATAGCCCCAGTTAATAAAGTGTTCGATATGGTCAGCCCAATGTGGGAAGACCTCAAGTTGTGCGTCAGTCTCCCACAAACATTAAGAATGAGAATTTTCAAAAGACTTTGAGTCAGTTGGCGAATCAAACTTCTCACCTCGTCGAGGAAATCAAAAAGTTGTCAAATTTGGCTAACAATAATGGAGAGACTGATAGGATTATTGAAAGACGTACTACACACGGTCACACCTCACATGTGAACACCAAACCGAAGCAAACATGGAAGAGAGTCGATGTCGTTTGTCATGTAGCACACACTGCTTTTCGGGCACATGATGCTTGCGCCTGGTACTTAGACAGTGGATGTTCAAGGCACATGACTGGAAATAAGTCTTTCTTTGCTAAGCTAGAGAAGTATAATGGTGGTTTTGTCACTTTTGGCGATGGTAATACGGGTAAAATTATAGGACAAGGCACCATAAATGCACCCGGAATCCCTCTGATAGATAATGTGTTATATGTTGAGGGTTTAAAAGCTAACTTGTTAAGCATAGGGCAATTCTGTGATAATATGCATGAAGTCAATTTCTCTAAAAATAATTGCTCTATTATTGATGCTTCAGGTGTGTGTGTGGTTAAAGGTATTCGATCTTCTGATAATTGTTATTGTGTTGAAACTGCAAGTTCTAATGTGTGTCATCGAATCTTGCTTGATGATGTAGAAATTTGGCACCAACGTTTAGGACACGTAAATTTTCCGGAATTGCATCGAATAACCAAGAACGAGATTGTGAGGGGAGTGCCCAAACTTGCCAATGGGCAAGGGCTTGTGTGTGGTGGCTGCATGAAGGGCAAACAAATAAAAAGCCCTCATAAAAAGACAAATTTAGTTGCAACCACGAAATGTTTAGAGCTAATTCACATGGACTTGATGGGACCCTCACGTACTGAAAGTTTAGGGGGCAAGCGATATATTCTGGTTATAGTTGACGATTTTTCTCGCTTCTCATGGATTGGTTTTCTTAGAGAAAAATCTGATGCTTATGCTTGTTTCAAAACTATTTGTCAACGTATTCAAAATGAGAAAGGGTACCCTATCACACGAGTCCGCAGTGATCATGGTCGTGAGTTTGAGAACTCCGGCATTGAAAAATATTGTGATAAAAAGGGTATTAAGCACGAGTTCTCTGCACCTCGCACACCTCAACAAAATGGGGTTGTTGAAAGAAAGAATAGAACCCTTCAAGAGATGGCGAGAGTTATGCTTCATGCCAAACGCGTCCCTAGAAACCTTTGGGCTGAAGCTATTAATACTGCGTGCTATACTATAAATAGAGTGTACGTTAGACCAGGGACAACTCTCACACCCTATGAAATTTGGAATGGTAAGAGGCCTTCAGTGAAGTATTTTAGGGTGTTCGGTAGTAAATGTCATATTTTGAGAGACAGCGAGTCCTTAGGTAAATTTGACTCCAAGAGTGACGATGGTATCTTTTTAGGCTATTCCAACACAAGTAGAGCTTTTCGAGTATATAATCTACGCACATCTACCCTAGTTGAGTCAGCCAATGTAGTTGTTGACGATACCACTCTTGATGAGTCAGTCCCTCAAGTTAATGATGATGATGAGGGAAGTTGGGAAATTTTTGAGGGGGAGTTTCAATCCAATGGTTTAGATGAAGGAGTTTCATTTGAAGAGGTTGTTGACGTTCCTACGAGTGTGGATGAGAAAGTTGAAAATGATAGTGAGGTTGAGGTAGATGAGCCTATAGAAGATGAGGAGTTAGGTCAACACAACTTAGTTCCTGTGTCTGCCAAAGAACCCTCGGCTAGAGTAAAGCTTAACCATCCCATTAGCCAAGTCATAGGAGATCCTAATAATGAGATGAAAACTAGGAGGCAAATTAGGAATGAGATCAATTATGTGTGTTTCACGTCCACATTAGAGCCAAAGAGGGTAGAAGAGGCCTTACGAGATGACCATTGGATAGGAGCCATGCAAGAAGAACTACAACAATTTGTTAGGAATGACGTTTGGTACTTAGTACCAAGACCCTCTCACACTAATGTCATAGGCACTAAATGGATATTTAAAAATAAAAAGGATGTAGATGGCATAGTCGTGCGTAATAAGGCTAGGTTAGTTGCCCAGGGGTACACCCAAATTGAGGGAATTGATTTCGATGATACCTTTGCCCCCGTAGCAAGAATGGAGTCAATAAGGTTCCTTTTTGGTATTGCATCTCATTTTAATTTCAAATTATTTCAAATGGATGTTAAAAGTGCTTTTTTGAATGGTGACCTTAAGGAGGAGGTGTATGTGGAACAACCCAAAGGGTTTACTGATCCATCATTCCCTGATCATGTGTACCGCCTTCGTAAGGCCCTTTATGGCCTTAAACAAGCCCCTCGAGCTTGGTATGAACGTTTAACCGATCATCTTTTAAATACCGGCTTTGTGAAAGGGGGAGTAGACCGAACTTTATTTCTAAAGAAAATTGAGAGCGACCTTTTAATTGCTCAAATATATGTTGATGATATTGTGTTCGGATCCACAAATGAGCAGCACGCGAAACAATTTGGGGCACAGATGTCCCATGAGTTTCAAATGAGCCTAATGGGAGAATTGACTTACTTTCTAGGCTTTCAAATTCGTCAGTTGTATGATGGGATATTTTTGTCCCAATCCACATATGCGAAAGAATTGGTCAAAAAATTTGGTTTGGAAGATTTCAAGAGTACTCGTACTCCCATGGGTTCCACCGTTAAAATTGCTAAAGATAATGAGGGCGCTAGTGTTGACTCCACGCTTTATCGTAGTATGATAGGAAGCTTATTATATCTTACCGCTAGTCGTCCCGATATTTCGTTTAGTGTTGGAGTGTGTGCCCGCTATCAATCTGACCCTAAAGAGTCTCACTTGATCGCTGTCAAGCGAATTATTCGTTATGTTAAGGGCACCTCCATGCTTGGTCTTTGGTATCCTAAGGGTACTAATGTGGACTTAGCCGCATTTTCCGATGCCGATTGGGCCGGAAGCGCGGATGATAGGAAGAGTACCTCCGGTGGTTGTTTCTATTTGGGAAACTGCTTGGTTGCCTGGCATAGCAAGAAGCAAAATTGTGTTTCGTTGTCCACTGCAGAGGCCGAATATATTGCCACTGGTAGTTGTTGCACCCAACTTTTATGGATGAAGCAAATGCTTCAAGACTACGGTCTATCTCAAGGTGTGATGACTGTTTTTTGTGATAACACAAGTGCCATTAATATTTCTAAAAATCTAGTCCAACATTCCAGGACTAAACATATCGACATCCGTCATCATTTTATTCGTGATTTGGTTGAAGATGGTGTCGTGGCTCTTGAGTTTATACCCACACAAGATCAAAAAGCGGATATTTTCACTAAGCCTTTAGATTCTCTTAGGTTTGAGTACCTTAGGAAATCTCTTGGTTTAATTTCTCTAGATTAAGTTGTGTGTGGGGTCACATGTCATCTCATATGCTTACTTTGAATGTTTTTAATTTTGAGTTGTCATGTGTTGTTATGTACTTAGTAGTATTAATTTTATTTTATTTTGGTGTATTGTTTTGAGTCAAAGTTTTTTTTTTATCGTGTGTGTGCTTGCAATGTCTTTAGCGTGCTTGGGAATCCTGTGCTATCTCAATATCAGTTTCACATATGCTTATGCCTTTGAGAGTCATGTATCGCATCGATTCTTTTTTATCATATCAATCTGTTAAATCGTGATGTTGCTCTCTGTTTTGGTATGGAATCCCATGCTCATGTTTCTATGCACACAATCTCACTTGGAGCTAGTAAACTTACATTGTTTAAGTGGTCTATATTGAGTCTCAGTTGGGTTTATCTTGACTATTCACTTTGATTGACCACATGTTCGTTGTTTACCTAGGGATGCTTTCCCTCGTTTGACTCCTTATGAGATGGGCCGCCTATGGATTGGTGTGTAAAGCACCTCTAAGGTTCGGAAAAATCAAATTGAGACTTGTTTTTATTTCTTGTCTATTTTTTTTTTTAAAAAAAAAAAAAAAAAACAATACCCCTAAAAAAAAACAAAAAAAAAGAATTAAAAAAAAAAGGGGGGTTTCTTTACATTTGTCTCTTCGCCTTAGAGGTTATAGCTGCCTGGTCCTTCGCCCCACAAGGCTAGGTGTAAGTCGCTAATCTCGAGTCTAAAACAACCGATGAGGTTTGTGCTTAAGTTCCTAGGTCCGAGCATTTCTGGTTTGACTTCCTCGTGATAGTCTTGTTTAAACCTTTCTTGAGATAAGATTATAGTGCCCACTTAGCCCTTGATAAGTTTTTCTTGCTCCTCATGCACGGCGTTTACGCTTCACATTCATAGGCTTGAGCATGGTATTCTGTCCATTCTTTGATCTGCATCATTATGCTTAATTCATGAGTTGATATGGTCTTAAATTTTCATTCGATGCATTTCTCTTATAGCCATCTTGCCTATGTGATTCTTGTTATTGCATATCGTATGATTCTCTCGTATGCTTTCAAGTTGCATGTGTCTCACTCGGATATATACTTTTTCGCTTTGTTTTTCCGTGACAAAAAGGGGGAGAGTTTTTATGGTCATGAGTTGGGGAGTAATGGAGAGTGATATGTGTCGTTGAGTCTTGCATAAAGATAGAGAATTTTTGAGGGCTATCGTTCATTTGGGGAGTATATAAGGGGAGATTTATTTTATTGATGAATCAGTGGTTGGATTTTCATGCTTTTGGATATAATGTTGCTTTGTCGTTTATTATTAAATTATGCTGACCCATTCTACTTTTCGAAACATATATTTTGTCGCATAGTTTTTGTTGATCTAACTTTGCAGGTATTGGAAGTGCAACTCAAGCTTCATTGGATAGACCTAGTTTCGGCTAGTGTTTATTTCTTTCAGTTGTATTTTTCCATTATGTTTTAGTGTAGTGGGTTTTGTCCCGGAAATGCCAAAGGGGGAGATTGTTAGATATTTTGGCACTTTCCGGGGTTGTTCAAAACCTCCATTCATGTCTCTGCATTTGATTGTAATGGGTAGGTTCTTATGGGGTAGTTGCTCGCTCGATGCTCTTCTCATTATCTGCGCCAAGTTAACCATTGCGAAATCGATCCAATTGCGTGAGAGGTAAAAGCATTGCACGACATCTCATGCATAGCATTATCGAGCTCAAAATCATTTTAGTTTTCTTTACTGATTAGAGGATTTTTCTTAATTCTTATATATATATACACATTCCTTAATCATTTTAATTTCCTTTGACTAGGTGATTTACCTTTTCCGAAAAAAAAAATCATGTTTTCCATCTATATCATTACCTCTCCGGAATGATTTAGTATCTTGTAAATTAGGAAGGGCTCGTTTTTCTTTGGATTTGCCTATATATATATCAACTATTAGGCCATATAAAAAGCGACGAGCACGAAGAATAAAATACATACAGAGGGGCGAGATTGACAAGTATGGGTTGCAGCCCACGTTCTTTTTTCTCTGTTCTTGCTCGACTGTTTTGTTTTTGTTGGAGGCGAGGGTGACAGTTTTCATCACAGCCCATATTTTTCTTTTTCGTTCTTGCATTTCTTTGAACGATTTTGGGGTTTGTCGAGATCACGCTGCACACCATACATCATTCCATCTTGTGATTTCTTGGTGTCGTTTGCTGCTGTGGCCGAATCTTTTGGAGATTGATTCGGAGCCGGTTGAATCCGGAGATCGGGCGTGAAGTCCGTGGTGCATCTATTGGATCTTGAAGAAGCTCTGGGAGCATCGGAGATAGGCGAGAATAGGTAAAAGCTTGGGGTAAGGTTTTTGCTATTTCGCAATCTGTACTTCTTTTCGATTAATAGAATAAAACAGTAGTGTTAGGCCGTGGTTTTGACTTAGGGTTATTTAGGACCCTAAGTTTTTCCACGTAAATCGTGCGTATCCTGTTTCAATTTTTATTCTATTGCAGTACTTTATTTTTGGTTTGAATTAATCGAGATAATCAACTCGTTTATCAATATTAATTTTTTTTAAATCTAAAAATTGGTATAATTTTTATTAAAACTCCTATTCACCCCCCTCTAGGAGTAGATTGAACGCTTCCGCGTAATTTCACAATAGTTTGAGAAATCAAAAATGTTGATAATTAATGAATCTAGAGAAAAATATGAATTTGATTCAAAGCTTGGTGACTAAGTTTTCTTCTAAAACCATAAGTCACAAAGTACACAACAAATTATTAAAATAATTAAATGTTTAATTTTATTTATATATTATTATTATATTTAAGTTTTAAACATCCTGAATCGTTATACAATTAAACTATCTTTAAAATTGTTTGGCGAGAGAATAATAAAATACTTGTAACAAATTAAACTATGAAGGGTAGGTGTTATCGAAATTTCAGTATCATATATATAAAGAGAAATGGTCCAATTTCTATTGCACGAGACTATTTCTTGGGCCAATGAGGGAGGGCACTACAAAGGTGATGAACTAATAATTACCAAGGGCATCACAACTCGAGGAGAATCTTATGATTATGATGATGATAATGATGTTACTATTTGGTTTATTTTAGTGAAAACGTGAAGATAAGCCTATGATGTGCCAAGGAAATCGACAAATTAGCTAGAGAAGTAAAAATATGAATTTTTCTGTAGGGTTGGAGGCACAAAAATTAAAGTGGGACCATTGCGGACAACTTGTCCCTGTGATTAGAAATCTTCGGAGGCTAGAACATCAAGTTTGTTGGAGTCACCACTTGATTTTAAGATTAGCCAAGCAACCAGTTGAACGTAATTTAAAGAGAGTTTTCAAGATGATTTTGGTTCAAATAGAGAAAATGGGAGAAATAAATAAATAAATAAAGGGAAACGCTTATTCATAATGCATTAGGCTAAACTAAAAAAAGAAGAGAGAAAAATATTACCCAAATTACTAAAACAATGAAGACAAAGCTTCTTGACCAATTCCCAGATTATTCCCTAAAAATGCGAGTTTTGACAAGTTTCTGATATTACCTCGTATACATGATTTGTTCTTGCTTCTATCTTTGAAATTTGAATTAAAAATAAGTATGTGGAGTTTAGAATATCAAAAGTGGTATTGCTAGTGGGATTTTGAGATTTTTCTAGGCCAATTTGGAAAACGACTAGGCACTTTTGGGCAAGGGTTATTAAGAACAGCATTAAAAGGTGAGACCTCTGATTAGATTTTTGGAAGATTGCTAAGTTAGCTTAATCCTAAAATTTACATCTCAATTTATGGATTTGAGATCACTGTAGCGATCCAAGTGCTACAAACATGCATCGCCCTCAAAATAATGTCGATTTTGAACTAAACAGTGCAATCCACTTAATAGCTCAAAACAATGTTATTTTGAACCCTTTTGGTCGATAACTTGTCCCCCAAATTACCATCGACATTTAGTGCTTTTTCTAGATCAAAGATGGCTGCTCCACAGGCTCTCTCCATACCAGCCACAGCCACAGACACATCGTCACTGAATGCCACTGCTTCGTCGTGGCCTACAATTGCCATTGCTTTGCCGATGACTACACCCCGAACCAAGGAGGTATTCTGGCGGTCGCGTGCGTGTAGCAACGGCTAGGTTTGGTTGATCTTTTGGAGTAAGATTTTTCTCAGTACCTAACTTCCCTCACCACCTATTGCACAAAAACCACCTCATGGAAACAATATGAGTTAACTTTTTTTTGTAATGTGTTTTGCCAGATTCTTTTTCGTCTTCTTACCATCCATAATGTACTGTTTTCCACATTCTGTGGGCTTTTCTTCTAGCTTTTCTTCTCTCAAACGTAGAACTTAATATTGCTATTTCAGCTTATGCAATCACTGATTAGTCTATTTTTTTAGCTTAATTATACAATCACTGATTTCAACTAGCTAGACACCTAATTTCAGCTTATACAATCCCTAGTTTTTAGAACCAAATAGTGCTATTTCAACACTTAATATGAAGATTTAGCTGCTTTTTCATAGCCTGTTTCAGTGTGCATCTTGGGATGACAAATCTAAGCACTTAATTTCTTAGTCTGTTTATTAACCTCAACACTTCATTTTTTCTTTCTTTGTTTTTTTTTACGGCTGATATGAATATTTATGTATATTGATTAGTTGTTTCTGTGTTAGTTGTTTTTTTATCGGCTTCTGTTTCCTTTGTTTATTTGTTTTTTATCGGCTTTTGTGTTAGTTAGTTGTTCACTATTAGTTGTTTCTATGTTAATTTTTTTTCTTATATTTCTGTATCATTAGTAATTGTTTGAGAATCTATTTTATGTAATCGTACGAAAGAAGAAAATAATTTTTTTTCCCTAGTCAGTAATTTTTATTACTTTATGTTAAGACGGGAGATGATAGATTTCAGGAGTCTATGAATTACATTGTTGGGTTGTCCAAAGATTATGCTCTTCATCTTGGAATAGGGTTTGAATCAGAGGAAGTTCGTATGATTTTTACGGATAACGAAAGGAGTATGAGTTTTAGCATTAGAAAAAGTTATATTAAGGAGGGTAAAAGGGAAAAAGATAAAGGAAATTACCTATGGTGGAACAACCTCGAAAAGAGACGTACTAAGTGCAGTGCATTCATGTATGTACCAAATTTGAAGAAAATCACATTCACCCTTCGCATCTTCCTCAGTGTTCTTATTTGATGTGGACTCAAGCAATGATTCCTGACACACAAGCTCTAAATAGCGATACAGCAGTTGATAGTGGTTTGTCACTTAAGGCATCACGTGATCTTATTAGTGCCCAGAGAGAATTTGTAGGGTTTACATGGGAGGACCAAAAAAATTACTTGCGTGCAAGAAGACAAAGGAGCTTGGAATATGGTGAATCAGAGGCTTAATTTGTTAGGATAGTTTCATACTCAAGTTGCTCAAAAGCCATTTTTTTCGATGTTGTTCAATTAGATATTGATGAGATGGTTACTAATATTTTTTGGAGCGACCATGAAATGATTACAGATTATGAACTTTTCTGGGATGCTATGTCTTTTGACACCATTCAAAATAAACAAAGAATGTATGCCACTTTCTCTTTTTACTGGCTTCAACCATTATAGAATTACCGCAATTTTTGGGGTGGCTTTGTTGTATGATGAGACTATCGAATCTTTCAAATGGTTATTTGATGCCTTCTTGCATGCAGTGGTGGGAAAAAAACATGTCTCCATATTCACAAACCCATTGAAGAGGGAACTGAACAATTAGACATTGAAGGCGGTCTGGTCCAAATTCTTGCAAGGGTTCAAGTTTAGATGTTTCTCCTGGTTTATGGATTCAGGGTTGAGGGGTCCTTTCTCGATTGGTGATATCATGTATAATACCAGAGGGGTTCTTGGTGGTAGGTTAATCAAGTAGTTGCAGGGGATGGGAGTGGAAATAGGGTGGAAGGATTTGCAATGGCGATGAGAGGCCAAACTGGATAGGGTAAACGTAAAGGGTGGGGGGGAGGATCTGAGTTGGTAGGGGGTTTTAATTTGTGGGTTGGATTCTTACCAACCCTTTTACTTTAGGCCCCAGTAGTCATTACTACTGTTACTAGTGTATTCCTTCATGTATTGTTCTTTTCTATAAAATTTGATTTGCCTTTCAAAAAAAAAAAACTCTAGATTCTTACAGTCCAAGGGTTTGAAAAAGAAAACTTACATAAAAGTCGGGTTTAGATTGAAATCTTGGCATGATAAAATTGAAAAGAGAAGAAGATTCACTTCAAAATCTACTTGCCCTAATCAACTATTAATAGAACCTCATAAGTTGATATCAAAATTCTTATTTTTTTTTTATACTTTGTGTAAACATGTGTCGTCTTCCTTTTTTTTTTATGTGGATTTGGATTTTTCGATGCTCAACAGGTCAGAAATGATGAATTGCGAGTCTAATTCTGAATTAACAACTTTGTCATCCCAACCTTTCGACGTGTATAATGATGTTACATTCATATTATGCTTTTTATTTATTTGTGCCATAATGTTTTTCTAATTTATTTGCTTTGACTTTTCTTTTTTTCTTTTTTTTCTTTTTCATGTGACTGGAGCCGAGTCATTTATTGATTATGAATATTTTTTTCATTTGTTGAGCGAATAAGAATGTAACGCACAAAATTTATCATTAATCAATAAATAGGAATCAATAAAAAGAAAAAGAGAGGATAAAATCAAATTGAATGAGTTAACTCACTCTGGATTTGCCAATTTATAATTGAATTGATCTATCGACTTAACGCTCTATAAATTGGAAATTGGAGACTTTTGGATCGAGAGCAAAAGTAATACCCAGATTGAGAGCATAAGTAAATTGGAGACTTTCAAATACAGTAATTGAGAGGAGTAACACCTAGATTGAGAGTAGGATCAAACCGTCAGGCATGCTAAAGAAACTCATGATAACCTTTGAAGTTGCCAAGTTATAAATAATCATGCAGGTCTCAATTGCACTTTCCCTGATCCAATAGAATTTTCTAAAATTTCCCTAGAATTAACCCAATACGGGTAAAACGATACAAGTCTCAATTACCCCAAGTTATAAAATAACCATAAAGATTCAAGTAAAACTCATCATATAGCATGCATTATAATCTAGGTTCGACACCTCAACCATCCAATAATAGGAACAACGACACTGAGCAATAATCCAACAAAATTAAAAACGACAGCAATACCTCTCAACATAAAAATAGAAAACATAATCCTACTAACTCATCAATGGGAGCACAATGCCGTAACTGTGCACCAAATCTTAAACACATACCAAAATATTAGGTCATTTAAAAATTCAAGAGACTTTCGTTGTTCAGCTTTGGTATACGCATGGAGTCCAAATCAGTAACACCTAGGTATGAATAAAAAGGATAAGTTTTATTGATAAGTATGGTTAGAAAATAAAAATGATAAGTACTACTGATAACTATGGTTTGAATTTAATTTTCAATCCGATTTGAACTGATAAGTATTTAAATTTAATATTTTTAATTTAACTTTAATTCAATCATGTTCTATCATTTAGCACATTTTTATTAGTTTTAGAACTAATTAAATTGTAATGCCCCGATTTTTCGGAATATTATTTAAATTTTTTAATTTAATTATTAAGTCAATTGAAATGCAAACTTATGAAAATGCCCTTTTTATTATTAACAACAAAAATGAAATAATTTAGAATTTAAAGTGTGGAAGTAAAATGATAGAAATACCCAATGGAGTTTACATTCATTTATTTGAAAATAAATCTAATAGGGCTCTAGGGATAAGGTAGCCAAACGTCACCATGGTCTTCCTTAGCTAATCCCAATTCTTCAAACTTGGGCGAATTCTCCGACGGCTCCACAACATCTGGTATGAAACACCAGGGGCAGAGAAGTTGCTCCGATAAGTAATTAAACTCAGTAGAAAAAAGTTATCGAAAAGTCAAACGCATGTAAGATAGAGTTACAGCAGAAAATATAGTAAATGCATTAATAGTAGAATATGAAAGTAAACACGTAAGTTTGTTATGTTTTCGTTCCACTTTAGAGTTCCTAGGAATTTCCTTTTCTCTCAATACTCCGTTCTTACCCGACTATCTAGAGTAGAGTACTAAGTCGATATTGACAAGTCCGATATTTTCTACCATTTAGTCGAGTCAATAACTATTTCACACTAACTAAACCCAACCTAGTACGTGGCTTTGTCAAGTTAGGTACAACAAATTTTAGCCGTTTCCTATTTATCGGCTCAAGGACACGCAAGATAAGGTCGTCACTCCTTAGGGGTCCGGAGCTGTCGATGTAGACGTACTCTGAAGTCACTTCCAACTGAATACACTCATCTCCTAATTGGGGTCCTTAATCAACAAACAAAACGACGCTCGATGAGACTCTAACCCACACAGAACACAACTTGGAACGATGTCCAGAACATCACACAAGGCACGACGGCCATCACTTATCTATTTTTTCATTAATGAATCTACTTGTTTTCTACATTTTTCACTACTTATAATGTTCACCTAACACCTCCGCTTCCGTGTTACAGTGGTATTCGAACCCGATGCCCCTAACGTAGATTTTAGATTTGCAGATAAATCATCAGCACATCTCATAGTTCAGTCCTATAAAGTTTAATAGTACGATGACTATTCTACGTTAAGCCAATGGCACGGCGGCCTTATCAAAACATTTCATTTGGCCAATACAGCAATTGTAACACTAACCAACAACAATAACTTGAGCAGCACGAAGGCTATACTCAGATTAACAATACAACTACATCATTCATAATCATGCAATAGTGGAGGTCTGGACAACATTTTGTAAACTTTCCTAGATTTTAGTAAGTCGCTTGAGCGGCCTAGTGTTCGCTCGAGCGGTCTACCAAAATATCGGATTTTGAATTATATTTGTAAAATGTCAAAATTTGTTAGAAATTTAACAGGTCACTAAGCGGCCTATAACTCACTCGAGCCAGCTGTCTTTTTCAGCAGCTGTGGTTTTAAGATTTTCTGATGAAGAGCTAACTGATCGAAAACTCTATTCCATGTTACTTACCCAAAACAAAAATTGAGATTATACACAAAAACCTTACAAAGTCTAGTTCATTTACCCTCTATCAATTTCATGAATTGATCAACAAGTAAAACTAATTTCATGCATGCTTTCGAAACGAAGAACAAATAAAAAACTAACATACATTGCTATCAAATTTCGTAAATCAACCTACTGTAAATCATAGCCTAGGGATTGGAAGTTGTTTCCCCTACCTCAATCTGCATATTTCGTAGCGAAACAATTTTGAATTTTGATGTTCCTCGAACAAACAGAACCTCCCAAGGCAAGAACTCCCAAAAACTGTCTAAGCTCACAAACTCTCTTTCTACCTTTGATTTCAGTATGATTTCGTATAGGAATAAAAATGAACATCTTTTGTTGTTTAAATAATGATTTAATCCCTTAATATATAATCGATTAAAAACATCTTTTGTTGTTTAAATAATAATTTAACCCTTTAATATATAATCAAATCGATTGAATTCTCGAATATTTCCGATCTCAAAATGTTTTCCACCATTAATGAACATTACACAACTGCTGTCTGTTTTATAATTTGAATAGACCGTTTGAGTGAGCTCCCAAATTTTAAATTCTAAATTTTTAAACACAAAAATATAAAGAGAAAACTATTTATTAATTAATTTTAATTAAATAATAAAATTTAGCTCAGGGGACTTCTTACAAAGAAATCCCTGCGATAAGCATAGAAGTAAAAGTTATAACTTATTTTATTTTTTAACCTTTTTATTTTTGGTGTTAGTATTTTGTTAGATAACAAGTAACTTCTGAATATTTATCTTTTAAAAGTTATAACAGTGATACATACATATGAGCATAATCCTTTTATGGGTCCATTTGGCGTAACTAGATTATGAGATTATTGGATTGTTGGATTATGTTGGGTGCCGGAGGGAATAATCTAGCTCAAAGTGTTTGGACTAAATTATTTGTGGATATGTTGGTTATGTTGTGTTTGGAGCTAGATTAATCCAGATTGTTTAGGTGAATAATTTAGGGCAAATGAGACTAAATTATTTTCCTAATAATCTAGACAATCCAAATAATCTAGTTTAGGCAAATAGAGCCTATAAATCCCTCGTCCAAACGAAGCACTTTTAAACTTTAAAGTTCGAACATGTAACCGTTGGGAATCACGTAATTCAAGAAAATTGAAAACGTGTTGACATTTCTTTAAACCCCTCAAACTGTTAAAGACTCAAATTTGGATTCGGAAAGATAACTCATCACCACAGCAATCAACAGCGAGAGCCTTCTAGATCGCAACACCCTGTCACCACCCCCACCCCCACCCCCACCGCCACCCTCTCTCTCTCTCTCTCTCTCTCTCTCTCATATTCGATCTAAAGAAGAACTAGTATCATGAATCAGAATAAAACCGAAGCCGATCATCCAATCCAAGCAAGCAATCCACTACCAGACTCCAAACAACACCATCAATCTCAGTCCTCCGAATACGCTCCCTATCCGAAGCTCGACCCCAACGACGTCGCTCCCCCCGACGAGAGTTGGACCTCCGTCCCCGTCGACTCCCATCCTCCTCCTCAGCCTCCGCCTCCGTATCCTGCCGCCGAACATCCGCCGAGTAATCCTAGGGCTTCGTCGCCTCCCCAAGGTCCCGCTCCGATCTCCGGGGCATCAGCCACCACCATGCCGTCCGAGTCCAACCCTTATGTCGCTCCCTCGCCTGTTCCGGCTTCTTCCACGAAGAGTATGTGTCGGTGGACTTCAACCTTGTGATCTGATTGATTTGGCGTTTGAATTCTTTCTAGCTCTTTAGTTGGAAAGAACATGATTTGAGATTGTAGATTTGATGTAGTTGTGTCTTTTTTGTTGCTATTAGATAAGGTGGACTCGGTGAAGGATGTGCTAGGGAAATGGGGGAAGAAGGCGGCGGAAGCAACAAAGAAGGCCGAAGATCTTGCTGGGAATATGTGGCAGCACTGTAAGTCTTTGTTGCTTCATACATATTAGACAATGATAATGCATGTGTTTGCAGACTTGATCCCATATTGCCATGTAATATGAGCTGCGGTGGATTTGTGAGTGTTTCCTGTTTGATTTTGACTAGTCCCGTCCCTTATTTGATTTTTATGCGTATGATTTCTGGTGGAAATTGTTGTGTGACATGAAAAGACGGTTCAGTCTATTGTGACTCGTGAGATCAGCAATTTGCCAAGTTGAAAATTATTGAGAGTATAGCTACTGTCAATATCAAGAGGTAGGACTAGAAGTCGATTTCAAGATCATGTCCTTGCCACTTGCATCTTTATAGAAAAACAAACTTGCTTATGCGTATTTGATTTCTGGCTGTACATAACTGGTGGATGACGATAAAACGAGTTGATATAAATGCTTTATTCTCGACTTACTAACATATCATTGATCCTATTTTAGAGTTTGTGTTGCTTGAGTTTGTTGCGCATTATGAAGCAGCAAAGCTGTAGTATTTCGGAATTCAGAAACTGCACTAGAAGCCTCGAAAGCTTATCTGCTGATCACACTTTAGCTAATCTTAGCATCTGTGGAGGCAATACAAAGTTCAAGTTGCCATGAAATTTTTTAGATTCTAAGGTTAAAATGGCTGTGGATGCTAGTTTTGAGCGAGAAATATTGTCAATTAGAGAAACACAATGTTCTTATGTCGTATTTTCCAATGATCTAGTCATGAAACGTATGGCATCTTTGGTAGTGAGTTTTTGTATATGTTGAGAATGCAATGTTAATTGTAAGTGACGATCAATGATTGTAGTGACTCGACGATGTTCCTATTTGGTTGTTTTCTTTGGAAATTATTTGTGATATTGGATGCATTAGATTCTAAGGTTAAAATCAATGGCTCTAGATGCTAGTTTTGAGCAAGAAATATTGTCAAGTAGAAAAGCACAATGTTCTTATGTTGTATTTTTAGATGAATTAGTCATGCATCGTATGGCATCTTTGGTATCAGGTTTATGTATATGTTGATTTTGCAATGTTAATTGTGAGCGAAAATCAATGATTTTAATGACTCAGTGTTGCTATTTGGTTGTTTTATTTGGAGATTATTTGACATTGGACGCTATTAAGTTGATAGAGGCAGGTAACAAAGCAAACAATTTATGCATCTCTCGATGAATTGGGTATGTAGAATGACATCTTCTCTCTGTCGTTGTAGCATGATAGTGGACATTAATAGTACTAATTATAACTCTATCTGGCTAACATTTAATGTGGACCCCATTTTTTTCTTTGATACTTAAATAAATGAGCTTTATGATTTGCATATCTATAATACCAAGGTATATTAAAGGGAATAATTATTCTACGAGCTTGACTCGTACCACCGATCTACAAGAGTTGGTCATGTTGAGACACTCATGTTTTGCAGCTCATCTCATATTCCAGGAAACAGAGCACTTGGACGAAGAGTCTCGTCTAGTTTAAGTTTGACTTCTTGTTGCTTGGTTTGGTGAACATGTGGACTATTTCAGTTTGCACAGCAGTTCTAGTTGCCTAGCTCTAGATTTCTAGCCGGCCTTAATGTTTTTTTTTCTGTTTGTTATGGTTCTGCAACAGAAATTTTGAGTATATATTTCATAATCAAGAGTGCTACTTGGGAGTTATGACTTAGGAGTCAAGAGGACGAGTGCAAGACTTCACCTTTGCACATATAGTTTTCATGCTAAAAACCTTTGAAGTTTTTCCACACGTCTCTGAATTGTTATCTTTTCCACATGTTATAAGTTGACCCTTGGATTTCATGTTCGTTCTCGTCTTCAACCCAAATCATACATGCCAAATGTAGGGCTCTCAAAAATTTGGATTAGTTCATCCGTAAGCACACTCTTTTCATATGATATGACTAACTTGGAGGGTTGTTTGAACCTTAGTTGCACGAAGAGTGGGGGAACAGGGAACTTTGAAGCTCCCAAGGTTGGGAGCGAAAGGAATGCGTACATATATTATGAAAAATAATGTACCATAGAATATATATTTCAAAAGTTCAATCATTGTAGGGAGTAAAAATATGGCCCAAGTACACCAAGTGTAAGAAATGGGCTAGTGTACAATATGTGGTTTTCTTTTCAAGATATCATGACTTGTGCTAAGTTAATCCCTAATTTTCCATACAACAATCATACAAAATCTTCTGTCTTTGTAAGGAGTGATGCTCCTCTCTCAATGGAAGTAGGCTCCCGTGAAGCTCCTTAGTTGGGAGCGGGGGAGCGACACCACTTTAGGAGCTCCCTGCTACTCAGGTTTGGATGAGAGACCTTATGCTATTTGATGAAAAGAAAATTCAGCATGCCTCAATTGCTATGTTACATGGGCTAACAACTTATTGAAGAGTTCGGTGAGCCTTAATTGGCTTATCCGTGTTTTTGTCCAACAAATTTCATACAGAAAACATCTTGATTGAACTTAATGTATATATGAACTAGTATATCATTGTACTATTATTTAGCATATCGCCGTACCATATTCTGATTTGAATTCATATCTGCATATCCATTGTTATGTTTGACTTTTCTGACTCTGAGATATACACCTGAGGGTGATAACAATAAATCTAAAGATACAAAATACACACCCTACTTACACACTCATGTGCAGCGCGTGTGGAGCCCTCTCTCCATGTGACTCTGTGTAATTGTTTGTGCACAAGTGTGTCTCTCTCTATCATTTTTGGGGCTGTTTGGTGGTCATGTTATCCATCTTTCCTGTTATACTGCTGGTATTATGTACACTTCAAAAAACTTCTTCTCATTGTCATTTATTTGGCCTTTGCCCACTATGGAGCTAATTTACTGACTTTTACGGGACCCAGTGAAAACGGGGCCCAGTTTTGCTGATGCAGCTGTTGGAAGAATTGCTCAAGGAACAAAAATTCTTGCAGAAGGTGGTTATGAGAAGGTCTTTCGGCAAACATTTGAGACTGTTCCTGAGGAGCAACTTGTGAAGCCATATGCATGCTACCTATCCACCTCTGCAGGCCCAGTTATGGGAATCTTATATTTGTCTACTGCAAAGCTAGCATTTTGTAGTGACAATCCTCTTTCCTACAAAGTTGGTGACGAGACTCAATGGAGCTTCTATAAGGTATACTGGTTTGCATTGCCCTAATTGAGAAAAAGGAATTATCTCTAGACATAGGCATAGAGTTAAGAAAAAGTATCCTCTCGCTGCATGTCAACTTGGCCCTAGCCTGTCACCTGGCCTTGGAGCCTCTGTGTAGGTTAAGATGCTTTCATGAATTGTATTGACTAGAGGCCGGTTTAGTAAGTGGAGTAGATGAGAACTTGTCTTTCGCGATTACGTGGTGTTTGTGGTTTTGGTGTTCAATCAATTCTTTGGTACTGAACGGGGGATAATTGATCCACTGGTGTTTTTACCATCAAATTGTGACCAGCTTATAGTTAAAGTAGAAGAGAACACGTCATTTACAGTCTTACAATCATTCGACGTTGGATACTATCTATTAGCATCGAGATCTCAATGTTCAATTTTCTCCCGAAGTATTTAGATTTCCATAAGTTTTATGGTTGAGCCCTGGGATTTGATCTTGGACTTAAAAAGCCACCTTGTATCTCTTTGTCTTTCTGGTTATCAGAAAGCCGCATCTTTGTTGATCAAATTTGTCAAAAAGATGGTTGTTAATGTGGCTCTGCATGGTGTGAAGAGATCACGTATGAGATGGGATACACCATGCAGTAATTGCATTTGAGCTAGGATTAGCTTTGGGGCATCAGGGAGTGATTCCATTCAAGCTTGTCTCTAAGTGGCCGTGAAAGGTTGATTGATTATTATCACTGCATTATCTTCTATGTACTATATACCTACCTTTCTGGTGTTAGTTATGGTGGTGAGTTTTGAAAAGGTGAGAGCCATTTTCTTTGGAAGGATTAAAAATTGATTTTGCAATTTACATCTTGGTATGTTGTATGAGATTGTGCATCTTGATGAAAGGGAAACATGGAGCTGCGTTTGAAGTGGGTTCTGTTTGACGGCGTTAGGGCATTTCTGAAATTGAATTTTAGGGAGCAGTACTAGATCTAATAATCAACAAGATTTAATAAAGCTATATAACTTCGTCTTGGGATAGATTAGACATTGAAATTCTGCTAGTGGATCAACGTGGACTTATCAAGGCATGGTAGCTACGTTGCACGGATGCATGTACGTGAATCAGATACAAGTTTATATCTAAGGATCGAACACTTAAAAGGTTGAAAATAGAGAATTCTTGGATATGTATCCCAATTTGAATACAGACACGGGAATACGTTACCTTATTTTCTTTGTATTTCTACATGTAAAAGAACACTTGATTTTCATATGTGATATGCCAAAGTAAAGAGTACAAAAGTTCCAATTTCGTGAACAAGTAGAAATCATTCAATCTAGAGGTAGATTTTCAAGTTGTATAGGCATTTAGCTTTATTACAATTTGATTCTTCAAGATTTTTTCATTCTATTTTCCATTTTCTTTGCAATCCCTTCCTGTTCTTGACTAATCTCGAACTCGAAAGTGTCCAATTTTCAACTGTTGCACTGGGTACGGATCCCGTACCTGCACCCGGGTCGGGTTGGGTGACACCGGTGCTTTGTCAAAATCTAGGGATCTATTAAACATGGCTTGGTAGTGACAACTGGCAACATATTGCAGAACTTTATTTTCATATAATAGACATTTTTAGGTTCATAAATCAAACCACGGTGTCACTTTATTATGGCATGGTTGTCATGATAGGCCTGCTTCATGTTTGTCAAATGGAGTTTATGTATAACAATTGGAATTGTATTTTTAAACTAATTAATTTGGAGTTTGGAGTCCAAAGCTATGAAATAAACATAAGGGTGGGTCAACTGGTCCATATTTCCTCATTAACTATGTTGATCTGGTACTTTGGCGTTCTTTTTTGGTCTTCCTCTCCAATACGTCAATCAGCTCAATCGATACTATGTTGGCCTATAACAGTTTACTACAGTGGTTCGTATATCTGAAAAAATAAATGTGATATTCCAATGCTATCTTTCTAGGTGAGGGGAGGTGAAAGAAAGTTTAAAAGGGAGGGGACGGGAGGGGGAGTGAGATATTTTTTATTCCTTTGCATAATCCAAAGGAAAGTGAAGGTTTTTACGTATTTTACCTTTTTAACCTTTCTTAGTGTTAAGAGTTAATGTTGGTAACAAATAACTTGTATAACTTGTTAATATTTAATTTTTTAAGGGTTGTAATCGACATTACAAACCTGAGCCACAACATCACCTTACTTTCCTTCCGTTTCCTCCCAATTTTGGAGGTGAAGTCATGTGCTTATAATACTTCTACTCATTCCCTCCATATCCCTCAGTTTCCTTCCTAAGATACAATCCAAACACAAAAATAACCTCCAAATCCCTCAATCCAAACCAGGTGTCGTTTTATAGCTACAACATATTCTAAGTAGATCAAAGGAAAATGTGTTGATTAGAAAAATTTCAAGGTGTTAATGTTCCGAAGGCTAATCTTTAATGTTCAAGCAGATCCGTCATTATCACCTCCTGGCTCCTATTAGTATTGGGCCTCTCTGCTTTCATAGTTTAGACAGTCATTGTAGGATAGGTATTATCCATGCCTGGTCATATTGTCCTTCTCATATAACCTTGTGATTGTAAATTTGTTGCACTTGTCACTTCACCCTTTTGGTTTAGTATGTTGGGAAATACTAGACAAGTCCTCTAAACTTACACGGTAAACTAGTAATTGAATGATATAGTTTGTTATAGTTATCATGTTAATGACTGCAGGATGTCTTGTTCCAACTAATTTGAGCAACGATATTGTGCACACATTTGTCTTGTATCTATTTACTACCCTTTGTTATCACTCACATTTTATTGTGGAATTTTTTTTCACGCGTATAAAATAGGTGGTTATCCCATTACATCAGCTTAAAGCAGTTAATCCTTCGGCAAGCAAAGTCAACCCTTCTGAGAAATACATCCAGATCATCTCCGTCGACAATCATGAGTTCTGGTTCTTGGGCTTTGTAAACTACGACAGTGCTGTCAAGAAACTCAAAAGCTTGCTGGAGGGACGCAGCTCGTGATCTACATGGAGCATAATTTTACACCCTGTGACAGAAGGTACATCATTTTAGAATCGAAGTTGATGTAGATAAAATATTTTGGACGAAAATTAATGTCTGGGGGAGGTGTTTATATGTTATATGCTGCAATTATTTGTGTATGCTATTCTTGTGTTACCTCGTGAGTTTCATTTAGAGGACATGGCGTGATTATATATTTTCATCAGTTGATTTTTACTTTCACATTCAGTTTCAGATGTCATGGTGTAATTTCATTACATTTGTAGATGACATGATGTAATTTCATTACATTTTGGTGCGAGTAGTAAGATAATATAATGGTACAGGATGAAAACAAGTAGTGTTGATTCTGGTAATGGTTGTTTGAAGTGTTGATTCTGGTAATGGTTGTTTGAAGTGTTGGTGGAATCTTTTCTTTTGAAGTTCATTTGTTCCAGATTTACGGAAGTTGTCCGTCTTCTTTCTGTTGATAACGCTGGTTAGGTACTAGGTCTTTTCGTTAATTAATGAGGTGCGTCACGTAGATGGTTGGATTTGTTAGCCTTGTGGATTTTATGAATCAGTACAGCACAGTCCTAGCAGTCACTTTTGCTGCTTTAGCAATGTAGATATATCCCTTTGTCTGTGATGGAGAGACTGAGATATTGCACGTTCTCTATGTCGCATGTGCCTGCAAGCGCCTCATGCACACGTCATGTGACACGACCCTGCAATGCAGAATGGTTTCTAGTATTCCTTGGATTTGGTTAGGAATTATAGGAACTGAAATCCCGTATTGACTAGGAAATGGATACATCTAGCAAATACTTATAGCTGGTCCAAGTCTGACATAGGATCACATGAATGTTCCATGTGACACCGTGGGTGATAGATTTATTCATTCCACGATTCCTGAAATTGGAAATCCACTCGTTTGAGTTCGAAGCCTGCTGGGATATGCTGCTTCATCAACCGGAAACAAATGCGATACAACAATATTGTTGGCTGAGCATTTATGTTGGTCTAGGATCTAGTTGCTTTATTATTGGCTCCTCGTCATTTTTCATGCTTTGCCTTTGTTGTTTTTCTGTTTATTTAAAAGTGTGAGGTTTGGGTTTTTATGTTTTTTCCGAGTACTAGCACCACAAAACTTGTAATCTTCAAAGCTCTCTCAATACTTTTCTTTTCCAATTGGTTGATTTCATTGTCTATATAATGAAATTTTCGTTTACCAATTGAAAAAGAATATCATAAACCTACAGACTCTAGAGCATGTTAGAAGATCAACCACACAGGGCCATCTCAACCTGATTATCCTAAGATGGAACTTCCATTTAGAGCAAGGCCTGAATTGCGAACTGCTAAAAATGCAGCTTTTTTTCTGCTTTTTTTTAAAAAAAAAAGTTTAGTGCGAGATTCCCTTATTATCGTACACGAAGACCAATAGTCCATTTCTGTCTTTAGTAATGTGGCTCACTACTTTTGTGCCTAGTGATAAGGAAAACATGGCAAAACAAATGTTAATGAATGCCACATTTATCTGTTAATATTAACACTACAAGATGCAGATTCTCTTTTGATTATTTCTGTGTCATCTATTCTTTTCAGGGTAATTTAAGTTCCAAACAAAACCTTGAGAATCTACCTCTAATTGCATTCAAGTCTTACAAATAATTGATAGTTGATATAAAAAATTGAGGAATGATTCATACGCAGAGAGTACTTTTGTGAGTCCTTTGTGCCTGAATTAAGTGCAAGTTCCAGGCAGCGATTCTTCATCTATGACTTAGTTTCACTTAATCTCTTTTATCTTTTAGTTGTTTCAATATATTTCTTAATATTTTTAAATATAACAATTGACTTGTATTGGATTGGCGCAATTAAATGAGAATATGGTAAGTAGTCATGTGCGTCAATTAAAAAAAGTTCGATTGTTACATTTGGAAAGATAGGGGTACATTGGGACAATTAGAAGATGATGAGATGTAAATTACCCTTTAATGATTGCTTGTAAAGAACTGCAAGTCTGCTATCAATGTTAGGGCATTTTTTGTACCCAAAAAATTGTCAGGGCATTTGGATTTCGCCCCCAAAAATTGTGATTGGAATCTAAATTGTATCTAAGAAATACAATGCAGTCACAATTACAAATGTATCAGCCGTTTTTTTAAAGAAAGTAAGACTTCACGCGAGTGTAACCGGGGATTGTTAACTTTTATATATATATACCATAGAAACTTGTGAAACATTCCCAATAAAGCTCCATTGTATAGAGTAAGCTTAACTCATCTATTTGGCTTGTGATTATTATTGAATTATTAGACTATTAAATTATGGTGTGATCTCAAAAAAGAATTTAATTTAGTCAACATAATTTGTATTTAATTATTTTTGGTATATTTTGACCAAATTTAATATCGGATTTTGTTTGATTTTTGGAGGATTACTGACAAAAATACCCTTAAAGGTCACTCAAATCTTAATCCAACCCACCCTTACAAGAGCATTTTCATCTTTTCGCATTCAAATAAAGTTTGATTTGTTTCATCTTCTTCGCTGATGGCATCATTTTGTTTGAAAAAGTTTCTCCAGAAAATGGTTCTCTCATTGCTAGAGTTCTTGAGGATTTCTGGAAGTTATCGGGTCCAAATTTAGTTTCTTTTTTCTTTTTGTAAAATCTAGTTTCCAAATACATCATTTTGGAAGCTTGTTAATTCGGCCATCCTTTCGTATGTTACGCCAATCAATTTCCTTGATAACATCAACGGGGTATTTGTGTGTTGTGTTTTCCAAACTATCACATGAAAATTCAATTGGGATGGCATAGGATAATGTAAAAGGTGCAGTTGGGGGCTGACGAGAGAACCCAATTACATGTGGGCCAAGGTTTTCAAGATAAGTATAGGCATAGGCCATAGGCCAGGCCTCCTTGTACAGGAGAAATGTAAGGCTCTTTTGGGAGGACAGTTGGACATGTTTATTAAGTGGTGGAATATTTTTCCACAGGAACAGAGATATCACAACCAACACTCGCAAATTTATTCAATCCTTCGAAAACATACAAACTTGAATATAGGCCCGGGGGATAAGTTAGCGCAATTTCCTATTAATTCTACTCTTGTTCAGAAAACAAGATTTTGATTTTGTTTAAATTAACGAAGTCCAAGACAAAAATGAAAATGATTAGAGATCAAAGAGAAAAGAATTTAGGGCTCAAGACCACTCTAACCCTTGCAATTTTCAGAGGTAGACCTAGGATTTGATATTAAGGGTGACACTACTAATAACAAAATTATAATATTCAATATTAAAAAAATACATGTGTTCCAATGATAATCACTCGTTACTAACCAATTATTTTGCATGTCATTCAACTAGAAATAAAATAACACAATGAAAAATAAAAAATACATTCGAATATTTTGTGTAAACTTCATTCAACTAAAAATAAAATAATACAACAAAAAATAAAAAAAAAAACTCGATGTTCTTTCAAATCTTTCAAATCGCTCAAGATTGATTATAAACTAAATTTCAAAGCAATTTCACCCAAGAGAAATTCGTCTTCAATTTTGTGCCGAAGTCTAGTTTTGATAATTTTCATGGCCGAAATGAACGTTTTGCTGTTGCGATATAAACATGAAGTGTAAACACCATGACTCGAAAAATTAACTGGTAAGTTGTTGTTCTCCAAGTTTTTACCATTCATTCACACAAGTGAAAAATAGATGACAAAGTTTGATAAATCCCTCATCTCAACTTATGAAAAAGCAACCGGTCACAGATAGCAATATTATGTCGAGGGAAGAGATTTGTGTAATTAATAGACCTAATTTGTAACGCCCCGTAATTTTACGGCATGTTAAAATTAAATAATAATCATTTACGCAGCAGAATAAAATTTTAATTTAAAAGTAAAGGCCCAATTCTCAATAATTTTATTAATTGTCAGCAAAACAACCGACCCAAAATTTAGTTCATTAAATAGTTTCGAAACTAACAATTCAAGTCATAATTCTCATTAAATAAAACCAACTGAAAGCACACCCTATGTTACACCATCAAACTGTTATTGGTATAACCATGGCTCTGGTATATTATTTTCATCCAATTCAGTCTCTTGGACTTCTGAGTCATGTTTCCCATCGACCTGTTCTTCAAAACCTAGCGTGAAATGGCAGGGGCCACGAAATAACTCCAAATAAGTGATTAACACTCAGTAGAAAATATCCAACCCTACTCCTGCTTACAAATAAACACACATGATAATATTTTCATACAGCATGCAAAGAATAATAAATAAGCAGAGAATCTGTAATATCATGCATAAATATGCGTATGCAATGTCGTGCATAAAGTTTTCCGTATTGAGTATCTTTTTATTATTATTATCCTCCACACCGGGGTCTCGCAATTCCCCATATCAAAAGTACAACCTTAGGGTCTCGCAATCCCCTTCATTGGTATCGCAGTATCGGAGTCTTGCAATCCTCCTTAGCCAAATTACAATTTCAGGGTCTCGGAATCCCCTTCATTGATATCACAATACCGGGGTCTCGCAATCTCCCATAATCCACCACAACTTCAAATCGTTCTGATTATCACTCATTATCGTAACAATGAGATCATCTAACCCTGCCGTTCAATTAATCTTCCAATTTTCATGCATGTATGCACAATGCTCATCCGTCATGCTCAACGTGCAATATAAAATTCCATCATGTGATTTCAATTAAACATGCAACAAGCATAAATTAAAATCACTAAAATCATGCAAGATCATCAGCATCGATCAAATCTAGGTCACATAAAACGCTCGTGGGTCCTAGCATACAAATCGGTCTCAACAAGTAATAGTCATTTATTTGATCAACTAAATTAAATTAAATCACGAATCAGCATTTATAATAAATATACAGCATTCATATGGTTTAGACCCAATCCTAATCTGACACCTAATATTTATTAAATTCTTAACTTGATTAATCCACGCAATCGAGTACACCTAATTACTTCAATAATTAATTATTAAACATTCGATTCATATTCCCTACACAATCTTCTAACACAAATTAAATCTACTCATAAATCACATATATATGTGTAGGGCTCGGTCCGAAATTTTCTACCTCAATCTGACGAATAAAGTACTACCGAAAATCAACGAACCAAACACTGCACTAAGATCCGATTATCGCAACACTATAAAAAAAATAAAAATCATTCATTAAATATAAATAATAAAAAAACAGTGAATTATACTCATAATAATAGGATAAGTAACTATTCTAAACATAATATGTATATCAAAACAAATTGTGTACTATTACTAATAATATAATAAACAAACATCCATTAAACTTTAAAGTTTAAACTAACAAAAATCAATTAATAACATAATATTTAAAAAAAAAATAGCCAACACAATAAGGGAAGAGGGTCTCAGTCAGAGTGACTTAGGGATGACAATTTGGACCGAACCGATGGTTATCCGAACCGAACCGCTTAATTTTTTCCGAACCGTAACCGTTTTTTTCCCGTGGGTATGGATATGGTAGGAACGAACAAATACCCGTTCGGGTTCGGTTCGGTTATGGTTAGAAGAATAACCGAACTGTTACCCGAACTGAACCGAACTTAAACGACGTCGTTTTATATATATATTAATTATTTTATAACCCCAGGTCCCCAACCCTAATTCCTAAAAGAGTAAGCATCACTATCAGCATTCGCCATTCTGTATTTCTGTGGTGTGGGCTGCGACGCAACAAGGAAGTGAGGCTATTGCTCATCTCAGGGCGCCATTCTGTATTTCTGCAGTTTGTTGGGTATTGGATTGCTGTTTTAGAACTATAATTTTGAAATTGATATTGTGTAATCGGTTGTGGTTTGGCCTATTTGTTTGAAATTGTAATGAGGTTTTTTTGGAATAGCAATAGGTGGTTTTGGAAATTTTAATAAGATTTTTTTTTGCATTTTTTTGTATTTATTAGTTTTTTTAAATTTCGGTTACGGTTCGGTTCAATTCGGGTAACTAATAACCGAACCATTCGGGTACCCGTTCGGTTCGGGGAATACCCGAACCCCGTTTGGTTCGGTTATGGAGCACCCTCTCTTCCTCCATTCGGTTATCGGGGCGGGTTCGGTTCGGATATTCCATTCGGGTATCGGGCGGTTATTCGGATAACCGCCCCGTTGCCATCCCTAACTGAATGAGAGAGAGAAGAGAGAGATTAGAGAGAACCGAGAGAGACATTAAGAGACCAAAAAAAATGAGAGGTTGATGGATTTCGGCAGAAAGGGAGAAGGAGAGAGAGAGAGAGAAAACCCACGCTGGAAAAAAAATAGAACAAAAGGGGAAAGTAGAAAGAAGAAAAAAAGAAAAGAAAGAAAAACGGGCATTTAACTCCAAAAAAATTTGCAAAACGTGAGATTTTGAGATATCTCATGAAATCAATATGTGCGCAGGAATTTTGGACGATGAAAAAATGAATAAAGGGTCGAATAGGAGCTGTATAAATAGACTAAGGAATCGGTGCCCAAATAGGATACGAATCAAAATGGTATTATTTAAATTAGGCTATTACCAATCGTATAAAATATACCAAATCGAAATCTTTTTAAAAAAAAAAGGAAACCGTATATTCAATTAAAATTCATACCAAAATAATAAGATAATCTTTCCTATTCGAAGGTTCAATGAACCTGGACGGTTCGAATATAAAATACCAATTAAATCTAAAAACAAAATTTATTAACAAAAAAATTAATTATTCCAAAAATATCAATAAAATAATTAAATTCGATAAAAGTAATTATTTTTACTTTAGAAAAATATTGGATCGTTATATAATTAATTTTTTTTTTTGTTGAACTTGGCCACTTGGGGGTGGCATGTGCCACTCCTCCCACCAAGTAAGTCCGCCACTATGCAATTCTAATTCTACATTATCTAATACCCATTATTCAGATTTATCGAACACAGCATGGGTAGCAAGCCCACACAATATTGCTTGAGAATATTTTATGAATCACCAACTGACATAGATTATCTTCGCTTAGTACAAGTTATCTTAACAGCACAATTCATCTCTATGGCACAAATCGTCTAGTGGCACGACACATCTTACGGGGCATAATCTATCTTAGTCAATTAGCACAAATCAATTAATCACTTGTTGTATGTTCATATTAAAAAGTCTAGAATATAAACACATGCAATGAGTAGAAAGAAGATAAATAACTTTCATAAAAGTCAGTGTTCAATATCATACAACTTTGATCTGAATAATAAAAGTAAAAGCTAATATAAATTGCACATTATTTAGAGTTGGAGTTTCATCGATGTTTTAGATAGAAGATTAGCCAGTCATCGTGAATGATTTCCTTTGATATTGAAGTGTTGAACGCCATTACAATAGCCTAACTCTTACAATGTAGAACTCTCGCCGTCTTCCCTGCTCTTTCCTAAGTGTTCTGCTATTTTCCTGACCTTTCTTCCCCACTAAGATTTCTCCACCAGATTTCTCCAAAAATCCCCCAAATAATATGAACCCTTGGCCTTTAAATAAGTATTTAGGCTAACTTTGGTCGTCGACATAGATGGAGTCTGTCTGAACGGATGGCTAGAAGAATAAACTAGAAAGCATGTTTGAGCACCGTTCGGATGCATGGCAAGCTCGTCTGGATGCCTATCTGGACGCAGGGCAGTTCGGCTATACAAACACACTTGTAGAGACCATCTCGGTCATATAATTTTTATTTATTTATTTTAGTCGTTCCTGAATGATTGAGGATTTAAGGGTTTTATTATCATTTTTGGAATGTTATGGATCGAATTTCAGATATTATCGAACTTCGAGGTTTAAAGTATAATGATTATAAAGGAGTACATAATCAAATTTTTAACCCTATTTTGTTTATTATGGAAAAAACCCTATCTGTCACTATTTCTCTTCTCTCACATGTTAATCTCTCTCCTCACCATTGTTAGATCAAATTGAGCATCCGTCTTTTCGATTCACAGAGAACGCGAGTAGACACATCAATATAGGAGTTGAGAGATTTGGATCAAGTTAGAGATTGGGTGCGTTCGCAGAGACTCGAAAGGAATCGCAATTTTTTCTAGAGTTCGGAAGGAACCGCACTTTTATGATTTTAATGAATATGTGATGCTTGGTGTGCGAATATTAGGGTTTGTTGGGAGTCTTGGTTGCATTATGAAATGTTATTCGTAAAATACGTTCTATCGATAGAAGGGGGTTTGGTACCAGTGGAAGTGATTTGAACAATTTTCTCCATAATTATTTTGTATTAGTAGAAGTTAGTTTTGTATCGGTAGAAATTTTGTGAAAAATATTCCAATAGTCTTTTGTTCCAGTTGAAAGGTATTTTCATCTGGTGGAAACAATTATGACAAAAAATTTCCAGTAACGTTTTGTATTGGTAAGTAACCCTTTTTCTTAATTTTTTACAACAACTTTGGATATTATGAAAGGGATTTGAAGGAACAATGTTGCATATGCATGGTCATGTGTCGAATGTCGATACATATATAAGGCCATGAGTCGTGCTGTAGAGGTTTGTGTGATTTTGTCGGTGCAATTTCGTAAAATCTAAGGGCGACGCTATATGGTGGTTTTTGGCGGTGAGAGACCATTAACTAAGCTAGTGTCATGGTTCATTCCGACGGTGAGAGGTTGTACAATTAATGACGGTCCAACATGGTAGTATCCAACGGTGTGAGCCCATGAAAGTATTGGAGACTAGAACAGGATGTTTCAGGGTAGGCTGGAGACTGGAATAGAACGTAGGTTTCAACAGGTTACATTGGTGGCCGGTTGTGATGGGGTCTCTGAGTTGCATGTGGTTTTTACTTGTATAATTGTATGATGAAAATATTTGAAAATGTATATTCTTGTACTCAATGAAAACCTATATATTTTCATATGAGGCATGTTTTAAGTTTCTTTAAAAAGTTGTTTAACATATTGTTCTAAAAGAGCTCTAGTTTATGTTTTGTCGATAATTGCTTTTCCGGTAACGATGAAGATTGAAGGGGTTAGAGCCTTGGTAGTTGATGACATAGTGCTAGGGACTTTAATTTTTGTTTTGTTTAGACACTATTTTATTAGGTATTGTGGGTGCAAATTTTGGTTTAAATGTTTTATCTGTTTCAATACAATGTTATAACTGGTATTATTGGTTTTTAATTTAATGGGATGATTATTTAGAGTTTATTTATGTGTATTTTAGATCCTTAGAGTTTGGGTCGCAACAAACTTATGGCGATTTGATGACGTGGCATGGTGATTTGTTTCTACGGATGTGGAGTTGGTATGGAGCGTCTGGACGGGAGTGACATCCCTCCAGACAAACAACTTGGGCAGAAATCTAGAGAGCATGATTTTCCCTTGTCTGGACGGCCTGAGGGCATGACTGGACACTGTTTCTTCAAAAGCTCTTCTAAGTGTCGTGTCGTGTCATGTTCCAAATCATCGCCCATCATTTTCCTAATCTTGAAATGCACAAAAGAAAAGTAAATCCTCAAGTAATATGACATGCGAGACCATCAATAGTGAGCTGAGTGGCATAAATGACTACATTTCCACACTTAATGGTGAGTTGGACGGCTTATTAGACAACCAACCACTCAAGGCTTGACACGCAACATTGCATTTAATGTGAAGGGATGCCTTGCGTGCCTCTACAGAGTAGCGCATGCGACTTGTTCTTTCGGTTGACAATGGACAAGTGGGTGATTGACGTGTGTCATTGTATCATAGGTGTGTCGAGCACGAGTATACGAGAGGCACCATCACTCACCTCTTCAATCTTCCAATTGATCCGTCACCTCAATGTGGCATGTCAAATCGATTTAGCGATCTGAGTCAACTCCACATCAACGGAAATGACTAAGAGTTGAGGGGCTATTTTAGTGGGCTGACTTATCAAGGAGTAATAGGCCGAATCATCACTAAATATTGGGGCTAGGTGGCAGACCAAGCCCAATCGTTCTATAAGCACAATGGGTTAGACCGACACCTAACCAGGCCTATGAGATGTCGCACAACCAGCCTAGTGCATAGGCGCGTGTCATTTGGGATCGACCGAGCTAGGACTCGACAAATCGACTCGTGTCACGTGGTACAGACTTGAGTCTACCTAGCAGACAAGTGTTTCGTTCACGGCACGTGGCATCTGTGCTGGACGTTGGTACGTCACGGAGTGCTGTCATAACAAAACATAGTTATGGGTCATCATCATTGAAAAGTATGCTCTGCACATGCATACCCCGGTTTTGTGCTCAAGTCAAGCCGAATATAAATAATGCATCATCTGAGGAAGTACGGTACACACTCTTAAAATCGTACTCACTACTTTTCTCTGCCTTCTTCTTTACGTATTGACTAAGGTATTGGAGTGCGTCACGACTAATTACTGGTCGATAAGCACTAACAGTTGTTGGGTGTTGCAATATACTTGCGGGGGGTCTCGAAGTACATTGTTCAAGAAAGTAGGAAAGTTACTCGGATTAAAAAACTCCACATACCGATCGATAAGGATTGCAACTTCATCTTTTATAAGAATTGAACTCATAAACTCATTGCACATAAGTGCAACTATGCAACCGTTGGACTAAGTACCTTGATTAACATCTACGTCTTGTTTGTCTGAGATCGTATTATTACACTGGATATGATTGTTCAGGTTCATCATATCCGGTAGTTTTTTACTCCTTACGTCATGGAAGTTGCAACTTTTTTTAAAACAAAATAAAATTATTTCACCCCTTCTCTCATTTATATCTTATCTTCTTTTTGTGTCATTCAATTTATAAAAATATTATCATTAATTAAGAAAGTATCATCTACTTACTCATATCGCTCATTTTTCTCTTCCTAAAAAACATACTCAACTATTTATCTAGTCTATTAATTGTTTTTTCATTTATTATATTTCT
This sequence comes from Arctostaphylos glauca, assembly GCA_019985065.2. NCBI lineage: Eukaryota > Viridiplantae > Streptophyta > Magnoliopsida > Ericales > Ericaceae > Arctostaphylos > Arctostaphylos glauca. The sequence continues at coordinate 10,500,872 of JAHSPW020000012.1, read as the reverse complement.
TTTAAAATTGTAATAGTTAACAAACGAGCTGTTAAAGTCACTTGTGAGGCATACTTTTCAAAAAAAAAAAAAAAATACCAAATTTAGGCCTTTAACTTCTAAAATAAACATTTTGGAATATTCCAAACTGTGATAATGGATTAAAATTAGGAATGAATGGAGTATGTCAATTTAGAAGTATAGTACTAGGGGAAATGATTTTCACAATACCTTTTTTTTTCCTATATTATATAAATTTATTAAAATATCATTCTATTTAAACAAAAGATAGAAATAAAAATTATTTAATAGAAAAATATTTCAATAAATTTGTATAATAAAGATAAAAATAAAATATAAATAAACAAAAAAACGTGTATGAAAATCAAATTCCTTCTCAAAGAGTAATGCTACGAACACAGACAGTCTAGATACATTCGGACATAGATGTGTCCGGAACCGTTGGATGCACATAGGGCCCTCAATAATTCAAGAATTCTATGTACATCTAATAATTCTAGACACATCTGTGTTCGAATGTGTTCAAACCATACGTGTACACAGACTTACTTTCCGATTTTGAAATGTAATTCAAATATTTTGAAAAACGAAAGATATGCGGAATGAAAAGAAGGCTGCACGGGATAGGGGAGATCGTAGGTCAGACCTTTCTCTCGTGTTGTCACCTGTCACTATCCCTGTCTCCTTCTTCCTCAATTCCAACAATGCCCCTCCCTGCCAATGGTTGGTTTAGGAGGACAGGTACGTACGCGGTGCCCAATCCTCTTTTTTCACACGGAAATTTATTCGGCGTTTTTGTCATGGGCTATCTAATGGAACAATGCTACAGACACAGATTTGTGAACACAGATTTAGATATAAATGTGTTCGGATCATTGAATACATGTGAAATTCTTAAATTATGAAGAGTCCAATATGTATCTAACGAATCTAGACACATCAGTGTCTGAATCTGTGTACACAGATCTATGTACACATACTTTTCCTATCTAATGTTATTTGTGTATCCAGAGAGAGCTCTTAAGTCTTAACCACCACACAAAAAATATATGGTGATTATGAATTTTCCTTGGTCATGTCTCGTAACCACTGAATAATTAATCCATTTATTCTTCATTGTTGGCTTCTTAAGTATTGTGGGTATTCGAAAGATCTTAAATCCGATTATAAAAACTCAATTTAATAATTTAATAAGGTTTTACAATATCAAATTCAATCCAATTTGATACCATCCCAAAACTGCAACGCCTTCTTCATCTTTTATATGACTTCTCGTTGTAGATGTATCTTTAAATAAGGTTTAGGAAAAAAAAAACCATCCACATATGTGCTCAACCAGTTAGACACCCCAATAATTTTCAACCCACTGTTCACTGCGCGCAGCAGTCAGCACCCCTGTTGTGTTCAGCCCATCTAATAGTAAAGTTTAGGGTGAATTGCACTGACAGGTTTTCGACAAATGCAGACCTCCCCTAAGGTCTTAATAAATGCGTTGATTTTTTTCTACTTTATATTGGCCCTATTTGGCCTTACTAATTTATTTATTTCAAATTTTTGTCTTTATTTTTTTTTTTTTGCATTTGTTGTTCAAATCTCAATATTTTGTAATTTATTGGTCCGTCTTGATGAAAGGAATCTAATGAGTATAAAATTATGTCCAAAAGTTAAAAAAAGTCACTAAAGACGACGAATAAGTACAAAAAAAACTCTGTTTTTTGATTTATTTTTGTCTTTTCTGAACTTTTTTCAAATGTAGCCGATGATTGATAACTTTTCTGAAAGCTCTTGTCGAGATGAACCAATAAATCAAAAAAAATTGATGAAAAACAAAAAATTGCAAAAAAATTTCAAATAAAGACGAAAAAATTTTTAATAAATAAACACATAAAAACCACAGTCCAAATGGGCCAATTATTTCATTGATTCCTTGTTGCGGTTAACTTTCTACCGTTAATCTTAATTGCTAAAGACTAAGATATTTCTCTTTAATTTTTTTCTTTTTTATATTTATTTAATCTCTTTATGAGTTGTATAAAAATACATATTATATAATTACACACACACAGATATATATAGTTCCCTTTTAATAAATGATCTCTTATTTGGGTAAAATGAGAACCTCTTATTTTGTGATCAAATTTTAATGATCCGGACTGTTTAATATATTTAAAATATATTTTTAAGAGTACTTGTGAGAAATCAGCTCAAAATATTACCCGAGAGTATTTGATCCAAATCATTTTTTATAAAACTATTGCTCTTAGCATTTATTAAAAACTGCTTAGATCAATCTTTTCTTAATATTTGTTTGAGCTCATTTCTCACGAATACCCTTAAAAATATGTGTTTAAACACATTAAATGGTTAGTATTATCAAAATGTGATAAAAAAAATAGGAAGTTCTTATTTTAACAGAACGAGGAATCTCTAATTAGAATGGGGTGAGAGAGAGAGAGAGCGAGAGAGAAATTGTGTACAAAATAACTTGAAAAATTAAAGCATGAAATGTGGAAATCAAATTAGACTTAAGTTTTATTTTGAATAAATTTGAGAAAATAAATATACCTTTTTATTTTGATAACTATTTTTTCTTAAAAAATCATATTTACCATTTAACGTATTTTGGGTGGATTTGGCCTAACTAATTTATTCTAATTTATTTTTTGTCTCTATTTTTTTTTTTGTATTTGTTGTTTTGGCCTCAATATTTTATGATTTATTGGTCCGTCTTGATGAAAAGATCTAAAAAATATAAAATTATGTCTAAAAGTTAAAAAAAGTCAATAAAAACGACGAATAAATTAAAAAAATTATGTTTTTGATTTATTTTTGTGTTTTTTAAATTTTTTTCAAATTTGGCTCATAATTTATAACTTTTCTGAAAACTCTTGTTGAGATGAACCAATAAATCACAAAAAGTTGATGAAAAACAAAAAATTATAAAAAAATTTCACATAAGGACAAAATTTTTTCAATAAATATCACAGTCCAAATGGACCTTTTGTTATGTTCGTGTTCCCCATATATTTTATCTAGTGGAAGCACATATATATTTTTAATCTGTCTCATCAAAAAATTGTCATTACTTTTGATTTAACATGTCATTTTTGTTAATTGTTTCAATTTTCTTTTTTATATTTGAACTTTAAATTCTAAAATTAAATTTGATTAAAAGTGAGAAACATAAAAATAACTATACAAAATCAGCCTAAGTCAATATTTAAACTCATAATAATGATGAATCTATACTATATTGTTATTGCAGGGCGACTTTTCGTGAAAGTCGCCCTGAGTGCGACACGTGTCACCACCAAAAAAATGTATTAATAAAAAAATTAATATCAAATCAAATTAAATTTGTAATTTGAAGTAAATGTAACTGTTATGGTATTAATTCTAAAATAAAAATATAAACGATCAAGATATCCTTTCCTTTCTTGGAGGGATTTAGCATCCTTTAGGGGAGAAAATCAGGGATTTAAAATAAAAGTGGTGTAAAGAAAACTTATAATCAAAGAAAAATCTAATGCGGGGATTTGATATTCTTTTGTTCCTATATAACTTCTTTTCTATATATACTAAATTAAGGAGAAAATTGAATAAATTAGGAATTAAATGAACTCCAAGAGAGAAAGTGAATAAGTGAACTTGACGTAAATGAATTAAACCCGTGCTATTTTCAGTAAGGAGAAAATATTGATTTGCACATCTATATCAATATTTTTCTTACGTCAATATTTTCTATTTAAAGGAATTAAATCAATATTTTCTCCTTAATTTAATAAAGAAAATAAATTAAGGAGAAACTATTGATTCAATTAAATTAGGGTGAATATTCAGTTCATAACTTTATGATACAAATTTTTTTTAGCACATAGAACATTTCTTTTTTTATCACATAGCCAAATTTGTAACCGTAGATTGAGCACATAGTCAAAAATGTTTCTTTATCACATAGCCAAATGTGCATATGTTGATGAAGTTTCTATTTTGGATTAGAAAGTATTGGATAATATATTGAATGTTAGGTGTATACTGACCTTGCTTAATTCAAAGAATCAAATTTCTCCGATTACATAGGTTGTTGATTTTGCATCATATTCTCATGCTTCGACAGGTCGGGCCAAAGGTTCGAGAATGAACAGGGAAGGTGTTAGTGATTCGATCTTAAAACATAAAATATGTTTATACATTAGACTAACTATCTATTTTTACTCCTTCAATTAACAGAGCTTTCAAGATCAATAGTACATATTTTTTTATCAGTGCACGCTATCTTTATAATTTGCTAGGTGAATTTTACCTTTATTTTAGTGTTTTTATATTTTTAATATTGTCCAATGAATTTGTTCTCACGCCAAACACATTTTTGCAAGTAATTTGGTTCAACATATTTTAAGAACCTTTCATCCAATTTTAGATCAATCACATCGTCGATTGAAGGTAACTCTTTTTTTTTTAATTCTTTGAAGTGATTTTCTAATTTTTAATAACTATTGCGAGCTTGTGAATTGCTATTGAGATGACATTAAACCTACCCCTTTTTTCGTATGATTGTTTTTTCTTCCATCAATAGTTTAAAGTGCTGAAATATAAATACAAATCAGAACATTAGTTATAAAGTCAATAAAAAAAGCATAAAATTTTTCTACAAATCTGTCTACTTTTCAATACTAGAAATACCTCAACAGCGCTTAAACCAAGGATTTGCTTAACTGGTGCTCATTTGGTGGTATATTGGTTATGTCTTGAGTTCATCTGGTTTCTCACTTTTCAAGTAATTTGTTAGATTTGGTGTGAGAATATTTTATACGGCTATTTTTTTTACATAATGTATTCTCCTCAGTCCTCACCTTTCTTTGTTTGGTTGTACCAAATTTGTTGAAACAAATTTTGGGAAAACTAAATTCCATCCTAGACATGAATTTTGGGGTAAGGGTTTGAAACAAAAGATGAAGGCATCGTCCTGACGAACGCAATCAAAAAGTAAAAAAATAAAAAAATAAAAAATTACCCAAACTCCCAAAGAATTGATTAATTGAAGAGAAAAATTATTAAAAATAAATATTTTTTTTTACGTACTTTCTTTAGGATCCTTTTTATTTATTTTTTATTTTTACATAAACCTAAGTGTTACTTTTAATCATACTTATATATCTAATTAAAAAGGATTGAGTTTATTTTTTTTACCTACTTTCTTTCGGAAGAATGTATGTATTTTTTACAAGGTAACAAAATTCAAAACAAGTAATAGTCCCGTATTGTATACTTTCATATAATTTATTTATTGTTTATTGATATATTATAAAAAATAATTTTATTTATTATTTCATCTTATATGTGCAGGAATGTGATGCAACGTCATAATTACGAGGATTAAATTTCTTACCATAACTTTCAGACAATTTGTTAGATTTAGTTTACTACTGTATTTGGTTGATGGTGTGAAAAATATACATATTTTTGTTATTTAACGTACTAAACTTACGTTTAGTTTTGTATTTGTATCAACAATGTATATATGCTTCAATGCGTCCCGTGCATAGCACGGGATTTTTGCTAGTGAATATTATGTTAAATGTTATGTTACATTTGACCTTTTTCCAACAACTTTGTAAGAGTTTTTTCTTGTTGGAAAATATATGTGCCTAACTTCTATTAGATTAAACACGTATATGGACGAAAAACTAATGAGAGTAAAATATATTATTTTGTATAAAAATATATAATAATTACTAAAATATAAGACGCGCAAGTAATTTTACAAAGTTGACTAATATAACTCAAATTTAATTTAATTTCAATATTTAGAGATCAAGTAGAAAAAAGAAATTAAAACATTAGGAAAAAAAGAATAAGTTAAATTATAAATCATAATTATTTTTGATGATATAGGCTAACAATGTATATGTACTTTGATGAGATAAATTAAAATTGTATATATGTTTATATTAGGTAAAACATCTGTAGAAAACACAAATATTACAAGATACATTAAGTGAAAAATATATTTTTGTAAGATAAAATAGTTATCAAAACAAAAACAAATATTTATTGCACAAACTTGATTAAACTTTATCTTAAGTCTAATTTATTTTTAATATTTCAAGCTCTAATTTAAAAATTATTTTGTGCACATTCACTCTCTCTCTCTCTCTCTCTCTCTCTCTATACATATAGATAAACAAAATTATCAATCTCGTACTGGCAAACATACTATTTTGTTTACTGATACGGTAAATACTGATACCGATGTGTTCCGGCATACTGTTTTGAATTTATCGTAAAAAAATAATATACATTTCTTGAATGATATTTTTAACAAAAAATCACATTGAAATTACAACTGCAATTCATTAAACCCAATTCTCAGAGGGGTTTTTTAGCTCATTCATGAAGAATTGCAAATATAGTCATTCGGTAAGATTAACAATACACCACAAAATTAATACAACTGGATAACACACACACTAAGATAAACAACTATATTTAAATACCAATCTCGTAAAAACTATATTTCGGTATAAAAAATTTAGGGTTTTCAATAATACATACTTGGTGATTAGTAGAAAGTAAACAAGGAGATCAGTTGAGAGAGAATTTAGGATTTCAGACTTCGTAACTTTTGGCTTTGTAATATTCGACAGAGAGATTAGTTGAGATAGAAATCAACTTTTCAACCTTCATAATGAGTTTTGTCTACTCTAGGGCAACATAGAATTACGTATAATTACATTTTTTTTTATCTCAACTTAAGTGTAATTTGAAAAAGAACAAAATTTTAAATTAAAAAAAAATATTTGTACGATCAGCATCCATTAAATGTCTGGTACAGTCGGATCACCCGGTGGTACGATATATAAAGTTAGGAGTATCGCTTTCCTTCTTGTAAGGTATTCGTTTGCTTGTTTGGAAAATTTTTTTCCAAAAAAATTTCTGGAATAAATTTTCTAAATATTTTTACTTTTTTCCCAAACAACTTTATCTCTCTATAAGAAGAGAGAGAGAGAGAGAGAGAGAGAGAGAGAGAGACACCTCGAAAATGCCAAAAAAATTTAACTCCCAAATTTTTTCTAAAACACTTATACCAAACAGTATCTTAGAGTTTTTTTTCTTCTAAAAATTGTTTCAGAAACACTCAACTAAACACACCCGGGGATGTAGGTGCATTTATCAAAATCTTAGGAGGGATCTTTGTATTTTTAAGAAATCTTAGAAAATATCAGTGCAATTTAGTCTAAAGTTTATGTCATTCTTCATTTTTTTCCATTGCATGTGGCCCAAATTTTTTGTTAGCCAAAAAATGACAACTGAAAAAATCTAAAATCCCCAACTGAATTGAACCTCCAAATCAATTTTGATCCCCTTATAAATTTGATCGGGATCGATATTTAGATATCCACCCTAAATAGATCCATTTGGTCTTACTTATTGCAAAATCCCGACCTCCTCAAATCAATTTCACGCGTACAACCATGAATCAAAGAGTGCCAAATCAATTTGTTACGGCCATGGAAGGAATCCTATTTTTGTTTTTGTTTTCGTTTCCCTTTTGTTTGTGATTTCCAGCTCGCAAGTTTTGGGCCAATAATTTGAATTATTCAATAGGTGAAATAGAATAGAATATATATAATAGGATCGGATCAGATTTTCTGTTCAGATATCAGATTTTTAGATATGAATTGAAGAAAGTCGGACTCGAATTGAATCTGAGTTATTTCTTAATCGGATTATATCCGAATTCTTTTAGATTTGAATTGAAGCCCAACAGGCGTAATTGTGGGGTGGATAAAGAGATTTTGGCGTGCCTGATCCAAAAACTAAAAAATTCATTTACAGCCTAACAACTAAAAATGTACTGGAACAAGACAATAGTATTGAACACTTGAGTACAAAATATCAACTTGTAACTCTCTCTCTCTCTATCTCTCACTCTCACTCTCACACGCACATGACACGGGTAGAGAGAATCTTCCATCACTGAGAGGATGGCTTTATTTACAGAACTGCTGCCAGACCCAAAAAACACCACACATTTCGCTGTTTCAATGAGCTAATTTTTCAGGGTAATGTTAGGAATAGATCATTCGGATATATCTGGACAGAAATGTTTCTGAAATCGTTGAATGTATATGGAACTCTTAATAATTTAAGAGTCCAATGTGCATCAACCGGTTGATCTGTGTATCAAGACTTTTCCAATTTTAGGATAAATTGCACTGACCTCCCCTGAGGTTTCTAACAAATAAAGAGACTTCTCCAGAAGTTTCGAAAAATACAATCACCTCCCTTGTTTGGAAACTATTAGATTATTACATCATGTTGTTAACTTTCTATTAACATCGTTAATTTTCATTAATTAAAAACTAAAATGTCCTTCTTAAGATGCACCTCTTAAGTTTTTTTTTTAATCTATTTTTAAAATATACTTAATTTATTAATGTGCGCAATAAAATATGTATTCTATAATTATATATACAAAGGTATATAGTGTAAAATCATTTTTTAAATTAAAATTTTAAATGTTTAAATTAAATTAAACTTAAATTATATTTTTATCAAGTTTGTGCAAATAGATATATTTCTTATATATTAATAGTTATTTTTTCTTCAAAAAATAATTTATCACCTAATGCATATTGTTAAGTTTGCATTCCTTATGTGTATATTTACCTAATAAAAGCACATATACATTTTTAGCGTATTTCATCAAAAAAAAAGTTATAGCTCTTATTTTAACTTATTATTTTTTAATTTTTTTCTATTCGAGCTTTAAATACCAAAATTAAATTAAAAACTTGAGTTAGTAATTTATTTTATAAAATTACTTATACATCTTATATTTTAGTAATCATTATTTAGTATTATAAATATGATATATTTACTTAATGAATATCATTACTTTTGGTCCTCTATATGTATTTGATCTAATTGAAAATGTACATACATCCTAACTTATTATATCAAGAAAATAAACTCTTATGAGCTTGTTGTAAAAATTCATGCAACACAATATTTTTATTTTTATTAAAACTTGAATAAAGATAAAAAAAATTAATCTAGTTAAGTTAAATCAACTAACAATATATATGTACGGCCCGTTGATAAAATATATGTAAAATACACTGATTATGTACATGTATTGGGTAAAATAATCAGTGCATTCTACATGAATTAAGTCAAATAAAAAATTTATCTAGTTAAAAAAATTATTGGAGTATCTTTTTGCTGCAACGATAGTAGATTATTTAACGATTTATTATCTTGCAGATCACATGTTTCAAGAAAGAGAAATAGACTAATCCTTTTGATTAGTTAGGTATAATTAGTTTTTGAATTTATTGAGAAAATCACCCAGTACATGCATGAAGTTTGAATATTTTGAGTTTAACTAAACTTGTTTACTTACTCGACTTGTGATTAGGTTCGAAGTAATCAAAGTCAATGCCAGATTACCCCAGAATAAGTACATAATATATTTTCTTATGATTTTGTTAAATAACAAAAAAATATAAATATAAATCTGTTTACAACATGTAATTATGTGTGGACCAAAATTATTCTCAGTATAACCCAGAATGTAATGAATCTAAATTTATTTGATATTTCAATTTTAGATATGTACCCAAAACATTTTGTGGACACTAGTATTGAAAAGAATTGATATTAATTTGTACATATGTACCTAATTTGCGAAAATCGCTCTACAAATATTGAAGAATTGATATTATTTATTTGTAGAACTGTCTTTCAAAATTTCATTTTTCTTAATTTGACCCATCAATTTATTTTTATTTTTTTGGTAATAGAAGGTGCATTAAGACATTAGCAATTTACAGTCCGTGGGTATGTAATTGCCACCAAATCGTCAGATATATGAAGAAAATGAAAAATACATGAAGGAACGTTATGGTTGTGGAAATCTCCCACCGAGATGGGCTTATCAATTGTCAAAGTATTCGCATATTTGTTGACTTTGCAATAGATATGAATATATGATTGATTGTCACATAAGCAGGGATGGAGCAAGTGCCAGCAAAAAAAAAAAAAAAAAAACTCTATTATTATATAGAAAAAAATTTCTATGAAGTATATAAGTTTTTCCCTGTTAAAATTTGGTATGCATTTTTTTTTTGTCTCGAATACATTCGCTGAAATTCTTGGTTCCATTCCTACCCACAAGGAACCTGTAATGAGAAACAATATTACTAGGAGATGATTCCTAGTGTTGACCTGGTATAAAAAGGGAATTCTGCAGTTTTCAACCCTTTGGCGTGATAAATAATGCAGCAAGTTTTCTTCCATTATGGACCGGCCAGTAGCCTTGTGGCCCTTGTGAAACATCCACCCTATCTAGTCAAACCACTTAAACCAATTAGTGTGCCTTGTGTTTTTTACCATCCTTTTCATGCTCAAGAGCATTTTCAATGGTTGAACTCAAATTTTTAGAACTTGATGTTTCTTTTTGGTTTGTTATTGGGTCAAATTATATTTTCATGGATAAGAGTGATTCCGAGATGATAAAAAAGACTTGAACAATTTTTATGGACCATATTAGGAGAAATAGATTTAAAAAAAAAAAAAGTTGGCTTGAGCCAAATCCTTATTGAATTTGATGCAGAACCTGGCAAAACTATTAGTCTTTTTTTTTTTTTTCAACTAAAATGCACACCCAAAAAAAATTACAAATTATGATTGATATAAGGACACCAACGCACGACGACATCTCAACTATTTTGGAATCCCATACCCCACAAAATATTTTCCCCTGAAGCCATCCAAACAGAATACCGCCATTGATCAGTGGAGTCCCAATAGTAAACAATTCTCATAGGCCTCGTTTGATAAACCTCTTATGAAGTTGAGATTCGTAAGGTGGCGGGATTAGGATGAGATTCGTAATACCATGGGATTATTAAAAACTGTGTTGTATGTTTGGTTATACTCGGGATAAGATTAATAGTGCTGAGTTGGTGTTTGTTTGCAAAAAGGAAGGATGTGATTAAATTATATATTTTCCAAAATTGCCCTCACCTAAATTGTTTAATTATTTATCTTGGTCATTCCAAAAGAATTAGAAAATAGAGTTCATAGTTAAAAAAATTAAAAATGAACAATCTTTTATTTTTATTTATATATTTATCTCATTGGAAATAAATAAAAATAGAATATGGCAATCTTGTTTGTCATGATTATTTGATTATTTTTTCATTCTTATGTGAATTTTTTTTGTAATTTTTTGTTTTTTATCATTTTTTATGAATTATTAGTTTGTCTCGTCGAGAGATTTTAAAAAAATTATAAATATTGGGTCAAATCTAAAAAAAATTTAGAAAAGACAATAATTAATAAAAATAAGATTTTTTTGTACTTATTTATTTGTCATTTTTAATAACTTTTTTTTAGCTTTCGATATAATTTTATACTTTTTAGATTCGTCTCATGGAGAAAGACTAATAATTCAAAAAAAATTAAAACAAAAACGATAAATGTGAACAAAAATTGAACAAGGTTAACAAATGAATAAAAGATAAAATAGAAGGACAATAAGGTCACTCTTTTACACAATATTTTCATCCAACTTCCATGGGATTGCTAATACCTAGTTCCACATGGTATTGCTAATGCCCCCTAGTGAGGGAATTAGTAATCCCATGGCTTTACTTATCCCATCCTTTTTTGCAAAACAAACACACACTACCTATGCCCATGAGATTATTAATCCTATTCCAAGTTCTAAGAGATTTATCAAACGAGCCAATAGAGATTCCACACGTATGACACCGACCTTGTCACTTAAGGCTGTAGCTAAAGCAAGTTTATAGGCCTTGAACATATATTGTTCTGAAACTGTTTGATGAGTTGATGTTCTGAGTATTCCTCCAAATTCGGTTTGAGTTTTACTCAACATGCCCCCACTCTTATTCGATGAGACCCAAAATTTCGGACCAGCCTTGTGGTTATTTCGGGAGTTCACTGACATATAATTGTCGGCTACTCGGATACTAATCTAGTTGAAATTTGTGTTCTACCTGTTGTGATATTGTCATGCTTAATATTTTGTTACTACACATTTAAAGACTAATAAATTTCTTTTCACCAATAACAAAAAAAATCGAACCAATCTACTATTTTTCCAGACCGACAAAATAACCCATAAAATAATGGCCTCGCAAATGCAAATAATTCTCTTCCTTTACTTTAACTCTCAGCCCTGCCACCATTTGAATTGAATCTGGAGAAACCTAAGCCTCACCGACTAATGCATTCACACCATAATTATCAAGCCGGATAACAAATAATTCACACAAAATATCTACACCATTCATGATCCCTGAATTCAAAATGGCAAATTAGAAACACGCCACCCGAAAGTCAATTTCACACGTATTTAGTATAAGGTCCCAATAGTCGATTTTACACACATTTAGTACGAGGTAGAATTCTTCTACAACTCTTAGATATTCCATAACCCATCCTTTAAGGCATCTCACTTGGGTGTCCAATTTGATAATCCCGCCCATTCATATTCCTAATGGATTATCAAAAGTTGCACTTGTTGAAAAAACAAATAAAAAATTGTCTATAATTTTCTAAACTTTTTTGCAATAAATTAAAAATCGATCTAAGTTCGCCTGATTATAACTATCCTGTCAAACATTGAATTTTATTTAGATTAAAGTAAAAGTAATTGAGAAATTGTACGATCTCAAACATGTTCCATGAACATCCATTACTATTAAATTAAGGTGGTTTAGCGTGTGATCGTTTTTCCCTACCCTATAAAGAAATTCTTTTTTCTACCTTTCTAGTTAATTCAACGTAGTTATTAAAGCTTATTACTATGAGAGATAGGGATGGCAATTCCGTTCGATCCGCTTGGATTGGAGTTTTGGAGATTTTTTAGAAAATGGGTTGGATTTGGAGTCGAAAATTTAAAAAAAAGGGGGAATGGGTTGGAGGCGGCACCTGGTACCTCCGTCCCGTTTTTCGCCCCGTTCCTCCCTTCATTTTAAATAATTAGTAAATATTATTTTACCTTACAACCGTTTTACTTATAACTATTTATATATTTTTAAACTCCTTTAATATTTTTTTTTCTATTCCATGTGAAATTACCCATGTATAGATGTATATACGTATATAAAATTTAAACTATATACGTGTATAGATGTATATACGATCTCATATAGTTAAAATTCAATTTGTCTTGAAATGGTTAGTCTAGGATATAACCTTGAAATTTCAATTTGTCTTGATGAATTAATTTTTTTAAATTAAAAAAATAGAATGGGGCAGGGTGGGGATCCCCGATCCCCGTTCAGGGCGGGGATGAAGGGTGGCATTCATTTCCCAAACGGAGAACGGGGCGGGGATGGAGGTAGAGTTCGGATTTGGGGACTGGAGGCGGGGGTGGGCAATTCCGGCCCTAATCTGCCCAGTTGCCATCCCTAATGAGAGAGTTGATGTGTCCTCAAATTTATTATTTCCTCCCCACAAAATATTCACTCTCTCTCTCTCTCTCTCTCTCTCTCTCTCTCTCTCTCTCTCTCTCTCTCCAGTTAGTTACTATGTGTTTTTAAAGTATTTGGCTGTCTTTGAGATTATCCCAATCTAATGCCTACTAGTCATCAGGGATCAGTATTCAAGTACATGAGCATTGGTCTTGAAATAGCTACCTTGCACAACCCCTAGAGCATTGACTTGACTGTAACCTACAATATTGTCATATATTACTCCTTTTGTACAAAGCAAAAAAATTATTAAACAATAAAAGGAGATACAGAGGTTAATACCAACGGCTAAAGCATCACTATGAACTTGAGATGATCCCAATTAGGTTAGCACTTTAATGGCCATCAATCACATACTATTTGAGAATCCGCATGAAAGGTTAACAACAAATACAACGAAGGAAAACCATTAAGCTATCGGTAACATGTACTAATTATTACAAGATAGAATCTTGAATAATAAAAACAATGGTATCCTTTCTTAAAGCCTTGAACCAACTACTTAAAGCAGCCTTAGACCATTGCATCACGGAGTGCATCCACTCCCTCAATTATCAAAACAACAACATTAGACCATGAGTAGAAAAAACAATATGCCAACTGCATCAACAACTTACTTAGATAGACATCAGCCAAGGTATCAACAACACACATACAACACCAATAAGTAGAATTCTCAGTGATAGACAAAGCAGCAGACCATTAGCAACATCAATAGGCCAAACATAGGTAGTCTAGTCATGGCATAACAGACTTGTGGCCAACCTAACTAGTAGCAGAAATCCATTCCCCTTTCGCACTGATTCAACTTGTAATACTGATAACTAGTAGCAACTATAGAAAAGTGGAACCATCAATAGAGCAATAAAGTAAAGAGGGGCATCATCAATAACAACAACTAAAATCAATTTCCTGGCCATTCACATAACAACAACATGAACAACATCATATAATCAACAATGGAAACTTAGCGTAGCTTCAGTAGGATAGATTAACATCACTATCAGTAACCATGAGACCATTTTGATAGTGCCAAGAAGCTTCTTCCAATGCACCTTAATCCTCTAGATTACAATGATATAACCATCATGAACAACAAATTGCAACATCTAGGTGAACACCCTCTTGACCATCACATATATCAGAATTGAGGCATCAACATAGAGCAATACCAGTTTAACCAGGACACAAAGATACAAACCAGAAAATAAGAAAAAATAAAATCCCCCACATTAATAACACCCTGTACGAGGTTCACAAAAAACTAGGAGACCCAAAGAACCGTATCACGATCCAAGAATTTTGCCACTTATGCACCGTGCGAAACATAGACAAATCGCTCCCCAATTGCCCAAGTTAGCCTATCCATAGAGCCAGAGAGCAATGTCATGGCCCAAGAATCAAATGTACAAGCTATAAAAGGCTATCACAAGTGTTCTTTGCTACAAATTTTCCATCAGCAGCTCTCTAGTTCTCACCTTATGGCTTACAAATGAGACCTTCCACCTATTTATAGGCTTTAAGAAACTCTTTAAAACCATCTAGAGCCTTACAATTCTACTATGTCATAGAACATTCTACACACATCTGGTACAAGTTAGAATTCTCTTACAACTTTAATATTTTCCATAACCTTTCACAGTTCTCTGGAATTCTCTAGTTACACAGCTTATTCCGTAACATTCTAAACTTTTCTAGAATTTTCCAAGCTTGACTAGGACTTTTTGAACTCTTCTGCAACATCCTAGAACATTTTCTAAGCCTCTACCAACTTTTAAGAACTTCTAATGCCACAAAAGTTGGCATTTTCTGACACTCTTCCCCTCCTAATCCGTGATGTCCTCATCGTGCCATGGCATTTCGACGAGCTACATTAAGGCAAGACCTCTCACCTGAGCCACTTGAACTTTGTGAAGACAAATCCACGCCCTCGCCCTTGTCATGCTCTCCAACCTTTTGCATTGCTACAAGAAATTTCTCCTTTTGTAACTGACTCCATCCCACCAAAAGGACACTGCATGGTGCCTCATCCGAAAGCAAGAGCATTGATGCCATATAAGGAAGCATTTGACTTTCGTAGGAAGTCCATCCCAAGCATCATAGAAAGATCATCCATCTGGATCACTAAGAACTCTACCTGTCCTAAACAACTCTCAATGATAATGTTAGCATTTCGGACAACTCCTTGGATTAGCTTAGCCTCTAAGTTTACTGGCTCTTGTTTCATCATCAAGCCCAACCGCTTGACTTCTTCCACAATTGCAAAATTATGTGTGGCTCCCGTGTTGATCAATGCCTTGGAAGGTTGCCCATATACCTTCGCTTTCGCATACAACACATCTTTCTTCTTGATTCTCCTCGACTCTTGCTTCTGTTCATTTGTCCTGGTTACTGTTCCAAGAAGTTGGACACTCCTTAGTAGGTTATCCCCATCTGAAGAACTCGAACTCTCACCCTTAAAGCCGAAGACTCTTCATTTTCCATGGCATTGAGCTTCTCCCTGGAATATAAGTCATTGGATTCGTATTTCATAGATACGAAATAGGAGGTGACTATATAAAAAAATACAACCATGCACATCAAGACAAATCCTATCACCACGTACTATACAAAAAGCTAACACCTGCTACATGCTTACTACCATGAACCTATCGGTTAGTTTTCTCACGACAAGTTTCGAAAATGACCCTATAACCCTACTCATCCTATCTATAGTTATAGGTCGGAGGAAAAACCCTCGTCAATAGGTACTCCAGCTCCCAAATGGCCTCCTATACACTTTAGCATGTCGGATGCACCTTATCGGACCATGCATCAACTTCCATGCACAAGATTGTAGGATTCTAGCTTAGTTGATATGAAATAAGATGAAGTCTAGACATCTAAAATTCCACTAGTTGCTCCTCATCGTCAACTCTTAGGCTCTTAACTCTTTGCTATTCTCATAGTAGATGAAAAATGAAGTGAAGGATGAGTAACGTAATGTAAGTCTAATGATCCGCTTCTGCTTCGTACAATACTGTCTGCTTTGACCGTCCTAATCCTATGGACTTTTTAGTAGGTCACTTATTCTTGAATTGCTCTTAGATCAACTGCTTAATTGTAAAGTTCCATTTGCTTTTGGTGCCCTCACGGATTTAAAAAGCCTTGTACAAGATAAAATCATGATAATCTATTATGAATAGTATTGAACTTACATCCATCAAGTGATGTGGGACCATTGATCACCCATCTGAATATTCACCGATACTCTCCATCCTGGACCCCGACCCCAACCTAATAGTTGGCACTACAACCAGAATGTGTTGTCATAATATCCCCACTTAGGAACATATGTCCTCGTGTGTGGCCAAGATTTGTTCCACATTTTCGGTTGGTGCAGGCTCTGATACCATTTATAACGACCTGCTCCCCTCTTATAGAATATTGTCCGCTTTGACCATCCAAACCCCATAGATTTTTAGTAGGTCACCCATACTTGAATTGCTCTAGAATGAGCACGCTTAATTGTGAAATTTTATTTGATTTTGACACTCTGACGACTTTAAGAGGTCTTGTACAAGGTAGGATCATATGATCCATTATAAATAGTATTGAACTCTCATCCATCAAGCTATACGGGACCCTAACCCACACATAAACATGCACTGAGATTCTTCCTCCTGGATGCTACCTAACAACAGGCACTACATCTTCGCTGGGGTGTCGGGAGAAACAATCCTTCACTCTAATGTAAACAGCAAAAGGCTGTAAAGCCTAAGAAATATAACGGCTAGCCCTAGGAAATTACGGTTAACGGCCTCTGTTTTTCGTGCGTTTACATACACACGCGTATAAATATCCATATGCGCATATAAATATGTATTCAACACTGAAATAATAGTCCAAATAACGTTCGGGCTCTAAATGATACTCGGGCTTACACAATTAATTATTTTGTGTACACAACGACTGTAAAAGATAATTTTCGCGCTCACGAACAGTTTCTCCAATTCATTAAATTAAATATAATAAAACATAATTTAACTAATTATGCCCTTTATGCAATTAATAAAAAATGCGAATTTTAAGTCGGGTCTCACAGAGAAGATTTGAGGTTGTTGTTCAGCCAGCTATCTCATGTTGTTTGGTCCATAAGAGGTAATTAGGTAGGTTAATGGTGATCCTAATTAGGTGGTAGAAATTAAATTAGGGATTTAGAGATTTAATGGTGATCCTGATCAGGAGAGATGTGAGGAATGTCCATATGCAATTCATTCACCTTACTAAAACCTTTTGTCTTTCTTCACTTCCTATTTCTCTTGGCCATCATTTGCCTACACGGTACGAGCCCATTTATTTAAATGGATCTAAGGATCAGATTGCACTACATATTCGACCAGACCACACTCTGTGTGATAATTTTTTTAATCTTTTGATTGATTTTACATGAAATATATAATCTCCCAACATATATTACATGAAATATTACAGAGGTGTCGTATTAATAATTGATCTCATCATTAATCTTGACGAATGTTAAAATGTGATCGAGAAAATACATTAATCCTCCTTAGTAGAAGATTTAGTTCGGCATAAAATGAGAAATACATCAAGATACACATACCGATCACATGAGAATATAACCGATCTAAAAAAATTTAAGTACCACGAAACACTTAAATATGTAAAAAAAAAACTTAAATATTCGTTTTTAAATTTTTAAGTACCGCGGAATATTTAGAAGAACAAAAAAAATTAATGTTTTTCAATAATTGAGTCTACAGTTGATTTTTTTAAATATTATTTTTAGTCGACTAAATTTTTGATTTTTTTAAAAATAAAGCTAAATTCAAATTCTCTACCTAAAATTAAGTTTTTAAAATAAAAATTATTAATATTATAAAAAATAATAATAGAAATAATTTTTGGTTATTTAAGCAGCTACACACTCATATATTTTTGCGAGGGATTGAAAAGCAACTCCCGTTTCCAAACACCACACACCCAACCTTTTTCAGTTGTTGTCTTACGTCACTCTGTCCTGAGACGTATACAGCTTTTTTATCTTTCCTTTCTCATGCTTACTGCAAAGCAGTCCACAGTCCCTTCCACTTTTACCCCCCTCTTCACAAAAATATCCCCACCCCCCCCCCCCCCCCCCCCCCAACCCTCACCCTCCTCTCTCTATCTGTCTCTCACAACAGTGGATGCTGCTAGCTGGGGGAGCAATGTTTACCGGCCACAACCGGTAAACCTACGCTTAATTCACCGGGATAAAATGACCCGAATTTAGGGCACGCGAGAGAGAGAGAGAGAGAGAGAGAGAGAGAGAGAGTATAGAAATGAAAAAGTAATGTAGACCCACTCATTTTTTTTTGGTGTGCAGGCTTAGGGTAATTCATGTCCACACCCTCCTCTTCCTCTTATCTTTTCTTCTGATCATCAACATCGAACCCCCCTTGGATAAACTTCTTTATTTAACTCGTAACTTACATATATTAGTTTTCCCTTCAGCTATTTATGTGTATATGAAACCTATACATAGTATGTGTAAATTTCGAGCTTTATATCGGTCGTGACGGCGATGGGTGGCCGATCTGCTAAAAGAGTTGCTGCGGATGTAGATCTTTAGCGTAACAAGACTAAGAAAGGGTTAGAGAGAAAAATGGATTTTGATGAGAACGAAGAACAAGATGAGGAGATCGGAAATCAGGTGGAGCCAAATTACGAGACTCCGCCGCTGGGAAGCTCCGGGAGGGGGCCCTCGAGGAAAGGCGGCGGCGGCGGAGGAGGAGGGAGCTGCAGGTACAGGGATTGCATGAAGAATCACGCCCTGAGTATGGGCGGACACGCGGTGGACGGATGCGGCGAGTTCATGCCTTCGGGCGAGGAAGGCTCACTCGACGCACTAATATGCGCCGCCTGCAATTGCCACCGCAACTTCCACCGTAAGGAGTCCGACGGGCAAACCATCCACCAACATCACCACCATTCCCACCACCACCAACAACAGCAATTATCCCCTTTCTACCGCCCTGGGCCTCACCCGGCTGGGTACCTCCACGTGACTCAGCCGGCTCCGCCGTTGCACCAGCGGCCACTAGCCCTCCCATCAATCTCGAGAGAAGAGGAAGACGTGTCGAATCCGAGTAGCAGCGGTGGAGGAGGAGGAGGCGGTGGAAGCTCCAAAAAACGGTTCAGGACCCGATTTACGCAGGAACAGAAGGACAAGATGCTGGAGTTCGCGGAGAAGGTGGGTTGGAGGATCCAGAAGCAAGACGAAGTGGCAGTGGAGCAGTTTTGCGGCGACATCGGGGTGAGGAGACAAGTGCTTAAGGTTTGGATGCACAACAACAAGCACACCCTCGGTAAAAAACCATAATTTTTTCCCTCAATTTCTGAATTTCTCCAGTTCTATTTGTTGCAATGCCGACAAAAAAGAAGGGGAAGATGATGGGGGGGATTTGATGTGTAGGGTATTGTGAGTTGACGTGTGAATTTAATGTTGTGTGTGTTGGGAATTTAACTTGGGATTTGGGAACTGTTGATTGATTAGGGTTTTTGGTTAGCTAGCTAGTCTTATTGTCGTGATTTCTCTCTCTTTCTCTCTCCCCCTCAATCTTTCTGGACATGATATGAATTAATTAATTGCAGTTGACTTGTAGTAGTAGTATTTTTCCTCTCTGTGTTGAAATTGATAACCATGATCAGTGTACTAATTAAAGAATTTGTTCTACTAATTAAGAATAAGAATAATTCAACCGTAATATGAACACTATAGATTTTGAAGATCTCTGTCTCCCTCTCTCTCTCTCTCTCTCTTGGGTGTAAGGTTGTGTGAATTGTGATCACCATAATCTTATCACGGTAAAGATGGAGGATCAAGTGAATTGATTCCAAATGGGTAAGAGACGTGTTTGGCATGCAGAAAAAGCTGCATTTTTCTACTTCTCCACTAACATCTGTCGTGGTTTCCTTCCTACTGTCCATATTTCTGGGATTCGATGAATTTAATTTAACCAAATTTATCCACCCCTCTCTATCTCGTATTTAATTCTCCAAAAACCTTACGATTTCACTTTTACATCCGGAGTTTTTGAAAAAGGGAATGGTTCAGAATAAAAGAGTAGTACTGGTCCATAACCTGTACAGTAGTACTATTTGTCATCACTACATTGTTCACGTTCATACCTCGTCCTCCATTAAATGCTCTCTCTCTCTCTCTCTAGATCTCTTCTTTTTTTAATATCTTGAACTTCGTAGTTTTTTGTTATACAAGTTCGTTTAATTTTTTTTCTTGACCTTTTCTTTTGCTAAAGCTGTATAATCATCCTTATGGTGCGTTCAGCTTTAAATGTGGAACAACAGGACAAAGCTTTATGTGGTCTATTTTTCGCCCTCTCTTTTTTACTGGGTGTGCTGCCATGCAGTACTTTCACTGTTTCACAGTGTTCTTATTCTCACAGAAAGCTAAAAAAGACTTTTTTTTTTCTATTTTATAATGTAGAAAAAATTTACAGGAAAACCTGTTAATTCATTGTACATATCGCGATGGAAAGATATTATTGTAGTTGACCTAAATTGATTGGCACGCAGGGATTGATTTCATTTTCATTGATTTGAAAGAAATTACACTAGGGTTAGACTCCTCTCCTGTTCCTCTTAGGTCCCGTTTGTTAAAATCAATATTGTATATTTGTTTATATTTGAAATATGATTAATAGTGCATGGTTGGAGTTTATTCGTAAAAGGAGAATGAGATTAAAAATATATATTTTTTAAAATTGCCTTCACCTTAATTGTTTATTTTTTTACTTGGTCATTTCCAAAAAAAATAAAAAATAAAAATAAAGTCCACGACCAACAAAATAAAAAATGAGTAATTTGTTTATTTTATTTATATATTTTAAATTTCCATAAGCATGAAATCTTTTAAAATTTAACATTTGTCATAACCAACCGATTATATGAGGAATGTCCATACTATCAGTACAGGCACAATTGTAAATCTAATTAGCACACAATGCTTAGATCTATACAAGGCATCGGTTTGAAACTATATTTTTCTCCCTTGATTATAAATTAATTATCAATCTTTATTGGTATTCAATTAAATCTTGATTTTTCCATCGTCCGATTAAGGACTGATGGTATAGAACCCGAATTATTTTTTCAGAACCAATTAACACTGCAAATTTATTTTATATGAAATCCCCAATGATATTGTTCCTGCCAAGTTTCTATAATTCATGGTTAATTTTGGCAATATGAATCAAGAGCATGGGGAGTTTGGTCATTGTACAGAGGGGAGGGAGGATGGGATTATGAATACTTGGTGGGACTTGGGTATTCGAATTCACCTTCAACCGGATTATGAGTCCCATGGAATTAGTATGCCAAGCCAATTTTGGAAAACAAACAAAGGATTGAGAGTCCCATGAGATTAGCAATCTAATCTCATGGGCTAAGAGGGTTATCAAATGGGGGCCTTAGAGATTGACCATCCAGTTTTCGCGTTTATGGGTCATTTTCAGACTTAATTTGATAATCAAAATTATTTTTAGTGTTTATCATCAATATCAATTAAGTAAAAAATTAAGTTGATTGGATATCATATTTATTTGCTAAAAAGAAGGTTTAAGTTTAACATTATGTCCGTCCTCGACTTTAAGAACAAATTAAATACGAGATGTTCATTAATATTTTTCATTGTCCGACCAAGCTGAAAGCTTGCTACTTACCTTATAGGCTATCTAAATGATGCATGTTGGTTACTATAGCTATCCAAAACCAAAATTTGATGTTTCATGAATAGACTCTTTACATCACTAGTCATTCTTTCTTTCTTTATTTTCGTTGGCGATCTCTCATCCCTCGCTATGTACAAGTTTCTTCTCAAATTCATTTCTCTCGCATCAAAACATTGAAACATCATGTAAAACTCTCCTCCCCGATGCTACTCTCCTTCAAAGTCATCGATTACTTCTCATGTTGTTGACATTACCAACAATCTCCTCCATCGCCACCACATTGGATTGTAAGCAATAATAGGCGTGCTGCCTCAATTAATCTCTCATATATATGCACCCACAGTAAATTATATCACAAAAACTATGTTTAAATCAACCAGGAAGAAGAACTCACACCATGTTTCTCAAACGTAGAAGAGAATTCTTGAATTACCTTATTGTAAAAAAATTTTGGTTCGTGGGTTAAGTTAATTTTACTGAATAGCAAAAATAGAAAACGCTCTTAGAATTCATAAGTGAAAAAATAGATATGTGTAAGTAGAGATGAGCCATGGATAGGAGCTTTAACCCGCAAGATGAAAAGGAATGAGAGTAGAGAGAGAGAGAGAGAGATTGAAGTAATTTGAAGAGGATAGTAGTGATCACGAAGGGAATGGTGGGGACAGAAGAGAAACATGTTGATGTTGGGAGAAAGGGCATCAAGTGGCGGAGCTGTCGGAAAAATGATCGCGAATTGGGTGGGCTGGCTGGCTGGCTCCCCTCTTGTAGTGTTGCTTTATTCTCTTCCGGTAGAAACATGTGGGTTCTCTCTCCGGACATTAATAACACATCTACATACATGAGGTCACTTCACTTGTCGTCTTAAGTCAGCCAGAACTTCTTACCTACCAAATAAATGTCTCATGATTTTATGGGTTTATTTGAGATTCGATAAGGCGAGCAAAGATGGGGCTTTTAGGCCACCTATCCCAATCCACTCCTTCTAAACTTAGTTAAACCCAACTCACTTATAACATGAAATTATTATTTAATTCTATTAATTTCAAATGAGTTTTAAATGACTCCATTGAATAAGTTAATAAACTACGCTTTTACCCAAAATTTGCTAACCACTACACCATACTTATTATCATCACACCAAAATTTACTAATTCCACCAATATGACACCTCCAGTGAACCACTAAATCTATCTAGATCTGTTCAGCGTCAACATCATTTATTTGATGCAAAGTGAGATCTTGCAAGCCACCTATTTTGTAGGCCTAAATAAGTTCATCACCCATACAAAATAATATGTTGATCACAAGGTATATGACCGTCATTTTTTATGACCAATATAATCAAATCATGTTTTTATTGATGTCCGATCAACTTGATTTTTCGTATAGGCAATGAACTCATCAATATTTACAAATTAAACAACTAGGATCATCAATTGAGATTGTGATGGGTCTTATCCTCTTCTCCTCCCTAAAGAGTGTACGTCTTGTACCCAATGGCTTGATGAGACCCGATCGGCCCTGTTGTCGTTCTCTCCATTTCGTTTTTTGTCGGGTACTGGCTCCAACTAGTCCTTTGTCAATTCAATCCCCCATGCTAAGCCTTTTCCATTGGCGCCTTTCCAAGTTGTTGATTCCCTCTTGAGCCTCCAGCTCCACTCTGTTGAGGTTGGTTATTCTTGAAATAGCTTACTTCCCGCAATGGTAACATTTCCCAGTGCTCGGTTTCGATATTGACCTCCGTATTGATTTTGGGTTGAGTTCTGATTTCATCCTTGTTGTTATGGCCATTGTGCATTTCGTTAGTAGGGTTTTGGTGCGGTGCATTCCCAGCTAGAGTTTTTGATTGACCAACTTGTCATTGGACCTTTCTGTTTGTAATCCCATGTCCTCTTATAGAGTCAAGAACCTCTCTTTCCATCATAGGGAATTAATTGATACCTGAGTATAGGTGTCACGACCCATCCCGTAAAAATTTAGGCACATGACGGGTTATGAGTGACTCGTAAGGCCTTCAGAAATATACTAGCACTACAAGAAAAACCATTTATGGAAACGAAATCGGAAATTTAATTTCGTCACCAAATGGGTATATATGGAGACGAAAAAAATATCTTGTCACCTTTCTGTAAATATTTGCGAGAAACTTGTTTTCCTCGCCAAAAGTACTCCGTTAGCGATAAAATTTTACTTTTCGTCTCTAAATATGTCATTTGGTGACGAAATATTTTTTCGTCGCCAAATGCATATATTGGCGACGAACTAGATTTTTCGTCTCCAAATAGGTAGTTTTGGTGAGAAAAATAATATTTCGTCGCCAAATCACATATTTGGAGACGAAAACAATATTTCCTCACCCAAAATATCTATTTGGAGACGAAAATTATAATTCTTCGCTATATATATAAATTTGGTGAGGAAAATAATATTTCGTCGCCAAATAACATATTTTGAGACGAAAAATATAATTTCGTCCCTAATGAAAAGATATATACATGTATTATATATATAGGGGATACAATGTACATATACATATATATTATATGTCTGTGTACATATATATTATATGTATTATAGAAATATGTAACCCCTATATAGGTATATGTATATATATATATACACATACACACACAAATATGCGCATATTCAATTGGTACAACTACTAAGAGGAGAGAGAGAGAGAGAGAGAGAGAGAGAGAGAGAAATAATTTTGGATTAATGATCTAATCAGAGAGGGAAGGAGAGAGAGTGGAGAGATAAGTTTAGTATTTTTCGTTTAGGATTTAGAGAGAGAGAGAGAGAGAGAGAGATGAACGACAGAGAGTGAAAAAAGAAATAGATGAGAGATAGATTTTGAATTTTGAACTAGAGAGAAAGGTAGAAAGAGATAGAAAAAAAGAGTAGAGGAAGAGAGTATAGAAAAAGAGATGAGAGATAGTGTAATAGTTTTAAATTTAATATTTTAAGAGAGAGAGAGAGAAGAGAAAAGAGGAGAGAGGAGAGAGGGAGAGATAAGGGAGAGAGAGAGAGAGAGATGAGAGAAATATAGAGAAAAAGAAAAAAATTAGAATAGTAATTTTAAATTAATAATCTAATTAAAATAGAAGAGAGAGAGGAGAGAGAGAGAGAGAGAGAGATATGAGAGTGTAATAATTTTAATTT
Source organism: Arctostaphylos glauca (assembly GCA_019985065.2). NCBI lineage: Eukaryota > Viridiplantae > Streptophyta > Magnoliopsida > Ericales > Ericaceae > Arctostaphylos > Arctostaphylos glauca. The sequence goes on along the minus strand of JAHSPW020000012.1, from coordinate 10,475,464 downwards.
AATATTCTAAAAGATAGAAAAAGAGACGAAAGAAATAAAGAGAAGAAGGGGAGGAGAGAGGGAGAGAGAGAGATATAAAAATATAATATATAATATATGTTTAACATCTATTAACAAAAATCTTAAACATATATATGTTATATATTAAATATTGTAAATAATTTTTGAATATTGTGTGCGCTTTAGTGGTCAAGGAGAGTGTCTTGAAGGTGGTTGTACGAATAAGGTCCAAGGCTCAAGTCTTGGCAAGGAAGGAATAATGTCCATTATGGCAATTTGTTTGAATTTAAGCTCAATTTAGCGACGAAAAAAATCGTCTCCAAATCTAGTTACTAACGATGAAATTACTTTTCTTGTGAAATAATTGTAATTAGCGACAAAATATTTCATCGTTAGAAACAAAGATTAGCGACGAAAAAAATTCCTAGCTAAATAACTATATTTAGCGACAAATTATTTCGTCGCCATAGTATATATTTTGCGACGAATTTTATTTTTCGTCGCCTGGATTTTTCGCGTGAAACTATGGGCGACGAAAACTAGAGACGAAATTTTTCGTCTCTGAATGCATTGGCGACGAAAAATGTAGTTTTTGAGACGAAATTATTTCGTTGTCATAGACTAATTTTGTTGTAGTGTAGTTTGGGAATTTTCTATCAACATATCTGATATCAGAGTGCAAAGATAAAATTAACTTTCAGAGTTCAATGCATAAAATAAAGTGTAATAATATGACTCTTATGGACTTACAAACAATGACTACGGTCTGAAATCCTGACCAGTCAACAAAATAACAATACAATCAAGATCATGCTACATCAAAATATGTTAAGTCTAGAGATCATAAAAGATGACCTCAGTTCCAATACAACAAGTAGAATTTCAAACATGGTCAGCATCATTGTTAAAACCTGTTGCATCAACAACTTCATTAGCACTACGCTAGTGTGAGTCTAGATATGATAAGTTTATTAACTTTCTGTATTAACATAACCCATATTTTGAAAATTTATTATAATTAAATGACAATATTATATGATATGCAAATTCAGCTTTTAGACTTGCGTTGTAACCACGCATAAATATCAAATTGTGATATTATGTGACGTATGAATTTAACTTTTAGACTTGTGCTGTAACCATGCATGACATCATTGTATGATCTACAGCCCACTAGTAAATTAGGGAGCGACCCTAAATATATAGCTAACTTGATATCACCCGTTAGATTACCTGGTTAATAATTTCTACCCTTATTACTTCACCTCATCGCTAGAATTTTCATCTGTCCTCTAGCGGATGGGGCGCCATATTCATCTCGTAATCATGCCATAATATTTTGATGTTTTCATGATGTCATCATTCCTTTTAAAGTTAGGCCATGCTTAGTCTACTATCAATTCAGTAGCATAGATGTATATGTACCAAAGTAAGAAATTTTTTATTTTTATTGCAAAATACAAATAAGCAAGTCATACGTAAGACTCACTTGAAATTAGCCCGTACTTTCTTTATATTAACTTGGCTCGATGATATCCAATTTTCGGATCTATCATGATAAGTAAAAAGTACTTATTGCCAACAACTCTTAGAAGTATATACTAACTTAGTGACTCGAGTTGCATAGTCGTTCGGACTCATCGATTCGTAAGGGCACAAAGCATAATTCGAGTTTTAGGGCAAAGTAGTCATTTTATCCAAATTAAACAAATAGCCCTGAGAGTTTTCTTGGGATTTGGGTTAATTTTATTACTTAATCCTTAGTCTTGTTTGTATATTCCAGGACCCGGATGACTCACGTTCGATGGGTTTGATCGCCGGTTACGTAGATCGTAAAAATGTATTTTCGTAATTTTGCTATCGGCCGTCCAAAATATAACCGAGGCTGAATCCACATTATTTTCAGTCTTTATTCACATTCAAAGTCTAATTTCACGGTCGGTCCGTTCGTGTAGTGATTTTAATGTCAATAAACTAGAAATAAGTAAGAGTGGCATTTTGGTAATTATACTCTTCGGTCTTCGACACTCAGGACCGTGACTTGGCTTGCACATTATTTAACTCTAATTTCATTATAGCATAGTCAATTTCGTGATTTGGCAAACGGATGCAACCATTTAAGTGGGTACATAAATTGGGTTTATAGAAAGAGAAAAATTCTAAAAGGAACAATTTTGGTAGCGACTTGGGGGTCGTTTTACGTGAGCTACGTAGGTCTCGAGAACAATCTAATCCCTCTAGGTTCAAGAGTTGATGTTTGTCTACAACTTTTGACTTTTAAGAAATGAATTTTGACCATTCGAACATCAAGATCCAAGGGCCCGAAATTGACAAGAAATATGAAAGAACGGTGTTCAATAATGCCGCGAGTCATTTTCATAGCATGATTTTAATGAGTTCAAAATGTCATAGTTAGGGATGGCAACGGGGCGGATCGGGGGCGGATAGTGCTGTCCCTACTTACGATCCCCGAATCCATATCCGAACTCCATTTTCGCCCTGATCCCCGAATAGAGACTAGTTTCGATCTCCACCCCCGCCCCAAACGGGGAACGGATATCTCCAAACAGGGATCAAATATTCGAAAATTAAAAAAAAACTAAAATTTTTAATTTAAAAAAATTAAATTAGGAACTCTGAGTATATGATTTTAAAAAAATTTGGAACTATAAAAAAAAAAAAACAAATCAAACAATATTAAATGTAAGAGTTTTAAACAATAGTTAACATAATTATAAACAATAACCATCATAGCTAGCCAACACAAAAGATTGCAAGAGTTTATAAACTAAAACAGGGGCTATGTCACGACCCATCCCATAAAGGTTAAGGCACGTGACCGGCTACGAGTTTCAACGAGTGAAACTCGTAAGGCCTTCAAAAATATATACCAGTTTAGCGATTTTCTATCAACATATCCGATATCAGAGTTCGGTGTATAAAATAAAGTGCAACAATATAACCCTTATGGGCTTACAAACCATGACTATGGTCTAAATTTCCTGACCGGTCAACCAAATATATTATAATCGAGATCGAATTACATTAAAATATGCTAAGTTTAAAGGTTACAAAAGATACTTCAATTCCAATACAACTTGCAGAATTCAAGCGTAGTCAACATCATTAATTAAAACCTGCTGCATCAACAACTTCATTAGCACTAGGCTAGTGTGAGTCTAGATATGATAAGTCTATTAACTTTCTGTATTAAGATAACCCGTATTCTTGAAACTCATTATAATTAAATGTCAACCTTATATGATATACGAATCCAGCTTTTAAGCTTGCGCTCTAATCATGCACACTTATCAAGTGATCATGTTATGTGACGTATGAATTCAGCTTTTAGGCTTACGCTGCAACCATGTATTATTATACGATCTATGGTCCACCAGTAAATTAGGGAGCGACCCCAAATATAAGCCGGCGTGATATCACCCGTTGGATTACCTGGCTAATAATTCTCACCCTTATTACTTCACCTCATCGCTAGAATTTTCATCTGCCCCCTAGCGGCCGGGGTGCCGTATTGATCTCATGCCATAATATTTTCATGTTTTCATGATGTCATGATTCTTTTTAATGTCTTAGCACATCATGCTCAGTCTACTATCAATTCAGTGGCATAGATGTATATGCATCAAAGTAAAGAGAATCATTCATTTTTATTGCAGAATGTAAGTAAGCAAGTTATATATAAGACTCACCTGAAATTAGTCTGTAATTCCTTTCTATTAACTCGGTCCAACGGTCTCCAATTCCCGGATCTATCATGATAAGTAAAAAGTTCTTATTGCCAACAACTCTTAAAAGAATACACTAACCTAGTGACTCGAATCGTATAATCGTACGCACTCCTCAATACGTAAGGGTACAAAGCGTAATTCGGGTTCTAGGGCAAAGTGGTCATTTTACCCAATTAACAAGTGGTCCCGAGACCTTTCTCGGGATTCGGGTCAATTTTATTACCTATTCATTAGTCCCATTAGTATATACTAAGACTCGAGTGACCTACGTTCGATCGGTTTGATCGTCGGTTACTTAGACCGTAAAAGGGTATTTTCGTAATTTTGCTATCGGCCGTCCAAAAATGTAACCGTGGTCGGATCCATATTATTTTCAGTCCTTATTCACATCAAAGTCTAATTCCATGGTCGGTCCGTTCGTGTGGTGATTTTAGTGTTGGTAGGCCAAAAGTAAGTAAGAGTGGCATTTTGGTAATTATACTCCTCGGTCTCCGAAACCCGGGACCGAGACTTTTCTTGTACATTATTTAACCCCAATTTCATCATGGTAAGGTCAATTTCGTGATTCGGCTAACGGATGTGGTGATTTTAGTGGGTACATGAATGGATTTCTAGAGAGAGAAAACCCCCAGAAATGGGCTATTTTTCATGGTGTATTTGGGGTCGGTTTCTGTGAGTTACGTAGGTTTCGGGGATGGTCCAATCTATCTAGGTCCAAAACTTAATGTTTTTCTACAACTTTCGTGTTTTAAGAAACGGATTTTGACCGTCGAGCATCAAGATCCAAGGGTCCAAAGTTGACAAAAAATCTAAAAAAATCTGGAAAATCAGTGTTCAATAAGGCCGCGAGCCATATTCGTAGCATGATTTAACGCGTTTAAAATGTCATAGAGCAAATCCATTCCATCTATGTTCAAGATAAAGTATTTATGTCAAACTTTCGTCTTTTACAAAACATAATTCGAGCAACAAAACATCAAGATCTAAGTCTCCGAAGTTGGCTAAAAATCTGGGAAAATCTGGAAAAAAGACAGTTTTATCAAGTTCGCGAGTGACTTTCGTAACGCGATTTCTATGGGTTCCAATGGTCCGAGAGTCGATCCAATCCATCTATTTCGAAGACTAAGTGTCCTATTATAACTATAAACAATAAAATCTAGATTAAACTATATAAAATATCAAGATCTAAGACGTTGAATATAAGAAAAAGTATGCGTTTAACAAGAGTGTTTTACCTCCTCATTGCCGGAAAGCTTGGTGGCCGGACATGGCGGTTCGGCCACGAATACGGCAGTCACGAACGGCCTCCGGGACGTCCAAATATGCGTCGTAACGTAGGGGTGATTGCCGTGTACGTAGTGGAAGTTGGTAGAAATTGAAGAAGAGTAAGATGATGAAGGAGAAGGTTTCCCCCCTTGGTTAGAGAGAGAGAGAGAGAGGGGAAAAGAAGAGAAATGAGAAGAGAGAGCCGTGAGAATGAGGGGGAGGAGAAACCAAGTTCATTCTTTCATATTTATGCATACCTAAAATACAAATTAGGAAGAAAAAAAAAATAGAAAATAAAAACATATTAGGTTATAGGTTTAATAACTAGGAGGGAAACACTTTCCATATTTTAGGGGAAAAAGAAGATTATGATTTTGACCCTGATAGATTTCATCAGTCAAGGGTTCGATCGCGTACGCGAGCACAAAATGCTACACGATCCCAAGAAACTGTTCCGATACCGATTTTTAGAAAAATATGAAAATGGACCGAGGAACTCAGAAAAATATGAGGATCATTATGGCGTGCTCGGATTTCTCATACGAGTATTCGTTGGTAGGCCGACATCTCCAAATGTCGTAAAATTTAACGTTTTTAATGAGCGTAGGTTCCGAAATCGAAATTTCCAAATCGTAGAATTAAATTACGTAATAATAGTAATTACCCGCGTTATTTTTAAATTTAAATAATTAAATCGGGTCGGGGTATTACAAGCTATGAGTAATCAAGAAGAATAAATGGCAAACTATATCCCAGATAATGACTATACATGTAAAAAATTATCCTTACACAATTGCATTAAGAGGAATCATCTACATTGCAAAAAAAAATCGACAAAAAAATACATTACAATATAATTTTGCCTCAGTATTTTACAATGTAGGATATACTTTTTATCAACACAAAAGTAAAGAACTTAAAATCAACAAATCCTAAATTCTTAATATATTTTTAAATAAGAGTTAACGGAACGGGGCGGGAATGGAGGCAGGATCAGGGCGGGGATACACTGACCCGCATCCTACCCATTTCACGAATTTTTTTAAAAATATTTTTGCTGAATCCAATCGGATCCGATCCCCGAAAAATTTTTCGAATCCCCGATCCGTTCGGGACGGGGATCGAAGCGGGGTGAATCGGATCGGATGAGATTGTCATCCCTAGTCATAGTGCTAATTCATTCCGTCCATGTTTAAGGTAAAGTGTTTATGTCAAACTTTCGTCTTTTGTGAAATGTAATTTGAGTACCAAAATATCAAGATCTAAGTCTCCGAAATTGACAAAAGGTTTGAAAAAAAATAGTTTTATCAAGTTCGCAAGTGACTTTCGTAGTTCAATTTCCTTGGGTTCTAATGGTCTGAGGGTTGATCTATTCTGTCTATTTCGAAGACTAAGTGTTCAACTATGATTTCAAACATTAAAATCTAGATTAAACTATATAAAATATTAAGACTTAAAATCTCGAGCATAAGAAAAAATATGCGCTTACAAGAGTGTTTTATCTCTTTTCTTGTTGGAAAGCTTAGTGGCCGGACATGGTGGCTCGGCCATAATACGGTAGTCATGAAAGAGCTCCGCAGTGTCCAAATATGCTCGTTAATGTAGAGGCGGTGACCATGTGGTGATAGAAAGTGGAGAAGATTTGAAGAAGAAGAAAGAGATAATGAAGAAGAAGATGTCTAGAATTAGAGAGAGAAAGAGAGAGAAGTTAGAGAGAGATAGAGAGCCGTGTGGAAGAATGAGAGGAGGAGCTCCAAATGCATGCTTTCATAGTTATGCATGGATAACATATTAATTGGAAAGAAAAGAATAAAAAAGAATAAAATATGTATAGATTATAGGATTAGTGACGAAATGAGGGAAAAACTCCCCTTAATTTAAGAAAAAAAGGAGATTATGATTTGAACCATATAGATTTCAAGGGTTCAATCGCGTGCGTGAGCGCAAAATGCTACACGATCCCGAGAAATTGTTCCGGCATTGATTTTCGAAAAATATGAAAATAAATCGAAAAATTCAGAAAAATACGAAGATTATCATGACATGCTCGGATTTCTCATATGAGTATTCGTTATTAGATCGACATCTCAATGCATCATAAAAGCAACGTTTTTAATGAACGTAGGTCCCAAAATCAAATTTTCTAAATGAAAGAAAAATAAATTATGTGATAATTATAATTATTCACGGTATTTCTACATTTAAATAATTAATTTGGGTCAGGGTATTACAATAGGTGTCAAAGTCCTACGACATCACATTTCACTTTAAATACGAACTTAATTCCCATTCAAACTTGTAAGAAAAAGATTTTTGAAAATTTATTTAAATTTTTGGGAAAATAAAAAATGATACATAAAATAGAACAATAATCGAATCTAAATATAATAAACCGATACCAGTCAATCTCGCGGTGACCTTAAGAAAAATTGTGTTGCCTCACCGAAGTGCTTTCTGACGTTCGTCTCCCAAGATACAATTAGTTTAGTTTCGGTAGCACTTCTTGATGACCTACGGTCGAACTGATTCATCTTGTACTCTTTCTTGAACTCGAGAAACTTGAAGAACACGAAGAACACTTTAAGTATAGAAGACAGACATAGAAAGCTATGAAAGTTTCGGTGTGAAATTTCTGAATATGGATTGCCGACACTATAGGACCAAGAAGAGCCTAGGATTTTAATTTTGTAATAAATTCGTCTAAATCAATTACGAAATTAATTGCAGAATATTCTCTGATTTAATTTTCAGATACATATCACCATGAATGGGTTCAAACCCAGACGTGATCCAAACAAAATCGGACCCAAACCCAAGCAATTAAATCCAAACTCTTGGGCTATAAAAAGATAAGTCATATGGGCCCAAGGATCAAGCCAAGCTAAGTCGAAGCCCAGATCCACGACCTATGGCCCCAATCACAGTCCAATTCGGGCAGGCAATGGCGGCGATGCTCGGGCGCGCGTGTGGTAATTTTGGTCGAAACCCATATTACCTAGGTCATCCTTCTTTCGAAAAACTTGATACCCCACAAGGGTCCAAACCCGTAGGCAAATTTTGGGACTTATATACTCAATACAAAAATTGTGTTTTCTCGGTGTGGGATTAGATGGCCTATCATCTTCTCGCATACTACACATGGTGCATACATTGAGAATTAATTTCTCATTCGAACTTAATAGATTTTATTCATCCATTTAAGGTTTAAACTCATCACATAGATGTGCACAAACCACCTCAAGTGGTCTTAAGATACCCCTTAATTTTTAGGATAAAGTCACCAAAAAAATATTGATTAAAATTTATTTTTTTCAATAATCTCCCACATGAATGAAAATTGACGGAATCACGATATGGAAGACAATGCAAACTAGAAGATAGAGTACAACGGATAATTCCTACACAGGATAGGTAACTTTTAGTCTTGAATCTTTTCTTATGAAAGTATATCAGATTTACTGGCTGAACAATGGACATGATGTATTGAACTATTATGTCTTTCATGTAAATCGAGGCAACAGATTGCACAGAAGAACTTCTCCTAACACGAATTAAGTCTTGATGTTGAGTTCGTTTTGTCCCTGAGCTATCGCCTGGTTCAGTAAGTGTTCTAACAAATTTATCTTTCTTGATTCTTATAGAAGTGACCCTACTTCACACTTACATAAGTGACCTCTTATCTAAAGGTATCATGTCATATCTTGCTTGGATATACCAACTCATAAAAGTCATTAAGAACATAGCTTAATTTTAACCCTGGCAGGTAACACTGTTTTACCATGGGAATGGATAAGAGAGATTGTCTACTCAGTGTTCCAATCACAATTAGATTGTCTCATTGAATCTAGATCTTAGAATCTCTCGTTAACTAGGTTGGGTGTCCATTGCGGTAATTCACATATCCAAAGGCTTTAGTCTCATTCCCCTCGATGATTTATCAACTAGCTCTCGGTTTAACCCCTTGCTTAGTGGATCCGCAATATCCTTAGACTTTACACAGTTTGTAGCGACAACCCATTTGAGAATAGTTGTCTAATAGTATTATGTCGTCGATGAATATGTATTGACTTACCATTATACATGTTACTCTGTTCTCTGCTAATTGCCGATTGACTACAGTAATGAATGAATATTGCAGGCACATGTTTCAATTACCACCTCGAAATATCTTCCACAAAATGATGTACCCTTCTAGTATTGCTGAATATCTGGTGTAGTGCGGACTGTCACGTCCCGTCATCCCTAGACCCCTCATTAGGGATCACGACACGTGACCGGCCAACAAGGCCTTCATACTTAACCAAATGGGCGACAAAATAAAGTGCTCAAAAATAAAAATTTAATTACATAAATGAACATTTGCGGAAACGTGAAAAAGAAACTTTGATTAAACTCATGGGGTCTCATAATAAAAGAAGCATGAACTCAGTTAAGAGAATTTTGCACTACCCATTTGGTCCAGAGCATACATACATTAAACATCCCATTTAGGCATCCATTACATGTCCATAACATATAACTACATACATCACTTGCAAAAAATATGTACAACTTTGTCCATAAGCGAGACTATTACAAGCAAGCCAAAATCCAAGTCTTCTAATGCTTCTACTCCATATGCAAAAATATCCCATGAAGTTCAACTTTACTCAAAACACTTCACTTCAAAGTATTCGACTATCAAGCTCCATTGCCTGAAATTGGTAAACAACTGTCAGCTGAAAGCTCAGTGAGTAAAGCTCATACCCTGATTTGGGTTTTGAGTATACCATACATATAGCAAAATGGCTGTGAGCAGTTAAAAAGAATCAAGATACATTTCACGTAAAAACTTGAGAAACTTGAACACATTTACATAGCCAATGCCACAATGCCAACCACATACATACATACATGACATATATCGGGATCCTGGCCGATTATTGTGGTACCCATCGGCGAGGGCACATACCTGGATATTATGGAACCCTCCAGGAAGGCACATATTGCTGGCTATTATGGAACCCACCAGCGGGCACGTAATACTGGCTATTATGGAACCCACCAGCGGGCACGTATGGTAAAGCAAGGGCATGGCATACATACGTACTTCATAAAAATATCACATTTTAACATATCATTCACAAACACATAGACATAGCACTTCATAAATTGCATTTTCATAAAAAGAGAGTTCATAAAATTCCCATTTCAAAGTATGAGGTTACTCACTTTCCTTTGCACCTCACGTAACTTTCAACTTGTATCTCTCATATCCTTCTCTTGCTCACCGAATCCTACATATTGTTTGTGAACATAAATCATTTACTCAAATAACTCATAAAGGAAGAATGCATATACATGATTCCTAAAAAAAATGACAACTTAACTAACACCTATTCTAAGAATTCTTAAGAACAAACCATAACTAAACAGGCTTTGTAAATTTTATCACATAAAGAGAACTCACATGAGTATGGTGTCACAAATACCCAAGAATTTATGAGGTCAAGAACTATGCTTAAAAATTAGAAGAATAAGAACCTGGACCTCAGAATTTCAGCATCATCACTTACAGAACACAGTTTAGTGCATGAATTGTTTAAATATACTCTCTTTGTATTTTTCTCCAAATTTTGGACACAATCAAGCAGACACATGTGGGTATCTCTCATAAAAATTTCAGAAAATAATAAGATGAACAACTAGGTCAAATTCACCCAAAACCAAAGACAAAAACAGAGATTCAGCATCTACAGTAAAATAGAGTACATCTTAGTGCGTGATTTTTATAGGATTCGTTTCATGGAATTTCGACCTGAAAATTTTACAGAGTGTAGAGGACTCGTAGAGGAACATACCATAAAATTTCATAATTTTTGGAGATGATTAACTATATCTAAAAATTCGTGGCTTACGGGTGCAGAATCCAGTAAATTTCCAGACAGATTTCCTTCAAACAAAAACACGAAAACTTACCTCTTTTAGGGTTTAATCCATGGACGGAGAGCTTCAAATACTTGGATGAGAGATGGATTTGGGAGGTAATCTTGTCCTAGGAACTTGGTTGAACCTTAGATGGCAGCCCTAGAAGTGGAGGAAGAAGATGGAGCTTTCTAGGGTTCTTGAGAAGAAGAGGGAGAGAGAGATATAACGTTGGATGAGAATGAGAGGAGAGAGGGCTGATATTTTCTTCTCTCCCCTTGAAGGATGTTTCCAGAATATGGGTGGTGAAACTATGAACTAGACCCTCACATAACATGCTCATCACATAAAAGACCCAACATATTTATACATTACCTTAACATATAACACGGAAATCATGCACGTGACATATAATGCAAATATAACTGGGGCGTGTCACGTTACACATAGAAAACATGTACTTAATTAGGTATAATTTGTACTAATAAATCATGATACGCAAAATTAAACCCTTGGTGTTACATTCTTCCCCCCTTAAAAGAGTTTGGTCCCCAAACTAGCGTACCTTAAGTATCAAATAAATGGGGGATACTTCTCCCGAACCTCGTCCTCTCTTTCCCAGGTAGCTTCTTCCACCAAGTGATTTCTCCATAATACTTTCACCAATGGAATCGTCTTGTTCCGTAATACTTGATCCCGTCGATCCAAAATCTCAACCGGGTGCTCAACATAACTCATATCTCTCGAATCTCCAATGGTTCATACTCCAACACATGACTTGAATCAAATAAGTACTTCTTCAACATAGATACATGAAAAACATTATGCACATTCGCCAAATTCGGAGGTAAAGCAAGTCGATAAGCTACCGGACCAACTCTCTCCAATATTTCAAATGGACCAATGTATCTAGGACTTAATTTTCCCTTCCTTCCAAAACGGAAAACACCCTTAGTCGGTGACACTTTAATGAACACATGATCCCCAACATGAAACTCCAAATCTCTTCTTCGATTATCGGCATAGCTCTTTTGTCTACTTTGTGCGGTTTGCAACCTTTGTTGAATCAACTTGATCTTGTCAGTGGTAATTTGTACCAACTCTGGCCCAATCCACTTTCTTTCTCCCACTTCTGTCCAACACACAGGAGTTCTACAGTGCCTTCCATACAATGCTTCATATGGTGCCATTCCAATGCTTGATTGAAAACTGTTGTTATATGCGAACTCCACTAATGGCAAATGATCCTCCCAACTTCCTTTGAAATCAAGGACACATACTCTAAGCATATCCTCGAGTGTTTGAATTGTCCTCTCGCTTTGCCCATCGAACTGTGGATGGAAAGCCGTACTAAACCTCAACTCCGAACCCATAGCCTTTTGTAAACTTTGCTAAAATCTCGACACAAATCTTGGATCTCTATCCGATACGATGGATACCGGAGCCCCATGCAATCGAACTATCTCCTTAATATACAACAATGCAAGTTTCTCCAATGAAAAAGTCATCGTCATTGGTAGAAAATGGGCAGACTTGGTCAATCTATCCACAACCACCCAAATTGCATCATTACCTCTCGAAATTCTTGGCAATCCCACAACAAAATCCATAGCTATATGCTCCCACTTCCATTCCGGAATAGATAAAGGTTGAAGCAACCCTGCTGGTCGTTGATGTTCGGTTTTTACTTGTTGACATTGTAAGCACCTCGAAACATATTCCGCTATTTCCTTCTTCATTCCTGGCCACCAATACAATTCCTGTAAATCTTGGTACATCTTTGTACTCCCCGGATGAGCTGCAAATCGCGAACTATGTACATCTTCTAAAAGTCTCTTCTTAACATTTTCATCATTAGGAATGCAAATCCTTTCACCAAATTTTAAGACATCCCCTTGAATTACAAAATCGGGCCTCTTACCTTCACCAATCCCTTCAACTATCATCTTTAATGTATCATCTTCTTTTTTAGGTCGCTTGATTTGCTCAAGTAAGGTAGGTTGAATGCTCAAACTCATAAGAATATCACCTCTTTCAAGTGTCACCACTTCAATCTCCATTTCTTCTAGCTCTTTAATCAACTTGGGTTGGAAAGTAATCAAATAAGCAAGATTTCCGGATGACTTTCTACTTAAAGCATCGGCAACCACATTAGCTTTACCGGGGTGATAATTTATGCTCAAATCATAGTTTTTCATCAACTCCAACCATCTCCTTTGCCTCAAATTCAACTCCTTTTGTGTGAACAAGTACTTCAAGCTCTTATGATCCGTGTAGATTTGACATGTCTCCCCATAAAGATAATGTCTCCAAATCTTCAAAGCAAAAATTACCGCCGCCAACTCAAGATCATGAGTAGGATAATTTTTCTCATACGGCTTCAATTGTCTAGAGGCATAAGAAATCACCTTATCATTTTGCATTAACACGCATCCCAATCCCTTGTGTGACGCATCACTATAAATTACAAACCCACTTGAGCCTGAAGGAATGGTTAGCACCGGGGCCGAAACCAATCGATTTTTCAACTCTTGAAAACTTCGCTCACATTCATCCGTCCACTCAAATGCAACCTTCTTCTGCATCAATCTTGTCATAGGCAAAGCTATCTTAGAAAAATCTTTTACAAACTTGCGGTAGTAACCCATCAAATTACATATATTATTTTTCTGCAAGTTCCAAAATAAAACTCAAGATCTATTTTCCTTCCTACTTATGTTAAAGTATTCCTTTACTCCAAACTAAAATGATACCTACCTTCCTTTTTAACATATAAAAAAGTATTATAAGTGTGCCTTACTTGCTTATATATAGGATTGAAAGAATTCCTTTGAATTAAAAACAAAACCTAAAATTTTCATTGGGAAGCATTCTAGAGCTCTAATACCTTATTTCCAAACTTACTAATTATTTATTTTAAAATTATTTACCAAATATATAATGACTAACCTATTCACTTAAAAATGTGAAATAGATATAGTAAAAGTATATTGGATATCATGTCTCATGATATATAAAGCTATGTATGCACTCAAAAAGCCTAATTTGGTGTGTTCTCTCTCATAAATAGATACTCCCATTTAGATAGGCCATTAACTTTAAATTTTAAATTTCATGGAGTAATCTCACAGGGTTAGAAAATTATTAAGACTTATTGGTCAATTGATTCAATTCTAAACAGTAAAAATTGGGTTGCCGCCAAAGTTGTCAATTTCGTACCGGCGGACGTACCGGTTTTGTTATTGGTATGGTACGTACCGGTACCGGTGTGTACCGGTGTACCGTTTCGGATTTATCGCTAAACTTAATATATATTTTTTAAATAATATCTTTTAACAAAAAACCATACTAAAGATAAAAATAAAAGCATTATAATTTGAAAATAAATCACAAAAAATAAAAAAAAGATGATTTTAGTCTCAAATTATGTCTAATTATCTAAAAAAACATATTAATTGATTTTTTTAATTTTTTTAAATACAGACCGGTACGGTACGGTACCGGCCGGTATTGCCCGAAACAGGCCGGAACGGTACTCCGATGGTCCGGTACCGTTACGAGAGTGGTACGGGACCGGCCGGTACGGGACGAGATTTACAACTTTGGTTGCCGCTAATTAAATGAGTTTCTTTTTTAGATTTGTCATCTTAATTAGTCAGTTTTATTCATCTCATCTCCTATCTCATCAGTCAAATATTTGAGAATTCTATGATATGCATCTCTTATACGCTAAATGAGATTTATCTAACTCTATTCTTTGCCACCAATAAAATCTTTCACGTTGATCTCATGCATGTGTATTTCTTATATTTTATAGTTCTAAAAAAAAGATTGATTGTAACACAAAAAATGTTGATCTGGTAAATAAAAAGAATAGGAAGAAAGTGAAGCAACAAATTTTTGATTGAGCCAATTGTTGATGCAAATATATATATATATATATATATATGGGGATGGCTCCATAGACCAATATTTTTTTAGACTAATATTAGACCAACGGCTAAACTCTTGATTTCCGATTAAATCTTAATGATCCGAACCGTTCAATATGTTTAAAACATGTTTTTAAGGGTACCCGCGAGAAATCAACTCAAAATATTACCAGAAAGGGCTTGATCCAAACATTGGTTCAAAATGCTGACAGGAACTGTTTTATAAATCACTATTTGGATCAAGCCCTTTTCGGTAATATTTTGAACTGATCTCTCGCGGGTACCCTTAAAAATATGTTTTAAACACATTGAACGGTTCGGATCATTAAAACTTAATCGGGAATGAAGAGATTAGACATTGGTCTAATATTGGTCTAAAAAAGTGTTGGTCTCTTTAGCCTTTCCCTATATATATATATATATATATATATATATTAGTCAAAAGCGAGAAGATCACGTAGAGAAGTTAGCTTCTGTTGTTTTTTTATTTTCTAAATAAATCTATCATATGAAATGGATTATAGCATGATTTCTGAGAAGTTGGATCTGAATTATTTCGTTGAATAGGCAAATTCGCGAGCCATGTTTTTCTATTCCAATCATTAGTCAAAGAATAGATTAATATAATTACTTTATAATACTCGAATTCATTAATGTCTTGGTTTTCTTTTAAGTGTTGTATGTTGAGATATATCTTATGACTGTACAAGTCTTTTTGTTGTTTCTATAGTTATAACAAAAACTATAGAAAGTGATATGTTCAAGTTTTAATGGGTGCATGGAGCAAAAAGCTAATTTTAGGGTGGAATTGTTAATCGAATGTACCCATGAATCAAAAGCCAAAAAAGCACACAGATTGAGATTCGCTTCTGTCCCTTTCATATATATATATATATATATATATATATATATATATATATATATATATATATATATATATATATATATATATATATATATATATATATATATATAGTCCCCTTCTAATAAGAGATTCTTTATTTTGCTACGGTGTGGACCTCCGAACCGTTCAATGTGTTTAAAACATGTTTTAAACCGTTCAATTTATATATATATATTTTATTTCTCTATATATATAAATTGGAAGGAAACAATCGTAGGATGATTTTCTAAGGGATCGGTTTCAATTATTATATTCACAAAATTCAATCAGTCAAAAAAGAACTATATGTTGACTTTTTTTGGACAAAATATGTTCACTTTGTACAATATTAAAATGCGAGTTGACTTATACAATAGAGTTTTCGTAGGAAAAGGGAGATTGGTGCATTGTACAGTTTCTTTTATTTTTTTAAAAATTCAAAAGCAGTAATTGAGTCTTAGTTGATTTTATTAGCTAGCCATTGACTCATCAAATCTTAAAAATATATTTGGGTAATTTTTATATCAAGAATTGGAAGATGAAACTAAAATTTTGAATAACCGAGACTATATACTTCATAGCTAAATGTTTAATTCAAGTGTATTAAAATTCACCTAAAGCATGCAAAAATTACAACTCCGTACAACCCTTAACTACTGGAGTGCAAATTTATCGTGAACATACTTATTACAGCTGAAGAAGAGAAGTTATTTCTCATTGATAAAACTCAACTTACATCAATAGAAGACTATACAGAAGCTTATATAGCCAAAACTAGTAGGTAGTTCCTTCTAACAAACTAACTAACCGTAACTACTTGTCTAACTAACACTAACTAATTTCACAACTAACAAACTAACTAACTATGAAACGTAATACACCCCCTCAAGATGGACGGTAGATGTCTTTGACGGCCATCTTGGATAAAAGAGGAACGAGAAGGGTAGAAGGTAAAGCCTTGGTGAGAAGATCAGCCAACTGATGTTGAGTGCGAATAGGCATAAGGCGAATAATACTAGCTACAACTTTATCACGAGCAAAGTGGCAATCAAGTTCAATGTGTTTAGTGCGTTCATGGAAAATAGGATTGGTAGCAATGTGGACGGCAGCTTGATTGTCACAAAAGATCAGAGCAGGAGATGAAGTATCAACCTGAAAATCGTGTAATAGTTGTTGAAGCCAGACCAATTCACTGGCAGTGGAGGCTAAGGCACGGTACTCAGCTTCGGCAGATGATCTGGAAATGGTGCTTTGGCGTTTGGACCTCCAAGAGATCAGAGAGGAACCAAGGAAGACACAAAAACCAGTGACCGAACGGCGAGTATCTAGGCAAGCTCCCCAATTCGAATCCGAAAAGGCTTGCAACTGGAGAGAAGAGCTGGCAGAGAAGAAAACCCCTTGACCAAGAGTATATTTAAGGTACCTTAGTAAGTGATGTGCTGCTTGGAGATGAGGAAGACGAGGATTAGCCAAAAATCGGCTTAATTTGTGTACAGCAAAGGTAATATCCGGTTTGGAAATAGTGAGGTAAAGTAGTTTACCAATCAATCTGCGATAAATGGAAGCATCAGGCAATAGATCACCAGAATCAGAGGCTAAGGGAACTTTAGGATCCATGGGAACCATGGCAGGCTTAGAGGCTAGATATCCAGTATCTTCAAGCAGCTGGAGAGTGTAATGACGTTGAGAAAGGACAATACCAGAAGCTGAGCGAGCTATTTCAAGTCCAAGAAAGTACTTGAGAATGCCTAAATCTTTAAGCTTGAACTGAGTGTGGAGAAAAGCCTTGAGAGAATCAATCAGATTGAGCGTAGGGCCAACAATAACTATGTCATCAACGTAGACTAATAAGGCAATAAAGGAGGAACCAGTGCCTTTGGTGAACAAAGAATAATCAGCCTTAGATTGTGAAAACCCATATTGTAGAAGGGCATGAGCGAATTTTGAATTCCATTGACGAGAAGCCTGTTTAAGACCGTAAATGGACTTGTGTAGTTTACAGACAAGTCGAGTACCCTGTGGAAAAGAATCAGCTGGAATTGGATATCCAAGAGGAAGATCCATATACACCTCTTCAAATAAATCCCCATTAAGAAAGGCATTATTAACGTCTAACTGAGTAATATGCCAACGCTGACTAACAGTTAAGGCTAAAAGAACCTTAACGGTTACCATCTTAGCAACTGGAGAAAAGGTTTCCAGAAAATCAACACCCTTCTGCTGGGTGTAACCTTTGGCCACCAAACGGGCCTTGTGGTGTTCCAAAGTACCATCAGAGTTATATTTCAGTTTGTATATCCATTTGCAACCAATGGAATGCTTGTTGGAGGGTAGGGGTACACTCCAAGTGTTATTAACTTCCATGGCATGTAACTCATCATGCATGGCAGTACGCCATTGTGGAAGTTTGACTGCTTGATGGTAAAACTTTGGTTCAAGGGTAGAAGAAATAGTGAGAGCGAAGTTTTTGTGAATTGGGGATAAACTAGTATAGGAAAGGTGATTGGTTATGGGATAAGAAGTAGAAGAAGGGACAGATGAAGTGTGATGCAACAAATTGCAGTGGAAATCACGAAGGTAGGAAGGGGTTTTGGAAATACGGGAAGATTTCCATAAAGGGACATCAATAGAAGGAGAAGAAGGGGTAGGTTGGGAAGGTGGATGTTCTGTAATTACAGGGGATGGGTGATCAGGGTGATCATGGTGAGCATGGGGAGTAGGTAAAACAAACTCAGGAAAAGGGTCTATAACGGGGTCTGGAAGGGATGTGGTGTGAAAAGGGAATATATTTTCATGAAAGACTACATCCCTAGATAGAAAGACTTGTTTAGATTGAATATCATAAAGTTTGTAGCCCTTTACTCCAGGTGGATAACCCAGAAATATGCAAATGCGGGAACGAGGTTGAAATTTGGTGCGATGATTTTTAAGAGTGGGAGCAAAGGCAAGGCAACCAAAAACACGAAAAAGAGAGTAATCAACTGGAACCTGATATAAAAGGTCAAAGGGGGAATGTTGATGTAATAGGGAAGATGGGGTGCGGTTGATGATAAAGGTAGCAGTCAACAAGCAATCTGTCCAAAATTGGATGGGTACTCTGGACTGGAAATATAAGGCCCGAGCTACGTTTAATAAATGCTGATGCTTCCTCTCAACAACAGCATTCTGTTGAGGAGTTTCCACACAGGAAAACTGATGTAAGACACCCTTATCAGAGAAGAAATCTGAGAAATTTAGCTCAGGGGCATTGTCAGACCGAAACACCTTTATGTTAGCATTAAACTGAGTGTTCACCATATGGAAAAATCTGGGTATAACAGTGCAAACATCAGTTTTATTGCGAAGTAGAAATGTCCATGTAAATCTGGTACAATCATCTACCAAGGTGACAAAATATCTATAGCCAGCATATGAGGAAACATGATAAGGTCCCCAAATGTCACAATGAACCAAATCAAATGGGGATTGGGACATGTGATTATTTGAAATAAAAGACAATCTACGTTGCTTAGCCAAAGGGCAAACATAACACGGCTCCTTATTTAAAATACCCATGTCACAATGAAGGTGGGCTTGGAGAGTAGTCAGCTGGCGAGAAGATAGATGGCCAAGTCTATTATGCCATGTGTGAGCAGATAATTGGTTGATGTAGGAGGTAGATGCACAAATGGTGGAACTAGAGTCCAGAACATATAAGCCTGCAATCTTATTACCCTTGCCAATCATTCTCTGGCTAATAGTATCCTGGATCAGGAAATGGTTAGGGAGAAACATAACCGTAAGATGAGATTGTTGGGTGAGAGCTCCCACAGATATCAAATTAAACTTGAATTGTGGAACAAAAAGAACATCTTTAAGAACCATGGACGAACTGAGCATAACATTTCCACTATGAGTAACAGGTATGCTAGTATGATTTGGTAAGGTAACATAAGAGTTCTGAATTGGTTGCATGGAAGTAAAACTGGGAGCGTGGGTGCATATGTGTTGAGTAGCCCCTGAATCGACTATCCAATGCTGACTAGTAGAAAGAGGATAAGAGGACACAGAAAAACATGTACCTGTATTACCAGAATTGGAAGAAGTCTTTTGAGTACTACTGGTAACTGTTGCGGTTAACTGATTGGAAAGTAGGCTCATCAGTTGCTGACATTGATCAGAATTCAGATTATGTAAAAAATTCCCAACTGTGCTCTGTGATTGATCTTCTGAAGCAGAAGTCTGGTTTATAACTGATTTGGTGGATGGAGGAATATTTTCCTTCTGTCTGGATTGAAAACCAGGAGGATAACAATGCAATTTGTAGCATTTATCAATGGTGTGGCCTTGAATGTTGCAATGAGTGCATATAGGTCGTTCTTTCTTCTGATATTTGAAACCAGCAGAAGAAGAAGTGGAAGGCCTGCAAGAATTATTATCAGTGCGAATTGCAAAAGCCATATTTTGATTGGAAGTGGGAGGAGGAATTCCAATTCTGCGTTTTTTTTTTTTTTTTTGATAAGCATTCCAATTCTGCGTTGTTGCTCTTCTTGAGAAATGAGAGCAAAAACCTTATTGATAGGAGGTAAGGGATCCATAAAAAGCAATTGACCGCGGACTTGAGAAAACGAGTCATGAAGACCCATGAGGAATGACATGATGTATTCCATTTGATAGTGAGACTGCAGATTTGCAGATCCACCACAATTGCATCTGTTATATGAACAGATAGGGCGGTAGTTGCTAAGTTCTTCCCAAATAGTCTTAAGTTTGGTGAAGTAAATGCTGACCGAGTCTTGATCCTGAGTAAGATTCATCAATTCTCGCCTTAACTGGAAAATCCTAGGACCATTACGTTGTTGGAATCGATCCTTGAGATCGATCCAAATTTCATGAGCAGAAACAGCATATATAATACTGGCTGAGATCTCCTTAGATACAGAATTCAGTATCCATGATATAACCACATTATTATTTCTTGTCCAAGAACGGAGAAGAAGATCATTACCAGTAGGAGCAGGAATAGAACCATCAACAAATCCGAGTTTGTTCTTCACAGAGAGTGCAATTAGCATCGCACGACTCCATGATGCATAATTGTCTCCAGTTAGGGGTTGGGAAACCAGAACAAGGCCTGGACTGTCGGAGTGGTGAAGAAAGTAAGGACTCGAATGCTCATCAATGGCAGAATGATGAGAATGTCCAGAATTGGTTGATTCCATAAGAATCAGAGAGTAAGAAAGAAAAGAGGTAGAAGAGACAAAAGATCAAACACCTTGAAGGCGGAAGAAAGTATGCAGCGGAAGAAATGGTTAGAGCTCTGATACCATATTACAGCTGAAGAAGAGAAGTTATTTCTCATTAATAAAACTCAACTTACATCAATAGAAGACTATACAAAAGCTTATATAGCCAAAACTAGTAGGTAGTTCCTTTTAACAAACTAACTAACCGTAACTAACACTAACTAATTTCACAACTAACAAACTAACTAAATATGAAACGTAATAATACTCAAGTTTCAATAGTTTGTTTTCCAACATTAGGGTTTTGATTCTATCAGTTTCGAATACGTAGTCTAATTAACAAATTTATAATTATATGCGAATAATGACATTGTAAATTTGAATAGTTAAATAAATTTGTAAACCTCTCTTTGCTAAAATTTGTTATTTTCTTCTCGTGCATATAGCACGAATTCATTCAAGGGGTAAACAGCAGTCTCATGCAATGCAAGAGGTTCATCAATTAATGAATGACACAAATAAGGCTTTTTCTGAAAATTAGGTGGGCAAAACTACTTCCAGCAAAATTGTGCCCAATCTGGTTGGGACCCAAGAGCAATTAATCTGGTCCATCTATTGGGCTGCCCGTATTTCGCTGCCCACAATCGGATTGCAACAACGAGCCCGTCTACTGCAAAGGGGCTATCTTGCGTAACTCAATCAAGTGTTCGGGTTGGACATAAACAACGACAGATGCTGAAATGTGGATGGTGATAAGGTGAATGTGTGATTCAATGCCACGTTTCACGATTTCACCAAAAACACAATAAGTGTTTGAAAATAACCAGAGGAAATAACAAAATAATTTTATTAATTTCACTGTAAACTTCAATAGAGTACAAGAGACTGCTAAATTAAAAACTACTCATAAAAAAGTTATGAAATGTAAAAGATGATTAGTGTGTCAATCTTTAAAAAGAATACAAAAGACTTTTTTAATTATACTACATACAAGATAACAAAGGACCAGGGAAAGAAAGAATTCAAAAAATAATAACTTTTGTAACTGTCATAATGTATCCAACTTTTATGAGTTTCTTGCCTGGAATTCTTTTTTCTCTTTAGACGATAAAGCGTGTTTAGATTAACTTTCCTGTCATTTGGAGCTCATAGCTCAGTTGATGAAGCTTTTGGCCACGTCAATTATACGTACAAATATGGTAAAATCAGTAAGTAAATCTCGTTGTGCAAATAATTGATCGCAAATGTTATCATAATTCATCGTTAAAATGTGTGTAAAAAATTTTGTTTGTCTGGAGAGAAATGAAAAATCGAAATTGAGATATAGGTACGTGTGGAATACCTGATTAAGTAATTAGCTCAGATTATCGGAATATAATTGTGGTATTTCATTTTTCCTTAAGTGAGAGATATGCATGAGATGAGAGGTTCACATTAGAGAATCCCTGGCTTTGATGGCGATTGCCCCTGATTGCTCTCTATTCAAAATCCACCCGCAATGAGTGGAAACTGCGTTTAAAATCACGTACCAATTTTAGAGGTAATGATTAACCAATTGCAGAACAAGATCTAAAACACACACATTCTCTCTCTCATACATATGTAACCACTCTGGCATTTATACAAAAGTTATCAATCTCGTATCAGCAAGTGTATTAGTTTTGTTATTGGTACAGTACGTATCGGTACCGATATGTACTGGCGTACTGTTTCGGATTTATCGCTAAGATTAATATAAACAAACAAATAAATATATATATATATATATATAAATTATATATATATATATATATATATTTTGTTAATATATATATATATATATATATATATATATATTAACAAAAAATTATACTAAACATAAAAATAAAATATCATAATTTAAAAATAAATCACCAAACATAAAAAATAATAATTTTAACCTCGAATTATGCCTAATTATCCCAAGAACAATATTAATTGATTTTTTAATTTTTTTAAATACAGACCGGTATGGTACGGTACCGGTCGATATCGTCCGAAACAGGCCAGAACAGCCCGGAACAATCGCCGAAACGGTACTCTGGTGGTCCGATACCGTTACGGAGGCGGTACGGGACGTACCGGTAGGTACCGATCAGTACGGGACGAGATTCACAACTTTGATTTATACGGAGGGGTAAATATGTGTGGATGGGAGACCTGACAGACGGAGCTAGGAAATTTACTATGCAGGGGTGAATATATACTCACTATTATTTGAATTTTTTTTTAAATATTTAGCAAGGGCAAACTTATGTATTTCATCGGTTTTTTTCTTCTATTATAATTTTTTTTTCTTGCAGGGGTGACCGCCCTTACTAATCCCTCCTTGGCTCCATTCGAGACCTACTGTGAGTAAGTCGCAACAAGTTATGTTGTGAGGTGCGACGCCACTGTTTCAGGCCACATACACACGATCGAATCACTAGCCCTTATGCTGCGTTTGAAAAGGAAGTAATATCACTTTATCCTTAAATCAAACATATCTAATTCTCGGCAAAATAAGGGACAAGACTAAAAGAATCAAACATATAAGCAAAGGAAGTAATTATCATCAAACATATAAACAAAATAAAAGAATAAACCTTAAAAAATGTAAAGACAAACGTGATCTAACTCTAAATATTTTTAAGATTTTTATCATAATTTTTAACTTATCAGATGCCTCTCGTCAAGACCAACAAAAATTTAATCCAAAACTTGCATAATCAAATTTTTATAATTAAAGACAAAAAGATAATTTAAAAGATTTGTTTTATGAATTATTAGTTTGTACCAAAGAAAGCAATCATACAAGAAAAAAAATAATTAACTAAACTTGAAAAAAAAAAAAAGTACTTTGGTTGGTGCTCAGAGAGGGAAGGGACAGAGGGACAGCCAATTCGTTCAAAATTTTTATAAATGAAGGCAAATATGACCAAATTAGGTGCTTTTGCATAATTTTTTATATTAGTTCATCTTAAACTGGAGAGAATCAAACAGTAAAACAAATGAATCAAACATGAAAAAAAATTACAAAGAATTAAAAATAACCCATTTGAATATTTTTTAAACTTTTGTCATTAATTTTAACTTATTTAATCCCTCTCGTAATGACAAACATGATCAGACTCATTTTTTGTCTTTATTTATGAAAATATTTTTTTATTATGCAAAAGCATGCACCTATTTTGATAAGATTATATTTTTTGTCTTTATGTATAAAAAAATGATTATGTAAGTTATGGACCAAATTTTTGTTGGTCTTAACGAGAGGAATCAGATAGGTTAAAAATAATGTTAAAAACTTAAAAATATTTAAGAATTGGATCGATTTGCCTTTGCCGAAAAAGTTTTTAAGTTTGATTCTTTTATTTTGTTTATATGTTTGATGATAATTACTTCCCTTTTTTATATGTTTAATTCTTTTAGTCTTAACTTTTATTTTGCCAACAGTTAGATATGTTTGATTCTTTACCGAAACAAATTTGTTTGTTTTAAGGGTAAAGTGGTATTACTTCCTTTCCTAACACAGTACAAGGGCTACTAATTGGACTCTCAGGGCCCGATTGGATGCCGCCTTAGTTTTTAGTGTGTTAAATAAAGAGGGTGTGTTAAATAATTGAGTGTATTAAATAAGACAGGGTGGCCCACATTGATGTGACTTTTAAGGAGGGTGTGTTAAATAATCTACTGATTGGATAAATAGTTAGTTTGGATGTGTTAGACAATAGAAAGATGTGTTAAATTATCAAAAGACATTTTTGCCCCCATCATGTATTTAATGTATATGTATAATATATACTTATAAATGATATATATCAGTATACTTATATTATACATATTGATATATTTCTAATATATATAAATACACTTATATACTGTATATATAAAATATATATAAGTATATATATATATATATATATTAGTATATACTTAAATATATACTTATGTATATCTATATACATACTTATATATAATTTTATATAAGTATATATAAGTATATATACTTATGTATATTATATATTTATCAGTATAAGTATAAGTATGTATATATATACATATGTTTAAATATGTGTGTGTGTGTGTTTATATATACATATGTTTAAATATGTGTGTATATAAAATATATATAAGTATATATATATTTGTATATACTTAAATATATACTTATGTATATCTATATATATAAGGTATATATAATTTTATATAAGTATATATACTTATGTATATTACATACTTATCAGTATGTGTATATATACATATGTTTAAATATATATGTGTGTGTGTTTATATATACACATACCTACGTACATACATATTAATACTATAAGTACGTACGTACATGTGTGTGTATATATGTGTATATATATATATATATATACATGTATATATATATACATGTACTCATAGTATAAGTATATATATATATATATATATATATATATATATATATATGCATGTACGTACGTACTTATAGTATCATTATGTATGTACGTAAGTATGTTTACTGTATGTATACTAAGTATCAGTATATATATACATGTACGTACGTACTTATAGTATCAGTATGTATGTACGTATGTGTGTGTGTGTGTGTATATATATATATATATATATAACACTTTAAATATATATTATATATATACGAAATATATGTATATATATGTGTGTGTGTGTGCGCGTGTATATATATATTTGTATATACGCGAAATATATATCAAAATATGTACGAAATATATATATCCAAAATATATATACGTAATATACATATACATATAAGGGAATGATGGATATTTTGGTCATTTGTTAAAGTTAACACATTGTCTTAGTTAGCCTTAGGGGGGAGGGGTAAGGCTAAACAAGGATTTTCTGGGGGCTTTAATTAGCCCCCGGGCTAATTAATACATACACAAAAAATTTGCCAATCAACACCTTATGGGTGGGCCCAGCCTTAACTAAGGCATGCCTTAGCTAAGGCACCCCATAAGGCTACATCCAATCGGGGCCTCAGTGTGTGGCCTTAAACGGTGCCCTAGCACCTCACAGCACAACCTGCTGTTAGGGGTGAAAGTTTAAACCAGAAAATCAAACCAAGCCAGTAAACCAAATTGAGCCGATAATTCATCAAATTTTTCAGTCTAATCGGTCTGGTTCGGTTCGGTGTAAGATTTTTTTTTAAAAATTGGTTTGGTTTTCGGTTTTAGTCACTTAGAAATCAAACTAAATCGGACCGAACTGGTTCCTATACTAAATTCTAAAAAATAAAAAATCTAGTTTCATGAATTTTTTAAGTCTCAAATTAGTTGTCTTTTGACTATGATTTTTTACGGGTCTTTAATTTTTCTATGATTTAGAATTTTATATATCAATTTTACAAGGCTTTTTTTTTTTTTAGAAGTTTTTTTTAACTTGGGTTTAGGCCTAATCAAATAAAAATTGATTTTAAAATAAAAATCAATCTAGACTTGATCCATTTGATACGGTCCTCATAATTTTTTAGTAGTTTTTTTAATTTTTAATCCAAGCCTCATCAAACTGAAATCGGACTGAAACCAAACCAAACCGAAACCGAAAAAATCAAATCGGACCAAACCAAAATAATTCGGTTTGGTTTAGTTTACAAAAACTCAAACTGAAATTATCGGTTTCATCTGAGTTTTTCGGCCTAATCAAACCAAACCGGATTAGTTTCACCTCTACCTGCTGTGACTTACTCACAGCAGGTCCCCCGACCCCAAATAAGAGATGCATAGCATAGGATCAGGGAAAAGAATATTGTCTATAAACTTCCAAAAATTAATTTTTTTATACTCTAAGGTCTTTTTTGATTCACGGATTAAGCGTGCGGAATTAAATTATTTGTATCTAATCTCACGCAATTCTATATTTGGTAGCCCAAAATTGAAACAGGACAAATAATTCCGGGATTATTATACCTATATGTATAGTACTATTTTATCCTAGGGAGAGGGGTGTAACTCAGTTAATCCCGTTTGTATCAACCATTGCTCCACCACCTCCAACAACCATCACCATCACGTCACCGCCTCTGTTGCTGCCAAGCCTCTGCCGCCACCCGCCATCACTTCCAACCACCACCTTGCCACCGCCGCTGCTACCGCCACATATGTATGTATATCCACACAATTTTAGTAAAAAATCTCAATAAAATCCTAGACATTGTAGTGGGATATTCAGGAAATAATTCAGTCCAAATCAAACTTGAGATTATGTTTTATTGGCATTAAAATAGTATCAGGATAAATAATTCTAGGACCATTAATCCCGTCAATTTTAATTCGCGAATGAAATAGGCCTAGAACGTAATCATCTCAAAAGCAGTCAACAATGAATAAAGAGAAAAGCCTATTAGATTTTCACATTGATTTAAGATAATACATTCTAATTTGGTCTGACTTTCTCTTTGTATTATTTTCTTATTTTCAGTCCTGTTGCATTTTTAGTTTTGGATCAATTCTTTTTTTGAGTTAATGGTCCGTCTTGAGGAGAAAAATCTAAAAGTAAAAGTTAATGATCAAAATATTTAACAAATTCACTAAAAATAAAAAAATAAAAAAATATTATTTTTGAATTTTTGTATTTTTCTGATTTTCTTGATAAATTATTCATGAATTCACTAAATAATATTTAATAAGTTCACTAAAAATATTTATTAGTTATTTATATTGATAGATTATTTTGATTTCAATATAATTACTAGTCCACATTTATGTCTTGATTTTAAAAACCTTTTAATTCTTTTATATTTTAGCCATTGTTTTTTTTTTTTTAATAACGTGAGGAGATTTTTTATTTGTGGAGTAACGCCAATAATTAAGGAAAATAAAGTATGGTTTGACTAAGTAGATATTACATATATATAAAAGCTTTATTCCTATTGAATGGCCATAATAACAGATTATTTGAAATGCATGCATCAACATATGTATAAGATGTCTGCGACCAAATAAAATGGTTAAGTATTTTACGATTTTGTTCTTGCTTGTTCTATATCTTGTCTTTTACATAACTTATACAATTTTTTCATTATGGGAAAGAGAGAGTTTCTTACCTTTTAAATAGTGTAAACTTGTGAAGGTATATAATTAAGTGATTGGAGGACTGCGTACAACTCGTTGTTTTTTACAGTACCAGGAATACTCCGTCAATAGGCTCGACACTATATATGTATTGTGTCAAGAGAGCGGCCTCATCCGCCACCTCTTATCAATAATTTCTTCTTGTGAAAGAAAAAGGAAATATTTTTAAATTAATTCTAAGTACACCACCTTAAAAGTGTCTCATGATTATACTAGGAGAGTACTCATGAGTAGTAATTGATCCGAAACAAAATCAATGTGTAAGGAAGAAGCTGTTGTAACCGATGGTTCACAGTAACACTGGCCAATCTATAAAGATGAACTGTCAACCGACATTGAGTTCCTATCAAATTCAAGGGTTTGGAGATGGTAAGAAAAAGAAGTCCCACCGCATTCATTTATTCGATCTGTTAGGCTGAATTAATTCATGAGCAGTACCTTTTTCAACAAAAATTTAATGCTCTGCTTTGGAACACAGATTGCAGGAGCCACCAAATCTTGGTAGGATCATTAAATATACTCTCCATTAATGCGTCCACTGTAAATATATGTTTCCAAATTAAAATCATGAAAAAAAAAAAAAGAACTTCACCTACCCTATTTTAATTCCATCTTCCCAATCACTATCCGACAAAAGTCTTTCTCTTTGTTTCATTGATATATATATATAGTGATTGGCGTTCTATTTGGGTTCGCATTACTTATTTATTTATTTGCTTACTATGATCAGTTAATATTTATTTTGGAGCTTATTTCAACAAGTAATTAGCAAGCTAAAGAAAGGGACTTCAATTTTGAAACTGTGAGTTCATAAATTTTCCATTAAACCCTTTTGTCATGTTTGTTATATCACTTATAAGTTAGATTTTCAAATTATTAATTTTAAAAGATAATTTATTTGAAATACTTAAAATATGTTGTAAACATGTTTAAAATGTAGTTTTTATAAGTTTCGCTAAAAGTTTTAACCGTTTAGTTAAAAAGCTGAAGAGAAATTTATTAAATAAATGTTGATACTGCCAGTAGCTTTTTGTTCATTTGTAACTTTGTCAACTTCAAATAAGCAAAAGTTACACATTTAAGTTAAAATGATTTCATTATTTTGGGTCAAAAAGTTACTTAAAAAAACCAAATAAGTTCTAATTATCTAAATACTTACCAAGTATATTTTTAATAACTTAGTATCCAGCTCAATAAATTAATTAATCAAGAGAACCAATATGTCTCCAGATGAGAAGTCCAATTGAAATTGAAACAAACCTTATTCGGATCTCGGTTCAACATAGAAACTGATACGTGCAATTGAGAGTCGAACACCAAAAATGAAAACTTCCCGACGATGCTGATTGTTGATTGCTTGGTAAGTGCATTTCCAATAAGTTTTTGTGGAAGTGTTTTATTGTCATAAATTACTAGCAATAACCCGTGCTATGCACGGGACTTGTAAAATAAAATAAAAAATGTTTTATTATGCTGGTACATATATTTTTTAAATTTTAATAATAATTTTCTATTGCAATAAAGCAATGTAAAACATGTAATTTTCATAGCATGTGTAACTTGAAGAATATTTAATATTTTATTCTAAATTTACTTTTGGTGAAGTATTAAAATTAAGATCTCAATGACTAAATGATTTGCTACCATAAACCCCAAGGTTTTCAATAATTCGATCGATTTAGCAGCTCGGTTAGGTCTAAATTAATTTGATCAAAGATTCATTCAGTCTCATTTCTATGAGAAATCTGAATATAACATCTAAATTTAATATTTAAAAATAATTAAGAATAACTTTTGAAAATGACATTGCCTAATTATGAATCATTCTACCTATTATTTTATCATAAAAATAGTTTCAATATTTTTTAACAGAGTAACAAAATAAATATAATTTTTACAAAATAAATTAAAGCAATATTTATCTACCTATACCAGAAAATAAAAAAATAAATTTAGCATAATATTAAAAATTTGCAATCGATAAAAAATATGATATTTATTAATTAGTTGGCTTTATATAAGTTAAAAATGAATTATCAATAACCTACTTTAAAACCTCACTAAGAAGCATATAAAAGTTTTAATTAAGATACTCTCTCATTCTAATAAAATTATAAATTCATAGTATAATTAAGATTTTATTCAATTTAACTTTTTCAACAGGTGAGTATGAATGTAAATAAAATTTAGTAATTCACATCTTATCCAACTCAGGCTATTGTGAAGACATTATAAGAATAAACTCTTATATACCATAATAAATTATACTCATCTAACCAAGTTCAAACATATTTAGTATAATTCATTACTTTCATTGCTCTTTTCAATTCGTGAAATCTTTATGCCTTTTTACTTTAAATTTTGAAAACATAAAGAAAGTTCAAGTTCAAAGAAGGACTTTCTTTTAATCCTCTATTTTACTATTTTATCTCATATGACTTTTTTTTTGATGGTCAATCTACTTAACTAATGAAATTAAAATCGCTTAGAAAATTAGCTAACTCATCATGAATTTTAAAGATGAGTGATTTTGCAGCAGGTAAAAAATATAAACTTGATTAGAATGAATTGATTAAAAAATTATTATGAAAACATTTATAAAAAAATATAGGATAGTTAAAAAAAAGAGATGATACTTTCATTTTATATTAAAATTAGAGATAGTGAAATGTTGTACGATTATATGTTTAATTGTTTGTAAAAAGTTGTGGACTAAAATTTCTTTTCTTTCTATTTAAGAATAAGTATATAATTTATTTGTACTTTTATAAAAATATATATATATATATATATATATGATAGTTAAAAAAAAGATATGATACTTTCATTTTATATTTTAAAATTAGATATAGTGAAATGTTGTACGATTATATGTTTAGTCGTTTGTAAAAAGTTGTCGACTAAAATTTTTTTTCTTTCTATGTGTGGAGTCTGGAATCCACTCTTGACTTCTCGGGTTGTAGAATCGGGTTTCTTCGATTGATCTGCAAAACACTCAACACTAAGTTAGTGCACACCGGGGGGTTGGATCTCCGGTGGGCACTCCGACGATCAAGTTAGCTCTCTAGAAAGAACGAAAGCAACTTGAAAGTAGTTTAAGCGCGAGTATGCATGTACCTGTAGTAGGGAGGGCCGCTGGGATATTTATAGAGTAGGAGTCCAACCGTCTCCCGGAGTGCTCGGCCCAGTATGTAGGACGTGATCCGAAGACTGCGGGGACGTTGCCACGTGTCCCACGCCCGAGCGGATCGGAAGGGTGTGCTTTGCACGTCCTCTGCCACGTGTCCCATGCCTGAGTGGGTTGGAAGGGTGTGCTTGCACGTCCCTTAGGAAGCGGAGAACGTGTGTTAGCGTTCTGGAACTGAGTCACAGCATTTTCGGACGTCCTGAACGAGAAACTGCCAAAGGGAATCCTGTGGCCGAGTGATGAATGCCGAGCAATGAGAGACCGAGTGATGAATGCCGAGCAATGAGAGACCGAGTGATGAATGCCGAGCAATGAGAGACCGAGTGATGAATGCCGAGCAATGAGAGGCCGAATGATGAATGCCGAGCAATGAGAGGCCGAATGATGAATGCCGAGCAATGAGAGACCGAGTGATGAATGCCGAGCAATGAGAGGCCGAATGATGAATGCCGAGCAATGAGAGACCGAGTGATGAATGCCGTGCAATGAGAGACCGAATGATGAATGCCGAGCAATGAGAGACCGAGTGATGAATGCCGAGCAATGAGAGACCGAAGATCGGTGCGGAACCTAATACCATAGCTTGGGAAGACCGAGCTTTAAACTCGTTCGGTAGGGCCGAGCCCAAACTCCGGCCGACAAGTCGTCTGGCCCAACACTTGGGGATTCATAACAGGTTGGTTTGGGCTACGCCGAGCTCCAGAATACAATTCAGATGATCATGGGCCGGGGGCCCACTAATGACTATTCCGGCCTACTACAATAGCCCCTCAATCCCTTCACACCAGTACTGGTCGTGAAAGGGGTTGACCTTCCGTAGGCCGGAGCCTACTGTTCGGCCATCAATATCGAGGCATGTCAGCCGTCAATTCCATGGATTGTGACACGCGTCGTGTCATTCGACGGTTAGAAGGCGAAACGTCCCGTCTTCCTGTGCATGACTCTTCGATTTCCGAGCTTGGCCTTTCATAGGCTTGAACCAACTGTCCGGCCACTCATACCAAAACGTACCAGCCGTCAGTCCCCCAGATGATGCTGGCTGACCGTCCACTGTCCGTTGAGGACTCGGTGGACACCACTCGTCATGCGGCCTTCGCTCTGGCCGAGGGCTCACTGTTGCCCAAGGATCCTGACAATCTGCCGAAGAACCTGGAGGCAGCATTCTCCGAGCTGGCTAAGCTCACCGTCAAGGTAAGTGTAGTCAATAGTTGTTACTTTATCTGTTGTCATAATGATTATAATTTTCATGCTCTGATCATCATTTTGTGCTTGTAACGCAGTCCTGCCAGCATCTGGTTGCCTTGAAGGCCAGGCTTCTGAGGAACGCCAACCAGACTCGGTCTCTCCGAGCTCTCCATCAGCAGGAGCAGACGGAGAAGATCTAGATAACAAAGAAGTTCAATGCCGCTCAGACTGCAATTGCCGAGGCCGAGGAACACAACAAGTCATTGGCGAAGGCCCTGGAAGAGAAGGATGCTGAGATGTCCAAAAAAGTGGACGAGGCGGACTCCAAAGGGTACGATGACGGCTATGCCGAGGCCGAGGGAAAGTACCAGAAGGAGATGGAGAGGATCAACGCCGAGCTCGGCGATCTTCCTCAGAATACTTTCAGAGACGGCTG
This sequence comes from Arctostaphylos glauca, assembly GCA_019985065.2. Taxonomy (NCBI): domain Eukaryota; kingdom Viridiplantae; phylum Streptophyta; class Magnoliopsida; order Ericales; family Ericaceae; genus Arctostaphylos; species Arctostaphylos glauca. The sequence continues at coordinate 10,442,597 of JAHSPW020000012.1, read as the reverse complement.
GCTGTCGGCTCTAAGGGAGGCCCGTGTGCCCGAGGGATCTTCGTTGTACCAGAAGATCCCTAAGTATAGCGACGATGCTGGTCCAGCCGAGTCTGCTGCCCAGAATTTAGCCGAGCCCCAGTCCTCAGCCGAGTAGTCAGCCCCAGCGGATGCTGCGAGACTAGCCGAAGACGGCGCTCCGGCGCCCGAAGTTAGAGTAGTTGATCCACCGGCTCCTGAGTGAGCTCGGGCTGTGTAACAATTGTAGTCCTTTGTTTTTTTTTTTTTTTCACAACGTTGTGACGCCGTACGTTTGTACTTCTGGTTTTCTGAGAATTTTTTGTGTTCACCAAATTCTTTGGTTGTTATGCATTTTGCGGTTTGTTTGTGGAATGTGGATGCACTGATCGCCGGCTCATGCTAGCTTATCTAACTTGTGTAGAAGCCCCAATACTAGGCATAGTACCGAACACCCTAGTTCGGATAGTATCCATCTTTAGCGAACCACACTTAGGTCGGTTGTAGATCGTATATCATACTTATTAAATCACAACAAGGCCGAAGGCCGCACCCGGAGGTTTTCGAGGACTAGAAGGCAGAAGCCATGAAAAATGAATACAACCATACATAGGCTAGTTGTAGTTGTCCGGTCTGTAGATCGTACTTCGTACTTATGAAATCAAACCACGATAAGGCCGAAGGCCGCACTCGGAGGTTTCCGAGGATTAGAAGGCAAAAGCCATGAAGAATGAAGACAACCATACATAGGCTAGTTGTAGTTGTCCAGCCGGTACATCACACTTGTGAAATTAAACCGTGATGAGGCCGAAGGCCGCACTCGGAGGTGTCCGAGGATTAGAAGGCAAAAAGCCATTGAAAAATGAAGGCAACCGTACATAGGCCGGTTGAAGTCGTCCGGGCTGTGATAAGGCCGAAGGCCGCACTCGGAGTTGTCCGAGGATTAGAAGGCAAAAGCCATATAAAATGAAGGCAACCGTACATAGGCCGGTTGAAGTCGTCCGGACTGTGATAAGGCCGAAGGCCGCACTCGGAGTTGTCCGAGGATTAGAAGGCAAAAGCCATAAATAATGAAGGCAACCGTACATAGGCCGGTTGAAGTCGTCCGGACTGTGATAAGGGCCGCACTCGGAGTTGTCCGAGGATTAGAAGGCAAAAGCCATAAATAATGAAGGCAATCGTACATAGGCCGGTTGAAGTCGTCCGGACTGTTATAAGGCCGAAGGCCGCACTCGGAGTTGTCCGAGGATTAGAAGGCAAAAGCCATAAATAATGAAGGCAACCGTACATAGGCCGGTTGAGATGTCGAGCAGATAGAATTGTAAAAATATTAGGAGGCCATCGGCCGTACACTGAGTCTTCATCACAAATTGCCGTCTTGATAGGGATTGATCCCTTCGGCCGCCATACGTCCTATCCATTTGAGTCTCATGGGTCGGGGGGACGTCCGAAAGTGTTGTCGGTGGAGAGTGCGACTGAGTGCTACTCACTGGTTGAGCCCCCAGCCTTTTGTGAACTGAGACCCTCCGCGCTCCCCGTTCGGCATCCGAACAGTTTTCTGATGGTGCGGTCCGGGTTCGTCCCCGGCCCCGTGTCTCATTGATCGCGTCGACCTCAGTTTCGACTCCCAGTCGTTCGAGGGCCGGACGCTTATTCCTTTCTCTTCGCTCCGGAGAGCGTGTCCTGCGGCGCCTTCGTCGCCGAGCCTGCGATGTCTCACCATTCTGGTCAGGTTTGATGACAACTTTGAGTCGCGCAATTTCCTCCCTGACCAGTTGAAGTAGCTGATCTTGTTCTGCCAGTCGTGCCTCCAGGCGCTCGACATATGCTCTGTCCCTCAGATCAGCAGGAGGAGGGGGTGGAATAGCTGGTAGGACTGATGGGTCAGTTCCGGTGACCACCATTGTTGATTCTGGTGAAGCTTTTCTGTGAGGGTTTGAGGATGAGAAGTCAGAAGGATCTCCCACTGTGGTCGCCAAATTGTGGAGTCTGGAATCCACTCTTGACTTCTCGGGTTGTAGAATCGGGTTTCTTCGATTGATCTGCAAAACACTCAACACTAAGTTAGTGCACACCGGGGGGTTGGATCTCCGGTGGGCACTCCGACGATCAAGTTAGCTCTCTAGAAAGAACGAAAGCAACTTGAAAGTAGTTTAAGCGCGAGTATGCATGTACCTGTAGTAGGAGTGCCGCTGGGATATTTATAGAGTAGGAGTCCAACCGTCTCCCGGAGTGCTCGGCCCAGTATGTAGGACGTGATCCGAAGACTGCGGGGACGTTGCCACGTGTCCCACGCCCGAGCGGATCGGAAGGGTGTGCTTTGCACGTCCTCTGCCACGTGTCCCATGCCTGAGTGGGTTGGAAGGGTGTGCTTGCACGTCCCTTAGGAAGCGGAGAACGTGTGTTAGCGTTCTGGAACTGAGTCACAGCATTTTCGGACGTCCTGAACGAGAAACTGCCAAAGGGAATCCTGTGGCCGAGTGATGAATGCCGAGCAATGAGAGACCGAGTGATGAATGCCGAGCAATGAGAGACCGAGTGATGAATGCCGAGCAATGAGAGGCCGAATGATGAATGCCGAGCAATGAGAGGCCGAATGATGAATGCCGAGCAATGAGAGACCGAGTGATGAATGCCGAGCAATGAGAGGCCGAGTGATGAATGCCGAGCAATGAGAGACCGAGTGATGAATGCCGAGCAATGAGAGACCGACTGATGAATGCCGAGCAATGAGAGGCCGACTGATGAATGCCGAGCAATGAGAGACCGAGTGATGAATGCCGAGCAATGAGAGACCGAAGATCGGTGCGGAACCTAATACCATAGCTTGGGAAGACTGAGCTTTAAACTCGTTCGGTAGGGCCGAGCCCAAACTCCGGCCGACAAGTCGTCTGGCCCAACACTTGGGGATTCATAACAGATTGGTTTGGGCTACGCCGAGCTCCAGAATACAATTCAGATGATCATGGGCCGGGGGCCCACTAATGACTATTCCGGCCTACTACAATATGTAAGAATATGTATATAATTTATTTGTACTTTTATTTTAAAGTTCAATCTCAGTGTAAATTTTTAAATATTCTACTTATTTAAATAGATACGTAAATATTTATTTATATTTATGTGTATGTGTAAATATGGATAAATAGAGAAAGTTATGAAAATAGAAATATTACAAAATATGGTAAGTTTTTAAATTTGAATTCAAAAAAGATTCAGTTAGTTTAAAGTAACATGTATTGCTTTAAAATTTTAATCACAAACCAATCTGTTTTTGCCACTTGTCGTTCTTAGGGTGACTCTCATGAAAAGTCGCCCTGAAATAATATATAGTATAGATGTATGATCTTGTGTCTATTTGTGTAAATGTGGAAGTATTTTAAGATGTGTGTACTAGTTTGAATAGATGTCCTAAGTCCTAACTAACAAGGGATAGCAGAGAAATGAGAGAGAAAGAGGGAACAAGATAGAAGGTTGGGAAGCATGCATAGGAGAGAGGAGAGAGAATGCAACAAAAGGCAGGGTCCCATAACCCTTCGACACTCTTTAAATTTTGAACATAATTTTATATTTTTTAGATTTTTTTTTTCCAAGAAGAACCAATAAATTATAAAAAAATGCAAAAATAAAAAATATAAAAAAATAATTAATTTATAGAAAAGCTTATAAGAGAATCTCTAGTACATTTCCTAAAATAGTTAATTAAAATGTATTTTAGAATGAACACTTTTAAGTACATGTAGGGCCTTATTTTGTATGTGTTAAAAGTGTAGCTAATAGAGAGAAGAGTGTACTTTAATTGATTATGAATATGTTTGTTACGTATAAGAGAGAAATTATTACGTATAAGATTAATTCAGGACTTGTTTTATTGTCTAAGAAAACAACGGCTTGCATCTTTTTTTTTTTACCGGAAACTTTTTTAAATTTGTTGTTCCAAAGCACTGAAGAGATAACTGCTGAAAGATTTGGTGTTTTCAAGAGAATGGGCACCATGTTTATTTGCTATCGATATTATTAAAGTTAACTACACAAAATCACAGATTCTAATTGATACAGAAGAGAAAACCTAAATGAGAGGGAAAACCCCCTTTTTCTGTTATTGCTTTCATTGCCTTCGAATGAATCTACGCCTGAGCATACATACATCTTTTCTGAACTTGAAAGAGGGACACTTGTCCTTAACCGACTTACTTTTTCCCTTCTTAAAACCGGCTCAGCTCATCTTAACAAGCACTTACGAGCCATGCAAACTATTCAGTTTAATGTTTCTGAAACGATTTTTGGAAGAAAAAAAAAACTCTAAAATGTTATTTGGTACAAGTGTTTCACAAAAAATTTGCAAGTTAAATTTTTTCGACATTTTCGAGATGTTCTCTCTCTCTTCTTTTGTAGAGAAATAAATATTGTTTGGGAAAAAAAGTGAAAATATTTGGAAAAAAAATTTCCAAACAAGTTCAGAAAATTTTTTTAAATTTTTTTGGGAAATAGCCAAATGAACACAATTTAAGTAACTAAATTGTAATACGAGTCAGTAACTAATTAACTAACACTTCACGTTCCACTATCTGTTCCGTTAGCAGTGGATTCACCCAGTGGATTTTGATCACAGCCATTCGTTCCAACAGAGCTTTCTGCAGAATCATCTTGTCTAACATAACTCAACAGTTAATGTATGTTAATGCATGTTAAAGCAAACAACACAATTAAACTACTTGAAAGGCTAATTAAACTATATATACCTAACTAATATGCATCTTACCACACCCACTGTAGATGCCCTAAGTACTATCAATACGTGTGTGCGCACACACACTAGGAGTTAAGTAGTCCACATTGTAGGGAAAAAATTATTTGGACAACAATAATCAGATATTCCAAAAAAATATACATTCATTTATTGACTTGGGAATTGGGTTATTTAAGTATGTTGTGAGGTTTTATTAATTATAAATCGTGATTATAATATATTGAAAAACGAGGGCGTGACATCACCTCCCTCAGGAGCTTTGCATTGGCTGCCTCGAAGACTTGGACCTTGGAAATTAGAGAGCCAAGTCCTTCTCCTGGGACTAGACTTCTTCTTCCAAATCCCCCCAATGCACTTTCTCTTCGGCAAGCTTCGTGACTGACTTCCTTGTCAACCATATTGTCTCTGAAAGTTTGCGGTCCAACACAGCCAAAGTTTGAATAGTTTGAAAAAGAAAAGAAGGCCATGACAAATGTTAATTATTGTATAAGAGTATAAGAGCTTCATCTCCAAAGGTTGCAGCTTCACATCTCCAGATTACAAGACCCAGCATGCAAGGGTTCAAGCCACCTCTTGATCCTTAGCAATTTTGCAATCAAGTAGTGGCCTCTTGCCAACCATCAGCCTCGACCTCGAGCGAGCATCCTCTGGCTCTTTAGGAATGCCGAAAGCTGCCCCAGTAGAATTCCATTGAGAGACGGAATGTGTCTACTCCATTAGCACATCCTCTTCATCCTCCCCAGGTGAGCCTTCTTCATGGGCCAAGACGGGGGGTCACTGGGGCTCTTCGTCGAATGAGGGATCATGGATGGTGGCAAGTTCTCATCAATAGAGCTGGGCACAAGCTGAGCAACAATGTTCTTCAGATGACGACTCATCTCGAAAAGATGCTCCATATTGGTCCTTTCGCTGCCTGGAGAACGAGAAGCAGGTCGATTCAAGTATTCTCAAATTTGCTGCTAGTTCCTGCCCTTTTTGACTGGCGATTCTACAGAGTTTGTGTATAGTGGGTGATGAACGAGAGCAAGTTGGCTACCTCTCAATTATGGGCCACAATCCAAAATACCGCTTGGTACTTGGTCAAGCCAAGCTCGCTGCAAAATGTGGGAACAAACATCGGGATCTACAAAAGAGAATAGTGTATATCAGAGCGGATAAAAGAAAGGAGGTCACGTATAACAAGTCACGATAAAACACTTACCAAGCTCACCATTCTCCTAAAAGTGATAAGATAATCTCTCTCTTCATCATGGCAGAATTCAAAGTTGCCTGTGACGACCACTATGTCATGGCTGTACTTGTCGGAATTCGATAAGCCTAAAATTAAGGTGTCGTTTTTGGCTTGGCTCATTAAGTGGTATCGGCTCGATTGCTTATTTTGACTAACGTATTATTCGCCGAACAAGTCACAGAACTCAAAATTTAGATGGAAATACTCTACAATTTAGATTACCGAAAAAGGTTCACAGAAATCTGCGAAATTGTAAGGTCGAGCTTGGCAAAACGCTCAATAGAGCCAATTGTGCAGGGAGAACCAAACCCCTTTTAATAATTACCATTACTGGCATATATATGTAGTCGGGTTGGGCTCAGGTGCTCTACTCGCCAACTTGTTAGATGGACGTCACGTGGGATATTATGTCAGTTCTTAAGAGGTTGGAGCGACTGTTCAAGAACAAAAATATCTTGTTACTTCTTGGACTTTTTCTTCGACGCCATCAGAAGAACATAACAAAGGCACAGGTATGGAAGGTTTATAGTGCCGACATTGGGGACCGATGCCTAGTACGTTGGCAATGGGCCGAACAAGCTAAAATTTAAGATAGAGGATGGTCAACGGAATAATGTCGCTGAAAAAGCACATAGATGGGACGTCCTAGCTGGAAAGTGGATGATGGGACAATTATGAGGCTACTATTCCAACACTTCTCAGTATGGCGAGGTTTTTTGCAGTATGTGCACCACAAAGAGTCCTTGAATGTTTTTGATAGGTCTGTTTGCCCACTGCCTTCACCGCAGAGCCATAGTTCTTCACAATAGTATTCTTGGACACCAAGCTGAACTCTCCACTGTATGGGTTTCAATCATAAGACCCTTTCTTCCTTCCTCAACAAGAACAATTGCTATTGCCTCATTCAAAGATGACAAATCTTCTTTTCCAAGTATTTGTACTTTTACAGCATCAAACTCGATGTTTAATCTTGCAAGGAAATCATGAACTCTGTCTTCTTCAACAAACTTCTTAAGGATAACTGCATCCTCACTGCATGTCATCTGGATGCATTGATAATGATCCGTCTCTTGCCATAAACTGTTATAGTATGCAAAAATTAAAAAGAATCAAACTCTAAAGCAATAAAAAGGACAAACAAATTACTTGAAAGAGAGGATGAAGATGATCGAATGATGTTGAAGGTTCAGAAATGGCAATGGGAGTTGCAGAAAGATTGAGAGAGGAAAGAAGGCTTTCTCTCTCTCTCTCCCAAGGCATATATACGAATTGGAAGCAAAGCATCGTGCGGTAAACAAAGTGCCACAAATCAAGGTTGTTCGTCATCTACCACATGACATGATCTCAAGGGATGAGTAATTAATGCATCTAGAATGACGCATGGAAAGCAAAGCGTCCCTTTCACTCATGACCAAATAGAGGCCACCACACATCAGCATATATAGTTGCAGCTTTATTAGTTCCGCCAACACAGGTGTCAACCAATCGTTAATCTAGTCGATACATGGTTGAGGGGCTATTGTGGAGGGCAAAAACCCGAGTCAATGGGTCAAACAGGCGAATTGAGTCCAAACACGTACGCCGTGTCAGTAGTGTGGGGCTTCGAATAGATCAAGATGAAGGCCAAACTGAGCCTGAAAAATATGGACCATGCCGGTAGCGTGGAGCTTTGGCCAACATATTATCGTACAGGCATTCTTAAGACCAAACGATTGAGCCACCGCCATTCGGTTAGGGCGGTTAGAACTTTCTGGAGTGACAGGAGGTTCTAATAGAAAACTGTTCTTTTTTTTGGAAAACTCTTCCTTAAGAAATCCTTATGTTGCAAGAAAATATCCATGTTTGGAAATATTCAGTTACGGAAAGAATTCCAAGTTATTTACTTCCCAAACTAAGACACTTTATGACTTATAAATAAGAGATTGCATAGCAAATTCAAGTGCGCTATCTTTACAAGTACAATTATTATTGTACTTTCATCCTACACATTCTAACTTAAGTATCGAAGCACCTTCAGGTTGGCAATGGTCAGGTGGCACTAATTGGTTGTTCCCTATGCAGGCTACATAAGTAACTTAGATCAAGGAGACGAATCATATCAAGATTGGTGGATATTTGCAATCCCACACTTTTTGTTAAAAAAATTTAAACTTCTCAAGTTCACTCAAGCGGCCAACTGAGATTTGTAGTATCTCATGGATGTTATGAAAATGTTGCTGAGTTTAATCACTTGCTCGAACGAACTCGAGCTTTCTCGAGCGACCTTCTAGATAATGCACAATTTGATCCATTCCTTGATTTGATCTACTTCGATTTCAATATTAAGTATTTCAAGATATATTCTGACGTTTCTAAGCCAATCTAACTTAGAATTTGACTTGAACCTCAATTCTATATCCAGGGCCTGCCCAAGGCAAACTATGCTTATTAGGCCACCGCCTTGGGCCTCCAATTTTAGGCCCTATTTATAAGGCCCCAAAAATTTAAAAATTTAATATATATTATATATGTCGGACTCTAAATTGAAAAGGTTCATTGTTTCAAAGGAAGCGGGATTATTGTTCTATGCTGAGGTTAAGAGTTTGAATCTTAGTGCCCTTGTCTAAACGGAAGTTTTTTCGATCAAAAGAATAAAAAGTGGCTTGTCTAGGCTTTTGACTTTGATTGTACCTACATTACCATTGCACCAGCATACCAATAATTAAGATGCTTCTAGCAACTCTATATAAATACCAAGAAATAAGATAGGTTATTCTAATTGAACTAATAGATTATTTTATTTCTTTTCACCAAATCAATTTGATAAAATATAAGTTAGGGACCCCATTTTAATTTAGATGTAGTGATACATGTTAAATATGGTACTATTATATACAAGTTTTTTTTTTGGTGGAGTTTCTAATACAAATTTATAGGCATTTTATATGTAATGTTTTTTGTTTTAAGAAATTTTATCATCTTTATCATTTATTATTTTTTTAATTTTTCTTGTTTCTCTTTACTTTTGAAGGTATTAACATAATTGTTAAAAAATACTACATATTTAAGAAACAAAATCACTTAAAGAGGATTCAATGAATTTTTCTACTAATATCATCAACATTCTTTTATTCTTTTAATTCCTCCATTGAATATGAATGAATAAATTTAATTTTTTCAAAAGTTAATTAATAATTTTATGTCAAAATAGGCCTAAATAGTGTATTAACTAACCTTTAAATATAATTAACAAATATATATTTTACAACACTCGACATTTCAATTTTATTCATATAGAATTTTAACTTTTATTCCGAATCAAGTGTATATGAATGACATTTTGTATGTTGCTTAATGTTGTTTTATTTTAAAAGTAATTCTTCTTGATTTTTTTTTTAAAAAATACAAGGCCCCAATTTTAGATTTTAATTGGGGCTCTAAAAATCTTGGGAGCTATCCAACTAACATCACCTAATTTCATTGAATCTAAGCCCTAATCAAACTTGAAGTTCAAACCAATTTTTTTCTCACTATCACTCTATACACATAAGAAAAAAGTGTCGGACAATGACATTGTGACACTAGCTAGCAAACTTTAAAAATAACTTTGATATTTGAGAAATCATTGAATTTGAGGAAGCTTAAAACAATAGGAGTAATGGCAATTAACAATTAATTTACTCAATTAAAGAATTAAATTAATCTCCACAAGAAACTCTCTAAGAATAGAAAACTTATCCAAATTGAATTGCACTCCTCCCGTGTAATTTGATATCTACATTGAATTGCGGTCCTCCCGTATAAGTTGTTATGTGATATAATAAGATAAAACTCTTCATGGTCTTGACAATTTATTTCTCTTCAGCTAGTCATTCAACCAAGCATTGTTAATATTTAAAACCTCATTTCTTCATGAACAATAAATACATTCAGTCTTGTAAAATAAATTATTTAATGGGACCACAACCCTTTTGGCCTAAATTTTAGGTATTATTATCACTGTCTTCTAGTTATTATTATAATATTTTATTAAATTTTTTGGGATTGAGTCATTTATTTTGACTTAATGCATTTAGAAAGTAAAAAAAATATGATTAAAATTCTCAAAAAGTCTACTAATGATAAAAAGTTTAAAAAATACATTTTTCACTGTCTTTAATGTCTTTAGCATCTTCTTATCTAGACATTTTTAAACTTCGATTCATAAATTTTTTGATTCCTTTTGTTTTAGACAAATAAAAAGATATACTAAAAAATTGGGAAAAATTATACTAAAATTGATGAATATCAAATAATACCTAGTGTTTTCAACAAACAATAATTTAGTCCAAACTCAATCAAAATCTTATTTAACCCCAATGGTTGTCCAATTGGTGGAAAGGATGAGCTGTAAACTTAAACATTTTACGGTCGAAACTCAACAACTTAATATTTAAGGCAATTGGGGGTTTTGCCCGATTGTTTTTGCTGAAGGTACCAAGGACTAGTCGATAATTCAAATGGAAACTCTCTTAAATTTTATCCTGGTCCCATAAAAGAATCGTACTTGGTAAAAGATTATTACGTGAGAGAATCCTAGTGCATCGATGTTGGCAAAGGACAAAAGCCACCAAAATAAAATAGACCCATAAACTAAGGACACACACTGTGGGAAGGCCACACCACCAACTCCAGTTTTGGTAAACTGAAAAACATAAACTGCAAGATGAACTGTCTAATAAATCCAAAGGCATTGAAAACAACTGTCTGATGCTTTGGAAGCTCGTAAATAATCTAATTGAGGACACACACACACACACACATATATACTATATACGTATATGTATAGCTAGCCCTTCACCAGAAGAATCCAGTAGAAACATATCTTTTTAATTCAGCAAGAAACAACCATCATTAGGCAATTCCAAGTTGAATGGAGCCCACCCGCTGCAAGTAGCAACTGCCTTAGATTTGCAAGAAATGATTTTAGTCTGAAGTTGGAGAAATTCATTGGTAACTAACACTGGAAAAGTAATACCATCGCTTCAATGGATTTGGATATCTATGCTGCTATCTAGAGGCGAGACTCATCGCTTATGCCAGAGACTTGGGTTCCTGCTGTGCATTGCGCACAAACAGGACCTATTGTATATCAAAATGATGTCATTTTAGTATGTAAAATACTGACCGAATAGTTCGATACTAACAGAGAATAATTTGTGAGTAATTAGTTCCATTATTCAGTGTGTACTTTTCTATGCGGCCAAAATGATTCAAAATGGACCAAGAGGTTTTACCTGAGGATTTAATTAGTCGTTTTGTTTATTACTTATGCAAAAAATTAGGTCAATATTTAGGATACTAATATCCATTTAATTAAAAGATAATTGTCACATAATAAATGAACCGACTATCCATTTCTTTTATGGCCAATACCATTTAACTCATTGATGTATGATGAACTTGAATTTTTGCATGAATCAAAATTACATTTTTGACTTGTAAACTTATTGACTTAGATCGTTAAATAAAAACACAATGAGTCTTATTTTGCTTTAGATGATAATTATTTGCGATGTCGCGTAAAAGAATATAACATAAATATTATCTTGACTTCATGCGTTAGTTAGCTATTAGCGCATATTATAAAGGAGTTTGCATATGATGTAAGTCAATACTTTTAATTGATTACTCAAAAATTGGATAGATCCAATCAAGGTGAAAGTAAGTTTTTCTGAAATCCAATCAAGGTTAAAAGGAAACAATATTTATACTAAAACAAAGAACACCCTACTCACATATAAGAAAAATCAGAGAATGAAACGTGAACCAAATTATTTATGTTCCTCTCTTTCAAAGCATGCATCTCGGACCCATATCCTACGAAATCTTCTTTTTAAAGACTCAAACTAACTATTTATATTCAAAAAGTGAATTTAGACAATGAAACTACTAAACACCAATTTTAAATCGCAGACTCTGTTTTCATATTTAAAACTTCCCTTCCAAACTTAATTTCTTTGAATTCTTCAAATCTTAAACCTTGATTGTGCACATATAATAGTAAGTTCATTTTAAAAGTAAGATCGATAACTTCTTAATGGTACCAATTTTAGAAGAATCAATTTTGTAGCTGTGGAGTCTTTTAACTCAAAAGTCACCTCAGTTGGGATTCGATTCAAAGTCCTTCTTCAACTAGTGTTTATTGGCACCTGTAACCGAAAAAACACTCTTATGCTTAAGTCGATAGGTAAAATAGAAAGTCAAAAGAAAGTATTATAGAAGAGATAGAGAGCGTTAGCTGTACTTTCCACCTGAGAGCACATTTTATTTTTAAGTTTGACTTGAGAGCTCCAAGTTAGCATGCATGCGAGGATCACACTCCCCAATGAAATCAGGAATAACCGTCTATATTGTGACATCATGCGTGACGTACCAATCTCCAGCTCGAATGTCACGTGCCAAGATTAAGACAACTGAACGCTAGGTGAAAACAGGTTCGAATTACGTGGCGCGAGTCAACTTGTTGGATCCTGACTCAGCCCAACCCAAAGAACGTGCGCCCATAAGTTGGGTTGGCTGCACAATGTTTTGTGGGCATGTTGGGCTTCGACCAGGCCCATGAGGCTACTGAGCTACTGGGCTTAATCAACAGTCCAATCCCAAGTTTGATTTCGGTCTGGCCCGAGTGTGATGCCGATTCGACCTACTACCGTAACGTTAATATTTTATAAAAATTTGAACAAAAGAAAGAAGAATTTTGCAATTAAACTTTGATATCAAAAGATTAAAAAGGTAAAAGGGTGATTTATGAATTAAAAAAAAAAAGAAGAAAATGGAGATGTGTCTCCATTAGCTATAGTGTGTTGCGTGTATGTAGCACATTACAAGTGCATGTGCTCGTGATTTAATTGGTTTTCTTATTTATTTGTGATATAAATGAAGACATGATTATAATCAGATTCAAATGCAAAATCAATAATAACAGAAATGAAATGATAAAACTGGAATAAGGAAACAACCCTCATGATAGCAAACTATATATAGAGAGAGAGAAAGAAAATCCAAATTGAAAGCATGCATATTTGTCTTGATCATAAATATCAATCTCTCACTCTGGGCTTATTTTCTCTAAATTAATTAACAACTTTGACTCTTCCTTTTCCCTAGCATTGGGGTTTCTGACAAGCTGTACCACAACCCCATTGTTGTTCACTAGCTTTGAGCTTTGCAACATTCCCATTGATCTTGACTTGTTCAGCCTTTCCATAGGCATCTTCACAGCCAATCCCGCCCTCCTCCTTACCACCACCCCTAACTGATTATTACCTCCCAAATTCGAATCCAACGTACCAAATCTAATCTCACGAACTGATCCCACCGATCTCGATCGACCCACCTGTTCCTTCTTCCTTAACCGAATACCATCCTTTGGTAACTCTTCACCCGCAACATTGGATACCTTCCTATTCCTTCTAATTCCACCTCTCGAGCTCTTGATATTCTCCGTACTCTCATCCAAAGTCTCGTATTTAACCGATTCCGACGAATAACACGCGCTGTTCCCCACTCGCCTCCCTAGGTTGTTCCAAATCGGCGACCACACTCTTTTTCTTACGGTTCTTAAGGATTCCACGACCTCTGACATGGCCGGTCGCTTCTCTGCCTTCGATCTGACACATCTTGCCGCCAGCACCGCAAGCTGCCGTATCACCACTGAATCTTCCGGCGGCCCGATCCTCGGGTCGCAAATTGATTCGTAGTCGCCGCCCCTAATGAGCGGCGTCGCCCAGTCGATTACCGACGGCGGAGAATATTTCATGTCGATGGCATTCCGCCCGCTTATGATCTCTAATAGAAGAATCCCGAAGCTGAACACGTCGCTCTTGGTGCTGAGATCACCCGGCGCAAGATATCCCGGGTCGAGGTACCCTAACGTCCCCGCCGGTGGCGTGCACCTGACTTTTACGTCCTCCACGTGTCCCCTCAGAGCCAACCCGAAATCCCCCAGCCTAGCGTTCCGTTCGCCGTCGATCAGAATATTGGACGACTTTATGTCTCTGTGAATAACAGGGGGATTAGATACGTGGAGGTGCTGTACCGCTCTCGCTATTTGTAAGGCCAACCGGACTCGGCTTGACCAAACCGGCGGTTTAGAACTCGTGTGAAGCAAATCGTACAAGGACCCGTTTTGCATGAACTCGACTACAATTAGCTTCCTCCCAATCGAATCAACTCCGAATCCTAACAAATTAACGAGGCGAGGACTCCGAACGCGTGAAAGTATTTCGATCTCGTTCTCTGTGGGACTGTTTGTAAACGTGGGAGATGTGGTGGCGGTGGTTTTTTTGACGGCGGCGAGGAGCTTTCCGCCGTGAAGGGAGGCTTTGTAGACGGAGCCATGGCTGCCTTTACCGAGGAAATTGTCAGCGGAGAAGCTATTGGTGGCTGATTCGAGATCAGAGTAGGAGAACTCACTGATTTTGAAGATTTTGTTTTTGGGTTTATTGAGATTGTTTTTGTGTTTTCTGTGTAATTCCCAATTGTCTGGATAGCAAGTGGCGATTGCGGATTCTGCATTACAAGAGAGATAACCCATAAATGGGAACACGATTTATATACGCCGGGAGTGAGGAGGAGTTGGATAAGATAGTGTGATAGACAGAGGTTTTCAGAGGGAGAGTTAACAGGAAGGTAGAGAGAATGTTTGTGGGAGAGGAAGAGATAGAGAGAGAGAGAGAGAGAGAGAGAGAGAGTGGGAAATGAGAGCGGCAAAGGGCCATAACGGTATATGTTGGTGCGTCCATGGTGAGTTACAGCTTGAGATTATTAGAAAAAGAAAAGCAAAAGCAAAAGCAAAATTCAAAGTTGATGTGTTAATTAATTTAGTGTTTTTTTGACTCTTTTTTTTTTCTTGCTTCTTTTACGTGCAAAGGCGTGCCTAGCGCTCTGACGAAGAATATTTTGAAGTTTGGTATAGGAAAAGGAAAATTATTCATCAATGTTCTCTGGCACATGTTCTTGATTTTGAAATTCTTAGTCGGACCCTTTTTTTTAGGATGATAATTTTTTTATTGCGAATTAGAATTTCTAGAACATAATCACAATAAATTATTATTTACAAAAATTTTGGTATGGTATATTTTAATAAATTTTTCCGCACATTGGTATTTCGAATATTACCGGACGTATAAATTGATGTGTTTTTTTTAACTATGTTCCTCTTTCTTTAAATTTGAACAGTCCTTTTTATGAAATGTAAGGGCTAAATTAGTTTTTTTGGGCTCAGACTGCAAAATTAGAATCTTGGAAGCTTCTCTAGGATTAAAAAAAATCGCGCTCTATCATTCAATTTTGAGAATTAATGTGGTACATCACATTCTCTTACTTGGCTCCCAAACAGCTAGAAGGTCAAGTAGTCAATTATTTTTTATATTCTAGGATCGTAAATTATAGAGTTTTTTATTACAATAAAAATTTAGAATGATAAGGCACACAATAAATTATTGTGGTTCCTAAATTTACATAGAGAATTTAAATCCAAAGCTAATATAAGAATTATACATTATTCAATTTATTTTTCAAAATATACTGTATTTACGAAATGTATTCTACAATCCGTAGTCAAACACCCAAAATAAAACATCGCATAACGTAAAATGCTAAACCATGAGTCCTAAACACCATCAGTTAATGTGAAGTTAAAGAAAATCTGAAGATTAAAAAAAGATATATCAACTCCATTGATAAAAGATGAATCTAATATACCCTTATGAAGGTTAAATTTTTTGTTTTATGATTTAGTATGTACACTAATTATGTGTTTTTTCTTTTGAAAATTTGTTCAGAAAACAAAATTTTATTGTATTTGAATTTAATTTTTAGCATTTTTTTCTAGTTTCTAGAATATTCACCAAATATACTTGCATTATATGCGAAAAGAGAATTACACAATCTTTGACATAAACTTTGAGACTTCCAATTATGGAGCTTTCATATATGTGAAGTTAAAAGATCTAGAACATCAAAACCTCAGGCATCAACTTTTAAATTACTAATGGGTAGTTTAATCATACAAAATTAAAGGCTTGTAAGGACAATAACATAGTTAAAAAGCACAATACAATTTATTCTTTAAATTATGTCCTAAACACTACTATACGATAAAATCTATTCGGCACATATCATCCAAATAATTTTAGAGATTTATAATCTATTCCTACCATAATCCAATATCTACCATTCACAATTAAAATTATAAACATATAAAAATAGTAAATAATGATCACTACCATACACCACCTTAAACCAATTAGCAGATAGCAATCTATCATTACATTACGTTTGTCTGAAATAACCCAATACAATAGGAGCACCCATATTTCGTATTTTCTGAAAAAGTTTTTTTACTGTTTGAGAAGGTTTCCTCATTTGATAAATTTCGTAATATCATTTTCTCTTGTATATTCACATAAAAGACTAAGTACGATCCTGACAACTCAATTAGTTTTCTCTTGAAGAATTAGTTTTCCCTCGCATAAATGGGCCAAAATATTTCTAAAGGAAGAGGTATATTCTTCCAGGGAGACAAAGTAGTCCCTTCTACTGACCGGACCCTCAGTTCGGAGGTCTTCGTCAACATGTTACGAAGCTCCAATTTTTAGTGAGTCACCATTACTTGACTTAGAAAGACAAACATTTCTTTAATTAACTAGGATTGCGTATATTAAACTTGAGCTCAATAGTAAGTTAATAAGACAATCTTATCGATTCTCAAATACCTCGCAAACGACTCGATTCATTTGCCCTAGCTTTTTAACTTTGTAAAACTCATCACCATCAACCTTTATTGATCATCAGGAAGAATGGGGACTCGTCAATAAAGTAAATTGTCGCACCTACTACTTTTGAAATTGTTGCAAGTGGAGTATTTGTTTCTGATGGGGCAAAAAACTACAATATTTTTTAGGAATTTGATGACCCATTACCATTCCCTTGTCGATACATGTATTATTTTATGTGAATGTCTGCGGGATCAAAATTGTGATTTTCTTAATCTCAATTAATTTTTTTTTAAAGATTAGGTGGATGGTGATAATGATGGAGAGCAATAAGGGATTGAGCAATGCTACCAACACATCACATTGTATATTTAATTGCACATCAAGTGTACATAGCATTCTATACAACCCGTAAAATTTACTAATTTGAACACATAATTAAAATCTATGAGATCTATTTTTACATTTTACCTTTAAAATATGAATTATATGGCATGTCATATAAGTAATGGTGGAACCAAAAATTTAATTACACTAGACTAAAAATAAACCGGGCTAAAAAATATATTAAACAGCAAATAATAAGGCAGACTAAAATAAATGGCTAGAATTTACATGTAAAAAATTTCAACCTAAATTCCACGTGAGCTATATAGCCCATCCTAACCCATATGTACATCAGCCCTTGTATATAGACTTGATATACAATTAGATGTACAAAGTGATGTGTTAGTAGATTTATCCTATAAATATATCATATTGTATAACTAATTGCACATTATGTCTACAGGACATGGATTTGATGGCGGATTAGATTTTGATGAGATGTCTTCTTCTTCATAGCTATCATGGGAGCACCACGTTGGTGTTGATTTGGGCCTGTGGAAAAGGTTTTGGGAGTATTGTCCACTCATGAACTGCCATTTGCTTTTACAATTAGTAAATACACATCTGTCGTTAGAAGGAGAACAGTTTCCATTTCTAGCACCTGCTTTTCTCACTTATATAAGGGAATCCAATCAAAAAGGGAATTAAAAAAGACATTAAGGCCCCGTTTGGATGGGAAAAAAGTGTCCCTCCAAAAATTATCCCCCCTCTTATCCCCTATTACCCCCTCTTATCCCCTATTACCCCCTCTTATATTTCACCCCCTCCCAAAATTATATTTTTCTCTTTTTTATTGTTAACTAAATTTTTCTCTTTTTCTCTTTTTTATTTTTAACCAAATTTACGCGAGCTAAATTATATATTTTTTCTTTTTAACTAAATTTTTTATTGTTGATTTATATTTTGTTGTTATTTTTTTCTTTTTTTTGTTAATTGGTAAAACAAAGTTAAAAAACTCTTAAATTATTCAAAAATAGTCATTTGAGAGGCTGATTAGATAAGGGATTATAGGCCTCATTTGGGCTATAGTTTTTATTTATTTGTTATTTTTATCTTTATTTATTTTTTTGCATTTTTTGTTTAAATGTCAATATTTTGTAGTTTATTAGTCCGTCTTGATGAAAGGAATGTAATGAGTATAAAATTATGTCTAAAAGTTAAAAAAAAGTCACTAAAGACGACGAATAAGTACAAAAAATTCTATTTTTTGATTTATTTTTGTCTTTTCTGAACTTTTTTCAAATTTAGCCGATGATTGATAAATTTTCTAAAAGCTATTGTCGAGATCCATCAACAAATCAAAAAAAATTGATGAAAAACAAAAAATTACAAAAAAATTTCAAATAAGGACGAAAAAAATTTCAATAAATACCACAATAAATACCGCAGTCCAAATGGACCCTATTTTTGGGGGGGATAAGTTATTGAGGGGGATAAGATAAGAGGGGTATTATTTTTAAAGGGTTGGCCCACATTGATGTGATATTTATATAGGGGGTAATAAAAAGTAGATAGTTTGGATGAAGTATTAAAAAAGATGAATAAAATAGTACTTGATTTGAATATAACATAAAATAGGGGGATAAGGTTATTTTGTATTTGTAATGAGGAAGAAGTGGTATTATTCTTGGATAATACCCTCTCCCCTCTTTATCCCTCCCCTCTTGGATTATTTTTGGGCACCCTCCCCTACCCAAAAATTATCCCCCTTTATCCCCCTCCGGGGGATTATTTTTGGAGGGGTGAAAAATTATCCCCCTGCATTTTTTGCTCCCAAACCATGCTAAACATGTCACGTCGATTCTTTTACCCCCTCCAAAAATTATCCCCCTTCTTTTTTCCCTCATCCAAACGAGCAACAGTTTTTTTCCTTATCCAACACTCTTATCCCCCTTTATCCCCTATTTAAACCCTCATCCAAACCATCTATTTTTTACCCTCCCTCTATAAACATCACATCAAAGTGGGCCCTCCCTCTAAAACTAATACCCCCTCTTATCTTATCACCCCTCCATAACTTATCCCCTTCAAAATACTCCTCCATCCAATCGGGGCCTAAAAGTTAGTAATCTTTCGGTCACCTATTGATTCAATCCCGTATTGCATAGCCATTTTTTGGGGACAGGAGTTTTATTACATTATTAATTTAAACTGCAAAAAAAGAAATTTAGTCACATCTTACTTAATTATTTTCATCTATTATTTAGTACTCCCTCCGTCCCGATTTGTTTGTCCACTTTTTGACTTTTACATGTCCCAAAATATTTGTCCAATTTTAAAATTGACTTGTAAAAATTATCTTAATGTCCTCCTCTTTTTTAAAAAACCATACATTGAAAAATGTGTCCTCTTATTTAATGCTAAAAAATTAAGGGTATTATGGGAAAGTTAAAATTTGAAAGAGCAATCATTGTATTCCCTTAATAAGTGAGAATTTCGAGAATGGACAAAAAAATTGGGACGGAGGGAGTATAATTTAAAAAAAAATTATTTCATAAGCGGACGAGTGTTGAGTCATTGCATGACTACTTTTTTATGTGAAAAGTTTTGAGTGCACATAGTCAATAGAGACGACTGAAAGCAACTATATAATGTATTATGTCTAAAATGAATATGTATAGATTTATCATTATACATATTACTCCTTGCCCCGCCAATTGCCGATTGGCTATCATAATGTACACAAATTGTTGGCATAGGTTTCGATCACGTAGGAATATCTTCCAAAAAATGGCATAGACATTCTACCTCTTTAGTTTCATTGTCAAGTGCAATGAACTCTGATTCTATCGTAGATTGTGTGACACGCATCTGTTTAGAATATTTCTAAGACACAACTGCTCTTGCTAGTTTGAAAGTATATCCACTCTTGAATTTTGAATCATTTATATCAGTTATCAAGTTGCCATTATAGTACACTTCTAGCACCATTGGATGTCTGGTATAGTGCAACCTGTGGTCACGAGTGTACCTCAGATATTTCAACACCCTAACTTTCGCTTTTCAGTGGTTGTCCCTCATGTATCTACTCAATCTAGTCATTGAATATGCGATATCGAGCCTTGTACAACTCATCGAGTACATCAAACTTCCAGTTATCCTAGAATACTCGAGTTGAGAAATATTTTCATCGAGATTCTTGAATAAGTGGACGTTTAAATCGACAGGGGTTGATATCAGACTTATTGTAAAAGTCCATTAGATGTTTTAGTGATCTTGACAACTAAAATCACATGCACAAGGCACATATCAATCACGTCAAATTTTGAATTCAACATGTTCTTGGTAGTATTAATATTCACAATTAGTATGCCATTAACATATGACACAATATGACATAGTCATTGACAATGTCCTTGACATAAACATTTGACACACTTGTTGATTTTGAAACCACTTGCTAAAATAGCACTGTCAAATTTTTCATGTCATTGTTTCAGAGCTTTGTTTAGACCATACAATGATTTAATCAGCCTACCGACCTTTGCTTTTTTGCCTAGGGGCAAAAACCATTCAAGTTGTACGATATAGATCTCTTCATTCAAATCGCCATTAAGGAAGGCTATAAACATCCATTTGATGTATCTCTAGAGTACACAAAGCAGTGATAACAATTATCATCTGTATAGATGTTATTCTCGTCACAGGAGAATACGTGGCAAAGTAATCAAGACATTTTTTCTATCTATATCCTTTAATAAGACGCCTAACCTTGTTCTTATCTATTGATCCATTTGTTTGGATCTTCCTTTTGATGATCCATTTGTAGCCCAACGACTTACAACCTAGAGGAAGATCTATTAGTTCTCAAGTATGGTCTTGTAGTATGAAGTCAATCTCACTTTTTATTACCTCTTTCCACAAAAGTCTTTCAGGAGAACTTACAGCTTCCTTGAAGTTTCGAGACTCACTTTCCAACAGATATGTTAAAAAGTTAGGACCAAAGAAACTAATTGTTCTAGCGCTTTTTCTATGTCTAAGCTTGTCTACAACCTCTTCGTCTTGGTCTAGGCTGCGTTCTCATATAATCTTCAATGATCGTTTTACCAAACTTGGCTTTCTATTGGATCTACACAGAAATACATGTTCTTTGAACATTGCATTTCCAGATTCCATGATTGTGTTCTTGTGTATATATGGTATCTCAAACTCATGCACAAGAAAGCAATACACACTGCCATTGTGTGCATAACCGATGAATATACAATCAACGGTTTTGGGACCTATGTTCCCCTTCTTAAGTGTAGGTACTGCCACTTCATAAGACACTCCCACAATCAAAATACATGTTTAAAAAACACGATTCAAATAGGGGTAAAAATGTACATCGGGGAACCGAACCAGACCGAACCGATGGTTTGAAAATTGAGAAATTTGGCCCGGTTTCAGTTTGGGGAGGTTTGAGAAAATCGATTTCCCGATTTGATTTTCGATTTCCGGTTATAAAAAATCGATCTAAACCGGACCGATTGGGGCTATAAATGTGAATATGTTATATTTGTAGGTTTATGCATTGTAGCTTATAATCCATAACTCCATTAGTGATTTAGCTTTTTAACACTTAGGACCATTACCGTGTACTAAATCTACAAACTCTGTGACCTTCGTTCTCTCTGCGGCCTCGAGTCTTGACCTCTCACTCTCTGCTCGACCAACTGTGCTTGCACCAGTTCGAGGCAATCTTCTCTCTCTCTCTCTCTCTCTCTCTCTCTCTCTCTCTATCTTTAGTGAATATAGAAGTTAAAACTGCTCAATCCTTGAGGTACTGGGTTTAGAAATCGGATCGAAAAACCACCAGTTCGAGAATATACTACCTGAAAATCAACATTTACAAAGAGTGAATGAAAAATGAAAACCACCAGTTTGGAATAAAAAATAATAGTAAACTCGAATTGCTCAATCTTTTAGAGTACTGGTCCATACATTGTCATTTTGAGAAATTTCAACCCAAACTGTTCAATCTAAGCACAGTTCTTCTTTCAAAATTGGATTTTTTTTAATGAATTTTGTTTAAGACTACACAATTGAGTTTTTTAAAAAGAATTTTCACTTTTTTTGTTTGGTTGACCCAAAATGTTGCCAAAAAAATAAAAAGGGGAAACTAAACCTAATCGATTGAAACCAGACCGATGCAATTGGTCTAGTTTCAGTACAAATCTGCCCAACCGGACAATATTACTGGTCCCGTGAATTCTACTTGTTAATGAATAAATATGCCCTAGTTAGTTTATGATTATAATATATTCTAGTTAGTTTATGATTATGACTAATACTGGTCATTATCCTCACTCTCCTATAGAAAATAATTTGTACATTGATTATAGGTACAATAATATAATATATAAAGTTTATTTTTTCTCTCTCAATATCTCTTATATGGTATCAGAGTCATATGTTAAGATTTATTTTATTTTAGTTCATTGGCGGGCATCCTGACCCCTCATGCCGTCCGTCAAACCATTGCCTATTTTGTTGATGTTCATCGACATTGTTCGGACTTAAGATAAATCGAAGGTTCTACCTCTTGATTAGAAAAATTTCAATATTCCTGATCCCATTATGAAAATATCACTAGCATTCTGCCTTCGTTACGCACGCGTCATCACACGCGCTTGCATAAACTTTTGTGCTCAACACCACCAACGACCCTCATGCGCTCTCACGTGAGTATGCATCAGCTTCTGTGCTACAATTGCTTTCGCCTTCGTTTTGCACACGGCATCATGTGCACCTGCGTCAACTTCTGTGTTGCTTACGTCAGCCTAACCGAGTCACGTGATGACGTGCCCGTACCGCCCCATATCGTCAGCATGTCACTCGTGGTATTGTTCATCTACATCAAATTTCCTCTGCTTATCAACCTCCTAATATGTTCCCTAACTCATCTTTCAGGCCGCTTTCTTAATCTCATTTCCAAACTAAGTTGGTCGATGTTTATCTTTCTTGAGTTTAAAGGGAGGCTATTAATGAATAAATATATCATAATTAGTTTAGGATTATGATTAATGTTGATAATTATCCTCACTCTCCAACAGGGGCGGACCCAGGAATGAAATTCGGGGGTGGCGAAATTTAAACACGTATATGTTTTAAGTTAATTTTTCATAACACAAAAAA
This sequence comes from Arctostaphylos glauca, assembly GCA_019985065.2. Taxonomy (NCBI): domain Eukaryota; kingdom Viridiplantae; phylum Streptophyta; class Magnoliopsida; order Ericales; family Ericaceae; genus Arctostaphylos; species Arctostaphylos glauca. The sequence continues at coordinate 10,419,376 of JAHSPW020000012.1, read as the reverse complement.
AAATTCACATATTATAAGGTTGATCTTATCTAAAAATCAGATCAAAATATACATATCCTATAAACAAGAAAAAAATACAACATGAACTCCTAATTAATATTAAAAAATTAATAATCAATAATTAAAACATAGTAATTAGTAATCACATAACCAACACCCAGTAATAAAAAAAAAGTCCCTACATCACACTCTTTTCCTTGGCAAGCACTAAAATAACAAAAAAATTGGTGTATGATCCTGGGATATCGCCACGTGGTTCTCCAATACCCTCTATTACTATATATTCATTTATGTGAGACTTAATATTAAATGTAGGAACACTCATATGAATGTATAGTGATTAAAATTGTTGAGACATCACATGAAGTGTTCTAATACCACTAAATAATTACTTGTAATATGATAATTAAAAAAATTAAAAAATTAGAATTTTGAAAATTGGGGGTGGCATGTGCCACTCCCCCCCTCCATAAGGGTCCGCCCCTGCTCTCCAAGGAGCTTGTATAATTATAGACACAATAATATAATGGGTCTTGATAACCATGACTTTTAATATACATAAAAATAAATAAACACGGATATCAATACACATTTTATGAATATCTATGCATATTCACGGATATCAATACACAGTTTACAGATATCGAAATATTTTTTACACATTAACGGTGGATAACATTTTCTTAATGTAATAAACAGAATTTATTATTTCTCTTAACATTTCTAAAATTATTAAATCGGACTGAACCGAACTGGTTGTAACCCTAGATTCAAATTGCTCAAGGGTAACAAAAGCCAGGAAGAAAGCATTAAATGAGCAGTGAGCGCGCGTGACTAACGGCACTGAAAAGGTTGGCGTCGACGGCACTCCGACCAAAAGGGGTACGTTAACAATCCAATATCTAAACGCGCGGTTAGATGCTTCTAAATTGGAACGAGCCCAAAAATTCAAAAGACTATTATTATTAATTGATATTGATTTAACATTCCATTGGTCCGTATGTTTATCCGCAAATGGAGGAAGAAAATCAAAAAGCAATTGGCTTCTCCTGTACTTTTTTCCGTACCAAAATGATTATTCAATTTGGAAAATAAAAATAAAAAATAATGTAATCTGCTCGGAAAGTTTGAAAAGTTTTTTCTTCCCAAATTAGAAGAATAATTACAGGAAAAAATAAATTTCTGCTTTACAAAACTGTGTTTATTTAAGTTCTCATCTTATGGATGAACAATTATTTTTCGAAATGGAAGTAATATTGTTTAGGTATGTCCTCGATTAAAATGCTTGGGTGACACTATCTGAATAATAAAAATTGACCGAATAATTTTCGATTAATGTTTTACGAGCCAAAAATGATATCGTTTTGGTATACAGCACGTACTGCTGTGTGCAATACTCAGTGGCCTTCTCATTTCCAAAATGGGATTAAAAAAACAAATGATCACCTTCGATAACTGGTGTTTCAAAGTGAACCGTGATGGGTTCCATTTTCTTGGAAGAAAAGTCATCCGAATATATTGTGATCCCAAAATAAAACAAGATTATATTGGAAGAGTTCCTGGAAGAAACAATGACCTTCATTTGAGCTATTTTCGGTTGTATTATCCGGATTTTTAACCTTTTTTGTGATATAATAAGAAATTGACTATCAAAATTTTATTTTGAAATTTTCAAGTTCACGGTTATTTCTAAAATAATTTTTTAAGTCAACGGTGAATTTTTAATATTTTTTAATCCAGACAACAAGACCGAAAGAGATTTGAATAAGCGATGGCAGTCACTTTTTCTTTCTCTAAAGTAGGACGGAGGTTTATAAAGTTTTTTTTTTTTTTTACCAGTCAAAACAATTAGATTGTAAAAAAAATTTTAGGTGCCAAACAAAGAATTAACAGTGAAAGAATTGTGGAGCATTCTATGCACTAAAACTACATAGTTTTGGTGTATCACATCTCTTGCTGTGTAGCTTGCACATTAGCTAGGTCTCCCAATTCCGTTGAGATTATATTTAGAAGGCGTTCAATTTGAAGTTATATTTGATCAAGTCACTGTATCGGGCTCTACATGAAGTGATTCTATAAGATGTTAGGTACAAATTAGCTAGTTTAAGAAGATTGAGTTGAGTCATTTAGTCATGCATGTACTATATATTTGGCTTAGTGTTTTGACCCACTCATTTTCTCATTTCAGGACGAATAAGTCCTTGTATTTGAGCTAAATTATTGAGGGGCCTAACAAAAAACGTCATTTCATCCTTGGCAAGTTGGCTCATGCGGTGTAGAAGTTAAAGGACGATTTTACCCCTCACTTCAAGGTATGATGATTCAGGCCAGATTGAGTGAGTTTTAGGGGCACTTTTATGATTCTATGTTTTGTTCCTCCAATATCAAACCAAGTACTGCATTTAATGTAGTTAACATACTTTAAATAATTTTGTCCAACTGAAATTGACAGAATTAAGTTATACAAAGAAAAACATAATTCAATAATCTAATAATTCATAATAATGTTAGGCCAAATGGACTATGTATTGCAATTGAACAAAAGAAAAGAGACCATTCAAAAATTCTAGTTTTTGAGTTTTGTTGGTTTTTTAAGATTATGTGGTTATTCAATTTTCTTTTCAAATTAAAGTTATTAGTATTAAAAATGTTGTATGTTATTCAATTCTCTTTTCAACTTTTATCACCAATTGCTTGGGTGATCAAATGTAGCTTTTTGATGGTATTTTTTTTCTTTTTAAAATGAATCTAAAATATTACTATTACTGGCTATTCAATGAATTGATGTGGAGTAAAGAGGATAGCAACTTGGAACCTACCACGACTATACTCGATATATTAATGATGGAAGTGGCTAGCTCCTAATTCTGTAATGTCCTTCTTCATTTGTTATTTTCCTCTAAAGTAGTAAAGCTAGTACTACTGCTACTTCAATAACAAGTATTCAAAAACCCCAAGGGGTTGTCCGAGTGGCGAAGCAGACGAACCTGTAAACCCAGGCATCCCGTGTTCAAAACTCGGCAGCTACTTTGGGGCCACTGGGGGTTATGCCCGGTCGTTACCTCCAGGGCCCTGAGGACTAGTCGGCAAAGGTGGGGGTACCCGCAAGCAACACCAGCTTGGCCCCAGGCCGGCCGGATACCTCAGTTATCAAAAAAAAAAATAAATAATAACAAGTATTCAAACATTATGAAGCTACAAATGATATCCATTCAGCAATTATTATACGGTGGTGTATTATTTTCATGCATGTGATTCAATTTCTTCATTGGCCAATTCTAGGTCTATTTTGATATTTCAATTTTCAAATTGTTTACTCCATTGGATCCCCATATCAATGAGGATTTGACACAAAATATGGTCATTTTAGAAAGAATATACTAGAAACAACGTTAATTTATCGAACTGTCAACGATGTCCCAATCAACGCAAATTTTTTGATCAAGAATACACTTGAAACTATTAAATAATCAGTTTTTTAATCAAAAATATTTTTCTACCATATAACAAAAAGTAAAGGGTGCTCATATATGTGGGGTCCCAACTATCTTTACGTTATATATTTATGTGAAATCCACTACTAAATGTAGAAAAATAATTTTTACTCGCTACTTTATTATAAGTGCACTTTAAATTATATTGTTTAAGCACAAAATAATTTATCAAGATCCACTAAAATACAAATTCTAGAGAATATTTATAAGAAAGTAGACTTCAAAAATAATTTTATCAATATTGTAAATGTCAGATGAACATGTGATTGTATAAGAAGTTGGGCACTATTTGCAGGACCGCTAATTATAACTCCACAAGACGGACTCCGCTCTAAAAAAAAAAAAAGGACTTGCGGTCCCCGTGTGTAGTAAGGTACTACGTTGTTGTTGTGCTTCTCGAAGGATCGTGAAATATCATTATTACAATCTGAACTATTCATTTATAGAATTTACGAAGTAATTTGATTATTCAAAAGAAATCTGGTAGCGACAATTACATGACCGGACAATTTTTTTTTATAAAGAAATTAATAGTTAATATGATTTAAGGAACAAACTTAAGATAAATCAAATTACTCAGGGGGACTTAACATGAGTTTTAAAGAAGTCGTGGTGATAATATATCGATACACACCAATAAAACACATCACTATCACGTAATGCATTTGCTGCACTACTGGACTCCATTCGTAAGAAAAGAAAAGCTACCTCCTATTTTTTCAACTAAGAGAGTAGAACCTTAAAAATTAAAGGCAAACAAAAGCCCCCTTTATAATCGGTAGATGGTTGTGCGCGTAGAATTAATGAAAAGAATAAATAAAAGAAAAAAAGGTGGAAGAAAAGCAAGCCATAATCGACAAATGCGGACAAATTAAGAGAAAAGATTGATTATAAAGTCTTTCATAGATAAAGAATGTGTGTGCCAACGGAATGATAATGAAGACTTTTCTTTTTCCTCATTGGTTTGGGAGTTTTAGAGCAGATAGAGACCAAGCTCTCAGCTTTATAATTAAGGAAGGAAGTATAGAGGGACTTCATATGTAATGATCCAAGATTTTAAAAAATCGTTCGAGTATTTTATTAATACTCTACGTGTATACTTTTGTTAACTTGCGCGTGTATAAATACATTGATATATATATATTCTTGTAGCATATAAGGTATTATATGGTATTTGTGTATATATTTATACATATAAATTATCCCTTTAAAAGATATTATATAGATTAAACTTTAAAAAGTATTAGATATTATAATTATATACTTTCTACTTATATATATTAGACTACACACACACAAAAACATATATACATACATTTATTTATTTATTTATTTATCCCTCTCACTCCTCAACTTTCGGCCACCCTGTCACCACCACGCCACCACTCGACAACCCCCACCTCCTCCTCTTCCATCCATCACTCCAACCCTCCCTTCAGCCACCCTGCAACATCCTCCCTAGCCCCTATAGTTTCAAGCCATCATCAATGGCTACCCGAGCCCTGTTCGTTGATAACCCAAAAATTTCTTCTGGCCGTGAATCACTTTCCCTCCCTTTGGCCATAAGTAGGAGCTCTCCCCCCAATTCTAAAACACACCAAAATTATCTAAGAGTTTAAGCAAAAAGAAAAAAGTGAGAAAAAGGAGAAAGAGGAGACAAAGTTCTGAAGAAATTTCGCCAAATCGAGTCGGCATCCAAAACCTGACCAAACCTTCGTCAAATCTCGAACCAACTGTAAACTCCTCCTCTTGAATCCATTTCTAATATTTTCGTATGATGTTAGTCTTAATGGAGTTTCGCCGGAGGAGAAATCACAAGTTGTAGACTGTTGAAATTTTTCCCAGGTCCAGATTTCTGTCCGGGTTTCATTCCAGATGACCGGATTCGTGACCGAATTCGCAACTGAATGGACTTCCAGATGGAATTTTAAGTAGAATTAATCAACTTTCGATTATTCAATTTTTACCCAATGTTTTAGTTAATTACAGACTGAACCTCTGTTAATATAAATTTTAGATTTATTTTATGATGTTATAATTAAACTTTTTATAGTTTATTATAGATTTAGTTATTTTATTCAATTATTGTTAGGAAATGTGTTGATTCCTTCCATATTTGTAGTTAGGAAATATGTTGATTCCTTCCATGTTTGTATCCGTAATTATAGCTTAGGATCCGTAATTGTAGCTTAGGAATATTGTGATTGTATTCTTATTCTTTTCCTTGTTTAGCTTTTCTCTCCCTATAAATTGGGACATGTATTTGTAAGTTAAGTAACTTTTAATTCAATACAATTTTCTCTTCCAAATCTTTACAATTATCATTTAAATTAATTTCAAAACAATGTCATTTTTTTTCAATTACCTACCTTTTTACTCTTTTCAAAAAACCATAAAAATTATTATAAACTTATTTTATAAATATATTTATCTTGTAATGTGTATTATTAAATAAAATTTTTATGATTAATTATTAAATATTTATTTATTTACACACTCATCTTATTATTATGTTATTTCTGTTTAATAGTTTAAATATTAGTCTAGTATGAATTACCATGATTATCAATCTGATTATTTTGGACGATTGTTTAGATATTGATACTCAAGGTGTCTTGTGGATACCCAAATGTAAAACACACTGATAATGACATACGATTAGTTATTGTAGATATATTTTTTGTGAAAATATTATGCGTGTCTTATAGCCGTGATGAGACTTGAGTCGAGCTTTAACTTTAATCAAAAGGTGTGATAGACCCAAGCTTTGTATCACCCAAGTGTTGTAATTTAGCCATGTCATGTGTTTAGCTGAGTTACTGTAAAGACCCTAAATTTTCAAATGAAAATAAAAAAATAAAAAAATATAAAAAATTAATTTTAATGTATGAAATCATTAATTGATTTATTTAGTTTGCGCGTTTTTATCTTTAGCCGTACATTATATTCATGGGTTTGTGTATGTGTGTGTTTAGACCCAACCCATGGACTAAAACTGGACCTAAGCCTAACTTGGTTTAACCCGGCCCATGATCCACAACCCTTTTAACTTGACCCAAAACCCATTACATCGGCCATTTTTCCATGGAGCTTGTCACATGGGATAATTTTTCCCTTAATGATCACTCCCACATGCCTCTTCTCCAAAACAGACGTTAGTTATCTTCTTCTTCCTCCATTGAACATCCAAACCTTGGTGGTCACTCCTCTTTCCCCAGCCAAACCCCTTCCACCCATGGTTTTGGTCACAAACCACTCTCTCATTTCCATCATGACTGAGCAAGGCAATAGCTTCACTCCATCAAATTCTGCAGAATTTTTCCCCTCACCAATGGCATTCCATGCAAGAGGGATTTCCACACTCAAGCCCTCTCTATTTCTATACTCTCACCCTCACCATTTCCCCTACGAATTTCTGCATTCAGAGAGTTTAGAGAGTGCCATGGTTGTGGTTTGGAGGTCAGAAGATAAAAAATAACAGTAGAAGGAGAGAGAAGAAGGAGAACTTGTTTGACATTCAATCACCAAAATCCAAGCCGTAATCCTTCGAATTCAACCTTTGATTCTTCAATACTAAGGTAAATGAATCTATCCTAAACTTTAATTTATGCCATTGATCGATATTGAGCTCCACGGAGCTCGGAGAAAACGAAACCCAGTTCTGTACATTTGTAGAAGATGATGTTGACACCGGTGCCTTAGTTTTGATACACCGGTGCCTTTGCTTTCTGTATGTTTTAATGTTCTGTATTTTCATGGTTACACCGGTGTCATAGTTTTGTTACACCGGCGTCTTAACTCTCTGCATCTTACTAGTACTTGTTCTGGATTTCATGGTTACACCGGTGTCATAGTTTTGACACACCGGTGTCTTTGCTTTCTGTAAGTTTACATTGTTTTGGACTTTCATGCTTACACTGGTGCTTCAGTTTTGTTACACCGGTGTCTCAACTCTTTGTATCTTACAAGTACACTGCAGAACAAACCTTACACCGGTGCCTCAATTTTGGTTACACCGGTGTCTTTACTCTCTGTACCTTATTGATACACTGCAGAACAGACCTTAAACCGGTGCATCTGTTATGAAATTTTGACACTTAGTTTCTGATTTAGGCTTGTTAAGGCAGGGCATGCGTTATGAAAATATACTTATTTTCTATAAATAAATTTAAGTAAAGATTTCTTTACTTTAATTTTATTTAATGAAAATAAGGAAGTACCCCCCCATTTGGAAACAATGGCATTTACAGAAAATTGAAATTTGATTCGAATCAAAATGTCGCCCTCCCTATTTTAGTACAAAATCGAAAAACCACCCGTTTTCTTCCTATTCTTTAGCCCGAAACTCACCCTAAACTTATGCGTTTGACGCGTATGAATATACCATTGTGCTTAGAAAAAATCAAGGAATTATTTCCGGGACTTTTTATCCCCTAAATCGAAGCTTGAAAAATTCAACTTTTTCTATACTTAGAAAAATTTTCAGACAGCAACATTTTTCAGAAAATTAGAATTTTGCCTAAATTCTTATATAATGACTAATACACCTATAATCAAGCTTAGATTATCATTTTGAAACTTTAGATATCCTATATCATTATGAGATGACATCTTATTCAAAAATTAGCGTGTTAGAAGATTCCTTGCGAAATGAAAGTATGCGATTATCGTTTATGTGCCATAACTTGCTTATTTGTATTATCTTGTTCGCTTGATTTATCTTGCATCTCCAACACATCATCATGTTATCATGAGTCTAGTCGTTTAAACGAAACTTAGATGGAGTCCATGAGGAACGTTTGAGTTTAGTGAAAATGACACTCGAGGTTTGACACGAGTCACAAAAAGTCACGAGCTTTATAACGAAAATCGAGAATTTGATAAACTCTTATGTTTGGTGACTCGAGATTTGATTTACTCCTTGGGGAGGCGTGTTAGGATGTCTTTAGCCGGGATATGGATTTTAGCCGAACTACGTTTGTTACCACCGGGCTGTGTCTTGGAGCCGAGTCGGTCACGTCTCATGTATTTAGCCAAATTATGTCGTGAGCCGGTTATGTTCGTAAGCCGTGTCGTGTCTTTTCAAAAAAAACAAAACATAGTTGAAGGGGAGGAGTTAGATATTTTTCTAAGTCAAGACACGACATATGGGAGACATAATGCTGGGAGCATAACGGTTGGGAGCATGGGATACGGGAGCCGATGTTTGGGTGCACTAGCGCCGGATACGAGGTCAGCGTAGGGGTCGAGACCATATTGGTCGGGAACATCATAACACCACTTTGGAAAATGAAAGTTTGATGACGGACAACGCTTGTGTCGACCCGAACTTTGTATTTTGAAAGAAACTTTAGACACTTGTTTGAAATGGTGGACACTTATGGATGTGATTCAGTTGCGTGTGTCAGAAACTTAGAAACAAGTCATAGGGTTTGACTTAAAATTACATTGTCGACATTTCATTCATTTAATGTACTTACTTGTTTAATGCTTCCGCTTATTATTTAATCTGATTATGTCAACTCTGATTATTTTATTCTGTTCATAATACTTGATTTACTGCTCATACTATCTTCATGATCATGCATCATTTGATCCATTGCATAAATTGAGATTTAGGGTAGTTTTATTTGATGAGCGTTAATTGCTCATCTGGTGCAACTTCTCTGCCTCTGGCCTTTCATGCCAGGTGTCGAAGATGACGTTGCTGAGTCCGCTTATCCATATACCAACGGCGGTACTTTTGAGGAGGATGTCGTAGCCCCGTGGTTCACCTAATTTTAGTTTGAGCTCTTAATTTCAAATCTTAATGTAATTTTTTTAAATTCGAATGTTATAATCAAACTTTATTTTGACTAAGTAATGGAAGTATGGTTGACTTTTAATAAATTATTTTAAATTAACGTTCCGGAATCCAGGGCGTTACAGTTACGCTCGAGCTGAAATTATATCTAGCACTATCGTGCCCTTTGTAGACTAATGATCTTCTGGTATGAACTTTAAACTTATATTATCTGGCACGGTAACGAAATGATATAATGTTAGAGAGAGCATATTGATTGGGAACATGACGATCGAGAGCAGGACAGTTGGGCGCTTGGCAGTTGGGAAGCATCAGTTGGTCGGATAGTCGGGATCTTTATCATTCGGGAGCACTATACTTGACTTCATTGATTTAGAAATGTTGATTCGAAATATATGACGATGTCATTAATGTTAGAAAAATCTATTTGAAATAAATGACGAGGTCATTCTTTGAAGAATTGACGAAATTATATGACGTGGTCATATTTTGGAATATTTGATTTGAGTTGAGGACTCATGAAATATTTTGAACTAATATTCATCGTGATAATTATTTTGATGATTTCAATTATGCTATTTCGATTTAGAGCATATATTTACTGTTTCTGCACTTATCTTGTCGCATGATTAGATCTTGAATATTTTCATACTCTGTACACTGCACATCATGTTATTATGCTAAAATATTCAAAAGGAAACTTAAGGGTATGGTAACTTATTAAGTGTCAAAGCTCATAGCACAACTTCCTCTTACCCCAAGTATTTCATAACCATGTACGGATGATGATGGAGTCAGACTGGATTATACATCGTACAATGACGCTTATCCCGCAGAAAATATGGTAGAGCCGTTGATCACTTAAACTAGTCTAGACTGTTCTAATTTTACTTTTAAAGTATTTTAATGTAAATAGTCTCTTTTGAAATATATTTTGACTATTTTATGTATCAAACTTGTATTTTAATATAATGATAGTATTTTAGTTACTTTACTCTTTTTATTAACGTGTTCGAAATTCAGGACGTTACATCATAAATCGAAGAAAGACAAGAAAATGTCTGGCATCATAACTACTGACTTCAGAGCAACCGATTAGTTGGCGTTTTTCCATAATTTTTTGCATATCTCTCTGAGATAAATAGTCCTTTTCAGGCAATTTCAAATGTAAAGTAAGTCTTCTCATCTTATTGGTAAAATTAAATACATGAAATTCAATAGATCTCGGACTTTCTTCCTTTTCTTTTTAGAAAATAATTGGAATTATTGATTTTTTTTTTACCACAGAAGAACCTTTTTTTACAATAACGATTTTTACTAATCAGTAAAAATAATATCAGTTATTTAAATTTAGCATAGTGAAATTTTTGAATCTTTTATTTAGATTGGGGTGGAGGGGAGTGAAAGGATTGCTTTAGCTTGAGTTGGTTTTTTCTTTTTTTGTTTAATGCACTTGAAGGGTCCTTAATCGGGTTCCCATCCAATAGTAACTTAGACTTTTGGGGGTCACATTACATGATTGCATGCACACGCTCACCCATGCTCTGTTAAAAACTGCATCATAATACTACCCTACCATAACCATGGAGATGGAGCAAAGTTGACAGCAAAGTTTATAGCAAAATTATGAATCTTGTCCCCTTGTAAAATAATTATGTTTCAAGTCTTTTAAATATAAAAATTTATATTGTTCATTTCTAGTACGTATTATGTTATGTCTATAAAAACTTAAATTTTATGATTAGTTATTTTTAATTCACACCTTATAGGAACACGAAGAAGCGGCTAGTCAAACTGCTAAGCACCTTTTGGTCCAAAATTTCCAATTGAGTCAATTTAATTGGAGGGCTTCTCGCTTTGTGTTGAAGGGTAATTTAGTCCATTTCTATTACTCATGAGTTTCCCTACACCTAAAGCAAAGGATAAAACTTTTTGCCTTATGGATGTATATATGGGTTCATTTACCCAATAGGTCTCAAATAGAGAGACTATTGAAGAGGCCTTTTATAAACTTGTCATTAATGTACCCGTTTTAATCTTGTACATACTTTCAAGGATAGGAAGGAAAATCACATAGGATTCGTTTAGTAACATTTTAAATTTTTCTTTGGCTTATGAAAATTAAAAATAAAATTTTATTTATTTTTAATAAGAAAACATAAAAAACATATAGTAATATCATTTTTGTTTTTCTTAAATTTGTGAAGGTGCTAAAATCTTATTAACATAATTAGAATATCTTTGAACAAATTGGCGAGAAGCCAGCTTGATAACACAGTGTTCTTGTGCACAGGCATGTTGCCCAACAGAGGATAATGTTTGCCGACCTCGGAAAGGCGATTAAAGAATTATGATCGAATTCTAATTAGAAGTGATAAGTTTTAGACCCGAATAGTTTGGGAATAAGCTTGAATTGAATGATGTGAAATCCCATGTCAATTCGACTAATAACGAGAAATTAACAGTTAGACTCTAACAGTATAGATGACGTTCGAGGAGTTAACAATTTGATGTCGTATGTGGGAAAGTTTAAACATTATGGCAAGTAGCATACAAATTATTGAACCAGAGAACTTCTAAGCTATGGAGAAAAAGGGGAAAATGAAGGGTTCAAAACTTCATCTTTTGCCCCCCAAAAGAACTGACCTAACCCACAAAATGCATAGGAGGGGTAGGAAAAGTTTCATTCTTATCAAGCGAAGACAACGAAGAATTTCAAGAGGGACTTAGACATACAACAAAAGTTGCAAACGAGGGAACGCGGCATCAAGGAGATGAAGCGTGAATTCTATCAAATAGATAAGGAAATCCTGGAACTGAGAATGATCAAAGAAGCGATTGGCTAACAGTCTACGAATCAATGCTAGGGAGGCTAATCATACTGGACAACCAAGCCAAACGACCAGTAGTCATTCCAACCACATGCACAGCCGAGAATGATCAAAGAAGGTAGAACATCCGTTAGGGTTGATCTCTAAAAGAAAAGAAAAGTATTAAGATCCACCAGTGGGCACCATGGTTAACCTTGAAAGTGTATTTGATTTTGATAATGGTCAATACGTTACATGTAGCACAAAATTAATATTATGATTGATTCCAGACTTATTGATTTGGCTTATGATCATGTGTTAGTATTGATTAACCATTCTATGTTGCCTCTCATGATCTTAAGTGTTTTACAGATGATATAGAGTTTGGAACACAAAGTCACCATGAAGAGAGGGTTGCTCAACAAACAGCCTGGGAAATAGGAGGAGTTGACCCAACTTGCACATTCCCGAGAAACACGAGGGGGCCCCATGACAAAAATACCACCACTAGTAAACTCGTGCCCATGGAGAAGATATGCAGTAGCAAATACGTCTTCGGCTCGAAGTAAATTGGCATCTTCACGAGCAAAGGACATGGCTTCAGGAACATAGGTAGGGGTAGCAGACCCTTCTACCCATAGAGGTGTTATTCCACCACCTTGTGCGGCACCTTCAAGCTCTCTCGTTTGTTGTTTCATTATTATCTGAGTCATATCAAACGGCATTTTGCATCCCCTTAGATGCTCTCAGGTCTGACATCTCAAGGATCTCTTACACAGAAGGAGCCTAATCAACTCTCTCTTCGAACTCTTGAGGACTCATCTCGAGCGATTGTCGACGCAAGCTAACCTGGATAACTTCTCTGTCCCAAGCAAACAGAGTCGAAGAACTCTTAGGTGAGTTACAAGTGGGAAGAATTAGAGCCACTAATAGAAGCCTGAGGAGCATAATTCGCCGGCACCACTTCGTCGGACAACTCGGCCAAGAATTGCGATTTTCTCCCCCTCTTGCTCCGAAACGCCCCCAAATCTCGCACCTTTCTCGAATCATCCCGAAATCCTCCTCTATTTATACCCAAAACCCCTCACCCACCTTCCTCTATCCGAAATTTCGTGCCCTAACCCTCTCAATCCGAAATTTCAACCCCAAACTCCGAAATCAAGCACCAATGGCTCGTTCTAACGTCCCCAATGTGAGTGAAGAGGAAGAATTTCAAGAGGAAAGAAGTGAAGAAACCCGAAGGAGGGATGAAATCCAACGGGGAAAGAGAAAGGCCGTCGAAAGTTCGGGTAAAAAGAAGAAATCAAAGGAGGATCCAAAAGAATCGGCTAAAAGAGAATGGGAAAATTCAATGGCAACCCGCAAAGCCACATGCGAGAGAATGGTTCATCGTGAGCACATTGGGGAAGAAGAGGTGGTTCTCACGATTGATAGGCGAGGGTTGATGAGGAAATGGTTCGACCCGGTCAAAGGATACATCCAACCCATTGTGAAGACGTTCTTCACAAACATGCGACTCCCGAAGGGGGAAATCACCCAAATCACGTCTACCGTGCGGGATAAGCGCATTTTGATCACACCTATGGTTATTACATTCTATTTGGCGTGTCCGGCCTTTGACGAGAGCATATGCACATTCCTGATAGAGGAAGAAATGTATGACCCCCGCTTCTATGCGGATGAGATGTTCATCGACCCGAATGAGTTTCATAGCCAATTCCCCGTTGGGAGGCTAAAGGAGGAGTATCGACTACTGAACAAAATCTTGCACTACAACCTCTACCCCCGAGGGGTGGAGAACATTCTTGGGGCAAAGGAGGTCCAATTAGTCTACTCCTTTTGCATGATGATGTGATGGATGTCGGGAGATACATCTTTATGCAGTTGGTGGAATTTAGGACCAACACGATGCGTAGGGCTAACTTTCCATACCCTGCAATGATCACCCGGTTGTGCCTCAACATGGGGGTTGAGGAAAGAACAAATGATATATGGACTGAGGGTTTGGGACCCATTTCTGGTGTCACTGCAAGTAAGAGCAAAGCTCACTCAAAAGACCCAACTGCTGTGAGACCTCCACCCGCAGTTAGAACCCACGTTCCAGCGGCTTCTCGGGTCAGTGCAAGAACTTCTGGCTCCTCTGTGGAAAGGTCTGACGAGGACTCCTTCAAGAAAAAAATGTGAAAAATGATGAAGAAGATCTTCTGTCGTCAGTCTGAGATCATGAAGACACAGAAAAAGATACTGAGAAGACAGAAGTTCACCATGGATCATGTGGCGGCACAGACAGGGCACCCATACATTTCTGAAGAAGAAGAGGAGAGTGAAACTGAAGAGGAAGTCAGTGATGACAGTGAGGAAGCTCGGGAGAGGATGACATTATCGAAGAAAGTGAGTAGAAGGAGAAGGGGGACAAAGTCAGAATAAGATCGAGTCATTGAGTCTAGGAAGTTGTGTTTTTCTTTTTATTTTTAGTCATCATGGTATTGTGCACCGGGTGCACATTGGTATTGTCAGGACATCGGCAAAGGGTAGATGACTAAAGCCACATATAAGCCGGTGTCATTTCTTGTACTCCAGTTTGCTATAAAAACCATGAATATATTAAGCTTTTAAGTCCTAATCGATTCTAATTACATTTTGGATTCAATCTTGATGCATGTTCGAGTAGTTACATGTTTCTAGAACTTGGCATTCCTATATCACATTGCTATGTTCCATCAACGCATATAAAGTACTTTCATTGTGATTGTGCTTATTCCTTGAATGCATAACCACATCTTCGGTGTGTATATTCGCGCAAGTTAGGGATGCAAAGTTCAGGTCATGAAGTGCACGATTCGTTTTGAGGGCAAACTGAGAGATTTAGAATCAAGGCTCACCTTGGTTAACATTGCTTAATATATTTCCAAGATCACTTGTTCGTTATAGTTCATGAATGGTTGTGTGTGTTTGCATTGCTCGTTCTTGCGAAATGCGCCTAGTACACATGGAAAACTACAAATCAAGCATGGTTGATAATTAAACTTGCATGGGAAATAAACTGTCTTTTTGTTGTTAGTGTGATGCGTTGCTAGGGACTAGCAACCTTCAAGTTGGGGGGTGTGATGAGCGCACTATTTTGCATAATAACGTGGCTCAATGTACTCATTTTGGCATTTATGCGTAGGCAAATGTATTGTTCTAGTTAATGTTGCATGCGTAGTTGTTTCTGTACCATTTCAGGTTTTCGAGCGCTAAATGAATGCCCAAAAGGTTCCACCATGACTTAAGGCCTCGGAACCATTGGCGATATTGATGGAGGACCAAACGAAGGCTCGGGGAGGAGTAAAAAGTGAGGCCGGGTCAAAGAGACAAGGAAGAACTGAAAATAGAAGTCAGAAGCCCTCTCTATCGATAGAGGTTATTCCCTATCGATAGAGCCCTAGCAAAAGAACCAGAAAGAAGAGCGCTCTATTGATAGAGGATGAGTTCTATCGATAGGAGGACTTCTCTATCGATAGAGGTCTCTTCCTATCGATAGAAAGCTTGATCAAAGAAGACCAGAGGACTTCCCTATCGATAGAGACTCACTCCTATCGATAGAAGGCTTGATCAAAGAAGACCAGAGGACTTCCCTATCGATAAAGACTCACTCCTATCGATAGAAGGCTTGATAAACGAATACCAGAGGACTTCTCTATCGATAGAAATATCCTCCTATCGATAGAGACCCAATTCCGGCTGATTCTTTGGGGACCACTTTACATCAAATTTTGTGTTAAATCAGGGGACAAGAAAGCTTTTAGCCTAGAGAATGGAATAAGAAGCTTCTATTATGCCATTATGGAGGGTAGAGTTGTAATTTCACCTAGATTAATTAAGATATTTTGTAGGTTGTTATTTCTTTGGCAAAGACACACACACACAAACATTACACATAGAATATACAGAATTCTATCAGATTTTGAGAGCTCTTGCCTCCTTTTGTCTTAGGATATTTTGTTCTTCATGCATTGTTCTTCAAGTTTTGAGTAAGTTGTTAATCTTTTAGTGTTATTCTCTTGTGAATCCTTGTATTCTCTTGGAATCACTCAAGTATTGGTAAGAGTTACTTTTATATTTCCATTAGCATTGCATTTCTCACCTTAAAATCTGATTTTCTAAGAGTTTTCTAGTATAGCATTGGTTAGATCATTCATATTTTCTCTTTAGATAAGTTTGTTCATCATGTTTTCTCTCACTTTTCTCATGTTTATGGTAAATATGAATAGCTAAACTAGTGTGGGTTAAGTCTAAATGTGAGGTTTATTCAAAATCATGTTGGTCTATGTCTTCTCAATATGTATCTAATGTCCATTGATGGATCTTCCTAAGTTCTTCCTATTGAAACAAAAATGAAGAGTTAAGTCCTTGCTTAGTTATAGCCATCCTTAGAGTTGGTATATCTAATACTTGGATCGATGTCCTTCATCTTTTGATCCCATTTCCTTGAACTTGAAAGAATCCATCAAACCATTTTATGAGTTAAAATCCTGATTTTCATTGAAGTATTTTCCGATCTAAAACCCGAGACCGGGGGTTAGATTGAGTTATAAGGAGAAGAGATAGACCAACGGAAGAATTGAATAGACCAAACTTTAGGACTTAACCCCACTCCTTAATCTAGTTTTAATCTCTCACTTAGTCAATATCATTGTTAACCACACCAAACAAACTTTGAGGTTGACGTCCGAAACGTCGAAAAAAACCAATTTGCGAAATCTTTGAATCCAACTTTCTTTTCCCTGTGGATCGATACTCCGGACTATCCATTATACTCGTTTTTACATATTTTGAGGAAAGTCCTGTTTTAAGAAATTAAACCATTGACTCGAGGCCGGCGCCCTAACGACGCACACTTTTGCCGGTCCGGTCAGCTGCGATCATTCACATTGTATTTTTGCCCATATTATGCATAACAATGCTCACAAACCAAAAGACAAATTCAGGTCAAATAAGAAGGTCGGTCGAGAGGTCACCAAGTCGCTTGAATGACATCAACAAAATGATAGTCGCTCAAGCGACTTCAAGGCTGTGAAGGTCGTTGGAGCTGTCATTGGAGCAACACTAAAAATACATTGGTCGCTCAAGCGACCCAAGCGATTTAGAAAAATATGTAGATTGCGAAGGTTGTTCTCCAAGTCTCCAAAATCAACATTGCAAAAACTATCGTTGATTCCTCCATTTTCCCTCTACCCCGCCAGGCTTGCGCGGAGCCTTCTTTAGAGAATAGCAACAGCAAATAGCTGTCATACTCATATCAATGCTTAAGATCTCGTTGAGGGCTAAAACCCCCAATATTACCCTGCAAAAAATTGTGGCCTACAAAAGGGATATCCCCCTAAAACAGGGGGCCTCGCAAATCTGAGGCTGGAAGGAAAACCTAATGCCTCCATCCACTATGGCTATAAGAGGAAAGGTTGAGAAATTGCAATCGGCAAAAAGGACAAGAGTCTCGTCCCCTTCCAAAAAACGAACGATAACATTGTTAGGGATGGTGTATACTTCCCTAAATCTATCCCCTAAGCTCCTCCAAAAACATCATCTGTAGAGTCGTAGCCCTTGAAGAGATCCAACAAAGGGATCAACACCTATGCAATTCGCAAAATGATCACAGGAGCAGAAAACAAAGAAATCTAGAGCACTCAGACAAGTCAACAAGCTTGACTAAATGGTTTTTCTCATTTATCTATAAGGGATAGGTGGGAGTAACAAAAAGACAATTTTTGAGATAACTGCCCAAAAGGAACACCAAACAGCACATCACACTTTATGCCCGCAGAGTTGGGACTAAGTAAATTATGGTTGTCAACATCGAGATTTCAATTGGATGAGCCGATCTATTGGGTGGCTAACTCAACTATCATTTGTTAGATCAAGCCGACCAAATCATCGACCTGATGGTCAGAATGCTTACACTTGGGTTAGTTATTCTAAGCCAACCATCTGATCAGCTCGACGACATGTCAAGTCGGCCCACAATTGGAGACGTCATGTATGAGGAATGCACTTGAGTTTGTACAGAAGAACATTCAATCGACCTCTATAAATAAGGGTGAAAACCATTGGAAAGGGAGATCGATCCCTTGGAAAACTTACGACAAGTTGACTAATAGGATCTCTTTTAACTACTTCCATGTTGAATCCATTGTAGGCAATTTCTTTACATTGCAATTTGCTTTACTTATATTTGTGCTCGGCAAGACTTCTGAATCTGTTACTTAACCATCGAAAGGCATTTGGGCTATAAGTCGGGGCATCTCTAACGAGTGGTCTTTTGCGTAGCTAGGTATTTGGGATCAGACTAGATAGATTGCATTTGGCTCCTTCTCTTGCTCCGATAGAACTCGTGTGGAGTCCCACGAAACATCAATCCACGCTTATGTTGAATTTTTAAAATTTTTCTAAAACCAAAACTTGAACATAATTTTTGTAAAAGTTCCGATTTTAGAAAAATATTAAAAATTTAATGTAGGCTATTTTGGACGTGATAAGATTCATGTTATAGATTGTTTCGTCAAAAAAATTACAAACTTAAAATTTTAATAACTTGACTAATAATGTTTAACTAATTTGACTTTAGGAAAGTTTAATGCAAAATAATTTCTCAAAATAAAAATTATGTCAAAATAAAAAGGTGATCAGAGTATTTGTAAAATACCTCGGGGATATTTACCCCAGGCCTTACAAACTGTCAATGATGAATTTGATGTATAGGAAAGATACCATTTCAACGCTTTTAGTCTATATTGCATTCCAAGCTCTACTTCCTGTGGTTGATTTTGGGGACCAGGGGACCCTACTGTGCAGTAGGGCGTGCTGCGCGTCAAAACGACATCATTTTAGTTCGCAAAACTGATTTTTTTAGAGTCAGATTATGTGTTCCTACATCTATTATTGTGATTATACGTTTTGTTGCATTTTTTGGATTGTAATAATTTATGACTTGATGATTAAGGAAATTAATTTCTGCCATTGTTTGTCCTTAGTGAGACCAGTTACGTGGACTAGTAAATAATAGGACCTTTTTTTTTCGGCTCTTATAATTAATGGGTGATTCAGATAATTCAAAATAAACAGTAATATATTTTGGAGGCAACTTAAAAATCAAAAAAATGAACAATGATCAAATTTGAGAAACACCAAAACAGTGCTCCCCCGGATGCTCAAACTACACAAGTCAAACTCAAGAAAAGGTGTTTTTGACTATTTATACCATATAGGTTCTTTTGGTGAATGATGCCAAAGAAAGAGGGCCCTGGTTTTATGAATTACCACGAAAAACCTACCACCTTCACTTTC
Organism: Arctostaphylos glauca; assembly: GCA_019985065.2. Classification (NCBI taxonomy): domain Eukaryota; kingdom Viridiplantae; phylum Streptophyta; class Magnoliopsida; order Ericales; family Ericaceae; genus Arctostaphylos; species Arctostaphylos glauca. Next base: position 10,399,946 of record JAHSPW020000012.1, on the reverse strand, counting down.
CAATAAAGAATTTTCTTATATAGAATGAAATGAAAAGCCATAAAACACAATATAAATTGCAATTTTGTATATTAATTAACCTGGAAGAAGGGAATAAATACAGGAACCTACCCTGGCTTCCTCCATTATGATACATGTAGCTTTAATTGAACTCATTTGAGCAAGTATATCAACAACCAAATCCAATCCAGCAAGACTAACCTAACTTACATGAAACGACCATGCAACTGTTTTTTTTTTTTTTTTTTTTCGAAACTCCTGTTTTTAGTCTAATATACAAACTAATTTATAGCGCTTATTATATTGTTTCACAGGCGGGGACTCAGTTAAAGTCAGAATAAAGTCATGTATGAATTGATACCACCAACGTGAAAGTCAAACCCTGATCAGATGTATTATGTGGCCAAACATGTCATTGCTTATGTTTACCTTTCTTGCCTAACAAATTGAATTGTACATAACCAACCACCTTATGCAATGTAATTTGGGTAATCGGACAACAACAAACCTTTATTCTTAATCAAGCAAGACCGGATTTGAACCACCACCTCTAGAAGACAAAAATAGATACCAGTGGAAAAGACGGGAGCACGAAGGGGAAAGCAATGAACTTAACCAATTTCAAATTTACTCTAGTTTCCATAGTCGGTCTGGCCCAACCATTCTCCTCTTCTGTTCTCCAAATGTCTGGACTCTTTTTTGTTTCACATTGTCAAATCTGATCAAGCCTGCCTGTAAACCAATAATTGTTAGCCCATTTTAGAGCCCAAACTCTTTCTTGTAGAAAACTAATAGCATCAGGTCACCAACCGTTATTATATCCATTAAGTCCATACTTTCTGTTCCAGGTTAATTAATGTAACATTAGTCTATACTTTCTGTCTCATATAATAAATCTTTTTGACATGGTAAATCTCATCCAAAATTAATGGATATTTAACTTATATAAAGTTGTTTTGTAAGAATTGATGGGATTAACGTGACGGTCCATGCCACTTAGCACCACCTTAACAAGGGCCCCTGGCCACCATTTTATATCTGGAACTAAATACTTCCATCATTTTTACTTTTTTATTTTCTTATCTTTATAAAAAGAAGCATCTAAAGTTGGGATTCATGATTTCAAACCATAATGAGCAGAAGCTCCTACTTTTTCACAAGATGCAATCTTTCTTCTTCTCCTACTTTTTAATTTTAAAATGTAGGAGGAACATTATAATAACGGGACGCTATATCAATTATGTAAGATCTACAATAACTAAATCAAACTCGATACAAAGCAACTTATTAAGAAATAACTTCATACGGGAAAGAAGTAAAAATTACGTATAGTATTTTCCTTCAAATAAAATTTGACCTCTAAACCTCTCAATTGAGAACCTACAAGAATGGCCAACTAAAATAACCGAAGCCAATTTATAACATGACTTTGACACATGCTCGTGCGACTACTCTAATATTGTATGAGAGAGGGATAGAGATATTTGAAGACAAATGCTTGTGTGCCAACCCTAGCTTCTATATTGCTTAAACTTTCCAATTACGAAAGGAGTTGGCAAAACATTTATAATGGAATGGCCAACTAAACTAACCCAAGCTAATTTCTGACACATGACAATTAGTGGGAGGAACTGACGTAAAGGCTTTTGAATAAAATAAAAGAAAGATATACTCAGTAAAGATATTTTCAGTTCTTGTTTAACTAAAAGATCATATTTCACTCTATCTTGTGTTCTTTATATTAATGGATATCAAGTTACAGAAAATTTCACATGGTATCAAAGTTGTAATCGATAAGAGTCATCTTCAAATCTTGGCATTCATTCAATACAACATTTTTGGTACGCTTTCATCAAATCGAACACGGGGTTTCTTCGAACAAGATTCATGATGAGTTCAACAAATAGAGTAACTATGTCACAATCTTTAATTTTTCTGGTATCCAACTTACATTCTCTTGTTACAATTAAACTACATTCATCCAATTATTTGATGGGGAGGAAGCAAGTCCAAAATGCAACTAAAGCTAATGGATATTTCGATTATATCAATGGATTTGTGTGATATCCATCAAAAATGATTGTGGATTCTACTGGAATCTCAATATCAAATCCTGATTTTTTGTTTTAGAGTCTCGTTGATAGTCAACTTCTCTATTGCCAAATTGCAACATTGTCTACAAACACTTTATCTCATGTTCTAGGGTGTGATTATGCACTAGATGTGGCAATCATTGGAAAAAAAATACTCTCACTAAATCTCTTATTCACGATCTAAGACAAAAATTGTAATGTGACGAAGACTTCAACTATGGATCACTATAACTACAAAATTAGGGATTGTGCTCGATGCTGCAAATTATGTTGTGGATGAAGATGATCTAATTGTTGATACTTTAAATGGATTGCCAGTGGAATTTGATCAATTCACAACTTCTATAAGGACAAGGGGTGATACAGTTAAATTTGAGGTCTTGGTCAATATCCTAAATACAAAAGATCAACACATGATAAAGCAACAACAATCTATTGTATCTGATAAAACAGTTGTATTTGTTGCTTCTCAAAAAATAGGATCTTCTACAAGTGACTCTCAAACTGTTGTTAATGTACATAACACTGTAACTATAGAAAATCAAACCTCTCGATAATCCAGTACACAATATTTTTCTCAACCATTTCATTCATTGTTTTCTTCTTTCTATCTTGGTCATCAAACTTCTGAGGATACAATAAAGGAAGAGGAAATCAGTTTGGATATGGAGAAAAAATTGGATGTCAAATCTGGGGAAAGACAAATCACACGGCTATGACTTGTCATCATAGATTAAATCTATAATATCAAAGTCCTATGTGGAGAGGAGGCCAACAAGCCTACATTCAAGACAATGGTTTCTTTGTACAGCCAAGATATACTGAGTAGTCTTCTATATCAAATGTTTCCATCAGGGGATATAATTCATCAAATACTTCATGCCTACCTATGCAAGGGTAGATAAATATGGCAACCTCCTTACATCTTATTTATTCTCTTATTCACGTCATATTTCCTCAATAGTGGAACTCAACCAGTATACCATTGTCATATGTTCTTGTCTCTTTACCTTACATGCAGAGTTCATTGAATCAGAATGTACCTCAGAATTCTATCTGATTGGACAATACATATCCTTCCCCTTCTAATCCACAATGGTATCTACAATGGAGCCACAAATCATGTAACTCATGATATACAGAACATAAATTATCCTGTGGCTTGTTCTAATCAAAGTGGAGTTATGGTTGATAATGGAACATCCATTCTTGTTTTACATATAGGTAAATGTCAGATTTACACATCTTCAAATGACTTGAGATTAAATAACATTCCTCATACACCTAGCATTTCCCATAACCTCTTATCTGTTTATTAGTTGGCCAAGGATAACAACTGTTCAATCATTTTTTATTACAATGGTTTCATAATCCAGGACAAGTTAACAGGGAATATAGTGTTCTAGGTAGGGGTGTAACTGGTCCGGTTTGGTAGAATTCATGGGACCGGATCGGTTGTCCGGTTTGAAAATTTTGTAAACCGAAACCGGACCGATTTTACCGGTCCGGTTTCGATCGGTTTGAGCCGGTTTCGGTCCGATTTGGACTTTTTAATTTTTTTAAACAATATTTCGGACTAATCACAAAAAAAAAAGAAAAAAATTAACAATTTGGAGTGACATTTTCAACAATAGAAATGTATTAAATATTATTCTGAAAGATTTAACAATTTTAAATTACTCTTATTTTTTATACCTAAACTGGTAGTTTTCTATTTTTATTCACTCTCTATAAATAGTGATTTTTCATTTCTAAAACATGATAATGGGCTTAAATCCTAATAGATTAAATAACTAATGGAGTAATGGGTTATAAGTTATAACACATAAACTTAAAAATATAACATATTTTTATTTATAACCCTCATCCGGTCCGGTCCGGTTTGAACCGGTTTTGTATTCCTCCAGACCGAAACCGGACCGAAAAATCAATTTCTTCAAACTCCCAAACCGAAACCGGACCGAACCGAATTTTTCAATCCTCAAACCGTCGGTCCAGTCCGGTCCGGTTTCCCGATTTTTATTTTCACCCCTAGTTCCAGGGACCATGTCACAAGAGACTTTACCTACTACCGAGCCACTCTAAAAGTAATTTTTTCATAGTCTTGATGTCTTTAAAATCTGATTTTGTTGAACTGTGGCATCACAAGTTTGGGCATCTCAATTCCTCTTTATTTCAATCCTTAACAAGACAACTAGATATACCAGTTTTTAGTTCTCTTGGTTTTGAGTGTTGCAGTTTTAATCTTGGAAAAAGCCATAAACTTTCTTTTCCAGATCTACTAGTGCAACTAATTCTCCATTTGAAAATAAATGCATATGGATGTGTAGGGTCCTGCATCAATGTGCTTTTTTCAAGGTTTTAGTTACTATCTTTTAATTTTTGATGATTACACAAGGTTTTCATGGTTGTTTCCTTTAAGATACAAATCAGAAGTAAGGCAATCATAGCCAATTTCAAGGTGTATGTTCAAAGCTAATGTTAGTGTTCCATTAAAAAGGTTAGAGGTGACAATAGAAAGAATTTGTCAATAATATTTATACTCAACTTTATCTGGATGCTAAAGTTGTACATCAAACCACATGCCCTTAACCTCTGAGCAAAATGGTGTGGTTGAATGCATTTACTTTAGACAACTGTGACTTTGTTGTCCCATGCTTCTTTGCCTACAAAGTTCTGGTTAGAGGCACTCCTAACCACTGTGTGTCTTGCAAATTGATTTCCCCATTCTTCCTTGAATTTTCAAATTCCATATACTATGATGCACAAAATCAAACCAGATCGTACTTTCTTAAAATTATTTGGTTGTGCATGTTACCCATGGCCTAAACCCAATAGTCCAGACAAATTAAGTCCTAGGTTTGTGTGTTTCTAGGATATTGTGATAACACCAAAGTTTATCATTGTTATGATCTTGTCAAACATAGAGTTTATGTTTCTAGACATGTTAAATTTATTGAGTATATTTTTCCCTATTTCTCTATTGTTTCACCTTCTTCAAACTTAGATGAATCATCTATTGTCCCATTCAAAGTTCCTCTAACTACATTTTCTAAATATGAGATGCAATTTGCTATCTATTTTCCTACTATTTCACCATCTGTCCCTATGGTTTCATCATCTATCACTGGTGTTCTTCTTTTACACCTGTAGTTTCTTTCTCTATTCCTGTAGTTTCAATTTTAGTGTTTACTTTGTCTCTTCTTCTCGATCAATTCCTGCACCTTTTACTTCTCATAGTACCTCCATTACTTCTGCTTCTATGTCATCTACCCATACAATGATAACAAGATCCAAGGCAGGAATCTTTAAGCCTAGACATCCTATTTCACTTCTTACTATTGAGCCTCCTGTTCCATTGTCAGAACCCAAACATTTTGGTGAAGCCCTTAAATTTTTTGTCTGGATAAAGGCTATGGCAGAAGTGCATAAGGCCTTAGTTCAACAAGGAACATGGAGTTTGGTTCCTCCTCATGCTCATGGTCAAGTAATAAATTGCCAATGAATTTACAAAATCAAGAAGCATTCTGATGGCACAATTGTTAGGTACAAAGCTCGCTTAGTAGCTAATGGAAATCAACAAGCAGAGGGTCTAGACTTACCAAAATCTTTAGTCTAGTTGATAAACAACCCCCCCATCAGACTTGTTCTAAGTCTCACTCTTCGTCATCAATAGCCTATGCGAGAATTAGATGTGTCAAATGCATTCTTGCATGGTGTTATTGATAAGGAAGAATCCATAGACAGCTAAGAGGGTACATGAGTGCGTCTCATCCCCATGATGTGTGTAAATTGAACAAAACTTTATATGGCTTTCCATCAAGCTCCAAGGGTAGGGATTTCAACTTTTTTGGTTTCCTTATTCATCTTGATTTTGTCAATAGTAAGGGTGACAACTGTTTTTTTGTTCTTCATAAATAGCCATCTCTTATTCTTCTTCTCGTATATATAGATGATATTATGATAATTGGAAATGACTCAGTTTTGATCAATGAATATATTCATCTTCTTGGTAATAAATTTGCTATGAAAGATTTTGGATCTTTACATTACTTTTTGGGCATCGAATTTGAGCACGCCTCAACTGGACTTCTTCCTAGTCAAAGTAAGTATGCTCATGATTTGTTAATCAAAGCTAGAATGGAGGAGCGAAAACCTAGTTCTTCCCCAGCCTCTGTCAAATCAACTTTTCTTGACTCAGATTCAATGCATGACAACCCAACTTTGTATCGCACTATCGTGGGCAGTTTGCAATATCTCATATTAACAAGGCCTAAGATTTCGCACTCGGTCAATCTTGTTTGTCAATATATGCATACACCCAAAGTCAATCATTTTGTAGCAGTTAAATGAATCCTAAGGTACGTCAAGGGAACCATAGATCAACGTCTTCATTTTGTTTATGGCCCTTTAGTACTTGTTACTGCATATTTGGATGTTGATTGGGCAGTGGATCATCAAGATAGAAGATCCACTACGAGTTTTGCTATTTTTCTTTGATCCAGTTTAATTTCTTGGTGTGCAAAGAAATAACACACTGTTGCCAAATCTTCCACCAAAGCTTAATATAGGGCTTTGGCACAAATTACTATAGATATAACCTAGGTTCAACAATTACTTTTGGACCTATGTGTTCCTCTATCTCATCCTCCTCAAATATGGTGTGATAGTCAGTCTGCAATAGCCTTAGCAACAAACCCAATTTTTCATGCTCACACGAAACATATTGAGGTCAATTATTATTTTGTGGGAAAAAAGATTTTGTCCAAACAAGTGGTTGTTTCCTACATTAGTAGTAATCTACAAATTGTAGATATTTTTACAAAGGTCCTATCTGTTGGTCGATTTTTGTTTCTCAAGTCCAAACAAATGGTTGGCTCCAGTTGAGCTAAGTCAAGGTGATGGATCAAAGACAATAAAAATCAAGTTAGTAACGAGTCTTGTTTTTGAGTCTTTTCGAAGAATATGTTGAAAACAGAAATCAGTGTTCCATGAGGTTAGTTGTGGCAAGTAAAAGTTTGTTATCAAGTAATTAGTTGAGCTGGCAATAGTTAAACCAGATATTTAATAAGTCGGTTAGTGTTTTTTTTTTTTTTTTTTCCGAATTCATTTTATAAAGTCTATAAAGAGACTGATATAAAGGCTTTTGATCACAATAAAAGAACGACATACTTAATAAAGATTTTTTAGTTCTTATTTCTCTCAAAGATCATATTTCAGTATAGCTTGTGTTCTTTATATTAATAGATATCATGTTACAGAAAATTCCACAAAATGAAAGATTTGACGTATCTGGCCAACGTCAATGCCGTCAACGGAGACCTTGTCATGACTTACTTAACCGTAGATAGTTTTGTTAACCTGTTGTACTTTTGACTGTGCTTTTTTTTGGAATGTAATTTGATTTCTAAAAACATCGTACAAACTTCTAATTAAATTACAATATGAGTTTTTGTACTCTTCTTAACAACGTAACATTTGTATTAGTTTTGAAAAAATATTTAATTAATGTCTTTGAAAATCGAGACGTTACAATACTCCCATTTGACCTAACTTATCGGACATCATTGTTACTTTTTTTTTCCGTCATTCTTATTATATCTTATGAGATTCACAAAAAAATATTTTGGATTAGGCATTTGTCTTGATGTAAGAAATTCAGAAAGCAAAAAATCATGATTAAAAGTCTTAAAAAGTGTACTAAAATGAAAAAATTCGAAAAGACTATTTCTCACTATCTTTAGCGTCTTTTATCTATTTTTTTTCAATTTCAGTTTTTTTTTTATTTTTTTATTCTTCTTATCGAGACAAATATAAAAATACAAAAAAAAAGTAATTGACAATAAATTAAATAAAAAATTACAAACTTTAGAGAATAATTACAGATAATAATTTAGTCCAAACTCGCCAAAGCTTTGCTTGTTTACTAGGTGTACCCATTTTAAATGAACTTTCAGCTGAGTGAAGCACAAGTCGAGTTTGAGCAGTGTAGTTCATTTAACAATGGCACCAATCAAATTTGTTAGTTATGTATAAGTGTGAAGAGCAAAACAAGAAAATACCCATTTCAAGGCAAATCGCGTAGAACCAGCTATTCGTGACGTTAAACACCAATCTATTCAGAACAGGGGACTTTACTGCTCAATTTTGTTTCATAATATTTTTTAATATATTTTAAGAGTTTAAATATATTTTGTTTGAATATCACTACAAAAATTAATCTATAATTATAAACCATCTAAATAAACACCTATTTTGATTTTAGTAAAGAGCATAATGGAAACACTTCTCCTCTCAAAGCGAGACAAAGGCTTTGGAGTGGTGCACTCATTCCTAACCATGATGATATGCAATAATAGGATTCCCACTTTGAAAATTCCAATATTGGTATTATCCCACAATCTCTGGTGACATTTCATTTGGAAATTTAAAGGGAATGGGGAATCAAAATCAAGATGATATATTATAAATCCTCCATTAACCCAAATTGCTACCTCTACTCAAACATACAAACACAACCCTCCATCTCCGTTTATCTACATGCTATATATCTTTTAGACTCATTTTAATTGCGACCATATAAACTACAGCCAAACAAAACCATAACTATATACATGTAAGAATTTAGCTTTGTCTCTGTAGGGAGCAATTTGATCACACTCGGATCTCGCCTCGATGATTCGAGCCGTAACACAATAATATAACTAACTGTTCGGATCATCGAGAAAGAATCCGAGCGCAGATAAAGTGCACCTGATTCCCACACCAAAATGAGGCATCTCAATTATTAAACTCATTGGCTTGAGACCTCATCCAAGAGCTTATACCTTCTCACCTTATTTCTAAACACTTGTTTGGTGATTGCCCCACGATTTGATATTTCATCTGACTTTGTCCTTGTTAGTCTCTCCTCCACAGGACCACTACCACCGGTGATGAGCCTCTTCCGGGCTGCCGCCGCCGCCGCTGGTGATCCCTCCGGCGACCTAGTTTGTTTCTTGATGGGGCTGCTGACTTGAAGCTGAAAATTCCCCTTTTGACCCTTTAGGACTGCATGATTGGGATCACTTACACTACGATTAATAATCTTTTTCTTCTTCTTGATCACGTGATCATGATCTTGGCTATTGGTCTTGTTTGATGGTGATGAATTATTGGAAGAATTTTGTTTGTTGTCTGTTTGAATCAGGCACCAATTGCAAACCCTATAAGACTCAGCTTTTGGGTACTGGTTGCTACAGTACCTGGAAAAGGAATCGGATAGTTAAAAGCCCATAAAGATGAAGAAAACAATAAAGATCTATCAAAAGTTTGTAGATTTTGAGGAGAAATCTAAAAACCCAGATGACAGAGACCAAGAAATCAAAGAAAATTTGGTGATTTGGATTTAAATCAATCCAAATTAAGAAACAAAAGATGTGTAATTGTTGGGTTACCTGTGCTGAGACCTGAATTGGCAAACTTTGCAGTTAAAGAGCTCAGTAGATAGGCCATAATCTCCACACATGCAGCACTCTAGACTAGGTGCAGGACCTGCCTTGCCTGTTGTCATCTTGTAACCATGTAGAGAGAGAGAGAGAGAGAGGGAGGGGGAGGAGGGGGTATTATATTGAGGGGTAGGCCGTCCGCCACACAACAAAAAGAAGGGTAACATATGATGGACGGTGTTTTAACGCGTAGATTACTATTACGTGTCTGACGGGTACTTTCTAGGAACCACTACGCCCAAAAATTTTGCTTATTAAAATAACGTTATTTGTTTAGCATGCATAATAAGATATGTTGCATATTAAAATAACGTTGTTTTAGCGCATAAAAAATTATCGAAAAATTAGATACTACAATGACATCGTTCTAGAGCGCAAAATATTATCCAAAAATTTAAACAGTTTTTGAATAATTTTTTACGCGTCAAAACAGTCTTGCTGTGTGCATTACAGCAGGATCCCATTCCCCCAAAATATATTTGAACTCTCCCGCTTTGATTGTATTGGCCACATTCCGGATCCAGTTTGATAATTAAAATTGATTTTTATTTGACTCGGCAGAGAAAATTACCAACATAGAATTTGCATTTATGAGGGTGACATCTTCCTTTTTTTCATTTACGTATTCGATGATATAACTATAAATATTCAATCAAGCTAATTATTAATAGTAATGATCATATCTTTATAATTAAAAAATGATTTTTACAACGAAAGTGGATCCATAATTTGTCAAAAAAATTTAAAGAGGATAGTTAATTGATTTCAAAATTGGACCGGACAGAATCTAAAAGGAGATTGTCCTTGATTTGTAGAATTTAATTTTGTTCATCTTTGAATGAATATTACTCTTACTTTGATTGGTTGAGAAAAAAATAGCCAATTTTATCCTTAGCAAAAAGTGTGTTGCATAGGCAGAACCTATACGCTTTTAATCAATAAGATTGAAAAGGTGGACAAAATTGCATTATGTTTTGTAAGTATCTTTATTTCTCGTCCTAGCTACCTATGCAAACAAATTATGGAACTTAAACTTTAAAAAATATTTAATTTAAGCGAGCGTGGGCATTGAGTTTGACCATTAACTCATTTTTTGAAATTCGGCCGTGAGACGCGGACAATTAAAGTATCGTAATTGGTTGTTACCAAAAGAAAGTGAGGCGAACCACGTCATTTTTTCCTATTATTAGTAGGGAAATTGTTGTCGGAGGAAAAATAAAGCAGCATAGCAAAATTATAAGAGAAAAGAAGTAGGTGGAAATCTACAAAAAAAAATTCAGAGTTATATGGATACATGTATACATATATATGTATACATCGCGAAAAATTAGCTCAAAATAATGTCGAAAAATACTTGATCTAAATATTTTTTCATAAATATTGGCATAAACAATTTTATAAAAAACTGCTTAGATCAATTATTTTTGGTAATATTTTGAACTAATTTCTCTCGAGTACCACACATTAAACAGTTTAGATCATCAAAATATAATTAGAAAAGAAGAAGTTCACATTTTAGCAAAATGAGATATCCTTTGTTAGAAGTTCTATATATATATATATATCAGTTGCCTTCTTATCAGGTCTCCCGCAAAGAGGCAATTTGCGGACTTCTTTTCTGGAACGTTGGATCTCCTCCAAACAAATCCAACGGCAGATGTTAAAATAGGGTAAAAACGCGGGTTAAGTGAAATAGGGTTCGGATTCGGGTCGCATATACTCTAAACGCGGGCGGGTTTAGGTCAGTTCTCCGCCTCTCACTCTCTTTCTTCCTCTCACTTCTCCGCCTCTCTCTCTCTCCCCGACTCCGAAGTCGTGCCACCTCCGGCGTCACCACGCCGCGACGCCGCTTCTGGTCGTCGCCGTCGCCAGTTAGCGCCCCTATTTCTCTCTCACCGTCGCCTGTCACCGGTATCAATACATTCAGCATAGCTAGTAAGATTGTTACAATATACAAGTTAAATGGCTCAGATACTTGATACATTCCAGGCATGTTTAATCAACAGTCTAGCCATACATCACAGAGCTGGAACCCAAATTACAAAGAAAATGTTCCAAAAAGCCAAATTACGAAACAGGAAAAAAAAAAAAAAAAAAAAAAACACTTTCAGTAGTTATTTTCAGGATACAAGAAGATGCCAATGTGAACAGCTTCTGGGACTGGGTGCTGCTCTCAGCAATCAACAACCTCCATGTATCAAAAATCGTGCAACGGACTTCACTCGAATATTTCCTGGGCTTCTATTATACTGTGCTGACTGGAAAATCGAACTAGAATTAGCATCTAAGAGCAAAAACACTACCTCTGTCCCATTTTGTTTGACCATTTTCAGCATTCATGCACAACTGGATCATCAAATAATACAATTTCATCGAAAATTTCTTGATGTTTTCTCAATCAGTTCTTGCAGACTAAGTTCTCAAATCCATTTTGAAATAAAAATAGAAAAAAACAGATGATTTATTGAGATGCACGGCGAGAGAGAAATAGGGGCTCTGACTGGCGACGGCGACGACCAGAAGCGGCGTCGCGGCGTGGTGACGCCGGAGGTGGCACGACTTCGGAGTCGGGGAGAGAGAGAGAGGCGGAGAAGTGAGAGGAAGAAAGAGAGTGAGAGGCGGAGAACTGACCTAAACCCGCCCGCGTTTAGAGTATATGCGACCCGAATCCGAACCCTATTTCACTTAACCCGCGTTTTTACCCTATTTTAACATCTGCCGTTGGATTTGTTTGGAGGAGATCCAACGCTCCAGAAAAGAAGTCCACAAATTGCCTCTTTGCGGGAGACCTGATAAGAAGGCAACTATATATATATATATATATATAAGGATCTATGCATTGTTGTTTACTCTCTCAACTTTTGACACACACACATATATACAAGGGGCGGCTCTTATCTAATGGCTTATATATTTTCCTAATCTAATCTTGTCGGGAGAAGAAGCTATTAATGAAATACGCACATTAGGACTATGAAGCTGAATTCCATACATCCCCATCGAGACTAAGGATCGATGCGCATGAATGTATCCATATTTATTTTTAACATATCAATCAACACTTTATATTATCTAGGCCTAATCAAGGGAAAGGGAAAAACCTACTCAAGAAAAGTGTTGGTAAATTAACCAGAAATACCACCCCCGGAATTTTTAAAATTAACCAGAAATCAAATGTAAATAGTTTTTGACCATAAGAATTTATTGTGTTGTGGCTAGCTTGGCCTGTGTCATGCTCGTGCTCGTGTTCATGGTCAATCCACAAGCCGCGATGTGCTTGGGTAGTGCTCGTGTTGCGCTTTTACCTGTGTTAAGCTTGTGTCGTATATGTGCCCTTGTCGTGCTCATACTTGTCTTATCAAATCTTGTAAAGTAAAAATGAAAAAAATAACTATTATTTTAATAGTGAATCAAAGTTTTTAAAATAATTACCTTAATAGTAACATAAATTAGAATAATTAAAAAAAATTTACTTACAGGTAAAAAATCGTAATGCAATGAAATAAACAGGTAAAAGTGATATCAATATAACTCGAGTAGATTCCAATTATTATTCATTTGTATTACTTAAAATTAAAAGTTAAAAATATAAAAAAGACTATGACAAAACAAATTTATTACTAATCATAATTAGTAAACTCCTTATTAGTTGATGTCAAATAAACACAATTGTGAAATAAATTTCTGATAGTTTCATACATTGTAGTCTTACAATAATATAGTACCAACATTTACAAGGAAAGAATCAACGATACAAGAAAACATTTACAAGGAAAGAATCAACGATACAAGGAAATATCCTACAGTTAAGATAGAAAATAAAGGCGAATACTTAATCAAGGATATTGACCATATCAAATCAAATCCTTAATTTTAACACTCCCCCTCAAGTTGGAGCATGGATATCGCACATGCCTAACTTGTCTAAAGAGACATCAAAAACATTGCTGGCTACAGCTTTAGTAAGAATATCGGCTAGTTGATCTTCAGACTTCACGAATGGAAAAATAATGATCCCAGCTTCAAGTTTTTCTTTGATGAAGTGCCTATCAACTTCTACATGCTTCGTCCTATCGTGTTGAATTGGATTATGAGCAATTTCTATAGCTAAAGTGTTGTCACAATACAACTTCATTGCGTCCTGATAGTCAACACCCAATTCCCTAAGCAAGTTCCTCAACCATAGTAACTCACAAACTCCAAAAGCCATCCCTCTATACTCAGCTTCTGCACTTGATCTTGCCACTACTGGCTGCTTTTTACTCCTCCAAGTCATAAGATTTCCCCCTACAAAAGTAAAATATCCTGATGTAGATCTTCTGTCATTAGCTGAACCAGCCCAATCTGCATCAGTGTAACCTTCTACCTTCAAGTGATTATTCTTGGTGAACAATAACCCTTTACCTGGAGCAGACTTCAAATATCTTAAAATACGTTCCACGGCATCCATGTGAGGTTTACGAGGATCATGCATAAACTGGCTCATTACACCCACTGAATAAGCAATATCTGGCCTTGTGTGGGACAAATAAATCAATTTTCTCACAAGTCTCTGGTACCTTGCCTTATCAGTAGAAGTTGCATCCAAACAGTGAAACAACTTATGATTTTGTTCAATAGGAGTATTTGCAGGCTTACATCCAAGCATACCTGTTTCAGTTAACAAATCAAGAATGTATTTTCGTTGAGATAAGAAAATACCATTCTTTGAGCGCGCTACTTCAATCCCAAGAAAGTACTTCAAGTCTCCAAGTTGTTTCATTTCAAACTCCAAAGCTAAGTATTGCTGTAGGCTCTCAATTTCATCTTGATCATCACCTGTCACCACCATATCATCAACATAGATAATCAAAGCAGTAATTCTACCATTTTGGTGCTTCAAAAACAAAGTGTGATCTGAGTTGCTTTGTTTATATCCAAAGTTCTTCATAGACTTGGTGAATCTGCCGAACCAAGCTCTTGGAGATTGCTTTAACCCATATAAAGCTTTCTTGAGTTTGCACACCGTTGGAATATTGGAGTATTTCTCTATACCCGGAGGGGGATCCATATACACTTCTTCTGTAAGATCTCCATGCAAGAAAGCATTTTTTACATCAAATTGAAGAAGTGGCCAGTCCCGGTTAGCCGCCAAAGACATGAGCACTCTAACTGTATTAAGTTTGGCAACAGGTGCAAAAGTTTCTTGATAGTCAATCCCATAAGACTGCGTATATCCTTTTGCAACCAACCGAGCTTTATACCTTTCAATTGTCTCATCCGCCTTATGCTTGACCGTAAACACCCATCTACATCCCACGGTTTTCTTTCCCTTTGGTAGACGCACAAGCTCCCAAGTATGATTCTTTTCAAGTGCTGCCATTTCTTCTGCCATGGCTTGGATCCATTTATCATCTGCTAAAGCTTCCTGCATTTTACTAGGAATAGGAACAGACGATAACTGTAGCACAAAGGACGCATATGACTTGGATAGTTTTTGGAAAGACACATGATTACTAATGGGATATTTAGC
Source organism: Arctostaphylos glauca (assembly GCA_019985065.2). Lineage (NCBI taxonomy): Eukaryota > Viridiplantae > Streptophyta > Magnoliopsida > Ericales > Ericaceae > Arctostaphylos > Arctostaphylos glauca. The sequence continues at coordinate 10,384,854 of JAHSPW020000012.1, read as the reverse complement.
TTTGCATTTAGGATCAGGCTCATATTGAATGGGTGGTATACCACGATTAGAACGAGCTGGAAGACGATATTGAGACACTTGAGATTCAAAAATAATACCATCATTGAAAATAGGATTAGGAATAGTGGATACCTCTAAAGGAATCTCAGGAGAAGATTGACCCAGTGGTTGTGTTGGATTATCAAGAGACATTGTACTATCATGGAGAGGATTATCTTCGATGTTTGAAGTCGTTGGTTCAACAATTGGTAACTCTTCCCTTTCATCTGAAAATTTACCCTTGTCTATAGAATCTCCAGACAGAAAAATATTTTCTGAATTTCTAGGAAAAAATGCCTCCACTTCTTCATGATTTATCACTTTTTCCTGATTCTCCCCCTGAAGTGAAAAATCTGTAGTCACTGGCCTATAAAACAGTTCTTTCTCATGAAAGGTAAATCCATGGAAACATAAAGCCTCCGAGAAGATGGATCATAACACTTGTACCCCTTTTGATTGACCCCATATCCCACAAAAATACACTTTAAAGCCCAAGACTCAAGCTTATTCCGTTGACGCGGATGTAAATGTACATAGACCACACACCCAAAAATGCGAGGGGCCAAAAGCACTACTGGTGGAAGAGTGTAGTGATCAGAGAGAGCATCCAATGGCCTTCTAAAATTGAGAACGCTAGATGGCGTACGGTTTATTAAGTAGACCGCTGAATTCAGAGCTTCACCCCACAAGTAAGAGGGAACATGACCCCCAATCAAGAGAGATCGAGTAACTCCCAATAAATGTCCATTTTTTTGCTCTGCAACACCATTTTGTTGAGGGGAATCTGTACAAGTTGTTTGGTGAATAATCCCTACTGAGTGCATGAAATCCAACAATTCTTGCTTTATGTATTCTTTGCCATTATCAGAACGAAGGACTTTTATTGGAATGCCAAACTGAGTAGTCACCATTTGATGGAACATGCAAAAAATTGAGCAAACCTCACTCTTGCTCTTAAATTGATAAAGCCAAGTCATTCGAGTGCAATCATCCACAAAAGTTACAAACCACCTCATCCCATTAAGAGTAGAAATTGGTGTCGGTCCTCAAACATCCGAATGAACTAATGAAAAAGGTAGATTTATTTTGCTATTACTCAAATGGAAAGTAGTACGGTGGCTTTTCGCCATCACACAAGTTTCGCAAATAAAATCTGAAAGATTACATCCACTAAATAGTGAAGGAAATAATCTCCTAAGATAGCCAAAAGAGGGATGTCCTAGTCTCTTATGCCACAACCAAATTTCCTCCTTTTTCTTATTCACCAAATCTTCAGTCACCACATGAGCTTGCCCATTTTTGTTGAGATGTTGGAACCCATCCTCCAGATAGTACAATCCTCCAACTTGTCTACCACTGTCAATCTTCTCCTGAGTATGGATGTTCTGAAAGACACAGTGAGTAGGAAAAAATAGAGCAACACAATTATGAGATTTGGTTAATTGATTTATGGAGAGAAGATTACAATTTAATGATGGCACAAATAAGACATCTTTGATAGCTAATGTGGGAGATAACGGAACTCTACCAACTCCAATAACTGGAGATGATACACCATTGGCATTGGTAATGGTGGTTTTGGAACATTTGGGGGATAAGTGACTAAATCTATAACGATCACAAGTCATATGATCTGTTGCGCCAGAGTCAATTATCCAATCACTATTTCCAATAAAAAACATACCAGTCTTAGCAGTAAATCCAAGAGTTGTGGCTAGTTCCTTTTGAATTAGGGTCCTCCTCCTTAGCATTGGAAGACACATAAGACGCCTTTTTGCCCTTTGGATGCCAATCTGGATACCCATGGAGTCGAAAGCACGTATCCACCGTATGACCAGTACCATTACAATGAGTACACTTCCGATCCTTCTTTAAAGTAGGAGTTTTCAGAGAGGCCATTGCGACCCCTTCTCCCATCTTTCCTCCAAGCATAGCATCTTGGCGATTAGCTTCCGCACAAACTATAGCATAAACAGCGGAATGGTATGAAAAAAAACTTCGCAGTGGAATGGTATGAACAGAAAGAACAATTGTGAATACAGGACCAAACTTCAATTCCTAGGGTAAAGAAGAGGATATTGAAGAAGGCTCTGATACCATGTCAAATAAACACAATTGTGGAATAAATTTCTGATAGTTTCATACATTGTAGTCTTACAATAATATAGTACCAACATTTACAAAGAAAGAATCAACGATACAAGGAAACATTTACAAGGAAACATTTACAAGGAAAGAATCAACGATACAAGGAAATATCCTACAGTTAAGGTAGAAAATAAAGGCGAATACTTAATCAAGGATATTGACCATATCAAATCAAATCCTTAATTTTAACAGTTGAACTCACCATTATGTATAAATTGGAAAAAATTATTCAGTAATGACATGTGGGCAGAATTGGAAGTCCAAGACATACATCTTCCTAAAAGGGCAAATGATGCAAAAAAAAAAGTATAATTGCATCATGCTTTTTGGTGTGTCCGTGCCATGTCTGTGCCTCGTGTTTTAATATTATAGCCTAACTAAAGCTTATTTAGTAAACGTGTCATGCCGTGCTTCGTATAAAACTTCTGTAGGCATGACCCGATTTACGCCTCTAACTACTGCATAACTTTTTCTTTTCTTTTCTTCAAAATGCTCATGGGAGTGATTTTGAGGAACAATGTCCAAGACTGTCTGATATATATGTGTTGGTTATTTGGAAATATTATCAAAAAGTGGCATTGACTCTAAATAATTTCCAAAAATATGATCCCAAGTTTTGAAATCCCACAAACATAGTAACAACTAAAATTATTCTAAAAACACAGTAAGAATGTAAAATTTCTTGTTTTCTTAATGAAACAATGTCATTTTATGCCCTCCAATTTTTTCCTCAAGAGCACGTCAATAATGACTAAATTGCAAGTCTAATGATACACCACTTTCGTTGAAAGATCTAGGTAATGAGAGGTAATTATTGACCTGAGTGCGTGGACGGTAAAAAGTTCATTTCTTGTAGGATCGTCAATAATCTAGTCAGGTATATCACCTTAGACTACAGACCCAAGGTATTTAAGGACTGGTCAATTCCAACTAAGGGCCTTACGCTAGAGTCAATGGGTATGATTAAATTCTCAAGGCAAAAGATCCTAAAAATATAAATGCAAGATTCATAAGGAACTTATGTGTTTACTTTTGCCGTTTATTTACTCTGATGTTATGTTTATGCAAATCTTCAAGTTTGTATTTTGGGTAATATATTTTCTAAGTGACACCTCTCAAGGAGTAAATTCTCTGCTCTTGACGTTTTATGACACATGAAAAAGAGTAAATGGAGTTCCAACCTAAGCAAGAAGAGCCAAAATTTAGAGGTGAGGAATTTATCGAGACATGAGTGTCATACCCTTGGGAGCCTTGTTGACCGGCCGGCAAAAGTGTTTGTCGTTAGGGGTGCCGGCCTAGGGTCAATGGTTTAATTGCATAAAACAGAACTTATCCTCAAAATATGTAAAATGAGTATAATGGATAGTCCGGAGTATCGATCCACAGGGAAAAAGAACGTTGGATTTAAAGAATTCGCAAATTGGTGCTTTCGACGTTTCGGACGTCAACCTCAAAGTTTTGTTTGGTGCGGTTAACCAATTATATCAACTAAAAGGAGGATTAAAACTAGATTAAGGAGTGGGGTTAAGTCCTAAAGTTTGGTTCATTCAAATCTTTCGTTGGTCTATCTCTTCTCCTTATAACTCAATCTAACCCCCGGTCCCGGGTTTTAGATCGGAAAATTCTTCGATGAAAATCAGGATTTAAATTCTTAAAATGGTTTTGACGGATCTTTCAAGTTTTAAGGAAATAGGATTAAAAGATGAAGGACATCGATCCAAGTATTAGATATACCAACTCTAAGGATGGCTATATCTAAGCAAGGACTTAACTCTTCATTTTTATTTCATAAGAAAAAGCTTAGAAAGATCCATCAATGGCATTAACAAATTTGGAGAAGATAGAGACCAACATGGTTTTGAATTGAACTTCACATTTAGACTTAACCCACACTAAATTAACTACTCATACTTTGACATGAACAATATAGAAATGAAAGAAAACATAATGGAATAAGATTATCTAAAGACAGTAAGAAAGAACTAAACAAAACTAGAATGGAATCAGATTTTAAAGTAAGAAGAACAATACTAAAGGAAGAAATGTAAAGAGAATTTGCTAAACTTAAGTGCTTCCAAGAGAATTCAAAAATTCAAAGGGGGAGAACACTTAAAGGATTAAGAACTTATCAAAACTTGAAGAATTATTGAAGAACAAATGAAGAACAGTATATTAAAGCAAAAAGGAGGCAAGAGCTCTCAAAAATCTCTAAAAACTGATATGTGGCTAAAAATTGTATTGTATGTGTTGTGTGTGACCCCTTTAGCCAAAGAAACAACCTAAAATAAAATATCCTACAAAACCTAGGTGAAAAGACTATTCTACCCTCCACAATGGCAATTTAAGAAGCTTCTTATTCAGTGATTTGGCCCAAAATTCGAGTAAAAGTCGGCCCCACAGAATCAGACGTAACAGGTTCTCTATCGATAGGAGGATCTCTCTATCGATAGAGAAGTCCTCTGGTTTTTAATTGATTCAGCCTCCTATCGATAGGAGTGATCCTCTATCGATAGGGAAGTCTTCTGGTCTTCTTTGATTTAGCCTCCTATCGATAGGGAGGAACCTCTATCGATAGGGAAGTCTTCTAGTCTTCTTTGATTTAGCCTCCTATCGATAGGAAGTAACCTCTATCGATAGAGAGGCTTCAGACTTCAATTCTTTGGTTCTTCCTCGTCTCTTTGATCCGGGCTCACTTTCACTCCTCCCGAGCCTTCAATTGGTCCTCCATCAATATCACCAATGATTCCGAGGCCTTAAGTCATGGAAGAACCTTTTGGGCATTCATTTAGCGCTCGCAAACCTGAAAGGGTAGAAAGACAACTACGCGTGCAATATTAACTAAATAAAAATATTTGCCTACGCATAATTGCCAAAATGAGTATGTTGAGCCACGTTATTATGCAATATCATGCGCTCATCACACCCCCCAACTTGAACGTTGCTAGTCCCTAGCAACGCATCATACTAACAACAGAACAGACAGTTTATTTCTCATGCAAGTCTAATTATCAACAATGCTTGATTTTCGTAGTTTCCATGTGTACTCGGTGCATTTAGCAAGTATGAGCAATGTAAACATGCACAACCATTCATGAACTATAAGGAACAAGTGAGCTTAGAATTCTATCAAGCAATGTTAACCAAAACGAGCCTTGATTCCAAATCTCTCAGTTTGCTCTCAAAATAAATTGTGCACTTCATGACTTAAACTTTGCATCCCTAACTTGCGCGAATATACACACCGAAGATGTGGTTATGCATTCAAGGAATAAGCGCAATCACAAAGAAAGTATTCTGGTATGCGTTGATGGAACATAGCAATGTGCTATAGGAATGCAAGTGCTAGAAACATGCAACTACTCAAACATGCATCAAGATAGAATCCAAATTGTAATTAGAATCGATTGGGACTTCAAAAGTTTATAGCATTTATGGTTTTTCATATCAAGATTTGAAGTACAAGAAATGACACCGACTAATATGTGGCTTAGGTCATCTACCCTTTGCCGGTGTCGTGACAATACCCATGTGCACCCGGTGCACCATACCATGACGACTACAATAAAAAGAAAAAGAAAACACACAATCCTAGACTTAATGACTCGATTTTTCTGACTCTATCCCCGTCTTCTTTTAAAAACTTTCTTCCTCGATGTCCTCTTCTTCACTGTCCCCGCTCACCTCCTCTTCTGTCTCGCTCTCCTCCTCCTCAGAAATGTATGGGCGCCCTGTCTGTGCAGCCACATAATCCATGGTGAATTTCTGTCGTCTCAGAATCTTCTTCTGTGTTTTCATGATCTCGGACTGACGACAGAAGATCTTTTTCATCATCTTCCACATCTTTTTCTTGAAGGAGTCTTCTTCAGGCACTGCCACAGAGGGGCCTGAAGTTCTTGTATTGACCCGAGAAGCTGAAGGGACGTGGGTTATAACTGTTGGTGGAGGTCTCACAGCGGTTGGGTCTCGAGAGTGGGCCTTGCTCTTACTTGTAGTGACCCCAGAAATGGGTCCCAGACCCTCAGTCCATGCATCATTTGATCTCTCCTCCACTCCCATGTTGAGGCACAATTGGGTGATCATTGCCGGGTATGGAAAATTTGCCCTACGCATCGTGTTGGTCCTGAATTCCACCAACTGCCTGAAAATATATCTCCCGACATCTATCACGTCATCGTGCAGGAAGGAGTAGACTAACTGGACCTCCTTTGCCCCAAGAATGTTCTCCACCCCTCGGGGGTAGAGATTGTAATGCAGGATCTTGTTTAGGAGCCTATACTCCTCCTTAAGCCTCCCAACGGGGAATTGGCCGTGGAACTCATTAGGATCGGAGAACATCATATCCGCATAGAAGCGGGGATCATACACCTCTTCCTCGCGTGGGAAGGTGCAAATACTCTCATCAAATGCAGGACACCCCAAGTAAAATGTAATGACCATTGGAGTGATTAGAATTCGCTTACCCCGCACGGTCGACGTGATTTGGGTGATTTCCCCCTCGGGGAGTCGCATATTCGTGAAGAAAGCTTTCACTATGGGTAGGATATACCCCTTGACCGGCTCAAACCATTTCTTCAACCCCCTATTATCAATAATGAGGACCGCTTCTTCTTCCCCAATATCTTCACGGTGAACCATTCTTTCGCACGTGACCTTGCGGTTCGCCATTGAATTTTTCCACTCTCGTTTGGCCGAGGCTTTAGGATCCTCCTTTGATTTTTTCTTTTTCCCCGATCCTTCGGCCGCCTTACGCTTACCCCTTTGGATTTCTTCCCTCCTTCGGGTTTCATCACTCCTTTCTTCTTGAATTTCTTCCTCTTCACTCACATTGGGGATCTTAGAACGAGCCATTGGTGCTTGATTTTGGAGTTTGAGGTATGAATTTCGGATAGAAAGGGTTAGGGCACGAAATTTCGGATGGAGGAAGGTGGGTGAGGGGTTTTGGATATATATAGGGTAGGATTTCGGGATGATTCGGGAAAGGTGCGAGATTTGGGTGAAAGAAATGAAAAGGTTCGGGTGTTTTTAAAGGGTTTTTCCGAATTCTGGGTTCTCTATCGATAGAGAAGTGGTCTCTATCGATAGAGAAGTCTTCTGATGAAAATTTTTTGCTTGCTCCTATCGATAGGAGACTTTCTCTATCAATAGAGAAACCTTTTGTCCATTTTTGGCCTTGGCTCTATCGATAGGAATAATCCTCTATCGATAGAGAATGCTGAAAAAGTTGCTCTATCGATAGGAACATTCCTCTATCGATAGAGGTTGAATCTGTCTGGTTTCTGCACTGATCCTCTATCGATAGAGGTTGAATCTGTCTGGTTTCTGCACTGATCCTCTATCGATAGGAACATTCCTCTATCGATAGAGGTTGGTTCTGTCTGATTTCTGCTTATACCCCAAATTCTTCATCTTTTTGACCCCTCTTCTTTCCATCACCCATTCAAACACTCTCAAAACACCTCCTAACATCTGGTTTCCTAATTGTTTCGTGAAAAATTGGATGACTCGGACTTGGTTCGAAATTTGGATTATGGGACACTTGTGTGGTTCAATCATGCAAAGATAGCCTAATTTCATTTTCTCCGTACATAATGGATTCCAAATTGATGCATGCAAGATGTTAAGCATGAAATGAGCATGGCATGGATTTCATATGAAGATTGAGTGCGGGATGCTTTTCAAATTAAATCTCCACTCTTTATGATCAAATCACCCAATTACACACTTAGCTCAAAGTGTTCCAAATAGTTCATGTTTATGTGTGTGAATTGACTTTGTTGCTCAACGACAAATACATCTCATGCATGCCTCTTGTACATATCCAAATTATCAAGCATAGGTTTCAACTCTACTTTCATGGGAAATGGAACAACAATTGAAAAAAAATGGGACTAAAATGACTCAATTAACACTAAGATTGAACTAACCCTTCCCCCCAACTTGAAAATTGCATTGTCCTCAATGCAAGAAGACAACGCACCATTAAGCATAAAAGAGGGACGATCATACCTGCGAGGTGGAATGTCAACCACCATATACCTCGACCAAATTTGAGGATTTCTCGTCACGTGCACTGTTTGTCATTGGGAGGGCTTCTAAGGTGTACTCTTTCGGCTCCAACTTGTGGACCATAGCTAGTCACATAGGATCATCGCCGGAGCTTTGTTGGACTAACAACCGTAGCACATAGTTACACCCATGACTTTGGGCTCTTGAATGCCGCAATCACCCCGCACTTAGACCCAAACTACCAAGGCTGATGTGGTAGCGTGTACACCTTGCGAAGACTGAACCACCAACTACCTACTAAGAGCAAACATAACTTCATGGAAACACAAAATTTCATTAGCGGGTTAGTCCAAAACTGACAATAAATGAAAGTAAGCAATAAATCCACCAACTTCTTCACGCGAAGGACACGAGTACTACTTTTCTTCCTTGTCGAAGGCTGTGTTTCCCTATTGTTGGAAGGACAGTATGCGTGGGGTTCAACAATATCTTGAGAAGCAGCGCCATCATCTAATAGGCTACCACTCCCTTTGGAGGGGGTCCCCCCAAATTCCTTACCCCTTCATTCCGCTTTGAAGCAATCTCCACGGAACTTGACACTAAAGCCGAAAAGGTTCAGACAGATTTCTCATTTTCCACGCGCCTGCCGTCAGACCCAACCTCAAGGTACTACATACGTAGCTTGACAAGGTGGCTATACCAGACCATCTGATGCCGTTCGAGCACGGCAAACACTGGGGGTATCACAAACTCCATGGATTTATAGTCTCCTAGACTTCAAATAAGGTTCACGGACCCAAAGGATTGGGGTCCACATGGTCGACATCGGACCCGTCATAGACCGGGTCTCTCAATTCCTCAAAGGATTCCTCAGGATCAAATTTTTCAATGTAAGGCTTTAACCGGTGACCATTCACCTTAAAAGTTGTTCCATTCTTGGGGTTCTCAAGTTCAACCGCTCCATGAGTGGAGACGGTTTTCACAATGTAGGGCCCTCCCCACCGGGATCGCAATTTTCCCGAAAATAAATGCAACCTCGAGTTGTACAATAAGACCTTTTGGCCCGGGGTGAATGTTTTCCGGACAATGTTCTTGTCGTGAAAGGCCTTGACCTTACACTTGTAAATGTGGGCATTGTCATAAGCATCCCGGCGGATTTCTTCAAACTCATCCAATTGGAGCTTGCGGTGGGCACCGGCTTCGGGCATCCGATAATTCAATTGTTTGATAGCCCAAAAAGCCTTGTGCTCCATTTCCACCGGTAAGTGGCAAGCTTTGCCATATACCAAGCGGTAGGGAGACATGCCTAACACAGTTTTGTAAGCAGTACGGTAAGCCCACAAGACATCAATTAGTCTAAGAGACCAATCTTTGCGATTCGGGTTCACCGTTTTCTCAAGGATGTGCTTGATTTCACGGTTGGCCAATTCAGCTTGGCCATTGGTCTGTGGGTGGTACGCAGTGGACACTTTGTGGTTGACCCCATATTTCTTAACTAAGGCTTCCATAGGGCGATTGCAGAAGTGTGTGCCCTGATCACTGATTAGGGCTTTAGGCATCCCAAACCGGGAGAAGATGTTCTCCTTAAGGAATCGGACCACAACAGAGTGGTCATTGGTTCGGGTTGGAATGGCCTCCACCCATTTGGACACGTAGTCCACGGCTAACAGAATGTAGAGATTCCCAAAAGAATTGGGAAAAGGACCCATGAAATCGATGCCCCAACAATCGAAAACTTCAATGATTAAGATAGGTTGGAGGGGCATCATGTTACGCCGGGATAAAACACCCAACTCTTGACAGCGCGGGCAAGCCTTGCAGAATTCAAAGGCATCCTTGAAGATGTGAGGCCAATAGAAGCCACACTGCAAAATTTTAGCAGCTGTCTTCTTTGAGGAAAAATGCCCGCCACATGCTTCGGTGTGGCAGAAGGTCAAGATTGACTTTTGTTCATCATCGGGCACACACCGCCGGACAATCTGGTCCGGACAGAATTTAAAGAGATAGGGATCATCGAAGACGAATCTCCTCACCTCAGCCAGAAATTTTCTCCTATCTTGAGGAGTCCAATGTGATGGGAGTTGTCCCGTGGCCAAGTAATTGGCAATATCAGCATACCACGGGCAACTTGAAATGGCCAAGAGTTGCTCATCAGGAAAGGAGTCGGGAATGGGTATGTTAGAGGTATGATCCTCAAACTCGAGGCGAGACAAATGGTCCGCCACGACATTCTCAACCCCCTTTTTGTCTTTGATGGTCAAGTCAAACTCTTGTAGAAGTAATACCCACCTAATTAGCCGAGTTTTAGCATCAGGCTTGGTCATGAGGTATTTGAGGGCGGCATGGTCGGTGTAAATCACAACGGGTGATCCTATGAGATAGGACCGGAATTTATCAAGAGCAAATACCACCGCTAACAACTCCTTTTCAGTGGTCGTGTAGTTAAATTGGGCATCATTCAGGGTCTTGCTTGCATAAGCAATGACATGAGGCACCTTACCATCCCTTTGACCTAAGACCGCCCCAATGGCATAGTCACTAGCGTCGCACATGAGCTCAAATGGTAAGCTCCAGTTAGGGGATTGCATGATTGGAGGAGTCGTGAGAGCGACTTTGAGTTTTGAAAAGGCCTCCTCACAATCATTCGTCCACACAAAGGTTGTGTCTTTTGATAGCAAGTGACACAAGGGACGAGAAATGGCGCTAAAATTCTGAATGAAGCGCCGATAGAATCCAGCGTGTCCAAGGAAAGAACGGATATCCTTGACACACTTAGGGGTAGGTAACTTAGAGATGAGCTCTATTTTCGATTGATCTACTTCAATCCCCTTTGAAGAAATGATGTGACCGAGGACAATACCATGAGTAACCATGAAATGGCACTTCTCCCAATTTAAAATCAGATTTTTCTCCTCACATCGTACTAGGACCCTCTCAAGATTCTCCAAGCAAGACTCAAAGGAGTCCCCGAACACAGAAAAATCATCCATGAACACCTCTACAATTTTTTCGATCATGTCGCTAAAGATGCCCGTCATACACCGAGAGAAGGTGCCGGGGGCATTGCAAAGCCCGAAGGGCATGCGACGATATGCAAAGGTGCCAAATGGACATGTGAAAGTAGTCTTTTCTTGGTCTTCCAGAGAGACCTCTATCTGATTATACCCCGAATACCCGTCTAGGAAACAGTAGAAAGCATGGCCAGCCACCCTCTCTAACATTTGGTCAATGAAGGGAAGAGGGAAGTGGTCTTTCCGGGTGCCGGCGTTGAGTTTTCTATAGTCTATACAGACGCGCCAACCAGTGACCACTCGAGTGGGAATCAACTCCCCACTCTCATTGGGCACAACAGTGACGCCAGACTTTTTTGGCACAACCTGGATGGGGCTGACCCATTTACTATCAGCTATCGGGTATATGATACCCACATCCAGTAACTTTAGAACCTCATCTCTCACCACATCTCGCATGATCGGGTTCAAACGCCGTTGAGGTTGGCGAGATGGCTTAACATCATCCTCGAGATAGATGCGGTGAGTGCACAAAAGCGGGCTGATCCCGTGAATATCAGCAATGGTCCACCCTAAAACAGATTTGTGGGCCCTCAAAATTTCCAATAAAGCAGCTTCTTGGGGGTTGTCTAGACTGGATGAGATGACAACCGGGAAAGTTTCAGAATTCCCCAAGAAAGCATACTTCAAGGTAGATGGTAAACTTTTGAGCTCGGGCTTGGGTGGTTTAACAGAAGATGGTAGAGCCCGAGCTGTAGGTGGTGGTAGTTTTTCAAAGTTGGGCACCCACTTTTCAGTACCCAACACCTCTTCTTCATTCAGGAGGGAGTAAATGTACTCAACCTCGGGAGAATCTAAAAATTCAGTCTCTTCCACAGTAAGCATAGCCTCTAGGGGGTCGGAAAAGAGATGACAATCGACGTGCTCTTGAACAAGTGTGTCTATAACGCTCACATCACGGATGTCATCATCATCCCCCATTTGGCTCCCAATGTTAAAAATGTTGAGCTCAAGGGTCATGTTTCCAAACGTCATTTTAAGCAGCCCATTTCGACAATGGATCACTGCGTTGGATGTGGCCAAGAAAGGCCTTCCAAGTATGATGGGCGTTTGGGCTTCAAGATTTGACGTGGGACAAGTATCAAGGACTATGAAGTCCACCGGGTACACAAAGTTGTCCACTTGGACAAGCACATCTTCCACCAATCCCCTCGGTACCCGGATACTACGGTCGGCTAATTGGAGGGTCACCGAGGTTGGCTTCATGTCCCCCAACCCAAGTTGCTCATACACCGAGTATGACAACAAATTTACACTAGCCCCCAAGTCAAGCAGGGCTTTCTCCACTACCTTCCCCCCAACCCTCACAGAAATTGTAGGACACCCGGGGTCCTTGTACTTTGGTGCAATGGGTGTTTGTATGATCGAACTCACCTGTTGAGTCAAGAACACCTTCTTTTGTACGTTGTGCTTGCGCTTGATTGTGCACAAGTCTTTCAAAAATTTGGCATATGAAGGTATTTGCTTGATTGCATCAAGCAACGGGATATTGATCTTAACTTGCTTGAAAAGCTCAAATATCTCGTTGGAGTTTGTCAACTTGGGTAGAGGCCTCAATCTTTGTGGGAAAGGGGCCGGCATTGGGCAAGTTGAGACCATGGGGTCTCCCATAGGAGCAGATGTGGATGTGGAAATGGGGGGAGATTGAGGCAAAACTCTCACCGGGTCATCATCTTGGGGTTGTGGAGTAGGCACCGGAGGAGGAGTGGGGATTGTTTTAGGGAGAATGGTCTTATCGATCTCTTTCCCACTCCTCACTGTGGTGATGGCCTTAGCTTGTTCCACATTTGACCCAGAAGGAGAATTTTCTTGTACAAAATGACCACCTTGGGGATTTGCTTGTGGTTGTGCGGGAAATTTCCCTTTCTCATGTTGCATAGTCCCCAAAGTGGTGGTCAACTTGGTGAGTTGGGAACGGATGTCCCCAATGGCTTGAGTGTTCTGTTCATTGACATTAGCTTGCCCTTGCATGAACATTTGCAAGGTATCCTCCAAGTTTCGCCGGTTAGGCGGTTGGTAAGAGTTGGGACCCGTGGAAGGACCCGGAGGATTGTAGGAATTTGGTGGATACCGCGGTGGTGCCGGCCCTTGAGCATTTTGATGGGCCGGGTATTGTCCTTGGAATCCCGGGGGTCCTTGGGGTTGTGCACCCGCCTCATTATTCCTCCAACTAAAGTTGGGATGATTTCTCAATCCCGGATGGTAGTTGTTGTTGTTGAAAGGCACGTTGGTAGGCTTTTGGCCTTGGTGAAGGGCATGGACTTCAGCTTGGTCCGAACCATGAAGTACCTCTTTGAAAGCAAGTATGGTTGGACAGATATTGGTCGTGTGGTCCATGGTGTCACAAATGGCACAAGCCTCCCCGGGCTTTGAAATAGAAGAGACCTCATTCACCCTATTTATCTCCAATTTCTCTAGTTTCCTAGAGAGGTGGTCGAGGCGTTTACTAATGTCCTCCTCGTCCCTAGGCACGTATTTGCCCATGGTTCCGTGACTAGTGGGGGGTTTGTAAGAGCGATCATTGGGATCCGAATAATCCCATGATTGGTTATTCTCCGCTAGCTCATCTAGATAAGCTAGAGCCGCGGAGGCTCCTTGGCTCAGAAATTCCCCACTAGTCATTAGGTTGATGAACTGGCGATTGCGGACTGATATGGCTTCGTAGAAAAATGCCACAATCTGCCAATCCTCATACCCGTGATGAGGGACGGCGAGGAGACGCTCCTTGTATCGCTCCCAACATGAACAGAAAGATTCGTTGGGTATTTCCTCGAAGTTCTGAATCTTCTTCTTTAAGGTGGTGGTGCGGTGGAGCGGGAACCACTTTTTGTGGAACTCAACCTGCATCTCCACCCAACTTGTCACCGAATGAGCTCTCAAGGAGAGAAACCATCGCTTGGCCTTCTCCTTGAGAGAAAAGGGAAAGAGTTTCAGACGCGCCATCTCAAGGTGAGCGGACACGTTGGTGAAAGTGTTCACCACCTCCTCAAACTCTTTGATATGCACATAACAGTTCTCCGATTCCATCCCATAGAAGGTAGGTAACATGCCAAGCATGTTAGGCTTGACATGGAATTGTTGCCCTTCGGGAGTATCGGTAGGGAAACGGATGTATGAGGTGGTGGTGGTGTGAGTGTGGTGCAAGTAGTCCCGCATGGTGCGACCCATGGGTGCGTCATTTCCATCATGGTGTTCGGCCATTAGATTGAAAGGAAGATTGTCTTGGCGAATTAGCCGATGAGTCGCGTCACGAGTGTAAACACTCATACACCAAAGACAGTCTCCGAATCAATCAAGTATGAGTGAAAAAAAAAAGAAAATAAAATCTGCAAATTACACGTCCCTTTGGCTTGCGTTACACCTTAGGTTTACCAATATGGGTAGGTTAAAGGTTTCCGCCAAAGAAACTTGCACTTTGCAAAATCTACGATTCTCTAAATCAACTGTACTAATTCCCCGGCAACGGCGCCAAAAACATGACCGGCCGGCAAAAGTGTTTGTCGTTAGGGGTGCCGGCCTAGGGTCAATGGTTTAATTGCATAAAACAGAACTTATCCTCAAAATATGTAAAATGAGTATAATGGATAGTCCGGAGTATCGATCCACAGGGAAAAAGAACGTTGGATTTAAAGAATTCGCAAATTGGTGCTTTCGACGTTTCGGACGTCAACCTCAAAGTTTTGTTTGGTGCGGTTAAGCAATTATATCAACTAAAAGGAGGATTAAAACTAGATTAAGGAGTGGGATTAAGTCCTAAAGTTTGGTTCATTCAAATCTTTCGTTGGTCTATCTCTTCTCCTTATAACTCAATCTAACCCCCGGTCCCGGGTTTTAGATCGGAAAATTCTTCGATGAAAATCAGGATTTAAATTCTTAAAATGGTTTTGATGGATCTTTCAAGTTTTAAGGAAATAGGATTAAAAGATGAAGGACATCGATCCAAGTATTAGATATACCAACTCTAAGGATGGCTATATCTAAGCAAGGACTTAACTCTTCATTTTTATTTCATAAGAAAAAGCTTAGAAAGATCCATCAATGGCATTAACAAATTTGGAGAAGATAGAGACCAACATGGTTTTGAATTGAACTTCACATTTAGACTTAACCCACACTAAATTAACTACTCATACTTTGACATGAACAATATAGAAATGAAAGAAAACATAATGGAACAAGATTATCTAAAGACAATAAGAAAGAACTAAACAAAACTAGAATGGAATCAGATTTTAAAGTAAGAAGAACAATACTAAAGGAAGAAATGTAAAGAGAACTTGCTAAACTTAAGTGCTTCCAAGAGAATTCAAAGATTCAAAGGGGAAGAACACTTAAGGGATTAAGAACTTATCAAAAGTTGAAGAATTATTGAAGAAGAAAAGAAGAAAAGTATATTAAAGCAAAAAAGAGGCAAGAGCTCTCAAAAATCTCTAAAAACTGATATGTGGCTAAAAATTGTATTGTATGTGTTATGTGTGACCCCTTTAGCCAAAGAAACAACCTAAAATAAAATATCCTACAAAACCTAGGTGAAAAGACTATTCTACCCTCCACAATGGCAATTTAAGAAGCTTCTTATTCAGTGATTTGGCCCAAAATTCGAGTAAAAGTCGGCCCCACAGAATCAGACGTAACAGGTTCTCTATCGATAGGAGGATCTCTCTATCGATAGAGAAGTCCTCTGGTTTTTAATTGATTCAGCCTCCTATCGATAGGAGTGATCCTCTATCGATAGGGAAGTC
Source organism: Arctostaphylos glauca (assembly GCA_019985065.2). Lineage (NCBI taxonomy): Eukaryota > Viridiplantae > Streptophyta > Magnoliopsida > Ericales > Ericaceae > Arctostaphylos > Arctostaphylos glauca. Next base: position 10,368,848 of record JAHSPW020000012.1, on the reverse strand, counting down.
TTCTGGTCTTCTTTGATTTAGCCTCCTATCGATAGGGAGGAACCTCTATCGATAGGGAAGTCTTCTGGTCTTCTTTGATTTAGCCTCCTATCGATAGGAAGTAACCTCTATCGATAGAGAGGCTTCAGACTTCAATTCTTTGGTTCTTCCTCGTGTCTTTGATCTGGGCTCACTTTCACTCCTCTCGAGCCTTCAATTGGTCCTCCATCAATATCACCAATGATTCCGAGGCCTTAAGTCATGGAAGAACCTTTTGGGCATTCATTTAGCGCTCGCAAACCTGAAAGGGTAGAAAGACAACTACGCGTGCAATATTAACTAAATAAAAATATTTGCCTACGCATAATTGTCAAAATGAGTATGTTGAGCCACGTTATTATGCAATATCATGCGCTCATCACTTGTACTCTATTTTAAATTTCATATGTAACCCAAAAGGATATTGTAGTAATTTTAAGTATTATTCAGCAACAATTCTTTTCAATAATTGAGATATTTCTTTTTGAATATTGTTCAATTAACAAACTATTTTAAAATAGATTTTTGGTGAGAGCACTTAGACAATTCACTTTGAGTACAGGGAAGCCTGCTGGTAGAATTCCTCTAACCAAGAAAGTAATGGGGATTTTTGGGGTATTGTGCCAGTGATTCTCTGAGCCGATCTGAATTGTAACCCAATTTATAGAGAGGGAAACACTGTCATTTAACTTGTAATCGCCATGTTCCTGTCATAATTTTTCTTTCTTCTATGTATTGGTGATTTTGATACATGGGACCATGCTTTTAGAATGGTTTTTGCTCAATGCATGTTTTGGTAACTTCCCCACTTTATTCCAAGGAGTCTTTGGACTTTTGCGCCCATAGACTTGAGTTTACTTTGACCAATATATATGTTGATCCAACTTATTTGAAATTTGTAGAGTTCATCAAAATGTGATGGAGGCAGGTTCACTATAACAGTTCATACTTTTATAGGTCGAAGTCAATTAATTAAATGCAAAACAATCCCTTCCACCGTGGGACACTCCTTTTTTTAACCCCGTTGTTCACTTCCAATTTGTTTTCGAACTCTTCAAAGGTCAAGATGGGAGAAGAAATCTTATTTTTATCCTGGATTCGTCTGAAAATCTCATGGGTTAATTATTGGGTTACTCACATTCAACATTACTTGCTCAAGAATTTGAAAATACTTGTATTTGAGAGATGATTTCTCTATCCATACACCCAACTGAAGCTAATATTTGGTTACTAAGTGCGACCTCATGCTTCTAATCGTAATCCTATAATGACATGGTCCTCCCATGTAGGGATGACAATTTCACCCGCCCCAAATGAATCAGGAAGAGGGGATATTTTCGGGGATCAAGTAGGATTCAGGAATTAATTTCAAAAATTCAGATGTATGTGTTCCCGTCCCCGATTCCCACCTTGTTCTCCACCCCTGTTCCGTTCTCTACCCCACCCTTGATCGCCGTCTATTTGCTAACCTATTGTCTAGGGCATGTCTTTGAAGCATGGGTACTTCAAAAATATAGTCGCATGAGTACGGGGTACGGGTATGGCTCCGATATGTTAAAAAAATGTACTGAGTACTTAGAAATTGTATGGGTACGTTTTTAGCTTTGGATACGCAAGTGGTACGGCTCTGGTATGAAAATGGGTACAAAAATGAATACGGGGGTTATTTTGTAAGTTGTTTCTAATTATAGGAGTAAAATGTTAAAATTTTAATACAAAATTTAAAACCTTAAAATCTGACATTGTCTCCCAGATCAAGATCAAGATCCTTAGCATGCGGAGAGATTATATTTGTGTTGATTATGGACTACGGTGAAAACACGAATTTATTTATGTTGCTTTTGATTGGTAAAATAGATTTATATTTATAGAAAATAATAAAAATAAAATAAAATAATATTGACTTACCTAGTCGTACTCATCCCTTATTTTTTTAGATTCTGCCATATCCCGTACCTGTGCCCCATATCAGTACCTGTAACAACCCAGATTTTTTATATTTATTTTTTTATATATACTGGATATTTTTTATTTTAGATTAATAAATATTATTTTTTCTAATTGATTATCTTGAAATTTTACTCTTGTATATCCCTTTATTTTCGCTCCGACCAGATTCGTTGAATCTTTAGGGAGAGTTATTTGATTTATATTTTTTATATTAGATATTATATTTTTATAATTATTAATTATTTTTACTCATTATTATCCTAACCAATAATTATTATAATATTTGAATCTAATTCGAACTCTATCCCTAGTATTCAAATCCTACTCAAACTCTGTCTTTGTTAATTTGAATCCTAATTGGACTCAAATTTGTCTCCATTTGTCTATTTATATAGCACTTGATCCGTCAAAGATTTATTTTCACTGTTTCATAGTTTTTACGTGCGTCTTGAATATTTATGAAGTATTTTCTTGAAAATCTTGTGTTCGTTTATGCGCGTGCACTCCTTCCATTCTTTTTTTCTTTTTCTATCTCTTCTATCTCTCTCGGTCTCTCTCTCATAATCTAATTCTCTCTCTCTCTCTCTCTCTCTCTCTCTCTCTCAGCAGTGGGCATTGCCCACTGTTTGTTGTTTTTTTATTTTATTTATGTTTTGTTAGTTTAAAACTTAATTATTGTTTTTTTATATATATACTATATTTACTTATCCTTATTATAATATATTGTTTTTATTTATTTATTATATTTAAAGTATGATTTTGATTTATATTTGATAATGTTGCGATAATCGGATCTTGGTGCGGCGGGTAATTTTGTGGTTTTTTCGATAGTGTTTTATTCGTCGGATCGAGGTAGGAATTTCGGACCGAGCCCTACATATATATGTGATTTATGAGCAGATTTAGTTTGTATTCGAAGATTGTATAAGGGATATGAATTGAATATTTAGTAATTAATTGTTGGAGTGTTTATGTGTATTCGATTGCGTGAATTTATCAAGTTGAGAATTTAATAAATATTAGGTGTTAGATTGGAATTGGGTCAAAACCATAGGAGTGCTATATATTTATTGTATATGACGATTTGTGATTTAATTTAATTTAGTTGATCAATTAAAGAACTATTATTTGTTGAGACCGATTTGTATGCTAGGCCCCACGAACGTTGTATGTGACTCAGATTTGATCGATGTGGATGATATCGCATGATTTTAGTGATTTTAATTTATGCTCGATGCATGTTTAATTAAAATCGCATGATGATATTTTATTATTCCATGTTGAGCATGACGGATGATCATTATGTATGCATGCATGGAAATTGGAAGATTAATTGAACGGCAGGGTTAGATGATCTCATTGTTGCGATAATGAGTGATAATCAGAATGATTGGAGTGTTGGTGAATTATGGGAGATTGCAAGACCCCGATGTTTTAATACCGATAAAGGGAATTGCGAGGCCCTGAGGTTGTAAATTTGGCGGAGAGGGATTGCGAGACCTCGATGCTGCGATACCGACAAAGGGGATTGCGAGACCCTGAGGTTGTAATTTGGCTAAGGGGGATTGCGAGACTCCGATGCTGCGATACCAATGAAGGGGATTGCGAGACCCTGATGTTGTACTTTTGATATGGGGGATTGCGAGACCTCGATGGAAATAATAATAATAAAAAGATACTCAATGCAGAAAGCTTTATGCACGACATTGCATATTCATGTTTATGCACGATATTGCATATTTCATGTTTATTTATGGTTCTTAGCATGTTGTGTAGAATTATTATCATGTATATTTATTTGTAAATTAAGGGTAAGGTTAGACTTTTCTACTGAGTGTTAATCACTCATTTGGAGCTATTTCTTGGCCCCTGGTATTTCA